>CM020063.1:15737391-17055355 GCA_009769605.1 Bucorvus abyssinicus
TCACAGTGAATGACCCAAACCATCTCTTACATAACAGCTTCTAGGTGACACAGGCCATCCGCTTTCTGGATTTCAAACCTCTCCACTCTTCGGAGAATTCCTTTGGGAATTTCATCTGAAATTTTCGTGCAACAGTTAAAGGCCCCAGGAAACAAGGCTAAAAAGAGTAATAACAAAGTTAGAAACAACATAGATATGAAGGGGACAAGTCATAGCTTGAATTCACAGAATCACAAAATGGTTGAGGTTGGAAGAGACCTCTGGAGGTCATCTCAACCAGTTCCCATGCTCAAGCAGGACCACCAAGAGCTGCTTGCCCCTGACCATGTTCAGACACATTTTGACTATCTTTAAGGATGGAGATGCCATAACTTATCTGGGTAACCTGCTCCAGTGTTTTACCACAGTCACAGCAAAAGAAAAAAAAGTGCTTTCCTGGTTCAGACCGAATTTCACATGTTTTAATTTGTGCCCACTGCCTCTTGTACTGACAGTGGGCACTACTGCGAAAAGCCTGGCTTCCTTTTCTTCTTTCATTCCCATCAGGTATGGGAATGATGGTTATAACACCTTGAAGAGAACTCCCTTGAGCCTTCTCTTCTCCAGGCTAAACTGTCCCAGCTTTCTCAGCCTTTCCTCATATGCAAGTTGCTCCAGTACCTTAATCATCTTTGTGGCCCTTCACTGGACTCTCTGCAGAAAGTCCATGTCTTGCTTGTACTGGGGAGCCCAGAACTGGATTCAGCACTCCAGATGTGGCCTCACTAGTGCTGAGTGGAGGGGAAGGATCATGCCCCTTGACTCTGTGACTGGTATCCCCTGTTCCCTCTATTGGTAATGTGATTAGCATAACTAATGCCATTTTATGAGGTAAGCAGCCGTTCTCTGTGACTGAGCAAGTCATGTATTCATTCTCTTTCCCTCATTATCAGGCCCTGAAGATCCTGTGATCCAAGTAGACAAATCAAACAGATTTCTTCTTCCCTTCCCTGCCAGCCCCCAGTACCAGCATGTACTGCTGCACAGTGTTATTCCCCCCCAGATGGAGGACTTTGAACCTCATGAGATTTCTCTCTGCCTATTTCTACAGCCTGTTGAGGTCTATCTGTAAAGCAGAAAAACCATGTGGTACATCAGCCACCGCTCCCAGATTTTTATCTTCTGCAGACTTGCTGAGGGCACATTCTGTCCCATTGTCCAAGTCATTAATGAAGATGTTGAACAGTATTGGCCCCCATGTTAACCCCTGGGGTACACCACAGGTGACTTGCTTCAGTTGGACTTTGTGCTACTGATCACAACCTTCTGGACCTGGTTGTTCAGGTAGTTTTCAGTCCACCTCACCATTTACTCATCTAACCTGTACTTTGTTAGCTTATCTATGGTGATGTTATGGAAGACAGTATCAAGGCTTTACTGATCTCTTGACCACCAAGCTAGTCAGCTCATTGTAGGAGGCTCTCAGGTTGGTCAAACATGATTTCGCCTTCATAAATCCATGCTGACTACTCCTGATAACCATCTTGTCTTTCAGATCTCTGGAAATGCTTTCCAGGAAGATTTTCTCCATCATTTGCCCAGGGATTTAAGTGAGGTTGACCAGCCTATAGTTCCCTGGATCTTCTTTCTTGCCCTTCTTGAAGATAGGAGTGATATTTGCTCTCTTCCAGTCTTCAGGAACCTCTCCCAATCACCATGACTGTTCAAAGATAATTGGCAGTGTCCTCACAATTACATCAGCCAGCTCCTCAGCACTGGTGGATGGTGCATCCCATCTGTTCCTGTGGCCTTCTGTAGGTACAGTTCTTCCAAGTGCTCCCTAATTTGATCCTCCTCCACTGATGGTAAGTCTTCCTTGCTCCAGACTTTCCCTCTGGTCTCAGAGACGTGGAATTCCTGGAAGGCCAGTTTGAATGGTAAAGAGTGAGGCAAAGAAGTTGTTGATTACCTCAACCTTATCCATGTAATTTATCACCAGTTGCCCTGCTCCATTCAGCAGCATTCTCATATTCTCTCCTCTTTCTTTTGCCATTTATGTACTTGTGGAATTATTTCTTGTTGCACATCACATCCATTGCCAGATTCGACTCTAGCTCAGCCCTGGCCTTCCTAATCCCATTCCTGCATGATCATATGGCAACTCTATACTTCACCTGGGTCACCTGTTCCTGCTTCCACACCTTTATTCCACACTTTGGTTTTATGTTTGAGTGCATTTAGGAGCTCTGTACTCATCCATGCCAGCCTCCTGCCACTTTGGTTTGTTTTCTGTTTGTTGAGACAGACCTTTCTACAGCTTGGAGGAGGTGACCTTTGAATACCAGCCAGCTCTCCTCGACCCTTCTTCTCTTCAGGGTCATATTCCATGGAATTCTTCCAAGCAGATGTCTGAAGAGGTTGTAAATCTGCTCTTCTGAAATGCAGGGCTGTGAGCTTGCTTTTTGCTCTGCTTGTTTCTCCTAGGATCCTGAACTCCACCATCTTATGGACATTGCAGCCAACGCTGCCTCTGATTTTCATGTCCCTGACCAGTTCTTTCTTTGCAAGTATCTGGTCAAGCTGAGTGCTTTTCCTTTCTGGTTCCTTGATTACTTCTGCTGGAAGATGTCACCAATACACTCAGGAAATCTTGTAGACTGCTTGAGCACTGCTGTATTGTCCTTCC
Organism: Bucorvus abyssinicus; assembly: GCA_009769605.1. NCBI lineage: Eukaryota > Metazoa > Chordata > Aves > Bucerotiformes > Bucorvidae > Bucorvus > Bucorvus abyssinicus. The sequence continues at coordinate 15,740,057 of CM020063.1, forward strand.
AGCAGATATCAGAGTGTTTAAAGTCCCCCATGAGGACTAGGGCCTGCAAAAGTGAGGCTTTTTCCAGCTGTTTGAAGAAGACCTCATCTACTTCTTCCTGGTCAGGAGGTCTACAGCAGACTCCCACTACAATATCACTTATGCTGATGTCCCCACTAATCCTGACCCACAGGCTCTCTGTTGGCTCATTGTCCATCCCCAGGCAGAGGTCCATGCATTCCTGCCAGTCTCTTGCATAAAGGGCAACTCCATCTCCTCACCTTCTAGCCTGTTCTTCCTAAAAACCCATATCCTTCCATTGCAGCACAGCAGTCTCGTGAATAATCCCACCATGTCTCTGTGACCCCAGTGAGGTTCTAGCCCTGTACCTGCAGACAGACTTCTCACGACTCCTGTTTTCTCCCCAGGCTGCATGCATTTTGGAGAGGTGTCAAGGGTTAGTTATCTTTACAGCTTATGGGACAAGATACCATCCTCTCAGATTCTCCCATGAGGCAGATGGGTAGTTTTGTTGTTTAAAGACCAGTTTCCTCTACCTCTCTGTGTGCACACATGTATAAAGGCTTGTTACAGTAAAATATAAATAAAATACTTAACTGTTTTATTTGTGGAAGAACATCACCGACATTAATGACACAGGAAGTGTCAGTATACTGTAAAAGCTCTGCTGCGTAAGGTTAAATCAGGCCCAATATCTTTGGTCTTTGAAATTATTAATGCTGTTGCTGGGTTTTATATTTTCTTTTGCCCAAGGGCTCCCATGGCTGAATGTGTCTCCACTAGGGAATGATCTCCTGCTCTTTTCCTGCTTGCTAATACCATCTTGAAAATAAAAAGACACTGAACCTTAAAAAGCAGATCATAACTTAAGATTTTTTTTTTTTTTTAATGACAAATACTAACATTTTGGTGTTTGATTTTCTTCTGCTCTAGCACAGAAGTAGATTTAAAGGGATTCCCTCCATCAGCTCAAGGGCAAGCAAAACTATGCGGCTTGGAGCTTTATCTAGCATGTGAGGGTGTCAGAATCAAACCCATGCTTGCAAGTAAGCACAGCAAGGACTCCTGTGTCCCAGTCCGTGAACTAGTCTGGGGGAAGTGAAGAGTCTTCTTCCTATTTGTTTTAATTTTTTTTTCCCTAGCCTGTAAATAATGCTGTTCTTCAAGTAATCATTTATCCTTGGAGCACAAAAAGTTGCAGAACAAGAAAAAAAAAAAAGAAGCAGGAGAACTAATTTCAGTTCCTGTAAGCAGGACATGAGAAGTCTGTTTAAAAATTTTCCTGTAAACAAGAAGGTTGTGTGCTCTGTTCCTTCACAAGAGCTTGCTGAGCGCTGGAATAACAGATGCTGGCAAGGCTATAGCAGTGAGCTCGAGCAGCTAGCAATGTAGCTGGAGTAGCCAAAGAGCAGTCACACTATGTGCTGGAGCTTGCAGGGAGCTTTCATACTGGTGGGGTTGATGAGATTTCACCCCTGGAAGCAAAGCAGCTGGCCTAGCAGTCACCTCCTCAGCAACCCAGAGAGGAGGATTATAAATAATCATTTGGTGCAGAAGGATTAATTAAGTGTTGAATGTTACCTGTATTATTTCCCTGTTGTCCTTTGCTTTTCTGTTTTCGACAGTATAGTGCTTGTGAAACCAGTTAATTGATGTTTGCAAATGGGAATTCAGCTCACTGAGCGCCAGTAAGATTTTTTTTCTGAGGGCTCAAGACAGCGTTGGTGATAGTAAAGTAAGAACTTCTGTGGTCACCAGTCTGCTCCTGGCAGAAGGATTAAGTAGCATAAAAACTCAAGGAATGAAGGAATCATAGAATGGCAGGGGTTGGAAGGGACCTCTGGGGATCATCTAGTCCAACCCCCCTGCTAGAGCAGGTTCACCTAGAACAAGTTGCACAGGATCATGTCCCGGCAGGTTTTGAATATCTCCAGAGAAGGAGACTCCACAACCTCACTGGACAGCCTGTTCCAGTGCTCTGTCACCCTCAAAGTAAAGAAGTTTGTCCTCATGTTCAGGTGGAGCATTTCTAACAGAGATTGAGAGCCTGCTAGTAATTTTTTACTGTGTTCCAGTTTGTGCCCACTGTCCCTTATTCTTTCACTAGGCACCAAGAAAAAGAGCCTGGCCCCATCCTCCTGATACCTGCCCTTTAGATATTTGTAAGCTCTTTCACGGGCACCCCCTTGCCGTGGGGAAAGAGCTTGCGTGCCCTTGTGAAGTTGAGAGCTATGCTGGTGGTGGCATATGCCTCTGGTAGGGTCTCCCAAGCCAGACAGGTCTCAACTGAAGGGTCAGACAAAGTGTGTCCACGGGCAGGATGGGCTCACTAGCCTTCGGGCAACCATCCTAGGAGAAGGACAACTCTAACTCCAAACCCGGGCAGATGGAGCTCGTTTAGCCCTGTAAGGCCATCCATCTAAGAGAAGGATACTCTAACCAAACCTACGACCTGAGGACTTCGCTGTCACCGTCCAAGCTCGCTAGGCCCTGGCAGATGAACCTCAGGTGTAAAGGGTGGGGCCAGTCTCGCGCACGCTGCGCCTCACCTAAAAAATCCACCGCGCAGGCTTGAAGGGTGTACTCACGTTTGCAAAGCCCTGTAGCGACAGGCAAGGGACGAAACGGCAATACCACCCAAGGAGACCCTCCGGTGTGCTCTTTGCAACCGGTCTTGCCTATCCCGCATTGGCCTTTTCAGCCATCAACGCGCTTGCAATAAGCGTGGGCAAAGCCCTTCCCAGATCTTCGTCCGCGAAGCCAAGCCATGATGATGAGATATTTGTAAGCATTGATAAGGTCCCCTCTCAGTCTTCTCTTCTCCAGGCTAAACAGACTCAGGTCTCTCAGCCTTTCCTCATAAGAGATGCTCCAGTCCCCTCACCATCTCCATAGCCCATCACTGGACTCTCTCTAGCAGTTCCTTGTCTCTCTTCAACTGGGGAGCCCAGGACTGGACACAGTACTCCAGATGTGGCCTCGCTAGGGCAGAGTAGAGGGAGAGGAGAACCTCCCTCTACCTGTTGGCCACGCTCTTCTTAATGCAGCCCAGGATACCATTGGCCTTCTGGGCCACAAGGGCACATTGCTGGCTCATGGTTAACTTGTTGTCGACCAGCACTCCCAGGTCCTTTCTGCGGAGCTGCTTTCCAGCAGGTCAACTCCTAACCTGTATTGGTACATGGGGTTATTCCTCCCCACATGCAGGACCCTACACTTCCCTTTTTTGAAGGGTAATTATACTTTGAACTCTATCTGAGGTTGCCAGCCGTGCTTTTGGGAGAGGTCTAGTCCTGTGCTGCTTTGGGGTCTAGTAAACTAAAATATTTGGCAAGGCCAGCACTGCCAGCCTCCCATGGAATGGCTGGATATTACAGAAGCTTGTAAGGTGAGCCAGCTGTCTCCTGAACTCTTTCTCACCTGATTTCTCTGGTGCCTGGCTACCATACCTTGCCCTTACCTCACTTTACATACTCAGAAACATCACTTGCTTTAATCCTCAGTTGAGAACCATCTGTATTGCACTTTATGGCGCATTATAGAGTACTATATAGCACTATGTTAGTCATTTGTACAATTTATAACTGAAAATAAAGAAATTAATATTGATGTATATATTTATAAGGAAACTTATACAAACTCGAATAAGAAAAATAAAGCAAAATTTTTTATGTATCCAGGTGGACTTATGAGTATCTCACTGGCCACTCATGACAATCTGCCCGTTTGCAAGGAACTTAGCCTACAGGAATTGCATCTTTTAGAAACTTGTTTATAATTCCAACTTTAGATACTACTTATAAGACTAGAGTAGCATTTTTAGAGTGAATTCAATTTCCTGAAGCTCAGTCAATCTTTGAATTGGAGTATTCAGCCACTGACAGATACCTAACTTGTGCAGCTATACAAAAAGCTGTGCCTCCCGATGTGAGCATGTGCAACGGACTGCATGTGAAACTGGTGAATACACCGACAGAAAGCAGACTGAAATTTTGTATAAAATGTGAGTGGGGTGGTGCCAATGTTCTTGCCAAAGAGACAAAAGCATTTCTGACAGGGCTTGAGAGCCTGCTAGTAATTTTTTACTTGAGGTGTGCGCCTGGGGAGGCTCTCTTGCTTTTGGAGGTTTGTATGGGTGTTTGTCTTGAGGAATTCTGTTCTGCACTGTTTTTATGACAAAAAAACAAAACAGAAGAAAAGCAAAAAAAAAAAAAAGCTGTCAGTTTCAAATAATTTTTTTGTTGCTCTGTGTATGAAAGTACAGCCACAAGCTGGAAAACAGAAATTAATTATCTTTGAATCACAGATAAATACATAGCATCAGGGTCTTTACATCAGACAACATGAAAGTGTCATCAGCAACCTTGTGTTGACAGAGACACTTGTGATAACTGGTACCTTTTGACATGGGAGTGAGTTTTAAAAGCTTTTTTTTTTTTTTTCCTGAGTGTGAAGAATGATCAGGGCAGTGAGTCAAGGAAATCCCATATTTCCTCAGCGCCCCAGAAGAGCCCAGAAGGGCTGCATTTCTGAAGCACTGAGCCATCCCGCAGCTCTGTTGCCCAATCCATTATTACTATATCTGTGCTCTAATCCCCCAAGTAGGAAGAAACCAGGATGTAACAAGCAAAGCTCATGATTTCAGCCCAACCCAATACCATAAATTTCTTGTGGTTTCAGCAATTAGATGAGGCTTATTAGTAATCATGGGTCTAAACAGTGGTTAAAAGGCAAGAACTATGGTTTTCCACAAGGATGTTGGCATGGCCTTTTGTGTGCCATTTATCAGTCAGATTTTTCAGTGCTGCCCATTTCATTTCTCTCTATGGCTCAATGGCACAACCAGAAATCCACAGTCCCTTACCTTAGTTATTTAGACCTGTTGTCTGACACTGAGCCACTTTAACCAAAAGCTGAAGGAGCCATTGAAAGGACCAACAAGCTTAGTGATGGATCATTTCAGCAGGTGGTATCATCTGTTTTGGTATTTCTTCCCTGGGAACTCCCAGCAGGGAAAGACCCGTTGCTTTTAAAGGTTATGTTTCATATTTTTGTGTGGCATCTAAATACTTCAATCTTGCAGAAAAATCCAATGAAGCAAATTAAGCACACTTGCAGAGGGCAAGCAAGATACTGACTGGAAAAATACCTTCACTCACCCCACCTGACCTTCTTTCTTAAGGATGCCTAAAAATGACCTCCTTTTTAGACGCATGTAGCTTGTGGAATACAACAGTGCTAATCTTTTCATAATACTGTATTTATTTAACATGCTATGTACAGCTTTATCAATTTCAAAAGAAGTGGAGAGAAAAGAAAGCTTTGCTTTCTAGTGAGAATAAGTTGTTTAGCACATTTGAAAAGAACTTGATTTTTTTCAGGGAAAAAAAAAAAGAAAAAGAAAGACAAAGAAAAACCCTGAAGTTTTGAATTATTTTGGAACAGTCCTTGTTGTTCAAGAAATGTGGCACAAGAACTTAATATAAAATTCCCATGCTTGGAAGCCTGTCAAATCTTGGTGTCATGATAGTCAGTCACTTTCTTAGGACTTGAAAGGATCAAAAGCAGCTGACAACAAGAGATTACTGTTTTCACCTGCATTCAGTTAGACCTCGGTGAGTTTGAATTGATGTGATTGCAGAGGAGTGCTAGAGAATGAAACACAGAGAAAACAATGGCTCTGATGGAACAAAACCTTTGTGAGTACTGTTCATTATACCTGTCTTTACACTTCTGTTGATCAGTATCAACAGAAATCTTTGACCACTGAAAGTCTCTTTTTCCGTTTCCTATCTGCTGCGTGGCCAAATTCAGTCCATAGAAACTTTTCTAATCCTTTCTGCTTTGCTTGTTCATCATCATTCTCAAACGTGAGAGCCACATGTTAAACAGCTGAGGAAGGCCATGTAAATGTAGGCTTCAGGCAAGAAATAATATAAGCAATTATTGCTGCCTGCTCAGTTTCTGGGGCAATAAAGAACATTTCCCTCCTTTAGTTTCAAGCTGATATTCTTAGAGTTGCCTGCCCATTTAGGGAAACTGCAGTGCCTCCTATGGCATACAGTGGGACCAGCCAGTGGCTGTTCTGCTGCTCTCTGGCTGCAGTTTTGAGGCAGGTAGGCTTGGGTTGGTGCCTTGAGACGCAGAGGCTAGACCACTGGCAAGGAGAAAGACAGCAGTCATTGGTTCAGCCAGGCTCTTCTGCATAAAATTTAACATGGCAGGGTAGGTCTTTGCCTCATGAAGTGGGGCCAGATGGAGAAAAAAGGGGAGATTAAGCCACATGGAAATGGATGGTGAATGATGGAGCCATTGTGCACCCCGCCCCTGTACCTGCTCTTAGCTATGCTCGGTTTCATTTCGGCCTCTTTTGACTAAACGCGATAGGAAAAGCTGTGATCTAGGTGAGAACTGTGGGATCTGTTCGGATCCCTGTCTCCACTCCTCTCTGCTCCAGACCCAAACCAGCTGCCTTGGGCAGGCCTTGAGCAGCTATTTTCCCAACAGGTTTCATTCCAGCAGTTAGTGTTTTGACCAGGCCTTCGGTGGTCCCTCCTGAATCCCGCTGGCAGCACAGAGGAGCCTGTCAGTACTGCCGGCAGAGCACTTAGTTGACCTTTGTGAGTGGGATGTGACCCATGGACTGCCAAGTGAAAGCCATGCTGTAGACATTCTTCTACGTAACTCTTGCACTTACACAAACTAAGGGAGCCCAGCAAAGGTGCGTATAGTTGTCAAGCAGAACGGGTTCCCTAAACCTACTGTGTGGTCGGAGGGACAGCTTCTCTTGCATGGTGAGATCCGCAAACCTGAGGCACTTTCTGTATCTATGCTGAAATGTGAGACCTACTGCTAATGTGCCTTAAGTTCACCAGGAACTGATACAGCTGTGCACCAATTGCACAACTTTGGCGCACCTGGAGCTATTAGCAGCAGGCATTAGTGTTTCCTAATGGAATTCTTCTGTGGTTACAAAGTAGGCTTTGTACATCTGGATGAAAAACCCTTTGCATTGATTAATCTGATTAACGTCCTGCTTAGTTGCAACACAATTTGTACTGAAATGCCCCTGTGTCAATCTTCTTTCCATAGACAAGTTTCAGCTCTTAATCTGGCATTGTTGGTTCATGAACACAGAATCCAGTCTCTGTCCTTGGAAGGAAATTTATTACCACAGCACCTTATATTACATCACTTAATATTAACTTCTGTAAGGCAGTTCATTTAGTACTTTCTTGCTTATGAAGCTGCCAGAAAATGTTCCTCTCGTCTAAAACATACTTGAGGCTATTTTAAGAGTTCAGTACCTCAAACCAGGTCTTTTTAGCTTAACGTAAAGCAAGTCCACAACTGTTTTGTTATGCAGGAGGCTCTGATCCTGGTTGGCAGGTGCACAAAGCAGGATGCTAGAATCCTTGGCAAATGTAGCATAGCTGTACTCTGTGAAAACACGGAAGTTGCTTTGTAGCTGGAGATGAGAGAGGAACTCAAATGCTGAAAAATGCTCTAATGCATCCTACTATTTTCACTGCATGGTAATACACACAGAGCACAATTCTGAGAAAGAGATAAACAAGAGATAGAAAGGCTTCTAAGCTATATCTGCTGAAATGGTGAAAAGAACAGTAAATAAAGTCTAAATCATAATATATCAATATATAAATCATACTGTATAATTTTGTGGCCAAGCATAAATACAAATGTAGTTATGCAGTGATGCTTTTCCTGTTTTCCTATAAGGACTGCTGTTGATATGGACATTTTTAAGGCTGGAAGGCTGACTGGAGATGGACAAGACAGGTGTGTCATATATGTCATGATTTTCATATGGGTCTTTGTCCATCAAATCAGTATCAGTTTGCAAGCTGTCTGTCCCCATTCAACATCCTTGATACTCTGGACTACAGAGCATCAAGTAAATGCAGGCTGAAAATTGGCAAAATGGGGTGTAGTATTGATGTAGTCAAAACAGACACTAGTATCCAACGCCTTGTCAGAAGGTGAATTACCTGCTATTCCTAGCTAAAACCAAACCGCATAATGTCTTGCACATAAAGATCCACAAAGAAGCTGTCATGTGAACATAAATCTGTTTCTTTTTCTATAAAGCAATGCAATTTGACAAGAGGCAACCAATCTCCCACACTGCACAGATCACTGTCACTCTAACCAGATCAGCATTAGTGGAATAACTTGACTAGGATAACTCCACTAACTCCTTTGGGAAGACCAGGACAGCCTTATTTAACCCTGTAGCATTCAACACTTGGTTTTGTTGCTTTTACTGTATAGGAATTACCAAATTTCTCTCTTAATATCTTTAAGATGAAATACACGTAGGAGCTTCTGAAAGAGAACATCTGTCTTCTCAAGTTGAAACTCAAACCAACCACCTTTGAAATAAGTTTCCTTGTCCAACCTGCTGCATACTCTGCTACGCCGTGCTGCCTACTTCAGTGCAGGTGTGACCACATCTGGTGCTCTGTAAATCCCTGGCACTGAGGTGGGATGATGGAAAACTAGCAGGGTTTTTTTAATGTAGAGTTGCAAAACCTTCTTTTGAATTATATTAGGGGGGAAAAAAAGAATCCCTGTCACACTCTACAAACTCAGCTTGATCTCATTTTCTGCCACTGCCTGGCAGGGACACACTCCTGCCAGCGGCTGGGTGTAACTCTGGCCACCAGATGGCTTTCCTGGCCTCTGTCAGCAGCTACCAATTCACATCCACCAGCAGAGGAAACTTCTGCAACTTTGCATGCATCAGCCCAATTCCTACTCGTGTATCTATGCTGTGACCCTGAAATAAATGGATGCATACTGGCCCGCCTAAGGAGCCTAACTCTAGTCAGAGTTAACCCTAAATCTAGTTCAGATCAGGGGGTGTGCCTGTATCCAGATAGCCACATCCTGTTCTTCCCATTTTTACTGCGGGTTCTACTGTTTGAATATTGTTGCTAAGTACAGAGGATGTTTGCATGAGGAAAGTTAGGTGGTGAAGGTATTTCCCCTGTGCCAGATGGTTCAATATAAAAGAATGTGTTCTAAGAGAACTTTTACTTTGACCTGTGCATGTACGTGCCAGTCCTATTGTGCAAGACCTTGCTGACTGGCCAGATTATAAATCTAATAGAAGAGCACCTGCAGAGCCTTCCCACGCCAGCAGGTGCAGTGGCCATTTTAACAGGATAAAATTTTAAGATTTTGCCCATGTGTTGTCTAAACCCTCAAGGAAGTCCACAATTCCTACTCCTACTGAAGCCAGTGGAGCTTGAGAAAGGAACATCTCAAAGGCTGAAGTGCTCCAGAATTTGAGTTCTCTTCTCTGTGAACACAGCTTATTTTAGAGTAGAAAATTACAAAGAAAAACTAAGAATTCAAGCACAGCACTGGCTAATCTGTTTTGAAAACTGTTTAATTTTGACAAAAATGCAAGAAGACATAAGCAAGTGGTATTAGATCTCCTGAATCCTCGAGACATGCTGCACCAAACGGAGAGCAAAGCTGCATGCAAAACCGCTTTTCTGTTGAGAGAAATCAGTTACATGAAGTTTGTCACACAAAGTTTTTTGAAATCTTTGCCATCCAGGGCAATTTAAATTTAAAGGAAAAAGACCAAGTAATTTTCTAAACATATTCCCTCTCAAGAAGATTGGAAAGGAGGAAATTGCAGCTGAAGTAGAGGGATCCCTTTAAACAAATAGTGAAATTTTATTAGGTGATCCCACAGGAAATCATTGCTTTAACGTTCTCATGCCTTCAGCAGTTAAAATCTCTCAGCTACTATGTTCTAGATAATGTTTGCTATAACAAATAACCACTTGGCATTTCCTTGTTTAAGCCACTTTACTGAATCATAAAGTCCCACATCTGTTATGGGAACATCGAGGAAACACTCAGGTGAAGCCCTGACTCCTCTGAAACAAATCCCAATTGTTCCGGGCAGTTTAAGACAGCCAGGTTTCACTTTTTAAATCTTCAGCATAGACCTTTAAGCTTTCATCTGTGGTTCCATACAGAGCTGCAAAGGCTCAAGCAGACACAATCCCAGGTAAATACCCTTTTGGTCTTTTTTTCTTTTAGGAGATTAAAGCATAGAAATAGATGAAGTACAGTTTTACTTACTTTCAGACGTCTGACTAACTGTGACTGCTAGAATAGCCAAAACAGCGACCAAGTTCACATCCATTCCTCCTAGGAGCTGCGGGAGCACAGCCAGAGAGCAGGCGGTAAGCTGCAGGAACTAACACCTGACCCTACCTCCCAGCTGCTGGGGATGAACGTGACTCAAAGCCCCACCCTGAGTAGCAGTTCGACGCTGGCTCCGTCCCGTGTGGCACTACGGACTTCAGCAGGATTCCTCTTCTCACCTGTAGATGCCTGGTTAAGTGTTTTACCAGATGGGAAAAGAGGCTATTTTTCACGTAGTACTCAAAGATGGTACGGCCTTACGGACAGATCCTCCCAGCCCTCCTCACTGAAGAGGCTCTTCAACAATAGAAATGCTGAGAGCAGAAATAATTCAGAAATAAATATTTGCAGGATTAAGGCAGAAGAAAAAAAACCCTCTGCGATTAGGTATCATCTCCATGAAAGCTCAACATGCAACGTCATGGGCCAAACCTGCTGTAGTATAAACAGACACAACCTCAAGAAGCCCCCAGCCTTGCACTAGCTTTGCATTTGACCTATGCATTTTCAGCCTGTAAAGACCCTGAGTAAGGGCCATGTTATTTGTCAGATTTTATTCTCTCACTCCCTTTTTGCCCACTGGTAATGCAGCAGCTGTATTGTTGATGAAAGAGACTCTGCAATGTTTTTGGTGAAAGCCAGTTGGAGAAAAACTGCAGCTGGTGTTTCTCCCTCCATTTTTTACCCCTCAAATCTAGTTTCTGCAGCCCATTCCAATAATTTCCTGTGATATCAGAACAACACTCAGTCTGAGCAAACATGTAGCTTTCAATGGGGAAAAAAAAAAGATATGCATCTGGAGGCTGATAATATCTGTAATGCTTCTGTGAGTGTATTGGAAAAGTCTTTTTCTGACTCATGCAGGCAATGAGGAAAACTGTCTCTAGGAAAAATAACTGCTCGTATTTCCTGCTACGCTTGACATAACATCACTGGTTCAAACAGTCTAAAACCCCAAAAGGTTACTGTGTGGTGTCTGAATTGAACAATATGGCTGTATGGATAGTAAGCAGTTGCCATGCTTTGCCATACACCAGCTCTGCCATTGCAGTGCAGGCTGTCTGCTTTGACCGTTTCCAGGGCTTAACTACAAAAATCGGTCTGGGAAGTCCCTAGACAGTTCAAACAAGCTCATCTTTGCTCTAGCTCATTACAGGCATTCTCACCATTTCTAAATTTCCAGGACACAAGACAGAAAAAAAATTGCTAACCTCAGGGACTTTAATCTGCACTTACACTGTCCCGACACCAGTTGTGCAATTCCAAATAGGGTGCAATCAAACTTTCTGGATATCACAGTTTTGCTTCATAGCTCTCAGTTTCTGCTTGACATTGTTATCTACCAGGATAAGAGAATGGGGCAAATGCCCATTTCGAGTGAAAGTCTACTGTTAAGAGGAGAAAGAGTAGTAGATAATGATGTGTGCTGTTTACAGTATAATTTCTGGGAAGTCATTTATGTTGAAATCAATAAGCTGATTGACTGTCACCATTTAATTACAGTGAAAAATCTTTGTTATAAAAGCTAAAGCACCATGGCCAAAACTAAGACAGCTCACAACACCTTTGTTAACATGAACTTAGATAAGGTCAAGACCATCAGCAGCATTAATGTCCTTCAAAATAGCATGAAGAGAAACAAGCTGGATTAAAAGCAGTTCAGTGAGACAGGTGTTACTGGAGTAACATGATAAAGAAACAGCTTCAGGCAGTATTAGATTTTGTATTCCAGTGTCTGCCTGACACCGCCAAATAAGGTGGTCTTTGTCCTTGCCGATAATTAACTAGTTTGTTCTGTCAAATACCTCACATAGAAACTCCAGATACAGTTTTAAAGACCAGATACAGGTTACGGGAGTCTCACCACAGTGAGAGTATGGGGAGCTGTAGCAGTGATGTGGATGGGGGAAGAACTAAAGCACTCCGCGTTTTTTAAAACCAGCTCCTGCAGTGCCAAATCCAAAGTGTTCCCAGGAAGTTGGTCAGACACACACACATGCTCTGTTCTCAAAAACATGCAGTAAATACAAGCATCTTCAGGTATTAATTTCTCTGCTGCTGGCAGCGAACTACAACATACTGAATAATATTTACTTCTTCAGTCACATTACTCAGTTTGAGCTGAAGTTTTACATCTTATCTTCCCTCACAGTTCACGGTGTCATTTGTAGGTCCAAAATCAATTAAATGTCTATTTACTTCAATGGGAAACTGCAGCAAGGGAACTATGATTACGTCAGACCCGGAACATGCTTTCCCCTTTATGGAGGCTGTATAATGTGTCAACAATTTAAAATGCTAAACCTATTAGAACAGGACAAAATGTAAACTGAGGAAACAACTCTGCTTTATGAGATTGAGAAGGTAAAAATAAAAATAAAGCCAGGGAACAATAGCAAATATTGTGCTATGGCTCCACACGAATGTGCAGGCAGCCACGCAGCTTACAAAGGAAGAACAGGTGAGCCAGAAATTCTTTTCCAAGAATTGCACTGACATAGTTGACAGTGGCATTAATTATAAGTACAGCTAAGGGAAAGTGAAGCATTTTATTGACATATTGGCTTGGCTTGCATTTGGAGTTCAAATGAAAGTGCAAACCTGCAGGCAGAAAGTGTTGCAAATGAGAAGGTGCTCATTATTCTGTCCTGAGAAATGATGCAAAACCTTGTTCTAATCCTTTTTGAAGTTCTACCTTTTATATGTGAATGTAGGACTGCTGGAAAGCCTAAAACGGACAGCTCTTTTAATCTGAGACTTTAGCAGAGGTTAATGACAGTAATTTATTCTACGTTAATATGCATTGTAACATAATGCCATCAGCTATACATACCTTTCTCCAGTTACTCAGGCAGAGGCAAGAGTAAACTGACACCCCACACACTACTTAAAAGCCAAGCATTTAACCCGGAGGTGCCTTTACTGGATTTTAGCTCTTGCTGAGGTGGCAGCTATCATCACCAATGGAAAAGCACAGAGGAATCCCTCACCACCAGTACACAGCAAAAGGGATCGTTCCTCGCAGGGCAGTGCTTTGCAGGCCAAACCACAAGAGGAGGAGAGAATGCTGCGGCAAAGGTGCTAACAGAGATGAGGAGCCGACTGGCATTCAAAAGAGAAGCGAAAATCTCTCTTAAGTGAGAACTAAGGGGAAATTTGAGGCTGATAAAAGTCCTGTGACTCTGTTCCTCTGTGAAGGCAAGAAACAGAGATTACAGGGAAGATGGACATGAAAATGCCGCTGGCTAGGGAATGAGAGGCAGGCACCCAGAAATCCATTACTGTAGAAGAAACAAGTACCAAGAAAGCGGTATTAGCATCGTGTTGCAGTTGTTGAACTGTCTGGGAAGTCAACCCTGAGCAGAGGCCCAAGACTGTCCTCAAGAACCTTCTTCAAGACTACCAAGAAGTACATCATTGCTGGTGAACTGGAAAGTTTGGCTTCCAATGGCATGTTCCCATCATTTGAGATAGCCAAATTAAAACCCTTTCAGTATCTCTGATATGGCATTTAAAAGTTAACACACTTTAGAAAAGGGACCTAATCCATTGAGGAAGTGAGCAAAAGGAGAAACTGAAGACCTTTCCCTTCTTGATCTCTATTTTTAAAAAATCAAACATAATTTAGAGGAGGACCACACGAGGTGCACTGAGAGGATCTGCAGGTGCTAAAGAGAAAGAATGGCAGATGTTTTCAATGGTTGGCTGTCTCAAGAGAATACTTGATGCTGAGATATACAAGCAGGAAATAAGTACATTGGGGTTTGTGTTTCTTAATAAAACAAAGACCAGTAATTATGCACGCTTCCTTTTTATTTAAAAAATAGAAATGTTTTTTTCTTGACTACACAGCTTAGTCATTCTCACAAAGCAAGTAAAAAAATGCGACATTTACACCAGTAGTCCACACAGCCGCTTCCCAACTCTGCCTTCCAAAAGATTTTTCATGACAAAATTGAGTGCTGAAGACTAGGTTCCCCTAAGTTTTGGATGATTTTATTTTGTCCTAGGCCTTAACTGACTTACTGAATGAGGAAGCAAGTCTGTTATTTTGATTCCAAAAGACAAACAGCAAAATGGGTGATAGACAAAAGGTCTGCTCACGAACATATAATCACTAATCAGTGAAAGCTCATGCCCTACAGAGGCAATAGCTGACCACACTGATCAGCGGTCCGGCTCAGCTTTGTTTCCTCCCAGCTTCTCCTGAACCCTAAAAAGCTTGAAGTTGACTGTCAGAACATCACGTATGCTAAGCATCTCTTCTGATCTTCCCACCTTTTAAAAACAAACACTGTATGTACAGAGGGGTTAACAAAAAGTGACAAATGTTCAGTGGAAACTCATTAAATCAAATTTGAAAAGAGGTTGGTGCTCTTTTCTACCATCATAAATAAATACACAAATGTTCTGGACTTACGCTTCAGCTGAAAACATGTTTACGGTCACAAGAGACTTACGCAGGAACAAGCGCAAACATAACCGCTGCACGAGGTTATACCAACACAAGACCGCGTGGAGTACATGCAGCACATTACATCAATGCGTGAGGATCAACAGCCTTGTACCAATTTTACAGGGAACAAATGTGACTCTCCCTCTTTTCTGACCCAAATTCATTGACTGTTACAGTAGCTTGTGAAGTCATTATTAACCCTGAACTATGACCCCTTGCAGCCCTTGTTTATGCCAGGAAATTAAATCTTGTCTTGTAAACCATCGTGCCCACGTTACATTTTCATTATTTATCTAGCACCGAGATTTTTATACAATTTCACATGATCTCACATCTGCCAGGTAACAGGTAGTCGCCCTCACGGCTCTCAGGCTATGACATACTCTCACATACTATACTTGGTTTTTCATTCAGAGAGTTGAATTCACACTTTCTCTATGCCCAGCATAGGTATGGAACCTGGAGAAGAGGAAAAAGCGCTTTAAGAGTTCTTTCACACTTCTGCTCTAACAAAGGATCTTTCCTTTCTGAACAGCCCCCGTGGCCCACTGACCGCGAAACAGAGTGGTGTGTTTTCACCCTGCGTCCTTGCATAAATTTCCTGTCAATGTCCATCCTGTTTCGGGAGCTGCCAGGTAGCTTGGCAGAAGTGGGGAAGCTCACCATGTAAGGACCATTCATCCAAAACAGGTTCTTCCCCAAGCCTTTTTAATTTTTTCAGTTCTGTTCTCCCAGGACACAAAAGAACTTCAGTACACAACTCCATCCCGTGCTATGATGAAACACAGTAGGCAGGACTGCTGCTGGGTTAATTTCTACGGGCTCATTTGGAAAAATCCGGTATCCTCTGCCTTCAAAGAAGGCCATACTTTATCAACAACGGGAGACACACAGTAAGTTTCTGAACAGTAAAATGATACATGAGTTGGATATAGATCCTCCCTGTCCTCCTCCGTGATGACTCTGTCTGTGAAAAATCTACTTAAGAATTTTTTTAAAAGAGATTAAAAAAAAAAAAAAAGGGTGGGGCTATGCTTGGCAGCTCTCTTTTTGGGATACTAGATGCATTAGTTTCACAAGTGCAAGGGGTATGGGAAATGCCAACATTTGGGAAAAAAAAGTACTAATTTGCATTTATTAGTTCTAATTTGCATTTAGAAAGTCTTTTACTTGAAGCTAAACAGGATCGGTATCGCTTCCTCTATTTTCATATTTTTATAGTTAAGTGTTATCTACATGATATAAAACAGATTATTTATATTGTAAGACTATTTGGGCAGGGATTGTCCTACACAACAGCTAACATAATGAGTAAGTGAAACCTTCCTGCACTACCCAGAACAAATACGTTATTAATAAGAACGTTGTTAACAATATGCCTGCTTCTGCAGTTCTCACTCATTAGTACCTGGAAGGGCTTTGGTGGCTGAATTGGGCCTGCTTTTCTTTTGAATTCCACCTAAAGTAATGTGATCACCAAATGTTCCTTGTTTACAATAAAGGTGACACTATGAACCTTGCACAGTGCACCCAGCTCATCTCTTGGCTAACAAATCGAGGCCTCACAGATTTCTAAGAGTGAAATTCGATCCAGGAAAATACACAGGAACAAACTTGCACTCAAATCTCTCTTAGGTTATATTAACCACTTGAAGTTGGGCAGGTGAATCTCATCTACATTCAGGTACACTGACTGTATGTTGCCAGTTAAAGATGGGTCACCCTGACTTGTCCACTCCTTCAGGGATCCAGTCTTCGGGTTGCAATAAAAACTAAAGAACAGTAAGAGACAAATCTTTGCAGTAAGGGCTGCTTGTCCTTCCCAGGGGTGGTCCTATGCCCACCAGAGGACATCACACACACTCTCTCCCTGTAAGCTCTTTCACTGTTGTTTTTTTTTTCAAATTATCCAATGGTTTCCAATCCATCCATCCAAATACTTGGCTAGATGAAGAGTCCCACACATTCGTGTTTATTGACTAGCTTGTGGCAGGGAGGTGATTTACTTTGGCAAGTTAATTCGGTGTCTTAGTTCCTCACTGCTATTCTAAAGCCTATTTCCTGTCATTGGAAAGTTGTTTCCAATAACTTGCTCTGTTTTTGTAGTTTTAAAACTCAAACTATTTAGGTCATCTAGCAGGAAGTGACTGATGCGTATCATTTAACCATGAAACTCCAAGCTAGTGATTGCAGAGTTTGAAATGAGCTCCTCTCTAGATCAGTCTTTTTCTTGAAAAACTACACTTCATCCTAACACTCCCCAGTCAGCTCTACTTCTTCAGCTTTGAAGAGTTTAACTTTGAACCACTTATCTGGCCTAGCTTCCCGACTTGTTCACTTTGGGATAACAGCAAATACCCTTTGTAAAGATGATGGGAGAGTGTTTTCAAACGTCTTCAACACAAAGTATTCTGCTATTTTTTTTTCCAAGTCTAGATATAGTACAAACTTGAAAAATTTTAGTAGAAGCTGTTTTCACTACACAAAGAAAACCAATATCCATTACCTCTGTAGATGTAATTATGTCAGTATGCCAAATCAGCTGGAATCTCAACTGAAAACTAAAGCTTTTTTCTCTATCAATAACGTAACTCTTGCCAGGGGTACTGGGATCATATCCTCGCGTAAGGAAATACCACCAGTGCCAGGGAAATAAAATGTTCTCTACCTTCAATCAATACTTCTCCTTTTGAGATACGCCTCCCCCATGGCTGGTATGGTATACCATAAACAGCTCACGAACAGGGCATTCTGCTGTAAGCACACACCTCACCTTCACTGGTGCACTTGAAACCTTTCACCTTTCATGCAAGCTTAGAGTATGTGTACACTATGTGCCGATGTGAACACACTCACTAAAAGGCCAGACCTTCTGCAGACCTTCGGGAGTGAGAATAACCCAATGAAGGAAAAAATCTAGAGCACAGTGACTCTGTCTTCAATGCTTTGTTTTCAATTTTATATTATCAGTTACTTTCTTCCAGAGGAGAGGTATCTACAGCCTATCGTGTAAGGAGTTTGGACAGACTCTGATGAAATGCTCAGTGTATGCCTAGTCTGAAGCGTTTTCCATCTTTTACTTGAATACCTTTCGTAACCACAATAGGTGAAGATTTGTGAACATGTGCCAAAGGCAAAGCAGTTGTACTCAACCTTTCTAAACCTTTGTATCTGTTCACTGTAAAGAGGGAAAATGCTCACACTCTTGATAACTAAGAGGACATCGGCTTTTTTGCAGAGCTAACCCATGCAACAGAGAACCAAAGAAATGTGCCAACATTCATCCCTTTGAAGTAGACAGGAAGAATATACTTTGTTGTAAATCAAGTCACAGCCAAATGGTTTTCTTACCTGAAATGTGTTTTCAAGAAATTTGATCATTCAACAAGACATTCAGTAGCAGAAATTCATTGGGAAAAAACCCTTTTTTGAAACTCAAGATTTTCTTCTTAACAGAAGCAGACTTTAACACCCACGGAAACTACTGAAACATGCAGCTCCACAGACCACAAACACAAGCCATGGTTTTCCTTAAATAATACTGCAGCTCTCCTTCTCTGCACTGGGTGCGCAGGTGGCAGCAGCAAGTACAACCCACAACTCCTTGGTAGTGCTGGACAGTGGTATCAGAGGTTTCTAGCTGCAATTAATATTTATCATGACAGTAACAGGTTATCTGTTTTTACATACTGCCATTAAGAGAGAGTGACAGTCTCCTACTACAAGCCCAACTACAGGATGCAAAAGTACAGACTCTTCTAAGTCAACTTTCAAGGGAGAAAGAGGTATAAACATTTTAACAAATTTCATGTTCCTAGTCCAAGTCCCCATATGCTGGAGCTACAGGAAATAATTTTTTTCAAAGAAATGTAAACTGAAGCAAAGACTTAACACTGAAAATTTCAGCCATGATAAATATGTGTAGTTCGCTCTGAAGGTAATGCCTCCTATTTATTTGGAAACTGGACGGAAACTATGACAAAGAGCACAATTAACACTGACAGAGCAGATTCGCAGCTACAAAACACTAACTTTCGACACAGTCACCAAATGCACAAGTGTGTGCATTTTTGTCACAGATGAACAAGACCCTGCGTGCCGCGCTCATAACAATCTGCACCCGCAGAGGTGACCCACCGTCACTGTCACCACTGCTGGAACGTGGCACCCACTGCTTGGTCCCTGTAAATGTTCAGCAGCGCCGATGAATGTCAGTGGGTGCAGTTTTTTCCGCATGGAGGAATTCAGTCACACACCTTTGCTCCACAGGCACTGCCATGCCAGAGGCTGTTTTGTCAGACTGTCCCTTTGCTGCCGTCTGTCACGCGGCAACAAAATTTAATGGAGTATTGGTGGGAAGGTTCAACCTCTACTGCCACAGCAACAACATCTGCCTCTGACATTGTAACAAAATACGAGGCGTTACTTTCAGACTGGCACTCATATTAACTGCAATTGTTAAATCTTTTAGAGAGAAACTCCTGGTTTTGGACAGATTTTCATTTTGGGAAAGAAAATCATCTGGTTTTGCAATAAATGTTCGTCCTGCATCTTAAAAGTTACAGTTAGTTTTAAAAAGCTGATCATCCCTCTACTGAAATATGTCAGTCTAGAAGTGATGTTAAGTGCCTCATGAGAACTGCCTCTAATTGTTTCACTTTTTCATGTTAGGCTACATGTCAAAAGAATCTCCTGGATAAACACTCCTTCAGGAAATAGCTTCCCTCTCCAGGAAATCATGGCCAATGACCAGAAGACAATTCCTACCTGCAAACCCAATTTTACTCAGCTACTGCCACGTCAGGACAATCTGTGGTGTCCAGAATGCAATTCTGTACCCCATAAGTAAACATCTCTTCCAGTAAATCACCTGTAAAGCACCGCTGAACAGAGTGACTAGCTACACACTGAATACAGAGGGACTCTATGATGGTGTGCTATGAGGCAAGATGTCTACCATTCAGTCTGCTGAACCCACCTGAGGTATCTTTGTCAGGAACTTTGAAGCAGCAGCAGCAGCACTCTTTTTCATCCACCCCGATGTAAGTCAAGCACCAGGAGAGTGCAGGAAGCCATATAAAATTACTAGAAACACCACTTAGTTGTCATTTACATAGACAAGTAAACGCAAGATGCATGATGCAAGATGCAAGAGCATTTCAAACTGTTTTTACTTTGGGGAAAATTTTATAAATAAATCATGTGCATACATTTTTATAGTATGACGTTGTAAGTGCATTTCCTTTCCTTATGTTTGACGTACAAGGCACATGGAACATTTGCCCAAAAGACGCTGGCATATTGCTCAAACTTTCACACCAACAAAACACATCTACAAGAAGGGAAGATGTCTCTCTCCAGGTACTAATGAAATAAAAATTACTTGTGCTCAAAGATTTTGCTAGCTAGAGGATCCGGTATCAAAACTCCCCATGCTTCCACACTAAAACTAGGAAATAACTGAGTTCTCGTGTCTATACATTACAAAGAGTTAACTGAACAAAAAGAGAGATGACTTTGTCAAAGATGTATTGGTAAAGCCTTAGTAGTTGAATCTTACAGTATTCATCTGATCCAGAAACACTTCAGATTTTTAGAGCAGTCATCACAAAATTTGCTTCTAAATAGCTGGCAGTAACATATAAAAAGAAGTTGGTTTTGTTTAGCTACCAGCAATTTAAACTGAAACGTAAAAGTGAAACTGGCAGCACTGTAACCTTGTAAATTCCTTATGCCACTGCTACGTCTGCTGTCCTTGGATTCCTTTCTTTACCATAGTTCCCGTACCAGAACGCACAGCTACCAGCTCCTCTGGCTCATCTGTAAAATTTGTTGTGAAGGAGTGAACAGCAAATCAAGGAAACTACCCCACACCAGTCCATGACCCCTTGCTCAATGCTACGCAATTTTAAAGGGGAAAAATGACCACTACCAAACATGAGGCAAACATGGGAAAGGCTCCAGGGACATTAGCAACATTCCTTGGATGAAAAAATTGTTTCTGTGGTGGACATGGCATACAAAAGGCATACAGTCTGACTTGTCAATTACCCCTGCAAAAGCTTCAGTATACAAATCCATTTTCACACAGATTGTTCACCCATATTTACTACTATAAAACGTTTTCAGTTAGTTTCGATTAAATAAATCTGTTTTTACAAACTGCCTAGAGATCTACTTAACTTTTCTTTCAAAAGTACCGTACAGTAGCATTACTTTTCTAGTTTTGAAGATTCTCAAGGTTTCCTTAACATTGCATTAGACTGTTTTTGCTAAGTAGTAGCGTACCTGGGTTTCCTGGTCATTGCGACAAATGCTTCTCCTTACACCCCAGAAAAATTCAATATGAAATTAGGTTGAGCAAATGGAAAGTGATTACGTGAACACAGAAGGGAAGATCAGCATGTGATATATGTAAAAATACAAGTACTGTTTAATGGTGGGTTTATAGCATAAGCCTCTTTCATGGGCACCCCCTTGCCGTGGGGAAAGAGCTTGCGTGCCCTTGCGAAGTTGAGAGCTATGCTGGTGGTGGCATATGCCTCCGGTAGGGTCTCCCAAGCCAGACAGGTCTCAACTGAAGGGTCAGACAAAGTGTGTCCACGGGCAGGATGGGCTCACTAGCCTTCGGGCAACCATCCTAGGAGAAGGACAACTCTAACTCCAAACCCGGGCAGATGGAGCTCGTTTAGCCCTGTAAGGCCATCCATCTAAGAGAAGGATACTCTAACCAAACCTACGACCTGAGGACTTCGCTGTCACCGTCCAAGCTCGCTAGGCCCTGGCAGATGAACCTCAGGTGTAAAGGGTGGGGCCAGTCTCGCGCACGCTGCGCCTCACCTAAAAAATCCACCGCGCAGGCTTGAAGGGTGTACTCACGTTTGCAAAGCCCTGTAGCGACAGGCAAGGGACGAAACGGCAGGTGGAAAGATGTCACTGGAAGCCGCAGACCCAACCCTGCATGCAGGCGGTTCAGGACATTGGTCGCTTGAGACTGACCCGGGAGATGACAGTCTCGTTCGGCAGCATCCTGAATGACCAAGCAGCCTTTTTCAAGGAGAGCACTGCTTGCTCCACATGGAGAGGGGCCTAGAAAAGGTGGCCTAACCAAAGCTCATCTCCCTTCCAATCCGGTTGGCTAGCCGCGGCCAACGGACATCTTCTTCTGCGGTCAACCAAAGACAAAGAGACAAAGGCATACACCTGCCTCCAAAGGTGTGTCCAGATTGACACTCGCATGTTGGAACATCAGAACCATGCTCGATACAGCAGACAGTGGGCGTCCTGAACGCCGTTCTGCTATAATTGCTCACGAACTGTCACGACTCAACATCGACATTGCTGCTCTCAGTGAAGTTCGCCTTCATGAGGAAGGCAGCCTTAAAGAACATGGTGCCGGCTACACACTGTATTGGTCAGGCAACCCAAAACCGAAAGTCATCATTCCGGAGTTGGCTTCATGATTAAAAACTCCATCGCCTCTAAACTTGAAAATTTGCCAACAGGTCACTCCGATCGCATTATCTCCTTACGCCTCCCGCTACACAACAAGCAACATGTTGTTCTCTTCAGCGTATATGCCCCAACTCTCCAAGCTGACCCTACAGAAAAAGACAAATTCTACACCGATCTGCGCCGCCTTACTCAAAAGGTTCCTGCAGATGATAAGATCATAATCCTTGGTGACTTCAACGCCCGAGTAGGTAAGAACTCTGAAGCCTGGAAAGGAGTACTAGGCAAGCATGGAGTTGGAAACTGCAATGACAACGGTCGCCTCTTGCTAGAGTTTTGTGCTGAGCAGCAGCTTACCATCACCAACACTATCTTCCAGCAGAAAGACAGCCTGAAGACAACCTGGATGCATCCTCGATCTAAACACTGGCACCTCATTGACTATATCTTAGTGCGCCAGAGAAACGTTCGCGATGTCTGTCACACCCGAGTGATGCCTAGTGCAGAATGTCAAACAGACCACCGCCTTGTGCGCTGCAAACTTAACCTCCATTTTAAGCCCAAACCTAAGAGGGGCGGCATTCTGAGGAGGAGGCTCCAAGTTAACAATCTTCAAACAGCTGCAGTGAGAGACAGCTTCCAGGCAAACCTTCAAACTAGGCTTGAAGACTGTCCCTTAGACTCTTCTCCTGAAGCGCTTTGGCAACATATTAAAAATAGCATCCTGCAGTCCTCTGAAGAATTTTTAGGGTTCTCCACAAAGAAGAACAAAGACTGGTTTGATGAAAACAATCCAGAGATCCAGGAATTGCTGGCAAAGAAGAGATCTGCTCACCAAGCACACCTCGCTCAACCATCTTGCCATGTAAGAAAAGCAGCCTTTCGTCTTGCATGCAGTAAACTCCAACAGAAACTTCGAGACATCCAGAACAAGTGGTGGCTCAACCTAGCAAAAAAGACTCAACTATGCGCAGATTTGGGTGACCACAGAGGATTCTATGAGGCTCTGAAAGCAGCGTACGGACCCACACACCAAGTTCAAAGCCCCCTACTCAGCGCAGATGGCCAAACGCTTCTCACAGATAAAACCTCCATCCTGAATCGATGGTCTGAACACTTTCAAACTCTCTTCAGTGCCAACCGTGTAGTCCAAGACTCAGGAATCCAGCTCATCCCAAAACAAACGGTGAAAAATGAATTGGATATAGCCCCTACTATGGGAGAGACCCTTAAGGCCATACAACAGATGAAAACCGGCAAGGCAGCTGGGGTCGACGGAATCCCGCCTGAAATCTGGAAACATGGAGGCCAAACGCTCCATGCTAAATTTCACGAGCTAGTTGTGCGCTGTTGGGAACAAAGCGAACTACCACCAGATCTCCGTGATGCAATCATCATCACCCTGTACAAGAAAAAAGGAGTAAAGTCAGACTGCTCAAACTACCGAGGCATAACTCTGCTCTCCATTGCTGGAAAAATTCTCGCAAGAATATTATTGAACAGATTGGTACCCGCTATCGCAGAAGAACTTCTACCTGAAAGTCAGTGTGGTTTCAGAGCCAACAGAAGTACCACAGACATGGTATTTGTTCTTAGACAACTGCAAGCGAAGTGTAGGGAACAGAACAAGGGTCTCTATGTAACTTTCGTTGATCTCACCAAAGCCTTTGACACTGTGAGCAGAAAAGGTCTGTGGCAGATCTTGGAACGATTAGGATGTCCCCCCAAGTTCCTCAAAATGATTATCCTGTTACATGAGGGGCAGCGCGGCCAAGTCAGATATGGCGATGCACTCTCTGAGCCCTTCCCAATAGCCAATGGTGTGAAACAAGGTTGCGTTCTCGCACCAA
The DNA here is from genome assembly GCA_009769605.1 of Bucorvus abyssinicus. Taxonomy (NCBI): domain Eukaryota; kingdom Metazoa; phylum Chordata; class Aves; order Bucerotiformes; family Bucorvidae; genus Bucorvus; species Bucorvus abyssinicus. The sequence continues at coordinate 15,764,006 of CM020063.1, forward strand.
CTTTATTCACAATTTTCTTCAGCATGATGCTCCAAAGGGCCACGGCAGACCTCGACGAACAAGACGGCATTTATATCCGATATCGTACCGATGGGAGCCTTTTCAACCTAAGGCGACTGAAGGCCCACACCAAGACCCTGAATCACCTTGTCCGCGAGCTGCTTTTTGCTGACGATGCCGCCCTTGTTGCCCACACACAAGCAGCTCTGCAGCGCTTAACATCCTGCTTTGCAGAGGTGGCTGAGCTTTTTGGGCTGGAAGTCAGCTTGAAGAAGACAGTAGTTCTCTACCAACCAGCACCACAAGATGATTACCATCATCCCCACATCACCATTGGCGAGTCAGAGCTTCAGTCAGTCCAGCAGTTCAGCTATCTGGGTAGCATCATCTCCTCAGATGCCACGATCGACAAAGAGATTGACAACAGAATAGCAAAGGCAAACAGAGCTTTCGGAAAACTCCATAAAAGAGTCTGGTGCAATAAACACCTGAAGAAAAGTACAAAGATCAGTGTCTACAGAGCCGTGGTACTGTCTACTCTTCTGTACGGGTCTGAATCATGGGTCATCTACCGCCACCATCTGCGACTCCTCGAACGCTTCCATCAGCGCTGCCTCCGCACAATCCTAAACATCCACTGGACTGACTACGTGACTAACGTTGCTGTCCTTGAACAGGCAGACGTCACCAGTATTGAGGCCATGTTGCTGAAAACGCAGCTGCGTTGGGCAGGGCACGTCTCCAGGATGGCGGATCACCGCCTCCCTAAGATCGTGTTCTATGGTGAACTTGCCACCGGCTGCCGCAAGAGAAGAGCTCCAAAGAGGAGATATAAGGACTCCCTGAAACAACACCTCAGCCTAGGCCATATTGACCCCCATCAGTGGTCCACCCTGGCCTCCAATCGGGAGATTTGGAGACACACCATACATAACGCTGCTGTCTCCTTTGAGAGCACGCGTAGAATCAGGCTCGAGGAGAAAAGACAGCGCAGAAAGAACCGTGCCTCGACTATACCACCCAAGGAGACCCTCCGGTGTGCTCTTTGCAACCGGTCTTGCCTATCCCGCATTGGCCTTTTCAGCCATCAACGCGCTTGCAATAAGCGTGGGCAAAGCCCTTCCCAAATCTTCGTCCGCGAAGCCAAGCCATGATGATATAGCATAAGCATAAGAAAAGAGTTCTACAATACAGCATTCAACTTTGTAATTCAGTGTAGAGGATGTAGAACTCGGGGAATTGTAAGAAAGAACTGAAGCACCAATTTATTATTTTGAGGAAAGCATTACTACTCTTACTACTGCAAAGGGTACTTCAACCTGTCAGCTCTTCCTCTGCTTCAGTGAAAAGTCTGCCTGTAGCAGGGAAACAAGACCCAGCTTGTGGACTCAAAATTACCAGGTGATCAGAGCCCATGCTGCATAACACTTAAAATACAAAATTTCTTCTGTCCTGAGTAAATCTGCACCACTGGCAGAATTTAGATTGGCTCAATGACTTTAATGCATCTCGTCATTGAGCTTCATACTGACAGTAGCTGATGGAATAAAAATGTATGTTTTCAAAATTAACTTTCCTTTAGACTAAATTTTCACCCTTTCATTCTCTCTCGCGTTCTGGAACTTTACTTCTATTAGGAAAGAAAATGTTCTTCTGATAATAAGCTAGGATCAGTGGCCTGGCTGTTACAATTATTTTGGTTTAACTCAAACTCACCAGCATTTCCCTTGAAGCATGGCATCAATTATGAATAATTTGCTTATCACTAACCAATTAAAGGCACATCATACAATATACTTCACTGTAGAAAAAGGTGGCACTAGTAGTCACATGAAATACAGACTGCACTTTTAACTAGAATATAAACGGACAGAAAATCCCATTAGGGAATTTAGAAGAAATTTTATCTTATTTCTAGAGGACTGGAAGAAGAAACATTCTAACATTTTCCACTTGGCAATTATTAGTACCTACTTTTATGACAGAAATCAATTAAAGCGGGAAAAAAGTAGCACAGTTCTAACAAAAAATTAAGTCTGAAACCACTCACACTTTCTTCAACTTTGTAAACACAACTTGAAAATATATGGAAAAAGATCAGATCAGCATATCTAATGCTAAATGAACCAATGAAATAACTAGTATTTTAGTATCATACTAAGTAATATTTTTTGCATGAAATTATTAGCTTGCATTTGTTAACAATTTTTTGTGTAATTCACATGGTTTTTGTACTTCACATTTACTCTTATTGTAATACATGCAGTAAATCACAAATTCATTATGTTTTTAGTATCTTGGTTTATTTTTGCTGTACGTGGCACGTATCAAGGCATAGTTAGAAATATCAATGAATTCGAAATGTACATGAAAAACCAGTAAGGAATTGTTAAGGAATGCATTCATAACAGGCAAGTGTATCTCCTAGGTGACAAGGGCTGAAACAAATATTTAACTTCTCCTTTGTTCTCTAATCGGGCTACCCACAAACCGCAGAACTACAGGCAACATGTCAGTTTACCTTGAAAAGTTGTCAATGGCCTGAGCTAAAGTTGCCTAAATGTCAGGATGAGGCGTGAGACTGCCATGTCTGATTGGATCGAGGAAGAAAGAAGTCGCTGCTACTTTCCTTAATACATTTCTAAGTGGTGCTCGCCTATTGCTGTTGTAGAACTGGTACAAGAACATGACCAGAAAAATAATATTGTGAAATACAGCTGAAAATAATTCTAAAAAACCCCACAAAAGTCACTAGAAATACAGAGAATAAAATTACATGGTTTTAAAGTACTGAAGAGGTGCCTATCACCTGATCCTTAAATACAGTTAGAACAGTACGGTATACCAACCTTAAGGACTGTTGGTGGACATAGAATTACTGAAAATGCTGCAGCTACAATCTAAAAATGAGAAAGTGTAATGGTTGTCAACTGTAAAATTCTCCACTTTGCAACACATCTGGAGAAAGCACAAAATTATACAAATATTGTACCATAAAATGAGAAAACAGAAAATTTCCTACACAGATTTAAGTGTTCGCTTCTTGCACAAAAACATATTCCTTATTGGCATTTCATAGCCCATGGTTTGAAATACAGGTTAGAAGCAAATGAACGAGCAACACTCCTCCTCTACTAAACCATCGTGCCTTTGGATAAAGGACAGTTCCTGCTGAGGGCTCTAAAGCAAGACATCTCCAATGATGTTTCTGGGTAACTTTTGCATACTATAAAAGACAGAAATCCAAACTATGAGGAAAATCTTTTAAGGAACGTTTGCTTTTGCAATCTTCTTTCCAAGAAAAAAAATGTTATTCATTTTATAACAAAGACTAAACAGGCCCATTGTACTGTCAGACAAGTTTCCGTAAGCACGCATTTCTAACATGAGGAATAAACAAGGCAGAGACTATTCTTTCTGTGGGAAAGCACATTTTAAAAGGGTGAAACATATTCTCTAATTAGCTCAGAGTGCTGCAGAGCCTTTAGTATGTTGTAGCCATAGAGTGTCTCTGGTACCCAATTCAGCCAGCCATCCCAGTTAATATTTTCTTTAATTCTTTTGTACTTTATACTGATATAGAGTAGTAAATGTAGTAGGAACACATAACCCAATCTTTGCACCCTTTGATAACTTAAGTTCAGCACATGCTGCCCTACATATGCTCTTCGATAATTTCTTCTGACAGCTATTCATCACAAACTGGAATAATTAAGGCCCCATCTCCTTAATGGGAAATGGAGTTCAATGCATAAAAATTTAACAAAATGATTATTAAAAGAAATTTCTCAGCTTGCACACTATAAACTAGATGAGCTTAATTTTTACTTTGAGACTTTTTCTGAGAAATTTCTGTAAATGAAAACTTCTACTTTGAATAGTCCGCAGTGCAAATTATGGTTGGAAACCTGCAACATAGTAACATTTTTCTTTAAGGAATTTATGAGGCAATAGAATGTATTTCCATATAATAATAATAATAATGCATTTCATTTTAAAATAATAATGATGATATTGCCCTTAATGGAAAATGCTGTTTATAAGTACGGTAGTAAGGTCTTTAAGTGAACTCAGAGTTGGCGTAATTTTGATTTTCTGATATCTTCCCAAATCTTCCCTAAAGCTTATGTTTCACTGTAATAAGTCAGTTTGCCTTTACACAATCCTTAAATATTTATTAAAATTCCCTTATTTCCGAATTAAATAATATTCATAATTTGTGTATTTTTACAATTAAACAATTTGGCCAACAAATATAATGCTGTAACCAAACTGTCCTCTCCTTTCTAACCATGAACAATAGCTAGTAATTATCTGCAAATTAGTACCAAGCATTTACAGAGGAATAGAATTTAGTAGAAACACTGTATGATAGTGTTCAAAGACGTGCAGGTAGACAGTTGCATATTGTGAAATAAAAACAGCATTTCTTTTAAAACAGTTGAATACAAGCATCTAGTTGGAAAACAAATAAATAAATCCAAAAAACTAAATTATGTTTTTCAGCAGTGCCATATGCGACTAAATTCTCACTAACGCTTAGCGTTTATATAGCACTTTATGTTTTTAAAGTGCTATAAAAATGCTATCTAGATGCAATGCATTATGTGAAGGCAGAATGTAAATGCAAAGTGAACGGTGATCAGATGAACAGCACCAAGACAGTAAAATGTAAAGCATTTCACAAATCAGCTCGCTATGCATGAACTATAATGGAAGACCACATATTTTACACGGAGAATGTATAGATATAAAATTACTATTAGTCATCAAATAGGTTTCTGTGACTACGAGGATTTGACACAAGAGCTGTAACTGGCTCCACAGTCTTAAAATCCCTAACTCGGAAGTCACAGGAAACACAAGAAAACCACTTCAGTGATGAACAGAAAGCTTATTTCAAGTGCTAATACAAACAAACTTTAAAGAGCCATCGTTTTATACATCAATGTGGATTCCATGTTTTATAGACATTAATTCCCTAGTGCCTGTTAAATACATAACAAATGAACATAGATGAGGTAAAGATGCTGTGATTGCCACATACAACCAATATGGCAAAGGAGGAGTTTTTCCAAATGGGCAGATCCAGAGGCCATGACGAATCCCGTCACGGACGTGATGAGAAGTCCAGGATATGAACAACATCCAGGGAAGAAAGCACCATGAATCCTTAAGCCTGAAAAGGTGCATAATAAACTTTAATGTCAGAGCCACAACAGGAATCACAGTAGAACAATGAAGAAGTGGTCTCTGTGGAAGAGTCAGAGCAGCCTGCAGAAAAGAAAAATATAATTGGCAATGGCTACAATGGTGACAAGAAAATAAGTATCTCATAGATGTTTACAGGTGTATTATCAAGTGGCTAAGTGGAAGTGCGAAGAAAAACACACTGTTCCTGTCCACTGTAGTTGATCAAAATCAGCAATATGACTATTTTGATGTATGACAGCCATGGGCTGCCCTGTCCCTCTATTGCATAATAAGAATCACGCACCCTACTAAGCATTACTGATGGCAAAACAGAGAGGGAGAGGGATCAGGTATGCCATTTGTCATATGTCATCTGGTATACAGGAACTTGCACAGTCTGCTGCACTGATTAAATCTATTTAATTTCAAGATAATTGAAAGGAAAACAACCATACAATACACTTGAAATATTTAATATGCTTTACTTGAAATGTTTCATATGCTTTAACGGCATTTATTTTCAAAAATACATCCTGTACTATACTACAGTTAGAACCCATCAAGTTGTTTTAGCTGCACATTACCTAAACCAGAACAGTAATTTCCAATACAACAAAAATATGGTCTAAGTTACATGTATTTCGATTGCTTTGACACAGTATTCTTTATGGACAGGCAAAAGAAAAGTTCGGAAGCCAACACCTGAAGAATTTGTGACTGGGTTTTTTACACTAACAACTTCCTTAACGTTAACTCAGTTGAAGGCCTGATATTTGGTTTTAATTAAGGTGAATGCCTAGCTAGTGAGATTAAATTTATCTGTTTTAAGAAGTGGTAATTACCAATTTAATATACATAGCTGAGAAAATCCTCTGGATGTACTTACTAGCAACAGCTAGAATTATCTCCACAAATTCAAAAACAGTAAAAAAAAAATTAATATTTTAAGCAACAAATAAGTAGATTCTTGTTTCTGTAAGTGCAGGAGAAATGATAGCACATTACTGAAAGATCTATACAAGTGCTGATGTAATATTAAATTGGCTCAATTCAGACATTGGTGAAGACTTGGAAAAAACTAACAGGCAGCACAGATGCACTCTTTGCCCATGAAGCTGTATCTGATTGTTATGTTGAACACTTCTACTGCAGAAAGCAAAGAAAGTTATCGCCACAAAACACCAGCCAGTAACTCACTAATGCTTCAGTTGTGTTAACTGTTGCACGATTCAACAGCTGGGACTCTGCAATCGCTTCATCAAGTTTTCACGGATTATTTAAGACAACAGCTTGGAAGGAACACTGTCTTCTCTGTAAGAAAACTTTGATGTAGCCCTAGCCAAGATACAGAGAGATGGAAACTTATGGAACACCCTGGAATGTAACAGCCTGTGCTTTAAACCAAAGGCAACATTAAAAGGCTTGCTCTATTAGCTTCCCACAACATGCTTGTCCCTGACTCTTCAATCAGGTGACACGATTAAAAAGCTCACAAACTGTCTCAATAGCTTTTAACTGTAATGTAGGGACTCAACTCCTTAAAGCCGGTGCAAAGGGTTATTTTCTACAACTTCATTACTGTTCAAAACTAGTCACATTTTTGTTACTGTCACCAAGAGTCTAAGAAGTCCACGCTAACCTAATTTTGAAAAGTCACCCTGGATGGTGATACATTTTGGCAGATAGCCTATTGCCTGGTCACTATTTCCGCACTTTGAAAAAACCAGTGGCAAAATCTAAATGAGTCTTTTCTCTCTGCCCAAGGGGGTTAGGTGCCAACAGCAACAGAGTGAATAAGGAAAAACTGAATGGTAATTACATATACAATTTCTAAGTATTAGTGCCAATCTTTATCCAGATTTGAGGAGGTGATGATTACAATTTTTTTCACATGAATTTTAGATGGCAGGGTTGTTCACACAGCAAACCTGATCCCTCAGTTTTAGCAAGAGAAAATCTTATTTTGTAACTGCAGTACAGTCATTAGCCTTTTGAAATGCTGTTGCCCAACATCTCAGAGAAGAATAGTCTGTTTTCCCTTTTACATTCTGTAACTAGAGGAACATTTACATCCTTGAATTGCCCAAGAGACAGACACGTAGTTCTATTTGGCAATATAAGCTGTTATATTCTTCCTCCTAAGAGGCAAATTTGTTTGCCTTTAGAAATCACTGGAACTTAAAAAAAAACCCCAAAAACAAAGCTCAAGCCTTTTCTGCCTTAAACTTCCTGGAAAAAGATCATCACAGTTTGGGTAGATTTAGGGGGAATGTCTACCTTGAGAGAGATCGGGTTGCAGCTGCAAACAGGATTTATCCACACTGCCAATTACCTTTCCATATGCCTACACGTTCAATCAGATCCAAGATGTTCTTGAAGTTCCTGCTCCTCCAGCCCTTCTTACACACTATAATCAGCAGTTGGAGACAGGAGACAACAATTGCATGCTAGAGAACCCAAGGAAACTGTTTGCTTTAATGCTCAAACTGACACCACGGAACTTACATAACAACATCAGTTCCCTTGCTCCTATTCCATGATGCTTCACAAGCCTGAAATCCTTAGTTTTGAGCCTGATTTATAAATTCAATGATAAATTAATTGTGTGTGTGCAAAGCTTATTCTCCAGTTACAGAAATGCTCCTGTGCAGCCCAGGTTGGTCAGCAGTAGCACATCATCCAGCCATTTATATATGCTTGCTGGTACAATCTGCTTCGTGCCGACCGCATTCTCTACGCTGTTAGAAGCTGGTGAGTCTTAAGTAGCAAGCTAACAATTTCTGCACCTCTGTTCTGTAACATGAGTGTCTGGGCTACAGTCCTGGGGACACTGGCAGCTGCCCATCATGCTGTTCTTGTTTATCAGCAATGTTGACTGTGATGGCAGGCCGCAGCAACTTTCCTCTGCAGAGCTAGTCAATGGGACAGATTCTTCAAAAACTGATTCTTAGATTCTTCTACACTTGTGTGCATCTAATACACAGTAAAAACTACATGGAATGCAAAGAATTACAAATTTCAAGTAGCAAAGTCTTTGTAGACTTTATACTTGTTGCAAAAATAATGCAGGGAAAAGGGTAGATCACATGCTACTTGGTACACAAATATTTATCAGAGTAAACATATAAATACCACAGGGGACTCTTTACCCTGAATACTCCAGAAAAATAATGATGACACCATGAAAAAAAGCTCAGCAGTCAAATAATGCAAGCAGCAAGCTCTGTCAGCAGGAACATGAGTAGATCAGAGGAGTAGTGCGAAGGTGGCAGCTGGAGGTAGAATGCAATACTGCCTTGTGCTGTACGGAAGTGTTACTTCAAAAAAGTAACCCACCATCAGATTTAAGGGTGATGATGAAGAGCTTTATAGATAGTTGTGTCCAGAAACGTGAAAAACACCGTTGTTACAAATCAGTTATAGTGGTGTGGTTGGTTAATTAGATTTCTTAAATTATTAGTTACTTAGTAATGTGTTACACAAGCCGTAAGCATTGCAATTTCTTAAACCAGTTACTCTCAATCCTTCAATCTAAAGAGGAAGAACAGGACTGAGATTAACAAGTATGTACTAAAAAAATACACCACAAAGTAATAAATTACATAGGCAACAGCCTGAAATTATGACATGAAACTGAAAGGTGCTTCATACTAAGCTGAGGAAAGAAAAATCACGTATTAAAATCAGGTCTAGCTAGCCAGGCAACCCCAGAGAAGTAAAGTTTATGGGGATTACATCATGTCACAAACTAAAAAGACTCTGATGGCATTGCAAACGTGTTGATGGAATTACATAAAATCTGTAACAGGTTTTTTTTTTCTCTCTGAAAACACAGAATTGTTATATGCACGTAGTGTTGAAAGGAATTAATCTATGCTCTTTTGCTCAAATGAAGCCTCATCTAAAATACTGAGAGTTTGTGTATAGAACCTTTAAAGATAATTTAGGCAAAAGGCAATCCAAAGGACATGAGGCAAATAGTAAGAGGTTTAGAAGACATAAAATCCAGGCCCTTCAGATTTTTTTGTGAGTTATTTAGTCAGGAAGAGAATTTTTGTAAAGCTTAATGGTTTTGCAAATTGTAAGAGTAATGCAGTTACTGCTGTAACGGTCAAGAGGTCTAGGCAGGACATGGTTTACAGGTAAATATCCTTTATTAGTGCAGTTAATGTATGGAAGGGGAAGGAGGCAAATGACAATGAAAAAGCCTTTGGATATCTTGCCTTCTCCTTACTTCAGCTAAGTAAGTTTGGCTACTAAAGGGCTATTCCTCTACCTGCAATCTGGCATTTCTGATTCGAAAAACATTTCTGGGGAGAACTCAGCAATCAGCTGACTTTTGCAGAGAGGCCTTAAAGAATAAGAAAACAAGATCCAACTGTCAACAGTAATACTGTAGGCTGGATATTAGAAAAACAATTGTAAGCTGTTTGGTAACTGAAACAACACAGGAACAAATTAAGTGGTGAAATTGCAATAGTTTACTTTGTTTGGGATACTAGGGATAGGCTATACAAACATTCTCCATCCTGGAAACTGTCAACATATTTAATCCTGCCTCACGGCCAATGGCAGTAAAGAGACACGTCTCCTCACAATTCTATGATACAACACAACAAACACACAAACTTCTAAACAGATGTTGGTGAAGAGTGTCATCTAGTGGTCACAACAGAGAAAAAATACTGGTAATAATCTCAAATGTCAGAAAAAGTAGCAATAAAATTTTAAGAATACTTTCTAATAACTAGCCATTCATTACTTGCATTTACTGATTTTCTAGTAAGAAAATATACATGAGAATAGTTAGATTTAAATGCTATACCAAAAATGTTGTTGTAGGACTCATTTATGAAAAAAGCTTTACTTTATATAATTTTATAACTTTTCAGTATTTCTATATACAGAAAAGTACAGAAACGGGGAAAACTAGGGAGGAACACCACCAGGCACCAGTATATGATGGAGGCCGACTGGCTGGAAAGCAGTTTTGAGGAAATTCAGCTTGTTGAATAACAAGTCAAACATGAGTCAGCAACACGACCTTGTGGCAAAAGCAGCCAGCAGTTTCCTGGGATGTATTAGGAGCATTGCCGAGGAGGTGATCCTTCCCCTTCTCCTCAGCAAGGGTAAGGCCACCTGCGGAGTGCTGAGTCCAGTTCCGGGCTCTGTGCCTCTAAAGACATATGCAGTTACTGGAGATGGAGCAAGTCCAGAGAAAGGCCACTAAGCTCATGAAGGGACTGAAGCATCATGCCTATAGGAAAGGATGAGAGCTGGGACTGTGCAGCCTGGGGAACAGAAGGCTCAGAGGAGATGTTATCAAGGTGTACCAACATCTCAAGATTAAGGTATAAAGAGAATAGGGCCAGGCTCTTTCCAGTGGTTCCCACTTGAGAGGGCAAGAGGCAACGGGCACAGACTGAAGCACAGGAGGTTCCTCCTGGATGTAAGAAAACACATTTTCACGGTGACAGTGAGTGCGCATGGGAACAGGCTTCCCTGAGTGGTTGTGGAGTCTACATCTGTGGAGATACTCAGAAGTTGTCTGGACATGGTCCTGATCAACTCACTCCAAGTAAGCCTGCTTCAGCAGAGGGGTTTGAGAAGATGACCTCCAGAAGACCCTTCCAACATCAACCACTCAGCAATTCTGTGAAAATGCCCCCTTTGTTGAACACAAGTATCAGGGGGAAACTAACCAAAAGCACAAATAGGAAAATGTCTTTTCTCTACAACAAACAGCAATATTGTATGTAACCAAAAACTGTTTTCCTATTGCAAGTCTGATTTTTACATCTCAACTATAAGCAATAATGCTTCTTGCATTTAGCTGTCTCCTGCATTTTTTTTTAAAAAAAAGTAAAACACTTTGCACTGTTCTTCTTTAATTAAAGGATTACAAACACCAGCAATTGTCCCTCCACCTCCTTCCTTCCTCTGCTTCCTAGGAGCTATCTCCTTTGTCATCCATATGAAGAGTGTAACACCATCAAGAGCAAACTAGAGGAGGAGAAAGAAGGTGAGATGGTCAATAACTAAGTTATGCTCTGGTTGAACGGATGAAGATATATATGGACAGGGATATACATATATGTGTGAACGGGGGAGCAGGAACAGAACACACCTAAGCCACTGCAGAACCACTGAAAAAGAATGCCATAAGCTGGCAGCACTAATCCTGTTGAGAAACTCTGTCCTAACAAGCAGTTCTGCAAATGGATGTTGATCACGTACTCCTTAAAAAGAGCCAATTCACTTTTTCACTTTTATTAAAAAGTTGCTCACTCTATTTATTTTTTTAACAATGAACTATACTTAAGGGCAAACGCCGACTGTTTTTTTTAAAGCTGTTTTATGACAGCTCATACATAACTTGTTTGTGAGGGAAATATTTAGGGCTGGCTAAAACCACATGTACTACTCAGTGAGACTGAATGAAATCAAACAACAGCTGGATTATCTACCTTCTAGATCTTTCTACCCCTTACTGAAAACAGGAATGGAATAATCCACTTTACACGTAAAGCATATATGGCAGTACCTAACTGTTCAACTTTGATATCAAAGCAACTATGTGATACACACAGGATATATGTTTTCAGAGGCTTGTAAGAAGCCAAACTTAACAGTATATGTAAAATATTTTTAGGGCTTTTAAAATCGTAACAACTGTATACAAATATAATTCACATACATCTACTAAAAATGTAGCTAATTAAAGTATTATTGGAACTTTTTTGTTTAATATATGGTAGAAGAATAATAAAGTAAATAGTGATGAACAAAGGAACTAAACAATTACCGATCCACTGACTTACCTTTAATGACAGGGAGCCTGCAAGAAAGAAGTGGTCCACATCAATGACAGAAGCGAGGAAGCCAGCCAGGGTGACCTCAGTGAAGTCACTTTTCTTCCTGAGTCCAATCACTATGGCCCAGGACCACATTCCTAGTATACCATGCACTGCATTATCAGAGAAGGCTCGGAGCCAGTAATTTTGCTGAATGAAGGAAAACTGCAGAAGTCTGTCTGCTACAAAGCAGAATATCCCCAAACCTAGACTAGAAATAACTGAAGCTGTGCTGAAAGTTTGCAGAAGAGCATGGGCCTTCTCAGTCTCAGATGCCATGGCAAAAACCATGTCACAGCATACAAAATGTCATCAGGATATACACTGTGCATTGTCCTTTGTATCATCAGTGGTTCTGTAAATGTCAGAGAAGAGAAAGAAAATTATTGAAGAAAAAGAATTCATTAGCACAAAGCATTTGTTATCACAGCTACAACTGTGCAGAAAAAAAGCCAAATTCAACATTTGCACTTAATATTCCTAGGGAATTTTTTATTTCCATTAATTTCTTGACTTGAATATTACAGCTCGGAATTAAAACACACGTCCTGATTTAATTAGAACAAGCACCTTTGTAACATGGAAAGCTTTATCTCCACTTTCTGAAATGTTAAATTTTACAAAACAGTTTGAAACACGTCTACCGTAATACATCGAATATCTTCCAAGATTCCTCCTGGTCTTAAATACATGACACTCATCAAATTAAATCCTTTACACTGTCACAACAAAAGACAACTCAGTTTAGAGAATTCTTAGGACTGATGCTGAAAAATCCCAAAGCTCTCTGTGCGACAACTGTTAAAAATGAGTTTCTTATCTGTAATCCAAAACACTACTTCCATTTACATACTTTGTGAACAGATATATTATCAACCCTCCTAGCCCTCTCTGAGCAACAACTTGTTTACTTTGGAGACTGGCACGTAGAATAAGCATTAAGAAACCCAGAACCACTAAAGAATCTTTACTATTTATCATAAACACAAAGACAACAACCATTCAGTCAAGCAGAAGTAACCAAAACTCTTTAAAAAGCAAAGCTAGATATGCTTTTTTTTAGCATTCTCTTTAAAAAGCAAAGTTACATATGCTTTTTTTTAGCATTGATAGCCACCCAGAAGTCCTTAAAAGCTATTTTAAGTCCTGTAATCGTTATGAAACCCACTCATACAAGATGATTTCTTAGGAATAATTATTGTTTTTAAAGAACTGCTTGACATCTCAAAAGAAATTGCAAAAATAATTCAAGATCTTAAAAACACCCTCACCCCACTCCCTGGAAGCTGTTATAGGATACCTGGATTATAAAGACAAGTACTCATTTCAGTGATAACAATAAAAAGAACACTTTTGAAATAAAAATCCTCACATAAATATTCCCTAGCCTCATTACGTTAAACACACTGAAAAGCAACCTTTGAAGCATAACGTTAATTACAACTGTCCCATCTGTTATGCTCCTCTATCTTTCTGGGAAGCCATGGAGACAGTACAGTTTCAAAGCCCAAATCCTATCAAAAAATGGATTCTTGCTGAGAGGTTGCTATTTCTGTTCAATAAATCTTGATACTCCTTCTTCATACAGTTCTGTCAGGTAAATTTTTATTCCAAATGGGCTTTTTATGAGTGTATTAGACTTCCTTCAAAAATTCATACTTCTAACAATGTTGACATATAACAGTTTATTATTTTAAACACAAGATTATTGATTACAAGCCCCCCCAAAATAGCAATGTTTCTTCCAGATTATTTTACATGCTTGTTTATTGCAGAATTATCCTCTTTATAGAAAAAGAGGCATGTTGAATCATTAATTTAGAAAACATAAAAAAAAAAAAAGGAAAGCATGAATAATACATGGACTTTGCACACAAATGAAAAAAAGTGGGTCAAGTTTAGAGTCTGTTAACAATGACTGTGTGCCTCTTCTGGATGAACGTGCAGACACCAAGTATTTCCTGAAACACTTGAACTGCCATTTTCTGGTGGGCGATTTTACAATATATATGTTACATTTCTGAATAATTTCCATTTAAAGGAAAAAATGGTGACCTCCCCACAAATATTTCTTCTATATAACCATCAGGTCAGATTGGATTTTTTCCTAAATTACCATAAAATCCATATAAGAATCCAATCTGTAAAGAGCTGATGTAGCAACATACCTTTAATGGCACACTAGTATTCAGAATCAAACTTACCCCGGGACTAGGAATACATATTTTTTTCTATTGCAGTTGCCTCATTCCAGTAGCAAATGTGGTCAATGCCTCAGCGTTGAGCCTTTGTGCTTTCTGAATCCGGTCTGCCCAGTCCAATGCAGGAAAGGCCAAACACCATTTGCTCCATCCTAAATAAATCGAACCAGGCAGCAGTAAACACCAATATGATAAGAAGCTCCTCAAACTCTCTACCAAACACACAAGAAAACTGAACAATAGTAAAAAATATAGAAAGAAGCAACATCTTTTTAGTGAATTCTGAAACAAATATAATTGAGCTAAAAGCAGCTTCGGCTAGGGCTCAGAAGCTGTCTTAAAGAAAGCAGGAAAAAAAGACCATAAAACAAGAGAAGGCCACAAATAAGGATGGAACAAGGTAATAATTAAAAGATAATAAAATCCAATGATGTAAAGTCAGAAAGTGGCACTTCCAGCCTCTGTTTTAAGTAATTGTATTTCAAAACATACAGAGATGTATTTTAACAGATTTTTCCTTGCAACTGTGTGCCTGAAAGATTCCTGCCTAATGTCACATTTATAAGTCACATTCAGGGATCTCTTTTTAATTTAATCCCATTAATTAGTGACATTGGATCAGATACAGAGAGACTTATAAATTCAAATAGCAACAGAGGTCTGTGTCAGTTCTGTGGTAGGCTTACACTGCTTTGCTATGGGTATTATCAACATGCATAAAGCACTCAGGAAACGTATCATTATGGACTCAAAAAAGTGAGTATGAGTTGAGAATTATGTATCATGAAATAAGGGTAACAATGCCAACAGGAAAACACGGACAATATGTGAATGGGTGTCTTTGAGCCAGAATAAAGAAGAGGAAACTGAAGTGTGGCTTCAGATTACTCTTAGTCATGAGCCATGTCCATGGCATAATTGTTCTTTTCAACAGTCCATCTCTGCCATCATTTACAGACAAAGATGACTGCTGCCTGTGTAAAAATCAAGTCATATTCCCAGGTACAATGGCATAAGTATGAATATTCTGCAGATCAAGAGTAAAATCAGACTAGAAAAAGCAAAACTCTTCAACCAAAATAATCTCTGGAATTCCATTTTTTAATACAAAACTGAAAACCGTATTTTTTGTCTGAAAAATAATGATTGTTAGACTGTTTACAAAACACGACAATGAAGCGTCATAGGTTTTTGTATCCTTTAAATCTCAGAAAGTGTAACCGTGGAGCTTACATTGTTGCTAAAACAAAACATTGGGCGATAAGATGTATATGTATATGTATAAGAACGCTTAAAAACCTGTAGGTGGTCAGTCCAGTTAATATATTGAGGGAAAGATTTTGGTTGGGTTTGCACAAAACATGCGCATAACAGCTGAGTCGTGATTTCTTTTAACATTTTTATATAAGACAGCGCATTATGCCTAATCTCCACCTATACCCAGAAAATGCAATTTTGCTGATTCATAATTTCCTTAAATGAAATGAAATATAAGACACTAACAAATGCACAGTTAACGCTATAAATTACTGATGCTAGAAGATATTTAGATCAAAGCTGTTAATATGTGTTTGGGGAAATAGCTGACACCAAGAGGCCTTTCAACTCATGGTATAAGACCAAAACAAAAATCCAATGGCTAAATTTATCATTTTGAAACACTGCTCTCCAAAATTTTTGCCCCAGTTTTTCAAAAAGTTATTGGGTATGTGAATATATATAGGAAATTAATGCATAAAATTAGTAGAACTACACACTTTATGCAAGAAATCAGAAGATTCAGTAGTCTCATATAATTCTCTAATATCCTAAAAAAACCAGTATTTGATATTGGATGTTGATATTTATATGAAAAATTCCCTTAAGTACGATTACCATTTAAAACAAGCTAAAACCTTTAATATATTATTTCATGGAAAAGCAGATCTGAGTCTAAAACAATCTGTGAAGAAGTGACAATGCAAATATTTTTGGGTCAGATAATGATAATGCATTATTGGGGCTGGAAGGTGGGAAGACACTGAACAGGAAAAGGGACGAAATTAAAGCCACAAGGAAATTAAGAAAACAAATAAACAAAACACCCATAAAATCAGGATTTAATTGTTTATATCAGAGTGTTTGAAAAGAAATACCAACACTCCGAATTACAGGTCTTCTGCTCAGTGAGTACTTTGGAACTGAGATGTACCTAAGGAGTTGAAAGAAATATCCTACAAGTATTTACTATCTAGAAAGAGACCACAGTACTCTCCAATGGAAGGAAAAGTCATTTGCCATCCTAGGAAAAGAGTAACAAAATAAAACGACATGAGCAATTTACCTATCACCCTCACTAACTACAAGAGCATCCGGATAATAAACGGCTAATCCAATTTAAGATGAAAATACCATCTGTGTGTGTAACTGAAGAGAGGGACAAAGGAAAGACTGGCGTGCGGCACACAGACATCTAAAATTACAGAGATCAGCAACAATTTTTACCTCTGGAGGAAAGGGTATGCTTTGTCCCAGCACCCAAACCCCTCCTCGGCCATTATGAAATAAAAACGTACCGTCATCTGCACCGCAAAAAAGGAGCCCAGAGCGTCAGGGGGCTTTACACGGAAGTGACATGCCTGGCTTTCGGTAAAGCACCGCAGTACCGTTCGTTACATGAAGACCTGACACGACGTACGGGCTGTATCGGGGAACGCTGTGCTAGTAACACAGGAATTGGACGCTGGCTCCCGTCAGACTGCTACTACAGTCTTCCCCTGCTTTACTTTCTTCTCAGTAAAACCCACTGCAACGTACAGGCCTCGGGGTCCCCTCACCAAGGGACATCCGAAGCACCAGCCCCGCCGCGCGCAGCCCGCTGCCAGGAGGAGAAGCCCGCGTCTACCTGTCTCGGGGGGCGGCCGGCGGCTTCCCGCCTCCGCGGGATGAAGGGGCTGCAGCCTCCACAGCCCGTGGAGCCGGGAAGCCGCCCGCCGCCGCTACTTCCTGTGCCCAGCCCGCCCCGCCGCCCTCCGCGCTGACCTGCAACGCAGCCACCGCCAGCCGTTCCCTTCGCCCCATGAGGTGAAGCGGAGCCACCCTGCCTGCGCCCACCGGGGCTAGAAGGCATGCGTGGCCGCGGAGCACGCTGGGACAGCGGGCCGCCCGCCGCGGCTGAGGGCGCCGTCGATCTCCTCCCCTCCTCGGCCAGTGCCGCGTCCTGGGGAGAGGAGCGGGGCTTGGTTCCGAGTGCGAGATTTTTTCTATAAATATCAAAAACGGGTTTTGGGTATTCACAGCAAGACTAAATAAAGCGCTGGAAGATAAACCAACGGTAAAAGGCCAGTATTTTATCACTAAAGACACGGTGCACCGCCGAGTGACTGACCACACACCAGAACAGGCTGAAGACGCGTTAAATAAGTATTTATTTACCACAAAACAGTAGAGTAGGAAACATCCAATACTGGACTACTTGGTGTAATCTTCTGAGTAACAGCACATTTTTACAGTTAAAACCGGTTATCCCTACCCTAGTCACTTGAGCAGTTAACCAAGTTGCTTGCACAAGCCTATATAAAATTAAATTATTTGAACATTCATTCGTACATGTAAAAGCAGCACTGTCAGGTTAGCCCTTAGGTATTCACACCGCTACGCTCTGTTACTACACCCGTTCTTTCTGCCTATCCACAGTAATCAACTGCAGTATTGTAACGGCAACCAACAGACTTTGCTGGTCTGCTGTGGTTTTGGACTGGAAACTTAACACTCTGCCATCAGCTTTCATTCCTCTTGCACCTCAAAGCCTCCTCAGACATAGCTGGGCCAGCTTCTATGAAGACAGGGAGCACTCGTCCCCGCATGCTATGAGGCTTCACTTCCCAGAAGCTGCAAGCAGAGATTCAATATCTTGAATTACTTTAGAAGTTTTTTCCAAAGCCTGCAAGATGTGCCTTTCACTGATTTCTTCCATCTCACTACCATTTTCTGTTTTTCTGACAGTAACACCGGATGGATTGTTTTTTCCAGCAGATGTCCTTTCCAGGACATTGCTATTATCCAATAAAACTAGTGTTATTTTGTTAAGAAAAAAATACCAATCTCGTGCTCCTAATGAGAAAAATACTTCTCCGTATTTGTATTCATCCTTCTGCATTGCGAAGTCTCACATTTCATAGCATGGTAATTACATAAAGCTAAAAAATAAGAGAGTACGTAACTTAAAACATCTACAACATCTGTATAAAATGTCTTTAACTAAGACTTCGATTTATCCCAAAGTTATTTAAAAAGGAAACTCTCTGATGCTGCACTGCACGGTTCAACAGTATGCACTTTTCACACTAATAAAATTGAACAATGGCTTAAAGACAACAGTAGAGCGGCTTTAAGCACATGCAGCGCAGCGCACTTTTTTGAGCTGGCTGAACATAATGGAACAACACTGAGGTAGCTGACAAACAGGAAGGTATTGTGCTGCAACAACAAGCTAAAAGGCAACTGCATCATCTCTCTTTCAAGAACAGATCAGCAGATGAATGTTAGCAAAACTACTGCAATACCCACTAAAGGGCTTCCTTTTTTTGGAGTTTTTTTATTTTAGTTTTGTACTCTGCCGCTATCTTTCTTCCTGGTGCTATGATGCAGAAGTTAGACAAGACAAATGATAAAACAAAAATTAAAAACAAGAAAACAAAAAATGGCTTTAAAAGGTTATTTTAAGAGGTGGGTAAGAATTAAAAAAGATGGGAACAGGATAAAGAGCCTGTGATCATCTAAAATGCAGATTTGAAGACGCAGATGAACAACAAAATATAAAAGGGGAAAATCTTTGCAGCTTAAAAGGATACAGTTAAATCGCTGTATTTTTTCGAGCTCGGCATCTGCAGACCTTTAAAAAAAAAAAATTATTTAGTATCACAAAAGGTTCTCAAATATATTTTCTACTGTGGAATTTAATTTTTAATAGTTTCAAGCAATGCCAAAAGTTAGACGAGCAAAATCCAAGTGAAAAAAATGTTTTATTTTTGTCTTTCATACCACTAGTCAATGGCTGCCATCTGTCAATCATTTGTGTTCCCCAAAATCGAGGCTCTGCTCTAAGAATAGTCTTTTTGCTGTATGCACATATAAATATAAATAAAATTTTCATTTTGTCAGCTACTGAATCTGCTATAATTTGAATAACAAGGGCAAGTGTAATTGATTCCAATTAACGCATTTTTAATAATCAAATATATTTGTATATGATGTCAGTAAAGCTTTGGCAATTAGCATGTGTTAAAAAGAACAAATAGATTAAGCAAAAGATACAAGTGTCATTTAGCAGTTCAAAGTACTATTTTGAACTGCTCACTGTTCTGTTAGAAGACTCCTTTCTCTCACCTTGCAAGATACTACCTTTGTAACATGAATCCTTCTTAGGCAAAGTCACCATAATTGTGATTTTTAAGTAAGGCAGGCAGAAGTGCAAGGAAACAACCCTCACACAGAACTCAATTTTCCTAACGTTTTTAAACACTGAAAGAAATATATGAAACCACACAAAATAAATGGACTTTTTTTTGGCCCTTAGGAAATGCAGTCTATAAAATTTACAGTTATAGTCTTTTTGAGTTTTATTTTCAACACTACTTGTAATCAGTGATTTAGGATAAAGATGAATACCAAGTTTCTTCAGTTACAGAGTGTGTAGTATATTCAGGAATCTCCTTCCTTTCATTCAAACTTCTGCACCATTCCATTGCTGTTCGGATGTACCTATGTTAACATGAAAATTCGCAAAAAGGTATTTATCTGTGTGAGAAATACACTCTATTAATTCAAGCAAAAAAAAAAAAGAAGGCATTAAGCAATACACCTGGATTGGAAAGAAAAAGGCATGATTCGAAATCCAGTTTTTGCTCTAGGTTTTCTTGCCATTTTTTGATTCCCACTTTTTGTCTAGAATCTCTTTCCTGTTTAAATCTGTAATCAGTTATATAAAATTATAACAAAGCTCTATGATTTGTAATGAGTACTGTACAAATACTAATTTTTGTTTGTGAATATCTGCTTGCTAAAATGCAGCACAGAAAGCTTCCCATAATGATGATTTGCATAATGAGGCTGCAATTATAGCAAGCAGATTAGAGAAAGCAATCTGCAGGCAGAGGTCAGTATCTGTAATAAAGCAAAAACTGGGTATCCAGTGCTATCCAGTTCTATGTATGAGCTCTACATAGGACAAATAATTTTTTTTTTCTTATCCACTGATATAAGTGCCGAGTTCCAGCTCTAGTTATTTTTTTCAGGAAGACATTATTGTAACAATTATAACAGAATGACAGCATGCAGTGGTCCTGAATCTTTGCCATATGCAAGATGGAACTTTTATCACTACGTGTTTGGTTCTGCCCCCTCCCCCACATTTTTAGTAAATACTATTTCTTCATCTAAAAGGATTTGTACAGAATTCTTTTATATTTGACTTGAAAATGTTTAAATCACTTATACCTTTCATAGATTCCAGGGTGACTTATTTGTATTAGCTGCTCTGCCCCATCAGGAGTAGTTAACTTACACCAGCCTACACTTTGATTTACCTTAGAAGAAAAAAAATTACAAATATTAATTTTCTGCTGCAGTCTGAAGAAAAAAAAGCAAGTGTCATATGCCAATTTAAGTATCTATGAACATTGCACTTCAAACAATTAGAAGTTTGTACCAAATTCTATCCTTAGCAAAACACAAGTCTATGACAAATGCAGGGGGGAAAAAAAAGAAAAAGAACACCTGGCATGGTCCTAACATTTGTTTTGTGCTATTCAAGAATGAATTATTTCTAAAAGCATCTAGAAATTATTCCAAACCTGTAGAATTTTCAGTTCTTCCTCCTTTTATTGTGACTGTACAGATTTGAGGTAGCTCACAACAGGAAGTTATACTGTATCTTTTGAGACACTATCATACTTACATTGCTTATAATAAGATACCCTCACACCCTTTAGCATCTTTTTTGTGTCTTGCCACCTTAGGGTAATAAGCAAAGACACAGAAACCAAAAGTCTCAGCAGTCAACCTTGAACCCCACACTCAGATAATTTTCTCTGTAGTGCCATTTTGCAAAAATCAACATAATCTTTTTACTCTATGTTACATAGATTTAAAAATGTATATGGAATACCATTCACACAAGATTACTTTTCCAAGTAATTTTTCACTACCCATTTGCTCAGTTAGAGATCATTTGAATTAAAAAAATCAAATACTCCCTTTTTTTATCAATGTGAGTGACTTCTTAAAATGATAAAGCTTCCTTTGCCTCTTTAGGCATCCGTTAAGTGCTAAATTATTTTTCCTCCTCGTTTCTGGTTATAATAGTGGCAATGCATTAATGGTGGGTAGTTCCTGCTTTCATTTAGGCTACTACACCAGTTCAAGAGTAAGGCACACCAGCAAACTGCTGTGAATTATGAATCTCTCAAAAGACTTCAGTTTGTATTTTGTAGGCATTAAAACTTTTGTTTCATTTGCTCATTAGTTTCCTAGTAACATTTTTTCACAAAGAGTTTTAAGAAAAGTCATTCCTCTAACTCATGAGTTACCTGGGTCTTACTACAGGAAGAGCTGAAATCCCAGACCATATTCAAGGTTATCCCATCCCAAAAAGCAGCATGGACTTTATGATCCGAGTACACGACGAGTCTTCCTATGCTGGGAATAACCTTCTCATACAGCAAAACTGGCAACATTTCTCGTCCATCTGTCTCGGGTACCTAGAACCAAACAAACACATTAAAAATGTGTGAAAAGGTTACTTCCATCATTACAGATGTTTCTGTCTTTCCAGATTTTCACTTCACTTGTTTTTTCCAGACCACAACCAGCTCTCCTTATCATGCAGTTTCTTTCTGCTTCACAAATATGCCTTTACACCACATGCTTTTGGTTACCAAATATATATCTTCCAATCTTCAAGGATATACTCACACTCTTCCCTCTGCATTAGGGAATCTAATCCCTAAGCCTCCATCCCCCATCTCCCTTTAGCCTGTATAATCATCATTATAACACTGAAAGGTTTATAAATCTTCAGCTACATACCATTTTCCAGCAGCAGAGATAATAGTTATAATTTAATGATAGTTTAGTCTTGTAGCAGTAATGAAGTATTCTGAGGAGAAAAAAGAAACAAACAAAATATTAAGCATTTCATACTTAGCTGCCTCCTAAACAGCTGCAATCTTTTTAAGCTTATAGACATCCTCAGTGCTAATATAAATTCTTCCATTTATACTTAATGTCGTATTAAGTATTATGTGTAATTTACTGTCCTTTCAAAGTCAGAGGAATTAATGTAGCAAAGATAAAGAAAGTTACTTGGTTGCCTGAGTAATAATGGAGGATATAGAGTATGGATTTCCTGGTGCATCAGGAGGTAAGCTCTTTACTGAATACATCTTTTCTTCTCTCTGCAGTAAAGAGCAGAAAAGAAATGAGTTAGTTACAGGTACTGTAGCATGAAAACAGCACTAAGAGCTTGCAAGATATGGAATTTCTAACCTCCCAGAACGCAACTATGATAACATTTAAATTTGTCTCAGAACACAGATAAGTACCTCTGCAAAAACTAAAAAAAAAAAAAAAAAAAAAAAAAGCACTCATCCTTTAAACCTGTTTCTTTGGGAAGAAACAATTTACAGCTTCATGCACTCAGTATGGCCCAAGAAGTTCTCATACCAAAGAACAGACTGTGGTTCATTCCTGGGTAACTCTGTTTCATGACAAGTTAGAGGCTAAGTTCGAAGAATATGAAGCTGACCCTTAATTCTGCTTTAAAAGCACAAAGCACTGCATAAGTACTTGAAAAGATCCCTACTCTGGGGAAAATTAACAGTAGACAGACACAGAGAGGCAAGATGATTTCTCCAGTCCTGAACAGCTGGTCTGTGGCAAAGCCACAACAGAACCTGCATCTTCCAGGTTCTGTCTCCATAGAGTGAAAAAACAAAAACCCAAACACTTCCAAGCACACAAAGATTAAACAATAGATTAAAAAATAAAATTATCTTCTAAATTAGCGAGAAATGGTTAACTGTAGACTCTTACTGCAGTACATACTTGAGCTTGTGAAATAAATGTTACAATGAATGAGGTTTTTCTTTTTATGTCTATAATTTACAAAAATACATTCTGAAATGGAAGGGATAATCTCATTTTTTTGTATGATTGATTGCTTGACTCAGTCATTATAGTACTTACCAATGTAGGAGCTTCAGTACAGACTGCATAGCTAAATGTTTTAAAACTAAGAATCTTAAACTGCTAACTTGAAGGAATTTAGAAAATATTTTAAAATAGTCTTATACCTTTTTTGTTTCTTTTCCGATTGCATAATGTACAAAATAGTTTCCCAGAAATGCTCCCTCTGACTTGAAAAATGAGTCATCACCAGGATAAATTTCTGTGATGTTTGTCCTACCGTGGATAAATCTAAGAGAAATAACAAGATTTTTAACAAGTATCTAAAATGCTGTCACTAGACGAGTAAAACAGTTTAGTACACTTGAAGAAAGCACTAAGCAGAAACACATTTTCAACACAACTCTCACATGAAAAACTTCCTACTGTTTCATGAACACTGGGGTGTACTAATTATGCCTTCTAACACAGCCGATGGCATTACCAGGCTCTTTGTTTGCATGTGTGCATGGTGGTGGGAGTTGAACAAGCTAAGGAAAGCTTTTTTGTGTTGAGGTAAACATCTCACAAGAGCTGCTCATTTCACTGACTACAAAATACAGTGATTCTAGAGAGAAAAATGCAATTTTTTTAGTGGACCAGCCCCACCTAGCATACACAGAGAAATGTCAAGACTGAATGATTCTGGGAAAACCTGAAGGTTTCCACTGCAGCTGTGTGTTCTTCACTAAGACCAATGATCTTTTGCTTGTGATCACATTGCTATCTTGGAGCCTAAAACCCATTTAATGACCCAGTTCCCCAACTCTTGTGTTTAGATGCCTGGATTTTCATTGGTAATGGGACTTACAAGACTAAGTATGGGTACTCACCACACTTCCAAAAGAAACGAGGTATAGTACTGAAGAGCTGCTATATATTTTTTTCAGATTAGAAGAAAATTTAGAAATTACCCAAGGGAAAATGAAGAACACTGGGCAGAAAGATTAAAGCTTTGAAGACAGTCTGTGCTTTTATCAATGACACTCAGATGCTGATAGCAACTCTAGCATTTTCAAAGTTTGTATAACAGAATTGAAAGGGCAATTTTTTAAAAAAAAACTTTTTTCTTTTTCCCAAACCACATGGACAAGGTGATTTGCAAGTAAAATCCATAGTTCAGCTATCTGCATCACGCAAATTATGAAGGTCACCAAGACAAACATTTCTGAAGTGTGAAGCCTTCAGCATCAAAAGGAGCAATGTAATTTGCAAAGAAACAAGCACTGTAATTATCAGTGACGTCTGTGGTAGCTCCAGCTGTCCAGTAAACCTTTAAGAAATCAGATAATCAGATCATTTCTTTAAAAGCTTGAAATATTATTTCAGATTGTTTGTTTCAGACTTACCCACCTTCAGACCTGGAAATATACTGTACTAGAAAATTTGAAATCCAATGAACAAACAGCAGAAATGAACAGACTCTTACATGAACATGAAGAGAGAGTGAGAAAGGAACAAAGTAAGACAACTGATCTTAAAGGTTAATTCTCATCCAAATGAAATCTTCCAAAGATGAAATGTGTGATCTCCTACATACCTGTAAAAAACACCCTGGCACCATACAATTTGAATTAGCTGAGGGCAGGAATATTTTTCAGTATCTTGATCCTGGAATAAGTCACAGAAAGTCCACCTGTATAAAATATAACAAAAGCTGCAGTTAGTCTGGAGGTCAGGGGTTTTTTTTGTGTGTGCTGGTAATCATTCCTGAACCAAGAACAGATGCATGAAACCTGTTCAAAGGAAGAGAGGCCAAGTATTTTCAGAGTTCTCAAACCTGCACAGGAATATGATAGTAATTTTAAAAAATTTTTTATAGCTAGAATTCAGTTATTTTGCTAGAGGCTGAAGTTCCAAATTGCAGAATTTTAAAACATATGTTGACAACTATAAAGTAAACAGCTTAACTTACCTGTGTAAATGTGGGGCTCTGCAGCTGAGTGGCAAAGCTGTAGGTAAACGAGAAACTGTTTCATGTGTTTCAAGGTCTCTTAAAACATCAGCTTCTACAGCTGTATGGCTGTTTTTCTCACCTATCTTGGTTACATTCTCAACAGTTTGTAAACTATAGCAAATTCGTGCCAATGACAAAGGGTATTTCCATTCTTCTGGGTAGGAGGAAACAGACCAACACTGTGTAACCCACGTGTATTCAGAAGAACAATTTGTGTAGGACAAAGGTACTCCATCTCTGACTTTTTGGTCCATTGGTTTGGTTGGTTCTCTGTATTTAGCACCACAGTGTTCACTCTTCTTATTCTCTACTTGCATTTGTTTCGAAGACATTTCTGCAACCGGACTTTTACTTGATTTTCCACACTTATCTCTGGTTTGATAGTTGCTGTTCTTTTGAGAGGAGTGTAAGGATGCTGCAGATGACTGGCTGACTTTGCATAAGAACTCCACCGTAAATTCCTGCTGCAATTCTGACAGGTAAAGGTGAGCATAACCATCTACTGACGAGATCTGCACACTGCCGTTGTCAATACATCTTGCCAGATCAGCTGTCGCAGGGTCAGGCCATCTAACTTCTAAGATATCACTGAGAAGAATCTAATATAAGAAAAAAGATTGGAACATGTGGCAAGATAAAAACAACCTGCTTCCCAGAAATTACAATGGAGGATTTATATGTACATGGATTTGGTCCTTCTGCAAGGTGATGTACGGCAAGAAACTTTACTCGGTATTTATTTGCATTCATGAACTTGAGAGGAAGCAAAATATCTAACCTTCACATCTGTTCCCTCTGTTCTAACAGAGTTCCACCTAGTGATAATGTTTTAATTTAATATGCTTTCAGAAACTATTAAGGTATATGGCCAACTGACCAGGCACAACTGCCTACAGGCCGTAGATACTTCTGTTTTGAACTGCTTCTTGAGAAACTTTGAAGATAAAGCCTAAATTATCTTGATCATATCAGTTATCAGTAGACTTCAGGGAAAGCCCACATTACAATTGTGTATATTAAAACCCCATGTGCTCTGAAATCTTCTCTTTATTTATAACTTAAAATAAGCCTGTAAAATGACATGTAACAGGTATTTATGTATTCCTACCAAAAAGGAAATTTACTGAAAAATGTTCTGCAGCTAGGTGGGTAATCTTACTTAACCCTGCAGCATCACAGACTACATTACAGCACTATTGCTAGGATGTGGATAAAACATATTTCTGAAGAATTTAAAATATGATTTGGATTTTAGACTTTACAATACATTTGGAAAGTCTCAAGAGAATAGCCTCATCCTACTGCTGTGATATTCAAGTACAGATTGCTGTTCCCATTAGCACTTTTGTTTCTACAAACAGAAAACATTTTCACATCATATGCCCTTGTGCTACCCCTTCTACAGAAATGAAGCAGATGATCCTCAATGAATTACTCCAAAAAAGCACTGCATCTCCTTCAAACTCCAGATTAAAGCTTTGCCCAAAGAGAAAATACATAGTTCAGAAAACACACTAATCACCTTCTGAAGCTAGAAACATTCTGTCAAGATAGAGAATGTCTTTCCAGTCATCTGCAGAAGTTCTGCCCTAAAATGAGCTATCCTCCTCTGCATTGTCCTTATACCTGATCACCACACAGAAAATATCCTTAGTCTGCTTTCAGTTGAAGACTGCAGGTAAAGCACTGGAGTGCAGCAAACCCTCTCAAGTAAAGTGTGAAAAAAATAGTTTGTTTTATTTCAATTTAATCAGCTCTGTCTCATTTGACTGACATTTAATCAGATATGTTTCAGGCCTGATCACACTTTGGCCCAGCACTGGAAACACCTGGAGTCCAAAGAAAATGAAACATGGCAGACCTAGTGCATTAGTAAGACGGGAAAGTCTTCTAAAAGTATTTGGGGCACTAAAGATGAAAATTTACCACAAAGAATTGCAAAAAGGATCCCCAAAAAAACCCTGACAATTAAGTGAACACATAATAAGGCTGAAGATAAAAATCCAGAGGAGATAAACATAATGTGATACAAATGGGGCAAAGCAATCCTAACTTCACATATAAAAGGATGGGCTCCGAGCTGAATACCACCACCCAGGAATAAGATCTTGGTGTTATGATTCGCCGTCCCATGAAAACATACTCCATATTCAGCAGCAGTTTAAAAGGTCTATCAAACGTTTAAAAACGCTAGGCATGGAACAAGAAAAAACAGAAGGTACCACTGAATATATTAATGGTTAACCTGCATTTTGAATCCTATTTGCAGTTCTGAACTGGACACAACGGTGACAAGATCCCCCTTATCAAGCCGTCTAGAGATGTGGCCAAAGCAGAGCCAAAGCAAACCGCAGAACTAGTTTGTTGTAAATTCAAGCATAACCAAAATAACACAGCATAACTGTAGAAGCCTCTTTCCACCCAGTGGCCCAGTAAAAGTAATGTCACTGCTCTTAACAGGCTGCAGGGCTTAGGGTAACTCTGCAAGGGGCCAGGCTGGCCCATTAGGCTTGTTACGACATAGCTCGTTACAGTAGACTGCTGAGGTGTGGGAAGTAGCAAACACCTTGAAAATATGGGCACTGCTTGAAAATAGAGGCCACAGAACAACACACTGATAGTAAATCACTGAAGTACAATCTCAAGAGCTACAGAAAGACTGCTTTTGCTTTAAGAAAAGCAGCAGCTGCTAAACCAAGGGAGAAAAAGGAAGGAAAAAAGAAAACACAGCAAGCAACAGGAAAGGCAGTTTCTGTGGCCTGGGAAAGCTGCCCCTCCGCACGTTGAATCAGGTAGTCACAGTTGAAGCTGCAAGTTGGAAACTGTCTAAAACCCCATCCATCTCCCAGAAGAACAAGATCCTGGCCTGGGGGAGTGTGGAGGGTTACCCACTAGTGCCAAGAACACAGCACAAGCTCTGCGCTGCTGGACCCTGCAGTGAGTGTACAGTGTTACTGTTAAGGACTGACTGCATAATGATACAGACTGACCATTTTCAGCCACTGAACATGAGCATGAAATGTGTTACTAATGAAGTGTCAGTCCAGAACTTTTAAAACTTAAAATCACCCGATTTTTCAGTTAAGAAACCCACTACAGTGCGCACATACTTGCATGCCGTCAGTGGGAACACCAGAGGGATGTGGATGAGCAGAAAAGCTCCTAGAAAAAGTAAATGGGATCGCTGGATGGACCTTCCGTCTGACCTGGAGCAGCCGTTCCCACAGGGTGACACTCTGCCAGTCCTCTCGCAGGCCTCCACTCAAGACTCACACAGGTACTTCAATGGGGAAACAATGGGATTCTGAACCTGACGAACTCTCACAAAAGACTGGCCTGTTTTACCGAGTCTTCCGTGAAAGGTTCAAGTGCAGAAAAGTGATGATATCTAAAACAGCTCATTCTGTCCAAAATCCTAGGTTTTAGTCTAAGAGTAAATGAACTCTTTAGTGTTTGGCCACAGACGATATGCACAAATAGAGAACTAAGGAACAGTTAAAACCGCAATTTAAAATAGCCGTATTCCAATCAAGTTGACAACTGCATTAGCCAAACTGCACTCTGTAGATCTTTCGAGGCCCGTCCTCATGCACGTGGATGTGAAATTATGAAAGGCCACTTCATCAGACAGACAGGGGAGTTTATTTCACAAAAGCGTTACATGTGCAGCTCTCACCTTTTTTTTTTCTGGAGGTATAACACTTGAAGGTAAATACGGGCGGGAAGAAAACTTGTTCCGGAAATCCAGAGCTCGTAGAAGTTGTTCCTAGTGAAGAAACACAGAAACAAAACAGCACAGCCCTGAGGTATCATGAGATTTTTCCATACAGTGATAAAATTTTAAGCTGATTTCATCCTCCTCTTTTCTGGAGCAGAGGCTAAGAAATCCCCTCCATTTCACACAGAGGAACGACGAGTTCGGTTTTGCTCTGAAGCGGGGGGAACAGGGCTCCTGCGCGACGGCCCGTCCGCTCGCAGCCGGCCGTGACGCGCCCGACGGCAATCAGGCGGCGAGCGGCTGCTCTCCCGGGCGGTCGTTCCTCCCCTGCGGAGCGGCAGCCCGACGCTTCGTCGAGGCTCCTCCCCAGACGCCGAACGGTGGCACAAAGCGCACCTCTCCCTCCTCAAAGGACCGGACAAAGCCTACTCGCCGCGTACCCTGTAGGCACTGACGACGAAGGCGACCCGCTGGCGGGTGGTCTCCGCGGGCTGGAGGGGGTGAGCAGCGGCGGCGACCGCCGCTTCGTAGAGGTACTCGCAGCCACAAGGAGACAACAGCAAGCGGGAGCCCCCCACGTAGTGCACCTCCACCGACTCGTCTCCGTAGAGCACCATCAGCCTTTCCGCCTCCATCTCCCCGGAAGGCCTGGGCGGGACAACGGAGGATCGACGTGAGGCAACGGGACGAAGCGATGCCAGCCCGCGCGGCCACCGCTTCCGCACGGCGGGAAGGGCGGGGCGGGGCCGCGCGGCGAGCTCTCTCTCGGCCGGCCCCGCACACGTTTGATTGATGGATTAACTGTGTCTTCCTGCTAGCGGGGAACACGTCGAAGAGGCGACCTGTAAATCTGTAAATCGCGATCTGTAAATCGAGCTAGATGGGAACACACACCGTGTCTTTTTACTTTTTTGTTGTTGTTTTGTCTGCTGGAAAGAGGGATGTCTTTTTTGCTGATCCAGAAATGAAAATCAGCAATACTGTAGAAGAAAACCTACCTACAACTGGGCTTCTTGCAGATACACCTCGTTCAGCAGGCCGCCTACCTGCACAAGTGCTGCGGCGGCATCAGCTCCCTCCCGCCTCCCCACGCAGCGTGCCCGTGGCTGTGCGTTCATTGCCGGCCTCCCCACCACTGCGCTTCTGGAAGACGAGAAGGGGGCGGCTTCGGGGACAGAACCGAGCAGGCAGACCCGTATGCAACATCTCCCACAGACAAGATGCAGATGGAGAATGCTGTTGGGACGGCGCTCTACATTCCTGCATTCATGGGGTGGGGAAATCTAACAGATGGATGCGTTACTTGGAACTGGGTGTCAGAAGCCCTAACTGAATAGAGCGAAAGATGGATTTCCCAAAGGCCAATTCAAAAATCAATGCTACATGCTCCCTCCCCTCCTGCCACAATATTTAGTTTAATCAAAGCTAGTTTAAGTGGATGGACAGTTCAAAGCTGAGTATCAATTCCTGCTGAGAGCACTAAGCAAATGTAATTCAAGATCCCTCACTATACATGCCACGCTAGATCATATGGCCTCATCTAATCGTTGCTTACGTATAGAGGTACGTTTCTCAGACTAGTAATCACAGAACAGCATTTCCACTCTTTACAGCTACTTTTTCAACAAACCAGGGTGGATTTAACACCCAGTCAAGTGGCTGCGAAAACAGCCATGCATCAAAATAAATCTGGTTCCATTTGCAATACCCTTTTTAATTAGTATTACTCTGAACAGTACTTGCCTGAAGCAAATTTCACAAGTATATATTTGGATTATGAAATCTTTATTACATTTTATTATTTATGGATGATGCATTGAATTTTGGTGACAACTTCACTGCTACGGTCAACCCTCAGCGTAGGAACTGTGGAATTACGTCACGTAGTCCAAAGTAGAGGTGGCAATTCACAGCATACTATCTTCCTTGACTTTTGACTGGAATGTTATGCTCTGTTCCTGTACCAACTACTAGGATCCACAGGCGTAAACGGGATACTAAGAACTAAAATTCAGTCAGAATTGTGAGCTACCTGTAGCTGACAATGTTCTGTGCAGCAGGAAGGAACAGCAGAAGGTGATGAGGAGGTACTGTCCCAGAGAGAAACCAGATGATCAATGCTATTATTGTATTAACTGCCCCCCACCCCACCAAAACGCAGCTATGTATATAATTTGTGATACCTGTCATAGCTGACCTGTCTTGCCTTTTTCTTAAAACCAACAAAAATCTCACTGGCCACGTTTTCCTAAAACAACAAAAAAAGACAGGCCAGCAGTAAGAAGTTCTTAGCACATTTCAAAGGAAACTACTGAAAGCTGACTTCATTTCTGAGTATGTAAGTGTCATTAAAAAGCAAAGTGCACGGAAAGCAGCACCTCTTGCAGCCCAGTTTGAAATGACTTTAAACAAAATGTGATTTCCAAATATGAGCATTTTTATTAAATCACGATTTGTCAAGAGCGGCAAATACTGTGAATACTTCTGATGCGTGAAGCTTGGTGATGTGCTCGAAATTGAATGCAAATTATGTTTCTTTTCAGAACCAATGCTAAAGCAGGTTGCTTCACTTCTCTCCCCATTTGCTTTCCATGCTTATTATGCCTTCACTGGTTTACCATTACACTACAAAGAAAATAAATCTTTTTAAAGGGTTGTTTATCTGCAAGGTGTTGTTCAGAAACTTGTAGATGAGAAACACTTTTACAGAGTGCACTTTAAGTTTGTAAATGCTAAAATTTAGGTGAAATAATCTTTAAAACTCTCAAGACTCATCTCTTCCAAACACAGAAATACCAGCTGGTAAAAGCTGTCAGACAGCAAATGCTGATTATGACTGCTGCTTTCTTTTGCGCCCTCACATCTCATTCCACCATCACTAATTTCTATTAGAAATGCCTGAGATTTAAGACAAGTAGAAAAGATTGTAGTTTAAGGCAAAGATTATCCTGTCTTCCTTATACAGTAGGACAGTTAAAACCCATTTTTCCTTGCTCCAGTTCAGGCTTAAAGTTTTTACAAAGCTTTGCCATGTACAGAGACCAGAGACTTCTCCACTTTGAACAAAAGTCTCTCTTCATGACTTTTCACTGCTTCTGGTGACAGACAAAGCTTATTTTTCAAACCTTGATCTCAATTACTTCATATATAAAACTCCTAGTTCCCAACACTTTTGTACTAGATGACTTGGCGTACTTCTCTGCATGTAAGACATAGTGTCTCCAGAAGCTGACAGAGTATGTCTGCAGTCTGACAGCTATTTTACAAAAAGAGATACGCTACGAAAGATGCTAAACAAAACATGTGGAGTCCCATGAAGACATTATTACTTTACTATAATGCATATATGAATATTTGTTCCTTTGGATTTTAAGGTTTGAGTAAATATGTTTTCCAAGAGACATCTGCATGTAAAATCAGCAGGAAGTCTGACCTGTATTTGGATTAAAAATTTTGTATGAAAAATATGCTCAACATTAGAGAATGGCTGTGTGAAAATAATCTAGTTTAATTTTCACTTTTCTAGTTTCTGGATTTTAGTCTAGGGACTTTGAAAGGCTAATATAGTTTTTACAACCATATTGCCCTTTGCTAGATTTTATTTTTTCAATAGACTTTTAAAAGATAATACTCTGCAACTATGCATTCAAAGAAAACAAAAAGGTGAAAGGGAGAGAGGAGGACCAAAAAGTCCTTTTTTTTTTTAAAGCAAAAAGACAAGGTAGTGAAATTGTACCAAAGGAAACAAAGCTAGTTAAATTTTATTTTCCAAAACTCCAACCTAAATAAGTATGTTAAATAAACATCCAGAAAACAGTCAGTGCTCACTCTATTAGCAGATGCATGAGTTATGTAACCGAACAAATAACAGTGAAATATTAACAGAATTATTTACATGCATATTTACAACATATTCTTCATAGTAGCTAACCTTTGTGAACCATTTCCATTTGTTTTTGGTAAGGAATTCTATTCAGTCTAACCAGTTACAGAAAACGGGAAACAGTACAACTGTTTGTTGGCAACAACAATGGAGTCTCCTAGGAAAACTAACATGATTATATGGAGTCAAAAAAGAGCAGTTGGCTTCAGAATGTTAACATTTTTGAAATAATATGAATTTTCCCTAACTACAGAATTAAATCAAACTACATAAAATTAGAAGAATGGAGAAAGTTATAAAGGGTTGCCAGAAGGTTAGACATGTTAGATACATCAAAACAAAACCAAAACCAATATATCAAGCACTGCACATAACTCTTGAGAAGCATGGGTTAAAACATATTCATATAGCCTTGAAAAACACAATGAATTAAAGGATAGTTTTCACTTGCAGAAGTCGCAAATAAGCTTATCTGAACCAAAGACCCTGAAAGCACCCGACTTGCAAAATACTGCTTGCTTTTTCACATATCAACATATAACATCTTTATTTCAGGAAAAAAAAAGTCCATGGGTTTTAGGAGAGAAAAGGAAATAAACAAAAAAACCCACACAAAACAAAATCCCCATTCACAAAACACTTCTCATGACTGTGCTCTACAAGAAAAAAAAAACAAAAAACACAACCTGTACTTGGATCATACTCTCCTTAATGCAAAAAACCCCCAAAACCCAGGTATCTTGTATATGGCAAAAAGGATGAGTAAATCCCAATATATACTAAAACAAGCAAACAAGCAACACATTTAGATCAAATTATTCTTCCCATTTC
Source organism: Bucorvus abyssinicus (assembly GCA_009769605.1). NCBI lineage: Eukaryota > Metazoa > Chordata > Aves > Bucerotiformes > Bucorvidae > Bucorvus > Bucorvus abyssinicus. Next base: position 15,797,847 of record CM020063.1, read on the forward strand.
TCCCTGAAGGGATATTTTATGGGAAATTTCCCCATCAAATTTTAATTTCAATTATGGTATTTTTTAAATCATTATTATTATAGCCAAAACATTGTTCATATACCTGTACATAAAATAAACTATGATATATACACAACACCTTAAGTTACAGGGCATAAGTTTACAATTTTTGGCAGATTCTGTTAAACAAAATGGAAAGTGTGTAACTTTAGTACTTGGAGAAACTCAAGTTACTTATTTTGGTGCAAATGTTTTTTATCCCCATACCTAAATAGCCAGACCTAACTGGCTTAATAAGCTAATATTAATGTGTAACATCTCACTGTTTTCTCTTATGTTCTGATTCTAGACAAAACTTTTCAAAAGCTTCTTCAATTTCGGGATCCATCTCGTCATCAATGTCATCAAAGTACCTAAAAAAACCACAAACAAACAAAAAATCACCGAAGATGTTTATGTACAGTTTTCAGAAACATTTATGTAGATGTCAAGAATCAAACAGAGCTTTATAAATAGCAATTAACATTTTCTTGAAGGGTATGAAGAGGAAATAATAATGGGTACTAGGAAAACAAACAGAAACCTTAAAGCAATATAGATATGTACAAATAGCTACAGTGTTCGTCACCATTTTAGATCATCTTATGCTGTCCACAGTTTAAAAGACAAAAATAGTTCTTGAGGTGACAGAAAATAATGCAATCCAAGATTTCCAGTATTTAATAATGCATCTGTACTGATCTATTTGCAAAAAAACAAAATTAGCATAATTTTTGGTTTGTCGACTTCCTAGTTCAAATACTGCATCAACTGCCTTGGTTGAACACTAGTCAGAAAATACATCTATTTAGAAAACCTGCATTCCTGTTTGTTGATATACGAAAGAAGGCAACCTTAATTCACCTCTCTACTGCATCTGCATTATAGTACCTTCTATTATAATGGTAGCCAGTCTTTCAGAAAACATCTCTCTTATTTAGGTCACAGAACAGACTCGATCCCATTGTTGACAATAAGTATTGAACAGACTGAAGACTACCATAGTTTCAAAATAAAGCTGGGAAGTGATGGGCATCACTTCAGCTCTCTTTCTCCCCAAAGTCACTGGGAAGTAACTTGAGTATTCTCTGTTTTCTCTAAGTCCCACTGGAGTGGTTCATCACCATAGACTACAACAGAGTTGTATCTTTAACACAGGTAATTTTAAAAAGCCTTAAAAAAAAAACCCAACAGTGAGCAGCTACTGACTCTGAAAAAGTGTGCATTAAATTTCAGGCGCTTAGTTTATTATCTTCTGTGCCTTAGTTCCTAACAAGGGAATCTGCATGTCTCATCTGCAGAGAGGCCATAAATGTTTTATTTCACATAAAACATAAAGTGCTACAGAAATGTCTAAGTATTTTTTCTTCACCATTGTGCACTGAAGAAGCAGACTACATATCTGTTCCTTCTTTCGTGTAGAAATGTAGACTTAAGGGACTCAGCACAGATACCTTCACCCTCATGCCGGTCATGAGACGTAGCTGAAAACAGATCAGCATGCATTTGTCTAATCTTTTCTTAAGCCTTCAAAAAAGATTTCAGTGAAAGATTGCCTGAAGATTGACTCACAGTCTTCTATGTCACTCTTCGGATTTGCTGTATTTAATTGCTGTCTGTATCCATTTTGCATTTAATTTGTTCTTCTAAGCACAGAGGTTAACAATGGGTGCTTCATTTTGCTTGAAAAATTTTTTTTTAAATGTGGAAGAGAGTGCATACATGTGCATAAATATCTGAAATATAATTACCTTACTCAGTTGAATAAACATAAAATTTGTTTCAAACTTGTGTGATTACAAATCAATTTATACCCAAACAAATACATAACTACTACTGTAAAGAATAATTATATTACTTTGTTTCAGTTTTGTCAAGATTGGATTCCTAAGTCTGCAAAAGTAACTAGTATTTAAAAAAATAAAAATCACTCAAAAAGAAAACATACAGATCTCCAGGTGCTGATAGATCTGTTCCATTTTCTTCATAATCTGGAAACAAATCCTCTCTTTCAAGCAGCTCTTGGTACTTTTCTTGGTAGTCTGGCAAAGTAAAAAAGAGACCATAAGCCTTGTCCTCTAAATTAGCGTACTTCTGTATAGTTTGAAAATAGTCTGTTTAATGAAACTATTAAAAAAACTATAGAAAAAACTCCTGCTACAGTGTTTTCTCAGGACATCAAGAGACCTCAAAGAATGAGACCTATCTTTCCAGAGAACTGTGAAGGTAGTCACAGATGTCTGTACCTCAAATAATGTCATGCCATGTTGTGCGCCGATTACAGAAAAATTAGAAATCAAGGAAGAAACAAACCCTTTTGCTACTAACAATGGACAAACAAAAGAAGTCTTGAAGATTTCTGGCTTCCTGGAGAGACTAAGTGCTGAGGACTATGTCACAAATTCTTCTGAACTATATGAACTCAAATGCATCTTCTCCATTTCAAACACGTACTTTCTTCTAATGCAGAGTAAGGCATGTGTTACACAAAGCCAGGAATTCAGGCACAATTTTGTCCTTTAAGTTGAACCGACTTTCACACGTTTGAAGAACAACTCTTTGTACTTCAACAGTACATAAACTCAATTACAACTTTTTAAAGAAGACTGGGATGACAGGTCATCTTGTGACATACCTGGATCTGCTGCAGTGAAAGGAACACCATCAGAAGTGTAAAATGTTGGCTCATTCTAAGAATAAAGTTATACAGAAAGTTACATGCACTCAGAGAGATAACTGTAGTTTTCAGTAATGGATTGTCTATGTATCAAATTAAATCAAGGAACTGAAGTGTCTGTACATTCTTACCATAAAATAGTTCGGGTCATTTTCAGGGGTAGCTTCTGTGTGTGGAGAAGTTCCATGAACTCTACCCCAGTTACTTGATCTCAGTTCTACTAGTTTCAGAAGCATATGTTTCACATCTCTGAAATAAAGAGAAGCACTACAAACATTAGAATGTTTTGTGCTAAGCAAGATATTAGGCTTCTCTTACCTTGTAAATACTAGGCAGTTAAATGGCCCCCCAAAAGCTCTAAAGGGGACAAAATTTGGTCCATTCTGCAGATAATTTTGAGTTAATTTCTTTCCCCCACAAGTCTAGATGCCTTATGTGTCAATTATGACATACTTGCTCTCTCCACCTTCCTCTGTGGTAAAGTAAGGAGCAGGTATGAAACAGAAATTGCTATAGTTTTTATCAAAACACCAAACCTGCAGCACAAGTTGAGGAACAAATTGTTTTCTGATGGAAGGATAGTACTGGGAAAACCAGGGGGATGATGTTCAAATTATATTTTAGTCATCTAATTAATGCTCCTAACTTTAGACCTCTTAATCACACTGGAATTTTGCAGTCAGTGAGAGGTAATGTCTCCAATACATTAGATGCCACCATACATTTCATTCCTAAAGTAAGAGAAATTGCTTTCTGCTTTGAAGCAAGTCCATGGAGAAGAGTCTCAAAGGAATAAATAAATAAATACAATTTTCCATTGTTTCCTCTATTAAAATAAGTTTGTGCTTCTGTGTCTTTGATGCCTTAGCTTGTGCTGTCAATTTTCTCTGGTTCCTGAAGCAAAATTTTCCTCCTACTCCCTGGTTACAGCTCAACTACAATCCACAGATGCTATGAGCTACCTGTTGGCCACCCTCCATATGGCACAGGATCAGCTCACACTGAATCCTCTCTATTTTTGTAGTAGTTTTGCAAGAAGCTGAGGATGAAGTACAGGAGAATTGGATAAACCCATGCACACAGCTGAGTGCAAACTGAGAAGCAGACTACATTGGCCAACCACTCTTTTTTCCAGACTACAGTAATACCTTTTCGGCAGGGTACGCTCTCCAAAAAACAAGCAACCACAAAGCACATGCCATTTTGCCTTTACATTTACAGTGATTTGTATATATTTAATACTGTTACATATTTAATAAATAAATTCAGATCTAAAAGTATAAACTATAAGATATCACCACTATTGTCTCTGGTGTATATACTTGCTCTTAGAGCCTAAAGCACTTAGGAAAGATTTCAAGAATTAGAAGGTTAAAAAAAGAAATCATTAGAGTGGAACATGCATCTCTGTTAATAAAATACAAACCCAAAAAAGCATCCCAAACTCCTTCCATTAAAAAACACTTTTTTTTTCTATTTTAACCTGGGAAGTGACCCATTTTTCATAAATAAAGGTTTTGGATATGTTCATTATTCTAGAAGATTTTAAAGGTGGTATGTTTAATATAAAAACAAAACACTGCACATAAATTTATCTTCTCACCTGCTACAGTTTGCATCTAACACAACATTTTCAATTCTCTGAATCATTTCCTCCATGTCAGTCTTTCCTTTTTCTTTCCAGGCATCTTCTAAAACTGAGCCTGTCAACTAAAGAGAAAGGATTAGTTTGTTTTTTTTTTTTTTAAAAAAAAGAAATTGCACAACTTGAATAAAATGGCAACAGGAAAGACTCTCTAACAATTAATTCATAACATTTAGATGCATTGGATCACACCTGAGGGCTGAAGCTCCCAATTGCCTACATCTTTTTGCTAAATAGATTCATATAATAAACTACTGTAAATAGTTTATTTTAGACTACAGACAGTATGAAAGCTCTTCGTCCAATGTTTATGTTACCTACAAGTTCACAGCCACTTCTTTCCCTCTTGAATATAACTCTGAAGCAACTCTTAAGTAAGATCTGACCAATGTCACTGAAGTACATGCTATAAAAAAGAACACCTTATTTTTGCAGATGATGCCACAAGTTTACCTAAGAATAACAAACAGCTTAATAAACTTTAGAAATGCTTCAGTAAACTTAGCTAGCATCAGACATGCCAGAGGATTTAATCTGGGTGTACATAAGAGGAGCTGAGAATTATCTGACCATGCCAGCCTAAATTTTAATACACAAAAATCTTCGTGGCTGAGGCTGCTGCTGAGAGAGCTGTAGCAGCAGTCTAGAACTGCAGTGGATGAAAGCCTTTTATGTTAAGAATAGGTACGTCATTGCCTAGTAATTGCATAGTAGGAGTTAAATCAGAAAAAATTAGCTTGTCACTACAACGTTAATAGCAATTCCTGATCCACAGCATAAATATTACATGATCCAAAATGCTTGGAATAGCACCTGACAATAAATGAATAAAATGCAAAGATAAAAAGCAAGCATCTTAGTCAGAACTTAATTGGTATTCCCAGTTTTGTACTGTGGTCCCACCTTAGATATTAGCACCAAGAAGGTTTAATTAAAAGTAAACATATTGGAAAGCAAATGGGTCACAAACCTGTATCTATCATTGTATTAAAAAGACAACAGCAGACATTTATTGCTTCAGTATAGAAAGCAAGGTTTCATAAGTTAGCCCAGTCTAGGTATGGATACACTCCAATATGACTAGGTACTTGATGACATCAGAAAATACTTGCATTCCAAAAAAAAAATAAAGTCTGTTCTGCAACACCTTTTAGATTTAGCAACATGTCATTAAATAATAGATTGGTGTCTTTTATTTTAGAATGGATACTGTGAAGCCAGATAAATATTTCAAGAATATCCAGACATCGAGAGAACTCCACCTTCTCTGGAGAACAACTGTAAAAAACAGCAGCACTAGAAAGCTTCCTGATTTGTGTACTGCCTTTTTGAAAAGTCCTTCAGTGGGCCTTGCCTTAGGGAAGCATTATCAATGTAAGGACTGACCACAGTAGTGAGTGTGCTGGTTGAACACAACCTCACACTTCCTATGAAGCAACCTGCTTAAACATCCAAACTTCAAATCAGGAGTTTGAATTGCAATATATAAAACCTCTTTTCCCTATTCTCCATTTACAGTATCAAAAGAAGCTGCTAGAATTTAAATTCAAGATAGAAGAGTCTGAAAAATAGTGGAGTGGGAGTAAGGGGGAAGAATGAGGAAAAACTATGAGCCAACCACAAAAAAACCCCAAACCAAACAAAACTCCAGAAAAATACTGTTTAGCTTTTATCCTTCAATCCTAAAGTAACCTGTGTTTTCCTAATTGCAAGTAACAATGGCTAATGGAAGATAAAAGTTTCTCCCAGCATAGGGACTAAAGATTTTTTTTAAGAAAAGGTAAAACTTAAGGGCAAAAAGGTTTGTTTTCATTATGAAATATATATATATTTCTACAGTGGTAATGATGCAGACAGTACAGTATGAAGTAACTGATACCCAGAACCTTTTGCCACAAAAAGTGGCAGACCCTAACTGCTGAGTGTCCTTCAGAAGAGAGAACATACCCAAACCTCCACAATTCATTAAAGTTGGTTACAGTTTTCTCCCACACCAGAAGCAGCAAAAGGAGACCTGAAGGGACTGTTTACTCCCTTGCACCTGTTGCTCTTGTACATACACAAATAGCCTTGCATTTTACTTTGAGAGGTACTCTATGTTGGCTAAATTTCATAATAGTACTGAGGAAAAAATAAGTAGTACATCTTGCTCTGCGAGTGATGTAATGCATAAAACCCTATAAACACTTCCTCATTTTGTAGTTTACCCCACTGCTCCCAAAGGTAGGAAGGTTAAAGAATTTGTTGGGTTTTTTTTCTTATAAAACTACTATCTCACCTTCAACAGTTTCACTGCACAGATCAAATTACTGTCCACAGGATTAGAGAAGAGTGCGTTTAGTAATTCTCGAAGGCCTTCTTGAAGAATTTCTGCTCGCGTTACCTGTCCCTTTGTTCCTTTAATCTGCACAATATATATATAAAAAAAATTTAAGACTTAAGTTTTAGAAATTAATTTAGACACATTTTCTCTCTTGAATGCTGTATGATTTGGTTTGTCATCAACATAGTTGAAAGACCATGCCCAATACTGTAACTATTTTACAACACAGACTTTGAGTAATATCCTTACAATTCTAACATACAGGTAATGCACGTCTAGTATTTTGTTTCTTTGCTAATAAATTTCTAAGCAAAGCTACCAAATGCCTGGCAAATGGTCCACAAAATCCCAAACTCCCAGAACCCCATGCTCTTTCCAGTACTACATTTTGTATTCTCTACAGCTGTTGTGGCTTACTTCTAGAAGGCACTCTTTTAAGTATTAAAAAAACTACAGAATATAGTTTAAAAATAAAACATTGACTACACAAAAACAGACAGCTCCCCCTCCCCTAAACCTTTTGCAAATCTTCCTTTTTACTTAGAGCAAGTGAAAAGCACATGTCAAGGCCCACTTATGAACCGAAATGGAAGAGTCAGAGAATTATTTTCTTTCCTCATGCCAGCAGAACATTTTTATAGTGTCTGCTTAAATCAAACCATTTAAATGATCCAGTCAAAAATACATGATTAAATACACTACTGCAGTTAGTAAACCTACTGAACTCACAGGTAGAGGGGTCAAAGATGTTTTAAGTGTATATAGACATTTTTGTACATATCATACATACAAAAACCAAATCTAAATACAAGATTTCATGCTTTGTCCATAAGCCAAGGACTTAAGCTTCAGAAAAAGCTCTGCATTCTCATTTTGAGGATTTCTACATCTTCCTCAAGAGTTTGATAATAGCTCCAACTAGTGACTGAATACTAAATTACATGGGTTATTAATCCTAATCAGTGCTTCTGCTAGGCTGTAACATTTCCTGTATTGGTTAAGTGTGTTATTTGGGGCTTTTGCTAGACAAAAGAAAATACCAAAAGCTGCATTCTAAAGGTGGTTTATGGTTGGCTCTTCTAATGAATTTAAAAAGAAAAAATCTTTATACACTTCTAATAACCTTGTTTTTTGTTTATCTTTTTGTTGGACACATATTATAATGAAACTGTTCTAAAATTCTTTTACTTTATTCCCCTCTTGCTTTAGAAGAACGCCTCAATTATAATCCATTTCAGTGTTTACCTACTCACAATAAAATTGAGGAATGACCTGACATGCCACCTTCTTCTTACCTCTAGGTTAAGGTAAAGTTCAGCTAAGAATAGCACAAAGGCATGAAATTGTTTTCGAGTAGTCTCATTTCCCTTGGTAGCTTCATCTCTGTTTTCATACTCTGTTCGACACCTGTAATCATTAAAACAAAATACTATCATCTGTAGTCTTCCCAACACATAAAACATGCTACTTATTTAACAGAATTTTAAGAACTTATGAACGGCATTAAAACTGTTGAACGCTGTTAAGTATGATTTGTGAAGGAAGCAAGACTTCAAAGACACCATGGATTTGTGTCCTTTCAGACGAATACATAAGGTTACATGATTATGTTTTCAAGCACTGAGATATGAGACAGCAAAACAAAAAAGAACAAATTCCACCATGTAAAAATTAAAATACAGTTACACAGTTTTATTAGAATGGGGGTCCAGGAAGTTTGACACAGGCAACCAAATGGCGACAGAAATAGGATGTACTCTGAAAGACATTTTACCCATTTCAGGGTGCTGCCTACATTGTCTTAGATGCCTTACACTTACTTGATAAATTCTTTATCTCTCCATTTTAAGTGACACTGATGCATAATTCATGACACCAAGCTGAGTGGTGCAGCTGATACTCTAGAGGGAGGGGATGCCATCCAGAGGGACCTTGATGGGCTGGGGAGGTGAGCCCATGCAAACCTCATGAAATTCAACAAGGCCAGTGCAAGGTCCTGTACCTGTTTTGGGGCAATCCCAAGAACAGATACAGGCTGGGTGGGTAGAGAATGGATTGAGAGCAGCCTGGAGGAAGAGGACTTGGACATGTTGGCTGATGAGAAGCTCAATGTGACCTGGCAATGTGCACTTGCAGCCCAGAAAGCCAACTGTGTCCTGGGCTGCATCAAAAGAAGAGAGAGCAGCAGGTGGCAGGAGGTGACTCTTCTTCCTCTACTCTGTTCTCATGGGACCACACCTGGAATACTCATTCAGCACTGGGGCCCCCAGATGTAAAACCAATACAGAGAATTAAGTTAAGATGGCAATGAGGTGATTTTTCTAGTGTTCAACTGTGCCAAAAATATACCCAGCAATTAAAAAAACAGAATTAATAATGAAGTCCTGGCAAGAATCAAAGGACATATATGTGCATTTAATATACTTTTAAAGTTGACTAGGTTTCAAATTTACCCTGTAATTTGGGATTGGTCTAAGATACTCAGTTCAGAAGAGCCTACAGAACTCCAAATTTTCATATTTAAAGTCCTATTTTCATATTTAAATATATTAAAATATTATTTTAAAAAGTATTTAATATCTAGTATGTACCTGTGCTTTAATAATCCTCAATCTAAACTTCTATTTTAAATACAAACGTCTTTGCACACTACATCAAGAGTTAAAACAAAATAGAAAGACATATAACCAGAGAAAGTAAGAGGCTTTAAAGGACACAAGGATACTGACCTTTGAAGTAACAACTGTCGGAAGTTCCCACTTTGTGGGCTAATGGTTAGATGGTGAGATAGATAGTTACACAACCGTGCTCCAATATAGGAAAAATTTGGGACAGATGTGGCCTTCCAAAATAAAAGTGGAATAATAAATTATTCATAAAACTCATTATTAGGATATCAGGAAATACCTTTAAAAGTTTTTAATACTTTATTTAACAACAGTTATTAGACAACTGAAAAGCAGAATATTACTATTTGCCATGTTAATTTTATCTCATCACTTTGCTATATGCATTACGGCACTTAAAGGTTCATTATACTGTGATTTTGTGGCTTTAAGAAAAACAACCACCATTATGCCATTTGTCATCCACTCCACTTCTCCATTGTGACCCACTTCTAAAGCGTGTCTGAAAGTCACTTACAAACTCTTTAAACAACAAAAATAATGAACAGTGGACAATAAGACACTTTTTCAAAAGACATGCACTCTCTCAAGGAGCAATGAGTACATTAGAAGAAAATAAAAAAAGTTGCCTTCATACAGTCTAAGAGCTATTTATCCCAGAATCTATTTTTTGCAATAGTGAATGCCCAAGGAAAGAGTACAAGAACATAGCAAGCAAAGATAAATACTTTCTCCTGTACATGCTCCAGGAATCTGCAGAATAGCAAACTCCTGATTCAGGGGCTAAAAGTGTATCATTACAGTTAACACTTGGCGCATCTTTTTTTCTAAAAAAAGTCCTGTTACTGTTGAACATTTACATTTCTCATCTAAAAACAGGTGGTAGCAATGAAATTCTACATATTAAGTTACATACTGCTGTCTAAAAAATATTTTGCTTTAAATCTGATACTTCAAAATTTCAAGAGGTGGAAAAATGGAAATTCAATAGTGCCTACATTTAACCTCTCATAGAACTTAAGCAGGACATCCCCTTATTTTGGCAGTTTATTACTGTTAACTCGATTTGAACTCTCTTTTAACAACAGTTAATTTGAGATTATTTCTCAGATACAGCTTCAGTGAAAAGAGGTTCTGGTGTACGTAACTCCATCAGCTCTGCCAAAAAGAAAACAGGGAAACCAAGAATTCATTAAACTTTTCCTATGGCTTTATCATCTTTGAACATGCCTTTCACATCTTGATCATCTATCAGCACTATAGATGTGCTTGCATGGTACTGCTTCTAACACAGTTAAAAAAGTGTCTTGCCATTAGCATGGCAGTGCATTATAGCTAGTTACCTTCTACAGACAGAGAAAAAACCACACTCAATGTAGCTGTACTATGTGCATAAAGTTGCTGGAAAAAACAGAGGTGTTTTTTGGAAGATAAACAGGTTTAACTAATTAACATAGTCAAATACACAAATACATAGTCAAATTTGTTTTCCAGGAAGTGGCATGTGAAGTAGCTAACGAGCTTTTTGGTGCTTTGGTTCAATCGGTTACTTGGACTAAAAGAGGTGCTTCCCAAGATAAAATACATCTCTTAAATTATACTTCTCTTTCCTAAAAAAAAAAAAAAAAACCAAACCCAAACCAAACCAAAAACGTCCCCAAATTCTTCAAACCTTATGTGTATTTTGTAAACGTTAACCTCCTAATTAGTTGGTCTTTATTTGTGGTTGCATATTTTATGCAATATTTTCGCATAATTTTGCAATATTTTACATATTATGATCTGGCATAGCACAGAGAGACAAAAAAATCATGTTTTCTTAATAACCAATCATTACAGTGCAGTATCATCTTCCCTTAATTACTGTTGCTGGTAATCCCAGTTTGACTCAAAAAAGTAACAATCTAAGCATAAAGGCTAATCTACCAATACACATTTTGTGAAATTTTACTTTGCTGTATCAGAAAAATATACAATAGTCAAGATTCTTAGGAAGTCAGGGTGATCAACTTTTGGAAAACAAGGGAACCAGCACTTCACTCTGTCCAGACGAAAAAATGGGTTAGGCAGAACAGGGGAAGTTATAATTAATATAGACAGGCTAAGATACCTGATATACCGATAAAGGGAACACTGTTCAGGTGTCCCGTGGTTTGGCCCTGACTCAGCCAAACAGGTCTTCCGCTTTCCTTCCTTTTAGTCTTTTCTCCTTCACAAACCTAGCATCTATAAATCTGCTTTATTGGGTTAAATTAGCATTATCAAAGCAGATGCTTATAAATAACACTGCAGCAATTTTGTTTTGTGGTAAGTCAGGAAACACAAATACTTTAGTCTGCTCAGGACAGAAGAATAAACATAGTTGACCTACACTTGAACACTATCTTACCCAGACAAAACAAAACTAAAATCCAATGCTTTTTGATACTAGCACAGCTTTTTTGCACTAAGTTTTATCTTTCACATACTTTCAGACTGATAACACTCAATGCTTCTCGGTTGAGGAACGCACAGCCAACCATAACAGAGGACTTGTTTTTAAATAAGGGAAGAGAGAAAAAGGCAACATTAAAGTCTTAAATTAAATGACAGTCAATGTATTTAACATGTATAAAGTTAAAAATGAGGTTTTTCTTCCAATTAAGTTTCATGGAATATGTTAATCTTTTTTTTAACTGTCCTCCACATGCTCAAATAAATGATGGGAAAATCATGCTGCCAAACACAGCACAGGTAATCTTAAAAGTCTAACTAAACTGTTCTGAATTAAATGTGCATCAATTCTGAATGATAATAGGAAACTGGAGACTCTACAGTTCTGTACAATAACCAACCAACCAGTCATGCAGCTTCTACATATCCCAAGTTAAAATATTCTGCAAGTATCTGCACTTAAAAGGTGAATAAGTTTGTGTTCTTCAAGGTAGAATTTGATTGCAACCAACCTAGGAAAGTGAGAGACAACCAACGTAAGAAACAGCAAGCATAAATGTGACTTCATTTTCTGCAGCAAGCCCCAAAGACAGTAACAGCAGCTCATTTGCTAAGCAACACATATTAAGCTGTTCTTTCCAATGGCTCCCCTAATTAGTGCAGAGTTCAGCTCAAGGTCTCGGTCCTCATTTCCATGGTCATCAAATGAGACTGGACCTAGATACCATTGGATGAGATTTCCTTTCCACCAGTTATGCTGTTTCAAAGTAAGTATATTCCAAATGAAGAAGAAAGCCTGCCAATAAAGGAGCATTTCCCAAAGGGTATTGTGTACAGTAGGTATAATTTTTTTTTAAAATATCAAGGAATTAAGAGTATCTTAGGATTATGAAAAAATTTTGCAGAACAATAACGTACAACTCTGACATTAAGAATTTCTTCAATCACTACTACATAAAATACAGCCATTCAAATATAACTCCCTTCAATTAAGTGCTGTAACTTCACTCTAGTATGTGACCCAGGAGATCCAAATACACAAAGGAAACAGAGTAAATTGGGGAAATTTATCAACCATCCAGGTATCTCACACCTGAGCTACCATTTCAATTTATTGGGCAAAATCTTTCCCTATATGTTTCAGTCTGAAAAGATTAAAATACTACATAGATAAGATTACATAACAAATAATACTGGGATGCACATGTTGGACACTGGGTAACAAGAGGCATAATATCCATATTATAAGACAAAATTCACAGGCTACCTGCTGATAGATGAGTTCAACAAGTTCTTGTAAAGCTTCATCTGCAGTGACCCAGCCATTCAGTGTTTCGGCAAACTGCTCTATTTCAGTTTCAAAACAACCTGGTTGCTCAGCAAGGTGATTTAAGAAGTCTTGTACATATTCTGCCAAAGTCAGATAGCCGTCATATCTATCTTCAAAGGAAGAATCCTATAGCAGTGAAAGAATATACCAACTATTTAAAAGGAATCTAAAATAATGTTACACTTCCTTTCTCCAGAATTAACCATATAGCCACTAGTCTTGAGTCTCTGCATACTTGATAGTGTTCTTTATTACACAACTCACTTCAACATCGAGAGCATAGACCTTAATGCATCAGAAAGCTCTAGTAGTCCTATTATCCTAAGAACCAGGTAACACATTTTGACAGAGATTAGGGTCTCCCAGCAAAATACATCAAAAGACAGATTAAAAAGTCAAACATTTTGCCAAATTGGGTGCAAGATTAACTAACAAACTAGTAATTATTAGGAATAAGACTACCAAACTGAGGGTCAACACCCATTCCTAATGCTCACACAAACTGTGCTGCAGATATATGAACTGTATAAAGAAAGAGAATTGAATATTTGAAACAAAGTGTTTTGGCTTACATAGAGTGTATAATGCTCAAAAATATGCAGGAGGAGGACAAATTACAGAAATACAATAAATACAGTGTAGTGCTCCCATGTAGAAAGAATAGCCAGAAAAACTGACCTTTTAAAGTCTGCAAATTTGCATCACTTGACAATGGAAGAAACATTACAAGGCATGAGATTAAAACTACTAAAATGGTATTGCATTACTTTGCAACTACTGAGGTTAAAAACCAGACAGCAAACACACCTGCTCCATAAAGAAAGAATGAGCTAGCACACTACCACTGTATCAGTTTATGCTTCCGCTGATGGAACAGCAAGCTGCTAATTTTGGCCATTCAGAAATTAATGTATGCAGCAATATCTAAAGTCAATACAGTTCCTGATGATTATAATGCTGGTATATGAAGGGAGTAGCAAAGGAAGTAGCACACTTTGTGATGTCACAAGTAACACAGTATGAACAATTCACTTTGTCACATTATACAAAGGGTTGTGAAAAGCATTTCATGTAGCTGTCAGAAGTGCAGGCAGGAGCCTGAAGAGGGACTGCTAAAGAAATTACTTATAATTAGTGATTCAAGACATAAGAATAACATACAGAATATCAGAATTCTCATCTAATCTACTCTTTAACACTGTTTAAAGAGTTTAACAATGCTTAAAATATATCTCCTGTAATGAAAAATTAAGCTAAAATGATAAAACACTTTTGCTTTACTTAGTGGACATAAATACATTGATAAGATTTATATTTATATTCTCCCCCTCCCCACCCCTCCCTTAATGAGGGGCTGTTGTTTACTTTCTGGGTTCAAAACGCCTCAGTCTCTCCTCTACTGTGAGGCAAAATGGATCTGCAAAAGATTTTTATCTGGATAGAAACTTTGGAGAAAGACAGGCACACATTGCTGAAAACCAAGTATTGACATTAATTCTATGACCTGTGAGGAATGTGTGGGGATAAAAGCAGATTTTCGAGAATTCTTCAAAGACCCACGTAGTAAGGGTATACAACTTAAACATCATACAAAATCATTCCAACCTGCTTGAAAACTCTCCAGTCAGGTTGCAGAGAATGCAGTTGCTGTAGCTAGTAAAAGCACCTGCTCTTTCTCACAGCCATCAGATTGTTATGAGATCCTCACTCAGCAGAGGGGAAGGTATCTTTCCCTCATACTCACCTCATAAGAATTCAATCTTGGAGGAGAATGTCCTTGTTTTGGAAGGGCCCCCTAATACCATTTGGTATACTGGTGTACCTGCATTCATATTCCTCTTCCCATTTTACAGTTAAAATGCTAAACACAAGTGGCTAAACTCTGTTCCCCATTCAGCTTCCTGTACGACATATGGAACTCCAAAGGCAGCCTAGGTTTTAGTAGCTATGCCAGGGAACAGAATAATAAAGTTGTATATTGCTAAATTAGTAATACTTGATACTTTAAAAACTTATTAAATTTAGCCTAGTAACTTCTAGACTTTAACTTCCTCTTCTCATTGGCATATTTTAAGATTTATCAGAGAAGATAGCACCCTGTACTGTATCCACTAAAGGAAAACAAAGCAAATCCCTCGATTAATATTTTTAAACAGCAGTTGGCTAACAGGAGGCTGTAAGTTTACACAATCACTACAAATTTGTGATTTAAAGCCTTGAAAGTCAACTAGAAATTCTCTCAGCAAAGCCAACACTGTCTAATCATTCTCGTTCATGTTTGTTAACTCCAGGATGGGCTTCTGAATTATTAACAGAAGAGTCATCAACATAAAGATTACAGATTTGCCTCTCTTCTACTAAAAGGCAGTTCATGAGTTTAAAGACATAACAATTAAAAGGTTAAATAGGTACTAAAACTTCTCTGATTTACAGAAAGATAAAAATCATAAATTCTATAGAAAAGATCCATAAGCCAGATCTGCTCTTGGGCTCTGTTTCTATCTATGTGCTAAATTTCCTATACCTGATACACATTCACAACATTTCCACTTAAGAACTTAGTCACTAATAATTTATCATTGATTTGATTTCTCTTCAGACTTCTTAGAAACAACTTCCCCTCCACTTCAGATTACATACACTCAACAAGTTTACAATAAAGATATTGCAAACTCAAGTACAAAGACTATTGCATATATACACAATCACCTGTCCATGCTATATGAGGTTAAGGGCACTCTCATGCTTGGCTGAACATACAAAACCAAAACTGAGGCTCCTTAGCCTCCTTTTGGAAACTAAGTGGAAAAAAAAAAAAGGGAGGGGGGAATCTCCCTCCTAAAACTTTGAAGTGAGAATGTCATTATATCCTTCTGATGGAGTGACAGATATATTATTATCATACACCCATGCCAGAGAACAAGTCTGACACTTCCTGCTGGCAATCCAAACCTAACTCCAGTCATCCTAACTGCAGACATCCACAACTTCTCATGGGATGGACAGCTGTATGCAAAGAGAATTCCAGGGAGGTCTTTCTTCCCCAAAGCCCTGGTAAAGTTTTATTTAAAATTCTAGTATACCTTGTAGTGTACACCTTAAAACTATCTTCACAGGTTAAAGTCATAGTTTTGAGTATCAGAAATAACAGGATATTAACCAATCTAGTAAGCTAATATGGATACACAATATATAATTACAATAATGTACAATAAATCAACACTTCATTTCTAAAACAATAAATACTTAATAGCAAAACCACTATGTATTTTATATATATTTTTTATAATATTTATTTTATGAGAAATGGGAGTTTTCATACCTAAAAATTCCAGAAAACATTATAAATGAAAGCTAAAAAGTATTACTTTAAGTCCAAAAACCAGAAGTTTCATAAAACTGTTTTGATTCAAGTTTTAAAACTCAAGGCCAAAATCACAGTGTGTTAAATTTCTTAGTTTTATGGCAAGTGAGCCCAGTTTATGAAATTAATTCAGTCATGAAAGTAAAAAACAAAGACCAAATTTTGAAATAGTGAAGGATAACTGAAACACCACTATTCTCTGCCTAGCACATTCTGATTAGATTAAGCTCCCTGCAACATACTTCTAAATAAATGTTCTAGGTTGTGTTATCATTTTAAGAGATATTTTTATTAATAGAGGAGGAAGGTTCATAGCGTATTCCTACGACATAGCAACCAGGACTCCCACGCGCTTGTGTGTTTTTGCAGAAGAGCTGAAAAGCAACATTGCTGGCCTCAAAATTTTCTAATTATAAGTATGCATTATTTATGCCATTGCAAATGACATGAGTTTTGATCTTGAAACTGAAATCCTTTATATACAGAAACATGCAACATGTACTGGGGGAAAGTAGTTATTTTTCCCCTAGATTATCCATGCAATGAAGCATCTTCGTGTTGGCATTTTGTCAAGTTGTATATTGGCTATGGGCTTGTATTATCCAGGACAGTAATTCAATTCAGTAAGCTGGCAAAGCTGGTAACATTAAGGTAACATCAATTTTACTGGTGGAGAAAATAATTCAAAACACCAAACCACCATATTTAGCATTCAAATCAAGTATTTTTTCTGTAAGTTGTTGAAAATGTATTTGGTTCAGTAGAATTGTTTTTCGTGACTTGTTTATATTTGTCAAAGTAACAGTTCCCACCTGTTTATCTATAGTATCAGGGCTTGGCTGCTTGCGTAACAAAAGGATATCCCAACAATTCATATAGATCTTCCTTGGAATAGAATTACTGAAGGAGTAACACGAAAGACAATGGAGTAGAAAAGAAGAAGTACCAACTTTCATTACATGATGCATCTACAATATTTATCTGAGATCACCCTTAGTCTGGATGAAAAATATATTTCTTACTAGGTATGTGGGTAGGTAACTGATAGGAATGAGCCTAACACTGCTTTCTTCCCCTAAGAAGGCAGTTCCACTAAAGGAATTAAAAGACACGTGATGGCATATTGTGTTAGGCAGTTATGGCAAATCATACCCATGGCACAGTAAATTTAGGAAGGGTAAAACGTGTGTTCAAAAAAGCTAAAGTTCAAGCTTGCTCCCTTACTTCCTCCAAAAACCTGTGAAATCTCCACAGAAGTGCACTTAAGCTTTTACTTAAAATACAGTGTAACTACAACAGAGGTGGTTGACAAAAGGACAGCTTACACAAATGTTGTGTGTAATCAATGCTTGGTGTAATAAGCAAGGAATGCAGTTACCTTGAGCAAGCTTTAGCAAAACCATCCTAACCATGCCATCCTAAGGCTCTCAGGTACACCATAATATTTACGCATTATCACTTAACTTTCTGACTGTGACTTAATAGGTTATCGACAGAATTTTCAGAATCTCTTCAGCAAATGCAGCATTCAAGTTAACTGATATACAAGATCTCAATAAAACAATGTTATTTTGAATATAAGCAAATTGGCATATACTAAGAAGAGAAGATTAACACTCACTGTGAAGTTCTGATTGAAGTTCTGGTTGTATCCTGATGGATAAAACTCAGGTGCTTTAACAGATAATTTTGACATTACTACAGGAGCCACAGCCACCTGAGGTTCAGCAATTTCTGGTCCAGAATCAGGAACTGAAACTTTATCTTGTGATCCAGATGGAATTCCCGTCTGTTGCAGGTGTTCTGAAAAGTTTTTGTTAACAGCTTTTCTTAGAAGTCGCTGAACTACAATGTATTCCCACAGAGTACACAAAGAACAAATATATTTTTTTACTTTAACTATAAATATACTTTCACCTTCACGAGAAGTACATTGGTTTTATTGTTTTTCTTAAATATGGATAAAATTTTCACTTTAGCAAACTCTGGATGTCTTTCTACTTGAGAGAAGGTAAACACAACACTCATATGAAGGCATCTAAAAAAAAGGGGACAGGAAGGAACAACAAGAAAAGACCTCTCTCCTCTTCCATGAAAACATGCTTTCAAAACAAGCTAACCTGAGAAACTAGTGAATATCTTTATGGTATGCTTGCTCATCTTGTGGGTTTTTAAGAGATTTCAGATAGAAATGCAAGACTTTAAAGTCAATAAATGGAAGACATCACTAATACTTAACAATAATTTTCAACATAACCCTCAGATACACTTACCTATTCCTATCCTCATACACCATTTGCCAAAAAACCTAATTAAAGTGTTTTTGAAACCATATTTTACACATTTTCCAAATGTATAGATTTGCTTCTAAGTTTCTTGAAAACAGAACCTGATACCTACCTGAAAAAGCTAACCCAACAAAGAATGCTTTGTGTTACTGTTGGCTTGCGTTTATTTTCTGGCAAACCCTCAAGCTGGAGCTCTTCAATAAGAGGAAGGCTTAGACCATCTTCGGTCAGTTTAACGGATAAAATGCACGCACACAGGTGTGAAGGCTTAGAAAGAAGGGAGTGCGCACAGACGTGCTGCAAGCAGCTGCAATACAATATCACACCTTTACCTGGGCCGAGGCTTACAACACAGAAACATGACCACCTTCTGAGGAAAGGTGCAGGTGACCCTACACGGTGCATTTCCGTGCAGTGCCGAGAAAAGCCAGGCAGGTGCCCGGGGTGCGCAGAGCACTGGCCCTCACGACGCGGTGACCTCTCTGCCCCTAGTGAGGGGGTGAGGAAAAAGGACTCGTCCCCGTGGCCAGGCAAGGGGGGTCGTGGTGGGGGAAGCCCACAGCTCCAGGTCTCTGAGACAACGAAGGGGGCAGTGGCGACAAGCAACAAGCAAAGCAGGAGCAGAGCGGCACGGGCAAATGGAGGAAGCGCAGCAGGCTTCAGGGGGCTGCTCCCCGACACCTTCGACACGGGGAGGCCTCCAAAGGGGCGGGGAGAGGGCCGCTGCGCGGCGGCCCGTAC
Organism: Bucorvus abyssinicus; assembly: GCA_009769605.1. NCBI lineage: Eukaryota > Metazoa > Chordata > Aves > Bucerotiformes > Bucorvidae > Bucorvus > Bucorvus abyssinicus. The sequence goes on from CM020063.1 coordinate 15,817,314, forward strand.
CTGCGATTCTGGTGCCCAGCGGCGCCGTCTTCGGAGGCCGCAACGGTTCCTGCTGCGGGAAGAGGCCGCCCGTTTGGTTCTGCTGCTGCTCCTTTGCCGAGCCGGGGCTGTGAGAACCGCCGTCCCCAGGGCGGGCCCCGCCGCCGCTCTCAGCCGCTCCCGCCCCGCTGAGGGGAGCGGCGCCTCCCCGGCCTCGGCCTCGGCCGGCACCTGGAGCTCGGTCGAAACTCTCCGACATGCTTCGGCCGGGCGGCTCAAGCGCTCATGGGAGGGAGCAGGCGGGGACCCGGAGATAGGCTGCAGGCCGGGCGCCGCGCAGCAACCCGACCCCGCCCACCTGCGGCCCAGCCCTTCACTTTCAGTTTCAGCCCCCACCCACCGCCATGATGGTCGCGGCCCGTCCCGGCCCGTCCACGCTCGTCGCCATAGCAACCCCGGCGCGGGGGCGCCGCCGCCGGGAGGCGGGAAAAGCGCGGCCCGCCGGGCGTCCGCGGCCTCGCCGCGCCGGGTGTAGGCGAGAGCGGCCACCGGAAAGGCCAGCTCGACTGCCGCAGGTTAAAGGCTGCCGTCCGCTGTTCAGGCCGCGTTGCCAACCTCATGTATTCTGAACGGATGAGTCAGCACTTCCCCGTTCCCGAGCACGGGATCGACTTCTAGCAACCGACCGGCGTGGGGCTGGTTTGTGTCAGCAGCCGGTGCCGGGGCCCGCGGGATGTACCCGAGTCACACCTCCCTCAGAAACCAGGAAACCTTGGAAACGGCATTTTCAGAAAGAAAATATTCTCTTGTAATTGCTTTCCTACATAAGCAAACAGCGTGAGGTGACCGTGACATGACCAAGGCTGCAGCTACACTTGGCAGACCTGTAGTATAAGCACGTACTTTGCATGTACAGCTGTCTGCACAAGAAAGGGTTTTGAGTGGAAATACTGCAGGCACAATTCTAAATTTAAGCCAACAAAGTTAAGCCTCCATTGTGACAATCATATTTTACTGTTAGGGCTATTTAACATTACTGTGTTTGTCCAGAACAATGTATTTTCATGTATGATTTATGCACGATGTGGTAACAAATGCTCTCCTGATTTAATTTTTAAAACTTTTCATGCCACCAAGAACTAACTGAAGGAGACTGTCCATGTAATGTGTTTTCCTAATATCACCACATTAACTGCGGAAGATTCAATTTATGTGTCCATTCACAATTCAATTCACCTGTTTTTGTTCAAGTTCTTGCTATACTTGCTTTGTGAACTCCAGATCACAATCTGCTTTCAAGGTGAGGAATGTAACTGAGATGTGGGGTGCCCAGACCACACCTCAGCTGACCCTGCTGGGGATGTTCAGATTTTGTCTCCCTGAACAGCCTGGCCTGTGCTGGCCTCGCCACCTGCTCCTTCCACAGTCAAAGCCGAGGGCTTGCTGGTGTTGGGTCAGACTGTGTTCACCACTCATCACAGCATGAAAAATATGCAAGTATGTATGAAGCATTACAAACATAACAGAATAGCACTATCTTGTATTTTAAAAAAATCCAATTGTATTGTGAAATGGTGCTTTCATTATTACATTTTAGTATTTTTTATTAATAAAGGGTGTGGAGGGGTGTGTGGTGTGTGTAGAATGTAAAATATTTATTACTTCCCCAAGACATGAATTGGACTGTTTTTTGGTGAGGGACAAAGTTGGCCAGACAGTAAAGGTGGCATAGTTAAAAGGAATTAGGCTCATGGGCAAACTGTTCCTAGGCAACCCTTACTGTAAGGGAAGACTGGAAAACTCACAAATCTACACTTTGCAACTGAAATGGGAGCAAATGTAGGAGATTTTGATGAGTCCTCAAAAAAACTGGAAGACTTCCCTTGCATAAATAATTGCAAAATTAAATTTAAGTAGTATTACCAATTGTTTAAAGATCACAAATTAGCTATTAAAATAACTGTATTAAAAATATTGTGTTCTTGTGTTACTTCAGCTCCAGTTTTAAAGCCTATATTGTGACCCCTGGTCACATCTGTAAACTTTGTCTTACCAGAAGAAAAATGAAAAGCTTATGTTAATGTGAAAAAGGACGCTGAGATTCTCAATCACCGGTCTCAGCATCTGAGGCTTTAAGAAATCCATCATTATATACTGGCATCACTTTTTATTATGCTAATCTTTGAAGAAAGCAAATACCATTCTTTAAAGAATACACCTATGAGGAGTTATATGCCTCAGGTAATCATTATTGAACCAGAAAACTTTTCACCTTTCATTATAAATGTGAGTTCTTTCCGCTTAGCAGACATTTGATATTATCTTAATTCAATGTCTGTTTGGCAACTACTTACCGTTTAGAGTGGAATGGGATCCCAGATCCATCTTTTTGTTACAAATGCACCACTGAAGTTTGCATGAGAGCAATTGTGTTTGGTTGGGAACTCAATTTCTCCACCCCAATGGAGACACTTAAAAATCAAAAAAAAAGAATCTTTCAGGCACTTAAATTCAAAATTACAATGCCCAACAGTCAAACTCTAACAGTCAACTCCTTTAGACAATGCCTGGAATTTTGCTTAGAATGATCTGGCCCAAGTAGCTGAAGTCCTGTCAATTACTTCAGAGGTCTGAGACCGAACAGCACAAAACCCGAGACAGCTAAGCTAGCAAGACATAACCTAAGCACCCAATGATTAAAACTTTCATCAAATGCAGTTATGACCACTTATAATATGTATCTTAAATATCTACTACAGGAATTACCTGCTTTGTTCTAACTGTGTTACCTAATAGTGTAAAACTTAATCCAGAAGCAATACTGCATACACCTGCAGGGCCCGGTGCTGAGAAACCACAAACTGCAACTTTGACACTATTCAGAATACAAACACCTTTACGTTTTGGGGTCTTTTTTGTCTCTCCTTTTATGCTGACCACATATTTCTCATCAGAAAAATTGAGAGGGCTGGTTCTGGCTTGTAAAACTGAATGTATTATTAATAATTGGAGTTATGCTGATCCCTACCATACTTATGAGGCATGTTGCTGCAGTAGACTATGACTACTGAAACCCAAAACGTAAAGCACATATATTATCACGTGAGCCAGTACCTCTAAATGGAATCTTTCCCACAAATTTATTTAAAAGCACAGTAGTCTTCTGAACATCTATTAGTAGGGTGTCCTATTAATTACTCTCAGAGACTCATGGTTTTGGTGCTTAATCTCGCTTCTAGTCCTGGAAGCTGTGTGACACCTCCAGCAATGCGTGTTTTGCATGAAGTTACACAGATGCAGCTAATAAAAAGCTTAATTCATACCTAGAAACTACAGATCGTGAAATAAGACAACATATACCGACAATGGGCAACCTGGCAAGTTGTTCTCTGGAACAGCACGTTCTCTCCATCGATTCATATATTATTTATACAGTTGCCCGTATAAATAGTTCCTCCTTTTCTGTTATCCTCCCCTATTGTATCTACCGCTTCAAGCCCAACCCATACACCAGATCACTGTTTTATTACACAAGTCAAGAAATAACGACAATAATAAAGATACCATACCACCTATATGCTGTGGCGCCTGTCCACGCGAACCGCGCGCGTTTCAGGAAGTCTCTTCCCAAGTCGTCTGCCTCGATCTTCGCCTTCTCGCTCCAGTCACGGGCGCCCCTCCACGGCTGAGGGACGAAGGCGCCAGCGGCTGCTCTTGCCCGCCTGTCGCCAGCGCCAAACACCCGAGGGCTCCCCCAACGGCTGCGACGACAGCGATACCTCAGCCTCCTCCGGCAAAGCCCTTAGCGAAGCGGCGGCACCGGGCAGCGCGCAGGACCGGCGGCGTAACGCCGGCCCCGCAAGAGCCGCCTGCCTACCCCTCAGCCGCACGCGAGGGCCCGAGGCGCGGGCACGAGCGCGAGCCGCTGGCGGCACGCAGTCACCACGTGACCGACGACCTTCCTCCCCTCCCCCCCGCCCCCCGCCACAACCCCTCCCAGATCGGGGACAGGGACACCGCGTGACGCGACCGCTCCGACATCCGCCTTCCCCACACTCCTTCCGGGTTGGCGGGCGCGTCGCCCCGCCCGCTCCTCTCCGCCCGCTCCTCTCCGCCCTCCGCTCCGCCCCGCGCCGCGCCGGGAGTGCCGCGCCGCCTCGCCGCCCCAAGGTCGGTCAGTGCCGTGGCGGGGCCAGCACTGGGGGCACGGCTGGTGGGGGCGGCGTTGTGCGGGGCCGCGCGGGCCCAGGGGCGGCAGCACCTCCGCATTCTCCCGGCGCGGGTGGGGAGCGGCGGTTGCTGAGGAGAAGGCTCCGGTGTCGCCCTCTCGCAGCGCCCGGGAGCGGCGGGAAGGAAGGGCAGGAGGGAGGAAGGACGTGTGAAGAAGGCAGGTGGCGCGGAAAGGGGCATCCGGGAGCGCTCCCCGGCGGGGAGCGGAGAGGTGGCGGCTGCGGGCTTCCCGCCGGGTGGGCGCGACGGCCGCCGGCGATTGTGGCGGTGGGGGGACAGCGGGCCCGGGTGGCGGAGGACAAGCCGCCTGCCCAAGGTCAGTCAGTGGCCGCGAGCTATAAATAGCGGTGGGACCGAATCGGTGCCGCTGCCTTGTTGGGCCGGGCCGGGGCGACGCGTTAGAGCCTGGCGGACGGCGGCGTTTCGGCGGAAGATCCTTCTTCCCTTCACTGGCAGCCGGTAGCCACCTGCTAGCGCCGGCGGCCCGGCTCCTCAGCCCGCTCCTCGCTGCCCTTCTTGTCCCACTCTGAGTCTGCGCTTTGGTCCCATGAGCGTCTGTAAGCTGCTGTCCTGATCAGGGTAACTCCTTTGGGAACCCTGGCAGGAGTTTGAAGTGTTTATCTGGTTTCTTAGGGCGCAGGAGTTTTTCACGTGTCCAGAGTTGCTTGTTTAGCCCAACGGTGTAAAGAGAATGATCTTGAGTCACAAACGTACAATCTCAAGGTCAGCTTGGAAAGTCGGTTTTCCCATGAGCTTGTTAGTTTAGTTTGATAGTTGTCTCAGTTTGAGAAAAAGTTGATTTTTTTTAGCTAGAAAGTAAAGGTGGAGAGAAATGGTCATTTCATGGCTACTGGCAGTCGACTGGACTTAGGCTGCTGAGTTAACATACTGTCTGTCTAGTATCATTAATAATTCTTGCTTTGTTTTTACGTGCGCAGCAGGAATTCCATACGTGGCAAGGAATCTGCTGTGAGGCCTGGGCAAAATGACGAGCCTTCTGCGTGTTGCTTTTAGTGGGTGCCCAACTTCTGTTCTCACCAATGTCTTACCACCTAAGGTGCATTCTGCAAAAATGCTGTGTTTGCGAATGTTTAGAACCCACAGGATGCTAACGTCTCAGGCAGCACCAAAGCCAGGTAAATTGATTAAACTATAGTAAATAATCTTTTATTTGAAAACATGCAGATAGCTTGAATTTTTCTTTCAGTTAGTACAGAAATGAATTAAAATAAAAAGAACAACCTTCTGTCAGCAGCATACTTGCATCAGTTACAGTACAATCTTATACTGGTTTTAAAGGGCTTGGGCAGAAGGTATTTGTGTTTATTATGAATACTTTGAATCCAAATAGGTTTTATGGGTAGGGAGTCAGAGCTCCAGCTGACCCTTACCTTGCTTGAGGGAAGTATTTAAACAAATGCTTTTCTTAAGTAAGAGACTGAGTTCCCCATGAGTTCTGGTAGTGCAACTCTTTGTGTCCAAGCAGGGAAAAATACAGCCCTCATACAGAAACCATCTGCAAGCATGACTATATGTAATTGTAATTATCCCACCTGAAAAATCTCTTAACTCTGTTCAGGAAACTTTTACATTCTACTACCTTGAAGAACTTCTGATTTGCATCTTCACATCTAGGGTTTATTTGCATATATGCACTAATTAATTTCAGTGCAGATAATAGATAGGTTCAGGTATTTTCATGAAAAAAAGAAAGGGGAATGGGGGCGTCCTTGTGATGTGAGCCTGGTGTGATGATGGCTTGGCTTCGCAGACGAAGATTTGGGAAGGGCTTTAAACGTGAGTACACCCTTCAAGCCTGCGCGGTGGATTTTTTAGGTGAGGCACAGCGTGCGCGAGACTGGCCCCACCCTTTACACCTGAGGTTCATCTGCCAGGGCTTAGCGAGCTTGGACGGTGACAGCGAAGTCCTCAGGTCGTAGGTTTGGTTAGAGTATCCTTCTCTTAGATGGATGGCCTTACAGGGCTAAACGAGCTCCATCTGCCCGGGTTTGGAGTTAGAGTTGTCCTTCTCCTAGGATGGTTGCCCAAAGGCTAGTGAGCCCATCCTGCCCGTGGACACACTTTGTCTGACCCTTCAGTTGAGACCTGTCTGGCTTGGGAGACCCTACCGGAGGCATATGCCACCACCAGCATAGCTCTCAACTTCACAAGGGCACGCAAGCTCTTTCCCCACTGCAAGGGGGTGCCCGTGAAAGAGCATGGTGTATGAAAATTATAACTGACAGTTTTTTGCTTTCTTCTAAACTGCACATAGCCTGGCAGCTAGAAGATTGGAGAACATACAAAACTGGTTTAATGATATTTTTACCCATTGTCCTGCTTGGGTCATGTGTCCCTGAAGGAATTTAGAGAACCTGCAGATCTAGGGTCATCTTAGTCTGCGAGAGATTAGTGTGGAGAGTTTGACTGATTGTACCCATGACGTTTGTTCCTTCCAAACATACACAGTAGATAACTGCATTAGATATTCTGGAGTATGAGAAAAGTAGTGCAGTTTGTGAGCAGAATTGTTGGGTCATGAAAACACAGGATGTAAGATTAGACTATAACTCTGAGAAGCCTTTATTGCATGAAATTTCAGGCAATACTGACAGTGGCTGGTGCATTTTGGGGTCCTTTTAGATCGGTGACCCAATGTTTTGGAGCTTCTGAAGGAATATGATGAGAGGAAAGAGTTTCTTTACTCAGAGGGCTCCTGATAATCTGTAGCACGTGGCTTTTTACTGCCATTGCATGGTGAAACTAGAATTTCTTTGCCCTCACTGACAGATTTGTGATGCTCCAATTTTTTTTGTCCATATTAAGTGTTTGAATGAAAGAGACATCTGTCTGTCTTCATATGGCAAATTATGCCTTGGTTGTGAATGTTAACCTGGGATGTATGTTCATTTTCAAACGTCCCAGGTAAGTGCTGTTGTTTGAGTTTGGAATCTATCTTTGTATTTGACTTTGACCACAAATGTGATCATGTAACTGAAAAAACTCTTCAGTTTTACTGAAGTCAGTATGCTCATCTGTGTGTGCATGCATTTTCTTGATTTTAGAATCACTTTTCAGATTTTTTTCCACAAGGACAGAGAATTCTGATTAGTCTCGTGTTTAAGCATTCATTGCTGTCCCTTCAGATCTCTTGTGTGAAAGCCCTTATATAAGGGGGAGTAGTATTCATGCAGTGCAGTAATTTAATGCTGAGAATTTTAAGTTTGATAAGTCTTTTGGTTGATAATTAAGCTGCTTTATAGTTCATTTTGGTAACATGAGATTTGTCATTCAGTAGAGGACAAATTAAGGGTAAACCAGCCATTGAATGACAAATTAGTAGCAGTACTGTTGCCTGTGTATAATTCTTAAGTGCTTTTGAATCAAAGTTTAACTGCGTATAAAATAACTACATTTTATTCTTACTTTCAGAAATTATCTTTGATTATAGTGACACTTCATAAAATCACTGTAATACTAAGAAGAGTAAGTTTTCTGAAAAGACGAGTGTCACAGTAGTTCTTCTTAAGTGAGTAGTTAGTACTTTCGTTCTCTCAGATTAGCTTTCATTTAGTTCAGGATATATCATGTACAAGAATAGTAGCTGCTTGAGGAGTGAAGAGATTTGGAGTCAGTTGAAAAAGTAAACTTGGAAGATGGATACTTTTCTTATTGCTGTTTATTTTTCTGCTATTTTCTTTGTTTCTTAGAAACATACTTATTTTCATACTGGAGTAAAAAAGCACTCCTCTAACGTGTCTCAATAGTCGCTAGTACCAGGTGCTTCAGAAGCAGATGCAAAACTTTCCCAAGCTCATGCAAAAGTGCTTATGGAGTAACTGACTCTGAGGTTTCCAGTACACTTCGAGATTGGTTTGTCCTGCGGCACTGTGACTTTTACCCCTTGCTGTCCTGGGATATTTAATGTCCTTTTTATTTTGATGCTTCTTTCTTAAAATTTCTTGGTTTTTTTCTATATCCTGCAGATCTTTTAAACCTGTAACAGTTCATTGTCGATTAATTCTCTAGATAAGCGGTGCATTATTTATAAACCATAGATACTCTAATTTCCTTGGGTTTTTTGTATGCCCTTGCTTGTGTAAGAAAAGGGATCAGGTGTTTGTTTAATCTTCTGTACCATTCTTTTTTTTTTTTTTCTTCCTTTTCTTTTTGCCAACATCATATTGCTGTTCTTCGGAATATGTCCTCATCTTCAGAACAGGTGAGATAGTTTGTTTAAAGCTGATATTAGAGTAACTTAAAAATTAGGCAGGTTATGTGTCCTGTTTTCTCGTCCTAGAACATGTGACATATAGTGAAAACTCCTCCTTTCTCTTATCTCTAAGTCAATCTCCAGTATTTGTTGATACTGTTTTGCTATGGACTACTTCCTGAAGTCAGGTTAAGGAAATAAAAACCTGTATTTTTCTCTATTTCTCTACATATAATGTTCTGAGTTTTCTTAATAGTTTTAACTTAGGATCTTCTGGAAATACTGAGTTTGTAGATGTAAGTTAAATGGAGAAAATAGCTTTTACAGTTATTTTTAATTGTTTGATTTCTGAACCTTGGAGGTGTAGACTACCTACTTATTTCATTTATATGAAATTTGGGATTCTGCTTTGAATATGTCCTCATTACATGGTCAAGATTATATTAACAGGATGAGAAAGTAACTGATCAGTAGTTTTTCTAAATTCTAATTCATATACGTTACATACTAGGTCTGTGAAATTTAATTACTCTACTTTTGATAGTGGCAAAAATCCTTTTGGTGTTGATTCTTTGTATCAAAAAAGATACTGTGTATCTCCTACTCAATGAAAAATCTTCATGTGACTCAAAAAGGTGCTCAAGGTATGTGTATTTCAGGCTGTTTTTGGAAAATGTTTCATACCACAAAGTATTAAGTTAGTGACTAAAATGTACTCAAGGCAGTCCTTAAAGAGATTTTTGGACATGGAGGCTTAGAAACGTAACTTGGAAACTTCACACTCATGCAGTTTTAAACCTGTGGCAAGGATAGCAGATGTGCTTTCTCAAAATAAAACCTAAATCAAGATCCTTATAATTCTACATTTCAGCCTTTCAAAACTAATGACTTTGAAATTGCTGAGTTCAACAAACCAAATCTGTGTTCATAGTATAGCTTCCTTCAAAATCATACTCTGTCCTGAAGTTTTAACATAGATCTTTACTTTGCAGTTGTAGTCATCTGCTTTGTTAGGTGCTGAATGATGTGGTGTATCAGAGTAGTCTGCTTGAAAAATGCCTATGCCTGCTTTAGCCAAAGGCTGACAAACTGATGTCTGTTTGCTTTTGTATGCACTCGTTGCTAGAAATTTGGTAGTGGGACACAGACGAAAAGAAGGTTAGAGGCAAATGAGACTTGTTGAATGTCAATCTTTGATTGGATCTCCCAAAGCATTGAAGGAGGGCATAGTCCTCATTATTGGTCTCTGATCATTCTGCTTACTAAATAATGTGCAAATACATTCTATCTGAAAAAGTTTTACCTATTTTGATTGCATGCAAGATGTAACAATGTGAAAGAAAAAGAAATGAGCAAACACATTTGGCATGTAGTGCATGTTCCTGTGCCATCCCTCCTAGCCATGCATTCTTCAACTCTGGTACCCCACAGAAAACCAAGTGAACAAAAAGAAATCAGAAGCATCAACTGTCATTTTAGCCTTAGGAGCTAAAAAAAACCTCTAAATTTTTTGCTTGAGTAGTGTATAAGCTTTAGTCAAGTGGCTATGTACCTTCAAATTTGCAGTCATCCTTCTATTCCCTGTATGCTAGAGTTTATTTCTTCCTTCCTCTGCATTTGTGTGCTGCAAAAACTTCCAAAAGGAGATTCAGTTCTTATTTTCTCAGTGCTTCTTGAAAAGATTTTTGCCTTCTATCCTTGAGCTAATTCCTTTCTGAAATTGTGATTGGTCTCTGTTATTCTAACAAATTTCAATTTTCTATGTTTCACTTCTGCTTCTAAAAGACGAGAGAGCTCATTTCTACTGAGCTGATTTAGTGAAACTAAGAAGCAGGACCTTATGTAGTGATTAGGAGAAGAGATGAGGACAAGAGTAGTTTCAAATGACAAGGGTGGTTTGTATGAGTGATGGCAATAGTTACTGGACGTTGCAAGTGGTTAGTGCTGCCGTGATAGGAATGCCCAGTATTGCCTGGTGGGGCTAAGATGTGGTATATACTGATGAAGCAAATATTTGCAAAGCGTTTTTACCTTTGTGGGTCTGTTGTTTTAGATGTGCATTCTTGCTTCCGTTGTGTCTTTATGTTCCTTTAAAGAACGTTTAATGAATTTGATTTTTGTCTTGTAATCAAAGTAATTTTAAATGTTCTCCAACATATGAAATATCAAAACACTTGTGTCTTCAAATTACTTGTTGCCATTTTGTTAGTTTAATTTCAAAGGAAAAGCTAAATTATTTTTTTAAAAAAGGTAAAATAATTAGAAGTAATGACTTCTTTGGCTGCTGGTCTTTCATTCTGTTTTCTTGTTGGCTATGTTCAATCAGGGTTTTTTAAACAGCTTAGAAGACTGACAAGTATAGGTACCAGTTCTTAGCAGCTCTGTACTGTATTTTCAGAACATTGTAAGCTGACAGTCCCTTGAAAGTTGTTAATCTAAAACATTTTCAGAAGTTCAGCTTTAAGCACCTTATAATCCCAGATTTATTTTGTAGGTTGATTTAGATTTTAAAATATCAAATTAATGCAGTTTCTCTAAGCTCTGAGTGTGATAATGTTTTTGGCTTTGTATTGCTTATTTCTATCTTAAACAAATACAGGAAACAAAAGTGAAAAGGAAGCCTTCCTAAAATGTGCAACACATTATTAGTCTGATACAATTTTTGTAGCACAATGCATAGTATTAGTGACCATATTAAAAGCACATTTGTAATTTAAAACAAGCCTTTCACACCCTTCCTCCCCTTTTAAATTTTTTTTTGTTTTGTTTTGGTTTTTTTGTTGTTGTTGCTTGACCTTGCATATGAGTGACTGCTTAGGCTGCTCAAGTTATAGTTCATTGATATATATGAGATGTGTCTCATCACAGTGTCACAGTCTTGGTTTAAGTTCTGGGTAGACTTCGGTGAAAGGTCGTGGAGAACTGGGTCTGCATGCTGGACTTCATGCTGTGTAGTGTAATTGAAGCAATGTGGTATATGATTACTGTGCTGGAGTCTGTGTATTTATAAATAATGTATTTCAACATTTGATTGGATCAGAGAAGTTTAATCACATGCTAGATTGGAAGCCCACAGATTGTACATGAACAAAGTTAGGTGTTTGTAATTTGAAAGCTTAAGCTAAAACTGATAAATTGCGGCTTCAGCAGTTTCCTGGTGTTACTAAGTAGAGCATTTAACAAGTTAAGACAAAGATAACATTGAAGAGAAGTATAATTAACAAACTAGTAGATGAATATGCCATTGTTCTTCAACTACTCCTGAATTCAATTTTTTAATTTGTGTAGCAACTCTTAGAGTACCTTATTGATGTAGTTGTGCCTATCATGTGATACATAAGTTTCATCCGTTAATAGTGATCTGCGACAAAGGTAATTTGATAGACAATAAAAACATATTTAGTTAAAATGCAGTTTGGCTGTTGAAGCTCATTTGTTTATTTCTTCAAAATGAAGTTAAAGTGACTAGAGAGGTATTTAAATTCTTCTTGCCCCAGGTAGAATGTATCATCATCAGAACACCATGTGTTGTGTAAATCAGAATGCCAATTACACAATTAGAACTGTATAAATTCAGATGGGTTTGAACTTCACCAAACATTTCTTACTGCTTGTGTGGCTGATTGTGCTGACTTGCTGATTCCTGAGACAACAGGCATCTCTAGCAAGATGGTGTAATTTAAGGAAATATAAACGACACTGCTAGAAGTTACTATTCTGATTCCTTTTCCCTTAGGAGAAAGAATTGCTAAGTGTGACATGTCTGCATGTGTTTGTACAACACTGGAGAGTGCCATTAATATAAATTCATTAATCTTTAGTGCAACTAATGCTGTCTGCTCTGTCACTGTTACAGGAATTCCATATAAACAGCTGACTGTAGGTGTCCCTAAGGAGATATTTGAGAATGAGAAGAGGGTGGCTTTATCACCGGCTGGAGTTCAAGCATTGGTTAAACAAGGCTTCAATGTTGTGGTTGAATCTGGTGCTGGAGAAGCTTCAAAATTTTCTGATGACCATTACAGAGATGCTGGAGCAAAGATCCAGGGGACCAAGGAAGTCCTGGCTTCTGATTTGATTGTCAAAGTAATTGTTTTATTAGTATATTTCCTATTACATTCTTTTTGGAGAAACGTATAGGTCAGTTTTTTCTATATAGTCTGCTGGAAATTCAGAAAGTAAGCCCCTTTAAGTTAACGTTTTCCATTCTAAGAACTGATTCAATTTTAGTCTGGTTTTGGTTTTTTTCTTTTCCATATATCTCAGGTGTGCACCAAGAGTAATAAACTTGTAAATGGCAGCATTGGAAGAGCTGAGGATAACATCAAGTTTTTAATTACCTTAGTTTTTTTTGCTAGAGCAAGGTAGACTACCTCTGGATTTTAATCTGGTGAGATCCCTGCTCTGAGAAACTTTCACTCCAAAATTAGTAACATACAACTGAAGTTACTCTTTAAGGAGAGTTGCTTGGAATTTTGGAGATGCAAGTTTCATGTTTTTCTCAGTCAGACGTCCAACAATTCCACAGCACAGTGTTTCAAAAGCATTTGTAACTACATGAGTTGTAACTGATATGGGAAGACTGCTGCTTGAGAGGTATTATGTCGTGCAGAGTCCTGAAGGAAAAAAGAAAAAGACCTTAAACTTGATGTTGAGGCTTCCTTTAACTGCTCTATTTGAAGTTATCCTGTCAAGATTGAACATAGAACTTCTGTGAACTAGTTTGTGAACAACTCTTTTAAGTAGTTTTTTTTTTTTTTTTTTGAAGAAAAGTGGGAAAATCAAAGGAAGTTAATACAGATCCAGATGAGTATCCTGCTGGACTTCATGCTTGAAATTCCCTGTATATAATAGTGAATTGCAACCTAATTAGTGATTCTTAGCCTGTACAGTTTAATTGGCAGGTCTGTTCAGTAATCATTTTGCATATAAATAGTGGGTTTTGGGGCAGCTGTCTCTCATAAAAGCTGGTAACTGCTGGTTAGAAGCCATCAGACCTTCCTATGTGCTGACTTACTGCTCTGTCACCAATATGCCTAGAGCTAATTCTAGTATGTGAACTGCGGTTAAGTGCAGTTACTTAGTTTAGTTGTGTAAACAGCCTTTGACAATTTCTTCCTTGTGTACTTTGTGGATGGGAATTGACAGACTGCAGGCTGGGATAAAGGAAGTGGAGTGTGTTTTGATTTATTTCCTCTGATTAATTTGGAAACTTCTGTCTTTCTTCAGGTGAGGGCTCCTATATATAACTTGGCTCTAGGTGTACATGAGGCAGATCTTTTTAAGACAGCGGCTACCCTGATTAGTTTTATCTACCCAGCACAAAATCCAGACCTCCTGAAAAAACTTGCAGAAAAAAAAACTACTGTCTTGGCTATGGATCAGGTTCCACGGGTCACCATTGCTCAGGGATATGATGCGCTTAGCTCCATGGCCAACATTGCGGGGTATGAATCTTGCTTCTTTTTTGTTATTTTTTTTGGGTTGTGGGTTTTTTTTTCCTCAGCTTGAGTAAGTATAGCTGAATTAAAAGCTCTATGCTTTGATGTTAGATACATCTAAACCAATTCTGTGTATTTGTTTTCATACAGCTGTTTCAAGCAGGATGACACTGTTTGAGGTGCCAAAAAAGTATCTTATGGTCAGCTTTGCAGCAGCTCAGAACAAGGCTTTTGGAACTGAACCAAACCAAACCAAAATCAAACCTGAAGGCAGTTATTCTAATTTTTGGTCTGCTTTGTGTAATGCCTTTTTGATCTGAACTAGATTAGGGCAGGCTCAAAGATATCCTTAAGACAGCTTGAACACAGATTGTCTGTTGATGAGATCTGATGTTGTTGGGAGCTAACTAACCCAAACAGCACTCAGTATGAATGCAGTTGCCATCGCAGATGTAAACAAAAGACCAAGTACTCTCAGACATCTTCATGCTTTGCAACTGGTATTGTAGGTAGTGTAGTGAATTAAAATGTTGTTGTCAAGCTGACTTCTATTAGGTTATTTATTGCTTTTTTGAAATTTTTTTTTTTAGTTGATGTCTGTGAGACATAAGACTTTGAGAAAGTGCCAGATTTTTTGAACACCAGTAGTATACATCCGCTTACGTGTTTGGTTACTTCTCTGTGTTTTCATTCTGCACAATTTTATTAAAATATAGTAGTTCTTAATGAATTTAATGGTATAAAATTACAGGCTGTGTTCTAAATTAGAACTAATTTTATGGCATACACATCTCCATATGTCCCTGCTAGAGACATCAGAGAGAGTGAAACAGGACTGTTGAACCACAACACTGTTAGTAAAAAGGCAAGAAAATGTGCATTGCTGTTAAGAGAAGACATAATTACACATTATTCTGCATGTTCATATAGCTCTGCTAATGTTAACTTGCTGTCTAGCCACCCATTCTTGGATGGCTGCAAAGCAAATGGGGTGAAAGAAGTAGCAAGTGTAAGATATTTGCTCTAAGCCATATAGCTCTGCAGAGTTAGAGTCAGAGTATCTTTTTTCAATGTGTGCTTGCTTGTCTCAGTGTGCTTGCTGCAAATTACTCTGGGTTTTGCAATTGCTTGTTCCTGTTTCCTTCTGTAACAAGCCTCAGGTTATAGCCTTTGAAGGTGGCTTCAAAGACCACAGTTAACTTTTGGCAAGTTTTGCATTTATTGTTCTCTTGAATGAGTCATTGTGGATGTCCAGTATATTGCAGTGCAAAAATTCTGTCTGAATATGCATTCCATGATTTAAAAAAAAAGCGAGAGATATTAATAAAGGCAGACTATTAAATTTGTGCTCAATAGTAAAACATTAAAGTTACTTTATCCTATGCATGGTCAAATCTTCTTCCTTTTGATTGTTCTCATGAATGGAATTGTACTGAGCCTGAGGAAAATCCTAATATGTGTTTGTCATTAATTGACAGTTACAAGGCTGTGGTACTGGCAGCAAATCACTTTGGTCGGTTTTTCACGGGTCAGATCACAGCTGCTGGTAAAGTTCCTCCAGCAAAGGTATGTGCAATTAAACAGATACTTGTGGCAGAAGAATATATGAGTTCCTGATCACAGCTAACCACTGCTGAAACTGTGTTAGAAGGCTTTTTTCCTGCCTTGGAGATAGTTCTAGGGGCTTCAGAAATTGCTATAGTGACTTCCATACCAATTTTTGTTCACTACCTGTAGTGTCAGGGCTTGTTTGAATAATAGGATAATGAGCGCTTTATTCAAGGTTGCTCAGACTAGCTATACATGGGTAGATTTTTTTTCCTTTTTTTCTCCAGTTGGGGAAAGGCAAGGAAGCAGTTAATAAAAGTCAGAGATGTTGAGGTGTCTGGTGCATTGAAGTTTGCAATGAAAAGGATTGCTTGATTGAAATTGCAGGTGGATTGGGTTGAAGAGAAATTAAAGTAGAATTAGGGAAGGAAAAAAAAAAAAAGAAGTAAAATTAAGGAGAAAACCTGCACTTAACTTGCATGAACTGTTAGCTACAGATGAGCTAGCTCTCAAATAAGTGAAGTTAGGAGTTAACAGCTTTTAAACTGTTAGATTTACGGGGCAGCTTTACCAAAGTAATTTTGAGTTCTGTGTCCTAAGGTACTTCTCTAATGGCTGGTTAATGAGATGTATCTGCCCTTGTGAAATTAGTACAATGCTGCTGCTTTTCTAAGCAGCTCTAGTTTTAGTCTTTTCTCCAAGCATGATGATGATATCATTCTAGGTCTTGATCATTGGAGGAGGAGTTGCTGGCCTGGCTTCTGCTGGAGCAGCTAAATCAATGGGTGCAGTGGTTCGTGGATTTGATACTAGGTAGGTGTGTCAAAATGGTAATAGCAATCTGAAACTATTTTAAGATAGTTTGTGGCTCTATAACAGCGAAAGCACTTGTGCTGCACTGAATCACAATTCCTTTCCTACCATTTTTACTCCATCATTAGTTCTCTGTTTGTTACACCTCAAAACAACCAAACCTTCCAAAGAGTCTTTCTCATAAAATCATTCAGAACTATATGAATAAAAAAATCACTGCTTTATGAAGATGAGAAATTTACGGCTTTTATCTAGAATTTCATGTCTCTGTTCTTGAGGAGACAGGGAAAATAGCAAAGAGATTCTTTATGCCATCTTTTATGGCTTGCTTTGATCCAGGTTCATACTTGCATATTCTCATTCATCTCTACTGACCTGATCCCAGAGAGGCCAGTAGGATCTCTTTTGAGAGACACTTCTTTCAATATGCTGAAGGAGAGAAGGAAATTAAGTTATTTTATTTATGAGACTCAGGATGAAAGACCAGAAACTGCAGCTGAAGCTGCTTTAAATGTTGCTTTCCATGGGTCTCTTCTTTATATTTGGAAGGATTATTTTGTCCCATAGCCTTTTTTTTAGAGCAATAGACTGGGAAAATTACAGAGCACAAACATTTTTCTTCTTACAGCTACAAGGACTGCAAACTTTTTTTTTTTGTTGTTCTATTAAATGGCCTTCTTATATTGAATTTGTATGTGCTTAGTACTGTATTTGCATCAAAATTACTTATACATATTGTTTTTTTGTAGAAATGACTAGTGCTACCTAGCTGTATTTAAGAAGAAAAATGAATATATTTCCAGATATATGGTTTGCAGTATGAAAGAACTTAGTTTGTTTGAAAATCTACATATGCCTTAAAACAAACTGGAAAGAGTTTATTTTTTGTAAAAGCATGATCAAAATCTGCCTAAAGCTTTTTAGATTTTTTAAAATTTCCTTCTTAAGCATCATGTATACTTTCATCTTAGTGTGCAATTATGTTTATGTTAAACCCCCTGGATGTTGAGACTGTTCACCTAATTCTGAAATTTAGTCTCATTATTTGTGACATCATGCGATGCAAAATATATTACACATTTACAGAGTAGCTGTGAACAAACAAAAAACAAACAAAAAACCAAACCACCCTCCCATTCCCCCAACCAATTTGCTCTGTGAAAATAAGTCTTATTAGTACTTCCTGTTTCACAGGTTTAAGACAGAAACACAGATTGTGTATTTATCACCTATTGTAGGCATCTAAGTTTGGGCTGTAAATTTACCTAGTCATGACAAGAGAAATGGGTGAGCAGAGTCAGTCAACAGTGAAGTTCATAGCTTTGAGACTTTTCTTGGGGAAACTGCTGACTATATAGGAAACCATAGACTGCCTGCATTCCTTATCCAAGTATCTTCATTAGGGACCCAAAGTTAGCGATGCAATTTTTTATTTCACTAAATACTGGAAGTTGAGGGCTTTAATTACGGTCTCCTTAATCCAAGAATAAGTTTTAGATCTCTTGTCTGAAGACTGCTACTAAAAAGACCAGAAACATGGTGAATTTTTAAAGTGGTGGTTTCCTTCCCTGCAATTTTCTTTTCCTAGAGCTGCAGCTCTTGAACAGTTCAAGTCTCTTGGTGCTGAGCCTTTGGAAGTAGACTTAAAGGAATCTGGCGAGGGACAAGGTGGTTACGCTAAAGAAATGTCCAAGGAATTTATTGAAGCTGAAATGAAACTCTTTGCCAAGCAGTGCCAAGATGTTGATATTATCATCACTACAGCACTTATTCCAGGTACGTTTTATGTGCAAGATGCTAATTTTCATTTATCTTGTGTAAGTTGGCATGTTTTGGAGCTGCATCTGCAGTGAAAACAGAGGTGCTAATGAATTATGTCTCTGGGAGCATGTGCCCTTCTCTGATAAATGCCTGTTTTTAAAGTGCATGCCTTTTTTTTCAAGTTTTCCTTTCACAACCAGCAGTCTTCGACTCAATATCGTAATGTTTCGTTGAATGTTTCTTTCAAGGAGTAGATAGTAATAAAGTAAGAGTATATAATTCTCTTGCATGTTCATTGCATCACTGCTATTTCTGCTATCAAGCTTGTGCACTGAAACAAGTGCAGTTGAAACAGTACTGCCTTTTGTACTTGAAACATTGTAAGATAGAACTTAGGGTTTGTATTGCACAACATCTGTATTTTAATAACTTACGATGCGGCTTTTTTTCTTACTACTTGAGTTATAACATTGGGTGTTGTCTGTTTACTGAGGACAAAATTGGACTTGCCTGCATCTTTGGTAGACTGGCCATGCATACCCTTGTCATATGCTTGGGAGTAAGTTGTTACAGCATCTCTTCTCTCTGCCTGTATAAACAAACCTGCTGTGACATTTCATGCTAGGTACCAATTACTTGAAAATTTTGCTTACAAAAGGAAGTTTGAGTGAGAGAGAGAGAGAGAGAAGGGGAGAACACATCTCCTGAGCTCTACAGATAAAAAGCTGTATTTTGTATTTAACTTACTATGCTTTGTCTTATCAGGCAAAAAAGCTCCCATCCTGTTTAAGAAAGATATGATTGAATCAATGAAGGAAGGTTCAGTTGTTGTGGATTTAGCTGCAGAAGCAGGGGGAAACATTGAGACTACAAAGCCTGGAGAAATGTATGTTCATAAGGTGAGCATTTTAATCTGCAGATCACTTTCCATTTGCATGAATTCACACTGTGTTTCATAAGTGGTATGCTGAAAATGAGTAGCTGATTTTGCTATTTGGGCTGAAGTAATCATTTAGATTTATATTTCATCATTAGTCATCTCTGTAACAATTTGAAGACTTTTGAAGAAACAAATACCTTTGTATAGTGTTAATTTGGTGGTTAAGTATGGAATTCTTACTACTTAGACTTTGAAGTCCAGTGATTTGTCTCTGAGGATGTGGGTTGATGTCTATTTCTTGGTCTGCCTAAAGAGGCAGCAATAGGTTCTTTGACTTACTCATCACCTCCCACAACTGGAGGTTGATGGTCCCTGTCATAGCTAAGCTAAACGGGTTCAGACTATGTCAGTGTTTACTTTAGTGCAAAGCCTCTGGCTTAGGTCAATATAATTCCATCTTCAGGAGGGTGCTGTCTTTGTACATCTTTAGCTTCACCAGCATGAGTATGTCTGACCTAGAGTATCTGAATCACTTGTAACCCAAACTGGGAGTAGCATGAATTGGTTTATTAAAGTAATCAGTTTTGCTCTGAACAGAACTAACTACTTTGGTTTTGCTCCAGTGTTTATTTGCTTAGTTGAGAGGTTTGTTTTTTGGTTTTTTTTTGCTTTTTGGATTTGGTTTTTGGTACTTGTGAGAAATCTACTAAGAGTTAGAGAATTTGGGTGATAAGATTTAAAGCAGCAGATTTCCAAGATTGTTATTTGGTAGTGTGGGGACGTAATACTGTTACTACGGAAGCCTATAGATCATATTGCTGCAATGGTTGTCATTAGTTGTTGTCATTAAGTAGTGCTGTGTGTGTATATGAGTCATCATGCATTGTATTTGGCTTTGGTTTTCTAGGGCTTTTGATGTAATTGCTTAAAAACTGAAATTAGAGTTTGTAGAACAGAAATAAGCATGAAGAGTTTATATGGAGTGCTTTTAGTCAGAGGAGTATTGCCCCTTGACATAGTGTACGGGCACTGAGCTGTGGAAAAGAGCAGCAGTGCAGAACCATTAGCAGAATGCTGGAGCATTGCATTAAGCTGGATTTCCTGGAAGCATCCATGGATCTTACTTGTAAGCTGTGGGAGTGGTGTTTTAACACAAGCCTGCTTGAATATGAAAAGTGTATGCCAGCCTCTCATACCTTCAAAAAAACTCAAGAGCCTGATACCCAGGTATACTCACATTTGTTGTTTAAACAGCATGGATATGTTATGTTACATCTTTACATAAATGTGAATCCTGGGCATATTACTTGCACAGCTAGCTAGCTTTGAGGAAGCTCCTCCCTTCATTCCTCTGTCATGTAGAAAGTTGCCTCCAATGCATGCTCTGTAGAAGGACTGAGAATATGCCAAGTGTTGGGCAGGATAATATATATAATAGTACAGATTATAATTATAACTATTACTATAAATATAATATTACCTGGTTGCTTTAAGAAGCTAATTTCTGAGAGGTTGGTAGGATTTGGAGAGGGGCTAGCTCTTGCACCAATGCATCTTCCTCTCTGTGTAGGCTTGTTGCTAATAGAATTTAAGGTATTGGGTCTGATCTTGTTGAATCCTGTAACTGTTGTGATTAATCCTCCCCTGACTTAATAATATTAGAACTGCAGGTAATAGTTTTAGCTGAGGTTAAAAACAGAAATAAGTGAAACAGTTAGGATATATATTTCCAGAAGGATATAATTGAAGATATGATGCTGCTTCAAACATTGTGCTAATCCTTAATAATTTACTTGATTTTGGTTTTTTTTTTTCAGGGTGTTACACACATTGGCTACACAGACCTGCCTAGCAGGATGGCTACTCAGGCCAGTACTCTGTATTCCAATAATATTATAAAACTCCTAAAGGCTATTAGTCCTGACAAAGAGAATTTCTACTTTGATCCAAAAGATGAATTTGATTATGGGACTCTGGATCATGTTATTAGAGGAACTGTAGTAATGAAAGTAAGTCCGTAAATATTGTCTTCTTGATTTGTGAGTTCATACTTTCACATTTATCAGTCTTGTTGCTTTAACTTGCATTCAAAGGTACTGCATGCCAGTAGACTTCAGCAGTGGCTTGATGGACAGTGTGGGCAGTCGTGTTTATATTCAGCTGAATATTCCTCTGTCCCTTTTTGTGAAGGGAAGCCTCTTTGCTTTTGTCTTCTTGTCATAGTTAAATAGCTAATGTTTACTATTGAAACATAGGAAAAAGATGAGATTTGCATGTTGTATTCATGTGATAAAAGCATCGTTACTTAAAATGTATTTTTTTTTTTTCCCCCCCCCCAATAAATATATGTTTCAGTTCTTATAAGAGTAACTTCAGAAAATATGGTGCAACTAGAACACGCAGGACACTTCAAGCTATATTAGGAAATAATAAAATACAAACTTAGGGTGTGGGCTCTTCTTCTGCAACTGTAATTTGCAGTTTAGGTAAGAGGTATTAATTTCTGTGGAGTTATGCTGTATAACATGGCCAGCATTTTGTAGTGCTTATGATATCTGTTTTGGAGGAGGCTTGCCTTGACTTCAACTGTCTGACCACTGAAGTGGTGTGTACAGCTCAGGGCTGACAGCTCCACCGTTACTCTTCCAGAGGCCTGGAGAATAACAAGAAGCATGAGACCAAATGCTTGGTACTTAGCTGAGGTCTGGGCAGGCTCTTACTACAGGTCAGATCTGTAGCAGATTTTAGTTTCAAGACCCTGTTTTTATTTACATAAATGTTTTCCATTTAAGGAACTTTACCTCTTTGTTTTGGTTTCTGCTTTCAAGACTCGTGCTGTGTTTCTGCCAGGTGCTCCTGGGCACAGATGTTAAATCTTGTTTCAAAAATGTGTAAACCAGAAGGGTTAACTTGTTCAGGCTGTACTGACCTTCCAACCTTTCAAACTTCTGCTGATACAGAAAAGGAAGATGTTCCTGTGGCATGGCTGCAGGATGTTAAGACTGATCTGACTCGCAGGATTAAGAGTAGTCTCCTCTAACTAATAAAGCATCTGCCATGTTAGGGATAACTGTAAATCTCTCTTGTCAGGATGGCAAGGTGATTTTCCCAGCACCTCCACCAAATAACATTCCTCAAGGAGCCCCTGTGAAGCAGAAGACTGTAGCAGAGCTGGAAGCAGAAAAAGCAGCTACTATCACACCTTTTAGAAAAACTATGACTAGTGCATCTGTGTATACAGCAGGTAGGCAACTTGCAGAGACTACTCCTCATTTGGTTAATACTTGTAAATGACTCCTCATTTTACTCAGTGAGTGTCATAACTATTTAAGAGAACAGTTAATTGGCTGGTGTGTCCTAACGCAAAATGGGTATAATAATTGCTTTTGAGAGGGAAAAATAAAATTTTAGACATTTAACAAAAAAGTATTAACATTTCAAGCAGTGCTGACTCATGCTGTGTGCATATATGTGTGTTTGGCTTTACTTAAACACCAGTAAAGTACTTAAAATTCTGAAGAACTCCTTCTAGGCACTCAGCCTGTACTTTGCAGCAGGATCAGTTCAATGACATTGCTTTCCTCAAAGCTGAATGTTGTTTGAGACTTAAATGCCCACAATCTAATGAAATGCTGAGAATAGGATATTTGTCTTGAGTAAATGTTGGCTCTTCTAGTCATTTAGGATTCTGTGGGCATCAGAAATTCTGCATGAGGTAATCAGTGGGTTGGGTATTATTAGTTTTAACCTCTGTTCTTCATATGCACTCTTTGAGTCTTCCAAGTATTATCTCAACATGATTGTGACTCCTTTACATTTTTTTTGCTATAGAACAGGGGAATGACAGGATTCAGTGTTGGTGTAGAAACTTGTCTTTGCTGCTTTGTGTGCATGCGAAATAAAGATGTGTGTATTATTTTTGGTTTTATTGTCTATTGTAAAAGAAATGCACCAAAAGAGTCTTGTAGTTGACAAAGATGATGCAGCTGGTCTTGAAACAAGTCCATGCACAAAACTCCATATTGCTTTTAGCTCAATACTGGGCTCTGTTGTACAGGGTTTAAATGCAAGAAACCATTGAAAAGTTATAAAAGAGTTTTGCTGTGCTTTTCTTCTAGGTTTAGCTGGCATGTTAGGACTGGGCATTGCAGCTCCTAATAACGCTTTCACGCAAATGGTGACGACATTTGGCCTAGCTGGAATAGTGGGGTACCATACAGTATGGGGTGTGACTCCTGCTCTTCACTCTCCACTCATGTCAGTGACTAATGCTATCTCAGGTAAGTAGCTGTGGCACAAGTGCTTATTTTCTGTCTGAAGTAGGCACAGCTCCTTTTACTCATACTTTAGATAGAAGTCTGCAGATACACCTTTAAATATGCCAAAAAGCCTACTATTGCTTTGTGTGTCTGAGTTTACTTTCATAAATAGCAAGGACACCTGAAACATACTTTTACTTAGAGTTTTCAAAAGAAAGGCAAATGTGGTGCTCTGTATTTTTAATTTTTGTAAGTCTTTTTTCACTCTTAACCTGTTTGCTTTAAAGTTTGTTTTGCTTGGAGTGCTGCAGTCTCTACTTTCATAGAAAATATCTTTCCTCCTGTTTCTCCAAAATGTGGCCCTGAAAATAACTTGTCTTTCCTATTTTCTGCATTCTTTTTCCTCTCTCCTCAAACTGTATTTTGAGAGAGAGGAAAACCAAAAAAGTCTTAAGTGACTCGTAAGATTAATAACTCTATACATATGTAAGATTTTCTGTATCTCTGTGTGTTTATATGTGACAGGTCACGAGTCCAATCTACTTGATTGTTAAAAGCAAAGCTTCTTGTATCAAACATACTCAGAGACTGACTCTATGCTTGAGACACTGTCATTCAAAACTGTATTCATATACTAATGTGTTTTTCTTTTGAAACGTTTGTATTGCCAAAGAAAACCATGGTAGTCTTTGTTTTAATAGCAGTTTGTAGAGTAGGGGTCAAAATTTGAGTTGTCTGGTATCTGTTTGACAGCTGAAAGGAAACTTGCTATTGGTATAGAGGCTTTTAAGGTTAAGTAACACATTTTTCTCTTAAATAGGACTAACTGCAGTTGGTGGGCTGGTATTGATGGGAGGAAGTTATCTCCCTGAAAACACTTCTCAAAGTCTAGCAGTGCTTTCAGCCTTTATTTCTTCAGTCAATATTGCAGGTATGAATGTTTGGTTTTCTCCTAAGGGTAACTTTAAAGCACTTTTATTTCTTCCAGCTCTTCTATTGTATAGATTCCAGAAACGCTTTTCTGGTATGTCACCGGTTGGCTGAGGCAAGCCAATTACGGGGACGTGCCCTTTCCTATCCGTGAACCCCTCTCCTCCGGGAGAGAAAGGGTTAAAAAGCGGAGCTAGAAAAAGGGAGAAAGAATTTGTGAGACCCCTGAACGTTTGGAAAACTGAAACAAAGTTTAATAACACCAGAACAAAATACATTATATGCAGGGAAAACCAATGCAAAAATATTGGAGGGTTTATACGGGATGGAGCAGCGAGGGTTAAACGCGAGAGAGGGAGAAGGAAAAGATAAATAAAAGCAGGAGCGCAGTCCAAGATGGCGACGACCACGTGGACACTCTCGTGCCATGGAGCAAAGGAAACCGCGGCTGTTACAAACGCAGGGCTCCAACGTGCAAACCACGAGCTATGCTGTTCCTACCAGTCTGGTTGTGCGAATTAAAGGAAGCAAAGCAGCAAGAAGCGGCAGCGCTGGCGGCAGAAAGAGAGAGGCAGCCCCGAGGCACAGATCTCCAGCTGCCAGAGCAGTCTGTCCCAGGCGGCGTGGCGGGGGCTTCCCCGGCACACAGCTCCGCTCCACTCCGGCAGCGTGGGGGAGCGGCAGCCACAGGCAGGCAGGCGGGCAGGGTCCGAGCCGAGGGGACACAGCCTGTAAGGTCCCCGGAGCCAAGCCGCAAGTCTGGAAAAGCCTCTTCCCGGAGCGAAGCTGCAAGCCCGCAGTGCCCTTGAAGAGTGCAAAGCCGGAAGTGTCCTGGAGGTCCCGGAGAGCGAAAAAGCCCCGAAAGCCGTGCCGTACGCACCTCTTAAATGGACAGTACGCTCGCGAGGAACTTTTACAACCAATGAGGTGCTAAAACGTAACATGGAAGGGAATAGTCCAATTGGTCAGTTTAAAACAAAACTTTTCAAGCAGGGTTTTTTCCTCAAACTGCCACATGGGAGTAGGATCTGAGAGCATCCATTAAGGATCTGAGAACCCTCCCCAAGTTTTCACAGTAGTTATTGTACCTGGTTTGCACACCTTGTGGTGTAACTTTTTGTTAGGGAAACATTTAAATGTGCATTTTTCTTTTACAGTTTCCTTTGGGTGATGATTATATGAAATATCTTTTCCTGTATATCTCAAGATGGTACTGCATTTGTCCTTGTATTCCTTTTCCTACTTGAAAAGTATACTAGTGGCATAGAAAAATTCCTGCTTGCTTGAGATTCAGGAGCCTCAGCTTCACAAATAAAAAAGATAAGGAAGAGAGCAATGTGACTTATAAATACTGCTTTTTGCTACAGTAGATTGGGAAAAGGACACAGTCGTAAACTAAGCTGTATCTTACCATTAGTGTCAAGTATGGAGACAGAGCAAGTCCTCTAGGCTTTCCAACTCCTCCTTTTATGAATTTCCTCCAAAGGTTAAAAAGACAACAGGTTCCTACCCTGATTACACCTTTGTTTCCTGGTGGTTTTCCAGATTACTGCCTTTTCAGAGGCTTTATTGGTGTCAGTTGCTAACTTTGTGGGGTAATATGATTTAACCAGTTGTTTCTTATAGCTTGGCATATGCTTAGTTTCAGATTTTATTTTTCTAAAACTTTTCCTTTACTTTGGCCAGGTGGATTTCTGGTTACACAGAGAATGCTGGATATGTTCAAACGTCCCACAGATCCTCCTGAATACAACTACTTGTACCTACTTCCTGCTGGTGTATTTGTAGGAGGCTATGCAGCTGCTCTCAGTGGTGGCTATAATATTGAACAGGTCAGAAGATAACTTTGTGGTTCTTAGCACACTGTTCACAGCGTGGTATGCTTCTTCACTGCTTACTCTCTTAAGGAGTGAACATCAGTTAGCCATGGACTTTTCATCAGCCACGTATTCTCACAAGGCCAGTCTGAAGTTGATTAAGCTTGCGATCATACCCTAAATGTTTAATCTGCTAATTTTGAGAGCTTTTTTTTAGTGTTTTTCCTGTAAAGCAGCAGGTACTGTGTTATTTTTTGGACAGTTTTCCTAAATTACAGCAGCTACAGAAATCATTTTTTGGTTTAAAAGTTTCTAAATATGCAAATCGACGTGACAGTTAAAGTAGGTATGATGTCTGAATAGGATGAGAGTTCAGCACAGAGGCATGTACAGGAATTGTACCTATAGCACCTTATATTATAAATTTCTGTTTGCGTTTGTTTTAATAGTAAAAAAAAAAAAAAAATCAATGTGTATGGCCTTCTGTGTTTGGAAAAAGTGAATCCAAACATATGTTTGTGCCAGGGGCTTGTAGTATTGTTGAGTTTTTTCAGTTACCTAGGCATATGCAGCTCAGTTCACTTAAGTTGTTTATACTCTTTGAAAACAGGAGTTCAGATGTGCCAAAAACAAATACTGAAACTATTTTGATAATGAACAGGACTGTTTTGCTTTGGGTTTGTACTGTTTGCATCTGAACTGATGATAAAAATCAGCTTGGCTCAAGTATTTACGGTGCACATAAACCAAGATCATGAAGTGGGGAAAAAGTTTTAATAGATACCACATTTTAATTGGCCAAAATCACATCCTGTACAACAGTTTCTCACAGTCAAGAGTTTTGACTTCAGTTAAGAGTTGAGACGTAGATATACTCTGGAGAAACAAGCCCTTTTATGTAATAATCAGAAAGAATTTTATGATTATGCAGTTTGTCTCTACTTCAGGTATGCATAATGTTTTTCTTATTTTAAAGATGATGTATCTGGGCTCCGGCTTATGCTGTGTTGGTGCCCTGGCTGGTCTGTCCACCCAAGGAACAGCTCGTCTTGGAAATGCTTTGGGTATGATTGGAGTTGCAGGAGGTTTAGCAGCAACTCTTGGAGGCCTGAAACCTTCACCTGAGCTGTTGGCGCAGATGTCAGGTGCAATGGCACTTGGTGGTACCATAGGTATGTGATGATTCTGTAAAATAACAATATATGCTCTCT
This sequence comes from Bucorvus abyssinicus, assembly GCA_009769605.1. Lineage (NCBI taxonomy): Eukaryota > Metazoa > Chordata > Aves > Bucerotiformes > Bucorvidae > Bucorvus > Bucorvus abyssinicus. The sequence continues at coordinate 15,844,396 of CM020063.1, forward strand.
ACATTCATTTATGCAAGCTGTATATGCACAAAATACTGTATGGCTCACACATGAATTGACTAACTTAGATTTATGGCTTGTGTACATTATTTTGCAAATATGCAAGGAGTTGTAAGTCCCAGGGCTTTTATTAATGCATCAGGATGTTGTAAAGAATTGGAAGACTGGTGGAAAAGCAGGAACAAATCATATCTGTTACGGAAACTGGGTATGCAGAGATGAATGAACTTGCCCAACTTCATACTTCTGTTTAGTTCTTGACAGGTACTGCCAAATTCTCTTTTTCTCACTGGTTTCATCACAGAAAGTGCTGAATTTTTCAATGTTTAGTGAATCATCTAAGAATATGATATGCTTTAATTTCCTCTCTAATTTACATAATATCCTCATTGCGCAAAATACACACTTACAGTTAAATGCCATATCAATTTCTAGAATTTTCCATTGGAGCAGGCACATGTGGGCATGATTTCATTGCATGCTGAACTGTGATTAATTAATTTCTATCTGCACAGATTGGTTGTTTTGTAAGACTTCCCTCCTGTCTTCAATTCTCAATAGGTCTGACGATTGCTAAACGCATCCAGATTACAGATCTGCCTCAGCTAGTGGCTGCTTTCCACAGTCTGGTTGGTTTGGCTGCTGTGCTTACCTGTGTAGCAGAATACATGATTGAATATCCACACTTTGCTACTGATCCAGCTGCAAACCTCACCAAGATTGTGGCATACCTTGGCACATACATTGGTGGAGTGACTTTCAGTGGCTCTCTTGTTGCTTATGGAAAACTGCAAGGTGAGATCCTCCGTTCACAATTAGGTATTTGTTAAACGCTTTTTTTATTCTCCAGGGTTTAGCTCTGCCTTTACACTGCTCTGTAATTGGAAAGAAACATATTTTGCATCAGGTGAAAGTTTGCGTGTTTTAATTCTTATGAGTGTACTTCTTTTTCTTTTTAATTCTATTTAATTTTTGTACAGCTTTACTTATGAAAGGTTTGTCTTCAGTGCTTGGACATACTACTGCTATTAATTACCAAGTTATGTAAACTTTCCTCAAATTATCTTGTCTAGGAGTCAGTGTTGCTTCAGTGTTGTTAAGATACTACCTGACACTGTTTCTCTAATTGATTTTATTGAATTTTTATGACCACAACCTCATATTCCTGAGCAGACAATTTAATTGAAATCCTAGTGTTGCTGGACTCGGTGAGCACTGTTGATGTTTATGGGATTTTGTTCTTGGCATTGTGGGCTTCATTTAGGTAGGTAACTTGCAACATCAGCTGAGGCTGCCTCACTTTAAACCATTCAGTTCATTGTCTATTTACGTACTGTGCAAACTCCATGCTCCATACCTCTTACTGTTTTAGGAGCACTCTAAATTAAATACTCGCTAATTCCTGATTCTTATGCACCTGAAGGTTTCTTTATTGCATTTTTTTTTTGGTTTTGTAAGCACATGGGTTTTAAGAGACTGAGATATAATACCTATACTGAGAAGTTCTGGCTAATCCTGTTACTAGCCTTGCAATAGTTCCTTTGGGAGATGTCTGTTTGCTTTCTTCAGTGTTTATGAGACCAGCCATTGAAGGAGGAAGCATGATATGGATGGAAAGCTGTCTTCTCTAATAATCTTTTGAAGTTTTTGTCAGTACTATGTATTTCTGATGTATTTCTCCTAAGTAGTTACTATTTATTCTTCTTGGTTATCTTTTTTTCTCTTCATCTTACCCCTTTACCCTCTCAGTGATTTGTGTGCATGTCCCTGCTGAATGTCACTGCCTGTCTCAGACCACTCTCCTGTTTTCGTTTATATTTCTTTGCTCTTGAATTTTTATATCAGGAAAATGATTTCATAGCAGAATATGAAATAAAAAGCTTGTCTATACTATTGAACTAGAGGTAGTAGGTCACACACTTTGAGTCCTAGTCCTGAGACTATCAGTTCATTCATTACCTTGAATTCAGCTAAATTTAAATGAGACACTTGGTAAGTAATTACTTACACCAAAAGTTACAGATAAACTTGCGTTATTTTTACTGATTACCATGTTGTTTAGGAAAAAAAAAAAAGGCCTAGGGTGCAAATAAATCTGTAGTTGTCTTTTAAACTGAATCACACAAATACTGAACCCTCATTTCCTCTCAAATCTTTGCCAATGTGGGAAGCTCTAGGAAGTCTGTGCAACTGAGGGTACTGGTGAAAAAAACCATTTGAAAGTGGGAGTGTTTTATATTTGGGGTTGTCTGCATGGTCATATTTGTCTACACCCGGAGCACTAGAGAGACTAAGATAATACCTGTACTAGGAAGTTCCAGCTAAATGTTTCCTATTACAGAATATCACACACAACATGCAAAGACTTGGGCCCAGAGTGAAAGTATGTTTTCAATTAAAAAAAGGTTTTTCAAGAGAATAGATTCTTGTGATTATTCCGAAACACTTCAATGAGGTTAGAAGTAAAATGAGGTTAAACAGGAGTATTTGAGTATCTAAAACTTTGAATGTGTTGCAATACTGAGTCAGCAGAAGGTCTCAGCTTCAAGAAACTTGTTTTATCTTCTGCCCCTCCCTTTTTCTTAATTTTTCTTTTGCTTCGGTGTTCTCTTGAAGGCAAGAGACAGGCTCTCCTGAATGCGTGTTTCAATATCTGAATATGCATTTGATTGCAGGTATCCTGAATTCTGCACCACTGCTCTTGCCTGGTCGACATGCATTGAATGCAGGACTGCTGGCTGCCAGCTTTGGTGGAATAATTCCGTACATGATTGACCCTAGTTATGCTACGGGAATTACTTGCTTAGGTTCTGTGTCAGCTCTCTCAGCCATAATGGTAAGTTGGGGAATTGTGGGAGATGTAACAAATTAAACAAGCAGTTTGATCTTCAGCTTTGCAAGTTTCCTCCTAATGATTGTATTTTGCCATCCTGAGTCACAGTCGTCATAGTGCCTGTACACTAACTTGCAGTAGCAAGTGGGAACTGGCTTCCCTAAATACAGCTGTAAACCAGAACTGTTGCAGAGAACAGGCATGTATGTATATAATTACTTCTTGCAGCAATGAGTTGATGGAGCCTTATATATGACTAACTGATATTTTAATAGACTTTTTGGAAAGTTTATTTTTCCAATACTCAAAAGAACACTGGATTTACGCGTTATCATGATAACTTACTATTGTCCCCATGTGTAACTGCCCCACTCACTCACGTCAACTGCTGCAAAATTTACCCTGACTGTTGCCATTCTGTAAACTGAGTCTTGTGAAGACTGCTCAGCATGAATCCTTTAACGGTATGAACTGTTTCATGGAGCAGGTAGGATACTTCGCGAGTAAAAATAGGTGACTAAGCACAGGATGAGGACAGTGGAGTGCCTTTCGTTCCTCTCTCAAAAGGCAGAATTGATAAATCCAATCCTCCGGCCACAGCTTGATGTCTCCTGCATTGAAAATACTGCGTTAGGTTGTTAAGTAACTTGACACTTCTTTTTCAGTGCTGCAGGCAGACCATCTTCTCTGCATGTGCTCCTTAGTTGTGTCTTACACTGAAGTATTTTCTTTCCTTTTCCAGGGTGTCACTTTAACAGCAGCTATTGGAGGTGCTGACATGCCTGTAGTTATTACTGTCCTGAATAGTTATTCTGGATGGGCTTTGTGCGCTGAGGGCTTCCTACTGAATAACAACTTGCTGACCATTGTTGGTGCCCTCATTGGCTCATCTGGGGCCATCCTCTCTTACATCATGTGTGTGGTAAGAAGTCAGCAGAAATTTTGCTTGTTTTCCAAGTAATGAAAAACTTTATTCAGTATATTTGCTAGGAAGATAAGCAATCGGAAGGCTAAACTGCTAGATTTTTACAGACTAGAAAATTCTTGATTGAAACTGTTGGACTAGATGTCAGTCAGCTGTCTTTGGTTTGGAGAGGTACGTACTTCAAAACTGAGGAAAGCTTTTGCACTGACTGGGCACTGAGGTTTTGAATCTGTGCTCAAATAGGTATCACTACTTGTGCTCAGCTGGTTTTTTTTAGTCAGATCACTCTGCAGTGTTGTTAGATTTAAGCTAAATGTGAAATTTATCATGATGAGATGCTTTAAGTAGTGAGTTTCTTTAAAAAGAAAGTTTAGTTCACTTGGAGTAATTTAAAGTTTGTTTTTTGAACTGGAGGAGTGTGCTTTCAGAGTAGCTACTTTGAAGTACCACGTGGTGGCAGCAGGCTTGCATTAATGTGTTGCTACTACGGTCCGTGTCAGAGCAAACCTGAGCTTCAGCTCTGTGAATCATATTGCGTTAGTAGTAATGGTCTCCTTTTCTCTGGAACATTTGGACAGAAGCCTCTGGTTTTCCAGTGTGTCTCTCTTTCTTGTTTTCAAAGATGGAGAGGCAATGACTGAAAGCAAACTGTTCACAGTGCAACAGCTGTCAGTCTCCTGATTGTTGTGTAATTCTGTTTCACTTCTGCTCTTGTGTTCTTCTCTGTTCAGTGTTGCTGTTTGCCTCTCCTGGTGTTTTACTATGGTCAGCCCTGGCTGTCTTGTCTGATTTTGTCTCTGCTGATAAATAGTGTTGTTACTATGTTAGGAATATTCAGTATCATTCATTTTCATCTCTCTTGAGGAACAATTTAAGAAAAGTTTAAAAAAGTGGTTTTGAACAGCTTTGTGGATGTGAGTTCTCGTGAACAATCCCAGGTATGAATTTTAAAGAATCTTCTTCTTTCTTGAGCATTTTTTATCTCCTTACCAAAAGAAAATCAGATCATGTGGCTCCTGGCACACCTTTTTATATATAAATGTATATACATATGTATTTGTATACAATCAGCAATTTAGTCCGTGTCAGTAGAAGGATGATGCTTACAGGCAACATAGGTAAGAAGAGTAGGTTCTTTAAAGATACAGTTCTTGTAAGTCTTAGTGAAAATATGATCTGTTTGGTATTTATTCACTAGTAGGCATAGTTACTCTATACCTTCATTTTTCTTTTACTGTTCCCTTACATTTTTATTTATTTTACTGCTAACTTCTCTGAAGAGAGTTTAGAGATATTTAAGTCCGTTGGTTGGAGGCATCTAGTTAAATAGGAAGCCTGGGGAAGCAGAATAGTTATGCAGTGACAAAGTGGCTTTCCTTTATGTATTTGTCAAATTTCAAGAAGTTTAGTTTTTGAGGTAGTAGTCTAGAAATCTTATGGTGCTTTATATAAGCTTAGACAATTAAAGTTGGTCAGCTGGTATAATTAAAATTATTTTGTATAATTTCTGCTCAATAAGTAGAATAACTTCTAGCTTTTCTGCTTTCATTCCTTTAATGGAAGTCATTACTTTTAAAAGCATTGGTATAATGAGAAGATTCAGTATCATTTTCTTGAAGTTGCATTTCGGGAGAAAAAATGCTCAAGAATTTCAATAAACTCTGCTTTAGGCTGCTGGAACCTGTGCTAATGAAGCAATGGTTTACCTCTGCCCTGTGCCACCCCCCCTGCCTTGCCCCCCTGATTTCCATCCAAAGTGGTATATTTATGGAAGCTTATCCATTACAGATGAGAAGGTGTTTGTGGAAACATCTTAGTGGTTGAAAACTTTTAAAAACATTTTCTATTACTTATTTTTGATAAAACTGTAGCTTAATTATCCAAAGCCTATCCAGATAATCTCTTCAAGCTTGAGCTGATAAAATTTGCCAACATGTTTTCGGATAACCACTTAGTTTTTACACTTGTATCTGCTTGATTTTTTTTACCCATCCCTCTTGTTCCTATTAGTAGGGTGAGTTAAGGTCAAAGAATTGCAACTTCAGAACAAAAAAGCAAAGGTCTGTACTGATCACTCATCCTGTGGATTATGGCTCTTTTAAAACACCAACAAAATGTGTCATCTTCAGAACACTTGATTTTATTAGCAAGTCTTTTTCCCCTTTTTTTTTTGAATACTTGGTGATTGCAACTGTAGTAATAGAGCCAGTATGCCTAGGGATGGGGAAAATGCTTCAGGTCAAAGAGGAACTATTAATTGGGGTGATGAAACAGAGCAAGAGATGGGACAGATCGTGTTAGTCTTGTAAATTCTGTACTGGTTCATCACCTGTACTAGCTGTACAGTTTCTGTGGGCACAGCGGAAGGACTTAGAGTTCTCAGAGTTCAAGGGTCTGCTTTTCCCTGGGCTGTAAGCTCCTGGCCAGTATCATCTGTGTATGCACAGCATAGAGGCCTTTTCACTGGTGGTTAGATTGTCTGTGAATGGTGAAACCTGCACTTTACCACTACAGACCACAATCATACATGAATAAAGAAGGCAGAAGAGTCTATAGAAGAGTTTCCACATTGTCCCTGTGTTGAGTAAGTCTTAACTGCTTTGGTTAGTTGTTGCCTGATGAGGTCTTGACTCATTGTGAAGCCTTCATGAGCATGCCTTTTTTTTTTTTTTTTTCTTTTGGCCAGACTTCCCTCCTCCTTCCTTGGCTCTTTGGTGCAGAGTCAGGCAAGGGTGCTTCAATCTCATGTTTGCTTTGTGTGGATTCTCAGACGTCTTAATAATATTTGAACTATTTTCTCTCTGGCCTGGTCCTACTGTTGTCATTTAGTTTAGGTATGTGTAGACAGGACTCTGCTTCTTGTAAGCTTAGTGTGCACAACATCTGAAGAGGTTATTCTTCTGGTTAGGCTGTCTTACCTGACACTTAACTGCTGTAATATACTAAGTAGTCTCTTTTTGTGTTTGATGGTTTAATATTGTGATACACATCAAAGGCAGTGTGTTCGTAGAAGATATGAACTACTGCTACTGCAGACAGTGGAAAGATGCTGATTTCATTGCATTTGTGCACCTTCCTACAGTATCTGAAACAGTGATAATTTATCAGGATAAACACAAGTTCTAACATCGTTGTTATGCATATTTGCTAGATGATGAATTTCACAGAATGGCATATCTTCTCAGACTATAGCAAATAGCCTGTGGGGTTTCATGATCTGAAATGTCAGTGGAAAATGGACACTTGGAAGCATATTACTGTGTGGGTGTTTCCTCTTGCCTGCACATGTGCCTCTCCAGATCTGCTCTTAGATACTGCAGTGACTTCTGAGCTAGCACAGTGGATGTATGGCACATGTTTAATTAAAGAAGCAATTTAGCCTGTTCCTTTACTACTTCCAGTTTGTTTACTGCAATTACAAATTTTGCCTACTTCCACATATGGCCAGATACAGCTTTGGAACCATGCTCACAAGGAGATGTGCCAATGAAAGCATTTAGCCAGTGGCGTTTCCTGGCTGTGTATCTATGAGAGTCAAATTTTCAGGATGTGTTACATCTTAAAGCTTCTAGTTTAAGATCTCTTATTCCCCTTGGGTACTCAGCTAGTAAGTGCAATGGCCCCCTTTAGTTCATTACAATTTGTTTTGAGTTAGCATTTTGTTAGTTTTGTGTGGCTGTTTAGCTTTGTTGCATTCTTTTTTGTCTTGATGCTGTAGGGTCTTTGCTTCTGTAGTACCTGTATGAGGTTTCCATGCTGTCGTGTAGAATTGCTCAAGAACTTAAGATAATGTCTATATATGTTTATATAGGTAAAAAAAAAAAAAATTTGTCATTACATATGCATTCTTTCATATCCCTCTCTTCTAAGAAGAGAGACCAATGTTTCTGTTTGTGTTGTGTTATTCTGTTCTTTGTCTTGAGGAAATGCTGATGTTGTTGTTACTTGTGTAATATAAAGCATTAGAAGCTGATGTTTGACTATTGTGTTAATCTGGGTCTTTGTTTTAAGGACCCTGCTTTAAGAAGTTTTGAGTTGTAAGCAGGCAAAATCAGCAGATAAAGACTTGTCAGGAAGGCTTTAATATTTTCAGAAATTTTCTTTGTGGACATCTTCTCTCATTTATCTCCTTTAGTTGATCAAAAACCTCTTGTCTTTCAGGCTATGAACCGTTCCCTTGCAAATGTGATTCTGGGGGGCTATGGCACTACATCCACAGCTGGTGGGAAGCCTATGGCAATTACTGGAACCCACACAGAAATCAATGTGGACAATGCAATTGAAATGATAAAGGAAGCCAATAATATTATTATTACTCCAGGTAAGACACTCTTGACTCAAGACGTTCAGGAGACGTAATATTAAAAAAAAAAACAAACCCCAAACCAACCATACAAAAACCCCCAAAGAAATAAACTGTAGCCCTTCTTGCAGTTGCAACATAGCGGCAGCATGTCAGATGTTGACTGGGTCTTTGGGATCTGTTTTTGTTCCCAGGTCAGTCATCATTACTCTGTGTAGCCATGTGTATGGCACTTTATTTTCCCTCGTGTGTGTCTCTTCAAACTTTGTCCTTTTTATTTAGATTTTAAATTCTTCAAGACAAAGACGGTCTTTTGTAAATTACATGTACAACTAATTCTGTGTACAGCTGTTGTGTGAGTTTCCAAGTGCTACCACAGTACCAGTGATACCAATAACAAAATATATCTGTCTGTTAGGTTACTGAGAGGATTTTATTTACACTTCTCATCTACTTGCTCAATTCCGCATTCTTTTATTAAAATGGGCAGAAAAATACCTAAAACTTGGTACACAATAAATACTGGAAATCTAGTAGAAAAAACCTTGAAAACTAAAATCTTGAGTTGTCTGAAACTATTATGATGGCTGTAGGCTCTTACGGTTCAATTGCACATTCCCTGTTAGGAGAGGTCAGGTAGGGAATAAACTCGGACTTGTTTTCCTTCAACTGAATGGTGGAGCTATTGTGTTAAGTTTATTTTAGCATTGGAATGAGAAGGATACTGAAAAACAAAGTCATCTTTCATTTTGCTTCAGCTTAAATGGAAACATAAGTGAGGTAGGGTTCTATTTTGGGAAGCTACCTTCATTTCCAACAAAGCTGCAAACATCTTTAAGGAGATTGCCTCTTGCTCCTGTGGTCAAACCTTGAGGACACTGTTAATAATTTATATTTGATTTTCTTCCTGGGCATTGTTACTCTGATGAATTAATTCAGACAGAAAGGCAGAAAAGATTATTTGCTGCTAGAAGCCATATTCAACTAGTAGGTTTGCCTTATTCAAAACCAAAATTTTGCTGAGGATAATGGTGGTGAAGTAACCTGCTAGTAGCCTCTTTATCATATCTGAAACATCCTCTTCTGACAGAGAAAGGAACATGTATTTTTGTGTAGCTGAAATAAGTTACTTGTGTACTTTGACTGGTCAAACCACCACACTTGTTAGCGGTCAGAAGACCAAGAAAGAAGAGATGAATTACAGTGGTCAGACTAGAGTGTATGAGTATCTGATATATGTATGTGTATATGTATATAATATTTTTATTTATTTTTAATTACGAGAGCTTCTGTTTGTTTGGAAGCTACACTTACTATCTGTAACTATTTTGTCTGCACCGGAAATAAAAAATAACTTAAAATATGGAAATTCTTTCAGGTTATGGTTTGTGTGCAGCAAAAGCTCAGTACCCCATAGCTGATCTGGTGAAGATGTTGAGAGAACAAGGGAAAAATGTCAGGTAAGTACTTGCCTTCATTAAAAGTATTTCAGTTTTTTTGTTTTGGGTTTAGGTGTTCTAGTTTTTTTTCCCCACTCTATTAAAATCCCCAACAAGTCTTTGTTTTGGTTTAATTTTTCTTTCACTCGTCATTATCGTACTGATCTCTCTCTCAGAAATGCTAGCTGGAAGAATATGCTAGTTTTATTAACCCATAGCTGAATATCTAGAAATGTCATGCTTTAGTGTAAAAGATCCTTACTCTCTTACACTCTTGCTAAATTTGGCTTTTGGAAGTACCCTCAGCAGCTGTAGAATAAGTTTTTTTTCTTGGTTTTGTTTTGTTTGGTGTCATACTGAAGATCAGTTAAAAAGAATGGCTTTAAAATTTAGTACTTCATTTAGGAACAAAGTCTTTTGTGAAAGACTAGTTAGTTCTGTGTGTATATATATATATGTTTTGCCTTTGGATGTAGTGATGTTTTTTGTAGAAAAAAAACAGTGAAGTTTTATGTAAAATAAAATTTGAAGATAGCTTTTTGTACTGTGTTAGAGAACAGTTAGCAGCCTTTTCTAAAGGCGGGGAGATTGGAGAGCTCTGTGAAAGCAGCCGCTTTGTGGAAATATGTTACTGTGAGGCGTAATTGCAACAGCTGACTTCAGTGCAGGGAGTATAGATTTTCTTTACGCTTGCTGTCAGTAGGAAGAGAACACAGGCCTTAAGTGCTTTGAATTGCCTCCTAGAGAAACTTCTGTGAAATGGGGATTGTTTCCTAGGCAAAAATAGCTTCCAGTATTTTGGGTTTTTTAAGTCCTAATTTCCTAAGGAAATGGACCCCTCCTTTTGGGGAATAGTTAAAGGGGTGCAGTGGGACTAATTGAGGATCTTAGGCAGGAAATGAGTGCCTCCTGTAGTATGGAGTAGTGTTTACTGGGGTCAGTCTGGTAAGAAGTGGAAGATAGCAGCCTTTGCACCGAGAACATGGGAGTTATTTCTTTCCTGGGATAACTGACTTGCATTAAGAGAAGTAATGCTTACTACTATACAGCAACATTTGTATATATATAAAAAAGTATGGACGGCAAGATCCATTTCTGATTGGCAGGTCTGAAAATGCTGGAAAGAATTAACCACGCTATAATGTTAGATGCCCTTCTTAGGTTAAAAATCCACAGTCTACCTTGCCTTTTACTCTTTCACTAACCCCTTCTGCAATCTGGAATAGCTAAACACATTCAGTGTGTATTGTTGAGAGGTGTCTTGCTCTAGCAGATGCTCAAGAGCTCCTATTTTGAGACTGGTGTGCTGCACGCAGTGCCTCTGTTAAAATTAGATATCCTGGCTGTTATGTTCCTTGAAATCCTCATAAGTCAATCCATGCGATTTTACATTAGCAGCAGGATGTTAATTTCCACAGGATATACTGCCTGATTTCCCTTTGCCTCTTCCAAGCATTAGGGCTGTGGTGTTTTCTTTCATGTCATGCTTTGAAGGATTTTACAGTTTGATTTGTTCAGAAAGTATCCAGAGAACATAGGAAGGTCTTAGGGTGTAAACTTTTGCCACTATTTTAATGTAGCCTGAATCGTCACAGAATCACAGAATAGTTGAAGTCAAAGAGATATCTGGAGATTGTCTAGTTCAGCCAGCCCCTTGCTTAAAACAGAGTCAATTGGAGCAGATTGCTTAGGGTCTTGTCCAACTGGGTTTTGAATATCTAGTCCACAGAGAGAGACTTGACAGCCTGTCTGGGCAATCTGTTCCAGTATTCAGTTGCCCTTGGAGTAAAGCAGGTTTTTCCTGTATTTCAGTTTTTGACCATTGCCTTTTGTCTGTTCACTGTATACCGCTGAGAAGAATCTGGCTCTGTCTTTACTCCTCTCCGTCAGTATTTATACACAGTGATGAGACCCTTGAGCCTTCTCTTCTGTAGGCTGAAGAATCACAGCTCTTGGCCTCTTCTTTTGTGACAGATATGCCAATCTGTTAAGCAACTTAGACCTGCTCTTACTGGGTTCCCTTAAGTATTTGCTATTGCAAGAAAGATTGCTATTGAGTTCTTTGAGAATTGCATGGAAGGATTATTGGAATGCGTGTGGCCAGTCCTGTGGATTTATTCTGCAGAGATAATTCTTAGGTGTCAGTAGCGGCCTGAAGTCCTTTCTTTCCTCATTTCAGACCTTATAAATATTGAAAGTACTGGAAAGCTAACATCATGCCTCCCTTGCTGATCTATTGGGAATCTATTTTCTAATTATGCTAACTTAATATTTTAAAATTAGTCAAGGCTTGGTTTTCATTCGAAACAAGATATCTGTACATATGCTGATTAGCCAGACTGATTCTCTCATTTCCAGGTGTTTATTTCAATTAGATGGTGACTTTCTTTGGAATCAGTACTCTTAACAATTAATGTTCTTTGGCTTTGTTTTTCCAAGCTTATTGATAAGTGGTTTATAAGTTTTTTTGCAGTGTTTTAAAGCATGTATTGTGATGGATAACAACAGGGTTGTTATAAGGTTTAGCAGCAATTCCTTGTTAGTGTTTACCCAGAATGTTGCCATTTTGCATATAAAATTGCTTTATAAATGTATTTGTTTATGCATACATGAGAAATGAGGGGTTATGTTGGTGTATCTGCTTTCTGGAGCACTTCTCTTCACACCATAGTTCTCCATGTTTAGGAAAAGCTCTCTGTGTGTCCAAATTGCATTAAAAATTTTGAAGACCTGTTAGTTGTGCAACAAAAGAACCTTTCTTGGCTAATGCAATGACAGTGTCATGTGCTTTTAGCTTTCCTTTCAGCGCTTCTGTGAGGGCGAGGTTTATTTTTTATCAGCCCCGGTGAAATAAAATTACTGGTTTTGCCTTTTATGTTAGCTTTGCAGGGGGAAACGTGAATGAATCCTCAAAATAACTGGTTTATGAGTCAATTTCAGGAAGGGATCACTGCAGTGGTTACCTAGTATTTTAATGAAATAAATCTGTATTTACAGTTTGTGGTAATTCAGGCCTTTCATCACTCTGCGGAGCTCCCACGGTGTTCATTGAGTGCAGCTGCTGTCCCTCTGATTTCAGTAGGCCTGGAGTGCCTCGGGACCCTAGTGTGCTCACCATCCAGATGCAGTGACACTCTCACTCATCCACAGTGGAGGATTGCCAGCATGGACATACGATTGTCATCAATTTGTAATGCCCATACGGTGCCAAGAAAAATTTTGTCTGTCATATGGTCTTTTTTTGCTTCACGGCTCACGACTGATCCAGAGGAGCTGTTGTTTTCATTTACTTTGCCCATAGCCATAACATTCTCAGTGAGGAGCACAGATTATATAACATGATGCATAACCTTTGAGTAGTGTTTAAATTTAGAATACCGGAGAGTTTGGAAACTTCAGACTGTTTCAGTTATTAAATTGCATAGTTAACGTAGTTAGTATCATCACTTACTTGAGATGGTCTTGCTGCAGATCACGTCTTTAATGAGTTAGCAGGATCACATAGAAAGCTGGATATTGCTGAGCCTTCATTACAGCTTTCCCTTGTTAAGGATGAGTAAAACAACAGAACTTTTCCTAGGCTGAATCCTGTAAGCCCTGGAATCCATTGGCCTTGAAGAGGAGACGCCTGATCTACAACTGGTGTCGTATTTCTGCAACATTACAACTGAGTAAATTGCTGAAGAGTTCTCAGCAAAGTTCTTTCACCACATGCTGTGTTGTTTTTAGAACCATAGTCATGAAATTCTGATTTCTTCTGTATAATTAAATTATCTATATATAGAATTTCTATAGAATATATAGATACATTATTATTCTGTTACAGTACAGTTTAAAACTGTATACATTCTCATACGTGCACAGGTAATTGACACTGTCCATATCCATATCAAGTTAACTATCTTAGCTTTTGCCACAGTATGACTTTCCTAAGACTTTTTCTATCAATTGTTTTCCTGCATAGTAAGAAATTCTTGATAAGAAAGACGTATCACTTTCTAAATCAGTTGCTAATATGTTACTGTTTTGGTTTGTTTGGGTTTTTTTTAACCTAATGATTACTTTAGAGCACATGGAAACATGATTTTCTCACATTTTTGAAAATGTGATCTCATGGAACATGTTGATGGATACCACTTGCACATTTATCTACAAATTAGTAAATAAAACTGATTAACTTGATTTGTTTAATTATATCAGTTTACAATCATTCTAGAAAAATTTTAAAGAATGAGGTGTTAAAATGTTGTTCCCAACCGGTTTAAGCATATGATGTAGGTCTGGTGTGCATAAGATGGGAGTTACTATCACTACTGAAAGGCAGCATAAGAACAACGTGTGTTGATGGACGTTTCTAGGAAGCTGAAGTGTGCTTAGTAGGAAGAAGCTTAAGTGTGTACATGTGTGTCAGTTCTCCATTTGTTTCTTATAGTCAAATGAACTAGATTGATTCTGAGTTGTTAGTGCTACAGATGAAGGGACAAGTTAGTCCAACAGGTCTGTTACCTCAAGTGCTGTATCAGTGTAGCTAGAGAGAACTGGTTAACCTGGCTATACCCAATCAGCAAGAATGCAGCTATAGCTGTGTTTCTGGGGTTGCATTGTAGGTATGCCATTGGTTTCATATGGGTTGGCTCAGTTCTGGGTGACCTTACCAGATTAGTTTGTGATGGTAGGTGGAGGCAGGCTCTTCTTTCTTCCCTGCAGTTGGGTTCTTGGAAGGATGATTGTATTGAGCTAAAGTCTGCCATGTATTTGAATCTTGCCTCTCCTGTGATAAACCATAGTGCTTGGAAGTAGAGAGCCAGTACCAACCTTTACGTAAGTATACTTAAGTCATGTAATTCAGTTTAAATTTAACTGACCTGACCCCAGCAGAGCCACTGAGCTGAGTCCATACGGAAGTACTGTTTCTGGGGACATGTTGTTGCCTCAGGCATGACACCAGGCCTAAACTAGTTACACTAGCTAGTTATTTGCAGTCATCTACAATGTGTGATAAGGACATTATACTGTGATACTTCCAAGTTATGTTAAACTGCAGCTAGTGTTACATCGCAGGATTCAAGCTGTGGGATAGCTGAATGATGCATTTCTCAGTTCATCTAGTTTTTGGGGTTTTTTTCCTCTTGTGTTGAATAACATTATTGTTTTACTGGAAACGGAGGTGGGGAGGTATTAAAACACAAATAAAATGAATAGGGCAGGGGGAAGGGTAGGTGAGGCAAAACCCTTGGGCAAATTATTCTCTGTAGACACAGCATCTAAAGTGTTGACTAAGCTAAATTAGGCACCAGCCAGATGTTACTTGCTTCGATCACTCTGTCCAGCTTTGGCATTATGACAGGAATCCTATCTTTACATGGATGAAGTGATCTTGAAATGCTTCTCCATTGGGTCAGGTAGGTGCTAGCTCTTTCAGTATTGATTACGAGCCACTTGTAATAAAGATAAATGCTGACCTCATGAACTCTATAAAATGTTATTTCCATTCTGAGAATTTTCAGTAGTTTTTCATGTGATAGTTGTCTTTTTATAGTACTTTTTTATAGTACTTTAAGTAACTTCTTTCTCCAACCCCCACCCGTCCTTTCTAGATATGACATGTGTATCAGGAGGTTTAGATTTTTAACCTAAATTTAAAAGAAAGTGTTGCACTCTTTGCGTTATGAGAGCGTTCAAAATATGAACTCATTTTCCAGTGTGCCGTGTTGTTTTTTTAAAGGTAAAAAATATCTGAAAGATGCTGAATATCCTTGCCTAGTACTCATGCTGTTTAGGTGTGAAGTCTTAGGAGCAAGGAGATGTATGCGCCCTTCAGTGTATCTGGCAATTGAAGGTGATAAGCAAGCCCCATGTAACGTGGTCAGGGTCAAGAGGAAAAATTCCTGGTGAGTTCTGTGTTTCAGTGAAATACCAGAATAAAGTCAGCTCAGACACAGCATGATTGTGAATCTTTGTTATGGGTAAAGTATATGTAGACTGAAAACTTAATGTCATGTAAACAGAAAGTCAAAAGTAGTGTGAAATTTCTGCTTGATTTAACAGCAATCTTGCCAACCTAAGAGATGGTATCAGCATAACTGGTACTAAAAGCATATCAAAAACTTAGCAATTTTTCACTTTAAAACATAGCTTTGAAGAACTGCTGGTGTAGAGTTATCTTTTATTGGACGTGTTGTGAGCCCTCAAAGATTCTAGCTCTCTCTTACCTGAATTTGGCTTTCTGTTGGACAGGCGAATTTCATGCCAGATATACATAGATGTTATCTTGTGAAATAATTAAAGCCTTAGAGAAGCCCATATTTTTAATGATTCTTTTTGACACACTTGCACATCCTGTTTAAAGAAGAACTAGGAAGCTACTGACATATTTGGTTAACAGGCTTTTAGAAGCAGACTTCTGAGAGTCACTTACATACTTGTCCAAAAATATTTTGTATGAGCAGCTTTCTCAAACTTTGAATATGTAGTACATAGTTTCAAGCAGAGTCTGTCAAAAGTCTCTAACTACTGATGGTTCATCCTGTAACTCTTACCAGACAAAGACAATTTGTCCCTTTCTTCTTTCATTGCCTCTTGCCAGGAATGGTGAAGCCAAAGGTGAAATTAATTATCTTGGCAGCTTGAATTTTGGCTTTCCAGCCCTTGAAATAAGATTGCATGTGTATATACTATTTAATAGAAACCTCACAAGTATTTTGTTTTGTGTATTGCCAAAGCAGCTTTGGTCACAAAGACACTCAAATTATTATATTAGAAACAAAAGAGAATTTTGTTGGAAAATCTGTTTTCACTGCCAGAGGAGTGATGGGTTTTCTCAAGTGTACTTCAGAATAAGAGTTCTACTACTGTGCTGTGATTGATTGAATTTGGTACACTTAAGGACTAGCTGTAGTACAACACATGGCTTATATTACTGAGTGGTGTGAAAAGTTAAGTTAATGTTTTGTCCTGTATATTTGCTCTCCTTTTTCTGATTCTTATCCTTTGCAACATGATCCCAAATGTTTACTAGCAGAATATTATCTTTTTGTTAAAAAGCATTCCTTTTAAAGCTGGCTTTTATCCTGCGGTTTGACCTAGAGCTTAAAATTGTGGTATATCTAGTATTATGTGGATTAATCATATGTCCTTAATTTTGTTGCTGGAGTTTCAATTGTCTCATCTTTGCATTGTGTTAATGTGTCTTGCTGATGGAGTACTCAGTTGTCCTTTTAAGGATGTGTTTGTACAGTGTTAAATTCACAAGTGGTGTGTGGATTAGACTGTGACTTTGGATCATTGGTAATGTGTTACCCATTTCCATCGAAGTGGAGTTGAAAATAGAAATATGTGGCAATCCATCTGTCATGGCATGTTGATTTATCAGTCTTTCCCTCCTTTCTGAAGAAGTCTGAAGTCTTTTTACTGCATTCTTGACTCGCTTGACTTTCTGCTCAGAATTTTCTGTTCAGAAATCCAAGAACTTAGTTTTCTCTGGGGTATTTTTTGTCTCATCCAAAGTACCTGTGGGCTTCCTTATTAAACATTTAACTTCAGCCATACACAACGTTTATCTGAGGCATTTGTGATGTGCTTGAGTCTGCGTTATGTTTGGTGTTAGCTCCAGAGATGGCAAGACAGAAAATGCACAGGACAGTGGGCTTTGATACACGTGGTTTAATCAGGGCCAGCAGATGAGTACAATCTGCCCACAAGAAACAGATTTGTTTCTAACCAAAATATGGCTTTGGGAGTTGTAGCTAAACCAATTTAACATCTGCATTCTGAATCTTCTCAGGTTTTTACTCTTAAAGAACTTCACTTGTGTGCTTTAAGACCCCCCACTGCCACACTGTGTGTCTGTCTGAATTTTTAGTAGCTCATAAACAGTGTATTTTCTCTTAAGTTGGTTTTGAGCTGTTCTGAAAACGTTTCTTAAATTGTTATGCTTAAAGTATAGCTTCTTAGCTTTCCACCTTCTCACTCCCCCTCCTTTTTTTTCTCCTAAGGTCAGTCATGAGAAGAAAGTGGAATGTTAACCTAATTCAGCAAAGCATCATCTTGTGTTTTGAAGTAGTCTCTACTAATTTTTCTGTTGCATTGGAGTGTTAGACTTTGATAACCTTGCATACTGTAGAGATAGCTGAGTTACTAAGGCCATTTGCCAAGGGTGTTTCTAGGTCTAGGGGTGGGTTTGTTTCAGGAAGGCTACAGAGTCTTTTGGCCTTTTCATGAAGAATCTTATATTGTGGCCAGTTCATTTACTTCGTGTTGCTTTCACTTTTCAGTGATGTAAGGGATATGCAAAGCATTTTAATGTGGGTGACAGTTTTGCAGCAAAAAGGCTTATTCATAAAAAACTGAAGGATTCTGCCACAAGATTTTAAATGTGATGCTGCTTGGAAGGTGGATGCGAATGCTTGCTGTGTTGTGATGAGGCCCAGGCTGATGATTGTAGCCAGACAAAATGGTAAAATTGTCCTATGACTTTCAAGAGTAGTTGAAGAAAAGCTTGTTGGTAGAAGCTGCTTCTGGGTGGAAAATTTACTCCGTTGGTCTGTCTTGCAGTGATGTGTTCCCAGGCATTTCTAGCCATGAGTTCTTTCTGTATTGTCACTAGCAGTGTCCAGCAGGCTCTCCAAAGCCACTTTGCAGGTGCAACAACTTTCTGAAAGACTACTCTTGTGATAGAACGAAGGATTTAAAACGTACTCCTAGCTTCTTTAGTTTTACTGGGACATGGGCATATTCTGCTGTATACATGTCGTGTCAGTCATACTTTTAACTTCAAAGAAAAAGAATGGCTGCGCTCCAGGAGAAGAGTCAGACTATGAGCCTTGTTCCCTTTCCTACCCACTCAGTTCCCTGCAAAGCTGGAAAAGTAATTTTGATATTGTTAAGGTTTATCCATTTCATTTTATTGATTCATGTGTGTGCTTATACCTAAGAAATTATCAGCCTTGTACGTCATGGGTGACAATTTTACGGTATAAAACAAAGTGGTAGTACTTACTAATGGGATTGAACTTTCTTTCCTCTTAGGTTTGGTATTCATCCTGTGGCTGGCCGTATGCCTGGTCAGCTGAACGTACTCCTGGCGGAGGCTGGTGTTCCCTATGATATTGTACTGGAAATGGATGAGATCAATGAAGACTTCCCAGGTTGGCATGTGAGCTATGAATGTCCGGTAGATTGGATTTGATCTTGTCAGTTTTTGATTCTGTTATTACATTGTACAAGGATTTTAAAAATAGAAATCTCAGTCAGGCCATTCAGTTTCTCTTTCTGCCTGTTGTGAGAGTACTGTAGAGGAGCAGAGGTCTTTCTCTTTCAATCTGAGTCTTTTCAATCTGCCAGCTAATGGCAATTGAGCACAGAGGAATGCAGGAACTCAGAAGCAGGAAACTGAGGAGCGGAGAGTACAGACAAGTAAAGCAAAGGGAAATATTGAATGGAGGAGTACAGAACAGAATAGATATTGAAGGGAGGTTAAATAGGCCTGTGAAACTTGGTTCTTCCAGCACCAAGACAATAGCTGGTTGGTTTGGTTGTTTTTTTTTTTGATTGCTTATAACTGTGGAATAAATGACAAATGCTGTGTGTTTTTTTATGACTATTACTGCTCCACATGGGAACACTACTTGATACACTTTTAGGTCATGTGCTGTAAATGACCTGACCCCTTCACATCTTTCAAATCAACATAGGATTGAACAGACAACTTCTTGCAATTTTTTGAAAGAATATTCAAAAGAAAAATCAGGCACAAAGTCATTTGAAAGTGATGATATTATGTGTGTATGAAACGACATTTAAATATCAAAGGTTTTAACTTTTGTGTGGCAGAGTGGTCTAACGAGTTCCTTGGAATGGGGCTATGCACACTTGAAGTTTGCTAGAGGTAGTTGGTACCACACTTGGACTCGCACATATTACTTGCCTGATAAGTTTTTAAAATATTTATGAATGAAGTCCTCATAAATGTTTGTAGAGTGTTTACCATAACAGGTTCTTCTGCCTCTAAAGATCAGATTTAACACAAAAAACAGACACCAGCCTTAGCGATTGGGTTTCAGATAATTTTTTATCAGTTTAATTTTCTTCCTCTTCCTGCAGAAACTGACTTAGTCCTTGTAATTGGTGCAAATGATACGGTTAATTCAGCAGCTCAGGAAGATCCGAACTCTATCATAGCTGGAATGCCAGTTCTTGAGGTCTGGAAGTCCAAACAGGTAAGATTAACAGAGTTGCGTTAGCACCTACCTTAGGTAGCATGCTTTTAAAAACATTGTTTATAGGATGAGCTAACAAGATTCTCCTAGTTTTCTGGTTTCCATGAGTAGCTTTTCTGTAAGTCATCCAACAAAACAGTCAGTGCTTTGCAAGTGTGATGCACTGTTCCTGATTTTATAATCATGAGCAAGTGCTTTAGTGAAAGTAGTGATGACTGCAGTAGAAAAGACCAATGAAAGAGCTTCTACTAAAATGTGATTAGAATAAATGATGTTCTACTTACACCTGCAGCCCTGAAGCATTTCTGAACAAATATCTGCTTTTTTAAGTTCATAGGAAATTTGACAAATTTAATATTGAGGTGGAAATACAAAAATGTATAATATGCTTAAATAAAAAAAGAAACCTGTTCGTGGTTGAGTTGAGAGTTTAGTCTAACTGGATTGAACTGACAGTTTAGTTACCTCACCAGTTTTGTTCTTTGAAAGCAACTTTATCTGATCTAAAGTACATATACTTAAATTTCATTGATGTGAAATCTTTAATCTTTTGTTCTGAACCCAATCGTAGCCACAGATCTTCTATGGGTTAGCCATTCAAGTACTCAGTCATAGGCATATACATTTATCAGTGTTTTTTGCATAGCTTTGTGTTGCAGTTGGAGAAAGAAACTTGTATGTGCTTAAGGTTGGTAAAGCTTCACAACTTCTCTTCTAAATGTGCTGTGGTTAACTAATTTGACATTTAATAACTAAAGCTGAAATTTATTTTAGGATTTTTTTTTTTAAATCCCATGTATAAAGTAATATAGAGTAATAGTCCGGAGAAGTACCAGAGAGTGTTGCACCATATATATTGCTGTGAACACTCATCTGGATTGTGTTGCTATCAGGGAACTGGATTAAAAACTAAAAAAGCCTCCTATAACCTTCTACGTCATAATCAACAGTGCCATCTTGCTTTGACTTTATTACGTAGTATAAAGTAAAAACATACGCATGTGTAGTGTCCAGTCTTAATGTAATATTCATATAATATTGTGTTTAACAATAAAATGTTTCTGGAACTGGTCAAGATTTAAAATTGTCTGCTATATTAAAACTTGAAATGCAGTTTTGTAGCAGTGAGCACCCTATTTTGGCCAGGGATCTCTCTTCCACTCCCTTTGTTTATGGAGATTGGTTTTGTGTTGTGTTTGAGGGGGGGATGGTGTTTGTTTTTTGCTGTTTCAAACGTGAACATTTTGTGTGCAGGTCATTGTAATGAAGAGATCTTTGGGAGTTGGTTATGCAGCAGTGGACAATCCAATCTTCTACAAACCCAATACTGCCATGTTGTTGGGAGATGCTAAGAAGACCTGTGATGCCCTGCAGGCCAAAGTCAGGGAATCGTATCAAAGCTAGATACTGATTTATGTTCCACTCATGATTGTGAATACGTTTTGTCACAGAGGCCATGGAAAACAAGAGTTAGAAGAAATCTCTTACTGTCATAATACAGCCGGCATTTGGAGAAAATTGCATTGACTCTTAGGAGATGTAGTTCAGTCAGGGAATGTAGGCTTGTATGAAAGGATGGGCACATTAGCCCTTCAAACTAAATCTCCCATGAGACAATGCATTAAAGAACAAAAAGTGCTTTTTAAGGTTAACATTGAGCTGTTAGAAGCAGTAACTAATAAGTCATGGTCATCTTGTAGTTACTGGCTTCCTCCTCGTTACTGACTGTACTGTCATGGAAATTCACTAAAAAATACTGTGCCAAAATTGTGTTCTTTCTTATTATCAAAGCTGTTCTTTGCCCAGCATGGACAAAACAGCTATTTATTTTACCAAAACTTAAAGCAAAATTACAAACAGATGCAAGCAGATGCAAATAGATGCTTACATGATTTAAGATTCTAAACATAATGCTCTGTTTCTTTTGTGGACTGCATGGATGCTGTGAATCAGGAACATTTTAGAAAAGTTACTGTTCTTTAAAATACAGTTCCGCTCTTCTGTAGTGCTCTTTAAAGTACGTAAAACAAAACACAGGATTTCAGGGATCTACCAAGTGATCTTCAAGCCTGACAAGGAAATGTACACTTACTTGCACTGCTTGACTGTTCTGAGCAGCTGCTAGATTCTCCATCTTTTCCAGTTATGGCCTTTTTAAATGTCTAAGGAAAAATTTGGTCCAGTTCTGCGCAGGCAGAACATCTTGCATGCCTGATCTGTTCACAGAATTTTGACCACAGCGTTTCAGTTTATGTTCACTTAGACTTTTAACTGTATTATTTTCTTCAAAATCTATTGATGCTTTCTTAATTAACATTTTTGTGATGCTGGAAAAGGCACCTTTGAACATATTTAAGATGCTGGAGTTTATTAGATTTTTTCTAAATAAATAAGCTATTGTTTGGACAGCACAGAAACATGCCAAACTTAAAATCCACTGTTTTGATTATTTGACTTCTCCCTAATCTAATTAAAAGCACTTTTAAATTTCCATAATAAGTTCAGCAAAGAATTAAATGATGACACAGATTGCTGGTTTGTTTTTATTATGTTAAGTGTACTTGAGTGCAACTCAAATATTTGACTAATAGGATGGATTTATCATGTTTCCATAATGATGTAGCAACTGTCTATGGTGACGAATGCTGACTAGAAATAGCTGTATTTGTGGTAGAAAGCATTCATATCTGGGGAAGGCAAACTCTTACAAAGTAAATCTTGAAATTAATCCATCTTGATGGATAGAACAAACTTTTTATTACACCATATATAGAGACCTCATATAAAATACAGTATTTCTACTTAGCTACCTCTGTTTTTATGTGACGATCACGTAAAACACAGAATAATGCATTAAAGAAATGTAACAATGTATGAGAGAAGCTACTGGTTTTGCGAATCTCTTATATAATTTGAAATAAAAATTATCATGTAAGCATTAATATGTTGTATGCTGCAGGAAAAGACTTGTAATTAAATTTTAATTTAAAACATCACGGCAGCTATATTTGAATGTAACATTTATGGCCTCTTGATTTTATTGTATTCAACTTTTCTTTTAGTTCTGCAAAAAATAGGAGGGAAACGGGAGAAGGGGAAAGACAAGGAAATAATCCTCTCTCTCTCTCTTTCTCCCTCCCAACTAATCAAAAAGGGGATTTGAAAGGATTTAATATCCTAAAGCATTAATTTTTGTCTTGTCAAACTTGAAGTTTCTAACTGCGGTTTGTTTGCAACATGTCTCTGCTTATAAGTAGCTAATATAAGATTTAGCTTTTCTTAAAAAAAAAAAAATCCAACAAAAATGGGGGGTACACTTTTTTCCTTTGTATTTGGAAAAAACCCCATACTGTTATGTTGCATCAGAGGTACCAGTGTTACCTTTAAAACTGTGCTTTACCATGGAACACCATGTAATTGTTGAAGTGCTAATAAAAGATCAATTGTTTTTCCTTATTGATTACTGTCTCTTTTCTCTCCTGTTGTGTTTCCTGAGTAGGTAAGTAGTCTGAGTTTCTTTCTGGAAGTTAAAAGATCAAAATGCCACCAAAGGTTGTTGAGATTGAAGAACGTAACGAAAAGGGATCATAATGAAATATGCGCATTTCTTTTTTGTTTATTCAAATGGTTCTTTAAGATATTAATTCTGGGTATGATTGATGTCACCTGACCGTAGCAACTTAACTATGAGCTTTTCTAGTAAATGAAGAGGGTTACACAACTTCTGAGAGCAGTTGATCCCAACATGTCTTGACTTCTTGACTTTGGAGAAAAAAAAAAAAGAAAAAATCTTTAAGAACTAACTTGGCTGAGTACTTCATTTTCCATTGGCTGAGGTGCAATGATACCATATAATTTTGCTTCACTTAGTTATTTAGATCCACAAGTTGGTCAAGTCAAGCAATTATTTGAGTTCCTGCCATCAAAGTTGGATGATAAATGAATAATTTTAGCCATCTGATAGTCTGTTCAATTGTATCGTTACACAAGTTGGACACACAATTTTCCTATTTTCTTCGAGCTTTGGTCAAGCTGAGGCTTGAGGTCTCTTTCAGAGGCTGCAGCCTGGTATTGATTCATGAGGGTAACCTATCTTCCTTCTTGACTGAGCAGCCCACCGGGGAAGCATATACCTGCAGTATATGGATTTGTAGTCTGACAAATGGTAAAGCTGTATCCTTTTGTGGATCTGACTGCTAATTTGAAGACTTTATTCTTTCTATCCCATCTCCACCTGCTTATTATCAGTCAAGAGGTATTTACTCTAGCCTGCCTCAAGCAGGCTATGAAAATCTGATCAGATCATGGCAAAGCATGCAGCAAGAACAAAAGGAGAGGATGGAGGACACTAATCTCTGTTCAGTTGGTGGAACTTTTGCAGTTTGCAGTGTGTTTGCATGGCTATGAGACACCTTGGATCTTTGTTTTTAATACAAGTTGTTGCTCTGCTAGAGGTACAGAGGAATTGAGCTTGGAAGGATCCTCTAGAGGTAATTTGGTTTGGTCCCCTGCTGAAAACAGATCCAATCTGACCAGATTGGTACAGGCTTTGATTTGAACATCTAGGTGGAGATTCCACAGGCTCTCTGTTCCCCTATTCCAGTACTTGATTCATCCCATTGTGAACAATTTTGTGTTGTTTTGGGTTTTTTTTAGTATCTAATGGAATTTCATTTGCTGTGACTTGTGTGCATTACCTAATCTAATCCTGTTATGGTTCCCCTCTGAGAAGGGCCTGTTCTCACCACCATCTCATGGAAAACAACAGGAAGATTCTGCCCTTCTGACAAACCCACTTCTTTGTTTCTCCCTGTACATCATGTGTGAATGATGACTCCCAGTTTGGCTCACTTCAGTATGTTGGTGGTTTCTTATACTCGACATGCTAGTCCAGATGCAATCTCACAAGTCCAAGTACAGGGCAAGTACATTGCTTCCCTTAAATGCAGGCTATATGCCTACTGATTCAGCCCAGTACGCAGTTGGCCTTTGCCGCAAAGTTGGGCTGCTGTTTCATCATGGTCTAGTGAGATCGTCTCATTGTTTTCTGCAGGGCTGTTTTCTAACTAGTCAGCCCCCACTCTACAGTTGTCATGGACTATGAATTTCCCTTGCAACTTGATGAGATTCCTGTCAACTTTTTTCTTAACCTGTTGAGGTCTCTCTGGCAGTCATGCCCTTCAGTATATAATTTGTTCCTGCAATTTCCTAAAGTCTGTGAACTTGTGTGTGCGGTCTTTCTAATTGTCCAGATCAGTAATAAGGATGTTAAAGAGTGTGGTCTTAAGTACTGAGCCCCTCATGAATGCTGCTGGTACTTCACCACTATCTGGCCTTCATACTCTGATCACAACCGTTTGAGTCTGGTTGATAACTCCATGTGTGCAAACCATGTGCCACTTACGCACCTGGATACTGTGGGAGACCTTGCTAAAGGCCTTGGTAAAAATCAAGGTATGTAATGTCCATAGCTCGCTCTGATCAGCCATCTCACTGTAGAAGGCAGTCTGGTTGGTCAGGCATAACTTGGCCACGGTAAAATCATGCTGCCTGTTCCTAGTTGCCTTGTCATTCATGAAGTTCCAAAGGGAGCTGGCTATGAAACCTTCCCAGAGTCAAGGTTAGTCTGCCTGTCCTGTTTCTCTGTCCTTCTTCTTGAGCCAGTGACTTATTATTCAGGTCGGAAATTAGATTCTAACTTTGTAAAAACTGCTGTTTCTAGCAAATACACTGTTTACGTTCTGTCCTGAAGTTCTGTTTTGTGCTGGTAAATTGACTTCGTAACTTTCTGTAAGTAGGGGAATTTCAGTGATTACATAATGATGAGTTTGGAGTTCGGTCATCTATTAGATCATCACTCTCTTTCTCAAACTCCTGCTCTAGTCTGAAATTTTAGAAGCCATATCATAATCTAATGAGTCATACATATCCTGCCGTTTTTGTTCCTTATACCAAACAAGTGATTCTGGTCCATTCAAATAGGGAAATTAGG
Organism: Bucorvus abyssinicus; assembly: GCA_009769605.1. Lineage (NCBI taxonomy): Eukaryota > Metazoa > Chordata > Aves > Bucerotiformes > Bucorvidae > Bucorvus > Bucorvus abyssinicus. The sequence goes on from CM020063.1 coordinate 15,870,105, forward strand.
GACTTGAACCTACTTTTGTGTTTTAGTTTGAGTAAGAAACTGGCTTTTGGAGTCAATCACAGTTTTTTCCATTTGCTAAGTTTTGGTTTCTGTTGCAGCGCAGTCTTGGAGCATACAGACTTGGATTCTTTTGAAACTAAGCTAGAAGATATGTTAGATGTGTTAGAGCAGTGCATGAACATTCAGTCTGTAGGACCAGATTAGAGGTAGTCCATGTCAAACACCATACATACTCAAACATATGGGAGTGGTCTTCCTATCCTCAGCACTGGGTGTCTTGTTTGCCAGGTTTGATTATGTTTGCCAAAATAACTGCTAAAGTAGACTTCCAGAGGATAAGAGAGGACGAGAGGGTGTAATTCACTTTTTTTCATACTAATGCTTAATTATTTGTGAGAAGTTAACTTAAAATCTAAATTCAAACAAACACCCCAGAATAAAATCACTTTTTGCTTCACTAGCACATGTGTGCTTTTGTGTAAGCTGTCAGATTCTACAGGAAAATGTCACAGGAAGGAATTTGAATACTGGGCACTCTGTTCTGTACTGAAGTAGTGCAGTTCAAATGCTCATGTACTTGCAATGACTAGTGTTCCAACAATATCACCAGTGTGCTGTGGTTGTTTTTTTTCTTTTTTAGAAAAATATTAAAATAAATTACAAGTGGTAATGACTTGTATAATCCAGCTGCTCTGTAGCTGCCCAGAGGATGTATTATCCGTGTTAGACTAATGAGGTACATGGCTTTTCCTGAGAGGAGGATAGGTACTTACACATTTTCATAAATGGACTTGGTAATATTCGAAGTTCCAAGTTTCCAAAAGGTGATGTTTTGAAGTAGCAAAACCAGTTCTAAAACATTATTTTAAGGTATTACTTGAGAAATTAAGGGACTAATTTATAGCCCTTATTCCAGGGCGATTATCATAATGACTTCTAAAGAACTTTTCCTCTAGATGCGAGGGTAATGAGAAATATTAGCCAATGAGAAGAGAGTGAACAGCAAAAAGTGTTAAAGAAAACATAGCTATTCTGCTTTCTCTCTTTTGCTTTTTCCTGGAGACAAATCTTCCCTGAGAATTAGGGGGATCGTACTCTTCAGCTGAACATATGCATAGGTAGTTTGTGTTCTTTCCTTAATGACAATTGACCAGTTTTATTTTTCCCTGTGTACTCCAAAGCTGCATGTAGACATTCATCATTCTGAATCCTGGCACCCCATAGTGCAATTTTCTGCACAGCATATATAAATTATAAATTAATACCTAGTTTTACTTACCTGTTTATGAAATGGCTCTCTGAATATTTTACATTGCTGGTTAAATTCACACCTGACACTTTTTTGAACTCTGTAGGCTGTACTTCTGCAAAGCAGTTTAAGCAGTTAGACAAGGATATTGAAAATAAGGGATTATAGCTGGTTTTGGAATATTGTGTGAGCAAGAGGTACAAAATATGTCTGTTACACATTTTGAAAATAAGAGTTGGACAAGAAATTGTATGTCAGAGATGTAATCACGCTGCAAGGATCAGACCTTTACTTCACATGTAAGTGTAGCATTGAAAATGGTATACATGATGTAGTTCCATTGGATGTGCTGAGCATGACATTTACTAAGTGTGATGTTTTGCAATTAATTGTGAGACCAGGAAAAGGCCCTGTGTGTCTCTTGACCTTCTTTTCCTGTCCCTTGTTGACAGAACTCGTAAAACTGGTTATTATCCAAACCTTTCACTATTAAAGGAAGTAAGTAACAAAGGAACTGGAAAACAAAAGGTCCAAGGGGGCTTAACACTCAGTAAGAAGTGTCTTCTGAGAGAAGATTGCGGTTGAACTTCAGCACAGCATGAAATTAGGTTATTCTATTACATGGTCAGTCTAACCCATAATTTAAAAAATCTCAGGCAGAATGGAAACTAGCAGCTAGTGAGCATAAAAAGCTCAAGCAGATGTTAAAGCTGTCTCATGCAGTAATAACTAGCAGTTGCCCATTCTCCCTATTAAAATATTGCAGATGTGGATAGGAAAAACCATTTGGTTTTCTGATTTTACATTCTCAGAAGCTCATTGTTGTCATAGGCCATGGTACAATGAACTTAAGTTTTCAAGTGTTTTATGGTGGATTTGTTAATGTGTGGACACAACGCAGGCAGCTGACTCTTCTCTAGTTTATAGGCACACCAACAGTCCTTCTTTTTCATCAACGTTCTGTCCCCAAACGTATCCATGGAATGTTAGTTTAGTGAAACATATAATATTCAGTGATCTCATTATATTTGAATTTTAAAAGCACAGAAGTGTAATCATCATAATGCAATGTGCTAAGTATTGCTATCATTTTCATGTTACATTCCTGTTGTAACACTGACTTCTTTTTTAAAACCATCAGAGACATCATAAACCACGCTTTCTGCCCGGTGGATTTGATTTGTGAACAGTGTTAAAGTTACCCATGGAGCTGCTGAATTTTGTCTGTAGACCTCAGAACCATTTTCTTTTGCAGGGTGATGGAGCAAGAGGTATCTGTGGCCTTTTTACCTACTAGTCCTTTTCTGGTTTGTGTGAAATCATTATGGCATTTCGTATTTAAATGCTAACTCTTGCTGAGGGATCTAATTTCTGTTGTCCTCCGGAGGTAATCACCTTTGCATTTTCTGTGGAGTCGATCTTACAGGAAACTGTAGCAGTAGCCCCACTTTACTGTCCTGTATCTGCCACTTGGTTGTCAAGCTAGAAAAGAGAGGCAACTGCCCATCTCTGTTGTAGACTGAATGTTGCAGTTGGTCCTAAAATGTTACGCTGCTGCTGTAACATTTTTCTAATATAAACCTGCTCATTTTTCTTTACTGTGAGGGTGGTGAGACACCGGAACAGGTTGCCCAGGTAAGTTGTGGATGCCCCATCCCTGGAAGTGTTCAAGGCCAGGTTGGATGGGGCTTTGAGCAACCTGGTCTGGTGGAAGGTGTCCCTGACCACGACAGCGGGGCTGGAGCTAGATAATCTTTAAAGTCCTCTCCAACCCAAATCATTCCATAAGTCTATGACTCATTTGCTCTCTAAGGTAGCTGTAAATCTCTTTTGGTCATTAAAGATCTGAAATTGGTGAATATGACCTGAATGGGAGATGGTATGATTAGGAAAATTCTGTTGTAGTATGGAAACGTATCCTAGTATATAGCCTTGAGATTACCATAGGCCTCCTGTTACTCACATGTTGCAGTTCCTCATATTTATTAAAACGGACTTTATTAAAAGGTTGTGCACAACAATGATGGGATGAAGCTGAAGCGGCAGTGAAGACCAGAATAGAGTTCTAAAAGCTCAGTGTAACAAATGGTGTAACATTGGCAGTAAAAAGATGGTTTGTTGTCCTGCAGATGGGCTGGGTTTGTCTCCCTGATGAATCAAAGTGTACCCCTCTGGATAAGAAGGAGGCATCTGAACTTTTACGTCCTTTGTCGGTGACATGACAAATAAGAAAGTTATCTAGAGGGGGTGAGTTTGACTTTCGTAACGATGATTTCTCTTTCATTCTACTCAGGGACCAGTTCTGTGGCTTTAGGCTCATGTCCTGGTTTGAGTTAGAACAGAACTCATTCTGTTCAGAGATGTTACTTTCCAGCTCAGTCTCTTCTGACTAACTGCACTCTCTGAAGTTAACGGTGTATTTTCGCAGACGGCGTCTGCTGCTAGAAGTGGCAGCGCTTGATGTTCACAGTCACTACCAGGGTTGGGATGCAGAAAGGCTCTTGCTGAGACTTGCTCCTGTGCAGACCAAGGTCACTGCTCAATCCTGTGCACCACGGTGGGGTGCAGTAAGTGAGAGGCTGCACCTGCGGGGAGGAGCAGGCAGGACAGGTGACCCTACACTGACCAACGAGATGTTCCATCCCATAGACATCATATTCGCATAAAGCTGAGGGATCACAAGGGTCAAGCCTCTTCTTCAGTGGCCAGTGTCCAAGGAGGACTCTGTCCATTCTGCCTTCAATGCCAATCCATGTATTCCTGAATCCGGTTCCAGAATCCAGCTCCTGCATTCCATTTCCATCTGCTGAGTCCAATCTGGGCCTTCCCCAGTGTCTGCCCACAGCATCAGTGGTGACAGTGACGTGATTGCCATCAGGGGGGTTGGGTTCGGTATTAGTTTTGTGTATATTTGTATATATTTCATTGTATTATTTTTATTACCATTATTAAAGCAGTTTTAATTTTCTTTTCCAATCTCTTCCTTATTCCCTTTCCCTTCCCCTTTGGGAAGGGAGAGGAGTTAACACAGAGCATCTGTCGTTTGTCTAGTGGCTGACCCAGCCCTAACCTTTGATAGCTCAACAGTTAAATGCCAGTGTTTGAAGGCATGTGATATCCTTCCATCTCATAAAATGTACAGTAACTTACAAACAGCAACGATTTTTTAAACAAAATAAGTAGTCTTAACAACACATTGGTTTTGTGTATGCATTCTTCTCAAAAAAATTGTCTTTAAAATTATCAGCTCTTAAAAAGAAAAAGAAAGCTAAATCTTTTACCAGCCAGACTCATCCTGTGTTGGTTTTGTGTTTGTTAGGTTGTAATATACCATTAGTTTTCAATAAATCCATAGCAAAGCCTCCATGAATAACATAACTTCTCACTGCAAATAGCTGTAAAAGCACTTTAGCCTACTTGCTTCTCTAATTCAGAAATAAGTTCTAGTATTTGGAAGAAATATCTTGGAGAAGTTTTGTAGAATTATTCCTGCAGGCAATGGTCTATTTTCCTCCAAAAATCATGTTGGTGAGGTGCAAAAGTCAGTACTTGAACCATAGCTTTCAAACAGCAGGTTTTTAAATTTTATCTTCAAATTATACTGATTTGACTCTCAGCCAGACATACCTAATAATGTATTAGGTTAGGACAGGGAAGTAGCTCAGGTTTTGATCAGTTTGACATTAAGTTTACCATACCTGAAGACTTATGTTCTTTGCAGGAAATACCGAAGGATTCTGCCACAGTTTAAATAGTATTTTTCCATTTCCAAGCGAGGTAAAATCAACCCTTTTAGCTCCAAAAATTGCTTCTCTCATGGCTTTTACTTTTAGAATATTTGTAGTTAGTTTGGGAATTACTCAGATGAACTTGCAGTATAACTTTTATTGGGTTCATTTTGTGGGTGAAAATTTGTTTCAGTTATTTTCTTAATTGTCTGCATTTTGTGTTGGAGAACGTGGCCATGTTTAATAGGAATGGAAATATGGAAAAGAATTACCATGGTTTGCAAGCTTTAAATTGTGTTGAATACAAAGATAATAGGATAGGAACAGAGACAACTAGGAGCTAGGCATGTAAAGCAGGTTGGGGTTTTTTTGTTTGTTTGTTTTTTAATTTAAGGTTTTGTATATTAAAGTTTCATCTAAACAAAGATACAAGAAGATACTTTCCCCAGCCTGTATCTGATGCTGTATCCACAAATTTCAATGCTCCTAATAGGAATTATTAATGATTCATATCAAAATAGAGGCATTTAAGAAAGGCAAATGTTGAGATTTTTATCTTTGAAATATGAAATGAATGTTTTCTCATCAAAGTATGTATAAACCAAACTGTTATCCCCTTACTGGCTTGTATTTCTTGTGTAGAAAATATTTGGGGGGGCCAAATATTTAAGGAATGGTTGAAAAGAAAGCCCGTTAAAGAACAGTACCATTCAGACCTTTGTGTCCCAGGGAAAGTTTGATACTTTGAGAAGGAGAGTCCCTGTTTGCCTCAGGACTGCCCTGTGACAGTAATACCTATACTTTACAAGAGGAGTTAGGATCTTTGTCACCCTAAGCACCATATGTAACTGTTCAGGAAGTGAAATCTGAGTTGCCACAAACTAAGCACATCTTTTAAGGCTAGTGTTTTGCCATCGTTTATTAAAATCCTGTAGGAATTAATACTGTTGATGTTCCAGCAGTGGGGGTAAAGATCTGTTTGCCCCATGTTAGCTTATTCCAATGTGAGTTACCAAAAAGTAGGTTTCAGCTGATATTTATCTCTACAAATATATTTTGCTCAAACAGACTTTTACGAATGCTGCTGCCTGGTTGCACATTCAGAGATTCTTTTGAAAGTTTATTCCAGAAATGTCCAAGTTAGCTCTGTTTGGCCTAGCTTGTGTTCCCATTATTACTGAGAAATAATTCTCATGCAGGATGTGTAATGGAGCAACTATGACATTGTCTTCTGAAAAAGACCTTTCCTTCTTGGGGAGTTGGTTGTTGCTATTGTTTGGTGGCTTGTTGTTGTCATAACAGACTAAAGACATGAAATGGAGAGCAGGCAACTGATGTTGTTGGAAAAAGAATAGGTACATTTTTCAGACTTCATTTTCTTTTTCTTTTGGTTGGAAATGACCAGCTTTAAAGGGTGTGTTAGTCAGGAAACTTGTCTGGTTCTTTTCCCACATGTATTTTTGAGACTATCTAAGGACCCTGAGGGTGCACAACTCCATGGGACCTAACAAGATGCATCCATGGGTCCTGAGGGAACTGGCAGATTAAGTGGCTAAGCCACTATCTGAGAAGTCATGGCCATCCGGCAAAGTTCCCACTCACTAGAAAAGGGAGAAAATAACCCCCATTTTTAGAAAGGGAAAAAAGGAAAACCTGGGGAACTACAGGCCAGTCAGTCTCACCACCGAGCCCAGCAAGATCATGGAGGGCATACTCCTGGAAACTATGCTAGAGTGCATGGAAAATAAGGTGGAGACTGGTGACAGCCAACATGGCTTCACTAAGGGCAAATTGTGCCGGAGAAATCTGGTGGCCTTCTATGATGGCATTGGTAGATAAGGAAAGAGCAATTGACAGCATCTACCTGGATTGCGCAAAACATTTGACACTGTCCCACATGACATCCTTGTCTTTAAATCAGAGAGACATGGATTTGATGGATGGACCACTCAGTGGATAAGGAATTGGCTGGATGGTCATGCCCAAAGAATTGCAGTCAATGTCCAAGGAGAGACAAGTGATGAGTAGAGTTCCTCAGGGGTCAGTATGGATCAGTTTAACATCTTTGTTGGTGACATGGACAGTGCGATGGAGTGCATCCTTAGCAAGTTTGCTGCAGTCAACATGCTGAAGGAAGGGGTGCCAGCCCGAGGGACCTTGACAAGCTTGAGAGGTGGGCCTGTGCAAACCTCATGAAGTCCAACGAGTACAAGCTGGGGGATGAGTGGATTGAGAGCAGCTCTGAGGAGAGGACTTGGGTTTGTTGGTGGATGAAAAACAACATGAGCTGACAATGTGCGCTCACAGTCCAGACAGCAACTGATCATGGGCTGCATCAAGAGAATTGTGGTCAGCAGCTTGAGGGAGGTGATCCCCCCTTTCTACTCTGTTCTGGTGAGACCCATCCTGGAGTACTGCATTCAGCTCTTGGGCCTCCAGCTTAAGAAAGATATGGACCTGTTGGAGCTAGTCCAGAGGATGGCCATGAAGATGATCAAGTTACTGGAGCAGCCCCGCTATGACGACTGGCTGGGTTTTTTCAGCCTGGAGAAGAGAAGGCTCTGAGGAGACCTTATAGCAGCCTTCCCTGGTGTATAAATTATGCCCATGTGATGTTATTGTGAGAAGTGTTCAGAAAAAACACATTAAGGGGGTGATTTCCTAGGTCTTTACATAATATTATCTGTGCCAAGCCAGTTAGTATGGAAATAAGTTGATTTCTGAGCTCATAAAAATCAGGTTGACTGTAGTTTGTAAGTGTGAAAGCACTTTTGGATATCAGATACTTGTAACAGTATTACCAAGGCAAAATGTCAAATGCTGCTTCTGTTCTTCTCTTTCCCAGTCCTAGGAAAGTCTTGCTGAATTTTTCAGAAACAATTTCTAAAACTACCTACTCAATTCTGCTGTTAATATGTGTTTTTTGAGAGTATTCCATGCATCACTTTGAGATTTACTGTATATCACAGAAAGGTAGAAAATTTTATTGGAAATAAATTTTTGTTTTGCTTTTTTGAGGACTAAAACAAGCTGCAACTTAGATGGCTTTGTAATAAAATAACATTGCAAACCTCAACCTCAAAATCCTCATTTTAATGTGATTTGGGCTTCCTGTCTACCTCCCTAGTCCTTGTGTCATTCGCCCTTGGGATATTTTAGTGAGGGTCTTGAAGAAGTTCTCCTCAGACAGAAAAACTGTTTGACTTGCTATGGGCACTTGAAGTAAACAGGGAGAAGAAGTGAGGGAGAAAGATACAGATACTGGAGCACCTGATTTGAGAGTTGAGTAGTAATTGTCTGTACCAGCCACTGGATGTCACTTGTTCTACATAAATATTTGGAAGAAGTGAATGTTCTGGACTCAGAGAAAACAGTTTGCATATCTGTTGTGAACATGGAAATAGTGCGTAGGTGAGCGCGGGCAGCAGAATTTTTCTTTCTCTGCCTTGTGCTTTTTCATCTAAAAGTCAAGAGAAGTAGATTCGAAGTGACAGCTTTTTACCGTGGAGCACAAGATGCCTGTAGCTGACTTCTCCCTGTTACCCTATAATGCTTCTTAAGGGGAATTTAGATGTTGTCTTTTCCTATAATGTGTAAACATGAGACAGCCATTTAGAAAGGCCTATTTATGCCACTGCTAAGCTGATCTCCGTCTCCTCTGTAGCATTAGCACTGACTTGGCTATGAGTCTGAGTCAACAGAGATGTGTTTTTCACAACAGTGCTCTTGATCTGCTGTGTGTTTGTTGGCTCATCGTAAAGATGACAATGTGGCCGTACAACAAGGTACATTGAAGGCAGAAAAAGGAAAGATGCAGCTAAGGAAAAAAAAAAAAAGACAGAAAGGAACAAAACCCAAGAGGAAGCGTTCTTTTCCTGAAGTAGTGACCATTCACTGCAGAAAATCTAGCCAAGGAAATTTACATCTTGAAAAAAATATGTGGGCAATGTCAACACCAGGACATCTTGTCCTTAGTGAAGTGAGGTCTACTTCTTCCGAAGACTTCAGGTTGAGCAGGTTTTTCCCATGGGTACTGAGTTGTTATGAGGCGCTATGGGGTTCTCACGAAAAAACACCCAACCCTAAACAGAACTGTCCTCTGTCATCTGGGAAACAACATTTGAAAAATCACACAGTGAAAAATCAGTTCTGATTTTAATTTCTAACCGAAGATTTTTGTTCAAAATGAAAATACATGTCGTATCTTACAAAGTTCTGTGGATTTGACTTCGAAGAATAGAAGTTCAAGTGTGTATCAAATGTAAAAACCAGCAAATATTGTTAACAATTTTCTCCTTCTTCTCATTACCCTGAAATTTACAACATAAACACTTAAGTGATAGTGTCTTTGCAGAGTATATTAATACATTTTTAATATGTTTGTAATTGTAGATTTTTGTTACGTTTCACCTGTTTATGGTAAATTGCTATCTTAAAGGTTTACATATCATTCCAGAAAACTTTTTAGTTTTTTACAGTGGCATCTCATTAGTGTGTTTAGAACAGAACTAGTCTTTTTTTTTTCACTTCTGTTGTCATCATCTGATATAATCTGCTATAGAAATTCAAGTAAGAGTCACTGCATGGTAGGGCTGCTCGTTACCAGCTCTGCGGGCTTTTTTTATGAGAGAGTGGTCTCTTTCCAAGGGTCTTTTAGTCATTCTGAGTGTTTTCTTTTCTGGTTTTTGATCACATCTTTTATAAAAAAGTTTTGTCTGTTCATTTCTGTTGTATCTTAAAACTACAGTGAAGCTTCCAGTTCAGGTTTTTCATTACTCTATATAGTATTAATTTCCCAACAGCAAAGGCTGTCTCTGTCTGGTTATTATAAAACCGTATTAGATAACATTGGAAACAACAGAGCTTGTTTACTCTTAATTACATACAATTCAAGCAGTGTATAATACAAACCCTTGCTAATTTTGTTTTAACAGTTAAACATGTTGGTCGAATTTGGTAAATCATGCCCTAAAGGACTGTGCTACAGATTGCAGGAGCTGAAGCAGTTTGTCAGCTGCTTTCTGTCACTGAACATTTTAATTAAAAATATGAGCGGAGCTTTTGTAATCACACACATATGAGGGATGGAAAAATGAAACGATGTAAAAAAATTCACATTTAATTTACTGTTATGCACTTCAACAAATTATTTTTCTTGTAACAGCTATCCCATGGAATTTCAAATGTTCACAGCAGAACTCAGATGAGGAAGGAGACAGCTGTTTCTACCATGGCTGTTCATTGAGGTAAGCTTTCATGTGCTAGGTCTCCATTCCAGTTTTCAGAAGAAGTTGTGTTTACAGTGTGTCAATTTCTATTACTACTCGGCTAGTATTCCGATGGTGTTTTGTCTCACATTTGAGGAGCCGGGCAGAGGGCTGCTGCACGTAGAGAATGGCTTCATGTCCAGTTTCCCTATTTGCCTTCTGGATTCCACCACAAACAAACCATCCCAAGTAGTTTTGTTTTGGGTTTTTTGTGCCACTTTCTACTTCACTTGATGAGGAATTCCAAGAAGAGCAAAGAGGGAGGTTTCAGGGTTAGTGTGTTATGGAGTTTCTACCTCTCCCTTGCTTTGCCTGATAACTAAGTGAGGAAGACCTCACAGGATGTTTTTTTTAATTTATTTGTCTAGGAGTCCTATGGGTCTTTCGGTTTTGAGAAATTATCTAGTTCTAAATTATAGATGAGTAGACGTAAGCAGATTAATTTTAGGTTGATGCTTAACTTGAATTGTTTCAGATTCTTCCAAAGCAGCCTTTCCACAAATTTTATAGAACACTATGGCTGATATATAAGATTAAAAACACACTTTAAAGAAACATTTGCTAGCTTTAAATTCATGGTATGTGAAGTCACAAATAGTGGTATCCAACAGAAACCCATGGCTATAATGGTACTGAAAGTATAGCAGATTCTTAGGGCAGTAGTATATTAATCATACAAGAGCCTAGTGCTGTAAATTTTACTGCAATCAGACTGCAGGCATTGTAAGTGATGAAATGAAACAGTACCTACTAGAGTTCCTCTTCATGCAAACATTTCAAACAAGCTGAGGCAGAATGAATAATGCATGCATTAGTGTTCTGCAGGGTGATACATTCCTTAATTCTTTTAAAGTGTATGGTGGACCTACTTGTGAATCATGAGAAAAGACTAAGTAGTTCCAGGCTGCTGAGTGTCAAAATCTATCTAAAAATGGTGGAAAAACTCATTTAGGCTTTGTTTTGTTCATTCTTTTGAGAACTTGTGTGCCTGTATACTTTAAGCTCCTGGTAGGCTATAAACGAACACCTTTTCTTCTTTTGCTATTCAGCAAATAATGATACAATCCTGCCACTGACAACTCACTAAATAAGTAAGGAAAAACAATTCAGGCAAAACAGTGTAAAGAGAAGTCATTTTGTCCAAAGAAAATAGAGACGATGTGACTTTCTTCACCGAGTACTGACAAGCAACAAAATGACTCGTTTTGTAACAGTGAGTAGATTTATGTGCCATGCTAACATCCGGGAGAGCCTTGGGTTCCATGTCCTGGTAGAATCGTCATTAAACTGGGGAAAAGAAAAAAAAATCTTTATCTGGAATCTGAGAATCCTCTGCCTGAGTCTTAAAATTATCCAGGCTGGTGAGATAACCACAGCTTAGCGTAGAAGTGTAACTTCTTGCCCAAGCTGAGCAGAGTTCTCTTCTCCCCACCCTTCTTCCTCCAATGAGGCAGGTTTTGACCTCAACTCTGTGACATTTGCATGAATGACCCCTTTCCAGCAGAAAACTTTTATGACTCCGGGCTCAGCAAAGCAAGTCCAGCTGAGAAATTCAGCCTGACATTAACATACAATGTTAACATGGCACATATGCTACTGCATGCATATAGTCCATGGTTGAGCTGTGTGACCTTCTGATTTGCATACCGTGTCTCCAGAAGCAGAGACCTCCTGTGTTTTGAGCTCAAAAGGAATTTCTGCCCAGATAGCTGTTATGGTTTGGAGAGGTTTCATTCCTCCCCAGGTCAGCCAATAAGGAAGGACCTGTCTGCACGTAATTTGTAAAAGACAAGCATTCCTTCTAGCAAAATGGTGTAATAGACACTCAAATGAATACATTTCAATAAGCAAAGTAATGTGTAGTGTTTTGGTAATTAGAAAATATTTATATGACTAATTTTTTAAGAAAATGGGGAAAAAACCTATCATGTTTTCCCACATTTCGAACTCTAGAATGTGACCTCAATAAGAGAGTTATCTTTGCCAGCAGATTTCTTTTCATGAGCAATGCTCTTTGGTTTGACATTTGAAACTTTTGCCGAGACCACTGAGGTCCAAATGTAGAATTAAAAATCTGGGGTTTTTTTTTTGGTGTGTGTGTGGGTTTTTTTTGTTTTTTTTTTTTCTAAAGGAACAGGTGTGTGTCATTGTACAGAAGGTAAAGAGATGGAGTCTTTTTGCCTTTCAAAAAACTACTTATTCACTTCAAGCTTTACATAAGAAGTTATTTACAAATTGGGCAAATATGTTCTGTTTATCTGCCAAGACAATTCTTGCACCATAGTAATTCCTTCTGAAGAAACAAATGTCCCCTTTCACATTACAGCTACGCACAGTTTACATGAATTTTTCCAGGACTCCACTTTAGAAAAACTGCAGTAACACTTACATATTTTTCTTTTCCCTCATGTAAGCTGTGACCTTTTTATCATGGACCCTTGCTTACACAAGCCACAGCACTAGTAGGTGATAACCTGTAGGCGTTATGAAAAGTACTCTGCTAAACAGAAGCGCTGCAAGTTTTGTCAGAGAAAATAGAGTATTGCCACATCCCTGATAGAAGGGCAGAGCAGAATAGGATTTAGGAGCTCAGGCTTGATGAGAATCTGGGTCTATGTGACCCATGAAAAATGTCTGGCCCTGATTGTTCCCCTTCTTTTCGTTTCTCATCTAACAATGCTGAGAGGCCTCTTATACTTAAAGCAAGCCTCCTAACATTCGTTGTGCCAAGAATTCTGTTATCGCCTACCAATGAAGTCTTTAAATAAAATCTTCTTTAAAGCCCAATCTCCCCAGCTGGGGGAAAAAAAAAGCACAATCTCCTTCTGAACAGAGATAACAAGACTTCTGTAGATTCCTTTAGCTTTGTGGCATATCCAAGGGTTACTAGGAAGATGTGGAGGTAGGGGTGGATTCAGACTTGCAGAGCATCCTCTGCCCTAACAGCTGAAGTTGTTGCTCATTCTCTCACAACACCTGGTCTGAACTCTGTTCTGTTGTCCCTCGTTTAGAGATGCAGAACTAGCAACAGGGAACCAAATTCTAAAGGAGTCCAAGCCAAACCCTAAATAACACCATTTAGCTGCTACCCAATACTAGAAATCTTTGATCTCATAAAAGATTGCATTTTTGAAATATGAAAATCTGAGCCTATCCTTTCTTCATTAATGTGAAAATCAACACCTATCTCCTTATGAGGGTCTTGAGCCTGGGCCTAGTGATGTCTGGTTCCCAGTCCACTGGGAATTCTCCCAGGACACTTAAACCCAGAGGCCAAATGAAACTGGATTCCACTGGAAATACAGTTATACAGATGCTTCATATTAAAACACGATCAGCACACAAAATGTCAGCAAATAGCCCATATAAAATATCTGCTGCTCAGAGTGCACACTGGAAGGAGAGGGTAAGCCTGAGGAGACATCTTCCTCCTCAGAGGACTAAGACATGTCTCCAAGGAATTCCCTAAACTGTGCACTTAAAAAATGTCTTATATCTTTTTTTTTCCCCCCTGTTTTTAATTAGTGTTGACTCTATCAGTACCAGGCACAGACTTTTAGAAAAGGGGTGGTCAAGTCTGAGTTGCAAGGAGGGAATTGTATCCTCTCCTCCTTTGATGAATGTAGGGCTGTAGTCACATTTACTGCTTCTGCTGGCCATGTCTGGAGATACCCCAAACTGATTCTGCACAAATAAACATCTATAAGGCATACCCTGAGAAAGGGTAAAGGCTCTCAAGGAACCAGGCTCAAGAAACACCACTCTGGAAGTCAGACTTTGAATTTTTAAATACTTTCTGGTCACACAGGTGCCCATAAGTATAAATCCATCCAGAGGTGTTTAGTGTCTTCCTTCAAGATCTAAGCAGTAGCCATTTGCCCAGCATAAGTCAGTGTGTGGTGCAGCAGCCGAGAGGGCTTCCTTACACCGTGTCCTCCAGAGGTGCCTGGCACTAGGACCCTACGGCTCTACAACCATTCTTCTTTAATACCTTGCTGTGCAGATCTCTGGGCAGGAGGTTTGTTTATTACTGCTGGTTGCCTAAAGGGCCAACATTCATTTCCTCCCAGAGGAACAGAGCTCTCCTGCCAATTTGGATGGTTTCAGTGGGTGCTGAAGGCAGTTTCCAAGACTGCAGCACGTGACCAAGGAAAGCACCTCAAGCTGCCCCTGCTACCCATCCTTTTGGGAAGAAGAGCTCTCTGGCCATGATTAGTGGTCACAATAAAGCTGTTATTGCTGGACTGACATCCCACAGGTGCATCGCCTCCACCAAGAATTCCTAATAAAAACCAAGAAGCATTTTTTTAAACTCATAAGTGCTCAGTTATTCCCAATTGCAAATCTTTAAAATACTTTGCATATCACTAGGATTAAGCGTTATTTGCTGTGAGTCACCCATGCCTTGGAGGTTAGCAGTGACAGGTTTTACTCTTGATAGTGCCTGACTTTATTGAAAAACTGGTTTTTGGGTTTTTTTTTTTTTGCTATAAAGTTCCTCATGTATCATATCATTCATGTAAGAGTTGTGACATTATTTATGTGACATATGAGATATCATTAACAGGAAACCTTTATAGGTGTTGGCTTTGGAAAGTAATGTTATTCTTGATAACCTGCATTTTCTAAAAACCTCATGGAATTTGTAACTTTCTTATGCTGACCTGTGGTTTAAAATCAAGCTAAAAATAGATTGAAATTAAATGTGAAGCATGGGTTCTATGCAGCAAGTTCAAATGGAGATGTTTTCTGTAACAAATACGTGTAATTTTATAAATATATTTCTTTTTTTTTCTGGAGAAGAATTTGGTCAATCTTTCTGTATTTTAATACTCTTGATGTATTTGTTATGTTTGGTCATAGGAAAAGTAGGTAGAACTTTGGCAAGTGGAAATGGAAGATATATTAATGTTTTCATTACCAGTTATAATTTAAGTGTCAGGACAAAGACATATATTTTCTTTTAAAGAGTTGCTGGTTAACAGGTTGTAAGTGCTATAATAAAAACTAATATCTGTATGGTGTGTGATTAATAAAAGACAAAGCATTAAATATAAAAATTAAAAAAATATTTTAAGGTCTTTTTTCCTTTTTTCTCTGCTTAGGCAACGAGAGCAGGCCAGTGTGGGGCACTTTTAAAAAATCTTACTCAGTTTCACTTGCTAGATTTTATAGAGTGAGACATTTCTTAGTAATGTAATAACATTAGGGGCCTCTTAAAATATGAACTGCTCTTTTTGCTAAGACAGTTTAAATAATCTTAAATTTTGTATTAACTTTACATTTTTGTTTAAAAAGTTTTTATTAAATCCAGCATTTAGGCCTAAGTTATCTTGACACAGTTCCTTTAAGAAAATGTCAGCATATAGTAAGCACTCTGGATATGCTTTAAGTTTTATTATTGTAGAGGTTTTTTTTGGGGGAGAGGGAGGCAGGGGGAGTGTTGGACAATTCAGAGCAAAGGGGAAGAAAACCTAACAAATTCTTGGGTACTGTCCAATTCCTGAGCTAAGCCATGAACTCCATATTGGGCTTGAAATAAGGAATTTTCTTCTCAACAGCTGTCCCTGAAGTCAATATAAACTGTTCTAAAATATTTAGTTACCAGCAGAGAGATACTACAGGAGACACTAAAACAAGCTGTTGTGAAGCACTGGCCATTGTAAGGGAGTGCTGATTTATAGACTGTACTGTACCTTGCATAATGGTGCAGCTTTATGCAGTATTATGGTATGTTATATAACAAAAGGGCTTCCAAGACACCTAAGCAGTTATTTCTGGAGGAATGACACAGAGATCAATAAAGCTGCTTGTAAGGAAGGAATGCAGATCCACACATGATGATAGAGACTGAATTACCTTTCCTTTACTCCTTAGAAGACTTTCAAAAGAATATGGTGTTCACCTCTTTGCCTGACCTTGTCATTTTTAAAGATTTACTGCTCTAATAAATGATGATTTTTGGAAACAATAATTCCTGACAATGAAAGAAAGCAAAAAACCCCTTAAAACCTAACAGAAGCATTAGAAATAAAAGTACCCTTTGAGAAAAATTTTAGCATTTTGAATGAACTACATATTCAATCAAAATATCAAAAAGCTACTTAGAATGAAGCCATAAGAAAGACGTTACTTTTCTTCTTTCATTTATAAACCATCATAAAAGCAGGATAAAAGGTTTTTTGTAAAACACTGCTTGACTTCTCAACTGCTGAACTGAAATACTATGCTAATCCAGTGTACGCAATTAAACAATGAACAGAGACTGAGATTACCTACTCTAGGTTGTGTATTTACACTACTACAAAAACAGTAACCTTACCGTATATTTAAACAGTGTATAAAAGAGAGTCCATGCAAATAAAGAGTGTCAGGTAGATATAAACCAGCACTGGCTTGAGTAAGGAGGCTATGGAGCTGTATCTTCTCTTGTGGAACATTTTACAGTCTGCTAAGAACCCTGTGTATTTTATTAACATCATAGATGATAATCATTGTTGAAATCGGAAGTGTTGACCTTGGAAGGTTTGAATACAACTTCTGCAAAAAAAGTACCACCACACTGCATCATGAGACAGAACAGTCCTTGCAAGGTTTGCCCCTTCAAGGGCAGTACAAAAGAATGCAATAATATGGGTTCATTTTGTACCGAAATCTGGCAATTTGGCAAGAGCTGCCTTGCAACTAAAGCAAAAGATTAAACCTGTCTTGGGGTTGAATGTGAACAACATGAAGAGATTGGAACTAAAGTCTTTAGCTCCTAGGTATTAAATCAAGATTGTTGGCAGTGAGCTCATTCATGTTTTGGATGTTGGCTGTTTCAAATGTGGTGAACTTTATTCAGTTAAAGTAAAACTGAGTGACTGTTTAAACAGTTACTAGACGGAGTGGAGCACAAAAGAAAAAGCTTAGCATTTACTCAGTTGAGAAGAAGAGAGAAAGTATAGGAACACGGTGAGAACAGGATGGTAAAAGATAGTGAAAAGAAAAAAGACAAAAATGTAAATATGTAAACATATGCAATAGGAAGAATTCCAACAACTGTGGGTTCTGAAACGATGAGAATTTACTGGGACATACCCTTACAAATAAAAATTAACTTGCAGCTGTCAAATGTTGATAATTCCTAACTGCTGAAATAACTGCTTTTATAAAACTATTTAGTATAATGTATATTTGGCACTTGGGCACAATCTGCACTCAATATGAAAACAGGTTTATAAGGTTTAATGTCATATAATTTATGATGCCCATTACCTTTCATTTCTGTGAATGTAAAAACTTGAGTTTTAAAATTATATGCTGTTAGAAACAAAACGATCTGGAAGGAATTTCACTTCAGACTCAGAAAAAGGTTTTCTGAGAAGGTTAGGGGCGTATTTTTATCTCACTCTAAGGAGGACAGTACTGTGCCCATTAGCATCAAGGTCTTAAGTAGATCTGGTTTACCTTTATTTGATTGAAGTTCGCTCTAAGAGGCAGTAGCTATATTAGTAAGATACATAGCTGTATTAGTAAAACAGCTCGCATAGTTCTTGGCTGTGGCCAAGACAGAGGAGACCTGGCCATGAGATCATTTGCAGCCGTTCTCAGGAGCTGATTTGGATGCTGCTACCATGGTTTCATGGGAGGATGGGAAAGGGGACGGACACATGTTTCTTGCTCTGTGCATGGCGGGCTGGCCTCAGAGTCAGCAAACAGTACTGGGCCTGTTGTTATAACCAAAGCATCTAGCAAGGCTGAACTGACAACTCTGTCTTATCAGGGAAACCTATGGGCAAGGACAATTTATCAATACCTTCTGGAAAAACACCAAATGGGAAAATTTGTTATGCCCCAGAACAAAATGTGCATAGTGCTTTAGCAGAGAAGTGTATTCAGCAGAGATCTGCCACTCAGCAGTCCGTCTTCTCCCTGCTCTGCCCAGAATCTTCTTTCTGAGAAACTGTCATGTACCTTTTCTGTGTTCTTCTGGACCTTATTTCACAACTGATGTGAGTTGGAGCTGTTTCTTTGCAGATCGTGGAGACTTAGCATACCCCAGCATATTACCTTGAGGAGTCTCCCCACCAATGCAGGTAGATAGACTCCATTTGTCTGTCCAGCAGTCATACTACCTCTTCAGTAGCTTGTCCTAGCAAAAAACATAGTTTCCTATCCACTTTTTATCCCTTTCAGAAGAACAAGGCAACAAAACATTCCTCAAATCCTGTAGTCAGGAAAATGTCACATAACCATGAATTTAGTCAATAAAACGTTTAAGGTGAATGCTAAGATTCTTTCCTCTGGACTTGGTTTCATATTAAAGTGTGCCAAAATCAGATCCTGCGGCACAGTCTACTGATTCAGTCTCTCAGAGAGGTGGGTCCCCAGGGCACCAATTATTTGAGTTAATATATTTGGCATCTAGTACATCCATCTGAAATTCATAATCTCCAAGACTAAGAGGTCAAAAAAACATTCAGAAACAACTTACAAAGGCATTTTCTTGTTGTTATTGTTTCTGGGATTAACATGGAGACATTTGTCTTCCTGCAAACGTTAGGTCGAAGTATTCTGTGATTACATCTGTAGCCCAAATCTTCTTGTGAAAAAACTAGTATCACTTGACTAGACCTTAAAATGGAAATGGCCATACCATCTTCTTTTGCGATCTTGCCAAATCTGACAGGCTGAGAAGGGTAGGGCATGTTGGGAAACCTCTGACAGGTTGTAGTTGAACCTACTGGCAATCTGCATGCCAATTTTTGTCATAGCTTTCCCAGCCTTGTGCTCAGTTTTTCATGTGACTTTTTGTTTCTCAGTATCAGCAAAGGAGTGTCTGGCCACGTGCCCGAGTTCAGCTGCCAGGTTTTTGGGACACTCAGTGGTGTGTCAGAATGTCCTTACCACAGCATCATATGGTGGACATTGTGTAAGCTGGCTGTGAGATTTATATTAAATGGAACCCCAAAATATGGGGCCTGGGACTATCCTGAGCTGTTGCCTAATGGTGTGGTTATGTGTCTCTGGGCTATGTATGCTCTGTTTCCAGGAACCTGTACAGGGAACTCAGTCAGAGAACCCAAGCGTGTTCATCATCCTCTTGTTTGCATTCCTGTGGACTGCAAACACAGCTTTATGGGACTTTAGGGGCTCCTTTTTGCATTGGAACTTAAGAGTGATCATTTGTCTCCACTGGGTCTACAAAGCTGGGTATCTTTCCAAATCTGTTGCTCTGTGCCTCAGTTTCCTGATGACTAAAATTATCATGTCCTTGACTCAGAAAGAAGCTTTGAAAACAAATGTATGAATGAGTGTGATATTCTAAGGTACCGTTGCAATAGAGGCCATCAGTGTATTCTCTGTTTTTTTATATGGTGAGGGTAAAATTTCAGATGTTCTTTATTAATTTCCTGGCTTTTAAATGTTTCACTTTGTAAATGATGTGATAAGTAAGTACTCTGTCATTTAGCAGTATTCACTGTTTTTACTTAAAACTCATTTTCCCCATTAATAGAACATCAGTTTGGACCTAGTAAGAGGCTATGGAAGGACTAGCTAGTACTTATATTTGTTTTATGTTACCCACCAACTGACATCTGTCCATAACACAAGAAGTTTTCCAGTTCTTGGAATGATGGGGTTTTTTTCCAGCCATGAATACGGCCTAGATTTTGCTAAATAAAAGTTTTGAGTCTGTCTGTGTTTGTATTTTCCCAGGCTTTTTTAATGCCTGAGGGAATAATTTATAGAGCTGTAATTTTGTGGGTTACTGTGTTATGACCATTTATAAATGGCTCCTTAGGGTACTAAAAGAGCCAAGAAAATGTAAATACAAACACAAAACAGAAACAAATACCTGCAACATGAAGAAAACTGCAAGGAGAGAGACCATATGGCCTAACAATTCAACTCCACTTAATGGCTCCATTCACCTCCTATTGAAGTAAAAACATGTTTTACTACTGACTGTAGTGAAAGAAAAAATTGAATGTTGAAACCTTACCTGTAACATGACAATCACCTAACTCTGTGTTTAATAATATCCATACTAATTATTGTTGATTTTTTAAAATATTGGGCTGCAGTTCTTTACTACCAAATATAACTCCTTATTCCCCTTTGCCTCCAAATTTAATAATGACTATTTTGAACTACCCCTGTAGCTTTAGGCTTGGCTGATTAGTAAGCTCTTTATGATATTTGTGTTGCAGCAGTTAAAGGGAACTGTTGGCTGGAACACCTGATGGGAATCAGGTACTGGGGGTCCTGGTCAGTTTTTACTGATACATGCTCCCACGGGGAGGAATGGGATCTTTGCTGGGCTGAGCTGCTCCGTGGAAGCATACCTTACTGTCAAGAGCATCCGAGCATCTGTCATGGGCAAACATCTCTACTTAGGGTATTTTTACTTAATTTATGTGCAGTTAACATCAACTTCTGATCACTGACTTGGGTGTAGAGAAAAAAAAAGAGAACATGAGCATCAAAAAAAAAAAATCACTTGAGCCAAACGCTTCTCCCTCCCTCTCTCCCAGGCTTGACTTCCCCTGTGTTTGCTGTCTCTTAAGCTCAGTCTGTTCCAGTTACCCTGGTCAGGTGATGGGTAACACAAGATGTCTGGGGTTGTGTGAATAGCTGTTTTTATTGCTGCTCTCTTGGCTTATTTAATTTGTTCTGCTGCACTTTGTTTCTTACTGCTTTTCCTCTGTTGCTCTTTGCTTCTTCAGGTTTTCTTGCTACGCTCTCTCTTAGTGCCTTTCCTTCGATGCAGGTTGCCTGTGGGCTATAGTCACTCAGAGGTGTCTCTGTTTTGGTGTGGGTCCCCTGTGGGCTGTAGTCCCCTGGGGATGGCCTTGCTGCAGGATGGGTCCCCTGCAGGCTGCAGACTCACAGGGATGTTACCGCTGCAGCATAGGTCACTTGAGAGCCACTGTCCGTCGGGGGATTGTAAGGTATTTACAATACCTATGTGAGCATCTTGCTCTTCATCATGCCTTGTGAAGCTTGTTTCTCTCCACTGTGAAGTGAAAATTTCTGGTCTACTTCTAATTCATCAGAAATTATGTTCCTGAACATACCTGAAAAGGTATTCCTTTGCTCTTTAATTCTCCACTGTTAAAAATTAGTACACCACTTACGCCTTTAGTGTACATACACCCCTTACAGCCTATGAGGTACTCTGAGACTAATGGACTAATTCTCGTTTTGAAGAGAAGACATCTTTTCCTTTATTGTGTGGTAGATTTTGTGAGTAACTATCTGCCAGATCATGGGTAGTAATCCTGCACAGGGCTAGATTCCTGGCTTCAGAGAGGCAAATATTGCACAAACTAAGCTTTGTGATTTAATGACATAGGACATGCTTTTCTATGAGGTGTCTGTGAAAGGCAGCTAATGAAATCAAGGCTTTGCTCAGCTTACATTTGCTATACACACATCCCAACTGTCCTGCAGAAATGCTGAAGATCCAGAAATAGAAAAAGCCAAACCCCACTGTTTTGGACCGTTCTTGCTCACATTAAATCTCTTATGAATTTTGCCAATAAATCTATTAGAATTGGGACAGGAGGTTGTGTGAGAATATTTAAGGTAGCTGAGTCAAACAATCCTACCTTTTTCCCACCAGAACCAACTTTTACTAAATGGTAAGGAAATGAAATGTTGTAATAATGAAGCATTTTCAGCCGAAAGGATGGTTTGCAGAAGGGTGGGTGCCATACTAACAGTGCTGCATGAGCCTTGAAACCTCCCGGCAAGGGAGTCAGTTCAATGAAAAATCCTTGCCAAATGCACCCCGTCATGTTTTCCAACAGCAGAGATGGATATTTGTGTATAATTCCTGTGGGATTGGAGGATCGTAATGTATACACACAGAAAAAGTTCAGTTTCAAGTAGCTGCTAACATCCAGTAAACAGTATGTTCCAAATTCCTTTCAAGGCTTCTAGCACATGGATTTTTTTTTCTAAACGCTGCCATTCTCTGTGTTGTTCAAGACTATCGGTGAGAAGCCTTCATATAAAAAGAAAAAGAAAAGGATTGGACACAAAATATTTCATATTGAAACTGCAACAGACCGTGTACCTTCCTCCTAGCCACAGCTCTCTATTTGCACTGTGGTCACCACCATGGCTTTTCAGCAAAACAAGATTGCAGGCTACTTCAAAGCTGTGTGCCTCCGCAGTTTCCCTGTGTGGTAATACCAGAAGGCCTTGTGACAGTTCGTTTTTATCATCGTGAAATGGGGAGATTCTAGGCCTTTATACTATGGGACTTTATGACAAAGGCGGGCAAAACACACAAAGCTGCTCTTGGTACTGAAAAGGCACCGAGTGTCAGAGACACTCTCAGAACTGAGAGTTTGAGATGCACCTGTGAGTTCACTGGCTTTTAAAAAATGAAATAAAAACCTTGCTCAGAGTTTTTACAAAGCATCACATGCACGCATTTGTGTTTACGCACGCTCGGAATTAGCAGAACCTTTGCTCAACCACATGGCAGCATTGAAATCCCTATCATCAACACTGAGATTACAAAAGAAGATTCCTCTGTGTTTAACCCAATACCCACTTCACAAAGTACAGGTCTTAAAATCAGCCACTGCAGCTCATCCAAACACACTGAATTCCCTTTCAGCTTGAAGGGGGCATGGATACACACATACACCCCTCACTACTCTCAGAGAGTCTCTTGCACTTTTGCCGTTGATGCTGTCAAGCAAAGGAAGCTGCTCGGGCTTCATTTAAAGAGGAAGAGATGTGATGGGCCAGACTTGAGAGCTGGAATATTTATAAAAGAGCTTACGCAGTGCTTCTGGTTGTTAAACAAACAGACTTCAAAAAAATCACAAAGGTACCTCAAAAATCATGACTCAGCATGTCATAAAATGTACCACGCTTTGCCTTTGGACTTTGAACTTTTAGACATGAGGGATGTGCATCTTTAAACCACAGAATGAAAAGCTTAATTTGGTACCCATCCCACCCATGGCTTCCTTTTAACCTCATCACAACACTCCTTTAGGATCCCTTTCTCATCACTGGGGAGAAGGAAGTGTCTTTGGAGGCCTATAGGTGGAGATTGTGTCTGCTTTAATTCTGCAGAAAGGATGCATTCTTTGGGTGCTTTAGGGTTTCCATGCGGGTTGAGTGTTTAAGGTAAGCACTAATTGCTCCTGCTTGAAAGTCACAAGTTTCTTCATGAACTGGTATTTTAAGAAAAATATCATGTACCGGAATATTCTTGGTAAAATCCTGAGTGCAGATGAGAACAACTATATGGTTTTGTTTTGGTTACTTAGGCCCTTTAAATGCCTACAACTGCAAATACAATTTCCTTACCTTCTCCTTACCTTCTCTGTAATGACAGATGATGATTGAAAGTTTTGTTGTATTGTGATAAAATACAACTAATTGCCAAGCCACAAGCTGTACTCTGGAAGTAGTTGCCTACATGGCTATCCTGTATTTACAAGTTGATTTTCCAATGCATTCTTGAAGGGCAAATGATGAACTTGTTTGGAGCATTGCGCAAGAGAAGCAAGATTGTTACTGACTGCATGCATCCATCACACTCTGTGGACACACTGGATTGTGCCCATTCAAGTGCATGTGGATGATGTTACTATTGTGAGTCTTATGGAGAGCTTGTTGGCATTTGAAATGCAGTTGTCTCCAGTCCTCATGAGCTTACCACACTCTTATGCAAGTAAAACAGGAACTCAGAGTCTTCTGACTCCTATCAGCTAACAACACTAGGTACCTCTACCCACTGCCTGGAGGTTTAAGTGATCTCTTTAATCTCTTTGTGATTATGAGGTGAATGTGTGTGACAGATGTTAAGGTTAGCTAACAACAGAGAATAAAGGTAAAAGAGGAATTTTTCCCATCAGTTATAACAGAAATGGATCAATCTTGAGGTCTGTGATTGTAGGTCAATACTTACTTATTTTTTGTTTCTTTGTTAGGAATATTCATAGATTGAAAATTAATAATTTGCATTGCATTACCTCCTTCAGTCCCTGTCTATCTGGGCAATGGAGGCAAACTCCTTCAGCAATTAGTCTCTTTCTTTCATGTAGGAAATATCTTCAGTAAAGGGAATACAATATACCTTGTAAAAGCTGTCATTGTAATTTTAGCTACTATATCACTGCTAACATTACGTACTGTTCCATGAACAGCTGAAGCTCATAAAATTTTTTCCTACATGTCACACCTCCAATCACTTAATCCTTTGACTTTTTGCAGGGCTTCAAACACAGAATTAAAAAGCAGGATTCAAACAGGTGACATTCCACTAAGGTGGAGGAAAACATATTTTGAACATTACTAGTAAAAACTGAATTTCTTTTCTAACTGATGAAAGACGTTGCCTTGCCCTACATAAGCTGTGAACTGAAAGAAGGAATAATTGCCACATTTTAAAATATGGAATCAGTCTTTATGAGCTGTGAGAAGGAAAGGTTCATCACTCTGGTAGTTTTATTTTTTGTGCAAGCAGTCTAGCTTCTATTGACAAGGTAACAAAAGAGCCTAAACGTGATTCCAGCACTACTGGTTAGATATAGCCATAAAGGTGATTTGTGAAGCAGCTTTAACAGGTATGATAATACTGTTAACTAAGCCAGAAAACTTATAAATATTAATTGAGCTTTACAAAATTCTTGTGAAATATAGTAAACATAGCAATATTAAGTTTATAAGAAAGATCATCTGAAATGTGAAGCAACTTGCCAGAAGTCTTATAGTAACCCAAGACCTGACCTAGGAACACAGCTCTCCAGCTAATGCTCTGAGCTGTTAGGCTGCAGTGTTAGGCCCTTCCAGTCCACCGGGACAGTAAGGGAACTCAGAGCAGTCCTAATGCGTATGGAGAAGATGCCTTAATGCTTTCTGTCAGCAAAGTTCAAGACAGTAAGTCAGCTACACTGGAACTTAACAGAGAATTTGATGCTGGAGCAGTTAGGCTCAATAATGCAACTAATTACGCTTGATGTGACATTATATGAGTGTGGCATTATATGGTGTGGCATTATATGGCATTATATTCCTTCTCTCTCTTTCCCATCTTGGGAAAGTCAGTTGAATAATCAGGCTTGACTTTGGAGTCCTTGATGAGAGAAGCATGTCTGGTCCAATCTCTGAGTGACAGGTTCATAAATGCACACACTGCAGTTGACACACTAATGGCCGTATTATGCTCTGCTGATTTTCTTTGCCCTGCTCATTCAATTTCTTTAGCGATATCCAGACATGAAAGAGATGTATGTTGTAAAGAGCAAAAAGAGTTTTTGTTTGCAAACTGTCTTGTTATCAAGCAAAGCATTAGAAACGTACAGCAGCTCATGTAACTTAAAGAGAGCATGTAATATGAAAGAATACCACTCTTTTAGATGAAAATCTGTCCGTGTTCATGGGAGTTAAATGTAGATTAGAGGGGATACAATGTCACTGATAACTGCAGGTTTCTGTCTTTGCTCACTTTGCTGGTCACATCTGTGGAAATAATTTGCTATCAGTTATGACTCTCTCCTGTTTTATTGTCATGATGTGACTTATAAGCAGAAGAACAAATGGCTTCTCTTCTTACTAGGCAATTCTTCCAGAGTAGGATTAAGCAAGTATTCAGCAAGTGCAAAATGGTCACGAGAACAAGGGTTGCTATGATACTCTATGTCTTTCCGGTATCTGCCACTGTGTCATTGAAGCTCTGGGCAGCTGTGATGAAAATCAGGGTAGTCTATGAGCTGTGTGAGTGTAAACCAGTGCTTTTGACTGGCTCTCTTTGGGTGAAGGCCACTGATTTTATGTGCATCCGGCAGGGTAAAAAACTGTCTCTCTGTAGCCATTATCAACAGCTGGTACAGAATATTACCAAGTCCATAATAATAATAAAAAAAATGTTCGGAATCTTTGTTTATTCTGCTTCATGAACAAGTAATTTCATAATGATAATTTCGTTTCATGCCTCATTGGAAAAATCATCCCTCTGTACTTGAAGATCTCTGAGTTTAATTCTTGGTATATATTTTTCTCTTACAAAAGATAAAATAAAAATGTTAGTCTTGCATTCATAGGTAAGATGATATTGACAGTTTTATAGACATAAACCAATCTTTCTGTTAATGATTAAAACCCAAGTCCATTAAAGACTGGGTTGCAAGAAAATTACATATAGCTCTTGTAGCTCTATATTTTCCCATTTTCAAATGTCCTTCCTTGTGCTGAAAGCTTAACTACATTAGTTTAGGGATATGTCATAGTGTGGAAAAGAGCACTGAGCTGGGATACTGGGGTTTATCCCCAGCACTGACATTTTCCTGTTTGGTGGCTTATGACGAGCAACCTCCCAGCATAGTATGACTGAATGCTTCCTGCCCTTTGCCCTCTCAGAGCCTCAGAACTCTCTCCCCTATGCTGGGAAAAAATGGGATTCTATCTTGATTAGGCATTAAGATGCATTCAAAGAATGAGCAATGAAGTTTATTTGTGCATGTTAATAGTGAAAAGTATGGGTAGGAATTCACTTTATGCTCTAAGCTCTCCTCTGTCCCTCTATGTCCCTCTTCTCTCTCTCGCCTGTCACTACCAGAGTGTAAAAGGCTCAGAATAGCAGCTCTGCTCTCCCTTGTGACTTCAGTGGAAACTGAAGGTCTGAAAATACAGCTCCCAGCTGATGATGGATTTGGAAGCTGACTCCTGTTACTGAAAACACATTGCTCCTCCTCAGCCCTTCCTCCAGGTTGGACGTATCTGTTAACTGCCCAAGGGTGCTGCATTCTTCTTTGATTTGGATGTCTGGAAAAGCTTCACCTTAATGTAATATCACATGACTTTGACATTTGCAGCCTGCTCTTTTTTACATTCTGTTTTGCCCATAAATGCTCATCGAATATTTGCTCTTTCTAAGTGTCCTTAAAACTACTGTCTGCCTAATACATTCAGTTACAAATCTAAAGGATTATTGCAGAATTATAAAATTGCCTTCAACTGATTAGGTCAGAGCAGTAGATAAGTTGTGATAATTTTTACATCTATTTTCTGTTAGACAACTATATGCTTTGGACTCTGGTTGCAAAGAGTCCAGACAGACAGAAAAAATTGCATGTGGAGTAGTTAATATTTGCATGACCCCTTTTTGCCGTTTCATCCACCTCTTTAGGTGATTACATGCATGGTGTGGTCCTAGTGATTTGTAAAGTACTCTGTTCTTTAATGCAGACTGTCCTTATATGCACTCTATATGTCTTGATGATCTGCCTTCGAATCTAACTTGCTAGTAAAATATTTAGTCCATTTCTTTGTGCTCTCAGGAAGTCAGCTGGATAACAAACAGCTTGATGCTCCTGTCCCCTCAGTGAACTTGATGCCTCAGCCAAGTGACCTTTAATTTCCAGTCAGTGTGGGACAACGGAAGCTGGACACTGGACACTTGCCAATTTTTTCTTATCCTTAGGCTCTCTCTGGTCCCTAGGTCCCTAGGTACTGGGACTGCAGTGAGACTGGTGTATATGCAGGACCTCGGAGACCTTCTTGGCATCCTAGGGAATGGATCATCCTAATGGGCTTTGAAGATCCTTTTAATCATTTGTAAGGATCATGCAATGACTGTTGAGAGCAGCTTTGTGGTTGGCGTACAAGAAAATCAAACACCTTTCTCTGAGCTCTGATTATCCTAAGCAATTAATCACTGAGCTGTTAGAACTGAAATTGTTTAGTAATTTGGTCTAATTTGCATAATAGTTGTAAATTAACATAGTAAGTTATAAAAAAGAGTAAGACACTTTCTGCCCCAAACTACTTTGTTCAGGCAAACACTTCATTGGTACAGCTCAGTCTGTAAACTAAAATATTGCAAGACCTTCCTCCCATGTTGTAATTACAAAAATTTCACCTATAGCAAAGAAAGACAAAACTTGATGTCCAGGCACAGACAGATAGGCACATTTACAGATGAAAAGTAACACGGCATGTTGGAAAACAGAAATAAAGAGACTAAGAAATAGCATTCGAAAGGAAAATACCTTTCAGTAGTATATACTTGCTTTCCAGGAGACTGGGCTAAGAAACAGAAACAAATACTAAATCCTGCCACGTAGATGTCTCTAAGTTGCCAGACTTTAAAACACAAGGCCTACAGTGGTCTTAACACATTACGTTGTCAGAGAATGTGTAGTAACAACTTAGAAAATAAGAGAATACAGAGGTTTCACAGAGTTATTTCTTTCATACAAGGCAAGGTAATGAGTTTGCTTACAAAAGGGGTAGAACTGTTGAGAGAGTACAAGCTACCAGTGAGACAAAAAATTAGAGAAACAGGGGACATTTACTAGCATGAAAGAAAAGTTGACAAGATGGAATAAAATGTTTGAAGGGATAAACAGAAGATATAGAATAAAGGAATAATTACTATCAAGAGGGTTGTCATAGCCATCAGTGCATGCTGTCCCTCATACTCTCAACAGAAAGCCAGAGCTTGGCATTGATAGCAATGGGAATGGAGGCTGAGTCCTTCAAGAGAGCTGACTCTGCAAAAACTAACGAACTAGAAGGCCCTGTGAAACAGAGAAACAGGAAAAGTAATGCAGAGCAAGGGGGAGATACAGCCACGGAATCAAACATTAAATGTGGAGGAGAAATGGAATGATTACACAGTGAAGTCAAGAGTGTGAAAGATAAGAAAAGCAATAGTGGCAAATGAAATGAATACTCTGTGATTAAGATAGTAGAATTTCCTGGAAAGTGGATAGGTCTCGAGAGATGAGAAGTCAGTAAAGGGAGGAGAAGTGCCTCTAAGTGCAGCCTGGATTAATTTACTGCCAGAAATACTAAAAATTGTTAAAATATCTTCTAAAGCTGTGTCCCTGCAAAAGGAATTCACCACAAAGTATCTAGCAAACTATGGACTATTTGAAATATTATGTAAAAATGCTCCTGACCCTTGGGGCAACATAATTGTTATTCTGTAGGTTCAGTGAGAAAGAAGAGTTGAACTCCTTTGAATGAAGATCTAGCTTGGAAGCAGAATGCTACAATGAAACCCTTTCCTCCCTGTGCGAGTGGACCTTTGATGATCAAATGAGTTTAATTGAACTTTGGGGTTTTGGGTACTGGGCAGTCTAGTTCTGTGCCTCAGGACTCTGAGGCAGTACTACAACTCTTGGGCAGTCAGCTCCATCTGCATAGAGAGGTCGGGTCTTCCAGAGTGTTTGCTGACAATAGGATTTCCTAGCACCATGCTGCTTGGATGCATTTCCAGAGAGCCTACCTGGTGGTGGAGCTCTTGTTTCTAGTCTTTAGGAATAGAATAGCGGGCAGGAGAAGAACTTAGGCTTAGCCAAGCCACAATCACTTTTACTCTGGAAAACACTAGACAGTTACAAAACAACATCCTGTATGTACCCTCCTCCCCCGCTTAGTGTGATCTCATCTCTCCTGGGAGTCCTGGGTTGGACAATATTTTTCCTGCCTTTTCATCAGGCATGTGGTAGTGGTTTGGCCTTTTTACTCACACAGTCAACTTTTATCATGGTCTCTGTCGTTCTTTTGTTCACATACTTCAACTGGGAGCAGCCTAGTTTGCATACTCCCCACCCTCTGCTGGCTTATTTACCCAACGTGTCAAAGCAATGACCTTACTGGTAGAAACACCCTTTTTTCAGTAAAGAAAGGTTATCAGACACCAATGAATCTTGACTGCTCTCTCACTGTTAATCCCCTCTGAGGTCTCTGAATGCTAGCATGAGTGTTGTCAATATTCAGAGTGAGCTCGAGGCTCACTTTGTCAATGGAGACATTGGAAAGCAAGGATCGGAGTAAAAGGTGTGTCAAAATGGCATTTCTCAAAGGAGGAGTCATTCCTGGGACAATGTGGACAGATCCCAGTGCAGAAGGGCACTTCTCATCTGTGTATTAAAAAAGCAGGAACTGGTCATTTCAGTGCAAGTATGCATACTGCTACAGCATAAAGTTTTGCTCCCACCAGCCACCTGTTTTGCCCTTTCCAGGCAATAAAATTACTACTCACACTTTGCAACTTCCTGATATATTTACAAATGGTGCTAGTCAACTGCTAACCCAATTCACACCGTTCAGGTTCTTTCCAAGTCACTGGAGAGGCTGATGAGCCCTCATGTTCTCCACAGACCATGCTTTTGCTTGCAGGGACTGTATTGTAATTCTTTCCTCTATTGATCTTTTTCATCTCAGCTTCACTTCTTTTCTTTCAAGATGTTCATTTTGTAGCTAACTGAAAATCTCTTAGATTGTCTTGATCCAGATCATCGTGAAGATAAATTTGCATCACAGAGAAACACTGCTACTGAGTTTGGCTTTAGCAGAGATCCATGCTGGCTGTTTAAGCAGAGAGGCCAAGGATTTGATTTATCAAGGGACTGAATTATTTTGTTACTTCTCCCATGAGTCGGTCTCTACTCAATGGAGGACTCCATTCAGTGCTAAGACTGGCATTATTTTCTAGGACCATAATTTGCATCAAAGAACAAAGGGGAGAAAAAAGCACTTAAATTGTTCTTTCAGTTTTCAATTATAAACACATCTATGGGAGTATATACTGTGATGATCCAAATATGCTATTTTGCAGTAATATTTTAGAACTCCACTTCAGAACTGGTAAACAGTGGATTAAAATTTCCTAAGTTGAGATGAAGGGACCCAGGGTGGAAATTTAGAATGTGTCAGAGCAGATGCGGGTGATGGAGAGGGTGAAATCTTTCCCCACTAGTGTTAGTTTACTTCTTACTTACTGCTGTGTTTTCACAGAGGAACATTTGGTAAAATGTGTGATTCCAGTGGAAAAAGAATACAAATAGTGTTTTGCCACCTTTTTTTTGTTTGGGTTTTTTTTATTTTTTTGTTTCTTTTTTTTGCTTTATGGAGAGTGCTAGAAGGGACATAGGAATTTTTTGAGCACTGTGCTGTCTCAGTACACACAAAACACTGCCTTTTTTTCTGCTCAGTTGTTGAAATGGCTCCAGTAATGTTGGTCTTGTCTGGTAGCAAAAAAGATATAAGTACTTATTTCATATTTGGGGAGCTATCTATATTTTTGTATCCTAATACTTGTAAATTTTTCCCTCCTTGCCTTTTCAAATAGTCCATGGAGGCTTCTTTTAGCTGCACACCACATTACGGATGTTTGAGATTAAAGTGACTGCAGTGGAAAGAACAGCTGATACTGGGGAAAGAGCCTTATAAATCACTCCTGTCTCTAGACGAGTTTTGTCTCAGACATATTTTTGTCTCTATTGAATTGATTCTAGTGCCATTCATGACTAGCCACTGAGTTTGGTAATTTTCCATGGTGAAAGCGAAGATGGATAACTTCTTAATAGCTGTAAGAAAACAAAAATTATTCCATTGCATGCATCTGGATGAACTGAAATACAGCTTTCCAGGCAATGCATTCTCTCTACTGCTATTTTGAGAAATAATCAGACTGTCTTATTTAGGATTATTTTAAATACTCTGGGCTTATTTGCAAGAAATATTATTTCCTGATTTATGAATCTTGCGGCACTTTTGACTTATATAGAGAGTGAGAGAGTGTCGGACTCACTGCCATTCTCAAAGGTATTTAAATAGCAGCTGTCAGTGCAAACAAGACTGCAAAGGACCTTCTTTTGGAGACCATGCATGAAGTATGGCTGTTTACTGACTGTTGGAAGGAAAGTGGCTAATGTGTTTCCTGCAGGCACTGATCCAAATCCTGTCTGTCACAACAAAGCAGCTCTCTGTAAGAGCATTTGGAGAGATGTTTGATCCAGGAGTGCATCTTGCTGTTTTATTGAGCATAAACTCATGCCTGGAGTAACCCTGCTGAAGACAGCAGAGCTCTCCTTAGAAGCTGAGCTCTTTTTGCCAAATACACATCCTTTGTTGTGTGGGGCATGTAGATAGTAGAGAGTTGGAAACCAGAGGATCACAGGCAGCTTGTGTGGTACACCATAAAATACGTAATTATGTGATATACCTTATTGGACCAAATTTCTGACAAGAAAGCACAACTGGATTACTTCATTAGAAAATATAGCCAGCTGGCTCATCATTTGATCTTATAGAATCTCTTGTAAGATTATTGTTTCAGTCTGAGACAAATTGCATACTTCTAATCAACCAGATAGGAGATGGGAGCATTGTGTAAGTGGTAGTATCAAACCATGGCAGCACTGTGCAGGGAAGAGGACGTGGTCAGATGTCTTCTTAGCCAGGAAGACAGCTGTGAAACAGACCTGGTGGAGTCAGAAAGCATGGAAGATGCTTGAGAAGGCAGTGAAAGCTGGCTTTTATTCACAGGTCCTTTGGCAGGAGCAGTGTGCTGAGGAAAAGCAAAGAATTACAGGTTTTCTTTTCTTTTTTTTTTTTACAGCAAGCCTGGCACTGGCAGAAAAATTATGTTAGAAATTGACTGGATATTCAGAAGAGAGATGAAACAAGAGAAATAAAAAAGCTGATTTATTTAAATAGCAAATTATTCTAACTACCCCTTTGATGCTCACAGTTGTCAAAAAATCACTGTAAATATAGTGGTAGGTCCCAGCATTGACAGTAGTTTGTATATTTCTAATATATGAGTAGTTTTGGTAGGAGACATGTTTATATCTTGGACCAAGCTGTATGTAGAGCTGGATGCAGACACATACTGCTAGAAGGAAAGAGGTGGAGCATGACATAGCTTTGAAAAAAGAGATAGTCCAACTTCTGCATAGTCAAGAATCACTGTTGAGAGAAAAACAGTTGGTCTTGCAAAGTTAATCCACAAGCTTCCATGTGAGATGTCAAAGGTACAGTGCTTTGTCTCTTCTTTTTCGTATAAGTTTTCATATAAGTTCATAGAAGTTGCTTTCCTGTTCCAAAACACACTTGTCAAGCCTTCGGTTTTGATTTTGACAGAGCATTTCTTCCTCAGGGCTTCTACCAATATCAGTGCCCACACTATCTGCTACTATTCCTACCCTTATGCATAGAAGTTGTAGCTAGATGGAAGGCAAGGTGTAAAGGAAAAGGAAAATTGTGTGTATGCTTTTTATCTAAAGGACAGTTATACCACAAACTAGGTACAAGCTAGCACTCAGATGCAGATATTTGTGCCAATATGCTTCTGACAGGGCAAAGGTTTGCTACGATAATCCTTCCTCTACATATTTGCTATTGCTAGTCCTGAAAATGCTCTTCAACTTTGCAGAATCACCAAGGTGTCAAGTAAAGATGTGAAAGTGAAACTATAGACTTTGCTGAATTCTTCCACTTTGGAATTCCTCTCAAAAGAAATTGCCTCCGAACATTTTATGTTTATTTTATGCCATTTGCAAGTAATTTTTGTTTTCAACCTATCTGTAGATGCATGTGAGCCAGTGAGTTTCACCTTTCTTTCTACTTCTGTGTTTGAAGGCAGTCTTCTGAGGGGATGAGTGTTCTTCGTTGTACATGTTTCATTCTTCATCATTTGCTGTGTATGCTATTCTCCACAATATGCAGAAGCACTTACTGTATAGTTTCCTTTTTCTTTCAGACCTCTGTCAATGGAACTGGAAGAAACATACTCTCATTAAACTTCAATCAAGGAGTTTTTCAACCTGTTCTGGAATTATATGAGGCCTGAGGATGACTTTTGGTCTTCAGTGTAGACTTAGGAAAAGGATCAGGCCATAGTGGTGGGGTAGGACTAAACCTCTGGTTATCTTTTATATAATTTTGGTGGTAGCTTTGATAAGTTTTAGGTTTCCTGTTCTTATGAAGGGTTTTCTAACATTCCTTCTGCTGCATATTGCTTTTAGGTCCAAATTCTTAAAGCTGCTGCTGCTTCTGACATCTGTAGAAGCAATGGGGTAATGACAATTTTAAATAATTCTTAGCCCAAGGCAGGCTGTTCCTGGACATAGAGCTCCTAGAGGAATCAGGAGGAAAGGAAGTTGAACAACATCCATAGAGAGGGAGTTGAAGGAAAGGAAAAATAAATGGTTCCTGCAATAATTACTAGGATTTCAGTAGAAATTCAGCCTGGATTGTTGAAATCTGTAAGTGTTTTATATATGTGAATGAGAATTTAGTGGGGTCACATGAGAGTCCCACGTGGCATTCTTCATTTCAAGGCCAAATTAGGGAATAGACCTTGTGTTGCCAGTTTAGTGTATTTGTGATGTTGTTCTGTATTTGCTCCATGGATATAGAAGACATTTCATCCTTGGTGGCTGTCAAACCAGGTCTTTTAATGAGTACTAGATATCTATGTTGCAAAGTAGCTTTAGATCTTGAATAGAATCTTGACATCTTTGCCATTCACAGACTGAGAAAAAGAAAGAAATATGTTGTTCTTCATTTTTCTCTGAAGTAGTGTCATCACAAAGATATACCATATTTGAAATATAATAATCTCTCAATGGGGTTTGAAAGTGTGCCACAAAGAGGTCAATAAACTATTGCAGGGTAACTGGAAGGAATAAGTTTACCTATTACAAAATTTAATTAACAATGTTGACCCTGTGATTATAAAAAATATAAATTGATGTAGATGATGACCTTGGTTTTGCCATCTCTCTTTAGTGCTAACAAAGCGCTGTCTCAGTAACTTAAATCTTGCTCTTAAAAGAGTAGTTCAAAACCAAGTACCTTCGGAATTCATCTGCAATGGTGAGGCCAGTTTGGACTCGTCTCTCAGGTCCTTTTAATGTGCCAAAAAAAAAAAAAAAAAAAGAGATCCAGGTTAAAATTAATTTGAGGATCAGGTAATGACTAGCAATCAGATTTTTTGCATCGCCCATGTTTAATTAAACTTAGTATAGATTATAAATGAGTGTTCTCATCGTGACTTGCCTGCCCTGGTCTTCATAATTTTCCGTCTGGGAATATTACAAGGAAGTAACAGAACAGGGGTATACTCACTTGAGGCATCTGAGAGCATTTTTAAACCTCAGTAGTATTTGTGCTTATGATAGTTAGATTTTCCATAGAGTTTCATACAACCAGTAATGATTAATTGATTTGGTAATGTTTTTGCCTCAGTCTTCACTGACACCTCTTTCCACACCTCCTGAGTCAATGGATTGCAAGATGGAGATCAGGGAGGCAAAGTCCCTCCCACCATAAGTGAAGATCAGATCTGTGACCACCTGAGGAACTTGAACATATGTAAGTCTATGGGACCTGATGAGATGCAGCCCAGAGTCCTGAGGGAACTGGCTGATGGTAGTTGCCCAGCCACTCTCCATGATATCTGAAAAGTCCTGGCAGTCAGATGAAGTCCCTGGAGACAGCAAAAAGGGAAACAATTTTGCAAGAGATAGGAAGGAGGACCTTGTGAACTACCAACCTGTCAGCCTCCCCTCTGTGCCTGGGAAGATCATGGAACAGATCCTCCTGGAAGCTACGCTAAGGCACATGGAAGACAAGTTGGTGATTGGAGATAGCCAGCATGGCTTCACCAAGTGCAAGTTCTGCCTGACCAAACTAGTGGCATTCTCTGATGGAGTGACTACATCAGTGGACAAGGGAAGAGCTATGGATGTCATCTATCTGGACTTCTGTAGGGCCTTTGACATGGTTCCCCACAATATCCTTCTAGCTAAATTGGAGAGATGTGGGTTTGATGGGTGGACCATTCTGCAGATAACAAATTGGTTGGATGGTTGCATCCAGAGGGTAGGGGTCAATGGCTTGGTGTTCAAATGGAGATAGGTGACAAGTGGAGTCCCTCAGGTGTCCATACTGGGACAGGCACTGTTTGATATCTTCATCAACGACTTAGACAGTGGGATTGAGTGCACCCTCAGCAAGTTTGCAGATGACACTAAGCTGAGTGGTGCAGCTGACATGCCTGAGAGACAGTGATGCCATCCAGAGGGACCTGAACAGCCTGGAGAGGTGGGTCCATGTGAACTACATGAGCTTCAACATGGCCAAGTGCAAGGTTCTGCACTTGGGTCAGGGCAATCCTCAGTATCAATACGGGCTGGTGGATGATGGGATTGAGAGCAGTCCTGTGTAGAAGGACTAGTGGATAAAATACTAGTGGATAAAAGGCTGGGCATGACCCAGCAATGTGCGCTCACAGCCCAGGCACCCAACCATACTCATCAAAAGCAACGTGGCCAGCAGGTGGAGGGAGGTGATTCTGCCTCTACTCTGCTCTGATGAGACCTCACCTGGAGTGTCCAGCTCTGGAGTCCTCAGCACAGGAAAGACAAGAATCTGTTGGAGAGGATCCAGAGGATGGCCACAAAGATGATGGAACACCTCTGCTGTGAGGACAGGCTGAGAGAGTTGGGGTTGTTCAGCCTGGACAAGAGAAGGCTCTGGGGAGACCTTACTGTGGTTGTTCAGTACTTAAAGGAGGGCTATAAGAAAGATGGGGACAATCTTTTTAGCAGGGCCTGTTGCATCAGGGCAAGGGGTGATGGCTTTAAACTGAAAGAGGGGAGATTCAGACTAGATACAAGGAAGAAATTTTTTACAGTGAGCAGTGAAACACAGGCACACGTTGCCCAGAGAGATGGTAGATGCCCCATCCCTGGAATTATTCCAGGTCAGGTGGACGGGGCTTTGAGTAACCTCATTTAAAGATGTTGCTGCTCACTGTAGGTGGACTAGATGAGCTTTAAAGGTCTCTTCCACCCCAATGCATTCTACGATTCTTTGATTCCAATTGTGCCAGTACCAGAAAGAAAAGCGGCAGCCTTTCTATGGATTGCACAGGGACAGTTCAGGCTCAGTCAGCTCAGTCTGAGAATCACAGAGTTTACACTGGGTGCATTTAGTAGTTATTAGGTTAGTCACTGCCATCCTAATATGACTTCATTATCTTATTTGTACAGTCCTGCCAGTAACTGGAAATTTAACCTTATACTGGAGAAGAAAGAATTTATTTCTCTAAACCCACTTCCAATTTTCCAGTAATTTTGATTTTTGGCCAATTTAAAATGTTAGGAATATGTAATTGGGAATGAATGTTTAAGATTATAAAATGATTGTGCTTTCAGTGCTAGAGCATTTTTAGTGAATTAGCCTCGGGGTTTACAAGAGACTCGCAAAGTTAAACCTACAAAGCTTTAAAGTGAGTTGCACCATTTGTATAATTCTCTGAGGAAGAAAATATTTGTGCAAGGTTCTTGGCACAACTATCTTTGAAATTGTTACAGCCTTTTATTTACCAAACCGTGTGCATTGTTAAAAGTAGAACTTTCCCTGTGCTCTGTATTTTGGCCCAGTTAATCTTGTAGGAGTGCTGAAAACAGGGCTTTAATTAGCAACTTTATCAGTTAACCCAGTCACTCATCCCAGTGTTTATCTGATACCATGTCCATGCAGGCACTTAGGGGCATCAGAAAGAGGCCGACTTGTCAGTGGAACAGTTGAGGACCTCGGTGGCAGGGAGAAAAAAAGAGATCACAGAAATGGGTGGTATTAAATGGAATTTGATACGAATCCAAAAGGAATTTTCTAACCATAGTAGCCTAGGACAGGCGTGGATTTCTCTTGTATTTCTCCCTGATATTCTCTGGTATGTCACCCACAGGAACAGAGGGGAAGCCAGCAGTCCTTTGCAGTGTGAACATAGGGTCTGGCGTGATAGAAGTCCTTTGCTGGGGAGGTGCTGACTGAGCTGAGAATAAAACTGTGCTGATGCTGTCGTCGCAGGAGAAGCCATCTCAAGCCAGTGTGGGGCTCTCGGCCAAGACACTCATTAAGCTCTTTTGCTGTCTTCAACAACAAAGATTTAGTGAGCAATCTGCTCTCCCTGCTTGCCTCTAATTTTTCTGTTTTCTGTTTAAGGGAAAGGTCGTGTCTGTATATATATGAGTGTAGCTGGGAGGGTGATGCTGGTGTTCAAGAGAGTAGACTGAAAATCGTATATGCTTGCCTGTAAAGGGAGCTGGGAAGAATAATGGATGAAGACTTTCTGGATGGCCAGAGCAGAGGAAACCCATGCTGATTTGTCTTGGGACAAAAAGGGAAGACATCTTGTTTCCTTAGGGTGAGCCTGTCATCACAGATCTCTACTAGCAGAAAGAAGCTTGTGCTCCAGTTCATGCAGCACTCAATCATTATCAGTAATCATCACGTGAGTACTTCAGTCTTTGCCTGGTGGACTCTTGTGACCAGTCAGTCAGTGCTTATCCTGTGGCTTTAGAGGCTGTTGCTGGTCCTCTAAAACAATCGGATAACAATACCAAAGGGCTTAGAGGAAAATTAAAAAATAAGCTGAATCAAAGGAACTTAGGTGATCTCTTTCAGTTAGTTCTGCTCACTAATAAGTACGGAAAATAAAAAAAAATCAGAAAATAAACACGGAAATGTAGGCCAAATTGCAAAGAATGAAGGCTGTTTAGAAAAAAAAAATTGAGGAGATTTGGGCTTTCATTTTATTCTTTACCTTACTTGATTTGCATTTGCAAAGTGGTCTGTAATACTTCTTGCACTCAATTTAGTCTTTCACGTTGCATAATTTGCAGTTTGGAATTCTTACTCACCTCATTTTTTTTCCTAAACAAAGAATTACCATTCGTGTAGTTCTAAAACTGTCTTGTCATCAAAAAAATCTGTAGCTCTCACCAATGTAAGGAAGTCTGATACTAAAAACATGCATTGCTTTGCTATCTTAAGATGAACCCATTAGCATGCGGCTGAAGAGTAAGTTTGTGAGAAAGAAATCGTGTTAAGAGGACAGAGTGACTACCTGGTGCCAAGAAGATATTTTATGCTTGCTCAAGCAGTTCTGATGAGTTGATAGCTGAAATGTTTATGCTTTTATTCACATAGATAGCATACTAAAGACATCTCTTTTAAACAACAGATAATCTAAGTAGTGCATTTAGTTTGTGATGTAACTGTGGATGGTGTTCTAGGACTTGCACGGTTTGCTCCTGCTCTTACTGACTTCTAGCTGGGCCCTGCAAAACTAAGCCCTTGACTTCCAACCTGAAAACAAGGCAGAAAACAGAAACCAGGAAGACATGCACTGGCTGTAAAGTTTCTGTTCCTGCTGATGCAGAATACAAACGCAGAGCATCTTAATGATTTTCACTCCGCTGCTAAAACATGTGAAGACATGAAGAGTTCTGTTTATAAACAGAAAATCTGGGTCTCAGGAACGTCTAAGTGTGTTACTCTGTGCGATACAGGATTTAGTGAAGCCCAGTTCCACATTGCTGTTTGCAATGTCATCAGCAGTTTCACTCTAGGGGCTCCTTCAGACCTCATTTCTTAATTTTTCTTATGTACCGTCACCTCCTCCTTCAAACTACCATAATTGCTGTCTTTGATTGCTCTTTTCCCCCAACAGCTTTTCTTGGTTTTTTCTTTCTTTTTTCTGGAAAAAAGGAACAGTCTTGTCACTGCATTATTCTTTCAAAAAAGAAAACTACAATTTTTTTTTCCCTGCCTGGATCACTTCATATCCCCATCATCAGATCTTGGCTGCCTATTGAGACCAGTGGTTTATGTGTTCAATCTCACATTCTTGGTGTTTTTCTCTACTTTATTGCAATCCTAGCATGTATAATGGACGATTTAATGTAGAGCCTACGTAGAAGAAGCATAGGTACTTCTTGCAGCCTCTGGGGATTTTTACCTTTCTATGGAGGGGTATTTATTTTGATATAGCTTCTGACACATTCAGAATATGCAGTAAACCAAAGCAGTCAAAATAAAGCAAGCAGAAAAGGAACAATAAAATATTTATTTGACATCTGTTTATCCTATCCTTAACCACTTTCTTCCTCTCTTAGAAATCCTCCTCCCTGCAACTCTAGGTTAGTAGGCCATTGTAATAATTTCTAGATGTGTGTAACTGTCCAGACTATTCCAAAAACACAAGCTTCTTGTATTTGCTGCAACTGGGGAAACCTTTTGTTGATGAACTTCCCATGGAAACAAATCCCAAGTGTCTTTGTAGAAAGGCTAGTTGAAAAATTAACCTATGTGAACTTTTCAATCTTCTTCTTCAAAGGACTGACATTTTACCAAGCCACTTGGTAATCTCTTGATAGATTATCTACCTAGTGTTATGACAGCTCCTCAGTCTGTGTAAGTTATGTTTGCTCTTTGCTGTTAGTATTTGTCAAGGGCCGCCCAACAGTGACTACCATGTGCCATCTCTGTTTGGATTTCTAATGAGATCCTAGGATTTTGGCTTCCTGGTGCCCTGGTTATGAGTGTTGCTCTGGGTCTTTTTTAGTTTGATCTCTCCTGTGACACAGAGCTACAGTCATTTTTTATCCTCTCCCATTCAGAGAGCTATTGCCAAAATTCTAATGAATGGATGTGTATTAACAGTGATAGCACACTCAGAGGAGGGAAAGGGAAAGAAGTCATGCATTCCATTCCCAGTTTATGTCATTCAGGAAAGATATTTGTCTAAACGGTTCTTAAATGCTCACATGATGCTAATACCACAACTTCCCCAGGCAACAGATTGACAGTGGTTAGTACTAGAAGGTTTATCCTAATGCCTTCTCAAATATCCCTTCTGGCATTCCTTCTCCTACTGACTTCCCTAGCAACAGCCTAGATGCCAGACTGCTGTTATTCTGTTTTCCACAAGTTTTCTCTTATCTAAGTCAAACAGTCCCAAGGTCTTTCAATCACTTCTTCATGGCACGTTTTTCAGATGTCTTTACCATTGCAGACTGACTTCCTCTGGATTTTTCCTTCATCTGGCCCATGCAAGTGATTGAGCCAGCTGGGGTCTTAACATGACAGAAAGACTATTTTACGTCTTCTTTAGACTAAATTGCTTTTTAAATGCCTCAAACTGTAATCAGGCTTTTCTTACCATGAATTTTTTGACTGATGTGCATCTTGTGATCTGCGACCTGTTGCTCACTGTCCTATATTTTTAAAGTGGATAAGCCCTCCTTAAGACCCTTGTCACTCTCTTATCCATTGTATTGTTTTTTTATACCAATTCTCCAAACTGGCAAGATCATATGGAGTTCCATTGCATCTTTCAAGCTTGATTTTAACTATAAGTTTGAAAAACGGTTTCTTTCATCCTCCAGGTCAATAATTATAGTACCAACCCCAAGACACACTCCTTCATTAGGGTCGATCCAGCCTTTCTTATTAATTGTTATTTTTTTGATATCAGCTTCCTGTGCACATTTTTACAGAAACTTACAGAAGCTTACAGAATCATCTGATTGGAAAAGACCATTAAGGTCATCGAGTCCAACCATTCACCCTGCACTGCCAGGGTCCCTAAACCATGTCCCGCAGCACCACGTCCACACATCTTTTAAACACCTCCAGGGACGGGGACTCCACCACCTCCCTGGGCAGCCTGTTCCAATGCTTAATGACCCTCTGTGTAAAGAAATTTTTCCTGATATCCCACCTAAATTTCCCCAGACGCAAGTTAAAGCCATTTCCTCTCTTCCTGTCATTTGTAACATGGGAGAAGAGACCGATCCCCACCTCCTTACAACCTCCTTTCAGGTAGTTGTAGAGAGCCAGAAGGTCTCCCCTCAGCCTCCTCCAGACTAAACAATCCCAGTTCCCTCAGCCACTCCTCATAAGATAAGTTCTCTAAAACTTCATCAGGTTTGTTGCCCTTCTCTGGATATGCCCCAGCACCGCAATGTCCTTCTTGAAGTGCAGGGGCCCAAAACTGGACACAGTACTCAAGGTGTGGCCTCACCAGTTCCAAGTGCAGGGGGACAATCACTTCCCTACTCCTGCTGGCCACACTATTGCTGATACAAGCCAGGATGCCATTGGCCTTCTTGGCCACCTGGGCACACTGCTGGCTGGTGTTCAATTGGTTGTCGACCAACACCCCCAGGTCCTTTTCTGCTGTGCAGCTTTCCAGCCACTCTTCCCCAAGCCTCCAATGCTTCAGGGGATTGTTGTGGCCCAAGTGCAGGACCCGGCTCCTGGTCTTGTTGAATTTGTTGCAATTGGCCTCAGCCCATTGATCCAGCTTGTCTAGATCCCTCTGTAGAGCCTCCTGACCTTCAGGCAGATCAACACTACCTCCAAACTTGATGTCATCTGTGAACTTGCTGAGGATGCACTCAATCCCCTCATCCAGATCATTGACAAAGATGTTGAAGAGGAATGGTCCCAATACCGAGCCCTGAGGAACACCACTGGTGACTGACCACCAGCTGGATTTAACTCCATTCACC
Organism: Bucorvus abyssinicus; assembly: GCA_009769605.1. Lineage (NCBI taxonomy): Eukaryota > Metazoa > Chordata > Aves > Bucerotiformes > Bucorvidae > Bucorvus > Bucorvus abyssinicus. The sequence goes on from CM020063.1 coordinate 15,912,475, forward strand.
ACCACTCTCTGGGCCCGGCCATCCAGCCAGTTTTTGATCCAGTGAAATGTATGCCTGTCCAGGCCTTGGTTAGCCAGGTTCTGCAGAAAAATGTTATGAGAAATGGTATCAAAGGCCTTACTAAAGTCCAGGTAAACAAAATCCACAGCTCTTCCCTCATCCAGTACACGGGTCACCTCCTCATAGAAGGAGATCAGGTTGGTCGAACAGGACCTGCCCTTCATAAATCCATGTTGACCGGGTCTGATCACCTGACTACGCTGTGCACGCTGCATGATGACCCTCAGGATGATCTGCTCCAGCTCAGGATGATCTGCTCCAACTCAGGATGATCTGCTTTTTCTTACTAGTTGTGCCCCTGCATTTTAGTCTCTTTTTTCAGACTAGGCCTGATCAAATGGTGATCTGTGACCAGGTCAAATCTGTTACAATTTATTGTATCAAATGTAGGATTTTGAAAACAAGTCTGTGTTTCTCCAGTGAACTGTATGGCTGGAAATGAAGGTGGCAGACAAATTCTCACTGTGCCAGAACTTCACTGGAAGCAGTGTCTAAAACAACCTTACCGAGGGTAAGACAGACAAAACGTCTGCCTTTTCTCCTTCTAAACAATCTGAACACCTTCTGCTTTACTGATGGGGTTTTTTTTTTTTTGACAATTCCTTGAGATGTTTTGCTAGATTTGCTGTTTTCAATGAAACAGAACCATGAAAATATTCTGATACTGGTCAAAAGGCCGTTAACAGCCTGGATTTCCCAGACTAAAAGCAAAACTCATTATCAAGAAAATATTAAAAGTAACACAGAGACTGAAGGAACAGTTAGACCTCATGACAATATTACCACAGCTCTTCAGCTAAGTGTAGCGTCTACACTGGTTATATTTTCTCCATACACCCCCTCACCTTTTCAGCACAGAGCCTTGGGTGTGTCGGGGTGTTGCCTTTGTTTTTCCTCATGTGGGAAATATTATACAGTCTTCATATAACAAAATTTTTACTTAATTTCTGGCTTTCAGAAATTCTTTATCTTTTTTTTTTTATATTAAGAAAATAGAAAGCACTAATTTCTTTTTAAGTAAAGTGTGCAAAATTGAGGCCACATTACAAGTGAAACTAGAACATAGAATCTATTACCCAGTCTTATACTGTATTTTGAGTGCTGGCTAATCAAAGTCTTAACCTCTTTTGACTCTGAAAACGCCAGATCATTGTTCTATTGAGATAAAAAGTGGTTTTCGTCTTTATTCCAGCAGGGTCAAGATTTTACCTAGAAGGGTGTTCTCACTATCTTTTCACACTGTACTTCCTAGCTGTGAATGATCCCAGCTGTCATATTCTAGCAACAGAAATTTCTGCAGTTTCATTTCCAGTGTCCAGAGAACACTTTTTCTATTGTTATGTTGTTGAATAATTCATGTTGCTCACCAATGAAAGCAATGGTTTATGAAAGCCACAAGGATAAAACAGCCACTCTCACTTTAACAACAGGCATGTCACAGCCCTTCCATTTTCCATAGACATCACGTGAAGAAACCTAAATGCATAGAAATAGAAGTGTATGAAAAATGCAGAGGGAGCAGTACAAGACAGAATATAAAGCAGTGTAGAAAGATTTTGATTCCAGATTATTGCAGAAAATTGCGTATTCTTTCTTATCCTTGACAGATAAATTGTCAAGGATAGCTCCTGGAAAGAGGAAATATCTCTCTTAGAAATGGCAATACAGTAACTTACTGAGTGGTCTCCAAGGAGTCCCAGAAGTGACAAGACTTAATTTTATGTTAATGTGGAACTTTACGTTTTTATCTGTCCTGATACAACACTTACTTGTGTGTCTCTTTCAGACATACAGCATTGTAAGTATAATTATTTAGGATTTCATCAGATATGGTTAATTATTCTGGGTTTGCCTGTCCGACCACATGAATGTTATTATGCATGTACCCTTTTTTCACAAACCATCTACATACAATCTCTTTATGGAATAAAAATAAAAGAGAGCATAGCCTCATAGTGGTTTGTTTTTTTTTTTCTTTTCTCCTCACAAATACAAGGTATTTTATAATTTCTTTCCAAATACATTGCATTTGCATGTACTGCTCCTTAGTGTTAAGTCCTGAGGACTTGTGACCAGCTCCATTTGTAGACTGTTTTCACAGGATGCAGAGAAGGAAAGCAGCATGGCAGAATTTCTTTCATTTTAGTTCTTGAAGTAATCTACAGTGGGATGGTACCTCTGAGAACAAAGAAAGAAAGAAAGGTCACTGATCATGATTTAGCGCCTTCAAATTCATCCCAATACAGATTCTTGACACCTACTTGCTCCTTCTTAACTTTGTCCCACCTCAGTTTTAAGTGAGTTCTTCCAGAGGAGGCCAGGGAAAACATAACTGTAAAGATACAGATGTAAAAGTAAAAGATAAAATGCCATTATGGGGGTTTTTGTTTGTTTGGTTGGTTCTGGTTTTTTGGGTGGTTTTTTTTTTTTTTGGTTTGTTTTTTTACCAAATAGATTACTAGGCATGATTTGGAAACTGGAGGCTATGTGAAATTCGTGTACCCAAAGAAAATGTGTGACAGATGACCCAACATCACGGCATGGATAGTGGCACATCACTGATTTTTGTGCTGGAAACTGCACCAAATATAACTGTCATGTGGCATGAAATCCACCACAAAGCAAATTTAACTTGAAAACTTGAAGTCATCTTGAAAGACTTGGCTCATGCTTAACAGCTCAAAAAACTCCAGCTGATCATTACTGTGAAACAAATACTCAAAATGGTTCGGACAATTCTTTATATAATCCTGATTGTCAGGCCTCCTGGAACATCTAAGGCAAGAAGGAAAAAAACATTGTTAGACTGCCATCTGAAAACTACATTTATCTTCTCCCTACTGAGAGCTACTGCATTGCAATTATGGGCTTTTCTCATGAACACTGAATTTAGACTCTTGGGCTCTACTTACATCTCTTTGGGGGGTGATGGTTATTGCAGAACTGCAGTCTCTTTTTTCAAAATACTTCTGACTCGTGTAAAAACATTTGTCCCATCAAGGATGCCAGTGTTTTCAAACACTTTCCATGGTTTTCTGTCTTTTCTTACAAAAGCAGATTTTTTTTTTTTTTTTTGCATTCATTGCAGTGCAGACACTGGATCAAGTGTCTTATCTTCAGCACTTACCTGATTGTTGCTTTTTATTATCAGCTAGTTGAGAAAAGAAAAAAGCCCTACACTTTTAATGTGTCTGGGTGATATTGTAAATAATTAAAAATGTCTACTTCATTTCTTACACAGGTCATACCAGATTCTAGGAGTGAAATTCCAGTTTTCTTTCCTTATCTTCTGGAGTCAGTGCAAAATAGGCAAATGAATCACCTTTTCAGAGGATATTTAGGAAGTCCAAGATATAATGGACTACTGTGCCTTGGCAGCTTCTTTCTGCGTAATTTAGAGTGTTCCCTTCCTATCCTGGCACATTCCTTCTCTTCCTTCATTGAACAACCTGTGACGCTTTTATGGATTATGTATCTTAAGATTTAAAGCAGGTTTTCCACTGATTGTGATTTAGAATTAGGTAATAATGTGCAGATTTTTCTAAGCAGTTTATCTGAAGCTGTATGCATTTGAATCATTGGATTTTACTGGGAAAACCATTTAGACATTTATGCAGAAAAATGTGTGGTAAAAATCCTTGAGTTCCTTTCTAAGCAGAGAATAGATTAGACCAAGATGTGTTTTGAGAGAGCACGATCTGTGATTTCAAGCACGTCGCATATTGGTCACTCATCCAGCTGATCACAACTCAGTAGCATAGCTCAGATATGAGCTATGCAAAAATACTTGTTGAACTAAGCAAATACCTCAATTCAGTGAGTATCAAGTTAGTTCAGTGAAAACTATCTATTCACAGATGTGATTAATTAATAGCAAATTAACCACTGAGTATGTGTCCTGATTTAAGATAAACCGGTTTGGTTTGTTTTGATGAACATATGAAAGAAACCAATTCAAGTGTTCTTCCCCTGAACTTCAGCACATCTCACTGCCTGTGGAGTTTTTGGCGAGATAATGTTTCTTTAAGCATGGTGTGCAGAAAGAAACCGTGCGCCTTTATCGCCTGCCACCTGGGACGAGCCTCTGCCTCTCCGTGGCTCGCTGCTGCTGCTGTCTGCTGCCCAGACTGCCGCTTTTGCTCCAGAGCCGCCCCATGTTGCTGCTGTGGCTGCTAGCACCGCCGGCTCTGCTGCTGGGCCACCACAACTGGATGACCACCAACGCCGCCCCCGCCCCTGCGTGCGGACAGTTGCTTCCTGGTCCTGGTGGGCCCCGGCCCCGGCCGTGCCATGTGCCTCTGCCATTAACAGACTAGAATCCTTTTTTTTCCCTTATCACCTTGCCCCTTTATCTGTGACTTTAACCCTTAACACACCAAATCCCTGATCCTCAATAAACCTGGTAATATCTTGTTTGGTTTTGTATGTAATATCAGTCTATTGTTATTAAAACCGTTCTAGTTTCCCAAAGTTACAGAGGCCTTGCCAGCTTTTTTTTTCTTTTCCTCTTATCTCTCTCCTTAGCTCTGCCTCAGCCAGCTGGTGACAGTATGAGATGTGGTCCCACTTCCAACCAGAAAAAGCACTGTCTTTGTTAAAGACAAGGTACTGAACTGCACATATTCCATTATTACATCTATCGCCAGCTTTCTAAGATACTTACTGTAACTCGCTGTAAAAATTTTAAAGTGTTGTCCACACCCCCCACTCCCCAAAATACGTATTTCTCAAGTTTCTTTTATCTTTTTATTTTAGTGAATATTTACAAAATATTTCTATATAAGTTTGAAAGGTGGAATGGAGATGATTAATCTATCATTATGTTAGAACAAAATAAAATCTTCTTTGAACACATTGAAGCTCACAAATAATCCCATATTTAATTTATGGGAAAGCCAGTGCCAATTTCGGGCCTCTTTCAAGGTGCACTGAAGTTAAATAAAAAGACAAAGTAAGTTTGAACCAGACCCACATTCCCTAAATGACCCTTCTACCTTTATGGAACCTTTAAGATTAATCTTAACATCTCTGTTTACATGGATGGGCAGGAGTAGCACAAAGATTGGAGACTAAATTTACTGCCTATCATAGTATTTGCCAGAATGAGCAAATCTAGGAAGTAGGATTTGTCTATGAATTAATTCAAAAAGTCTGTGGAAAAGTCTTATCAGGCGCATGGGAAGGCCAAACCCTTCAAAAAACAAACATTATGTTTAGCATGTACACAAAATGATGTGAGAGTATTCAGATGATCATTTCAGGCTTGCTTCAGTCTCCATTGAAATGGCTTTTTTTCTTATTTCAGTGCATTTTCATAAGTCTACTGCTTTATCCAACTAGAAGAGTTTCAAGTATGAAGCTGGATTTCAAAGAAGCTAGCTGCTGCTTTCTGCTTATCCATCTGTGTCTGGTGTGGATCACAGCATGTTCCCAGATACACAGGAGGACAATTTTCTCCACAGCAGTAATGCACCTTTGGGGATCAAAGGGATCCTCAATGTGCTCTGGTGAGGTTTTCCTTTGCTTTTGAGACTTTGATGTGCACCTGCAAATGCTCCTTGGATGTGAACGTGACAAATCAAATGTGCTCCTCAACGCTCCCTGATGTGAAATATGCTGTGTGTGTGGATGCCCAAGCCACAAAGGCAGCTTCTGTGGCTCTGACGGTCTTGGGCGTGACAGGTCAACGATTGGCATTTGGAAATAGGTTTCTTGGTGTCCTTACTTTACAATCCTAATTCTAATTCCATAAGCTTCCTACTTGAGTGACAAGCAGCAATATGGTTTGAAAAGGCAAGCAAGAGACTCTGCTTACACATCTGACATTTCTCTACAAAAATTGTAGTCCCAGCATACGGTAGTATGTAGTTCCCATACGGTAATTAGTTTTCCTGCCTTGCCTGCTTGGAAGCAGAAGACACACAAATGTGGGGAGAGCCCTGGCTCCCACCCTGGGGCTGTAAAACAGCCTATGAAGCTATTTCATGAGCAAGTCATATGGCACCTAATTCAAAAATGTGAAAAAAGCATTGAAGTTCAGGGAAAGAAGAAAGCTTTTAGGAAGGGAAAGCAACAAAGATAGATCACATAACAGCCTAAGTATGTGACATATCCTTAGATAATGCTGAAACTACAGCCAACAACTGCTGCTGGAGTCTGCCAGGGAGTAGGTGCCATGACTAGCAGATATGCTTCCTCTGCTTGGTGTCTCGGTAGTGCTGACTGTTGAGACCAGAAGTGCTCAAAAGGACAAAGAGGAATGGGTCAGTAAGGTCAAGGAAATCATATTTCATTGCTCAGAAGAGTGCTTATTGGTGCTTATTTTCCTTTAAAAAAGCTGTTAGAATGATGTTTTCATCTGTGTCTGCACCAGACTTCCACATGAGCAAGTGCAAGCAATGATTACCAGTCGTTCAGCAGAGCACTCAGGCACAGCTTAACCTCAGTTCTTAATACAGTTGAGTTTAATACCACTAACTAATTCCAGTAAGTGTTGGAGAGTGTTTTTGTGTGATGTACACAGTGTATCCCAAATTATGTTTCTCATGAACTTTAGAAGTATAAATTCAGATGTTTAGAATTTAGGTATTTACAATATCTACAAAATTGCGGTTACTGGTGCTGTTTAAATATTCAGATGTTTATAGTAAGTGACCTAAATGACCTTTTTATGGGAACAGTTACTTTTATTTAGGTTTTTTTTTGTAATTTAAAATGTGGTAAACTTGTAAAATGTCTGGCTATTACTTAAATGTGATCTTGTTATTATATTTTAACAAATATAACAGTTTGGTTATAGATGAAGACTGCTTTGATTACTTCATGTCCTAAAGTGTTAAAACAATTAATCAAGGATAGCTATGTCTGGCAGCAAATTTTCAGCCACTATTTTCTTATCAGCACTATGAAAATAATAAATTATTTTGAAAAAAAGCTTGAAATTAACTATTGGTTAACAATTGGTGTTAGTTACATCACTTTCTTCACTCTATTGTAAATTTTGCCCAACAATACATGTCTGTGGAACCTCACTGAATATTTATTTTTCATTGATTAGTAGTTGGAGTGCAGACCTCAAGAGGGTGTTCATTTTTCATCCAAGAATCTCAAGTACTGTTAAATGAAATTGCATCTCTGAATCAAGACTTTTTGATGCAAATGGTAACATTTCCATGTTACAGGTAGATAAGGTGACATATCTGTGGTCTGCTCAAAGTCATAAAGAAAATGACCAGCAAGGAACAAGGACTGTGGGTCTTGGGGCTCTTCTATATAGATATGCACCATATATTTCCATCCAAGATCTAGAGTACAAGACATCAGCCTCTTACTGTTACCATTTTAAATATTATTTGAAATACAGTGGGGTTTCTTATAGATTTATTACTTGCATTGCAGCAGTGCTGATCCATTTCTCTGGACAATGTGTACTCAAAAAAAAAAAAAGATTACAATCCCTGTGCTGAGAGAAGACATAATAAAGATATGCTTTGTCTTTTGCTGTGCAGTTCGAGGTCATTACTCTGATCTTTTTACTTTTTAAACCTTGAAAGCATACCATTCTGAACTGAATAATGATTATATGGGCAAAGTGTCACAATACGCATGTGTTATATTTGCAAGATGCCTTATCTAGGAATAATCCTCTTACCTTTTTCCTCTAGTGCCAGAACACCATAACGCACAAGCAATGTATTATAAATATATCTTTTGCTGGGCTCCCTTTATTCTTTTGTTTAACAAAGAGTGGTTTCCATCATTTGCAAGGTAAACTATAAAACCTCCCTGCTAATGCAATCTGACGCAGTACTGAAAAGTGAGCTGCAATATTTCAGCAGAGGGCTCTTGCTTTGTACATTTGTATCACAGAATCCCAAAGCATTAATGAGATCTTTGCAAGGAGGGGGAAAAAAAAAGTGGTGGTTGACAACTCAAAGATATACCTTATCTGAATAGCATTTCTGTGAAGAGAATAGACTTGTGAACAAAAGATGGAAATCACAGAAACAGGAATCGGATATCACAGGTCCAGAGTAAGAATGGCGAATAGAATATGGGGTAAAAGACTCAAAGCCTGAGTGACAGCTCAAAGACAAGATGGGATTTCATACATTTTCTAAACATTGCTTCTGAGCTTCCTTCAAAGAATTTTTCAAATCCCAGCTGTCTTTCCTAATTAAAGAACAGTGAGTGTTCTATAGATATGAAATGTGTGTGTAAGTAGGAAGGGGCTGGATCATATTTACCCTTTTCTCACTATGATCAGTTCCGTTTAATAGTATGTGAACCTTTGGGGATGTAAACGTGTATAAGTTTGAAACTGAGTAGTTTAAAGTCAAGCATTGCAGATTGTTTTGAGGGCAGGAGGGACCAAGAGGAAGGAAAAAAAGCAAATATGTGCGGAAATATGTTGAGGTCTTGCAAACTGACGACATAACTACTCTTGTCTCATACTATAGCTCAGTATAGATGCTTTGATACATGTTTTCTTCCATTGCTTCCTCTCGAAATTTAGTCCCTTGAAAAAATAGTCTCTTGGAACAAGGACAGAAATGTTTTGGGGGTGTTTGGCATTAGGTTGTTTTTAATTTGACAAAACTTTCTAGGTCAGTCATCTCTGAAAGAGCAATGTGTTTGGCACAGGACTTTTTTTTTTAATGTCACTTGCTTTTTAAATTATTATTAATTTGGAATATTTATTCAGATTTACACAATATCACAGTCAAGTGATGACTGGCAGGTTATGAAAAATTAAGGAAACAGGGAGTTGAAAAAAACTACAGGAGCAAAACATACAGGATTTGTACCCAATGAAGTGGTATGTAATCATAATGAGAAAAAAGTAGCAGAGTAGATCAAATCCTTATGTCACAGTATTGTGTTGCACTATGTCATTTATGTCCTCCTGTGAGACTCAGAATATCTAAAAAATTATATCTCAAAACACTTTCAGACTTAAAAGCAAGAGCAGACAATGAGGCAGGGAGAAACAAACAAACTTTTTAAGATGGCAGATTCTGGTATGAGTAGTAGTAAAGCAACAGATAATAAACTTGTGGTGTAAGTGGTGAAGCAAAATTGAATGGAGGAATAACGACACGTAGGAAAAAAAGGGTAAATGAAAGTGACTTAAAACTATTGTAAACACTGCTGAATGGAAAGTGAAATTGTCTAATCCAAAGGAAGACAGTTGTGGGGTTCTTTTGGGTTTTTTTGTGGGTGTTTTTGGGTTGGGTGTTTTTTTTTGTTATTGTTGTTAAAACTAGCACGTCAAAATAGGCAGTGACATTCCTCTTGTACTGCTGTCTGGTGAATTATGTCTGGCGGAAATATTGGGAGGACTTTTGTGGTTGAGGCAGTGCAGTGGTAGGATATAGACATAGCAGTGAATAAATGCTGAGGCACAGTTTGGAGTCATAAAGGCAAACAGGGAAAAGATTCAAGGTTAAGGGTGATGCAAAAAATCAAGCATGATTGAGTCAAATGCTTGGTTTTCACAGCCAACATTCATTAGAAGGATACATTAGAATATAATGACAATGAATCTGAAAAAAGGAGAGTAACAAAGGGAAGGAGTCCAGGAAGGCTGTGTAATTTTGTCATATTCCTCTATTTTCAGAGCTGCTCCAAAAATATTTTCCCTAGTTACTTTTTTTTTATTTCTCTCTCCTTAGCTATTTGCAAATTATATAGTTTTATTTATCTTGTAATGTATTTGGAGCAATATTATAGATGGTATACTATCTATGAAAAGATATACTGCATATTTGTAATTTATGTCATGACACAGGGCCAAAGTCCACCCGTATACTAACAGGTGCAATTCAGTTTGAGGTCTACAGTATTCATCCTTATTTATAACAAGACTGCAATTGCTCCAGAATATACCTGTAAAAATCTATGCCTCTTTTTTTTTATGGACCCATTCCTCATGCATCTTTAACCTAATACATTTATGTTTTCACAAAGCTTATACAAATTTCTGCTTCACTTTAGCAAAAGCTTGGTGTAGCAAATAAACCATAGAGCCTAATAAAATCCAACTTTCAGGCAAACCGTCTTGTATAGAAAACTGAAGAGTACAAAGTGCCAAGGGCTTGTATTAGTACCATCCATTTTGTTAGCATTTTTCCAATTTATCTTGTGTTACGAACCCTCAGAGTACTATGTCTATTGTAAATATTTAAGCATTACTGTTGACATAAAGATAATACTGACAAATTGAGTTAACGTTTCTGCTGAGGATTACTGACCATGTGTAGTGCAGAACAACTTTAACACCCACACCAAGCCCTGCGTTCATGCCAAACTCTGTTTAGTCTACAATACAGCAGTGTCCTTCAAATGAATTTTTAGCTTTAATTTACACAAAACATGAAACAACCTTTCTTGGATCAATTAATTGTTTGACTTTCCTAATACATTTCCATTTTAACTAGATTATGTGTGTATCACAGGACAAGTAATGGGTGCAAGATGTTGATGCTCACATGTGGGTGGGTGTCTGTGTGCACATGTGCATGGTGCCATTGCTCTTGCTCCAAGTTAGCATCTTCTCTCTTTCCAGTATCAGCCTACGTAGTAGATAGTATCTCCCATCTGCCCTCATTTGCAAACACACCTGTGTGTGCCTACTGAAAAACATGGAGAGGCTCTTCAATATGTGTCTTCGTCTTCCAAATATAACGCTTGTAGGGTATCTTTTTCCTTCTGACAATGCACATACAGTGCAGAAGTAGAGTCCAGGCAGAAGTGTGAAATACTTCACCCCAGCAGCGTGGTATTTACGTGCTGGACTTTGCAATTTGCTTTTGGCACTTACAGCCAAGAGTCTCCCAAAATTGAAAGAAATTTTTGTTCTTGTCCTTGCATATTACATTTGCCCTCATATAATTTGCATCCTAAACATCACCAACATATTTTGATTTGAAGAGGGATATAAGACATTCATATATAACCTCAATTTACAAAAATTTGAAGCCTAAGAGATTTTCAGTTTTGCAATAGTTAAGGATGGTACATGTTAAAATTACTGTACTTGAGGAATTGGCTGGGAACAGTATGAGTTGCATTATTTCTTATGGGTAGCAAGAATTCAAGCATGAGGTAATACCAAGTGCTGTTTTCTTAACCCTGGACTGCGAAAGAACTAACGGAACTGATGTGGATCAGGATGCCATGTTGCAATATGGTTAAGCAGCATCGTTCTTACTTGCCTCAGTATCAAACTCCCCACATTACTTCATTATGTTGATGAGAAATTTACAAAATATCTTTTACTATGAGGCAACTAAACCAATCTTTTTCACATGATTTCCTTTCTTCAACTGACAGACAGTATTTTCCACATTTACAATGTCTCCAATTATTATGCCAATGACAGTACTTCTAATAGCTAAAAGATGTTTTACAGAGTGGGGTTAAAACCCTTTTTCTAGATTTATGGGTGGCGATACCCAAGCACAAAGAAAGGAATTGACCTGCTAGGCTGCCTGTCTGGCTGGCTAGTGGCGTAGCAAGGACACAGGTCTTCTTCAATACCTAGTCATAATCCTAGACCCAGGGAGAATTACACCCTAGGATGTGAAACCAGGTGAAAGCTGAACCTGAAATCACTGTGCTTTCTTGAACAACAAAAGGGAACTGAAATTCTAAAGAAAAAAAACCACTGGTAAACATAGTATCTGAGATGCTTGTCCTAGGTAAAATGATGTCACTGTCTTTGTTAAAACAAAGTTGAAATAGCCAACTAAATCTCTGCCACATTCAGCTGGATTCATACATGGGACTTCTCTTCATGCAAAGTTGAAAGCAGCCATAGAGCTTGAATCAGAAAGTTGTGGCCATTGGTTTAGTGAGATGAGTGCTCGCGGGCCTGTAATACCATCACTCAACAAGGTTTAACACAAGCTGCAGGGTGAAAGTTTATCTACCAGTCCAGAAATCAGAAGTAGCTCAGATGGAGTATGTAAAGACCTACTTTGTGAGTTAGAGCTAGCTCATGTGATTTAAACAAGATTCTATCTATCTCTTGTGTTACACAGTAACATCAAGTGAGATTTCACAACGTTTGACCTTATTTTGCTTGGCACCTCCTTCTCATGGTGCCTTCTGGAAATCATGGATCTCATTTCGAGAAAGAACTGTGCTGCTGGAGAAACCTTAACACAGGACTATGAGAACAAATGGAATTTGCTTTCAGGCCTGAAGCAAGATGAATATCTCTGCAGTGTAGAAAGAAGAAGTACTGATTAAGATGATTTTACTCTATCAATATAAAGACAGTGCTAGTAAGGTATTAGATGGTTCCTCTGATCTAGTTATAACTAACATGATCTGCAATTTACTTTGCAAGAGCAATGTGTTTCTCTACATTTAGCAAAGCAATACAGGAATATAACTTAAGAGTATTAGAGCATCCTGCCTGTCAGAAGTAAATACCTAGAACTTAGACATTTTATATCCTACCTAAAACTCTGCTCAGGGAACTATTATAGCACCTGAGCTCTTTACAATCTTAACATATGTCTGTTCTCAGTACAACCCTGCAAAGCTGGCAAATAAAGAACTAAACAAAGACACACCTTATTCCCACAAACGATGAATGATATGGTAAGATCTAACTGCTGGCTTCTAACAGGAAATATAAAAACGTAAGATATCAGTTTTATAGTTTCCTTACTTCAACCATCTTTTGTTTCAATTAATTGTCTTTGCCACATCATGTTTTCCTGTCTCTTCCACTCTTTTGTCCCCTCCTTTTGCAATTCCATTGCCTCCCTCCCATAAAACAACAATTTACCCTTTCTTTTTTTCCCTCACCTGAGTAGAATAAGCTTCTAACCACTTACACATGATGCAGTTTGCAGACAAACTGTGATAAAATGATCAGCAGTTCTGTATAAGCTGCTCTGTAATTTCTTTATAAGGTGCTCTTTTGCTATAGCCTTTGCCCTTGTGATGCTAATGAAAGGCATATATATGAGCACCGAGCAAGTGGTCTCATGTGATCCAAAGCACCATCAGGCAGAATGTCGCACTGGGTAATTCACGTGTTTACAGGGAAAACTCAGACCAGGTTGTGAAACCCACTTTTGGACAGTTTTATGTAAGGACAGGTGTAATAGAGACACCTATTCTTTACTTTTGTACTAAATTGTTTCTTTGTGTTTTGTTGTAGATTAGAGCATAACGAGTGTGTTCTCTTTCTAGTTGAGTCTTTGAATAGCTCTCCCTTTAGAGGGCTTCCCTTACAGTAGTGGTAGCCTCCTACTTAGTATAAGTCCAGCTCTCAAGATCTGTTTATATGTCTTTCTGAAATAATTTCTTAAACCTGGAGGAATCTTATTCTAGCTAGGAGCCCTAGGGATCTTTTCATAGCTAGTGAAAGAGTCTCAGAGCTATTTACATCGTGAAGTCTTAAGATGATAGATAATTAAACAAGCTTTTAGATCTGTCATCCTTTCCCACATACCATGGTTCTTCTCTTGGAAAAGGGCTGGCTAGGAAAGCTTGCATGTCTGACAATGTTCTTCCTGTGGAGAGGCAAAAGCAAAGGTTATGGCTTCTGGGAAAATATTGTGTTAGTAGGAGGTGTTTTTAATGATGTTTACTAGGATCAAGGATTATCGTGAGTCTAAATTGGTACTTTAATTGGTGACTGAAGAGAGGAAGTAACGAGCTTGGCATCAGTGTTTATGAGTAATATTCAAATGCCTGGGAGGAACTGAGCACATAGTGAGACTACAGAACTACTGCAGTAGAAGTTGGAGAAATTGAAAAAAAAAAAAGAAATTCTTAGGAAAAAATCTAAACCACCTATAAATGTGGAAAGACAATGTGAAATGGTTATCCTGTCAGAGAGAGGGAGCTAGAGTGGGTGTTGGTCCAGAATTAGCTAGTAAATTAAACTTTTCCACTGAAATTTTGTCATGACTTCTGCTGCGTAAGAGGCAAAATGCATAGAAGGATCCACTGTGCTGGGTCTCAAAGAATTGTTTACGGGCATGGGAAAGCCCACTTCCTACTACCACTCTGTTGAGGCTTACAACAACATGTAATAAACAAATGACAGCTAGCTCCCTTTCAGCATTCACAGATCGTCCCGTTATTCAGTTTGTGGTTATCATACATAAACCTATGCACCAAAAGATGCTGGTGGGAAAAAGGCTGTGTACACGCTTGTGACAAAAAGAGGGTGATGATAACCCCTCTGTCAGTAAGATGCTATGATTGCACATGAAATATCATCTCAGCAATGCTCTGCACCAAATGGTACGGACAGGAGGTGGAATTCAGCATTAAGGAGGGCTGCTGTGGAAATGGAGCACAGTCATTTTTCTAGAATAATTAAGTGTGGAAAATATAACTGAGCTCTTGAAGAAAGAGAAACCGTAGAGACAGATGCATCAACATACAGAGTAATTATTTGCAGTGGCTTAGCAACAGAAGAGTTAGATAAGAACAGAGATTTTAAAGGAGGAAAACTCCTGGCCATGAGAGCTGTTAGCCATGGAAAAAACCCCTGGGGAGAAGCGGAGACTCTGTCCCATGGAACATGAAAAACCAGACCGGGCAAAATGCTGGTAGGAATACAAAAAGGGTTATGCTCTTGCACTGAAAGGCGGTTAGAACAGAAAAGCCTGTAGGTTATTATTTGCAGATCCTGTGATTACCGAAACGATTGATAGCTCTCCTATAACCCCTCGAAAAGGCACCCTGCTGCTCTTTTTGGACAGTGGGATAAAAAAATCGACCCTTTCTGCACAGGACAGAGGCTCAGATATGTGTATGCAGTCACTCTGCCTGCATTAATGCCCAACCATATTTTTGTTGTTGTTAGAGGGGTTTTTTTTGTTTGTTTGTTTTTAAGCCTGAAGGCAGGCTTCTGCTTCACCTGCCTCATCTACACCAGAGTAAGTAACTGGTTGATATGTTTCAGAGGTTTACAGCTTGGCACTGGTATTCAGACTCTTGAAGCATTTGAGTAGGTCTGACATACTCCCAGAGAAATGCTGGCTTTCAGGCAGTTTCCTCAAATAATTCAAGAAGTTCTGGATCTAACCATGCCATTTGAGAGCTGAGTGGTTATAAATCAGGGCAGAACTTGTCAAAACACTTTGAGACTCAGCAGGGTGAAAAAAGATATTACAATAAATGGACCATCTCATTTGATTTGAAACACAGATGATTAACATTCTCCAATTTTGTAAAACTTCCTAGCAAATATATGGGCAATGTTAAATTTGCTGAGCCAGAACAGAAATTCTGTACAACATTGTCATTTCTACATTTCGTTATTCTCAATGCATGGCCATTCAGCATATCCTTTACTCTTTAGAGATGTGCCAGTCTATGAAAATGGAGCTGAGGCTTCCTCATACATATAATTAATAAATGTATAAACCACTAGTTGTGTGAATTATTTAATTAACAAAATTTTAGATACTATAAGGGATCAGTAATTACCTCTCTATACAGGGAGGGAATAAAACAACACTGTCATCCTGGTAAATCTGCCCTTTACAGGGAAAAACTTTATATCTGAAACTCTACACACATTCCCAGCAATTAATCCTCCACATGCAGGAAGAGTATGTTCTCTTCAGAGATTCACTTTTAGAGTGACCCTTGATTGAGAGGCTCCTTTCTACTGAAAAGTGAGATATTCATGCATGTTTCAGAGGATACAGGAAGTCTTTAAAACGTACTTACATGCTGTAGCAAATGGCAATCTCCAGAACCTCACCTTATTGTTACACTAACATCTTAAAATGAATTAATTTTGAGTGGCTGAAAATATCACTATAATTTCTCCATTGCACACAACGAGAACTTCCCCCCATCCCCCTTATCGTAAAATTATGCTAGTAGGCGGAGTATGTACTTTCCAGCTAAGGAATAACTGAAGAAAGAAGCAGGATGAGGGGAAATACTTTCTCTGACATTTGGGAGAATAGAAAGTGTTGCTTGTTATCTTAAAAAAATGCATCTAAAAAAAGAAGGAAGATGAAACTGTCCTTTCATCTTGGTGTAACTGGTAGTTCCCTGCTCTCCCGGTAAATGAATAGGATTTTAAGCCAAGACGGGAAACCAAGGAAAAACTGCAAGGGCTAGGTTACAATCTTTGAATGCACAAAAGCCAATTTAACCTACTTTTCATAGCTGATATGAGAGATCTCCATGACTCAAATTTTCTTTCTTCTATTGCCTCGTGAAAATAAGCACTAGGGGAAAAAATCAGTTTTGGAGACCTAGAGCCAAACACAATCAGTGGGATGCCAAAAGAATAAAACTAGTAAGAATGCTTCAGGCCGATAGTCCCAGAATCCAAACCTAGAGCATGCATGTCAGCACTGCATGCTTTCACCCATTTGTTTTCAGGGGTGGGGGTGGGGGAGTGGGTGTGAAAGTCTCAGGGAAATACCTATAGCAAGAAGTAAAAATGCAGAGGATGCTCAGTGTTGCAGACTGCCAAACAGGTTGTTCCTTTTCCTCCTTTCTAAACTGAATTTGGTGAGATGGAGTCTCCTTCCAATTCTGGGCACATAGGTGCAGTTCCAGGTTGAAGGGCATGGAGGAGTCCCTGTCAGATCTCTCGCTCCCCTGCTTCAGCACTTGGTGCATTATTGCATGTGCGTACCAGCAATAAGCAGTAGGAAGATATGTGGCCATACAGGCTACTTCCAGGAACTGCTGAATCCCCCAGTGTCCTGAATTAAAGGCTCATAAGCATTTCAGAACAAAAGAAGCTGCTTTGACCAGCCAATTGCCTGACGTGATTCTTGGGAGGGTAGACATGCTAGCTGTAATTTATTTAATCTGATGTAATCTGTGTGCTTTGTGAACAAAAACAAATGCACAAAGCACTATAAAAGCACTGCAAGCCCCAACAACTTCAAAAAAGACCCTCACATGATTAAAGCTCTGCACAGATAAAGTTCCTAAAGGGGGAGGGATACTGAGTCTTCAGGAAATTTATGACCATCAGAAAGTATCTGGGAGGAAAACTGGAGAATTTCTTGTAAGAAGTCTGAGAACATGTGCCTTGTGCATGTAAGGGCAGCTGAGAGCAGCAGCAGAGGGCGGAGAGGAGGTCATCTGCATGCAGCATGTGTGGATAGGAACTGCATTGTGGCAGGGGCAAGCAAGTGGGCAGTGTCCGTCCCACTGACTTGGCTCCTGCCTGCTCTGTGCCTGCAGAGCTGGAGGACCCTACAGGGCAGTGACTTGACACAGGGATTTTAGTAGTCTTAGTGTTTTGAAGTGGGGCAGTCTGGATGGATGTCAAATGGGGGTGAGCTAAATGCTTCAGGGTTTGGCAAGTCCAGTATGAAAGTCACCTGCCAGCCTAAGAGACAGGTATGGGTCTTATCAAAGTACAAAGCTAGAAAAAGCCAAAGTACCACCTGGGAAAAAATGAAGGGAATCTAACACCGGGAAGTACAGAGAAAACCAGAAAGTCCACAAGTAAGGTTTGAGGGAAAACAGATACCAAGATGGAAAAATGGTGATTTTAGAAAAAAAATTAGGCAAAATAGAAATATTGAAAAAGTATTTCAAAAACAATCAATCATTCAGAAAATTGTCCATTTCCTAAGAAGTAAAAATCCCGTCATCTGTATACCCTTAAATATGTTTTTTTATTCTTTTTTTTCCTTGTCCTATAGACACCAGAAACAAGGGTTTCAGGACTGCAAATATGGATCAGAATCTTTGCATGTCTTCTGAAGCAAAGAGCCTTATTTTTTTTCCGTAAAAATTTTGTAGATTCTGTCTCTTTCTGAACACTGGCTTGCAGATTTTGGGGAGTATCCTAGAAAAATGCCAGTAAAAATGTGGAAGTAAAACAAAGGCCGTGTGAAAAATCTTTATAAATGAGCAGAGGATTTCACAGAGCTGAATAGGTTTTGTTTATAAAAACTGTTAAGCAAAGTCCTGTGCCCTATGCAGAGTTAAATTTCTTCTGTTTCTTCAGTACGTTGCTTGTTCATACGTTCCTTCCTTGACTATAAACTAGAGTTGAAATAAATCACTGTAATTTATATTTAAAACAAGAACTTTACCCTGGGCTGTGGGTTGTCTGGTCTTGAACTAGAACCTCATTTCTGCCTTAGAGTAAAAGAATCCCTAATGCAAATATAAAGGGAAAATTATAGACAAACTTGTCAATGTGCTTATGCATTTATTAGCAGCCACTTTTTGTTTGGAAATGGGGAGGAGTAAAAATTATAGATACTTAAGTGATAGGCTATAGAACCAAAAAATATGTCTACTGATACACTTTTTATGTGAACTCACCCCAGTGGCACTTAGCTAATCACTGTCCTCATCTCTGTCCAGTTACAGAGGATGTTGTTAAGTGGTCTGCTCAAAATAGACAGTTATGCTTTTCACTGTGGAGGCCACATTTGAAGACCAGGAGAAGACTTGCATGAAGACCAGTCTGAACTCCTGCATAACACTAATACATTACATGGGACTAAGCCACTTTGAAATTCAGGAAGTTGTTACAGTGTCTTTGATGTGATGGTCTTGCTGCCCATCCTGTTGTCTTTCCCTTTGTGATCGTATCTGGCTACAGATTATGTCTGTCCTCAAAGGAAAATATTTTCCCTAAGATAAGGTTGTCACACTCATCTGTAGTAATCAGCAGACCAAAATGCAGGTCATACAGCCTGATTTACATTATTTCCCTCCATTACTTATGTCTGTTAATAACAAAAAGATTTTCCCCTTGCAAAGATAGTATCCACAAAGATGATGCCAGCAGAATATGAAAAAAATAGCAGTGAAGTCTGTGCAGATGTAGATTCTGAGTCCTTACTTATGTCCTCCTGCTAAACGTGTTAAATGTAGGCACTGAATAAAAGTGAAAAAGAAGCATAAATGTAATTTCTGGGTTTAAAGTGTAATAGCATTTCCATAAATATTCATTTATACACTCCTTTTCAGTGAACATTATAACCCCTCTAGAAATGTATGTTTCACCTTTCACTCTCCTGTTTCTTCTATCCCCTTGTTGTAACTACCATTTCCCAGTACCGCTGTCTCTTTGGGTTTTTTCTGAGCTCTAGTAGTATTTCTATTGATGAACACAGCTGTGTAAGTGTATATTGTCAGCTGCAGTCAGAGGGTCAGTTAGTCAAAGTTATAGAAAACTGATTGATTACTCAAAGCTGGAAAATTTTCTAAAGAATCAAATTTTTGGATAAAAGGAAATCTAGAGTTATGAGAGTATTTGTTGGGGTTCTATCTTACTGCTGGTTATTAGCTTGATGTATATTTTTACTATAAAAATAGGTATAGGTGTGGCTTCTTTCTAACTGCTTTCAGATCACATTTGTTCAGAATCAAAATATATTATTTTTCCTACTGCCAGTCCTCCACGTCCAAGCTGGAATCTAAAAGCCAGGCTGCCTCTTGTATCCTTGCCAGTTGTAATTGTTCTGTGTTTGCAAATTAGGTGACAGTGCTGTTGCTGATGCACGAGGATGGCCTGAGTCCAGCTCCCTGTTCCATGCTGTAATTGGCCTTGCAGTGCTAACAGAAGTGAAACATTCCTTTTGTCAGAAAAAGCAGGAGCTACTTCTCAAAGACACACAAAGAGCGGACAGATTTTGGAGGAATGTGACATTTATACAGAGTTGATTTTTGGAGCATAACTCCCACGTGAAAAGAGAGGGAAAAGTTCAAAACAACTCTGCCCTAAAGGACACATTATACAGGGACGTAGCCATTTATGTAAAAAACCCTCCCAAAACAACCCACAAACAAACCGAATTCTTTCTCTCGAGGGAGGTCTGTTGGAGTGTATTCCCTCTCCCTGAAGTGTAAGCCGCCTTTTATAGGAAACACAAATAATTTATTCCAAAATGGTTTACGGAACTATTTATTCACATTTATAATTCAGCATCCCCTGGAGCGCATGGGGCTGGGAGTAAGGATGGTGGCCTTGGGCAGGCTTGCAATGCCACACCTGCAAGAAACCTCAGGAGGCAGCAGCTGGGAGGGTTAGGGGAATTACTGAAGTTTTTACCTTCAGATTATTGATGAAATTGGGCAATAGAAGCCTTGGTGTCTTTCTCACCTCAGTGGTAATCTCACCTTGTTCACTGGCAAAGAAACTTATTCCCTCTGCTGAAGGATAGGGACACAGGGATCATGATGTTATCTCAGCCTTCAGTATGCCCATAGTCATTGAATTTCACTCCATTCTTGCAGCCAATAGTTTGCGTGTGACCAAAATGTTCTTTATCTATGTAGAAGGTGTCTGAACTTGGACAGTTAACCACTGTCTGTAATATGATTCCGAAGGCTATGTTAGCAGGATTTCTAATCTAAACTTCCGCGTGAAGATCAGCAGCCACAACTCCTTCCTCGGTATTTTCCTTCGGTCCTAATAGATTCCCATCAGCATTACGGCTATAATGCCCAGTATTCTCTCATACACGTCATGACACTTAGACAGCATAGTTGACTCCATGCTCCTTTTTGATGTCTCTTGCTGCAAGGTACATAAATGCTCCTCTCCTCTCCTGATAAATATTTCTGTCACTCAGATCTATAACCTTTCACTCATCCATCTGAAAACAGATTTCATCTCTTTCTCTACCAAATTATCTATTAGCTCAATTGTTATTTCTCTGTTAAATCTTTCTGAGAGGTGTCTTTACTGCTGTAAACTCTTCCTCTGCTTTCTGCTCCTCAAAAAAGAGGGCTTTCTCTCTGTTGGCTGGGGGAGTTTTTCATCATACTCCAGCACCTGGACGTGGTCAATCTGCCAGCAAGCCTTGTGGGAGTGTAGGCATCATACCCCAGTCTCTAGGTTCCTCAGACACTGGGGGGTTACACAATTGCACTGGGATTACTATTTGCTTCAGACACGCTATATGGGGAGAGACGATGTAGCCCCTTTAGTTAGACATTCCTCTGACACCAGACAAACTTGGGGCCAAAATAACACAAGTTTTATTCTGACTGTCACCGTTTGAAAAAAAACCTGGTTGAAAGGTTTGTTTTAAACTGACCAATTGGACTATTCCCTTCCATGTTACGTTTAGCACCTCTCATTGGTTGTAAAAGTTTCTCGCGAGCGTCTGTCCCTTTAAGAGGTGCGTACTGTGGGCTCTTCGCGCGCTTTTTGCTCTCCGGGACCTCCCGTACACTTCCTGCTTTGCACTCTGAAGGGCACTGCGGGCTTGCATCTTCGCTCCGGGAAGAGGCTTTTCCAGACTTGCGGCTTGGCTCCGGGGACCTTACAGGCTGTGTCCCCTCGGCTCGGACCCTGCCCGCCTGCCTGCCTGTGGCTGCTGCTCCCCCGCGCTGCCGGAGCGGATCGGAGCTGTGTGCCGGGGAAGCCCCCCTGTGCCGCCTGGGACTGGAGACCCGCGCCCAGAGGCTGCCTTCTCCCTGCCGCCAGCGCCGTCGCCTTTTGCTGCTTCTCTTCCTTTAATTCGCATGACCAGACTGGTAGGAACAGCGTAGCTCGTGGTTTGCACGTTGGAGCCCGGCGTTCGTAACAGCCGCGGACCCTTTGTTTACTCCACGAAAGCGCACACGTGGCCGGCGCCATTTTGGACTCTGCTGCGGTTTTTATTTTTTTTTCCCTTCTCTCACTCGTGTTTAACCCTCGCTTCTCCATCCTGTACAAAACCCTCCAATTTTGCATTGGTTTTTCCCTGCATATTATACATTTTGTTCTAGTTTTATTAAAGTTTGTTTCAGTTTTCCAAACGTTCAGAGGTCTCACAAAATCTTTTCTTCCTTTTCCTATCTCTGCTTTTTAACCCTTTCTCTCCCGGTGCAGGGGAAAGGGGTTTTAGGGATAGGAGAGGACACGTCCCCGTGATTGGCTTGCCTCAGCCAACCGATGACACCGACAAAGCAAAAGGTAAAGACCATGTTTCATAAAACTATAGCAAGATTCTAAAAAAAGATGCTGTTTTGTAATGTAGACTGTAAAACACAATTCTAAGTCATGATTAATAACAAGACTCCTTCTCAGTTCTCCCGCTATTTTTTACTTACCAATATATGAAGAATATGAGACCAAATCCTTGATGTTCTCCTTAGCTATTAAACCCTGGACTACTGTAGGTGACCAATGGTCTTGGTTATTTTCTTGGTCTGTGGGCAGCTGTCTCTGAACTCATGTTTCTCCATTCACTGACATGGATTATAGGAAAATCTTTTCCCACTCATTTTATTACAATTTAGTATTTACATCAGATGTTTTTCTCAGGTAAGGTACTGATTTTTTTTTGAAGTAGTGCTATTTCTTATTCCAGTTACCACAGTTATTTAAAATGTTTGGTGCTATTTTTTAATCAGAAAGTCATACTGCATTAAGCCATAGAAGTTTTATGACCAGAGTATAATAGCCAGAATTTTTAATGTTTAATCTTACCATTTTAAGATTTTTTGGTCTCCTGTAAGAATGAAATTTGGTTTGTTTTTCAAGGTCCAGTTTCCTGCAACAGTATTGTCTATGTAGTACCTTTCTCCTTCAAGATTTTTTAAACACTTACATGTGACTTAGAATCATAGAATCATAAAAACATTTAGGTTGGAAAAGACCTTTAAGGTCATCAAGTCCAACTGTTAACCTAACACTGCCAAGTCCACAACTAAACCGTGTCCCTAAGTGCCACATGTCTTTTAAATACCTCCAGGGATGCTCACTCCTCCACTTTCCTGGACAATCAGTTCCAATGCTTTACAATGCTTTCAGTAAGGAATTTTTTTTCTAATATCCAAACTAAACCTTCCCTAACGCAACCTAAGGCCATTTCCTCTCATCATACTACTTGTTACTTGGGAGAAGATACTGACCCCCACCTCACTACAACCTCCTTTCAGATAGTTGTAAAGAGAGATGAGGTCTCTCCTCAGCCTCCTTTTCTCCAGGCTAAACCCCAGTTCCCTCGATTATACTGCACATCCTTTCTAGGACTGACAGCATCCTGGCACTCTTTCCAGCTCTGAACACCTGAGCCTAGGACACTCAGGCACAAAGTATCCAGATCTATAGGTTTAAAGATACTTATTTCTAACAGGCATTGTATTTGATGCTTCTTCTTTTTGTTAATGTAGAAAGTACACTGTCAATCTGATGTGATATAAGTATATAAACCTGTTTCCTCCCAAACACAGAACAGGAAGATTTATTGTCTGGATTTGCATTTGTTGATTCTTCTTCGTCCTTATTAATGACTTCATCATTTGCATCTACTTAAGAGCTAAACTATTGTTATATTTTTGAAATGCAATGTTAAATAAAATTCCACCAATCCTCCTCATTATCCATGTTACTCCAGACAGAAATGTTTATAATATTTCTTAATGAGTCTCTAAGATCTACTATATACTGATGGCTAGGTATGTATTCTTTTGAGTTCTTTTTACCTTTTTTCACCTTACTATTAGACTGAGATGGTTTTAGACCAATATGTCATTTTCTTTGTAAAAAATAATCATTCTTTCTTTATATAAGTTAGTCTTTCAAGCACTGTGATGCTAACTCATGTTTTCCCATTTAATTATCTTTTTATGACTGTTTTCCAAAATTTTCCTAGTTTGGAAAATAAGCAGAATATCTGTGACAGATATTAACTAGATTTTTTTCCTCTCAAGACAATCTTATCATACTGAATACTGTTGGGTCAATTACACCTTTGGTTTCCTGATAATCTGGTGTTGTTCACAATACGCTGGGTAGAATAGGCCACTCTGTTTCAGGAGCAGGGAATAATTGCTTACTGTGTGAACTCAAGATCTCATCCAAGCCCATAGAAAGACCATGGCCTATGTTTTTCCTAGATTCTCTGCCTGGGTTCCTATCTGTAAAAGGGGATAATGATATTTCTCTTCATTACAAGCTGTAGGAGAACATATGCTAAAGAATGGGCAAGCTGTTCAGTTAGGCCAACAGAAAAGTGACAATCTCAGCATAGAATTAGAAAAATACTTGAATGTGAAGAGCATTTTGTATTATTTGTGTTATCCTGAACAAGTAGCTATATAGTTGTATCAAGTCTTTATCTGACATGGGTTGTTATGTATGTGGAAGTGTGTTCTTTGTTTGGATATCTTAATGGTATACTTTGTGCTTGAGCTTATACTTTAAGAAATCAAGTATATAAAAGCACATTTGGAGATCAACAGAATGGGCAGTGAGTGAAAGCCTGACTCTCCTTTCCTGTGCATTTAAATTTGAAAATACTTCACTGAAGCACATCCAGTTTAACTCATGTAAAAATAGTATTTCATAGGAAAATTCAACTCTCTAGTGTTTGTATTACTTTTTGCAAAACAAGCATTTCTGCTTTCTCTTTACAAATGTAATTTCCTCCCATGTGCTAGTTTGTTTCTTTTCTCCCTAGTTCTAGAAAGGAAAATGCAGGAAATTATCTGATTACAAGATCAGCTGGAGTACAAGAAACATAGTGCCATTAGAAAGGTTTGAATATAAAAACTAAAGGTCTTGCCAGTGAAATGGATGAATGTTTAGGATACATTATTAGTCAGCCCTTGGAAAGTTGTGCAGAGACTCTTAGCAGAGTTAACTCCCAACAGGTCTCAGTGTGGAACATTCTGGTGTTTTCTCTCACCCACTCTATCTTGCTCTATTTTTTTTGCTATACTTACAAGAAAACTATAATTGCAGTTAATTTATTATACAAAAGGTGCTATTTGATGACACGAATGTTTCCATTTTGAACACTGTGCATTGCTATCTCGCTAACTTGTTATTTATTTGCAGTTAATAAAAAAATCCTCTCACCCCACCCATATTTTGATAACGTAATGGCTGCTCAAAGGTCCTCAGTGGGGAAAATGAGTCTATGATGCATAAATTCAGAATGATGAATTTGTCTGAGTTGACAGAAATGTCTGAAAGGACAATGGGAAGAAAAGACTGAAGTGCTACTGTTGAAGTGGAGGGAGTGAGATGGAGGGAGGTTGTTACCACCTGCTGCATTCAAAGCTATGTCCTTCTTTACCATCCTGCTGCAGGGCTATAGTGCCATTGAGGTCTTACCCTACGAATGGGTAAGACCTTGTTCCTTGGCACTGTTGTGTGATACTTGTCTTGAAGAAAAAGGTTCCTTTAGTGCTTCTGTGGATGAAGAAAATTTGCTTTTGAAAAATTTTGAACACTGCTTGAGTCTTCAGTATATGTTGAAGAAAACAGTGAGAGACTTTGTGACTGGAATAGACAAGTTCTCTATGTAATTTGAGACAAATATCTTGTCATTTGAAGGTTTTTATGCTCTTTAATTTACCACAGGATGCTACGAGAAATTTCCTGCAGTAACTAGGAGCACATCCAAGACATAGCCAGGACTTAGCAGGTGTTTGCCACATGCTGTTGTGATGGATAGGATAAGTTGGGTAACAGTGAGCAAACATCTGTCTTGTATTATTCATACAGACTTTGTTTCAATTCATATCAATGTTCCTATCAGTATGCGACGGTTGATTTGGTTCTCCAAAGTTCAGTATGAGGGCTGTAAATTTAGCCAGTAAATGCGTCTTTCTATGCAGGCATCCAGTTTCTTCCCAACAGTGATGACAGGACTTCCCAGGTCATCTGAACATGAAGAAAGGGAAACTTTCCCAATCAGCATATGTGAGTGTTGTTTCCTACCAATTCTTTATTCAGGCTATACAAAGTAAATAAATTTTCAAAACACATCTTACCCAAAAGCAAAGTTTACCATAGTAAACTCCAATGGGAAATTAAAATATCAGGAAACAATGTTTATTTTCTAGTGTTTTGCCAGCTGCAGAACAGAGTCCAGTAAGTAGAACAGACCTGGCCTGTTTGGTTGTTTCCTCTCTTGTGGCCAGATTTTGCTTGCTAGTCCTCTACCAGTCCTCTTTAGGCTATTTATTCTCCCTTACATACTGACTGGCAAATGGCATCCAGGCAAGGAAAATATGCAGGAGAGTTTTTAATGTTTCATTGGCATTTAGAAATTAAAAACTAGTTGAGATTACAAAGAGTGTAAACCTGTTATTTATGTAGTAAAGAGCAGTGTGATGCAAAATTTTCCATATGAGAAAACAATGAGGCCACTGTGAGGATGTAACACCATTTTCACAGACTTTCTTCTCTGGCTCTTTCCATGGCTTATTTCAGTTCTCTTCAGGAAACTGCTCTGGAATTTGCTCTTCAAGATGTGTTGAGAAAAGAAAGGAGACTGGCTGTCAGGCTTTTGTTTACTTAATTGGTTTTTTCTAGACTAGGATGTAACTCAAGATTTTTAAAATAAACTTGTTGATCTGAATTAAGATGAAGAAATGAAATCTGAAAAACATACAAAACCAGTCAGAAAAAAAAAAGGCTGTTATCAATCAAATAATTTCTGCAATTTTAGACAATTTGGTTGCATTTTTTCTTTCACCCAACCAAGGTGATGATGTAAACAAAATCTCTAAACTAGAGGACATTTCTGTATCACAAACCTTGTTTACTGAGGAGAACTTTAACTTTCCCAACATCTGCTGCAACAGAAACATGACAAGATGCAACCAGCTGAGAAGAATTTTGGAGGGTGTAAAGGGTAGCTTCTTGATAGAGAATGGACTGGGTAACCAAGGGTGAGGCACAGATGTATCTCCTATGCAATAACAGAGAAGTTGTGGTTGGGAGTGTGATAATCAGTGTCAGCCTTGGCTGTAGCAACCACGAACGAGTGGAGATCAAGAATCCAAAGGGAGTGAGGAAAATGACTAACAATCTTAATCTCATTCAGAAGACTGGTGGGCAGGATCCCATAAGACACCTCTGAAAGGCAAAGGAGATAAAGACATCTTGCAGGCTTTTAAGAACAGTGTAATCCAAGTTTTTTCTTATACTTAGGAAAAACCATAGATGTATCAGGAGCAAAATGCAAAATCATGCATTGTAAGTCATACTTGGGAAAGCAGAGCCCCCACCATTTGCAACAGTCCAGGCTTGGTACAGGTTACCTGGGCAGGAGCTCTTTGGATAAGTCGCTAGAGCTTTGAGAGGGACAGTGATGTGCACAGGAGTGGGCCACCTTGGGGTTGGCAGCAGTGAAGCCAACATGATCTAGTGCTGTATGAGAGAGGGCGCAGCCAGGAGTTGGAGAGAAATGATTGTTCCTCTCAACTTGGCATGTCTTGTACCACACCTAGACACTGTGTTCTCTGGCTTGGTCTCCCCAGTCTGAAATATTGCCAAACTGGAGTGAGCTCAGCAGAAGGCTAGCAGCATGCTGAGGCTGGAGCACATACCCTATGAGGAAGCCTGATAGATGGGGCTGCTTCAACCTGTAGAAGGATCAGAGCAGTCCTTCCATTTATAGGCAGGTTGTTGAGAAGATGCTGGCAGGATTTGTGCGGCAATGTGTAGTAGCAGTAGGACAGAAGACAACAGGCGTAAGATGAAACAAGAGAAGTTCAGACTGGATATAAATGGAAAATGCTTTCTACATGGGGACAGTCCAGAGTTGAGCAGGTTTTCCAGAGGGGCTATATAGTCTTGCATCCTTGGAGCTTTTCAAGACCCGACCTCCTCAGTGATGCTGCATTTAGCAGGTTACTGCACTGGGGATCATCTGATGTTCATTCCAATCTGCATACGATTCCATGACTTTTCTGCTTATAGTTAATGGAACAGAGAAATTGTTCTGTATTTTGAAGAGAGAAAAAAAACCATAATTTTTTTAGAAAATACCGAAAGAAGATTTTTCAACATTTCTTATTTTTTCCCTACATGTATTTTTCTAATGAGTGTGATAGCCCGGTATCAAAGGCTCAGTTTTCTGAAAGGCGAAATATTTTGTTGAAATAGAGGTGACCACCTCTACTTCAGCAAGGTTCAATATGACATTGGTTCTGTATGAAGGAAAGGGTTCATTAGCAAAAAGATCTTTGTGACAGTTGCTCCATTGGCAGACTTCCTTCTCTTGCCCTTGCATTGCTAAAGCCCATACTTTTTAACCTGCCAGTAGTGCTGACTTTTCAACTTCACTTTGCCGTAGAGCAGAAGATGAAAGTGATTGGAAACTAATGGGAGTTCTGTTTATAGGCAGACCTATTGTACTACTCTGAATTTTTAATATCAGATCATGAATTAAATTGTCTGTGCTTTTAAACAGATGAGCCAAGTGAAAATGTTATCTTAGCTGTTGAACACAGGGGATTGAGAAAAGGTAATTTATGTTACTTAAAGTAAATTTAACAGAAATCTAGTGTGTTTTTTAATACTTTGGTATTTAGCACCTATTATATTTTCTGAAAATTAATAAACTCAATTCACAACATATGTGAATATTCTCAGCCAAGGACAGGTTAAGTCCAAGAATATATTGCTAGTATTTTGTTCAGAACTAGTCATGAGCAAATTGTAAAAGTTGTTTATGAAACAAATAGATTATGTTTACAGCCATCTGCTTTTGTTCTGGATGGGGCAGGAAAAATATGTAATAAAGAAGTCAAACTACAGGACATGACATAACACTTATTGCCGTTTAAATTTTTCGGCATAATCAGTGCGTTCAGAAATGACCTACCTTTATGAGCTTTTGTAGGAACATTTCACATGATTTGAAATCCTCTTCCCCATATCAGCAACTGGGTTATAGGGTATACATCTTTGATGACAGAATAAAAACCAAGAAACATGCGTGATAGACTTTCATACCAGATCTGTGTGGCCTTAATCAGTTGCTTCTATCTGAAATAATTTCCCCGCCACCCCCACCCCCCCACCCCCCCACAAAGGTCAGTAAGGATTTGGTTACTTATTTGGGGACCTGTCAATCACAACAATGAATGATATGGTGACAATGAACAGTAGCTTTCATGCATAAATATTTCCAAGGGCTTGTCAAAATTGTGAGCTTTATTCAAGAAAATATTTGAGCAAA
Organism: Bucorvus abyssinicus; assembly: GCA_009769605.1. NCBI lineage: Eukaryota > Metazoa > Chordata > Aves > Bucerotiformes > Bucorvidae > Bucorvus > Bucorvus abyssinicus. The sequence goes on from CM020063.1 coordinate 15,941,439, forward strand.
GAAGGTACATATAGCCTGTAGCACATAGACAATCTGGTGATGGGTAGTTTTAAGTGAGAACAGATTGTTAAGACAAGTCTGTAATCAGATGTGGAGATGTCAGAACTGCTCAAGATTTAAATAGCTCAATGAATCAATAATACTGTATTGCAGTTTTAATTCAGTTCAGTGCTAAACCCTTGTGATTAGAAATAAGGCACACTGAAACTAATATTAAAACCTTCCATACTATCAGCATGAGTCACATGATCCACATGGAACTCGTATTCATAGGAAAATTAAAATACTTTACAACCTATGCAAATAAAACAGAAATTGTTTTAAATGAATCATTTATTTCTAGATATTTTTAAGGTCTTAAGCTTTCCTGAAATTCCTTTTAAAAATATGAGACATTATTATTTTTATAATATCTTTATTTTCTCACTTTAGTCTTATAATTTCAGGTGTATTCCGTACCCCTTCCATACAAAACCTTCTGCTTATTTAAATCTTCATGTGCCAACAGTATGGAAATTTAATTTAGTCTTTCTTTCTTTGTGATCCTAAATCACTCTGTACAAACCACACTCCATCATCAACCATATAGCCTGGAAATAGTATTATTTATCAGTGACACATTTTTGACATGACATTTTTGAAATGATACTATACAAATGTGGAAACCTCAGTAATATCACCCAATTTTTGCCTTCTATTTTTCTCTAGTTAGTGTATACATATACCTTAAGATTCTTTTTTTTTTATGATGCCAAGAAAAGGGAAACGAGCCAAACAAGAAGTGGAACACAGCCCTTTGGATGGTTGGGCTGCTGAAATACTGAGAATATTCTGCATCTTGCCATTTGTATGTCTAACTTTTGCCTTTGTTTTCCTCCTCTTTTCTCACACTGCAGGGACAAGGATTGCTTTCTTGTTAAAGCACTGTACAGTTCCCAGCAAAATGGGCTTTGATCCGTGTCTGGGGCTCCTAAACCTTATGGTAATAGAAATTAAAATAGGTATTTATAATCAGAGAAACTGTGTGCTAGTTTTGAGTCAACTATATTTGGATCATGTGCAGAAGTTTGTATCCTTGTTCCAAATGACTGATACATATAAATAAATAGTAATTCCAATGAAGTCTACTGTATATATAAAGAGTAATTCTGTGCAAATCCATGAAGTTACACCAGTGTAGAACAATTTATTTACATACTCCTTCTCTGGTGTACACCTAAAACACTGAGCATATTCTACCACATCTTTTCCATAAAAAAGGCCAAACAAACAAACAAATAAAAAATCCCCCCCTAATTTTAAATTGGATCAAAAGATCATAAATCAGTACCTTGAAAGAATCAGCAAACTGTTCTGCTAACAAGTATTGTTTAGAGCAATCAGTCTGCATTGTCTGTCATAGAAATATGCCAACTAAATTTTTAATACAGTGTCATGATAAAATAGTTATGTTGAGACATCTTGCTTCAGAAAAGGTGAACAATGATTTTGTGTTGGCTGGAGATGATTGCTTTTTATGGTTGACTTCACAGCTTGGAGATTTTTGGCTTTAATCTCAAAATAGACAGCAGTTATTTTAATTTCTTACCTTTATCATAACCATATGATGCTCCCAGCCATCGAGATTCTGGAGGCTTGTGATTTTTGGGGGGTAAAGAAAAGGACACTTAATCCTGGTTGTACATACCCAAGAAAATATCTTGGTTGAATTAATTTGATACAACTATTTCAAGATCAATTGAAATCTCCTCTTTATAATCAGGGAAAAAACTTATGTGTGTTTTTAAGTACTGTCTCTCACACACTTCATAAGAAAGGCAATCAAGAAAGTCAAATATGGTGGTTGGATATTTTTCTCGCTTGGTATCTTTGACTGTTATGGCTGTGTGTTTCAGCAGATCTGGTCAAAGGCATTCTACTGCATTTGAACCTTCCAGCTTCCCTGGACTTCTAGTCTGAGAAGGTATTAAAATATATCAAAAATCCTCTTGTGCTTGGAAACTTCTGTACTAACAATGTTAAGCAGCAAATATTTTAGAAACCCACAAACAGGAGTTTCTCTGGACTGAAGGTGGCAGAACAGACAATAGTCACTTTACCCCTTTACAGCAAACACACTCAACCATCAGTTTGCTAAGTGGCCATGCAGTATCAATTATTATAATAAATTTCCAGTATTGTCAGTGTTCCTCCTGTTCTATGCAGCAGCTTCGTAACTAGAAGTTCCTAGGAGTTCAACTTCGGTTATGCTGTATCGTTATCTTGGGTTGAATGAGGCCCTGCAATGTTCTTTTCTGACTCCAGCCACTAAAAGCACTTGGTAACTTCTGACAGTTTATATAGATTACTACTTTGCTTCTTAAAATAACAAATCTTTGATAAACCTGAGTCTAACTGAAGATTTAGACAGGGGCATAAGAAGAGTATCAGGCAGAACCGACTGTGGAAGGAATGTCTTAAATATAGCACCCATGCACAACAACTTTCTGTTCAGCTGTCAAGCTATGATTACTAAAATGTAAGTCAACATATGACAGCTAATTTAGCTTTTGTATTTTGTTTTTTCTATTTAGTGGCTCTCAAAGCAGTGAGAGACAGGCATTAACAAATTATTTGAGGTAACTGTGCTCATCTACCAATGCCTGGATACTGGTGCAAAATATCAGCTTACCTAAGGGATTTTGGAGGGTAATTTAACCCTCACTGGTTCAGCAATCAGATAATGAAATAGCTGAGGGCTATCTTTCCCTCCTTACACTAACGAGGTCTTGTAGGACTGAATTTGAGGACTTGGACCATATGTTGCAAATGGACATTCTTCTGGGAGTTATTTTAGATAATTCATACTGGCTACTTTCTTAGGGAAAACCAGACAGAATTTTCTCTACCAGCAATAATTCCTAGCTTCCCTGAGTCAATGACCTTTATTTCACTCCCAAAGGAGGAAATGGGGATGCTTACTAATATCCAGCAGTTTAAAAAGTCAGTTTTTCTTTCTCTCTTTCACATGAGTTTTTTCCTCCCTGCCTTTCCAAATACTGACAGCTATTTCTGGTACGTGACTGTTTCAAGTGTGTGAAGTGTTCTATATGGTGCTAATAGGGTATTGATCGAGGAATGAGGCTACAGAAATACCTGTTTGGCATGAACTTTGTCTAAAATACCATGTAAGAACCTTTTTGCTCTCATACAGACTGGACTGAAATACTAGGATTTAGCCATCTCTGACTTAATGTCTATGTATGGAAATAACGTGAAAACAATTTTAATTAGTTCAGTTTATCTGAAACACTGGAACAACCTCTTACTTCCCGTCTTAACAAAAAGCCTAAGAATAATCAAAGGCCATGTCTAGACTGCTGTCAAACCATAGAACATGCTGTGGGTCCTCCCTTGTCAACGCATCCAGGTTTTCATGATTGTTACTTCTGTGTGAAAAACCTCACATTTTTTGTGTACAGACCAGCTTTGCAGGCATTTTCTAGACTCTGCTTCCTGAAAAGATTTTCCATTGATCATTGCTTTTTTTATTTTTTTCCCCCTGAGTTCAGCTCTTAATCAATTTTACCCACTGATGCTGTGGCCAGAATCCTTTGGGAAAAGCCAATAATTAGAGGGGCAGCAGCATAGATATCTAGCAGTTTTCAATGAACTAGAAAAGAAGCAGCTATTAAAATGAATTAAGAAATGAGCTTGTCCTGTACAAGAATAGTGTTCTCAGTGCTAGTGCCATTCAGTAAGGCTTGCAACTTAACACAACTTCAGTTTCATAGTTGACTAACTTTTAAAGTTGTTTATTGCTGTTCACATCATTGTTATGCCACATGGATTCCCTTTCATCTCTAGGTTCAGGTTTTGGATACACTTTCTTCTGGATATATTTCAAAGCCAGGAAGCCAAGGGCTTATAGTGCTGAAGAGCTTAGTCATAGCTTGGTCCAAGTTCTGAACAATGATTAAGCTTACGATTTCTGAAATGTTTATGTGAGCTCTGTCTTGTATTGTTTATTGCTGTTGTTGACACTAACACGTATGGTCCAGATGACAAAATAAGATCTGCATTTGAGATTATGTGGTGTATTGTAAACTCAACTTTGCAGATGTGCTTCTAACTAATCAAAGACAGAGGAATTGCTTTAAATCACATGTTGGAAAGTTAATAGGGATGTTTAAAGCAACTCTTCCATTTCCAACTTGGAGAAGTTGACAGGCACAAATAACTGGAGGCTTAGTGAGATGTTTCTGAAGCTACTAACAGGCTTCCTTCTTTGGAAAACCTTAAGTGCAGCTGAAAGAGAACTCTAAAAATTATTTACAAAATAAACTAGTAATTAATACCTGCTGGTGGGAGCAGACTTAATAAATTCTGAGTGTTCTGAAAAGTGACCTAAACTAATTCCCTCACAAGAGTCCAATGAAATACAATAAATATGTGACTACTCCCATGTTGCAGCTGAAGAAAAGGATGTAGACTTTCATATCACGGGGACATGACTAAGCGTGAAGCCTTGTTACCACAATTTCCCTCTCAGTCTGCAGGGACAACTAGGTTATTCCAGAAAGTTTGTCACTTCCTTATGGGCCGAACCACACGCTTCTCCAAAGAGCAGCACCCTTCACTTCCATTGACTCCTGAGAAAACTTGTCTGAACCAAGTATCCTGGATTTGTGTTAAAAACACACAAGAGGTAGGATTTTAGCACCTATTTAGGTGCCTAAACTTGTACTTACAAGTTGGCATCAGACAAACTAGTAATTTTTAGTACAAACCTCTCAGAAGGTACTGGCAGGACCTAAATATAGTACTTCCATTCAACCAAGAAGACTTCAGGGCAGGAAAGGAAATTTGACTCTGTTCTTGAGTTGTCACTACTTCTCCTGTGTCCAGTTCATTCCCATTTTCTGTTGGGACTGCCTTCCTCGGCCTTAGCATTTAGTTCCAATTTTATTTTTATTTCACTTTGAGTTTTACTTACATGATCACAACAGTCTTGTTAGCCGGCTGCTAATGGCATCATATCAGATCATGTCCTTGTGAATGGTGATGAAGTGTACCTTCATCCGGTTCTATACCAATAACAACAAACCCAACAGCAACAACAACCACAGTGTCAGGATAGTGTTGTATCTCAGCTGCTATCACAGACTTGGAATATTTCAAGTCAATCTGAATCTATTCTATTGGCCTTTATGATTTTATTTGATTTGAAATAGCTCGATCAATGGCAGTGTAACTCCAGGATATAAGTAATTTTTAAGATGAGTGAAGTGAGACAGGGATCGCTTTTCTCTGAGAAGTACCAACAAAGAAGGAGACAGGATTTCTGAAAAAGGGTAGGATCTGCAATCTGGAGTGGTTGTTGTACCAGACTTGAGGAGTTTCATTCCTAGTTTCTCGTGCAGCACCTCTTTGTTCTTATCTTTGTCAGGTGGCTGCTGGACATCCTCCGCACAGGCAAGTGACCTGTGACAGTTCCCTTTCTTTTACAATTTCCATGGGTAGGGAACCATTTCGACCTCCTGTAACACTGAGCTGGATGCTCTACAAATCACAAAATTTTTGGGCTTCTCTGTCCTTTTATTGTCCTCCTGAAAAAGATTTATCTGTTGTAACATCTGATGTGATTTAGCACAAGGAACATTGTATCTCTTTTACGTAAAATATTTAATCTCTTTAGCTCTACTAAGTGCTTTGCACAGGAGAAACTCTTCCTGCTTTCTACTTATCTTTCAGCTCTCCCTCGAAATGATATATTTCCAATGTCAATGCTTTTTTAATGAGCAAAGTGGCCTGCACGCCTTAGTTCTGGTATTATAACAGATAGTCTTCTTATGATGGCATACAACGTGAGTAATTGTTGTTTATACACAATATTGCTTTTCAACAAACTGAAAATGCAGTTTATACAACAATAAACCACAGCCTAATTACTTACGAATGTGGTGCAACCCTGTTTCTTATGGTTTTCGTTATTACTGCAGTATTGATAAGTCATTAAGAAACTAAAAGGAACACTGTTTTTTCTTAAGAGTTAACACAAGTTTTACTTGCGTTTACGTGAAAAGAAGTAGGTGTTACGAATGATCAAACAAAATAAATCTCAGTAGCAAAAGCCCTCAAAAGCCAAATGTATACTTCTTGTCTGCACTCCACCATTTTGATTTATGAATATTTTAACGGTGCTATTCAGAAATCACCCAACATCTCCAGATGCTAATACACCTATGAAATTTAGTTTCACCACAGTAAACATAACAACTAGAGCTTCATTTGGATTTCATCTGTATTGTTTGAAACATGACCTTGTAAAACACGGCCACATTTCACTATTTGTATTTACATATCTCCCTGTAATATAAAATTGAATTATACAATCAGACTACGTGAAACACATTGGTTTAGTACCAATGCGTTTCTCTAATCTCCTTTGCTGTTTCACATGACTCATTTTGTAAATATTTACAAGTTTGTTTCTAAAAGCAAGAATTTTATATGAGGTGGGAAATACAAACACAACAGAAGTATCAAATCAGGAAATTATTTTTTGTTGGCTACAGACTGATTCACTTCAGAGACTGATGAGTGTTGTAACATAGCAGTCGCACAGAAATAGGGGTTCTCTTTAACTTTCCTTCAGATACAGCTGGTGGTGTTCGTACCAGGCTTTTGTGTCTTTATCAGCTCATCTTTAATTTTAACCACATTCTACAACAGCTGTTCATAGCTACACTAGGACAGCAGAGCTCAGAAGTTCCCCCAAACTTGTTCATCATTTAAATTCAAATACACTGAAATTTAGGTTGGATATCAGGAAAAATTTCTTTACACAGAGGGTCATTAAGCATTGGAACAGGTTGCCTAAGGTGGTGATGGAGTCCTCTTTCCTGGAAGTGTTTAAAAGACATGTGGATTTTGTGCTGAGGGACATGGTTTAGGGACCCTGGCAGTGCAGGGTGAACGGTCGGACTCGATGATCTTAAAGATCTCTTCCAACCAGATGATTCTGCGAGTTTGTGGTTCTGTGATTCTGTGACCTTTCAAAGAACAGTTTGTCCTCATATTTCAAGAGAAGCCTTGTGTAGTCATTTTTGAGTCAAATTAACTAGAAAAGAGTTTTGTTTAGTCATGTGTTTATGTTTGAGTTCTATCACTTTTCATTAAGGTTACATTATGACAGTGTTAACAAGACCGGTTTTCATGCAGAAGTTACTTATTATGTTGAAATTCTCACCAGAAACAGCTACAGATATTTGTCTGAAAGAGAACAGGAAAAACTTCCATCACGGTAACTCACCATCTAGGATACAAACAAGTTCTAGGAAGTGGGACTGGCCAAGAGAATAAAACTGAGCAGGCTTTATTCAATCTGAAACTGTATGTGAAATAAACAGGAGAAGCACTTGGAGAATGACAGAAAGTCTTGTCGGGACTGGGAGTCCATGGAAGATATCACTGAAAAGGGAATGTGGCTGGACAGAGCTGAGTGAATGGTGATTGTAAATATGTATTTGACTCAAAGGTGCAAACCTCACTCAGACTCTTTCCCTTTTCTCTCTTTATTGCAAGCCTTTTATGCGTGAAACTTTATTTGCAGAAGTATCCTTTCATTGTATCCTGGATTTACCCATGCAGTCATATTGGAAGTATATGCAAAACCATTTTGAAAACCCTTCCTTTGTTTGAGGATCATACAGTCAAAGGAATGATGTTGATAAAATAATATAAATGACACTACAAAGCCCACTGAATTCTGCACAGTGTAACTTCAAGACTCTGAGCATGGCCATTACTTAAGAAAAAGACTTGGCATCAACAATTCACACATGTTTTAAAATGGAATAATTTACAGTAATTAAGATTGGAAGAATGGCTAAAGTCTTTAAATTAATTTTTGTATCTTACAGGAGAAAAAATTCCTCCTGGACTGCGCTGCAGCCTTTTATTTTCTGTGCCTCACTGCATGCTAAAATACGTTTTTTAATGGCAACGTCACAGCGGCCATCTCAGTGTTTTATCTATTGTGCTCTGTTCTGCTAGCAGCTTCTCTTGCTTAGGAGGTTTATGTGATGCAAAGTCTTTCTCATTCATAAGGGAGTTGAGTTGCAGTAACATTAGTCTTACATTTTAGTTAAAATTTCCAGCAGCACTTGGTCTATCTTTACACTCTGAACTAGTCTCTTCAACCTAGTTTTCTGAAGGTCCTTCTCTGCTGCTTCACCCTCCATGTGGGTAGAATTTTGCAGGGCTGAACATCCAAGCCTGGCTGCATGACTTTCTCAGCCAAGTGGCTCTGCCCATATAGGTTTTTCTTCTTGACAGTCTGCAGGAGGAGGTGTCTGGGGCGCAATGCTAGGCTGTTTGTTTAGTTTAAGACTGCTTAATTTCTTGATTTGTTTTACTTAGTAATTTTTTCTGACAAAGTAACAAGATGGTAGCGAGTGTTTCTTCAGGCAGAAACAGCTGCCTGATGTCACCTTTTAGGGTGGTTAATTTTGTAAACAGGATCCCAGCTGCTCTGATACTGGGTTCCATGAAAATTAAATTTCTTCTAAACTGCTAGATGCACGATCAGAAACATAGAAGTATGCATTTAGTCATCAGCTCCCTTGTAGTACAAAACTAAATCTCCTTCCATCTCCCCATCACCAACCTTTTCATTCTCCTTCTTCCTCTCAAAATGAAGAAGAAAAATTAACTGTACTTAGACCTTTCTTCAGGGAATGTCTGGGTGAACTGCTATGTAAACTAACAGATCCAGGAGATCACTGTATTCAATCAGTGTTAGACCAAACAAGGTCTGAGCTCTTAAAACTCAGATATACACACTTTGGACCCATCAAGAGTTGAGCTCTTGGGTGAAAGTCTCAGACAAAAATATATCAGATTTAATGTAATGAGCTTACAGAATTATCCACATCCCTCTTGGTTTAAGTATAGTTTAGGTATAGCTGATGCTTCTATAGCAATAGTCTAAATGACCTCTTTCAGTGCTCTTATCTAGGATTCCTCTTTGCTGTTTAAAGAAATTATCCCAGAAAAGCTTGTGGAAGAGTATTCTTAAAGTGCTCTCTCCATGTCTGCTTTTCTAAGTATCTGGTATGTTCTTGAGCCCACTGAAAACTGTTAAATTCCAGCACTTTGAGGTTACCGATACTGTCTCAGCTAGGTCTGGAGTACAGGAATTCTTAGGTTTTTCATCCTTATCTTCTTACATAATCACATCATAGAACATAAGGATAAAAATACGTTGACAGTAGTCTCAGAGGCCAAGATTTGCTGACCTGGGATGTCTTCCTAGTGTTATGGTTCTCAGATAACTGGCACAGAGCTGAAAGTGACAATATGGACAGAAAGAGGTAAACATATGCATTCTTTGTACACAGAAACCCATGGGGATATCCTTGAACTTAATTTTGTATAAACAGAAGTAGCTAAAAAGATAAAATAAATGCAAAGAATGTTATATGCTTCCCAAGACATCATATGCTCCCAAGAAGAGACTTGGAAGCAGCAGCCATATTACATTTGGGATTGCCTTGAAAGTATGTGCGTGGGAATCTGGCAAATAGTCCACAAAGGCAGAGTTGTTGTGGGGAGTGGAGGCACACTGGGAATGGTGGAAGGACAAGCTCCAACACCCTATGGTGAAACAGAGGAAGACTCTTTAGATTCTAAATATGAAAATGTAAAGAACATGAAATCTAGAGCTATTTGAGTTCAGAGAGAGAAAAGATAAATTGTGCTTGGATGTGTGGGCAGGTAACACTGATTAAGTTTGACAAAATTATCAGGAGTTATTTTGTGGCTTCGCTATTTTCATTAAATGACACTAACTACCTCATAGTTTTAGATTTCCTTTTCAGTGATGCAAAACTAGATGGTGGCTGATGAAGGGAACACCTCAGAAGAACATGGCAGAGCAAGCTACTGTCATCTGGAAGGTGACACGCCTGGAGGTTTGAGATGGTGTATCTGAGTAATCCTTCCTAACACCCACAATATGTCCTGCTTGCTCTGTAGAGAAAAGGGTAGCAGAGTTCACATCCACCAAGTCATTGTTCATGCCAGTTATGGCCTCTTAGGAACACAGAGGAGAAAAGGCTTAGTTTCCTCTTGCTCCACCATATGCTGCCCAAAAAGGAGAAAAGTTGGAACGATGATTACTGAGGAACAGAAGGACAGGCAACTCCTCATTTTGTTCACATCTTTTTCATTTTCCTGAGAACAAAACTCTGCTCTAAGATCTGCTGATCTTATCTCCATTTTGACATTCTGCTCCGTGCGTATACGTGGAAACATTACCGTAAATATGGGAGAGTAATCTACAAAGCCAGCAAAGAGTGGAATGTTGCAATGGCTCGAGAAGGATTGTTTTGGGGGGTTACTACCAGGATATTTTCATATTTCACAGTCAATACGAAAGGAAAAGGAGTTACAGCTTTGTTTAGGAATAAACAGTTCTTTTGTGGAAATAAATAAAATTATCTCATTTTCTGTAGGCCAGATTAGTATTGTTTTCAAGAATCAAGTCTGAATAAACAGCAGACTGTTCTCATTCAGAGGTGAAATCATAAATTGTTTTCCCCCTTAAATGTCCCTGGACTTTTTGAAATGACATCACCTGCACATTCATCAAAGCTGTGTATCTGGCGTATTTTTTTCTCGTTTGGCAAAAATTAAGCAATGACTTGACTATTGTCCAATTTCTAGAAAAAAAATTACTTTAAAAAAATACATGTGTTTTAAATTTGTTTTGGAGGCTTAGTAGCATAGAGGTTTTTATGCCATTATTTCCATACTTCTTTTACCCCCTCAATTTTTTTGGAACACATATTGTGTAGAATCAGAAATGTTTTCTTATTGAGCAATCTGCAAATCAAGAAAATAAACTGCCCAGAAATGTCTGTGTTTTCCTGATAACCTCTTTTGGGGGAAGAATGTTTGCTCGGGTCTCACTGTGGTTTCTGCCTGGTGGGTGGGTCGGCTGTGCTTGGAACGTCCCTCCAAGCAGCTCTTGAGAAGATTGTTGCTGAGAGCCCTATGCAAAGGCCCATACAGCTGGGACTCAATTGTCAATGCTTAGCTTTATGCCTGAGTTTAAACTCACCTCCTCTTAGCAAAACATTATGGCTTGAGCGTCAGGGGCTGCTTCTAAGGACTAAGGACTTTTGTCTAAATCCTGTTGAGAATGGGAACATCTGCCTGCTCAGCAGGCATTGGATGCATGCCTCAGCGCAGGCACAGAGGCCGTCATGCATTTAAGTAGCTTGGTGGTTTGGGTAAAGTGTGCTGGGTGTGCCTGTCTGTTTGCCTGCTGGGGCAGCTGTCTGCCAGTGTGGAAGGGTGGTTGCGTTCCTTCTGACCAAGTCATGCCAGTGACCAGGTGTTGCACTAGCAGGAGGTTTTCCCTGGAGCAGCAGCAGCAGCAACCTGGGAGTCCTTCTGTCTGTCTGGAGGAATGTCCTCTAGCCAGCAGGCTCTGCATATATAAGGAGTCATAGTGCCCTTCTGTCCTCTGCGTTCTGGCACTGGTGAAGGGAAGTACCAATTCACGAGCCTAAATATCTAGATTAACTTCTGGGTGCCAACAGAGCTTAACACGGAAAAAGGCCAAACTCCACTGCTCAGTTTTTCTTGGTAATTAGATAATAAACATAAGCTTTTATTATTGCTGATTACTTTTTAGTTTGTGCAACATTACTGGACAATAGGAGACAGACTGTGGGCAAGAAATATTCCTGTATTAAATTAATTAAGGAGGCCAGGCTGGAATTATGTAATCTTCATTCCTCAAAACTGAGAGCTTGGTAAAATAATTAATTCTCTTCATAGCAGCTTTAGATTGGACCCAGAAGGCCAGCTTATTGCTGGAGTTAATGAAACCAGTATCGTTGGTCTGCACTACTGTTTAAACTCAGAAAGCTAAAAGCTATGGGCTAGCTAGACCAATTTTTTCTTCCTATACTTAAACTTCATAAGAACTGCTACAGTGGATCAGAGCAAAAGTCAAACTAGTGAAGCTTCATCTCTAATAGTGACGAGCCCTTCTTGTTTATAAAGAGCAGAAGAAACAGTGTGCTAAGTAAGATCTTTTCTTCTGCATTTTTATACTGCTCTTAGTTGAAGCTTGAACCCAAGTTTAGGCTTTATCAAGGCTGCATCAGGCAGTAGAGTTTAATAGCTATCTGTAGAACTGCCTTTAGCATCTCAGTAACCCCAAGGACTTCACTATATTTACTCCTGCTTCTGCAGAGGAATGCCTTGGCTGCAGGTAACTAGAGTGATAACAGTTTACAGTTGGGACAGCTGAACCGGCTTTTCACTAGCCATTTGCCTGACTAGAGCTCAGAGTGGTCTTCACTGCTACTTGTGTGCAAGAGCACATATGGGTATATACATGGGCCATATGGGCCGTTAAGTCATTAACGAGGCAAACCAGTATTTTTTAAAAGACTTTTGCTCATGTGGCAATCTTCGTATTTAGGTACTCACTTATTCATTTTTAGGCCCTTATATCCCTGGGCATTGAGATTTGCACATGGTCTTGTGATAATCTAGAAAACCCTTGCATCAGAGAAAACCCAGGCTGGTGTCTGGCAGTTAACGTTACTCCAGCTTTGGGTATTTGTACCCGTCTTCTGCCTCTCTTAATCTTGCTTTGGGCTGGGGAGGAGAAATCAGCTTCAGACTTTTGACTTACTAGAGCTGAAGTTCCAGGGCGTGACACAAAGCATCTTAAAGACTGTAACTGGTGAGCACCTTTTGATTTAGACTCTTGCTGTGGTCAATATTCCCGGAGTGTTACATTTGGGTGCATCAGGGCCAGATGATAGACCTCTGGCTGAACAACGTCTTTCAACAAGAAAAGGTTGTTGGTTCATGGGGAGAGCTAAGTCATTAGAACTGACTGAACGGGATAATCTAAAATGATGTTTTGCTTTTGAGGATACAATTCATACCTATAACCTGGCTAATCTTTCACTCCTGTTTGCCTGTCTGACTAAATTTTATTTGTACATTGTAATGAGATTGACTTCTACATAAATACCTTAATTTAATTTTTTTTGCACAAGATAAGGTCTCATTCCAGTGTGTTGTTGGAAAATGACACATTGGACCATATACACTGGCAATCTTTCTGCCTGTTGAATTGAACAAATCAGACACCTGCCCTTTCCCATATAGGTAACTACAAAAAAAAAAAAAAAAAAAAAACTGTTCTTGCTGTGGAAGAAGGACTAACAGTGATTTTACGTGGCAGAGACACTACCAACAGTATAGTCAGAATGTATTGTTTTCTGACTATTGCTCCACAATAGAAGAGAGCTTCAAAAGACGCATTTGTGCCAATATATGCAAAGGACAGAAAGTACTTTCTTATTGTTTATTACAGTAAATTTCTCAAATAACTGGAAGAAGTTAAAACTAGAGCTTTCTGTAAATTTAAGTAAAATTGTAAATAAAAACTGAACTGGCATCAGCTTCTAATTTCTTTTTTTTTTTAGTGTTATACTCCTGATTTTAGAACTGGACAGTAAGTGACATGGACATTTGGAAAAGGGTATCAAAAGGAGGCAAGTGGTCAATTTTAAACATAATAATCATAGTTACATTTTGTAAAAACAATGATTCTTGTTCTCATCAGAAGATATGAAGAAACTGCTAAGACATTTGGTGTTAGTTCATAAACCTCAGATTAAAATTAAACGAATGAGAAGCACAAGGAGAAAATGGTAAGAAGTAAGTGCACTCTGAGCAAGAGGACGCAAAACAGTGCTAGCTGGCACTGCAGCCTCTGAGAAAAGCAGGCCAAGAAATAACTGGAAGGCAAAAAAAGGACACTTGGCAAATAGGAATGCTGGTAGAGAAAAAGCAAGGACATGTGCCATGAAGCAGTTGTCAGAATCTAAAGTCAGATGTGTAGAAAGTTATGAGGCAGAACAGAAAACAGAAATCAAAGGGGTAAATGATATGTCTCTGAAAGGGTGTCTCATGAGGGAGGACTGAACTAAGAAGAGAATACTTAGGGTGTGGTATAGTCCTGATGAACAATTAGATTACTAACAATCCTTGTCTTTTGTTTTTATTCCTTTTTTATATGTTTCTAAGCCACACTTACACGTTTGATAAAATAGATTTTATTTCTTAAATGAAACATGCTTTCTAAAGCAAAAATTTAGGAGTGATCTTGGACTGTAACAGTGTTTTGTAGTAGACTTTATACTTCATGTGTTCATCTGCCCCTTCTTTGATATGTTCTTTATTAATCTTACATTTCTGTCTTTTGCCTTCTGCATTTGCCAGTCCCACTGGGAGAATCCAGAGAAGTTTGAAGAAACACTTCAGATTTTTTCTCTTCCCCTCCTCCTTCCCCTGATTTTACAGTCTAATGAAGCACAGATGCAGACTCTTTTATAAGGTATAAGTTTCTAACACGAAATCAAAGACTAAATAGGGAAAATATCTAGTAAGTGGGGAAACTATGTAATTGGGTGACCATCATTCTGACAGAAAGTTCTGCTTTTGGAAAACATTCATGTGTGATTGCCTCTAATCTGGCCACCCATGTTCTCTTTTCTCTATCAGCCTACAAAGGAAAAATGGTCTGAGTATAACTCTGACTTACTAACTAGTGAATTACACGCTGTCATAACTCACGTCCTAGAAAGGTGGCTTTCTCAAGACATCTCTTGCTTCCATGCTTCACCCTGATGTGGCTGTTGACCGTTAGACAGCATTGCTTCAGAGCATTAAAAAAAGAAACAGCTTCTTAATTTTGTGTGAAAGCTCCAGTCTAGAGAGCTAAATATTTAGAAAGTTTTGGATTAAACAGATTACAGCAGAAAGCTCTGTTCCTACTGTAACCAGTAATGGTTATAGAGGAACTCCTTTCACTTTAGAGAAGGCACAAGGAATTAGAGAATGATCATTCCCTGAGGAAATACTGAAAAAAAAGGGTGTCTAACTCCTCTGTGTACCTTTGAAACTCCTAAATACCCTCATAAAACATTTATTACAGTAACATCCATCAACAGTACACTGATGCACTGATGTCAGGTTGAATCCTGAAAATCCAAATAAAGGAAAAATTTGCAGCTACTAGGATCTGGCCAACAAGAAATCCCAAGGTTTGGACCACAGCAGGATGTTGCCAGCAGCTCAGCAAAGAAAAGTGTAGCAGAAGCAGTAACTCTTTGTAGCAAATTGAGAAGGTACCAGAGCTGCCCAGAAGCTAGCAACCAACGCAACATCGTTAAAAGTAACCACAGTAGCTAAAAGCTGAGACCACGCCAATTACTTAACCACAGTAGCTAGTGAGCAAGGCAGCGACAGTAACGCAGCCTCTGTTCCAGTCCTGCCGATGTCTTTTGATTGCCTGTTGACATGACCTACAAGAAAACCAGACAGATTTGGAATTTCTTAAATAGTCTGTTACCTGTATTGACAGTACTGCTGTACACACCCAAGTCCTTCCTCAGCCACTGAGGAACGATGCCTACAACATGTATAGCCTGGGCTACAATACAGGTACAGTGTATGTACAGGATTACAACTTGAGTTTAAGTGCTTAAAATGCAAATTTATGTATTTATGAGAAAATGGTTACTTAAACTTCCCCTTCCCCCCTTATTTTTGAATAGCATAGTTAGTTGGATTACAAATAAACATAATACATTAAATATATTCTATGATCCACAGCTCCAAAGAATAATTCACTCATTTTGTGACTTGCTTGTAGAAATTGCATCTGTTATGATTTCAATCAGAACTGTGTGAAGATCATATTTTGTGAGGTTCAAAATCACACAGCAAGGTCAAAACATGGTCTCATCAATATGTCCTCATTATGGTTTTTTAAGATTCAATATTAAGTAACTTAGTTAACAACTGAAAACTCTTAGAGCACAAACAGAATTTGAAACAAGTTTATTTATCTTCAGCCATCTCATTTTCTTTTCACGCTGACATACACGTGCACACCCTTGCCTCACTATGTATTTAAAAGATGATTGTTTATTATAGTAAAATATTGTAAGTAATAATTTTTTTTTTAATTGAAAGGAAGTCTTCAGTTTTTGCAGGAATAAATTTGGCTAAATAAACAGTTATATAAAATGTTGAAATCTAGGGAGGAATAATCTCTATTAAGGGTTGCCTGGAATAGCCAGAGGAAAAGAGTGGAAGACTAATAGAAGGAACTGGGAAAGTTTTGATAGGCATTTCATTCAAGGAAAACACAGATACGGTTACAGTCAGAACTACTTGAGACTTCATGCAACACTTAGGGAATAATTTTGGTTGAAAGTTTGGTTTTGCCTTTTTTTTTTTTTTTTTTTTAATAAAAGCTACATGTTTCATTTCAAAGGTCTCCAAATGAAATGCTTTAGTATTTCTCTTTGGAAAGACATTTTGTGTTAAAATTTGCTTGTAAAATCTTAAAGCTAAAACCAGAGAATAAAAGTTCTTTCATTTCTTTCTCAGAAAGGGACTTTGCTTAAAGGAGAAGAAAACTTCTTGTCTATTTTGAGCTGCTTCAGATTTACTTTGAATTACTTTGTCTAGTTTGACCAGAGAAGTGAAAAATCAGCTTGTCACACAGCTCAGCCTCTGAGAGCTCAGGAGTGGGTATTGTACTTGTTGTAGAATATCATTACAAGGTATGCAATAAGTAAAGACTATAGTATATGTACACCATCTATTTTTGTCTCATTATGTGTGAATTGATTGAGGCTGTTTCTTCATTTAATAGAATTTTGCATCCTGGTTTAATCTGTGACTGAATAAGCACTTTTCTTACATAAGACTGTTATGTCATGGGAAACATGCGTGCTATAAAAAATACCTTTTAATGATATCTGCCAAGACTGATTGAAAAAGCAACGGTTCAAAATGAGGTTGAGAAAGTAATTCTGACCAGGATATCTTTTTTTGCTGGTTTGACTGCTCTGATTGAAACCGTCTGTGAAGCAACAGCCTTTGCGTGATAGGCCCAGACACAAATTAATAAGTCGACATTGTGCTGACCTACTAAGCAAAAAGCACAACAGCCCAATAACTACAAACAGATGCAGTTATTTTACTGCTTCATTAAAAACTCCCCTTCTCCCTCCCGAATTGTGCAGTGGCTTCTTTTGGCTATATGTAAATTCTTCTGTGGAAATGTACACCTCCCCAGACAATCCCACCTGTGAATGATTGCATCCTTTAACCCTGAGGTTACATTTTCTCCTAGTAGTCCACCAAAAGGGGCATTTTTTTTCTGTTTTCTTTTGTTTTTAAACAGCTCGGTGGTTATATTACACAGAGAAAACTATGCAAGGGGACTTGATCCCAAGGGCCAGAACTTTAGTGGGTATACACCAGTTCTCTTCCTTTGGAGACCTCTGATTGCTATTATTTTCTGCATCAGAATTACCTCATGCAACGAGTCAGGGTTAGCAGATTGGTCCTGTAACTTGAATAAAATTGCCAAGATATTGTCAGGACCCTGTACTCTCAAGGAGTAAGTGAAATATACTTTTTATGTGGCTAATACAAAATCTTTTATAGCATCAGCATAGCTGTTAATCTGCTTCTAGTGTGCCTATGACAGAAGAACCTAATACTGCCTTTGTCTCTGCATGAGACGTTGTAAAACTGCTGTCGGCATTATGGACAATCCAGCACTCTGGACATCACGTGTTTGACAATTTATTCCACTGAACTTGAACAATGTTTTTTTCATTATCCCTGCATTTTACTGAAGATTTGTTTAACACTGTGTGATCTGTCTCCTAACGATCTTTACAGCAGATAGTGTATATCTCGACTGCCTTTTCCCAAGATAGCTGAATACCTGGTTAGTATCAATCTTTTAACAGAAATTCAGTTTTTTAACTCTTTTCCTACTACTATCATTTGAAAAAAATAATTGTCAGTATCAGGAGAATTAGAGTAAACACATAAACAGCCATGTGACCTTCCAAGAACTGTTTTCAGAAGTTATATACTCACAATATGGGGAACCAAATAAAATTGTTTCAGGATTTGAAATATTAATCTCAATGTCAAATAGTTTATTCAATTTATTACTTTTTTCTGTTCAATTTCTAAATGCCAATTTCGATTGGACTAATAGTTTCCATATTGAAGGTAGTTTCACAGTATAAACAAAGTAGGCATTTTCCCATGAAAAGAACTCTTAAAAATTGAACAGCATCCATCAGGCATGATGGAAATAGGAAGATGCAGTCCCTCTCCAAACGTGGAGGTTGTGCAGCCACATGCCTGTTCCACATGGGACAGTGCATGCTAAACTGGTTGGTTCTCAACAAGAAGACTGACAGCACCATTAGCCTGAAACTGTCCAGTTGTCTGAGTCCTTGAATGACATGTGAGTGGATAGAGTGTCTTTTCTATTCTATTTAAAAAACTTCACTGTATTTTAAATACTGTATCAGGTTATATTAAGGGGCTGTGATCTGAGATACCTGCCTCCTGCAAATACATGTTGGAAGGTTGTGTTGGAGGCAATAGGCTTTAATGTGCTCTTAGAGAATTTGTATTCAGGGTTTCATTTATATTCATTCATATTATGTATAGGAAAAAACATAATGTAGAAAAAAAGAGTTTTAAAATTTAATGTGTATTTCAGTAATTTCCTAAACTTTTATGAGTTGTAGTTGATCCATTCTAATGAAAAAAAACCCAAAATATTACGAGAGTAAATAAATCAAGAATAAAAATAATTATTTTTCAATATTTTTTATGCTGTTTTTCAGTTTGACAATGCTGTAAATCCCAGAAGTGTTTTCATTTTAGCAAAAAGAAGATTTTGTATAATGAATAGCGTGTCCTGTATATTAGAATATATGTTACTACACAAATTGATGATGCTTTTACTGCTATCACTCTCATCCATGATATTGTTGATAAGCATTTAAATCCTTTTTCTGCCTTGGAAGACAGATCTTTGCCCTGGACCTCCCACATTTTAAGGCATGGTTTGTGTCCCCGAGTTGAAAAATGTTTAGACTCCCATAGTGAAGGTGTTTTACTTCTCTGATGTTACATAGCAATTAGCTGGGCCAGAAGGATCGTGGTGATGACTCCATTTACAGAGGTGATGCAGAGACCCAACACTGATAAATCTTCCTAAGCAGAGCAGCAGGAGGATTTGGAGCAGACTCTCCTGTACCTCAGACTTTCAGGTGCTCAGATGCATCTCCACTTGTGTCCAAGTGGAGAATTAGACCCTTTTTAAGTAAAGCCTGACCTGATTTAAACTGTCTAACACCAGGAAACAGTTCAATTTCTGAGAACAAGTAGGCAGATTGCTAGGTTAAATGTGTAGCCTCTTGAGTCAGATGAAGCCTAGAAGTGCCATTCTTCATTTTTTAAAAAATAATTCTTTGTTCAGTGCAAGAGTTTCAGTGCTGTGTTGAACTCTCATCATTCCTGCTTTAACCAACTGATGCTGTGATGAAGATCCTAAAGTCAACTTGACAACAGAATCTCACTAACAGCTGTTGAAATGTCTTTGATTTCACAGAAATTGTATTTTTTACAAGCTCCACTAATAGCACATCAGAGCTCTTTGCAGCATTTGCACATTCATCCAGCTCATTTCTTCATGTCACTCATGGTTGAAAACTTCCGCAGGCAAAAAGTACAGCCAAGTGCCAAACATTTTCATTTAGAGCTGCCAAGCTTTACCTCCAGCTTCAGTGGGATTTCAGCACAAGATCATTGGATCATTCAAGTTGGGAAGTTCAAAGTTAACTGCAAGCTTAAATTCTTAGTTGACTGTAAGACTTTAGCACGTGTATGTTGGGGTCTAAAGGGTCTTCTGTTGTACCAAGTGGCTCAAAACATGTATTAAAATCTCAGGTTCCCACATGACCACAATGTTACAGAGCAGGAAGGCAAGGTCTGGAGAATTTATGAGAGTGGCTCAGGTATCACAGGAAGCCATAATTAGAATGTAGCTCCTGACATTTAATGATATTGACTCTTGACTGCTTTTGTCATGGTAATATCCACTGCTGTGGGAATAAGAACGTGGATTTACTGATCACCAAACACATCAAACACATTTTTGAATACGTAGCACTGTTAAGAATATTTGTTTCTTGTTTAGGTTGAAGATGCACAAATAAAGGTTGCTTTTAATGTCTTGAGAGCACATATACTATTTAAATTACTGTACAAATAGTTTTAACCAAAAGAATCCAAACTGAATTCAAAAAAATAAGAAGATTCTAGCCTGTGGAAGTATGGGGACATCTTTTAGTTAGGCAAAATATTTTTATCTCTGCAAAGAGTCTGACCAACACAGAAGGCGTAGCGTATAGTCTAAAAGTTAGAATCGCAGTGTGACTTTTTTCATGACACAAATAAGCACTGCACACGCATCGTAAGACAGCTGAAATATGGTGCTTCCAGCAGTCTGGTATTTCTATTTCTGGCAATAGGTTGACATTAACCAAGAGAGGAAAATACATCTTCCTGTAACTCCCAGGCTCTCTTATCTAAATTTTAATTTGGCTGGAGTCCAGGACTTAGTTTATGACCTCTGATGAGCTTACACTACAAAGTAGAAAAACCAGAAATGTCATATACATAGTCTTACCTATTTTCCTTCTGCTTTATTAGTTCTTAGTGTTTTTGTAACTTCCCATGCTTGTATTAACATTGCTCAAATTATTGGCAATGTAATTTAATTACTTGTTTTTATTAACAATTAATTGATATTGGAAACCCATGCTCTGGTGGCACTAATAAATGAAAATTATAGTTTTACTAGCTAGGAAAAAATAACAATGTGTAAGTTGAACTCTCTTTATGTGGCGTATTTTGTAGGAGATTTTCCTTTCACGTCTCATCAACTGCTAGTCAAAAAGAATTTTATAACATTAATAAAATGTTAAAATATCTGATGACAGGAATATTATTTTCCTAAATACTATGCCAAACTTAGTGTTTTAATATCATCACCTATGGTGGATGCATTAAGATACCTTACACCTTTTTCATTTGCATGCCAAGCTTTATTTTTCTATTCCCCGTTATTATTAAAATAAAATTCTGGTTTAATTTAATCTAAAGCAGTATGTTTTTTAAATTACCCGAGAGAGCTATTAATCTGCAGTAGTAGAGTTTATCTGAGTTAGCTGAGAGACCTACTCTAAATCAGCATTTTTCAACAGTGAAGTGGTAACTTCTCTAGGGATAATTAAGTCTTGTAATAGAAACTCAAGAAGGACCTGGGAAAATAGAAAAAAAAAAGTCTTTCTTTCATATTAGGTCTTCTTCTTCTGGGACCTACTAAAGGCTGAACTATTTATTGAATATCCGGTAAGCATTTTGGTTTCTGTATCCTAAGCACAAAAGAACAGCTGGCTAGCTGCTGTGTGCTTCTTGGGGTGAGTGAAGAGAAGAGTTGATCAGTGGGGGAAATGTTCTTTCAGTGCTTGACTGATTGCAGGACTGTACAAAGGCCTAGGAATTGGCAGAGAGTTCGGGGTTTTGGTATTATGTTGAAAGTATCAGCCCTGTGCTGTGATCAGCCAAGCTGCACATTTGCACAGCCACCGTGGCACACAATTTTCATTCACTGCATTGGAGATGGAGATTATTTTCGTTCTACATCCTCTCCATTTGCTGGTATAGATAAGAGCTGTAAAGATGGTTCAAAATATTGGCTGACACTACTTCAATACCTTCTCAGTTCCTGCTTCTCTTCTCTATGTCATAAAATCTAGCATTCCACAGGGTCTTTTGTCTTGCTGCTGTGAAAGTGAAAAAGTCCTTGGACATGGCCAACACATACCATTTGCCTGTCAACTTACCAATAACGTTAAGATCTATCTGTTTGTAAATTGGTGCTGTTTCTTCCAGTGGTGCTGCTGGGCAAATATTCCTTTGAATTTCATATGTATTGTGCTAGAAATATACTGGGCTTTAGTAGATCCCACACAGGCTTTCCTAAATAAACAGAACTTGTTTTTTAGTTGGAAGCTCAGATGACTTGGATAACTTTCTGACTTGTAAGGATTGGATCATCTCTAGTCTTTAGAAACTGCATTTATATATATTCGGCAAGCCCCTCTGCATCTTCTGCATCACTGCCTATGTAATAAAAGCCAAATGTCTGAGAGCATATATTTCCCTGAATGTTTGCTTAGATAAATTAATTTTCTAATTTATGTATGTCCTGGTTTCTCTGGGATAGAATCATAGGCCAGCCACCGCGTCGCAGGCATTAGCAGTTTTGAGTCAGCCAGGGCAGCTGACTTGGGTTGTCTCACAGGTGTATCCCAGATCATAAACAGCACGCTCTTTACGAAGAGGAAAGTTTACTGAGGAGATGAAATGTCATGTCATGTCATGTCATACCGTTGTGTTGTGTCGTGTCATGTTGCGTTATGTCATGTCATGTGTCCTGCTTGGGCTATTGCTCTTGCTTGGGCTCCTGCTCTTGCTTGGGCTCCTCCTCCTCCTGCTCCTCTTCCTTCTTCTGCTCTTGAGAATGGTTTTCCTGTTTATTGTGACCACTGCACATTTGCTGGTCTCAGTATAACTTATATTGACCTTTGGTATTAGTTTGGCTGTTTCATTAAATCTGCTTTCATTTCAACATGTGGGTGTCCTCTCCTTTTCCCAGTCCCCCTTCTTGGCTGACGAGTGGTCAGAAGCGACAGAGCAGCTGCTATACTTTAGCCCTGGATATGGGCTAAACATATACAGTATGAGGGATTATTATAGGCACTTTCTTAGTTGATACTACTGGCACAAACTTAAAGGGGAGTTGTCTGCCCATTTTAGTGTCCAAGAAATCAATGTATTTTGTGCTGAAAATCTTGCTTTTTTTAATGACTTCTGGGTTATTCACTGGGTAAGACAGAGGAGGAGAGAGGCTATTTTACCGTTTGGGCAAACAGTGAAAGTAAAGGGTCCTTGCCCTTGACATTCCCAAGCTAGAGGCAAACAAGGACAGAAGTACTCATGAAAGCACTGGTAGCAGCATGCTTAACAATGGAAGGGGAAAAATGGATTCATCAATCTAATTAAAATAGATTAAACAGACATGGAATTTATTAGTCATGGAAAAATCTCAGCTTCCAGCGCTTGGGGAGACAGTTTCTGGAAGGCTATTTTTGTGATATGATTGACTTTAAAATGGAATCCACAATTCTTTGAGAATTATCTGGAGGCAAGACTAGCAAATGCATTCAAACTATCATAGATCAGTGTTGGGAATAGGGACAATTCGCAAATAGCAATTCCGACATTTTCTGAAATGCCCCGCTACTTGGGAACTAATGTGGTTGCCTTTCCTTCAGCAGGCTAAGATAAAAGGCAGTGCTCTCCTTTCTTTTGCATCTGACATGGGAATAGAGGGGATGTGCAGAAAGGCTGGGTAAGGTGTAGAGGAAGAAAATTGAATAGGTCACATGATGCTAGAAAAGGAGCAAGAAATCTGAAACTGCAAGTAGAGCTGATCAAGACAAGCACAGGTCTACTCTGGTCCCTATGAGGTGATGCAAACTTGGTGACCATGTAATTTCCTCTCTCCCTGCCATATAGTCAGAGTTGCATCTGCTTCTACCCAAACTCTTAAGTCAGATTGCTCCCTCTGAGTCAGCTCCTCCATCTATCACATCGCCTGTTTACTTGGAACTTTGGGGAGCAGTGGAAGATTTGATCTTAATGAATTATTCTAATGGGAAACAGTTTCCTCTTTTGTGGCTGCAAGTGTATTCAAGCAATAATAATAATGCTTGTGCATGAAGAACTTAACTTTTCTGTGGTTAGAGTGTCTCATACTCATCAGAGCTTTGACTAATTTTATAACCTGTTGTATGTGTGGTGCTTCATAAACAGAGTTTATGTTCACTAATTACATGATGCAAGGAAACATGTTTTATAAACAGTTTTAACACTTTTGAAGGGAGCAAAATACTTTGAGCAACACAAAGAAAATATCAGCCATTACATGTCCAAGCCAATGTGTTAAATTAATATCATATTATTCTCTGTCTGAAAAATAAAGAGGCCTGATTCTGAAGCTACTTATTTAAATATTCCGCTAGTGAAACTCTCTTGACCTTTAGAGAATTGTATAAGATTCATACATGAGCAATATATGTTCAAAGCTGAATGATAGTTTTATTTGTGTGATGAGAAAGACTGGGGGAGATGAAACACTTTATGAAACTGATATATTTTCCAGGCATCTTAATACAAGCAGCAAAATTTAAAAACTGAGACGTTTATTATGATGTTTCCAATTTCAAGTTGCAGAGTTGTACCAAAGGCTTTGAAACTGTCAACATGGCCCCTTATAAGTTTATTACTTGCCTATGAACTGGCATGTGTTTTAGATTTGTTAAAGGAAATTTTCTAATGTACACTTTCAGTGTTTCTCTACTGTAAACAACTTAAATACAGAAAGTTGTACTGTGAGCCAGGCTGGACTTTTACTGGTCACCAGGGTCAACTGCAAAACCAAGTCTGACCTCCAATCTCTGACTCCAATTAGTCGCAGAACTAATTTATTTTTCATTTTCCAGGCCATTTGTCTTCTTGGAAACCGCAGTGACTTACACGATTCCAAGAGTTGCACTTGGAAAAAATTATTGTAGTGTGTTTGTCTGTATTTAGTTTTAACACGTGTTCATAACAGTGATTTATACATTACAAAAGGTGTTAGTTTATTTGAATTAGAAGACTTGGTGGCTCTGTTAGTGTTTGTGTCTGGAATATGTTCTTTTCAGGATAAACGTGTTTTGATTTTGAACTTTTTATGGTTCCTAAGCATAGGTACATAGATATACCGGAGTACATGTCAGGTTGTCGTATTTTAGATATTTATTTGGTCAAATTTACTACTGCTCTATGTTGTGAACAGCACTGCTGGGATTTTTTAAAAATGCAGTTTCTAGGAATTTGCACTAAAGTTAAGTGTGGCTGGCTGTTCAGTGAAAAAGTTTTCTTTGTGCCTATTGGAGTTACAATAGCCGTGTGATTTCCAGAATTCAGCAAATCGTAGGCTGTGGTATACCAGCACTATTTTTTCACCACTGAAGAGGAATTACATTTCCTTTGTGGTGCAGTACTGTGTACACACAATTACCATGAACAATAACTAGAATTATGCACATTGCTCATTATGAAGTAGGGTAAATAATAATCTCTAAATCTGTTTCACAGACTCACAGAATGGCAGGAGTTGGAAGGGACTGCTGGAGATCATCTAGACCACCCTCTCTTGCTAGAGTAGGTTTACCTAGAGCAGGTTATATAAGATTGTGTCAATGTGTGTTTTGAATATCTCCAGAGAAGGAGACTCCACAACATCTCTGGGCAGCCTGTTCCAGTGCTCTGCCACCCTCAAAGTAAAGAAGTTTTCCTTATGTTTAGGTTCCTGTGTTCCAGTTTGTGCCCATTCCCCCTTGTTCTGTCACTGGGCACCACTGAAAAGAGCCTGGCCCCATCCTCCTGACAGCTGCCCTTTAGATATTTATAAGCATTGATAAGAACCCCTCTCAGTCTTCTCTTCTCTAGGCTAAACAGCCCTAGGTCTCTCAGCTTTTCCTCATAAGAGAGATGCTCCAGTCCCCTCATAATCTTTATAGCCCTCTGCTGGACTCTCACCAGTAGTTCCTTGTCTTTTGTCAACCGAGGAACCCAGGACTGTACTCCAGATGTGGTCTCACTAGAGCAGAGTAGAACGCGAGGATAACCTCCTGTGAACTGCTGGTCATGCTCTTCTGTATGCATCCCAAGACACCATTTGTTCTCGTTTAAGATACAGAGAGTTGGTTTATTTTTGATGGAGACGTCAAACAACCAGTTAGTGTATTCCTCCCATGTACATCAGCACATCTCACTGGTTGTAGAGTTTTTAGAGGGTTAGGGTTAGGCATGCAGACAGAAACTGAATCATTTTTGCCTGCGCTCGGAGGTGCTGCGTTGCCCCTGTCTCTCTGCCACTTGGTGCTGCTGGCTGCCATAATCTCTGCTGTCCCCCTCCCTGCGCTGCCCAGCGCTGCTGCCCTCTTTTCTCAACCACCACTGCTGCCACTGCTGCTGTTTCCTGACACTCCTGGCCCAGCCAGTTGCTCCATGTGCTGCTGCTGTTGTCTCCTGCCATCGCTTCGCCGGCCCAGCCCTGCATGCGGACAACCGTGGCTGCCACCGCTCTGCCCCACTTGCTGCCCAGCTGTGCTACGTGCCGCCCCCATTGAGCTGACTGGTAGCTTTTCATCGCTGCTGTTTCTTTAACCATGGTTTGAGTGCTTTCCTTTCCCTGCCCCCACCCCTCACTGCACCAGTTCTAATCTTACATAAACTTGTTAATTTTCTTTTTGATCTGTATATAATATCTTCCTATTGTTATTAAAACCGTTTTAGTTTCCCAAAATTAACAGTGTCCTCACAAACTTCTTTTCTTCTTATCTCTTTTCTTAACCCTTTTTCCTGGAATGGGAGAGTGATTGATTAGAGAGAGAGTTCGTCCTGTGATTGGCCAGCCTTGGCCAAACAGTGACACCACTGGCCTTCTTGGCCACAAGGGCACATTGCTGGCTGACACCCAGGTCCTTCTCTGTGGAGCTGCTTTCCAGCAGGTCAACCCCTAACCTGTACTGGTGCATGGGGTTATTCCTCCCTACGTGCTGGACCTTACTCTTGACCTTGTTGAACTTCATTAGGTTCGACTCTGCCGAAATGTCTAGCCTTTCCAGGTCTCTCTGAGTAGCAGCACAGCTGTTTGGTGTGTCAGCAACTCCTCCAAGTTTTGTATCATCAGCAAACTTGCTGAGAGTTCACTCTATCCCTTCTTCCAGATCATTGACAATAAGTTGAACAAGACTGGACTCAGTACCGATCCCTGGGGAACACCACTATCTATACGCCTCCAACTAGACTCTGCACTGCTGATCACAACCCTCTGAGTTCTGTCATTCAGCCAGTTCCAAACCATCTCACTGTCCACTCATCTAACTCACACTTCCTAAGCTTACTTATGAGGTTGTTATGGCAGACAGAGTCAAAAGCCTTGTTGAAGTCGAGGTTGTGATGGGTTAAGATGGTGCAGTCAAGGGGGTGAGCTTTTGTTTTCCTCCTTCTCCTTTTCCCCGAAGCACGGGAAAGTTTTCTAGTGACTTTCGGAAAGAGAAGCGCCAGCCCTCTCGGTTCCCCACTTGGTAGTCGAGATATTCAGACATGCCTCCATGAATGAGCACATAAAAAGCGGAGTTTAAGACACTCCTCTGGGGGGCAAGCGCGGCACTTTTGATTCTCTCTGCTCTAGGACTTCAAAACTTCACCAGAGAGAGAAAACCACACGCAGTTACCTCAATGCCCCTGGAGCAGTAAAAGACTCCTTCTGCGAAGCAGGTAAACCTTTCTGCTCTGCCGATTATCAGTGGGGGTGGCTTTTGGACTGAGTTTAACCTGATAAGGGATAAAACCGGCTATAAGCCTCCATATCCTGCGTTGAAGGGACAGAAACCGCTGACGAGGGGAAAAGCGACGAGGGTTCTAAAGGCTCAGCTAGGAGCTCCCACATGCAAGGCGGAAAACCCACAAGCATTCCCTGAGAGTCTGGTCCGTATCCTGCTCCACAGATGGGGAGAGCCACAAGCCTCGGGGTTTTGCCCCCAGTGAACTCAAGTCTTCTCCTAGCTACTCCAGAGGAAGAAGGACTATGTTCCTGCATGAAGGTTTGGTCTAGGAGAAGTTTGTCTCGGACTGAAAACTTTGCGAGGTGACGGACAATGACTCCTTTCCTCCCTCCCTCCCCCCTCCCACCCCGGAGGTGTGACCTCGTGGGGTGGTTCTTTGTTTGTAACCGGGACACGTGGGTCGAAATGGGAGACTGTATAGTACTTGTATATGCCTATTTATGTATTTATCAATATCTCCCCCTCTCTTTCTCTCCTTCCAGTCCTATTTGTATTTAAATGATTTCTTTATGGTTTTACTTGCATTCACTATTAAAATGCTTCTGTTTTTCACCTCCCTTAAGTTAAGTCCTGTGTATCACATTCTTTTTCCTTTGCCTGAACAAAGCCTAACAAGCCATTAAGTTCTTTTGTGTAGGTTTGGGTGGATTTACCTTGCCTTCAAACACGTGTAGTCGTGAAATATTTTTGGATATAACAGCCTCATAGTTTTAACCTGCGACAGAGGTAGTCAACATCCACTGCTCTTCCTTCATCTACCCAGCAAGTCAAGCCACCACAGAAGGCTATCAGTTTGCTCAGGCATGATTTCCCCTTGGTGAAACCATATTGACGACTCCTGATAACAGGTTATTTTTATTTCACATGATTAGACATGACCTCCAGAATGAGCTGTTCCATCACCTTTCCAGGGATGGAGGTAAGGCTGACTGGCCTGTAGTTTCCTGGGTCCTTCTTCTTGGTGTTTCTGAAAACTGGAGTTTGCTCTCCTCCAGTCCTTAGGCACTTCTCCTGTTCTCCATATATTCTATATTAATATATTCCTGTTCTCCTTATATTCTAGATAATATACATACATGACAAGCAAAAGTCAAGGTCAGCAGCGGAAATTTAGACAATGATAACTAAGAAGAGTAAAATCTTCAGATAGTTGCTAGAGTATGCTTAATAGTACTTCAAATTTCAGGATGTCCCAGGGACTGGCATCTTGCATCCATACTCTTTCTTCTAGGTAGCCTGCACTCAGCCTGAGGCCCAAGCAGGTGTATTTGTCTCCTGCCCTGGATTGCACAGGGTGGAAACCCAGACACACAGGTCAGGAGGAACCACAGCATGTCCCTGTAGTCTAGACATAACCTCAGTCTTCTTCAGCTGAAACAGCTGTGCTGCTACAGCCTGGTCTTAGGTTAAGTTACTGTCTGTCTTGTAGCAGGAAGGGACTAGTCTGGGAACCATGCCTCTCCATGAAAACACTCTGTCCTTGAGTCCCTCCTGCAGCTATGATGTCCTGGCCTTTTTGAAGGTCAAATTTGCAAGTACGCAGTTTCGCTGTTTGTAATTAGAAATCCATTTCTCTGATATGAAGGCATATGCACTAGCACACTGTTTTTTTCATAAATCTATTAAAAAATATTTGAAAAAAATATCTTCTTGAATGGTAGCAATTTATATTATTTATATTTATTAATTCTATTTTTGTCAATCTATTTAAAGTTTGAGTTTTTTGTTTTCTAGTGTTAATCTTGGAACGCAATGCCCAGGAAGACAGACAACGGAAGAATTTTGAGGTCAATTTCTAAAAGCCTCCCAATTTCCCTATTGGTAGAGGCTGTGGGATTTTTTGGAAGCTGTATGGAATGCACTTTTTACAGTTTTCCAGTGAAAAATCCCGTAGGGGCATTGTCAAATCCTCTGCATTCTGTCTAGATTAGCCGCCAAACCTTCTCTCACTTCGATATTTTAAGATCTTCAGAGCTTCAGCTGGTAGATGCAGAAGACATATGGCATCATATCACTTTAAGTGACTTTAGCAATCATTGTATGAAAAACACAGTACTGCTTATGTTTTCTTAAGAAAAAGGAAATTTAAAAAAGGGTTATTTGTACACAGTAGTAAGTCAGTGGAAAGAAGAAACCTTGAGGTTTTTCAGATGAGCAGTGGAAACTGGCTAATTATAAGCTGTCAGTGGAAAAATAACTTATACGACTTAATGCTTTAGGTATTCTGTGGAAAGCAATGGCTCAGAATCTCACTAGTGTTCAGGCTGCTTTGAAGGTGCTCTTGGGAGACTTATTTCCCATCACACAGGTACTGTGGTACTCTGCTGTAAAGATGTCTTTGAGGATCCTCTTGCAAGTCCTGTTCTGAAAGGGTGATAGGATAGAGTAGCAGATTGCTATGGTATGACTGCACTTTGCGGCACTGGAAAGTCTGGGAGATCCTGAGGCCAATAGGGAAATCCGGATGCCTGATAGACTAATATTGAGGTGCAAGTAAAAGGTAATATCTGAGAGGTGTTGAGTCATCAGAGCAGGTCTGGTGGAGCTTGCTCATCTCACATCCATCCTCTAACTTTGTTATAGCTATACCTGGGCAATGTATATGCATGGGACACATATCTATATACATCCATTTATAATACATCTCAGTTTACCAAACTTCACAAATAAACTAATAAACCTAAAGCTAATATGTCAAGTCTACTGGAAGTCTAAATAAGCAGGAAAATATATGAAAGGATGTTATAGAAAACAAAACATCACAGAGCATTTTCAGAGATGATAAGAAGAAAAAATAATGAGACATTGTTAGTCTCATTGACTCCAAGAATAAATTTGGAAAGAGCTCACGGATGGCTCAGGATGCTTAAAATTCCAGATTCATTGTACTAGAATACTGATAATTTATACAAGAATCAGTGTGAGAAAATGAAATGTCATATTGGTTCCCTTTTCAAAGTAAAGCCCCACCTGAGCATTGCATTAAGAACTAAAGACTTTGGATGAAATGTTTGGAAAATTCTTTTTTTCTCTAACACGGCATAGAAATTTCTGGAAAAGAACTTCTGCATAATAAGACCCTTGTCAATGCTTTTTCCTGGAATATAATCCTAAAAATCTAATTAAAAGTTTTTTCTATTTCCATCTTTAGATCTGTATTCATGGAAGAGATAATCAAAACATTACATTCCTTATTTCTAATGCCTTTGATATACGTCCCTTCACTGCATAAATGTGTGTATTCTTAAATTAAGCTTCAGTGTTCAAGGTATGGAGCTGCTTTCTTTGCTTTAAGTTTCACCCAGAATAATTTTTTTGTTTGCCTTTTCCATTTTTGCTGTTATGAGAACATGTTGAGAGGTCAGTGAAGTCAAGGATATAGAGAGAAGAAAACTCTGGCTGATTCCTAAAAATGCTGACCACCTATTTAGTGATAAATATAAAAGGAAATGCAGGGATTCTTTATGTTTCAGACAAGAAAAACTCATCCTTTTATGCCATTTGCTAGATTGAATATTTCCAGTCATTTCCACACAGTCAGTGAATCGATGTAGAAGTGTAAAATATTACAAAGAAAATAAGAATGAGCAACAAAAGGACCATAAAGAAAAGTGCAGCACATCAAAGTGCAGAACAATGAAAAAGAAACCAGAACAGGAGAAAAATAAAGAAAACAATCCAAGGAAGAAGAAGAAGGAAAGAATCAGAAGCTGGGACAGGGGGAGGTTTTCAGAACAAGCAATACGTGAAAAAACCGTTACGTACAGAATCTGGAAACGCATACTAGACGGATGTACAACTTTGGCTTAACGGTAAGAAAGCCTGAGGCCTGACTCAGTGTTGGATTTATATACCTTCCATATTGCTCAAAACTCAGACACTGAATTTACCAGTTCAATCTGCATTTAATATTTTAAGTTATTGAGACTGTAACAATGAATCCACTTATTCTCAAACCAGACACAGAGCTGTGGCACAGCTCTGTTCCCACTTAGCGAGGCAGTGCAGTCATGGACCTAGTTTCAGTCCGCATCGGAATGAGATCAAGTCACTAAGTTTGGAATGGTATTTTAGCTCATCTGTTCCTTGGTTCTGAATCATTTATATCCAGGGTTTTAGTTCATGTTCTGTCATCCTTTTTCTGTCCATTGCCTCTCTGATTATTGCTATTAAGTCTGGGGACTGGGCTGGGTTGGTTTTGGGTTGGGATGTATCCACACTCACTTCCATTGTTGGCAAATCTTTAATCATTTCTCTCCCAGAACAGATGGAAATATTTGTTTACTACAGTCTTATGACAGGAATCTTACAGAAAATAAATTAATTTTACTTTAGAGTGAAAGCATCACAAAAGCTTGTGCCAGTAGGAAGGAGAGTAGACATTAACAAATTGAAAACCTTCATGTTACTTCCAAATAATGGTGTTGCACTAAAACTCCACAGGGGAACAGACTGCTTGTAATAGTGGGGTTTTTCCACCTTGAAATAAAGTATACACTTTTCCATAGTTTCCAGCCATAACTTGGTTTTTTTCCATCTCTTATGGTTGATTTTTCTCATTCCTGTGGACCAAAATGAGGATC
The DNA here is from genome assembly GCA_009769605.1 of Bucorvus abyssinicus. Taxonomy (NCBI): domain Eukaryota; kingdom Metazoa; phylum Chordata; class Aves; order Bucerotiformes; family Bucorvidae; genus Bucorvus; species Bucorvus abyssinicus. The sequence continues at coordinate 15,973,474 of CM020063.1, forward strand.
TCGGATTGAAGAAGGCTTCAAAACTTTAAAACCTATTTTGCAATAGTTTCTTGGACTGATCATTGACCATAGAAAAGTGCATCAGCAGCTAAGCCTTATTCTATGGTGTAGGAAGGGCTGTGATTAAAGCTGTTCTTGTTATAAAACAGTGCGCTTACAACTGAAGGAAACAATTTTGCTCAGTTTGAGTAGAGCTGCTAAAATATTTCTTCTTTGTAAGACACATTTTTTTCCTCTAAGCTGCTGGAGCAGTTCTGAATAGCGGACCTAAGTAGTATCCCTTTTAGGTAGTAACTGAGCTAGAGAGAAATATGTAACTGAAGGATTCCTCTGAGACATATATGTGGGTTGTTGTTAAACTGGATTTGTTATTTAGAGGGTAGGCTACCAGTTATTCTGTTTTCTGTTAACTCACAGAGTTGTTGTTTTCTGGGCAAAGAAGTCTTTATTTGCATTTGCCATTAGTCTCTGAAATAAAACAATTCCAGTTACTTACTACTGTTGTTGCTGCTGGCAAGAAAACTACTTTTACAAGCCATACAAGTAAGTATAATAGCAATATCTTCCTGAGACTTGCTGTTCCACACACCTTTACCTTATTTAACGCTGGGCCATTGCCAGTTGGGACCACCCATTCTTGGAAATATAAATGACCAGCACAAATTGGAAAAATGTTGACTGTTGAAACATCACGTGGAATATTGAGCTCTAGTTCCCCAGGGCAGTACTTACAGCAACCCACATGGGATGCTGGGTTTCAGAGAGAATCTCTGAGCCTGTTCATGGCCCTGATTCAGGAAAATATTTTTATTCAGAAATGGTGTTTAAGTGCATTCTAATAGATAGCATGTGTTTTAAAGCCTTTTGACTTCAGTGGCTTTTAGACACACTCATAAAGTCTTGTGGGCTAAAGTCTAAGACAGTAGACATCATCTTTCCCTGAAGAATTTTATGAAGCTTATGTGACCCTCTGCCAGCCTTTCACAGATGCTTATTTTAAGTTACTTTGTCTTACTAACACTTCTGCAGTGACATAAAAATTACTGCAATGTGTTCAATTATGGAGATATAAAAGTGTTACTATTGATTTATACCCTGTAGGAAGGCAAATAAGCTTTCTGAAATAAAATGATCTCTATTAGTGGAATATCAATACAGCTATTGCTTAAAATCATCCTATTCATCTGAAAAGCTATCTCCGGACAAAATGTGTGTGTAGACCAACAAGACCAACAACTTCTGCTTGGTTTTAAGCAGAAATTTTGAGGTCACTGAAGTGTATTCGTGGGCTTTTCACTCCTGCTGGGAATTTAATAGAAAGCACCCTTTTCTGGTTTAGCTTTCTGGTATTTTTAATAGGTTCCAGCTCCAGAATAATTAGCAACTCTCATATTACTTAATATGTTATCAGGATATAAAGCTACTGACAGTTCTGACAATGTATATTAGTGAATCTAGCATTCAGGTATTTATATTTGGTCGGTTAGATGTAATATATGGATAAAACAAAATATTGGAGTGGAAGAAATCAGTGAGTTAATGTGCCAGTGCCACATTTAATAACTAAGGCTTTTTGGAGGTGATGTATTGTTTACATAAAGTTATCCAAAGAAGAAAAGAGTGATGCTCATTCCTGTGCAGAAAAGCAACTACTGCCTTATGAAGGATCTGTCGTAACCAGAAAAGTTGCATTAACGTTTGGAAGAGGTTTCATAGAACGTCAAGCTCCTTTCATAGAACTGTTTATAAACAGACTTTAGTGAGGTTCTGATTTTCCTTGTGGATAGAAATTTCTGCTCTGATATGACTATGTCTGTGCCAGCTGTAAGATTAATGAAATAAAAAACATGGGATTTCTGTAAATATCTCTTGGTCTAGGTAAATGAGGATTGTATACAAAAGAGCAGCACAACAATACATTCTAGTATGCTCTCCCAGACTTCAGCGATAGTCAGGCAGTCTACCGAAACACCCATGCAGCACTTCTTCATAGACTTTCTTCATAGAAAGTATATGAGATGATGCACTCAGCAAGGTCTGGGAAAGTGCTGAACTTCAGGCTTGCACCTGCTAAAGCTAATGCATTTTGAAAGGACTTGGTATCATGTTTTGATGCATAACCCATGGTCAAAGATTAGGATTCAGGATGAAAGCTAGCATGACTGAGGGTTATCCAACACCCCCGTATACTGAAATTCTTACGCCTTTCTTTAGTTTTTACATCTGGTATTTGCAACTATTACAGGTAAGGTATTGACATCTAGGTCTGAACGGCAAAAAGATTGAACGGCAGATTTTGGGATTGCTTTGAGATAGTTACAGAGATAGATATGATAGTTCTAGAGATAGGTATGTTTTCCAAAAATATTTCTTATGCTAGGAGGTATGAATATATGTGACTGTACAGAGAAAATAGTGTGTTACTTGGCCATTCCGTTGATTTTTGATATTGTTCTAACACACTTTATTAGGGGTATTTATTATGCATATTGGGTCTTCTTATTTGACTAACTGACATAATGCCATAAAGAATAACACGTGGCATGGAATCATTCCACAAAGCTTGGTTTTGATTATGAGGGAAGAATACATATTCTGTGAGTTAGTAGGGTTTCCTTTTGCTTTTTCTTCTTGGTGTAACAGTACAATTTTATGTATTTATGTGACTGAAATATATGTATCCTTGACTTCTTTAAAAAAAAAAAAAATTAAAAGTAGTGAAAAGACAGTAAAACAAATATCAAAAAACCACTCAGCCACCCAAGCCACTAGATCATATTGAATTCCAAACTGTCACTTTTAAGAGTGGAATCATTTAAACATACAATACTTCTTCCAGAAGGGGAGATGATCTTCATGCATGTGATAACTCCGTTGGGATCAGTCCAAGAGGAAAGCAACTCTACGTTCTTGGTGATACTCTTAATGTTTCTATGGCTGAAGAGGCCATAGCATAGGGCAGACATACTGTGTAGATAGAGAGTTCCAGGTAGTGGTAAAGAGGTGGCTACATGGAAACCTTAGGGAATGGATTACAGTTCATATAACTTTTAAAGTCAATTTATGTTGGTAGCAAAGACTCAATAACATGCATGCTTTTCATATCACATCTAAAGGACACATTGCAGATTTTATTAATCCCTCTTTGAATAAATTCTGTGAATATTGTTTTGTCCATGAATAAAAGTGTCCTTTGTCCAAAAGTAAAAAGCAGCAGGAGACAATGAAATATTTTATTATTCTCTGAGCACCTTAGTGCAGGCAGAGCCCTGTATTTCCAAGGGAACAATTCATGTGGAACAAACATGTGCAAAGAACACAAGATCCACATAAAAGGGCACCAAGCATCCTGTTTGTGAATAGTTGTCATGTAGCTGCAGCCAGCTGCCAGCATGTAATGATGATTTATGCTTTGGCTACCATTTGCTTGGCTTACTTGTTATTGGCTCTTAATCCTGCCTAGATGGAATGATTGGGCTGCTTTCAAAAAACATGGCACTTGAAATGTACTTAATGCTTTTCCTAATTCATCCATCAGCTGAAGAGCTCTAATCAATCTGGTTCTAACACTGATGAACAAAACTCAAGAGATAGCATAGGTAAGCAGGAGGAGGTAGCTCCAAGGTGCACATTAGGGTTGAGGGAGCCACGGCCACACCAGATAGTCATGCTGCTTTTTCTGTTGTGTTTGATTAAGGGAGAATTTGAGAAATACAATTTATCTTGCGAAGAGTATAACAGAAAGTACAAAGAAGGAAAATTCTGTTGAAGAGTATTTGTCCTTGGTAATCATCAAGGCTGAGGACCAATGAAATTCTGACTGTTTGCGTGAGGCCTCTGCTTAAATGGCCAAAAATAGTTACTTGTAATTACCAAGTTTTCAGCTGAATAATTTGGCAGGGTTATGAAACATGTGCAGAGGCTTTCTATTGCCTCCTGTGGTCTTCGTGCCTGTGAAGGGTGAGAAAAGTTTAAACTGAAACAGTCCTGATGTATGGGTTCTCTGCCGGACCAGCATTTTTAACTTAGCTTCTGTAGCTCAATTACTTTTGAGTTGGGAAGTTCTGCTAACTAATTTCTAGCCGAAACGGCTTCTCAGCTTACAAAGGCAAGCAAACAAAACAGGGACAACAAAAACCTTCCTAAGGGGAGTGTTATGAATTTTAAAAAACCCAAAAAACAAACTAACAACACTTTAAAATGTCTTATAGAATTTGGGTGTTTTTTCTGTGAGTGAAAGGCCTTGGGAAAGACACATTCTATCCATGCAGTAGTGAATGCCTATTACTGAACTCTCTGTGACCCATACGTAAAGGGCCTAGAGTACAGTACCAGGCAATCTGACTTAAAAATAACATCTACAGTACATCTATAATACATTTTAACTGTGATCTGAAAATGTATTGAGAAAAAGGACCTATACTCCTTTTTATGTTGGTTTTTTTCTTTTTCTTTTTTTACTATGGATAATATTCAGTTCCTCAGAGCTGAAAATTACCTTTTTAAAGGCTTCAAGATGTCTCAGTAGATTTTTCTTCCTGGATGAAACCCAACCAACATGAGTGGTTCTGTTTTTAAGTGTGTATAACCTCCACTTCCTCAGGCTTTTTAATTCCCCCCTTTCCCATCATTTTTAAATGAAAAGTGTAAAATCTTCCTCTCCTTTCTGCCCCAAAAATAATTATAAAAACCATGGTTCCAAATGTCCCAGCTCAGATTCTTATTAAATTTAAATGGAAAGTTATAAAAAAACCCAATATAACATCATTATTTTCAAACAAGTTTCTAGGTTGATTCTGGCAAATTTTTAGAATTTTACGTGAACACTTTTTAGTAAGTAGAAGTGTCTGCTGTATTGGTAATTAAGATATCCTTTCAGTTATCTTCCCATAAACCATTGACTGACCACATAATGGGGAACCGTTAAGTCACCATTTCTTGGGCTAGGACTTCAAATCTCTGAGTTAATATGAATCTTTGAATTCTGTGTTGAAACATGGAAAAAACCAGTTCAGTTTTCCATTTAGGAAGAAATTCCATGAAAAAAAAAATCATATAAAGTGTTATGAATAGGAATTACTGAGAGTCTGAGGAATTACTGAAAGACAGCTTTGAGTTTCTTTTTTTTTTTTTTCATATGAGAAGGACCCAAGTATAAGGTCTAATTAAGCCCAGCAGAAAAACCATTTATGATTTTCTCAGATAAGAATATGCAAGAATTGTAATAAAAATAAAAAGCAACTACAGAGTGTAAGCTCAGTATTAAAAGCTAAGCAAAATTAGTGTATATACATGAGTGGCATGATAGAATTTATCATGTATATTTTATATATATATAGAGAGAGTATAGATAAGTCTCAATTACTTTTTTTTTAAACTCACAAATATTGGCTGCAAATCGTTTTTTGAGACTGTGCTCAGTTGTTGCAATACCAAAGACCAATATGAAATACTTAAAAAGCTGAGTTACATCTCTCATCCACTTTTCCAGGGGGACAACCTGAGCAATTATTCTTCTATTCTCAAAAGAATTCTTAAAAAAATGTGAGAGGTAATATCCTGTACTAGTTTTGTATAAATTTAATCAGAAATTTATAGAATGATTTTCATATAGTATCATCGTTTTCTGAACAATTTCTAGACTAACTCTATCAGATAACACATAATTTTAAAATTTAAAACACAGAATGTCTTGTTGGAAATAACATTAAAAAATTCAGATAAAACAAATACCAATACTTCAAAAACACTTTAAAAGTTGAGCAACATTCTATATAAGCTCTTTATAGTCTCCAATTTTGTTAAGATTTGGAAGTAAAGACAGTAGGAATAGAAGGTAACAGTTGGAGAAGAAAATGTTTTATTGAAGTGGCAGAACTCATGATGTTTTCAGTTGTACTGGAGAAAATGTATAAATCATTATCTGGTTTTTAGACAGCTGAAGAGAAAAAAGTAATTTCAGATTATACAAAATTAATTACTCTTTTCAGCAAACCAAAGGTAGACGGGTGAGTTTTCAATTCATTGTACAAAAAGCAAATGTCACAGTATCACAGAATCAGAGAATAATTTTGGTTGGAAGATACCTTTAAGATCATCGAGTCCAGCCATTCACCCTGCACTGCCAGGGTCTCTAAACCATGTACCTCAGCACCGCATCTACATATCTTAAACACTTCCAGGGATGGGGACTCCACCAGTTTCCTGGACAGCCTGTTCCAATGCTTCACAACCCTTCCAGTAAAGACATTTTTCCTAATATCCAGCGAAGCCTTCTCTGGTGCAACATGAGGCCATTTCCTCTCATCATATTGCTTCTTGCTTGGGAGAAGAGACTGACCCCCAACTCACTACAACCTCCTTTCAGGTAGTTGTAGAGAGTGATAAGGTCTCCCCTCAGATTCCTTTTCTCCAGGCTAAACAACCCCAGCTCCCTCAGCCGCTCCTCGTAAGACTTGTTCTCTAGACCCTTCACCAACTTTGTTGCCCTTCTTTGGACAGGCTTCTGCACCTCAATGTCCTTTTTGTAGTGAGGGGCCCAAAACTGGACACAGTATTCAAGGTGTGGCATTACTAGTGCTGAGTACAGGAGGGGGATCACTTTCCTTTTCCTGCTGGACACATTATTGCTAATACAATCCAGGATGCCATTGGCCTTCCTGGCCACCTGAGCACACTGCTGGCTCACATTCAGCTGGCTGTCAACCAAGCCCCCAGGTCCTTTCCCAGCCACTCTTCCCTGAGCTTGTAGTGTTGCAGGCTTGCATTATTAATTCCAGCCACTGCAATTAATTAATTATTAATTCCAGCCACTCTTCCTCAAGCCTGTGCTGTTGCAATACATTATTAATTCAGACAATACAATAAATGCATAAATTGAAATAAATCACCTATTTTAGAATTTTTTTAATTGGACTATGGAGGTAAACTAAAGTACCCAAGAAAATCAACATACAGTTCATGAAAGTTTTATTTCTTCTTATTTATTATATTTTCTTGATAACAGGTATTTCAAGACTCTTCTTTCCTAGAACTCCATATTGAAAATTTTTTTTTCCTTGTGTTTTCAGTTGTTTCTTTGATTTTTGATCTAAAAGCTGTTTGAATTTCCTTACAGCTTGGTTGTAGGATGTTCCAGAGTATTATAAGATCGGTTTATTTTGTTGGGACATAACAATCCCTTTCAGGCTTACAATCAAGAACAGCTTGAATGGCCAAAAGGCAATTAATTAGCTCATGAAGAGAAGGTCTTTTTCATTAGTATTTGAAAATGTAGCAAATAGAGCTAATTAACTGTCATCTTGCTGTCAATCCACTTGAACCTAGGCACTAATTTAGGCTCTTAAACTAAATAATTGTTCTTGTTGATTGCTTCTGACCAGACATATGAGAGGACTAAATTTGTCCTGGGAGTAACTACTTTTATGATCACTAGATTCAGAGCCTTTCACTTGCATTCAGTAGGTACTTACTCTTGGTGTAGTCCTGGGGAAATTAGGGTCTGCTAAAGCTGGCACTGCTCAAAATGAGCAAGTGTGATAGAATATGTGACAGGATGATCTGAGGTGTGGAGCTTATATGATTTTATGTAGGTTCCCCAAGCACATCTCCCTTTCTTTGGGTGAAACACCTAAAATATACTGATATGGAGGATTATAGCAAATAACTGTATTAGAGATTAACAGCAGGTCCAAAAATACAAGAAAGAATATAAAGAACTGGCTTTTACAAAAGGGCATCTTTCATTTTAAGTATATTTATGTCCTACCAATCCTTATTCACTTGAATTACAGGGCAAAATTAACGGAAGATAAATATATTTTAATGTGAAAAGAATTGGTGCCAAAATTATCTAAGTTGAGAAATGAGATTGATCAAAGCTTATAATTTTTTAGACAAAAATAAATATTCATCAGTACATTGCTGAGACAGGTGAAGTTCTTCTTCATTGCATTTCAATTTGTTACACTTGTTGCAATGTGCCTAACATAAGGGCCTGATTCTGCAGGCTGGATAAAATCCTACTATGAAGTAGGGATTGTCATCAAGTATATGGTGTTTTTTGGGGAATGAAAGGTCCTAGTTTTCTTGCTGAGCTTTGCCTTTGATCTGTTACACATCCTTGGGTAAAGTCCTTTAGCCCTTCAAACCATTATTTCTCTTTCCACACTTTGCTAATACATACAGTTTCTTCCAGGGTGTTGGGATATATGAGGCATGGGGATTCACCACATCTTACATAGTTTAAGCACAAATGTATGGCGCCTTGCAGCAGCACCACCAACAATAACGAAAGTAATGAGCCCTATTCATTAAATTTAGTGGTATAACAAACTGAACAATCCAGTCCTCCGAATAGTTCTATTCAGTCTAGTGGGAATACTTATACACGTGAATTTGCAGTATTATAGTTAAAGTCTGTAGAGCCAGTAAGTCTGATTGCAAAATATGAAAAAACCATGCAGCTGGAATCTCCTCTCCACATCTCCTATGCACTAAGTTTCTCAAAAAGTTTTCAACAATTATTTGTGTTAGAGATGGCTTTTAAAATGAATTGATCTCCTAAGGGCTTCAGATAACCCTTGGACAAGTGCAGATAATTAATTAAAGCAAAGACTTCCCGAGTATCGTGAAAGCACACTTGTCAGGCAAGTTTTACTATTGTTTTAATCTCCATTGTTTCACAGATTGTTTATGTTAATCTTCTCCTGCCCTTTTTACTGTTCCAGGCAATTTTGTGGCAGAATTGAAAGTGGTGGAGGCTGAGACAGAGAGTATGAGGCATGACAGCCACTCAAGCTCTCCTAGATTGTGTTTGGTTTTATGTGCTTCTAATTATCAATGTGTGGGAGTTTTGTCAAAAAAGCTGGGCAAGTGGTTCCTTTTGTTCTTCTGTGTCTGTTGTGGTTTATATTTTATATGGGACACAAATGTGATTTATAGTGCATGGCATGATGCAGTTAGGGAAAATTGGTCTTTTCCAAACAAAGCAAACATGATCAGGAGACAGAGTGCGCGTGAGCAGCTTGTTAGTCTCAGTGGAGAAGAAACACTCTGCTAAAGCTCACAGAAATGGAGGAAAGTAAACAACATGTGAGAAGTCCCCTTCAAAAAAAATGAAGAAAAATGCCAATATCTTACTTCCACTGCATCTAAAAATACATACCACTGAAAGGCAGAGCTGTGAGAGATCAAAGATAACATTCGTTCAGCAGAATCACACTGAAGTGTGGAAAGCATGGCATGGAAGTGCTGTATACTCACCAGCAAAGCATGTACCATGACATCACAGTTTACTTTCTGGTGAGCCCAATATTGGGTAGCACGGCTCAAAGCAATCCTGCAAGACGATTCTGGAGTCCTGTCCTGCCCCACCAATAATGTGGAAAAACTGTTTCCAGGCTTGCAGTCACTTATCGGCCTGTAAGACAGGAGGACAGAATACAGTGACAGGGATGAAAATACCATGGATAAATTGTATGAACTGGGAAAGGTAAAGCAGAAGACAAACATGCTTATTTCTTTTAAAAAAACTACTGTGTAAACAGACAGAGATGCTTGTGATTTATTTATGGTTTATTCCTCCTCCCAATGGGCTACTAATGAAGTACACTTTACATTTAACTTAATGAAATTAAAGTATGCAGAAATAAATTTGAGAGCTTGTTCTTTGTACAACTGCTGTTTTCTGGTATATAGTCTCAGAACAAATATTACAAGGAAAATGAATGGAACACTGTTTTTTGCTTCTCTAACTAAATGGGAGACTATTTTGCACTAAGGCACACATCTGAAGTGCAAGCTATTAGTGCAGAGGTGATCATCCCAAGCAAAGTTTTGGAAAGGGCCAGTCTTCTAATTCTAAGGATGCTATAATGCATACTGACTTTAAACTCCCTCAAAAAGGTATAACTCAAGCTGGTTTTTTCACTACTGATAGTTAGAGTAATAGACAAGGTATATAAACCTGAAAAACAGAGATGATTTGTGAAAAGAATGAATACATGGATATGTAATCCAAAAGACAAAGATAGGAATTAAAGACTTAATTAAAAGCAGTTCTTCTAAAGATAGCACATTATTGCAAATGTCTAAATTCTGCAAAGCTCAGTCAGAAGGTAGCAGGTTGTTTACAGAGGTATATTTTTTTCTCTATTTAATGATGTCTAATCTTGAAATGGGTTAAAAAAATCTTCAAGGTGTTTGGATTCTCATCGGACTACCTATTTGGCAAATACAAGACTGAACCTATGGAAAACTCCCAGTCCTGGGAACACTACAACCCCCTGTTTCTAATTTCTATAGCTCAGAGCTAGGGAAGAAAGAGAATAAGGAAAAATGTGGTTCCAAATGAAAATAGATTTTTGAGTGTGGAAGTAAAAAATAAACAAGCAATGCTAGAAGTATATGTTTTCTGCAGTCTGCATTATACTTGCACAGAGGAGAAGGCAGGAGAGTAGTTTGGTGGTCAGAACAGAGAGGAAAGTAAAAACCTATGTGAAGGAAAGTAGAACTTTTTAAAGGCGCTTTGGCATATAGTTTGTGACCTAAATAGTGAAACCTGCTCTTCAGCACCAGAAATATTCTAGAATTTTTCTTAGCTCCTTGCTTCCAGTGTCCCCTACCTCATTCCACAAACACACAACGAAATGCTGTGCTATGACAAGAAAACTAAAACCACTTCTGCCTCAGGGCATGCATGCTTTACTTTACTGGATTATACTGCTTCATTCCTGACGTTTCATCCACTTACTAAATCATTCTCAAAACATTTGATTTGTGTACATTAATGCAAAACACACTCTACTGGAAGTTTCATGCATTCTTACTCTCTCTGTTTCAGGTATTTACTGTTTACAGCTGTGGAAATTCCGTATTTTGGCACCTTTCAATTCTGAGGTCTAACGATATTTAGATTGAAACTGGTTGATTTAAATAAACAGGCCTGTAATACATATGAAGTTTACATATGAATATGTCTTGAAAAGTTACAGTCTCCTTTGTCTGAGGTGGTAGCCAATGTGCATGGAATGTACAGCTTTTAAGCTGAAAATTTAAAAATGTATAATAGCAGAAGGTATACTGTGCTAACTTGCCTTTCTGCTTAAAAATCCACTAACTCTACTAAAATTCTGAATGGAATGAGGATGATCCTCTGTGAAATATGCAATGGCTTGTGCCATCTGTGGCCTTGTCTTACCTTCTATTCAGTTGCAGAATTTGATTTTCAAATTAGCATACATACCTGCAGTTGTATAACTACTTCAGAGTACTTAAGTATGGTCAAGTCAGTTGTTATTTTGTGGGATAATGAATTCCCACAACTCCTCAGATGCTCTATTTACTTTCTTGAACATTTTCAGTGGGAAAGAACATAGGTTACCTTTGCAGAGATGCTACAGAGTCCAGGAAAGCTACCTGTAGTGGCACTGGGAGTGAGCTTAGTACATGTTTTTTATGCTTTTTCTGAATGATATAGGCAGAGTATTTTAGTAAATCTAAGGTAATATTCTCAGGAATCTGGTTTATTGTAACAGTGGTATCGCCTAGTCCCCAGATATTTCCCCCTCTCATCCCCATTACAATCGCAGCCAAGCAGGTGTCTGAGGTAGCTCATGTCACACTTCCCTGAAAGTGAGCAAGCACCATTGGAGCCTTTTAAACTCCAAAGCTTTGTTTTAAACTAAGCCCACACAATTCAAAACACGCAGAACGGCAAACTTTTCGAAAGCGCAGTTGTGCTGGTGAGGGGCTGTGTGGCAGAAAGAAGACAGCTTGCCACCATCTTGCTCCCTGTTCAGACATCTGCAGCGGCTTCCCTAGCGGCAGCAACTGCCACCCAGCCTCACCCTCTACCCTGGGAAATGCCCTTCTCTTCTAGGGGTTGTCTTTACACCAGCTCCCAGCTCCTATTTGGCCTCCACATGGCGTGGCCCTCCCTGTTCTCCCAGGGCATCTGCAGGTGTTGCCTGGCCAGGCCTCACAAGCTCTGACATGGCTTCTCCTTCTGGAAGGTTCCAGGGGGCCTGGAGCCTCTGCTGCCAGGGCATGGCCACCAGGGCATGGCCACCAGGGCATGGCCACCAGGGCATTTCCTGCTTCTCTTCTCAGCTGTGTGCTAGGCTAGACATCACCGCCGAAACCTGACCCTATCCTCACAGCCTGGCTCTGGAGACCCTGCATCCTGTTGCCCTTTGCATGTGTTTCTGGCTTGTCCCAGCTGCCAGGGAGCACCTTCTCTTTGCATTTCGCTGCATTCCTGCGGAGACCGTGACTGTCCAGCCCCTCTGTCTTTGGCTAAGCCTGTATCTATCCTTGTGCAATTTGGAGACTGCAGACTAGGGAGAGCCTCACAGAGACAGTGGCTGAGGACATGGCTGCTGGCACATGCAGTGTTGTGTTTTGGTGCTCTGAGGATGCTGAATTCAGGTTTGCAGTGGCAGCCCTATGGCTGTTCTGGAAGGCTAATTTCAGTGAGCTCTGAGAAAGGGCTATCAACAGGATTTTGTTCTCTCCCCACCCTCATTGCTCCTCTGACCTCCCACATGCTCTGATTCTCCTGAGGTCTGTGGCCTATGCTGGAAGGGAAGCCAGCTCCCCAGCACAGCATGGAAGACAAGTAGGAGGTGTGAGGAGCACCCGCCCTATTGTAATCTGCTGTAGGACTCCCATCCCTGCAGTGGCTGGTAAAGGTAGGTTAATGCTGCATGCACCTGGAGGGACAAGAGACTTTCTGCCTTTATGGAAGCCTGTGCAGCCTGGAAACAGAGCCTCACTGCCTCTGTCATTCTTGGAGCTCCTCATTTGGATGTTCAAGGTGCCTCATCAATGATCCTTGGAGTCTGCAAAGTTAATGAATGTTATTTTATTGAGTCCTGATAACATTGCACGAAACTTTGGTAATCAACTCTGTATTATGGGGCTGAGATACCTTTCTAAAGGAAATGAAATGGATGGCTAATCCAGATGAGGGGCTGCGGGAGAGTGCATGTTAGAGACAAATCTGAGGAGCAGGTTGCGTCTCACAGACTCTGCGGTTTCAGGCTGGGAAGGAACTGACAGGACCGTCTGTCTGACCTGTTGCTCTTCACAAGCCTTTCAAATTCATCTGCTTATGCCTGTATGGGTCCCGTGATTTGTGGCTGAGCTAAAGCATAACTTGTGCTTCATTTCCTTCAGTGGTGTGTATTAATAAGCACAGAACCAAAGTTTTAGCTTAATTCAGTGTGTGAAAATGCTGTCTACTGTGTTGTGATAATTCAGACTGCAGACACACTAACTACTGCTGGTTTTACCTTTTTCCTTTGAAGCCAATCTTTTTCTTTCGTTTTTGTTTTCTTTTCCTACTTTTTCTTTCTTTCGGCCCACACTGGGAGCGTTTGCTTTGTCCTCAGTCAGCCATCTGGTGCCTATCCATTATCACCTTTTGGGAAAGTGCCTGATTCCCATCGGGCCAGAGTCTGTTTAGTTTGAGCTCTCTGTAGGCTGAATTCTTCTAGCTTGAACAAGTTAGAAGTTCAGGAGTTTCGATTGTGGAGAATTGAGGAGTAATTTTGAGACCTGTACCACAACATGGAAGGCAAAGAAATTATATAGGCATAGGAGAGATTGTGCACGTAAATCCATCTTTGAGACTTTTAACTTCTGTTGGAGTAAATATATGGTGGTTTTCAATGGATACATAAAATACAGATGAAAACTAATACACAAGGGAAATAAAATGAGCGATGCAAGAGGCTCAGGAGGATTGTGTAACAAATCTGAAGCTAACATGCCTCTTTTTGGAAACATTCATCATGCTTTGATCCACCATTATGTTTATCTTGAAAACATATTGTTTATGTAGCAGATTATGCTGTTGGCTTCTGAGGTCACTGTCATATGGTGAGAAGTCCAGCTTGCTGTAAGTAGAAACATTAGGAAAAAACCTTGTAGGTCAGCCAGTATAAAGTGGAGAGTCAAACTATTGCACACTTTCCCTGGAATAAATGACTGGTTACAGGTCAACGCGTGCTTGAGAATTCCTGGCAGTTAGAGAAGGTCACCATCTGTTAAAGGGAAAAAAAAAAGTTCAAAATTAAGTAAGTGAGGTTAATCACCTTTTCTCAGAGGAGCCAGTTTTCCCTCAGAGCCTCAGAGATTAAATTTGATTGCAGAAGACTGCACAGTAGGGAGAACCTTGCATTTCCGCCCCACCCCTCCCTTCCTCCCAGGCCAAGCTTTGCTACCTCCTTCATCCCTTTCGGTGCAGGGATGGGGCAGAGGATGGGGGGATCACGATCCGTCCCAGTTTGTTCCATGCTGCTTCTGCCTCTCACTCTTCTTCAAGGGAATCACTCCTCACAGTTCTACCTTGTGGCAGTCTGGCATCCCTCCCATAAGACCCAGTCCTCCATGAACTCCTCCAGCTAGCGTCGGGGTCTGCTGCCAGCAGCAGATCTCCCAGCAATGAACTGCCCCAGCACAGTTCTCCCTCAGAGTCATTGCCTTTTTTCAGGATCAACTGACTGCTCCAGCATGGACTTCTCCATGCCTCTGTTCAAGTGTGGGCTTTTTCACTGGCTGCAAACTGACCTTTTCTCCACCGGTGATCTCTGAGGACTTCAAGGACTCAGCCTGCTGTCTCGCCACAGGCCAAAGGGAAATGACTACTCCAGCATATCTCCCCAGCCTTTTCCTCACTGATCTGGGTGACCGCATGGTTGTCTATCACATGATTGTCTCTACTTCTCTCCTATCTCCTCCAAAACAAAGAGAGGTCCCAAAACAAAGGCCCATGCCAAACCATTTTGCCGTCTTAAACATGTTTATTCACAGAGGGTCACAGGGGAGATTTTTGCAAAACTTCTTAGAGGGACCACACCAGCAGCTCCATCCTCTGTTACTGAAATGAGGCCAAACACAAGCCAGCAGTCCCATTGCCCGCTACTGAAACTGTGCCAAACACAAACCCAACACAAAGAGTTAGTGGGATGAGGGGTGGGTCAATTTGTCCAATTTGGGTATCTAACAGATAGACATCCCTAGGCTTCCCTCTGGGTCAGTGAAGTACCATGGCTTTTTCCAGGGAAGGTGATTTTTGGACACCTTCTCTCAGGAGGGTATGAATTGCACTTAAGTAATCAAGTGCAACTCGAGCGTCTGTCTTTGTTAACATACCTTGTTATGGACGCTTTATTACTCTTCACTGACAGGAGGAAGAGGCTAAATGTTGACTCTCTATGACTTTAGAAGTTAATAATTAGTCATCTAAATAGAAGTGAAATGAATCTGACCCTGACAAAATCCTAGTGATTTACTTCTCTGTGTTATACATTTAGAGGCCCTAGAAAAAAGTAATTTTCAGTGAGTATTGTTATTTATAAGATTAAAATTTTTTTTCCAGAGCTGAATTTTACTTTTCTAAACCTTAATTGATTTCACCTGGCTTTCGTTGCAGCTGCTACTTTCAGATAAAGTAACCCCCTTTTGTTCCTTTCCCCAGAAATTAGAGTTGAAGTATACTTAACGGAAACTATTTTTATTTGTGATTTATTTACGTGTAATGAGTAACCATAACCATAACCTGACTGTACATTACCCTTTTGGTTGCATATGAGAGGACAAAAAATTATGTACATGCTACTTTGAGTAGCTTGACTGCACCTTTGAATAATGGTTTCTGCTTTGTTAAGAGATTTACCTGCATGTAGATAAATTTCACATGGAAATAAATTGAATGGAAGTTCCTCAAAGCCTTTAAGGATATAGACAGTACTGACTGTCCAAACACAATTACGTGATTTGAATGTTGCTCTTCTTATAAGTGTAGACCATTTAAGTAATCTTTTTGGAAAAAAAAAAGCAAAATTGAAATAGAGTACTTGATGAGGACTCCACAATGCTCCTGTCTCACACTGGCATAACAAAAGCTCCACATCAGAACTTCATGGCTGCCTCTTGGAAAAATAAACACCTATTTAAGATAGAAACCACAGTATACAATTAATCAATCTCCTCAGAATTCCCATATGGATTTGTGAATTCTGTTCAGAATTTTGGATTCTTAGTTCAATATCTTTCCGACCAAGCAGCTTGTCCTGGTTGCTAATGATGTTTTTTTAATAAGCGGTGAAGGATGGCTTAGTGTGTGACCAGCCTCCAGAACACCACTCTGTAAGACACTCTACGTTAGTCTGTTGCCTGAGGAAAGGAAGAAAGGGTGAAAAGAGTAAGAACAATGACTTGACTGTCTACGGGTAATATCCATGTTCTCTGCAAATGAATGAAGTTTGGAGTGGAAACTGTGAGTGTTCTTGTTCAGTTCATTGCTCAGTCTTATTAATGAGATGTTCATCGTTTAATGTTAGCAAAGGGTTATTTTATAGCTGTCCTAGATTTTGGATTGAATCTCCCCTTGAACCCATGGTGTTCTTTCACTTTTTTTTTTTTTTTAATTTCTGGATAGAGCCGTTGTGTTATCTGGTGAGTGGTACTGACTATATTGGTTGAACTGTATTAGGCTGCTTCTTTCAGTAGAAAGGACAGAAAGACTTACCTGAGGGATAATTAATTAGTGTTGCCTTTTGGTAATTCGTAATCACAAACTGTTTTCACTATCAGTTGTAGATCCATTAATATGGTCTTCTTTAGATGAATCCGTGTCCATGAAAGATCTGACTTCGGACTCTTTGGGCGAGCTCTTAGGAGTACTAGAGTGACATCCTCCATTTGACTACTTGGATATCAAGCTGTTGTCCAGGAGCTTTTCCTGAATGGTTGCATTTTACTCCTAGCTTTTTTGCCTTCTCCCTTCTATCAGTACCTCCCAGTGTTCATATCTTTTGGGTTTTTGTGACTTACAGCTCCAGAATAATAGGAAAAACGATGGGATTTAGTATTTGTTCAGGTTCATCCTTTCATTCCACGGTTCTTTTGCAGTGCAAAAACTAGAGTAAAGGTCATGTCCACTTTGCCCTGCTTAATGTGTGATTTTCTCAGCTAGCCTGCTGGACTACACCAATAAGGACTTCAGTTATGGCTATGAAACAGCAATCATTTACAAATCTACAAAATCCCTCAAAGATCAGTTGTACTCTATTAATCTCAAAGTAATTCTTTCTAACTAATAGACTGTGTGAAAAGAAACCCTGAAGCTGTAGAAGTTTCAACAGCTATTTTCCTGTCCTGGTTTTAATGATGAGTATTATACATAACCCTGTGAGTCACTGTCTGGCCCTCCACACACTCTTGTCCATGCAGCTCTAACTTCTGTGTCCTGACATCTGTATCCTGGTGCCCATAATCCCCCTCTCCCATGAAATGAACTTACCTCACTTTCAGTGCTGTCAGGGAGATTTCACAGTGCCAGAAGCAAGATTTGTTCCAGTAAAAGTATCATGAGTTTGTTGAAACGTGTTTTTTCTTTCATCAATAACTATAAACTAAGACCTGTTTTGAGGCATTGTAATAGCTAATACAACTAGGAACATAATAAATGTTCAAAGTAATAAAGACAACTTCGGAATGCAGCTCCTTTGTGTTGTCTTTGGTATTTTAGTCACAACATCTGCATTTCTGCCTGGGAACAGATACGTGCTTTTAGCTGCATGTAGAGAAAAGACTAAGAATTAACAGAAAATTATGCATTCTTATATATTGTATCAATTTCAAATTCTTAGTTGTGGCACATGTTGATGGAACAGTTTATTTAGAAGTCGGTTGTTATAACCCCAAGAAGCTGAACTGTGAAAACAGCACCCCCTGCCCCTGACTACCTTGTTTGTATTAATGAAGTCCATTGTTTGATGACTACAAGAACTATGCAATGTTTTTGAGGCACGCCCTGTTCTTAAGGAACCAACTGATTCTCTGCAAGCTTTGGCAGGATTTCAGGTAATTCTGTGTCTCCCCATCACTTCCTGCACCACAAGATTGAAATGTGGTCAAATGTTTGTTTTTCTAATTTCCAGCCTCCAGTTCTTTCTCGGAGTGCTAGAGTCACTTTTATTAGAGTGAAGTTAGGCTTCACTCCAGGAAACGATAGCTATTCTGCCCACAAGAAACTTTTAGATGACATACTTATTTAAAACAGTTTTGTGTATATTCCAGAATGCTTGATTCTCCTCAACAACTGAACTTAGTAAATGGGAACATCATTTTCTCCCCTCTTTTTGTGTCTATTTTTCAAATTCTTGAAGTTTGGAGGAAATAACTTCTTCTCACAGGTACTCAGTGAGCCAGCTAGGAAAGATGCCCCCCTAGACTTGCTATTTGTGAATAGAGAAGGCTTGTGGGGGATGTTATTGTAGGTGGTTGTCTTGGCCACAGTGATCATGAAATGATTGAGTTTAAAATGAGAAAAAAGGAACAGTGGAGTTGCTACCCTGGCCTTCAGGAGAGTAAACTTTAAGGTATTGAGGGAGCTATTTAGCAGAGTACCCTGGGAATCTACTTTTGAGCTCTTAGGAGTCCATGAGTGCTGGTCAGTCTTTAAGAACGACCTTTCAGAAGCACAGGGGCAGGTAATTCCATTGTGTCGAATGTCAAGCAAGCAGGGCAGAAGATCAGCTTGGTTAAACATGGAACTCCTTGTGGAGCTGAAGAAGAAAAGGAAATCGTGTGACCTCTGGAAGCAAGATCAGGTTTCACAGGAAAATTACAGATTTGTGGTTCATATATGGAGGGGGAAGGTGAAAGCTCAATTAGAATTGAATCTGACCAGTGTTGTGTCAGATAACAAGCGGGGCTTTTTTGAGTTTGTTAACAGCAAGAAGATATCTCAAGTTAAAATTGGACAGATACCTGTTGAAGATGGTCACCTGACTAATAGGGATGAAGAAAAAGTGAAGGTATTCAGTGTGGTTTTGCCTCAGTTTTTAATAATACTGATGGACTTTGGGCTGCCTGGTCCCTTGAGTCAGAGGACCACAAGTGGGGGAACAGTGACCTTCCATTTCTGGACTCTGAAGTTGTAAGGGATCAGCTGTATCAGCTGAATGCTTACAAGTCCATGGAGCCTGATGGGATTTTTTCTGGAGTACTGAGGAAGCCAGCAGATGTTGTGGCAGGACCCTTTTTGATCAGGTACCGAAAGCCTTGGGAGTCTGTGGAGATCCCTGCTCACTAGAAGGTGGCCAATGTTATTCCAATGTACAAAAAGGGCATGAAGGAAAGACCCAGGAAGCTACAGACCTCTTAGTCTAAACTCAGTTTCTGGAAAAGTTGTGGACAAGATCGTACTGGGCATTGAAAGACATTGAAAAGACAATGCAGTAATGAGTTCACAAAGGGAAAGTCCTGTTTAATTAATTTGATATCATTCTATGATAAGGTCACCCGCCTTGTGGATGAAGGGAAGGCAGTGGATGCAGTTCTTCTGGATGTTAATGAGGCTTTTGATACTGTCCCTCATAACATCCTTCTGGACAATTTGTCCAAATGTGGGATGAGTAGGTTCATGGTGCGCTGGGTAATGAAATGGCTGAAAGGCAGAGCTCAAAGGGTTGTAGTGAACAGGGCTACATCTAGCTCGTGACTGGTTGCCAGTGGTGTTTCTCAGAATTCAATTCTAGGGCTAGTTCTGTTCAATATATTTATGAATATTCTGGATGCAGGAGTTGAATGCACCATTAGCAAGTTTGCTGATGACACCAAACTGATAGGTGCTGTTAACTCTGTCGAGGGACAGGAGTCCCTGAAGAAGGATCTACAGAGATAGAAGCACTGGGCAATGATTAATGGGATGAAATTTAACAAGTCCAAATGCTGGATTCTGCACCGAGGATGGCATAATGCTGGGCAAAAACATAAATTGGGAGAGGAGTGGATGGCAAGTAGCCCTGCAGAAAGGGATCTGGGGATGCTGGGTCTCAGCAGTGTGTGCCCTGGTAGCCAGGAGTGCAAACCACATTCCAGAGTGCATCAAGCACAGCATCACCAGCTGGTCAAAACAGGTGATTATCCCTCACCACTGTATTCAGCATTGGAGAGGCCTCACTTTGAACACTGTATTCTGTTCTGGGTCCCACAATTTAAGAAGGATGTGAAAGTCCTTGAGGGTATCCAGAGGAGGCCAACAAAGCTGATGAAAGGGCTGGAAGGAATGTCCTATGAGAAGTGGCTAAGGACTTTGGTTTACATTGGAGAAGAGACTGAGGAGCAACCTCATTGCTGTCTACGGCTTCCTAAGGAGAAGAAATGGAGAGGAATGTGCTGAGCTCTTCTCCCTGGTATCCAGTGATAAGACGCCTGGGAATGGTTCAAAGCTGTGCCAGGGGAGGTTTAGTCTGGACATTAGGAATCATTTCTTTACCAAGAGGGTGGTCAAACACTGGAACAAGCTTCCTAGAGAGGTGTTAGATGTCTCAAACCAAAGAGTATTTAAGAGACGTTTGGACAATGCCCTTAACAACATGATTTAACTTTTTTGGTCAGCCCTGAATTGGTCAGACAGTTGGAGTAGATGATCTTTGTAGGTCCCTTCCATCTGAAATAGTCTATTCTATTCCAGTCTATTCCAAATTACTTTGAGATTTTGCTCATAAGAATGTGGAAGTTGCAGTACTTCAGACTCTTTTCCAGCAGTCATTAGGCTGGTTTACCAGAGGAAGGTGTGTTAAAGAGCAGTTTAGTTTTGTGAATAAGTAGTAATTCCACTGGAGCTAGTATCCTTTACCTTGGTGCTATTAATTTCTAGAGGAGAAATAGGTCAGCCTTAAATATTGACTAGAGAAAGCATTTTAACAAACATGCAAGACATTCTTAGAAGCAGATTCAAGTTAAACACACATGCTCTAAACAAGGAAAATGGCAATGCAGAATCCAGGTGCAGTTTCTGTCTTACAACTACTGGTTCTGCCATACCAATAGTCTGTTCGTGTTTCATATCCCTCTAACAAGAAACAAATTATCCAGGAGACGTCACAGGTAGCCTCAGAAAAGATAGCAGAACCAGGTATGGGTGGCATGCTACTATCCATTCCCAACACAGAAATTGTTCTGTGTCTTCAGTAATTCCCATCATCATAAGAGAAATTGTCTGTTATTTGGACTATACCGAGCCTTTTTCTGCAGAGAAATATGTGTTATCTGTTGCCAGAGGCTGGTTCCTGGCAGCCTAATGGATTCACACACAGTTACTGATTCAGCAAAATGTTCAGGAATCACCTATTTAGTTATAGTACCTATTACAATTACTTGTATACTGGAAATTTTGCACATTAGTCAAGAATGTCTAATTGTTAGAAAAGAGGCTAGAGCTGCAGATCAAGAGGATTATAATTCTTTGGACATAGGTTGTGCCAATGTCATAAACTCAAGCCACAGAAAAAACTCTAGCAAATCCAGTCCCTAGTACTGATTCAGCTTGTATTTGCAGTCAGAGTTATATATATATATGTAACGACACAGTGCTCTGAAGAAATATCTAAGACTGCCTGAACAGAGAACACCTTCTTAACATTGGGAATTAATATAAGCAGTAATATGCCAGTTCTCCTGACAGACAGGATTAGACAGGCATCAGTTTGCTGGCTTTAATAGAAGATGTCTACTTGATGTGTCTCCAGGTGAATTAAAGTTGGGTCTTTAGACCTTTAATGTGGAATTTGTCTTGCAGATTGGGACACCTACATTTAGGTGGTTGCCTCTAGGTGTTTGCATGTAAATTGTGTACTTATTCTTGTGTCACAGCCAATGGGTCTCTAGCTAAGCTAGAGAATATCCTAGCTGACTCTCAGCAATTCAAGAGAGAGTATAGCTCATACACTTCAAATATATTCTTAATATATTCCTCAGTTCCTTTGCAATTTCAGTTCACATTCCAAACATTTTCCTAAGGCTCTTCTCAGGCCTTGGAGCTGAATACAGCGTATATGTTATGAAAATGAAGGAACTTATATGGAGGTTTTGAATTATTAATTATTAGTTGTTGTCTTTCAGGCTTGCTTTGTCATTTCTTGCTCATGGAAACAATTTTGGACAGAATGCTAGTTTGAATCATGTAAGTTTGAAACAACGAGATATCTAACTAAAACCACAACCATTTGGGAGTATATCTTATTTTTCATGTATATTATCCATAATATTTTATCAGAGGCTGAATTTTCTCTTACATACCGGAAAAACTTTGCAGTACCATTGAGAATGATTAGGAGCAGCAGGTTAGTAAACAGCTGGAATTTTCACAGAAACTCTTATAGTATCCCTTCTTACTTGATTAAATATAAAGTGAAATGTGCTTGGCTGGAGCGTATATTCTTTGACTATAGTCCTTGAAACACATCGCAAAGGCAGAATTGAAACCATACGTTAATGGAATGCGGATATTGGTGACAGGAAGGATGTTCTCATAAACAAAGCATTGGAAACCATATCTCCCTCCTCCTTCTGCTTGTTTCCATCTGCTGGCCAAGTACATCCCATGACTCAGTTTATATTTGTTACTGGCAATAAGCCTAAGAGTACACTGGATTGCAAGTAAGGTAACTGCTTTAGGACAGCAACAGCAGCAAGGTTGTGAAATCATTAGCACAAATGTGAATCTGTACGAAATTGGTCTCCAACGTGTAAGCGTAGCCCTCCATTTTCAAGGTAAAAAGCTTCTTAGTGCCAACAGACATGTTTTTCTGCTGTGACATTTAGTTACTGGCAAAAGCACACAAGAAAACATTCAGTGTCAAGCAGTTAATCTGTCTTCATATAGGCTGAGGAATCGCTGCATAATGTATATTTGATTGGCTCAAGACAAGACTCATCCGGAACTAAGAAAATGGTTGCTGTGAGATGAATCCTGAGAAAAAAGTTGTACTTCTGACAGTGCAAAGAGATGGTTTTGCAAAATGTACTTAGCTTGTCATAATATACACAAATGAAACTAGCATCTATTTTGCTGAAACTTTGTCATGACGAGTAATGGAATTATTTGGCATGAAACCTCTTATTCATTGGAAAAGACTAAAGAGGTCGGGTCATAAATACATTAAACTCTATATAAGACTTTTCACCATTTTAGAAAACTTAACATGAAATATTTTTCATCTCTGCAGCCCGTAACTCTCAGTTAGCTCTCCTGTAAAATTGACAGCACTTTAGACTATTGTGGAAGAAAGCTTTAGAGTAATTTTAGCATAAAGTAATAATATAAAATATCACTTCTCATGTTAAAGCAGAGACAAACAATGACATTTTCCCATGATAGTTAGAGAAGCTGTATCTTCAATTTGTTGGTGGGTGGGTCCTAACCTTGGAGATACGTGAGGATGGGCAGTGATGTGAGTTATTGTACATCTCTTAGCTTGCTTATAGGACCTGGTATTAGTAAATCTATTATCAGTGAATGATGGGACCGAGAGACCGTAGGAAAAAAGACTGTTGTGCAGCTTAAACACTGGGATGTTGCCCTGGAGAACTGTCCCTGCTTCTACCACAGAGTTTGTTTTAGTATAAAGAAGTGCTGCAGAATCTGAGCATTAGTCAAGCTTTTGTTCATGGATGATACACTTGCATTCCTCAGTCTTTGGATACCCAAAAGCACCAGTCAGTCTTGGCATTTCTATGTGCAGCTAAAGTAAAAGTAGAGTATGTGGGTTACTATTCTAAAAAATAGGTGTGAGTCTTAGATTCAGTTGTTCCAACTCAGTAGACATGTTTGACCTTCATGGCTTGTGTATTCCATTTATTAATCTCTTGGGAATGGGTTGTCATAAAAAATAAAAAATTGCAAACATTACTCCAGAAAGAAGACAATTAGATAGTAGTTATTTCTAAAGAATTACTTTGAATATTTAAAGGACATATTTGTAAAAATATTCTAATGTACAAGCAGTGTGCCTTTCAGGATATATTAATACAATTACCTGTGGGACATTTTTATTTGATTCTGCTTTTGTTTTAATGCAAGTGTATTCTGCTTTTCTCCAGGCAATTCTGCAGTCTCTCCAGACAATTATTGACAGAATTAAATTTTTTTGGATGTCAAAAATCAGATAGGTCAAATCAATAGGTCCAAGGGGGAAAAAAAAAAATTCATAGATGAAGCCTGTGTTTAATGAGCAAAGATCTCTGTGGAAGAGACTAACATAGCAGTCAGATACGGCAGGATAGGTGTATGTTTTAGGGAATTCTTTGGAGGGAAGAGAAAAAATAATTTTGCCAAGAAATGTAGTACATCAAGAGAAGTAACATTGACAATGAGCTGGATTTGGCGATAACTTTTCCAGATTCCTCTTTTGCATCATGTCTGTTTTGCCTGCTTTATATGCTGCCTCTTCTTCATTCAGTAAACTGAAGAAATTCCTAAAGGCAGAATTTTTATTCTCTTTTGAGAAAGAAGGCAAAAGCAAGTTATCTTGATTTACAGACTCGACAGTTGACCAGGTAGCTGAAAATATTGCCCAGAAATAGTTGTTGCATTAAGATAAAAAGAAGTCATTATATACACATGTTCCATTCCATGAACAAACATAACCATTCAACGCTACCAAGCAAAAACTACATAAAATAACTCAAGCATCTCCTTCGCTGGAAATAGCTGAGATTCCTGCCTTGGTACTTTATGCAGAAGGGATCAGAATATGTGTCATCCATGTCCCATCTCCCACCTCCTCAAAAAAAAAAGAAATAATAGATACTGAAAACCCCATGCAACTCAGCAGTAGCAAGACAGCTGGAAAACAGCAAATTGGTGGAGTTTGCTTGCATGAGGGAACCCAAATATACTTAGTTTGTGGAGTTAAACAGTAGATACTTCTCTAATGTCTCCAGTTCACCCTCAAAGCACAAACAAGATTTCAGCTGATTTGTAAACATGAATGCAGAAGATCCAGCTGTGGGAGGAAATGACTAATAAGGAATGCATGACAACTTGACTTACTGTTGACTTCTCGAGTGACCAGTTCAAATAGCCAGAGGATGTGTTAGTTAAACCAACAACCAGATTCCAGTGGGTGGAGGTTATGACAACATTTGTCTTTCCAATCCCATGCCTACCAACACAGACATAGGGCAGATTTCTGCTGCTTATGAAGCCACTCTGACACATGGAGCAACTTCGAAGTCTGTGTAGCTCATTTTGTCTTTGGATTGTAAGAAGACACAGTATGAACAAGGGAGAGGAAGTGATCTAAACCAGTGAATCGCAAATATCTCTGAACCCATAAATGCTTTTACCTATTTTATTTTTATTTAGACTAGGTGTACACTTTGGCACTTGCCTAGCAGGTAAGGAAGTCAAAGCTTTATTCATACTAAGTTATTAAGGCAAGATTAAGTTAAGGCAGTTAAGGCAAGTTGATGCAAAGCATTAAAAGGAAGTATGATCCTTTTCTGATCTTTCAACAAGACCAGCTCTTTCTTACTGGAGTACTATAAAGGGACCTAATCTGCAGGCTCAGGGAGCATTCTGGGTCTAAGAGACTTGTGCGGTGCTCTAAAAAATCATACTGGTTATGGACTTTTTTTTTTTTAAATGGCAGAAGACATAGGAATAGCATTAGAGACTCCTATTTTAGTTACTTCTCTCTTGTTTTAGAAGACTAATTAAAAAAAAATGGCCTGTCATCATGACATGCCAGTGTGCTATTGATACATAACCACTGCATCAACCCCTCGCAAAAAAATGACATTTGCATCCTTTCACTGAAATGGCAAAGCACATATCCCTCAGTTTTGTAGTGTCAGAATATTTCATGTGAATGAATTTTATCCTCTGAACCCTCTAAAGAATTTGAAGATATTGCCTCATATTTTTTTGTGAAAATTGAGGCAGAGAGTTGTGAGATAATTGCCTTTGGTTACCTAGGAAGTCTCGTACCATCATGAGAGGAAATAATCCTTCCTATTATGTTATTCTTTGCCAGTTTTGTCGTTTATTGAATGGACAGATGTGAGTGATCTTGAAAATTAAGGACAAGCGCTTCAGTGGTTTTCTCCTATTGGAAGTCCAGGTAAGAGATATACTGATCCCTTCTGGGGCAGTCCAAAGGGAATAAGCTTCCTCTTCTACTGTCTTTATGCACGGCCACAGCAAGAAAACTGTAAGTAGTACTTAGATGTGGCTACTAACTGCTTTACTTCCAATGAGGAAAACGACAAAGGCTTGGATTGTCTCATAAATTCTCACTGTTTCTAACAATTCTTTTCATCTTTTCTTTCTGTTATTTTGGCTTTTCTTAAGAGGATTAATGCTGGTTCTGACTTGGGTCTCCAGGAAAACTCTCTTTTGAACTTCCCATCTAAGTAAGAAAATGAACTGCCAATGCCAAGAATACAGGAAAGATGATATTAAAGCTAGAATCTGACCTCCTGAATAATTTACATGAGGCATGAATCTCTTAGACATAGTGGGGAATGGTTTCCAAATAGAGCAAAGCCTCTTAACTATAGGACTCTGCTGTATTTATTAAGAATCCACATAAGTCATTGTGGTTTTATTAATGATGTAATTGTGCTTAGGAGAGTAGAAATTACTATAAAGTTCATTATGAAATGGAATATAGAACTGATATAAAACAGACTGGTTTGCTTATACAGTGCCTTTTACAAACATTTAGCATAGACTTTGGCCAGTGTAAATCAGTGAAATTCTGACTTAGAGGTAAGTGGATTTAGACTACTTGAGGACTAGGGTACTTAAAATGTAAATCCTGCAACATTTTTTCTGAACCTTTTCTTTTACAGCATCTGACGAAGTGAGCTACAAGTGGCATATCAATGGCTTTTGAGATGGATGTGTATATTATATACTGAGAGATATTATATATATGTTTCTGAGAGTAAGTTGTTACAAGCATGACTACAGCACTGGGCTGGGAGTCAGGACACCTCAGAGTATTGGTCACACAGGACAGAATGAGATCAAAAGCTAGAAAATTGCAGGTTGTTATTGCAGGACTTTCTTAACAAAGAACAAAAGCACTGTGTTCACTTGCATTTTACATACCTCTTATGAATTGCATCCACTTCTGTCTGCTTTTTGTCTTGTAAAGGACAAAAGCTGGACAAACTTATGTTTAGAATACATGAGGGATATATTTAGTGTTAAAAGCACCTGGGATACAATAGTGATTAGTAGAGAATGAATACTTAAAATAACAAAAGGGCTTGTGCATTCTGAAATCTTTTCTGATTTAAGCTAAAACCAAACTGGAAAAAATATCAAAATCAGATGTGCTAATAGATCACAAGGAAAGAAGTTATTGTCTGTCTGTCCAGAATCAAAGACATGCTAAACCTTTGGAGAACGCTTGTCTTCCTGTGATTTTTAGAATGAGACCTAAGAAGGAAATGAGTTTTAGAAATATACAACAATAAAAATAAAATTACCAAGCCTGTTACTCTAACCTCTTAAGGTGTGAGAAACCTCATATTTTAGGTGGCAGTTTGGATTTACTGCTGCTTTATCTGATATGAGCTGTTATTTCCAGAGGAGTGAGTGGATCTTCATATATATATATACACACTTTTTATGTTTCTGTAATATTTTGAAAAGCTGTGTAACAAGAATTAGAAATGAATGAATTTTTTTAGACTTGTAAACAGGGCAAAAAATTACTCTGCATTTGTTTTTTTGGATGGAAGTCCAAAGCCACGTATCACCCACAGCAATGACTTTGTGTTCTTTTCCTTTCTATTTTATCTCTGATCTCTATTTTTCATAGTTGAATACTTTTTCCTTAGTTTACCTTATGGCCATCAAACAAAAAAGAACAGTCATCATCAATTCATGTCTAAAATGGTGTGGTTATACCCACCTTTATGTATAAGATGTAAGAAGTCTGTAAAAATCAATACAGATTTCCTAATATGTGGAATCAGGCATAGTGAAAAAACAACTCTAGATGCTGATCTGGTTTTGGCAGAGGTATGGCAAAAGGTGGAGCTCAGTGGTGGTGGCGTTCCACCATTTGGTATTGCCAAACTAAGCTGCTACACATGATGAGTCTCTATTTTTTCAGTCCAACTTTTTTCTTTGCCTCATTTACAGTTGGAAAAAAATGTTTTTTAAGAGAAAAGAAAAATGGTGTTTTCTTCTCAGATGATGAGAGCAGGTGGTAAGGGCTGTGTTTCTTGAGCTTGATATACTAAGTTCTCTCTAGCATCTTTTTTCCAGTAACGTGAACTTATAGCAAGTTATTTTGCAGCCTGGCATGACAACTTAATGTCTGTGATACTTTACGATTACCAGGTCCCTCTACCTCTACTCTCCTCTCCATTCCCTGCCATTTAGTGGAATATTTCCAGGCACTGAGACTGTTCCCAACCAGCATGATGTGACCCCTGTCTATACTATACTATAAAAGAGGGCAGTGGCCTGCAATGTGCCTTTAGGGAATGGTCCCTGTGCTTCTCTAGGAGTCAGATTGTGCTTGTCTGGGCTACGGTAGTTGGTGACCTCCAGAAGCTTCAGGTCAAAGATCCTTATTGTCACATTGTAAGAAACGCCTTTGTGCCAGTTCTCCTTCATGCAGGAAAAGTGTCTGTAACAGAGCAAAACTGTGGAGTGATCTAACAGCCATCACAAAACTCACTGGCTTCTAATTTAAACGTATGACATCTTTGACCTTGACTTTTCTAGTGCTGACCTAGATGTGTATGTATGTGCAATATAGGATAACACACAAACAATTCCAACCCCAAATAATCTACTGTGTCTACAGCTCATCTAGGAAAAGACAAGAGAACATACATGAGAACGTCAATCATGTTTCTTAATGCAGGGCTAAAATGCTCACATACAGCGCTGACAGGTTGGAGCAGACCATCTTCTGGTAAGTTATAGCCTAGGTTATGCCTGTTTTCTACTTGTGAGATAAGCAGAGTAGGTTTTCAGCAACCCTTACTCCTTCAAGAGTATGGCAATAAGAGAGCTCATTTAAAATTGAGCAATTTGCTTTGGGAATTTTATGTATTATTGTATCTTCTGTACTAGCACAATCAGTCTTGAATCATAATTCAAGATGTATTTTGGAACTCCATGTAGTTCTGCACTGTGACCCTGAAATCACACGGATTTCTAAAACTCCAAACAGTGTGAAGCAGATGGCTCAGAGACAGTCTTCTTTGCTCTGTGTCTTTTTATATTTGTTTTCTTGTTCTGCCTATTTCTGTGAGTCATTTTTAATTCACTTTTATAGCAGGATTGTCTCCCTCTCTCACTCTCCTTGAAAGAAAACAAACATCATAACCACAATGTTTGAGTGGGCTCACAATTAAATAAAGAGTCCTTCACAAAACACAAAGTACTGGATTCACTGATCTTGGTTATGCTCTCTGTAACATCAAGACTTGTCAGTGAGTTACTGACCATTGCCTGTCTGCAGATACAATAACGGTTACCAACTTAATTTGTTTTCATCTTAAACTTTTCTATTCACATCCAAGCTCTAGCACTTTGGGGTTTAAATCTTCTGCAAGTTGGAGTTTTTCCATTCTTGGTTCCCCTTCTACAGTGGGAGACAGGATACAGAATGATAGAAGCAACAGAAAAATAAAAGGTATACTGATTTTCTATTTTTATTCAAAATAATGTTCTTCATTTTTTAATTATCCTGTACAGAGTACTGCAGGAGTGTTGTAAACTTCCACAGGACTCCATGGAATTTGTGCTAAAAACTGCAGAGCTCAATACAAAATGGAATTCTATTTGGCATCATTCAGTTGATCCTGTGGTATGGTTGGTTAGCATTAGATAATGGATCTGAGTATCTCTGCTCACGCAAGCCTGGGGATGCTCCATATGAAAAGACTAAGTAGTTGTGATTAATTAGATTTACCTAGAAGAGAAGGCAGAAATACATAATTATGTTTTTTATAACTATGAAAGGTTATTACAAGTAAGGAAAGAAACTCTTAAGTTGTTAAGTTGGTGCAACAGAATGGGAAAATTAAGGTGAGCAGGAAGAAGAAATCCTGTAGATTCTAAAGTCAGATAAATCCTAAAGCAGATTTTTTGAACATATTTCTGGGACTTCTATTTCTGGATGCTTTAAAAATTATGTCCAAAAGACATTGTTCAGGAATGAGAAAGTGAAGAAATGATTCTGATTTAGGCAGAGGCATAGACTAGAAGTCCCCACCAGGCCTTTTGGATTATATCTGTATGTTTCTGTAACAAGAGGGACAATTTTACCTTAAGATGTGTATCTTGAATCACAAACACTCTATGTAAATATATTTGAGTGTATGGCTGGAAACACTGTTCATACCTTTCCATTCTCTGAATAGTTTTCTTTTTGAAGTTGCTTAGTCTCAAGAAATTAATTGGAATGTTCTGCAGTGTATATGGAAATGTGATTTTGGGTTACATTGTTGCTTGTTTGAATAATTTTCACAGGATGATGACTGCCTTTTAGTATTTACCCATTTTTTAAGACAGCAGGCAGATTTTCTAGTTCTAATAGATCATAAACTTTCATAAAATTAAAATACTACAGTGGTTTTTTTAAAATATTTAAGCCATGACCAAGAGCTATTAACTCTACAAGTAAGAGCCTTTTCTATTCCTATACTTCTTTGTTTATATTTTCAGGCAACTTTAAATGATTTCTTTAGAAATTTAATGTTGCACTGCTTCTTTATTGCACAAAAATGAACCGTGTTGTGTGGAATTTTTTTCCATTCCTGTGGGGGCTGAACAAATCCTGCAGAAGTGTGAATCGTCCAACATACACTGGACCAAGTGGTGCTTTTTTTAGTTTTTATGAACTGAGGAATGGTCATAAATATATGGATTCAAATCTTCTTTCACCTATGCCTCTTGTGGGTTGGTTGTCATGTCCACAGGGAGATGGTATGAAGATCATACCTAGGTAAGTAGAAGAAAAAAGGTTATTCCATTTTTAAAGCAAAAGATAGCCTGGTTACCAGTTGTCTTTTGGTGCATGCATTTTTTAAGTGGTAAACAATTGCTATGATCTAGTGTGCTCTTGATCCACAACAGTTCACCACTGTTCTCCTCAACTGATAATACCGCAGTTTCATTGGGTTGTCTGTAAGACATTTACATCTGACAGCAAAAATAATTCTTTGCAAGCAACTCCATATAGTGGAGTGGGTGAGGAAGTAAGAGTCCAAATTTAATTTGGTCGCAATAAAGACTAAAGTTAAGATCAAAAAGGAGGGAATGTGGGTATTTTCATGTAAGTAAAAAGTGTTGAAAAATGTAAGTAAGAATTGGATGTAATTAAATTGCCTGAAGTGGCAGTAAAGAAGAAGAAGGATAAGGATATAAGTGATAAATAGGTGCAGAGATATTTTACAGGGAATATTATTAACTGTCTATCAGTTTTGCTTGATTTCTAATAGAAAGAGAGACTTTGAATAGGAATGGCCTGAATGGGTGAAAAAAAAAATCAGAGAAGTAAGAAAAGAAGAAGGAATGTATGAAGACAATCAAATAAATTGAATGTTCTATTCTCAAAATGCTAAACAAAACTGCCTTAAAACATGATAGAAGTATAAAGGAAAATCGCCCAAAATTAAACAACTCTTTTTCAGATCACATGGGTTCCACAAGTTATGATGAGCTTCTAATATATTTGCCCATTTGTGCACTCAAACAGGGTTGAAGCTCTAGGCATGGATGCAACAATGCAAAGTAGAATAAAACTGCTTTAAAACCTGAGTTATTCCTTGCTCAGTAATAAGACATTTGATATCTTTCAGGTAATTATAATGTTGTCCTAAAAATGTTTTTCCAGTCTAACTCTTAGGTATTCAATCCAGCAACACATTTGTTTTCATAATATTTGAGAAACCTGTTTGGTTCTTTTTCAAATTACAGTAGTGTAAATGAAAAAACACAATTAAAACTAAAAGAAAAAAAAAAGAAATAAAAAAGTAACGAACTTACTGCTTTCAGATGTTCTTCCACAGTTCTCTAATTCAAACATTGCATTGTTTTTTGAAATGTAATTTTGAAAGCCCTCCCAATCCACCCAGTAGTTGTTGTGGACTGGTACTTTTGGCTACTCCGGGAAAGAAACATTTTAAAATAACTAAATGGATCATTTTGAAAAACTGTTCTTGCACATGTTTAGCCACAACTTATTCAGCCAAAAATATCAGACAGTTTTAAAACTAGAATATGTGGAAGCTTCACTGAGACATATAATAATAAGCCACAACAAGGGTGCATAAGAGCATATTGCTGGTACACTTCTTGGGTGTGATGTAAGCCTGGAAACCAAAGTCTGAGAGACTTCAGTATCTTCAGAAGTGGGTTAATAGTATACTGCTGCACATCTTACAGTGATTAATTGGTCTTAATTGCAGCTTGCTGCTAACATATTTCACTGATCTCTTTAGGATTTCATATACTGTATCTTTTCAGTACGGATAATAAAGACCAGTAGAAGACTAAGAGAAAAAATAGCTGTGATTTTCAATATACTCTCTAATTTTAAACGATTTTTCTTGTCAGCCTTCTTGGCTTATTCAGTCCCTTTTTGATGAATTCTTTTGCCCCACAAAGCTGGCCTGTCCTCTCAGTAGTAGTTTAGGATGCAGCAACTATTATAAAAAAAAAAAATATCAACAGCCAGTTTGGAATATTGAAGAGATCTGCTTCAGCTTTTGCATCTATTACTGTTCATGCTTATTATGGGGTCAGTGTTCTACTTCAGTATAATCTCCACATGACAGAGATTTAAAACAGCCTTACACTTAAGTCTCTGCAAATGCTTCAGGTATATTTAACTTGCTGAAATTGCACAGTCTATTCAAATGCTGTGTGTCTCTTCATGGGCAGAACAGAACTCTTGGCCTTCTGGTTCGTGAGACTGTATGTGCTAAGTAGTAGGAGCAAGATTTTAGTTTTCAGAATAGATATATGCTTAGAACTAACTTCCACAGAGGTATCCAAATTGTAGACATATGAGAAGTATTTTGTAATTTCCCTTACTCATTCTGTTTACGCTCAGTTAAAAGACCGTACATTTTCTGTGGAAGTTGTGTATATTCTTTCTGCAAAATGTTTCCCACAGAAACTGTGGAGTGGTGAAATTATACATCACTTGATTTTAACGGTTTTTTTTTGTTCATAGTTACGGAAGTGGTCTGTGTCCAAACAATGCCTGTCAGTGTACCTGGAAGTACATACTTCATCTTGTTGGAAAACCAAATGTGAGATTTTCCTCACCTATTCTCTTACTCTGAGTGACTTCTTTTCAACCGTTAATGGTCTATGGAATGAGGGTGTCACCTCTGGACAGTGACTCATACCATCCGAACATGTAACTTTGTACACTGAATAAAGAGAGGACCTAGTGGTCATTAGATGGCTAAAGATAAATCAGATGAACTTATATCTATAAATATATTTATATCATCTGAACTAGCAGCTTTAAAAAATTAGAACATTTTTTAAATGTAGAAAAGCCAAAAATATATCATCTCTGAAAAGGAAGTGGAAACTGCAGATTTATCTGCTTAATGAGATAGAACCATTGTAGAGGATCAAAGTAAAGTTTAACTATTTACATCTTTGTGGTTTGACAGACTGTCTATTGTAATTGAAGTAAGATAAAACCACTGCATTACAGTATCTTTCTTACAAAGGCGGATACCATTATTCCAGATGTCATAAGCAAAAGCTAGACTAGCTAATTTCATATGGTGAGGATGAATATTTGCATCCTGTTTTTCGAGAAATAACAATAACTGGTTATATTGCAATGGTTCACCTAAATGGCTGAAGAAAAGTGTGTATGTGTTCTCAAATTGAAATTCATTTTTAGTAGAGTATTAACAAAACAAAAAAAATTATTTTAATGTGCCCATATCAACTGAACTAATGTCCAGTAAACAAGGATTCAAATTCTGGGCAGCCAGCATAACTTCAAATTCTTTTTAAAATACCTGTCTCAGCATGTACTATTTACTGTACGAAGGCAGGCAACGGCCAGTGGCATAATTTTTTTCCTTTTTCTTTCTTTTTTTTTTTTTTTGGGTAATATGAAGGTGCTTGAGAATGTAAAAAAGCGAGTTTTCCTTGAGCCATATACTTCTGTGAGTGCAGATACATACCTGGAGGTTCCTCGCAGGCTCATACAGGACAGAATTATTTTCTTTTCCTCCAAGTTATTAGTGCAAGCAAGTCACAAAGATCTTTTCCAGACTTTTTTTTGGATAAAGAATCTAAATAGTCTAAAAGTTGTTTGGATTATGTAACTTTAAATCTGTGCTGTCTACATTTTCTCTGCATTTTGGCCTTTGGAAGCACCTTCTTGTGTGCAAAGACAACTGACATTTTTCTTTGAGAGAGGCTTGAAGACAAAACACATGCTCGTTTCTCACATGACAATGTCTTTTTTGAGACCCTCATTTTGCAGATTTCATTGTGAAGGACAGTTTGACACAGAATCAGAATCTGCCTTGGAGTTAATACAGACATGCTGAAACAGATCCTAAGCAGGTATAAATCAAGATAGATGCCATTAAAGTGAGCAGAACAGTATCTCATGTCAGAGAAGTGTCTATCAAAGGTTTTTCTATTGTTTCTTTTAGAACTGAAACAAAATGCAAATTTACTACAAAACACCCAAACACAAACCAAATCCCAACACATTTTGTTCTGCTAGTCGGAATGGATTCAGCAGGAGGGGCTAAGAGAACTATAGACCCATGAACATGGCCTTGTGTTATACACACTCCACATCTGCAGATGGTGAGAGAAGATGTGCTTCTGAATTGCCAAAAGCAGTTTTGTGGCTATGTGCAGACCTGGTAGTAATAAAAAAATTAACAAGAGAATGGCAGGAATGGTTGTTTTTCTGAAGTTTTTGCAATGAGATAAATGTCAGTATTTTAAAATCAAGCTGGCAAAAATAAAATGTTGCCAATAAAGTGAAACTATAGGGCTGGTAAGAAAAATTGTTGGCCTCTTTCTCCACTTATGATTCAAAAGTTAGCAGTATTGAGGCTAATAATAACTCAATAGCACACTTCACCCAGAGTAGCAAAAAAATATGTTGTTTATTAATCACACTGTTTGAGTGGTAATGCTCTCTGCCGGACTCAGAGTAAAGGCAGTAATTGCTAAGATACCTATATACTATTTAAAGTACAACATTTTCAAGTTTTAGGGAATCCATGTGGGATTATCATATTGCGGATTTACTTTCCTAATAAAATTCAATCACAGCCTACAATCTAAAAAAATTGTTCATCTAGACGATTTTTTGTAGGTGGCAAACATTTTTAATAAATGAGGATAAGGCATTTTACAGCTATCCCTTTTTACCAATTTCACCTTTAGCTGAAAATTTCTGATCGAGTATTTTCCAGATTTTCCTTCAGTACCTCCAAGGACCTTTGAATCAGATCCTGAACTCGTCTTTTACAGTCGGTGTGGGAGTACACTGTAAACTGGCAAGCTGCAGTGTAAGTAGTAGTTACAATTTTTAGAGGGCGTTTACAGTCCCAAATATTTTTCTTTATGTTGATATAAAAAATTATTCTTGCACAAGCTACTAAAGCAGCAGATTAGTGTCATCTGGTAAGGTTTTGCTCTCATTGCATTTAGTTAGAGATATGACTGTGCTAATTCAGTTTCATTTCTTGTTAGAACGTTTTATCTAGCCATGGAATACATTGGTTATGTTTTCTGCATAAAAGTTTGGTCAATATTAGCTACATGGGGGTACATCACTGGAATCTGAGTGCATCACTAAGTAGAAAATAGGAAGGTTTGATCATCAGATCATTTCTTCATCTTTTTTTCTGGAGAACTTTCAGCCCAAGATATACATCAGTTTCATGTTAGAAGGTCTCAATGGGCCACCAACTTAAATGTCCTACTGGTGGTTCCTCTGTACTCTGCCTTTCATTGTATAGGGTTCTTTCCATCACTGATCCTACTTACAGGTATATTGTGCAGTGTAGCAGAAAATCCTCTATCTTTGTCATTGTTTGAAACTTATAGACCAGAGTTAATACATTTAAAAAATTGGAATTAGAGCTGTTTGGAGGTATTAGTCAGACGTCTTAAATGAAACCACTTTTGATATATTTATTCACTGGAAATTAATTAAAAGTAAACAAAGAATGCAAACAAGAAAGAAAATTTGTATTACCAAAATTAAAATACCTTAAAATTGTATTCAAGATGCAAAGCCCTGCAACTCTGAGAAGTTATTTCTGAAAGAAACTACAGTAAATAAGTGCTTTCTGCCCTTCTGTTCTTTGTGATACATTGTAAGAAACCAGGAATATCATAATTAAGTGCCACTTGACAATATTTTCCAGCACTGTGTAAATTTAACTGCACATATAAAACGTATTGTCTCCTACTGCTGACTTTTTATTGTCCTGTGTCTGTATTAAATGCTGGACTGGTATGCTTAAGGATATAATTTTGCACAGGAAACCACAATAAGGTCTGGGAATAATTGTGACACAAGATCAAGATTAAAAGATAGAATTTTGCAAAAATCATTTGACATTTTTATCAAAATGGTTTCTATAAATACAGTAATTCTAATGACGAGTTCATGTATAAAGATATATACTAGCGAGAGTAACTGACATTTAATGTTGCCACATATCAAAATAGTTATACAAGGCTAGATAAAGCCATGACATTACCTTGTCATCTGGTTCAACACTTGGCTTGGAGACCATTTTGTTATAATATTTTACAATCCTTCTAGGCACAAAGACTTTGGCTTTAAAGAGTATGTGTTAGATGTGGAGTTCGGCTCGGTCTTCCATTGATGCTGGTAAAGCTGTTCTTGAGGACAATTGCCAGTCCCGGAGATCTATACAAGACATGGTTGAACAGTGTCTGCCTTCCATTATAATTTGTTCCAATGGAAATTTTCTTTCTGATGTACTAGGTCAGGATAAAAAAATTGTTTTATTCATGCAGCTGCTTCTTTGTTTTATGCAGAAGGCCACCTCTGCTTGATACAAAGTGAAAGGTTACCCTGACCCTTGCCATTTTGCACAAAATTTCCTTTGAAATGTTTTTCTTTTCTTTAAGAGGGAGAGAATTGACTTATGGTTCCAGTGTTTCACAGGCAATTCAAACCAAGTCCACAGCACCAGAACAAGCAACACTGTAATCCATACAGCATGTGCCATTTGTGGAGGATGTAATTGCAATAGACCTCTTTGTGGGCCGAACATGTGGAACATTCTCTAGACATTATGTTTGGCTGAAAATGTTTAATGTAGTGGTATTTTGAATTGGGACAAACATCTAGGAACAATGTACTGTTCCTAAGTATTGAACAACTGTATCAAACACAGCATTTGAAGAAAGGCTTGTAAAACACATGAGCTTATAAACCCCTTAAAGACCTCCTTGGGGTCATAATGGAGAAGATGCACTTCAGAGCTTTGATAAGAGATTCATGAATTGTGCTTAACTGTGATTAGTTAAATTAAATCTCATCTTGATCTGAGGACTTAATTCATACAGTGGGTCCAGTTGGACCAAAGAAATAAAAACTGAGCTGTTACTTTCTTTCTGTAGTGGGCAAAGAGTAGAAAATATCCATTATTGCTTTTTGCTATTAAAATGCATTGCTTCAAACAACTCATAAAATTAGACAAGTCATAATTTTTAATAACAACACCTTGATTGCTGTTTGTTACCACAGAAGTTCCTATCAAGATATGGACATTTGAGGAAGGAAGAGGCACATAATAAAGACAGTACTTTTCCTGAAGAGATTGAAGTCTTAATACAGTCTGGTCTGCCTTTAGCCTTATGAAGGTTAATACCTAGTCCACACTGGATATCTAGGCTTCTTTTGTTGCTAAAATGGAGACAGCTGTCTTCTCAGGACACACGTTTCAGCACAAGAGAATTTTCTGCAGAGCTCAGTTTTAACCTGTATAAGGCAACATCCTGGAAGTTTATTCTTGGGAACCCTGAAAACATCACTGCCACACAAGATTCTGTCTGTGACAGGAGCAAAAGGCTGAAATATGGGAACAAGCTAATAGCAAAGACTTAATTTCTTAGACAGAACTCTGCCCAAGTCTTCAGTTGCAAGAGAAATCTTCATGGATCTGCCTTTGATTCTTTGAGCAATATCAATTTTTTTTTTTTGATGTGCAGAACAATAAAACAGAACAGACTTGAATATAGATTTTCTTCTTCCTTGGTAGATGAACTAACCTGTAGTTTAGTCTAAGCAGTAAGTTAATCACCAAGTGAGCCATAGATGGGTCAAGAACATTGTAGAATTTTTATGCTAGCCAGGGGCATCTAAATACTATGAAGTAGCAAAAGCAAAAATTTACAACTGATTGTTACTTTTTTTAAATTAACCAGTTAAGCTAAAGGTATTTAGTTGTTTCCTTAGTACTTGCAACTGCAATATGATGGACAGAGAGAGGGGGTTTATCCCACATGGGTGGATGAATCCCTGAAAAGGTCATGCTTACTGAAGTTCTGAGAGCAATTTTCTGAGGGATAGACAAGGAGAAGAGCTCTGCCAGTCACCGTGTTGTAGAAAACAGGATCCATATTTTTTGGTTGATTTGGTTTTGCTGATGTAAGATCAGCTGCCTGAATCCTCAGCTCCCATGGGTACATCACACAGAACAAAAACGTGCTTGGGAGGGAGCTTGCAACTTAGGTGATGGATCACAATAAGAGCTACTACACATACAGAGTAGGGAATCTTGACCAAAAAGAGTAAAGTGCTTATGGAATTTAAACAGCAAACAAATTAAGGTTGTCAGATTACAAATTTTGATGCAGACACCTACCATCTATCACACATGTACTTTTGAATCTTTGTTTTAGGCGTTATTATTTATATCTGGCTCTGCATGGCTTGCCAAGGTCATATATAGTCATTCTGGCAGCTAAAACTTGAGGTCAGAATTCCAATCTAGTGCCTTATCCACAAGATTATCTTTATGCTTAGACACTAGAAACATCTTTTGAGAAGTTTGGTCTGTGGTTAAGATTGCAAACAGATTTCCTGCCTTCTACAGTAAACATTTCAAAGAGAGATAGCTTTTGGTTTGAGGTGACTCAAGGATCTAGCACTCAACAGTTGCTCTTCTGAAGTGCAGCATAAGGCTGTAATAATACATTTAATATGGGTTTTATCCCGTTTTCCCCAGCTTAGTCTGGAAAGAGAATTTCATCCTATCAAAGCCAAATAAAATAGAAGTTTCATATTATTTAACCTGTTTTCCTCATCTGAGGTTCCTTAGCCCTTCAGTGCTCATATGACTCTAAGAACACATTGAAAACCACTTGAAAATCATGCTTGTTTGAAGCCCTAAAACCAGCTTTTAATAATTGCAATACCAGCTGGTCATTTTGCAAGTAAAGACACACATTTAAATCACATCAGGGCACCAGCCTCGGCATCTTAGTTTCAGCATCAAGCAGGTTTCAGTAAGGTGCTGTTTATACTCAGCAACTTGCTCTAAGCATGCACCATAGTTTCAGAGCCTCCGTAGATTTCTAATCTCAAAGATAAGCTAATCTTCACAATCCAATGTGTTTTAAAGATCTGTCTCCTTTCCAATCCCTCCTGACCCCCTGTATCATGAACAACTTAACTTTTGTTTTACTGGAACAGCTACACAGAAAACATCCCAGACTGTGTGTATTGGAAATGTTAGTAGATATATTTACAATGTTTTCTAAAACATGTCTTGCAAAATTAGAGGCTGCCTTCTTTTTATCTAAAAATCTTACAAAAAAATTAAAGAGCTTGCAGCTGATGACTTTCTACTTTTATTCAATATGTTAACTGAATCTCCTAAGTATCTTTTTAGAGTAAAAAAGAATAGTCTGTTACAAAACAACAGAAAATGAAGACAAAAAATATTTTTGTCAAAAATAGTATTTCTTTTGTATGTTTCCATAAATAATGTGAACAAATAATAATACTCTGACTCTGCATATGGGAGACTGACACTCCAGGGTGCAGGCATGTGCTCAGACCTCACCAGTGTGGGGTCTGAGCTTAAAGAAAAGAAAGCTGAGTAATATATTACTTGTAAAAACTTACCTAGTCACTACATATTGATCTCTTCCGGATAATGGGTAAACAAGGCAGTTTCTTGGTACTTGGCCTTGCAATTAGAGTTCAGAACTTGAATGAAGCCCCTTAAATACTAAAGGGAAGAATTTGGTGTGTGCTGGGATTCTTGATGACCTGCACATCAGTGTGGCGGAGCCCAGGTTGACTCAGTGAAGAGGTGTCCTTGATCCCATTGTTCTCCTGCTTTCATTGCAAAACCAGTCCATTATAGATAAGCAAGAATTTGGCTAAAAGCTTTATACCTCAAATACCATCGACTTCGCATCTACTTTTTGTTTTAAAACACAACTAAGGAAGAAAATAGCCCCAACAGTCACTTGTCATATAATAATCTGATGGCATTTACCATCTTCTGGCTCATAAGAAAGTGAGGCAACCATGACTTTAGAAATGTGCAGAAGGTGGCCATTATCTCACCTCTCACCATTACGATTACTACTGTATAGCCGAGGGAGCAAATTAGTGTGGCTAGAGAGGAAGGAAACATGGGGAAATTTGTATCCGTTTCAGGGATACGGATGTGTTCAGGGACAGAAATAGTCCAAGGTTCAACTTCAGGCCATTCCCTCTCATCCTATCACTTGTTACTTGACAGAAAAGACTGACCCTAGTCTCACTACAACCTCCTTTCAGGTGGTTGTAGAGAGTGATAACATCTCCCCTCAGATTCCTTTTCTCCAGGATAAACAACCCCAGTTCCCTCAGTCGCTCCTCCTAAGATTTGTTCTCTAAACCTTTCACCAGCTTTGTTGCTCTTCTCTGGACACTCTCCTGCACCTCAATATCCTTCTTGGAGTGAGGGGCCCAAAACTTAACACAGTATTTGAGGTGGGACATCACCAGTGCTGAGTACAGGAGGAGGACCACTTCCTTTCTCCTGCTGGACACACTATTGCTGATACAAGCCAGGATGCTGTTGGCCTTCTTGGCCACCTGGGCACACTGCTGGATCACAGTCAGCCAGCTGTCAACCAACATCCCCGGGTCCTTTTTTGCCAGGCAGTTTCCAGCCATGCTTCCCCAAGCCTGTAATATTGCAGGGGGTTGTTGCAACCCAAGTGCAGGACCTGGCACTAGGCCTTCTTGAACCTCATACCATTGGCCTTGGCCCATTGATCCAGCCTGCCCAAATCCCTCTGTAGAGCCTCCCGACCCTTCAGGAGACCAACATGCCTCTTGCCCCACTTGGTGTCCTCTGTAAAACTTATTGAGAGTGCACTCAAAGCCTGATAACGATGTTAAAGAGAACAGTCCCGAATACTGAACCCTGGGGAACACCGCTTGTGACCAGCCACAGGCTGGAATTAAATCCATTCACCACCACTCTTTGGGCTTGGACATCCAGCCAGTTTTTTATCCAGCGAAGTGTATAACCATCCAAGTCATGAGTAGCCAATTTCTTCACGGTGTCAAAGGCTTTGCTAAAAGCCTTCTCAGGTAAACAATCTCCACAGTCCTTCCCTCATCCATTAAGCTATTTATTTTTTCATCTTGAAATTTCTGTTTCTTTCATGAGATCAATATGGAATCATTACTGGAGTTTTTAGTTTGTCTTTTCTTACTAAACACAAGAACAACAATGGGCATGCTCGTAAGGCGTATGGTGTGCATTTCATGGATGTACTGCATCCTGATTACTCCTGTCCTAAGGCAGGGAAGCAAAAAAGCCAAAAGGCTTTCTAGTGTTGACCTCAATTAATTAGCCACTCATAACCATGATCATGTTTTTTCTATATTATATAATATCGGAGGTAATGTTCAGAAAATGCCCTATTACAACAGACAGGTTAACACCTTATGTCAAGGTAATTAAAACACAGCACCTGGGATGTGTAGGATTGCTTTAGATTATTATAGATGCAGTTAGCTCTCTGTTAGACACAAGTTTGGCAAGTGTTCAAGTAAAGTAAACATGTTACACATGTTACTTGTAAAACCAACTAACATAAACAACTCTCCATATGAGGTTTATATGAAAACCCAGCCAATTTGGTTTGACTCTAACTTTCTGGGTCTCAAGAAGCAAAACCTTTTAAGTAAATTATTAGAGCAGGAACAGATAGGAGGTAGATAGGAGTCTGTAGAGAGCGAGGTTGAAGGGCAGAAAGAGGAGATTCTTGGTTTAGATGAATTTTGGGTCTGGATGGAAATTATCAGAATCTGGGTTAATATTTATCTGCCCTGGTTGGATGTTTTCCATGCAGTCCTCTGTTCCATGACCAGGCAAGATAGGGACATATGGTCTCAGTGAAACTAATACAAAGTGAGGTCACAGATGGTCGAAAACAATCTTATGCATCATTCACTGACTACATGAGTGGACAAGAACTAAACTGGCAAGTGCAGGAAACAAGGTGGGGACACAGATCCAAATGGAAGATATTTATAGAAGACAAAAATGTTATTAAAACTCTTAATAAAAGTTATTAAAAGCATGCCTCTTGTTCTATTTAGGATGTGTTTATTTTGTGCTACCTGGTATTGGCTCTCTTTTTGGGGGGAGCACTTATTGAAAGACACAAGTATTGCAGATAAGTTATCATAAATAATATGGATGATAATCAGTTTAGAAAACACGACCTCCAAAGCAAATATGAAAGAATTTAATTTGTTTAGTCTGCAAAAGAGAAGAACGAAGAAGGGATTTGATAATAGTCTTTAAATGTATGTAAGGTTATTGCAAAAAAGATGGTGATCAAGTGTTTCCATCCCTGCAAAAGATAGAACATGAATTAGTTAGATCAATTTGTAGCAAGGACTATTTATATTAGAAAAATTTTCACATCAAAAGGCCAGCTCAACACCCAAGCAGGCTACCTAGAAAAGCATCAGAATTTCCATAAATAGGTATGTTGAAACTGTTGAATGAAGTTCTGCCAAGGATAGTCTAGGTAATGGATTATACTTTAGGCAAAAGTCTGGAATAGAAAATTATTAGTTTTATATCACCAGTTCACCGATAAAAGTAAGAAGTGTAACAGTAAATTTTCAGATATATTCAGTAATTCATTGCTTGGTTGTTTTACTGGATAAGCTGCCAGATTTCATATGTGACACATTATTAATGATTCATAAGGAACAAAACCAGCATGGATTTTCTTATTTGTTATGTTCTTACAGCAAACCATTGTCTTAACGACCAGCTGAATAATTTTCAGCCCATTTGCAGATTCAATGGAAATGAAGACATAAACCTATGTGATATAAATCTATTAAGTATATTGATGATAGGTTTGGTTTTCTTAATCCTTTGGAATCTACAGAGAGTACATTCAAAATTATTGAATTAAATCAGATTCCTTATATGTAGCATACAAAATTGTAATTATCATCAGAAAGGCATGTGGGATAACTCAGGGATATATAAGCCTGCCAGCATTATATAATTCCTGCTACAGGATTTGTGAACCAGAGAATGAAAACATAGTAATAGCTAATAGGCCTCCAAGGAAATTTAGACCTTATGAAGTAAATTAGATTTTCTTTAATAAGACAACAAGTCTGAGAGATAAAAGTAACTATGCATATATACTACATTTTATAAACTTTCCATTTAGCATCATATCATATTGAGGTTATAAAAACCAAAGTTGTGAAATAGCAGTAATTCACATGTTAAATGGTACATGAATTGGCAAAAAGTAGCAATCAGAGAAAAACAACTGAAGAGAGGGTTTAGACAGAATTGAACTTATTAGGCCTGATGCTATTCAGGATTTTAATCAATGACCTGGACATAAACAAAAAATTTTTATGTGTCTGTACAAACCGAGTTCATAAGAAAGCATTTTGTGGCAAAAGGAGAACTAGTCTTATCCTCAGATTTTTAAGTAGGGGTGATAAAACTAGAAAGTTTTGGTTTGTTTCTGTATAGTAGGATATTGTAGACACTATAGATGCTGCCACACAAAAAAGAATCTGAAATGTTATCAGAGGAGCATTGTCCCTTATAATACTGAGCAACCGAACGCATTCTATTCAGAAATGTTGAGAGTGACTTGATTCTGGTCTTTCACAGAGAGTAAAACACTGGCTATCACTGCGTTTTAGCTCCAGTGGAAAAACTGGAGCTATGATTCTGCTAAGAACTGAAACTAAGATTCACATTAAAACCAGAAACCCACCAATTTTAAATAAAATATTTAACTGGAACAAAACTGGACTCTCTCTCTCTTCAGATACTCCTGTAAAGGTAAGATCATTTTCAAGAGGGTATGCTTTAATCAGACGCAAACTGATAGAGAAATTTGTGATTGATATTGCCTTCTAGTTTCATGCTTTTTGGGTACATGAGAGAAAGATGAACATGATAATTGTCATGTTTGCAAGAGTAATTACTGAAAAAT
Source organism: Bucorvus abyssinicus (assembly GCA_009769605.1). Lineage (NCBI taxonomy): Eukaryota > Metazoa > Chordata > Aves > Bucerotiformes > Bucorvidae > Bucorvus > Bucorvus abyssinicus. The sequence goes on from CM020063.1 coordinate 16,017,821, forward strand.
CCTATATCCAAATATGCGTATAAAACGATTGGTCAAATAATTACTCCTGGCTGAAGGCACAACAGTCACGAAAGAGCAGAAGCAGGGCTTCATTAAACAGTGTCAAGTGTTTGCAGTGAATGATTAGATCGTTTCTTGTGCTCTTGGAATTCTCTTTAGTCACCACAGACAGTATGTTAAAGTATGGATAACTGCACCAGCCCAGCTCTTCTAGCTCACTCTGCAGCCAGATTACTGCATTTTCTACTTCAGCATTTTTCCTTTAGTGTCTTGACTTCATTAGTTTTTCCTCTCCTCTTGCTTATATTGGTCTTTTTAGGAAGCAATATTTAGAGCAGAGTGGAGCCCTTACCTGAACATGTCGTATAAAACACTGACTATATCAGCTCAATTTGCCCCTTTTCCACTGTGTAAACTACTTCCATACTTCCTTCATGCTGCCATTCTTCCGAAGAGTGAAGTCTTACGTTGTGTGGCAGCTGAGGACAGCTGCCAAAGCGAACTTCTTCCCTAATGGATTTTCTAAAGCATGCGCAATGATAGAGATCTGGTTTTCCATGCATACTAAACTGTTTCAACGTCTCCTGAGAAGTGCCTGGGTTGGCAGGGGCTCCATATCTTGTGCCTGGGTAAACACAGACTGCTGTACAGTCCCACAGCCAGTGCTGTGGCTCTGTACTCTACTGGCTGTATGCATTTGCAGGGAAGAAAAAGAGGGAGAGCGTTTCTCATTCAGTTCTACCTAGGTGGCAAGAAATCTGTTGTGGATTTCATGCTTAATAAGAAAAAGACAGGACACAGCACAAGATTTCTATGTATTGTAATAGTACTGCCAGCTGTCCTCTGTTTAATTAGGGCCATCCTTGTTACATGGTGCTTGTTTGAAATGTGACCTGGCTAAAGTTAAGAAAATTCTCCATATTTATATAAAACACAATAATGTTACCAGTAAAATATTTACAACACAGACAATCTGTGAGAAACTGAAACAAACAAAAATAATGTTTAATTTAATAATTAGAACCATATAGCAACTTGCTTCTAAGACTGGATTTGAAGAAAGTTTTAACTTCTCCCTAAGACTCAGGCATTGTCCAAAACTTAAATTGAAACTTTTCTGTGAGGTTCTGCAAAATTAATTAACTGATTCTTCCCAATACTCCTCATATACATTGCAGTGCTTCCTGATCTAGTCACATTTAAATTCTTCTATTGCTTTTGTGATATGATACCTGTCCTTGCCCCGCAGTTTCTTGAAGTGATCCCCTAAGCATAAAACTCATATCACCTTGCTGTACTTAGACATGCCTTCTAAGAAACATTAAGTCTCTAATTTTGCTCTACAATGCTGAGATGATCCCTTTTATTCTCATGTAATATAGTTCTGAGCTAGCTATTTGTTTAAAGAAGTAACTAGCGGTAAAAAGTTTTCAAGAGGGGTTTCATGTGTGGCTCTCCACTTTCTCCTTCCTGCAGGTCTTGGTCAACCCAGCTGATTCTGCCACTTCTGAACAACACTGAGCATGGTCGTTACAGTGCACTGGCAAGGCTCATGTTATGTTCCTCTGAAATACATGTAGTATTTTCTTCCAAAGCACAACTGTATTTGCATGATTACTATGATTATTTCAGTATCTTTGATTTCTGCTAAAATCATTCTTCTATCACAAGGCTTGGCACCCTTTCATTGTCTTTCTAACTCTGACCACACTTAAAGAAGAGGACTCCATTGAGATGACATGCCTTATACGACTTACTGGTTTCATGATATTAGCTGTGATTGTTACCTCTGTCTTCAGTATGTCTGCAGGGGTTTTGTTCATGTTCCTTCCTTTCAGCTGAAGAAAAAAAAACTCCTTCAAATAAAATCTGTATAGTTTTTACTTTATTTTCTCATAAATAGCTCCTTGAATTCTACCTCTTCAGTAAGGACCATAACCCTATCTTCCCTCATATAGAGTAGAGGTATGCCTAATGATACTTTAATGGTAAGCTTCTGTTTTTATAGTTCTCTATCATATTCCAACATATCAGACAAGAAAGTTGTAATCATATCGGAGCAGCAGTTACGTGTCTTCTCTTACCTTTTATTGTTTGGTACCTCAGACAATGGAGTTTTGATAACAGTGGTAGCTGTAGCTAACAACTGTACTTTCACTATGAAAAGTAAACTGGTAGCTGCTAAATAGACATGGAAATGAGAACACCTGCTTTACTGACTTTGAGGTACAAGGCTCTGTCATATGGGTTTATAATAGCTGTGAACTTCAGAGATGGGCATCATCTTTGAAGGATGCTGATTAAGTTGACTCTCACCAAATATATGGAAGCAACAGCAGAGGATAACATTTGTGCTCTATTGGGGTGAAAAAAAATGAAAGCAACATAATGATTTTGGCAGGAAATTGCCAGTGATACAAGTCTGTGTGCATGTGTGTGATATTTATGACTACTGGGTATAAATACTACAAGTTATATACATTAACATAGAATTAATTTAAGAAAATGGAGTTTAGGATGTGTAGCACACTATATATTTTATGATATATCCATATCTTGTTAGTGCTACTATTAACTGGAAGAATAATTTCACTCTCTTCCTGTATTTTAGTGATGCTGAATCCTTGCCATACTTGCAGAGTCTAAGAGGTAACAGAATACTCATGAACATTGTACATTTTCCTTCTTCCCTAGAAAAGTCCTTTCCAGTGCTTATATAAAATTGTGATAGAGAGTGTGAGAAGAAGAAACTGTGAGTGGCTGAGTTGGGCCCCTGTATAAATAGAGGGCTCTATATAATGCAGGCTCAATCTGTCATTTGTTGAACTACCACACTTAAAAAATGACCGAAAGAAAATAAACATAAAATGAGCACTACAAATTATTAAGCTGCCATCAGATCAAAAACATGCATTAAACAGAACAAATTGATTTACTTGTTAATTTATAGTGCTGTTAGTGATAGCTGAAATAAGTAAAGTTCTCGGACCATAAGTATCCATAAGTCAACCAATATTAGGACATAGCACATTTTGAGGAGGAGTGGGTTAATGGAGAGATTTCTTCACTGTGGCATTGCTCTTGCAAGAACCACTGAAAAATAGAGCAATTATCTAGGAAAATTATCTGTTGCTTTTTGTGCAAGTTACTAAATGTCAAAAGGAGGTGGATACTGACCTTTGTAACTCTCTGGGTCAGTCTCGTTTCCTGCAATCACTGTGCAATGGAAGTTTGAGTCAGACCCAGATTGTATCTCTCTATAGTGGTTAGTAAAAACGGACCAAATACCATCTTGTTGACATTTCCTGAAAGAGTTTGTGCTCTGCTGAAGAAACTTACACTTGGGCTGCTTTTCGTCACTCTGATTTCTTTTAGTTAGAAAGATTTTAACTACTTACATTTCTTTCCTGTTCAACACTGGAGTTCACTTGAGTAAAACTGTTGAGGTGGGGGGGTGAGGGGGGTGGGCAGGTGGTGGGGAATGGGAGGTGAGGGACAACTGACAGCTCTGGGTATTTTTTTACAGGATCTCTCCACGTTACTGGCTTGAGTTTGAGATTGTTGCTAATGAAAGTTATAACTGCACCTTACTGCCTAGTGTTTTATATAGATTCAGTTGATGGATCATAGAATCATAGAAAAAATTGTTATGAGGAACTCTGGAAGAGAGCTAGTCCATCCTCCTGTCTATGGCAGAATCAACAAAGTAACCCATTTCTGAAAGCTCTTACATGTTAAAAAACTCAGACAGACAGTTGTACAATAATTCTAATCAATGTACTTCAGAATTCTTAGTCTTAAGGTGTTTTCAGATATCCAAACTTAAATTTCTCTTAGTTCTCTTAAATTTCATTCTTAATCTCTTTGTGGTGAAGATAGGGATATTTTATTTATCCATGTGACATTATAGTGCATCTGGACACGTCAAAAATCAACACAACTTGTTTTGATTGGTCTCAACATACTTGAAGATCTAATCTAATCTAATCTAATGGTTCTGGAAATAGAATAGCTTTCTCAGTATAGTGGTTCTACCTTAAAGTCAGATAAAGCTCTGTGTACAGGTTCATATTGAAATGCTGTCACATGATGGCCATAAATACTGCAGCTTTTGAGAAGAGCTGAGTCTCTAGGATTATCAATTCAGAATTATTTTGCAGAGTTTGTTACTGGATACCTCTTTCATTGCAGTTTGATTTAGTAATCTAATACAAGCGTTTTGAGCAGAAATGTTTTTCTTACGTAGTGGCATAATATCTTCATTTTTTTGGACACAGATATTATACGTAAGGTGAAGCTGAAGGTCTGGCTTTCTGGGATATGTTGTATGTACTGTGTCTATGTTTCACAAATGACTTAGTTACATGAGGTCAGTCTGAACGGAGCTGGGTATGCCCAGCTACTGCAGTACTGCTTATGTGTTGATCTGCATAAGAGCAGTGGCTAGATGGGCCTGTTTTGGAAGTTTAGAAGCCAAAATGGAATTATTGACATACTAGATAAACTATGAGAACAGCTGCATTGTGCCAGACTAAAAACTATCTTCTAAAATGTTCTTCCTCCAACAGTAAGCATAGAAGTGTGGCAAGAGAGATGAGCAGAAGAGAGCAATTTTACAGTATTTCCTTAAATTGCCCTTCCAAAGTCCAGCAATATGAAACTCACGTACTTCCTGAGCCAGAACCTTGTGTCTTGTATTAATAGTCCTCAGTGAACAAGCTGAGACAACTGTCCAAAACTCGCAGAAGTCCTTAATGGTTAAATAAATGACAAGTTTGGGGAAAATCTAATATTTGTAAGGCTTAACCCCAAACAGAATACCTGTCACATAACTGCCAAGGAGTAGTCTGCCTTTACATCCAGTCCTGTGTGTCACAGGCAGTTTTCAACAATGGCTGTGTTCGCAAGGTGCCACCTGACAGTTTTCATTTGAATTTTTTCACAAGTAAATTTTCATCCTTAGTACTTGGTATACAGAGTACATGGTGTTAGAAACCTCAAGCTGTATTGCATTTCGAGTGCAATAAGTAAAAACTGCATTTGTGTCAAGACTAAGCCGAGAAGTGCAGGGAAAACTTTACAAGAATGAAGGGCAAGAAACATATGATGGCCTAGGTAAACTAGGACATTTTCACCTTCTGACTGTGAATAGAATTTGCCTCATTCTACATCCATACGTGTTTTGCTGTAACTTTAATGTGGAGAATGGTTGCGGCACTAGAGCAACCAGGGGAGCGAAAGGTCTACCATCGCTTCTGGATAACTGACTTCCTTAATCTGTAGACCTAGGCATTCATTTAAACCTGATGGTGGCTTTCAGTATAAATATAGGCTGAACCTTGCTGCAGGATTTTGTACTGAAATACTTTTAACTGTCCTGACACTGTACCTTCTCACTGCACCTGCCGATTACCATAGAATTGCAATAATTACAGCTGTCAGCAAGACTTCTCTCACCCTACATCCTTGACCTCAAAATATCTAAGAAGCAATCAGTTAAATGAATGAAAGAATTAAATCTTCTCCATCCCTGTCAAGCAAAGGATATAGTACTCATTTAACAGGATAAGCAGAGCCATATCTCTTCTTCCAAAGCTGGAATCTTTTAGCTTAATCTATATTTAAGTAAGCATAAACTGTATGCTGTAGCAGTAGCACTCAGTAAGTCAAGTTGGTTGACCATAAGGAAGAGGCTAACCCTTCTTTTACAAGTTTGCTGATATCTCTATTCTATTTAATCACTGATGTAAGATCCAGTCAAAGACCAGCACAGATCATGTATTGGCTACCAGTTAAGAAAAGCAATGGAGAATGTAAATAACAATAAAAATGTCATATCCTTTCCTTCTGTTTTCCTTTCCTTGAATGCACCATGGAAAGGGAAAGAAGAAAAATACATTTTCATCTGCAACATGTCTTGTGCATGGTGGTTGCTATATTAGCCAAGCTATTAACACAATGCACATTCAACTGTTGAACATATTTTTCATGTTTACTAGTAAATAACTGGGTAGATTCAGGGAAGCCAAGGGTTAGCAAAACACTGCAGTGTCACTGGATCTCTGTGTCATCTTCTACACAGAACGAGAAATGAGAGTGTTGTGACAATGTACTGCAGACGTCAGTTGTGCAAGCTCTCTCAGTGAGTCATTTTGTGAATCTTGGTGTTTGGAGACATCACTACATATAGAAGAAAGAAGAAATCATAGGAACTTCCATAACTGGACAAGAAGTATACTGCATGTAACTTGCAATAAAAGAGTAAACTGAAAACTGTTTTTCAAAAAGATTGAATTGAAGAGTATTTTTTGAGCTCACATCTTTAATGCAAATTTTAAAACTTAAAATACTTCACGAGAACACTTATTTTGTGATTTTTGTTTACATCCAATGCTCTCATTTTTACTGTGAATTGTTAGCAATATTGCTGCAAAGGTCCCAGCCCATTGACCCTAACATATAGAAGGTGTTTATTGAGGTTTTTTTTAAGATTCTGCTATTCCTGGACTAGGCTTTATAGCGTGGAGTATAAATAAAATAGCTTTTTCAAGTACTTATTTTTATCCAAAGTCTACTGATAAGGATACTAGAAGACCAAGCTCAAAATATTTTGATTGTCCTGAACAGGTTATTCTACAGAATTACAGAATTCTTTCGGTTGGAAGAGACCTTTAAGAACATGAATTCCAACCGTTAACTCAGCACTGTCAGGTCACCAGTAAACCATGTCCCCAAGTGACATGTTTACCTCCAGGAATGGTGACTCCACCATTTCCCTGGGCAGCCTGTTACAGTGCTTGACAACCCTTTCTGCAAGGACGTTTTTCCTAATGTCCAATCTAAACCTCCTCTGGTGCAAATTGAGGCCATTCCCTCTCGTTCTATCACTTGTTACTTGACAGAAAAGACTGACCCTAGTCTCACTACAACCTCCTTTCAGGTGGTTGTAGAGAGTGATAACGTCTCCCCTCAGATTCCTTTTCTCCAGGATAAACAACCCCAGTTCCCTCAGTCGCTCCTCCTAAGATTTGTTCTCTAAACCTTTCACCAGCTTTGTTGCTCTTCTCTGGACACGCTCCTGCACCTCAATATCCTTCTTGGAGTGAGGGGCCCAAAACTTAACACAGTATTTGAGGTGGGACATCACCAGTGCTGAGTACAGGAGGAGGACCACTTCCTTTCTCCTGCTGGACACACTATTGCTGATACAAGCCAGGATGCTGTTGGCCTTCTTGGCCACCTGGGCACACTGCTGGATCACAGTCAGCCAGCTGTCAACCAACATCCCCGGGTCCTTTTTTGCCAGGCAGTTTCCAGCCATGCTTCCCCAAGCCTGTAATATTGCAGGGGGTTGTTGCAACCCAAGTGCAGGACCTGGCACTAGGCCTTCTTGAACCTCATACCATTGGCCTTGGCCCATTGATCCAGCCTGCCCAAATCCCTCTGTAGAGCCTCCCGACCCTTCAGGAGACCAACATGCCTCTTGCCCCACTTGGTGTCCTCTGCAAAACTTATTGAGAGTGCACTTGATCCCCTCATCCAGATCACTGATAAAGATGTCAAAGAGAACAGGCCCCAGTGCTGAGGCCTGGGGGAAACTGCTTGTGACCAGTCACCAACTGGATTGAATTCCATTCACCACCACTCTCTGGGCCAGGCCATCCTTTCAGGTTTTTATCCAGCAAAGCGTATGCCCATCCACGTTAGTTTCTCTAAGAGAATGCTCTGGGAATCAGTGTCAAAATCTTTACTAAATTTCAGGAAGACAACATCCACAGCCTTTCCCTTGTCCACTAAGCAGGTTACCTTGTCATAGGAGGAGATGAAGTTGTCAAGCAGTACCTGCCTTTCATAAACCCATGCTGACGGGGCCTGATTACCTCGTTGTCCTGTATGTGCCGTGTGACAGCTCTCAAGACGGTTTGCTCCATAACCGTTCCTGGCACTGAGGTCAGATTTACAGGCTTGAAGTTCCCTAGATCCTCCTTCTGGCCTTTCTTGTAGACGGGCATTACACTTTCTAACCTTCAGTCCACTGAGACCTCCCCAGGTAGCCAGGACTGCTGATAAATGATGGAAAGTGGCATGGTGAGCGCTTCTGCCAACTCTCTCATTGTCTTGGGTGGTCCCATAGACTCATGTGTGTCTGAGTGGTGTAATTGGCCATTGACCATTTCCTCTTGGATTATGGAGCCTTCATTCCGCTCCCTGTCCCCATTTTCCCACTCATTTCAGTACAATTTGGAAAGAATGTTAAAGCAATTCCTTTTCTGAGTGCTGTTCAACTTGTTAAAAAAACAGAGATAAAAAAGAAAGCTGAAGTGCTGAATAAGACAAGTTAAAAAAGTAGTGCGGATTCAGGCATAGACCAGTGTTTGGCCTTTTCCAAGTCTTCAGTTAGCAAAGGAAAGGGTTAAAAGGTAATTAAGCTATTAGTAAAACAGTTTCATAATAATAATTAAAAAAATCATATGAAGTAATTTAAAACAAGCCACAGAATAGTTTTGATGGTGAAATTGTATATCTGGAGCTTGGATGAATGGCTACACCAAAGGTAGGCACTCTTTATGTTTCAGTAGTAATAGCTTGATACTTAATTTAGTACATTATTGCCAGATAAACACAGAGTCTGAGCTTTGATGTAAATATAGACTCTGTTTTTTCCACTGCTGTACATTATTTATTGCACAGAACTATACAGTGGCATATCTTCTGTGGGTTTTTTCAGTTATTGCAATTCTCATAGCCTCCTGTTTGGGCAATGGTGTTATAGGACATGTATTTCTGAGGTCACCACCAGTGTATCCATTTATTCAGCTGCATGAGTTAGTATTTTGGATTAATTAAATACAGTACGGTGGAATCACTAAAGGTCATGGTAAGGAATTTCAGGAGTGCAAATTCTTCTCATTTATACTGCAGTAACTTAGAGATCAGTGCTCCATGCTTCTTTTATTTTGCCTTTTACAGGAGCATATTTTCTTTACATTGTTGGAGTTGGCAAAGGACATACTAAATTTTTTTTTCTGGGATTAGTGAGTGAAAAGGCATCAGTCAGGTATCTGATATCCCAAGACTTATCCTGAGAAAACTTCCGTATAGTTAAACACAAGGTTCAAATATTTGAACAGGTAAGCATAACTATAAATCATAATCTGACAGGTCTGAAGCAAATTAATTGTTCATGTAATATTTCTTGCTTATCATGTGATGGGAAACAGCTTTTTTTTTTTTTTTTTTTTTTTTTGCCAGTGTTTGTTCCTTTACTTGCACTAAAATTGTTTCAGTCAATGAGCTTTTTCTGAAAAATACCATCAGTAATCACACATTGACTAGCTGCAGCAGAAAATGTGTTTGTGTTGTGTTGTACTTTTCTTTCTCCAATCTAATACAAAATTAGGAGTATGAATTCTGCCTCACAATCTAACTTGATAGAGTCAATAATGATATTCGATACTTGAAAAGAGGGGCTGTGCTCATACATTAGTTTCACGATCACTCCTTGAAGCAGTTACAACAGATTGCGTGGATACAGACCATCATCAGCAGCAGCAGGAATTACAAAGTTGTGTTCATATACTGCTATTCCTGTATTACTGGAGCTTACTAACCTTTAGTGAACTTTATACCCTGAAATATCCTGAATGAAGTCTTATATAAAATGTAACTATTTTTCCATATCTAAAGTTTACTGTAAAAATGTGAGTACATGTTGTTCTTCCTAAACCCCTTCATTCTTCCATCAAATGTGCTTGCTTTAAATTCATTGTCTTTTCCACTGTATAAACTAGGTGGATTTGAATAATTACAGAAAGAATCTAAAGTATTTGGTTGTTATTAGTCTGGGGATAGCTGACTCACACATGCAAAAAGTATAAGCAACTTAAAAATGTTCAATTGAGTTTTGTTTTGTTTTGGGGCTGTACGGCATCAGACAACATCCTGAAGTACAACAGGTATTTTCCCTTTTTATTTTTACCGTACCATATCATTTCAGGTTAATAAAACAAACAAGGACAATAGTCTTACTTTCTATTCTCCACATTTTATTATTTTTATTTAAATATAGCATACTATACATTGTTGCTCAGTGATTTTTATTTCTCTTTACTTTTAAAAATCCCCTTGTTTTCCTTTTGATCAGGAGTCTGTTATGCTGAGGGTGATGGAAAACAGATCTCATCGTTGAGGATCTGTGATACCCTCGACAGAGTATATGCAGTTTGCTCCCACTATGGTGGGTATTACAGTATACCAAACACAAAGTAATCGTTGATTCCTTCAAGGTTTTGTTATTTCAGTTAACTTTCAGAAACCACTATTCATGTCACAAATGGCTCCTGACTCACTTTGAAAAAGCGATGTTTCCTGATTTTGGCCTCTGAGCAGCATGGTGTTTTGAGTACTATGATAATATGTATGCATAATCCCCTCACCAAGTCATGTAGGTAATTCTGTCAAAAGAGAATTTCATTTGTACCCTAAATGTTCTTTAAGTGGTCATCCAATACTGTAGTCATCCAAGATCACATTGAATGTTCACTGCGGGTGGCCCATTACGCCTAGTCTTTTAATTATCGATTACAAATCTAAACAGCAGAAAGTCCCTTTTATCATGGTAGTTAAGTTTTACTGTGACCGGCAACCACATTTAAAATCCAAAATTCTTTTTTCGCTTTCTAGAAAAATCTCGTATTTGAAGAATAAAGCAGGAGATAAAGTACCATGAAATACAATGTCAGATATCAGTTAAATGTTGTCTTTCAATGAATTCCTCATTTTCAAGCAGTTGACTTCATTTAAGGACAGGAAATACAATCTGACCATTCTGTATTTTATAGGAAAGCTATTATTTTTTGCCTTTTTTTTAAAAAAAACAGCTAATATTTAAATAACAGATTAAGATTGAAGTGCTGGTTAAACATCGACTTAAATAAGTTATAGAAGATTCCAACACCACCAGCCTTTATAGAGGTTAAACATTCTCAAACAGACACATTAAGCAAGGCTCTCCTTTGTACCAAAATACCATTTTCAAACAATAAAAATAAAACCAACATTTTCACAACAAGAAATATTGAAGATAAAACTGCAGCATCAATATAATCTCATAGTTATCACTTAAAGTATTTAGAACAAAATAATATTATACTACTTTTGTTTCTTACTAAAGACACTGCAAATGCTTATTTATTTATTTAGTGGAATACAATGTGAAGACAGTGGTACAAATTGTTTGATGTACTGTTTCCTATTTATCTGCTCTAACAAAATGAATCTCAATATGGTTACATTGGTGAGCTATCCAGAGCTCTCTAAAATTACAGAGTAAAGCAAAACATAAAACAAACCTTATGTACTTTTAATTGAACAGGCTTCATATTATGCTTAACTTTATTATACTGCAGTTGCTCAAGTTAAGCCAAGGGACTACTAACACTTCATAAAAATGTGCTGGATATTATGTGTTTTGAGCCTTCAGTTACTACGATGGATATAAAAGGCATGCTAAAGCTGGATACCAGCACAGCTTTTTGGTTGGCTCTCATATATAATATACAAATGAGTAACAATCTCTGATAAATGCATGTGCATGGTTTTGAACCTCCTGTCCCTCAGTCCTTACTTAGATATCACTCCCACTATACGCCTGTGATTCTACAAGCTGGTACAAGCTGAATGGGCATATTAATTAAATAAGGAGTGCAGGACTGTATTGCCTTCTTAGTTACCTTTCAGAGGCCAAATTTTACACTTGGGAATTGCGCTGTTTAATTTTAACATTTGCAATCTTGGTGACTTTAACAGGGCTGTTCACATCTAGGTTCCAGCCCAATGATTGCAGCAGAATATCGCACTGATTGCAATATATTAGATCTAGTTCCAAATTGAAATAAAAGTCAGACGAATATGCACACAGATGCACTGACACCCAAGTACGGTGGCCTCTTCTCTCAGTTTCAAAATAGCAGAAAGACCCTTTGAACAAAGTTTTTCTTGAAGTTTGTTCTTTAGTGCTGATAAGCAAAGAAATTCCTCCAACATAAAGACACCCAATATCATAAATCCAAGCACTGCTTGTTTGGTCTTTTTGCTTAAGTGCAAGACAGTTTAGAAAAAAATGGTTTATACACACTAAATTCTGCCTTTAAAGCCTTGTCTAACACCTATTCTCAGAGTACTTCTGAGGTTTTGACATTTTAACCTACCAACCCCTTCATGAAGTACTGAGAAAAAGGGAAAATAACAAAGAAGCAAATGAGGAAAACAATTCAAATCAAAAAGATATTTAACACCCTATTAAATAAATAACTTAGAGAGAAATAAAAAGAAATGAATTTAGAACATAAAAGCAAACCATACTATTCGTTTTGTTAGAACAGTTTTACACTACTTTGCTTATATTTCTTAATCCTATCCATTCTTTCACAAGGCTTCTCCAGGAACGTCATTACTTGTGCATATGACCCAAGTGCTTCCAGTAAATGATTGCATATCTAACTGTTCATTGGATCATTAGGCTTGAATGAGCAATAAGGTCTTTGACATGAATTAGTATTCCATAAATAACTTTCCCCATGAAGACCATTCAACAGATTGTCTGACGTCCCTTAAGTACTGTTGCAGAGATTAAAAAAAAAAAAATTGTTCACACTGGCAATAACTTTCATCCCCTTTGCTCCAGATTGTGTCTTGATTATAAGATATGACACTGAACTAAATATAAGTATTTCATGTGCCAGCAATGAGCACAAAACTATCAAAGGCTTCCCCTGCTCTCTTTTTAAAAACGCAGTTGTCTGCACTATTTCTTTGCATTTACTCTTCCCAAGGATTACAATTATTCTTGATGTAAAAGCCTTTGGTTCAACTGCATCAATAAAATAGTTCCTTCATCTATGACATTACTACCATTGGAAGAAAGTGAGCTGAAGTGTTTTTCCTTCTTGTTTTCTGTCCTCTCTTTGTGGCTCCCTTTCCATTCAGGGCCACAAACATTTGCCTTCCATTGTGCTTCCAATTTAAGGATGCATATGTGTTATATCCATTTTCTTCTATTCTTTCCTTCAGTTTGCAATCACTGTTAAACTCCTTCTGTTGAAAGAAGAAAACAAATACTCAAATTCAGAATAAACATAATCTTTCAGAGTTGCAGCATACTGAAGTTTCTAAAAATCTTTTGGAAGTTTTCAGCATTCTGTATGTGACTTCTTTTTAGGATTCTAAGGTATATTTAAAGAAAAGTTTCACTGCGTTTGTAGCATTTGAAAGAACATTAGTAAGACTGCAAAAAGGAAACCAACAAAACACACAATCAATTACTCAGTGCATAACTATAGCAGTAAAGTGATATAATTCACTCACAGCTGAAATTACACTTCTCTCTATTGGAATATGGCAACAATATTAAATCAAGTTCTCAGTCATAAACTCTAAGTATGAGGTAGCAATCTTGGAAGCATTCATCATATTTCAGTTCTAACAAATATAACCCTTAAATATCTTGAACAAGATTATTGATACCACATGTTAAACAACCATGCATGGCACAGGCCTGCTTCTTAAAGTAAGATCCTTCACATCATGCTGGCTATGAAAAAGGGCTTTTTTTGGATGGGTGCAAGTCGCTGTTATGCTGCTGTAACGATGGATGTGCCTGTTTATTTTGCTGACCTGAAGAGGGGCATAGCCTAAAAAAAAAATCAAGTATGATCCTTTATCTTACTGACTAAATAAATTTGAAAGCAATTTTTTATATGGTACCAATGATTAAGGTTTTCTGTTTTTAAAGCAGAACCAGTTGTCAGTTTGTTAGAAAGAATAAAAAAATAGAAGCATGTGGAAGCATGCAGAGGGAGACTAATTTTTTCTATAATGTTAAATGCACTTTTACACAGAAATTAACAATGACAAATTAACATTTTGTTGTTTCTGCATTTCAGAAAATAAGTTGTTATTCCACAGCTCAGACGGAAGAATGTCAGAATCCCAGAGTATGATATACTAACTATATGTGGTACTTTTTAATACCTCTATGAACAGGACAACAAAAAATTCTGAATAATAAAACAATTTCCATGGTACAGATAAGAATTTCAGGGATGTTTTATCTTCTATTATGATCAAAATTCTTAGGTATTCAGCTAAGAAAGATATATAAAGTATTCATGTTAATAAAAAAGGACATAAGAGTGTTTTAAAAAATTTTCCATTCCTATTAATGTAAATTAGAATTTTTAAACTAGTCAATGTTCATTACTTTGATACAGTAATAATTTTTAGGTCTATAAATGTTTTACTTAGTTGCTGCTAAGACCACAAAACACATGCTTACATTTTCCTAACTGAACTGCACATATTCAAACTCAATTTAGCTCCCAAAATGTTCTCTGATTTGGGGATTAGTAGTCAGTTGAACAATGACTGGTGGGAAAGACACTATCAAGAGAAGATTCTTTACAAAATGACCCTCAATACTCATGAAGCTACATACAGATAATTTAATATTTATTTACTCTCATACGCCACCCCTGGCATCAAGATATTAAGAAGGCAAGTGGCCATCAGTGACAGTTCTAAACTGCAGTAACTTCTCCTGCAGCTTATTTTGTTAAAGAAACCAAATAGGGAGTCTTCATTTTCTCCCTCATTCTAACCTAAGTCAATCAAATGGAAAAGTATTTGATAAACATAGAAACAGTTAACTTGTTTTCCTAGATGCAGAATTATACCGAAACCCAAACTTTTATCTCTCTTCTTAGATAATAAAGAGAGAACAGATGATGTTGTGACGTGGCTAAGAAGTCTTATTGACAGGGGTCTGAGTGTTAGCCCAGGACTGCTTTGCTCATTTCAAACAAATTTCAGCATAGCCCTGCACCAATGTCTATTGTGCACATGCTTTAGAGTGTTTTAAAAATTTTTATTGGTTCTGTTTTTCATATCCACCTGTAATCTGCCACACTGTAGTAATATGAGTCTAACTGCAAGTCTTGGGAGGATGGGAAAAATAATAACAGAAGCATTCTTGAAATCTCTGAAGTATTATGGAATAGGTTTTGCTAAGTCATTTTACTGTGATTTTATGATGTGAATATTGAAAAATTATCTCAGCTAGAATTAAAAAAAAAAGGCTTTCCACATTCTTATCCTATTGTCAACACTGTTTGTAATACACTATGAATTACTGAATCTTATGGCAGCAGTTTCCACCTGGTACATGAAAGTTGATTTGACTTCTTTTGTGTGTATACAGGGTTGGAATGGATTCTCACCACACCAGCTGTGGCTAAAAACTTGGTAGGAAAACTTATCTCAGGCTTTGGGACAGACCATCACAAATGACTAAATTAAACACTGTAAACTAAGATGTGTGAGTTGAAGATAGTGATTTTTACTAACACCTTCACATATGTCCAGAAGCATACCTGTGATCAATAAATGTAGTTTAACTGACAAACAGTAACTTCATCAGCAACACAGTACACTCATTCCTCTGGTCAATGCAGGACTGAGTACTGATCATCCTGCATTTCTGACCAGTGCATTTCTAGAAATTAAATCCACATTGAAAGGAGTTTCAGAAACATTTCTCTGCTCTGATCTTGCCTTAATGCAATTCTTTGAAATTGTTCAGGATTTTACAAAGTCAGGAGTAACCTTTTGAACCAGGAATGACTAGTCACAGTGCAGATGAGAAAGCACGGTTTATATAGTTTGTATGAACTAAACCCAACTCGTAGAAACGCTTCCTTAAAAAAAGAGGCGCAATGATTTCAAGACCTTTGAGTCTCAGTCGAGACTGACATTACCTTACTGTTTTCAGCAGAGGTAGGAGATGTATCTTCATTGCCTGAGGATAAATCGAGCCCCCAGTACCCATCTGTGACCTGCTCTCTTTAAAGCCTATGCATGTTCTGAATACTGAGAAATCTGAAGATTGGCTCATAACCTTTGTAAATGACTTAAATAAGTGTACATTTACGTGGGCTCAAACTCACTGAAACTGGCAAAAAGTTGCAAAATTACAAACCAAACCAGATGTGATAACAGAGAAATCTGGTGTTTGCATAATTATGTGGATGTGTGAGCGTAAACTTGAATTTAGCAGTCAGATTTATAGCCAATATTGCTTACTAATAAAAGTATTTGGATAGTTACTGGGTTTTGTTGGGTTGGGGTTTTTTTGTTTGTTTTTGGTTTGTTGTTTTTTTCCCCCTGAAGTTGTCAGTAATCCCAAATTTACACAAATACAAATACAGTATTTACAGACAGTTTTCAAATGGTCCTCATATTCTGCTCATTCAAAGCTTATCTATCTGCTGATATATAAGTCTATGCCTCTCTATACTGCCCCTAATGTTAATACAGTCAATTTAAAGATGGCTACTCTAGAAATCTTCTTCTTTGAATTTCGTAGTTTGATAATTTGGTGTGTCTGCTCCATTAGCTGAAGTTTCCAAAATTTCAGGTACACTCTACTCCTCCCAGAATTACTGCTAAATGTGACTGTACTGCAGAAAAAGAGAGAAAACCAGCCTTGAAGTACATATTGTAGGACCCTCTCAATTGGCCACTACTTAAGAAGAAACCTGACCGAAGCAGTAAGCATGATAAATCCCAGCAGGTGCTTTGGTATGACAGGAGCCTAACAAACAACACCAAACTTGTGGAGAGTGGTGCTGCTGGTTTACCAGAGGATGAAATTTTGATGAACAGCTCATTTCAGCTCTAATTAGTAGAAATACACAGACAAGTGGGGTTTTCAGTACATAGGAGAGGGAACTACGCTGACTGTGCAATGCATTTGGAAGGTAAAAATTATACTCACAGAGCCGTAGACTTTTCCTTTCTTGTTCATGGCTAAATAGTAGTTGCTCTTAACCGACTTAACTGCCACAACTCCGATTTCTACAGATGTTATCTCCAATATGCCTAAAAAACAAAAATCGAGCTATTTAATAACTTCATTAGAAGATTTTCTCATTACAGAAAAGACAATAAACCTGAAAAATACTAAACAACTAGTATTTGGAACCAATGGACAAACTTTAGCAAAACTCTTCTCCAAACAACTGCAAGAATATACACAAACACTGTTTCAATTAATGTTTCCTTTGCTAACCCTGCATTTTAAACCACATAAATACTGAAACAGCTCCACTCTTCTTAGAATAGATTCTACTAGAATTTATCAGAAGAGACATCTGAACCATAGCATTAAATTAAATCTGTAGCATATGTCAATAGAATGTTAGATTTACCCCAACCTTCAAAACCAGTGGTAAACTATTTTTGTCTTGTAGGACATTAAGATAAACCAAATCTCTTAGCTGCACCGAGTTGATAAATTCACTTTTGGCAAGTGTGTTGACATTCTAGGACACAGTAAGACTAACCCTAATGGCCACATTATCTTTGTCTTTCAGATATCAAAAACATTTTGCTCTGTTTGTAATAAATATGATTAATTTTTTTTTTCTTTTTTTAAACAAACTCTTTCTGGGATACCCGATGGCTCAAGGGGCCATTAATGGGAGACAGAGCTTTTCACCTCTATATTTTCTGCCAAAGAGCATACTGATTTGGGAGTAGTAGAAGATACTACAACTTAGATAGTGACTTTGACTTTAGAGATCACTTTTGAGCTGTTACTAGAGTAACATAGCTAAGTCATTTAGGCACGGAGTCTTAATATAGGATCAATACAGCTCCAACCAAATAACTTGTAAATGGATTGTCCAGGTAGTATGCCTGGCTCCAACTTATCTCTTGACATTAAAGTGGTAGTAGTCAGAACAATAGCCCATCTAACTCAGTAGTCACGAAGAGTCCAACAGTGGGTAAATTAGAGGAGCAGGGTAGTACTGGAAAACCCATATGTTTTTTCATTTACTTAAAAATTCCTTATGATAAGCACACATCAACTGAAGACAATGGTGTAACTTGGTATTCAGGGCTTTTTCTGGAAATGCTGATTTTCTGTCCCTGAAAACTGAATGCAATTTGTTTAGACTGTGGAACCATGTGGACTTCAGGGTACAGAGGAGGAAGTTCTTTCACTGTAATTTTTTCTTTAAAATGTCTGCTTTATATACAATGCAAAAGCAATTCTGTATGGCCTTTGAACTGGCCTTTGCAACTCAAGACTAAAGGTGTTCTGTGACTAGTAGAGACTTTGATGGTAACTGGGCAGGGGCTGTCAATCAAACATGAAAAAGTAACAGCTGATTTTTGTTGGGTAGTAAACCGATGGTGTAGTTTATGCATATGAAGAAGAGAGAGAACATTAAACATACAAGACCTCCTTTTACCATCAAGAAAGGAGAGATGGCCTTTCCTGGATGCATTTTTAAGTACATATAGAATTCTATACTTGCATAAATGACATAAATTTTGATATAAAGATATATAATTTCCAGTGCAATTGTCAGAGGCTTTGTGTTTACTTAGCAAGAAGCATTAGGTTGGCCATAGCTACGAGGTCTATACTCCATGAAAAAGATTCCAGTGATAACTGCAAGATGAAAAACAGCAGGTCTAGAATCTAGTAAAGGCCCATGTGAAACCAGAAATGCCATTTAAAAAAGAGTTTCTTGTCCAAACCTATAAAGAGATTAACATAGAGGATTATTTTGTCTAAATATTGATATCAAAATGCAAATATAAATGTTGATAGACACAAATGATCATGTACTATTTAAAAAAAAAACGGATAAAGCCTTCCGCTGTAAGATTTTTATGGTAAGATTCTTAATCACAGCATGAAAAATCATTGCTAAAGACAGAGTTGCACATGTAAGCTAAGAAAACTTCAGCTATGCTGTGAAAGATCTGAATATCCTCTGAGCTTTTTACAGGTGTGTGAGAACAATTCTACACTTATGGCCTCTCAGGCTTCAAACCCAGACTTGAACAGAGTGACTGGACAGTTACATTTGGTACTGCAAGACTGCTACCTGTGAGGGCGTAGAAACAGCAGCTCTCATCATCAGCTCACTCCATCAGCAGCAGTATCCCAATCAGCAGCAGGAGATGCCCCTCTGATACCTGGAGCTGCCTAACTACTGCCTAGCAGAAAATGTGTGGCCAGTTACTTAAATGAAAACTCTTTATCTAATGTTAGCTTGAGAATTAGCACAAGGTTCTTAGGTGGAAATAAGGGGAGCTATAACCTAGGGGAACTCTGTAATCTAGGAAAACTGAGGTAATGTGAGGGAAGAGTCAGTTAAGACCCATGACCTACTTTTAAGGCTAACTTGCCCACTGTTGCAAAGCAGCCATATATTATTTCCCATTCGTAAGGTTAAGAGGTTTATACCCTCTGATCTCAAGAAAAGTTATGAGGACTTGTTAATTAGGTCTTGATAGTCAGTTCATATATACAAGTGTCATGCCATTGATACAAGCAGATCAGTGAGTCCATATCAGCCAAAGACTGTTATCCTTTATGTTAGTCTTAAAATGTTGCTCATTTTCACAGCAAAGAAAAGCCAAAGTTGCTTTCTTGGTTTTCCATGAGACCATTAATACAGAGCTGTGGTCTTTAATATTTCTCTCTCATGGGACACCTAAAATATTTGTGCTCAAAATCAAACACACTTAAGAGGAGTGCCTTAAGTTATGTGGATGACAAGCTGTAGTGGTGTGAGCATTGCTACAGTGCCCACTTCTTATTACATGAGTGACATGGATTTTGTATTTCCCATGACAAAAAGTGATGAGAAAAATTTGGTTAATTCTTTCTAAAGAAATTAATTGCTCTAAACTGAACTGTGGCACCAGTAAAATCAGGCTAGGTCTGTTTCAAACACCAACAGTAATCCAAAAAAAAAAAAAAAGATACTGGCAGAACAGATATATATTTTTTCATATTATCCTTGTAACAATAACACCATATTAGACAATTTCAATTGACTATTACACTTGCAGCTGAGGGAGAACAGTACTTAAATAAGAAACTTGCACTGATTTTAAGTGTCTTGCACTTGAATGATGCAGATACACCACTCTTCAGAAAAATACCTAATTTAAAGCAACAGAAGTATTCATATAATTCATTAAAATATAGTAATTTTTTTCCTGGTAAACATCGTTTTCAATCTCACACTCCATTATATCCTCAGTGGGGCAGCTGAAAGGAGGTCATGAGGAGAAATGTTACCACATTTATGTTATATCCACAGTAACTAGCTTGATTATACCTAGTTATGCTATTTAACTGGAGCCAAATGTAGCTGAATTCTTTGGAACTATTATCAGTTTGATTTCATCACCAATGATCCTGGATTTATTCTCACTGAGTGTGTTTTGTGTATTTGGAAGTTGAAAAATGTATGACTTTCAGTGACGATTTTGCATATTCTAACCTCTTCAGTATTTTGGGTGGAGAAGGGAAAATTTTAATGGCTGGTTTTCTTTCAAATGAATTTAATAATCTATTACCCCTTGGTTAACAGAGACATAATTTTGCATTTATCCACCCTGCTACTCTCTGTACACATTGGAGACTTCACCGGAGTTACCGGCTAGTTACAAAAACAGAACTAGTTTCTGTCTGGATGGCAAATTATTCAGTATTATTTAGAGATTTTCTAGGGAGAAGATTCTCTCATGAGTTTGATAGATATCTACTCAAGGCAATAGGAATATTTTCATAGGTGTCAGCATTGTAGACACAAATTTCAAAGGAGAGCACAAACCTATCTGACATGGATCTACAAGCAGAAGTTATAAGGACTTTTCAGAACTTTGAAATAAATTTAAATCAAATTTTTTCAATGTAAGAGTGAAAATACATATTTGACTTGAGTCATTATTAAATTCAGCAGAAAAGTATAAAAAAAAATGAAATTGAGACATAGAGTATGAAGATTAAAACTGTAGTGTTTTCACCATCTAATGAAACTAACTTCTTTGAGGGCATAAAAAATTTTATGTAGTAGAGGCATGGGCCATGATTTGACTTCTATACTACTACAATAAAAAACTAATTTCCAGGGGCTCTCAAGAATAATTCTGTAAAATCTCATATTCTTCAAGTGCTGCAAAGTTGGAGATAGGAGTCTATGTGTTGTCATAGAAAATATAACTGGAAGGATGCCAGACCACTGTGGGTACTCCATTGGCCTTAGACTGATGACGGTTCTCAGACACTTTCAAAAACTGAGAATCTATGACCTCCTGTGCAACCTACTACATGACCTGCATTAGAAAGGTTTTTTTAGTATCCGATTTAAATGGCTTTGTAATTTGAGCCTTTTTTGTTTAAACTGTAAACAAACATGAAAAAGAGATCTTTTTTCTTTGCAGAAACATTTTACATATTCAGGAATTATTATTACACCTACCTCTCTACCTACCAACTTTTGCTCTCTAAACAGCCCAGTTTTTCAATGATTTCCTTAAAGCTTTCAGGTTTGCGAGACCTTTGTACACTCCTGTTGCTTGTGCCCACAGCATGTCCAAAGTACTCTTACTGAACTCTTACCGAACTCTTACCAGTATGGATACATGAAGAAATGTTTCATATTTCCTGCAAAGGAAGTATACATACTTGTACATTTGTGCATACTTCCCTTTTTTTTTTCCCCCCAATAATATGATAACACCAGTTAATGTTTTATTTGTGACCTACCCTTGAATACATGAAATAAATGTAAGCAATCATTCCTCATTCTACAGTTGTGAAGTTGATTACCTCTAATTAAATGTCACACTTTGAAAATGTCCCAGTTACGTGGCCTCTTGTTTATTTCATAATTTCTCTAATTTGTCAAAGCTGTTTTGAGGTCTTGTTCAGTCCTCCAAAATATTTGCAACTATTCCAAGTTTCATATTGCTTGCAATTTTTATGACCATATTTTCAATTCCTTCATTCAAGTTATTAATGAATTTTTGACTAGGAGATACCTTGAAGAGACTTGTATGGAACTTGATGTCTCTGCTCAGATGGCACTGAAAAACTGTTAATTGCTGTAAGACTTAGAGTTTGCTTGCTGATCTTGGTTAAAAGAATATCGTTGGAGACATTAGTTTGGAAAATCTTTCCCAAATTTATGGTAACTACAGCTTCTCTCCTATACATAAAGATTTTTATCTCATCACAAATGAAAATTAGATTGGTCTGGTACTTCTCTTTTGTTAATTCTTTGATTAATTCTTTTTTTTTGTTGATAATCTCTTAGATGCTTATAAACACAAAAATTACTTTTCTCATATTTTTTCAGGATATACTGACTTGTCTCTAGGTCTTTGTTTTTTCCTTTTTTAAAGACAAGTATTATATCTAATACTTCCTCAGTTATCTGGGGAGAAGTTTTTCTCCTCAGGTTTTCAGAATGAATCTCTAGCGGCTTGGTCAACCTACTCAGTAGAATGAGTACATTTTATCAATTAAAAACCAGATATATCATTCAGCTTATTTTCATTTCGTTCTTTTTCTATTCCAACCAACGTTAACTTCTCTTTGGAGCTCCTGTTCCTTTTCAGTGAAGACTGAGAAAAAAAAAACACCAACATTTCAACATACGGACATTGTATATTTCTTGCATCTGACTTTACATCATTACTTGGGTTCAGGCATTTCCATACCTTACAACTTTTCACTCCAAGAAAATGTGTAAAGTAAATAATTTCCATGATACAACAGACTTGTAATTGACTTGTGACAAGTGACTTGTAATTAGGCTTCATAATAAGCACAACAAAAAAAAAAAATTAATATTATTGTGGGGAAAATTCTCGTTGACAGTTGCTTATTTATGGATCCATGATTTTTGAGATCTTGGAAGGGAAAATTATTTAAAAAAAAATGCTGTGGCTTCCATTTTGGTTTTAAAAAAGATAGCACACTATTATTTTACAGCCATAACTCTGTAAACTTCAACAATTACAACTAACGCCCTTTGACCACATCCACTGTAAAAGCATAGCTTTCAATACATGAACCATTTCCAACTCATTATAATTAGAAACATTTCATATATCAACTCGAGGTGTGCCCTGTAGCTACACATGTGCTCTCTTTACAGGTCCTAAAGTCTAGAAACATATTCTCAATAGAAACAAAATATACTTAACTTAAATAAACCATATTTTTATAGTTTATAAGAGTGATCATTATGTAAATGACAAGGCAACAGAAAGCTGCCTGGCTGTCTTGCTCTGCACAGCGGGACTGTAAAAAGTACAAGTGAAAAATTGCACTTACATAATTCTGGATGCTAATTCCAAATCTCCTATGTTTTTATAAAAATGTTGGTAATACGAAGCAAAAAAATTACAAAATATCCTAGAACTTGAGTAAAACTATGCCAAGCAATTTCTTAGGAAAGACAACTTGACAGTACCAGATATATTATCAAGGCAGTACTGCAATGGACCCAAATACACCCTGCAATAAGAACCACTTGATTCTGGGACCAAACCGAACTTCTTTGCAGTGTGAGGCAGTAACCATTTTTCATTAGCTGCATCGTTTGTATAATAAGTTCTTAAAACACACTTGAAACGTCTGCTACTGTAGTTGCAATCTTCTTAATGTACAGGAACAGGACCACCTTGCATCTTCCTCCCCCTTTCAGAGATTATCCCATATACCTGGCACTCCACAGGCAGTCCCTTCCTCCCTTGCCTTTTCTTCTGCCTGCAGAAATACTGCAGAGGAAAAGAGTTCAGCTGGATGGAATGCAATGACGACTGAGAGCCTCTGAAACTTTCCAGTTTCCCAAATGGTGACAAGAAGCTGCTGGGCTTGTAAAGGCAGCTTCTGCTCTTGTTGAATAAGTGGAGAGGACAGAGCTTGGAAATGTTGCTCTAAAATGACTTTTCAGAACTTTGGTTTATGCACCCTCCAGGGAGCTTCTCTTGAAGGGGTACATTCGACTGGCATTGGCTTGGCTCAAACAATGTTTGTGATAAGGCATAATGTTAAAGATTTGTAATTCAAAAAGCTGCTTTTAGTAGGTGGCTTGAAAAAAAGGTGGTTTGAAGAAGCGAGAAAACTGGTTGGATGTGATCATGAAGGAGTGAAGTGCGAAGTAAAATGAGTCCACTGACTCTTTCCACTCTATTTCACCTGTGCAAAGCAAGTTGAAAATATCTTTTATTTGTTTTGCATAAGAATTAATGACAACAGAAAGAGGAAGTCAGTGGAGTAGAAGATAAACCTATGAAACTGAAGATGGGCTAAGCAAGGCTTGCCTTTGGAAGCTTTTTCGATGAAGCAACATAGTTACAGTAAAATGTAATCTCAAAGCCTTTGCAATTGTCTTTGGAAGGCAGCTTAAGATACAAACCTCACAACCCACGATGCCAGTTATGGGCTGAAATCTCAAAGGAAAACCAACTTGAACTGTAACCTGAGCTTTGACTTAGAACTAATACTTCATTTGAAGTTAAAATCAGTTCCGTGCTTATTATTACTATTTAGTATTTTTTGAGACCTCCACCCTTCCTACTCTAAATCAGATGTACTAAAAGACTGTAAAGCAAGCTGCTAATGTGTCATATTAAGATCAACTACAGCCAAAATGTGAATGTCCCAAGAGCTTCCCAGTCCAATTCCCACGTCTGATGTATTGGGAAAAGCCAGAGATATGTACCCAAACTTCTGGAAGGCTGTGGGAACGGGACCTCTGAGCCTTCCTGCATTAGCACCATATCCGCATAAGTTGTGAAATCTCCACGGTACATAAAGACCATGTAAAAGACTAGTTATCTGAGTCCTTTGTCTGACCCACAAGGGTATTAAAGGAAAATAAACCACTTCTTTCCTTATCTACTGCTTTTATGGCTTTAATTTGAGGGAAGAGCCAGGACCACTCAACCTATGGTCCTCTGTAGTCCAAGTAAATGGAAGGGTGACAGCAGAAGGATACATGGGCAGAGAAAACCTCACTAGTGATGCAATAGTGAGAGCCATTGGTTAGCAAAGGAGGAGTTTAAGTTTAGCTACAAGAAAGACAGGAATCAATTTATCTAGTATACATCTGACACGTAACAGAAGCAATTATTTTAGGAGCACAGCTACATTTTCCCCTCCTGTCAGTAAAGGGAGATAACTCCTAAGAACAGTTCTAAACACCACAACATCCTATGTTAAAAGTCCAAAGTTAGATGGGCTAAACTTAAGCAAAGGAAAGTCAGGAAGTTACTTTGAGAATGCATCTATGCTGTTAGTTAAGATCAGATCTGCCCTGCAGGACACCTTGTCCATCACTTTCATCTCTAACATGCAAGCATGTAATCAGATTTAGCCAACAGGCTAGAACTATCTTGCAGGAGGAAAGAGAAACACATTTGCTTCCTTTGCATGGATTTACTCCATGCTGTGAAAGTGGGAAGGCTATAGGTAGAGCCAAGTGTACTTAGCTCTGTTAATCAAAGCTCAGGTTTCTTGAGCTCCGTGCTTTGAGCCAAGATGGAAAGATGTATAGCCAGCTACATGAATGTTGATGGAAAATATAAGGGTCTGAACACCTCAGTGTGCTTGACCCCAACATTGCAAGATTCGATAACTTGTAGATTAGACACGGACAGTCTCAGAATTCATTATCTCATCTGTTTCTGGGATGGGGAGTTAGAACTGGTGGTTCATAATGACTAAGGAGTGGTAGCAATACGCATGCCAAGAGAAAAAAAATGGAAAACCAAACACACCAACCTCACCTAGTATATATGGTTAGATGCAGGGCTGTAGTTATCTGATCTGTTAGATTTCTTGAGAAAGATCACTTAAGGAGTTTCAGCCCTCCATTCCTCCAGATATTTTTTTCTGCCTCTGTGCTGAAGTTCACCAACCTCTCAAATATAACTGTTTGTGGAGCAGCACTATAAACAAAATCATTGGAATGATCTGGCTTGGAAATAACTCTCAATAGAAAACAAATCAACCTAACCCCCTTAGGACTAAATCATACAAGTTTTTGCAGTCTTTCCTAGTAGTATATCTTTTCTAGACCTGCTATTGCTCTCTTTCTGGTCTCTTTCCAATTGGCTAATTTTTTGGAAGTGAGGTGCCCAAGACTGGACTGATGTTCTAACTAAGGCCTGATGGGTACTGAATTAAGCAGAAAGATTACTTCATGTGTTTATAAGGAAACCTGGATCTCAATCCAAATCCTAATCGAAATTTGGCATTCCATATATGTTTCCATTTAGTAGACAGGACCAGGCACTCAGGATTTCTGCCAAATCTTACATTTCTAGGTCTCCACAAAAATACACAGGAAAATGGAAAGCTTATAATAGATGAGTACAGCTAAGTAAACTCTCTCAGCGGTGTGCAGAGCTGCTTATTTCAACCTGAGTGGAATCTTGAATTATCTTTCACTTTCATGATCATTACGTTCCCCTCCTGCGTTTTACCATTCATGTAAGTTTTAACGTGAATGATGAAAACTGGAAGAAAGTGTATGGAGTTAAGACTATTCCATTTATTGTCTATCCTAACACACAAGAAAGGGTTAAGATGCAGGCAGTGGCACTATAGAAGACACAGTCAAAACATATGGGGACTGCCAGGAGAAGTAGCTGTCCATCACTTGCAACCTCAGGAAGGGCAGGTCTTCACTGCTCAGGCAGTCAGCTGCTGCTCAGTTAGGAGCTTCTAGCAGATACAGTATCTGTATTTACAAATGGGGCATGAAATATAATTAAATGGAGCCAGTCACCGCTTGTGCACTGACAGGTATGGGCAGATGGAAGTGAGTCTGGGTGCTAAAGTGGTCAGAATATGTACAGATTAAAAAAAAATCCCTATGAGATGTTTTATGGAAGTTGTGAGTCTTAGGAAACTCAGTGTGCTGCAGATGGCCTCTGCTACTTGTCTGTGCAAAACCATATCTAAACGACAAGTTTGTTGCCTCCTGAGACTGCCTGACACATTCTCTAGCTGTTCTAGCTAAGGCTGCTCAGCTGCACATCAAAATGATACAACAGTTTCCTTCAACATTTATGTTTAATTTTTGATCCTCATTTGTTCTTCTGATGGATTTCAACTTGACTCCCCATTGTGGAAGACAACAGGTCTGGAAAAATATTGTCTCTCATTTGCTAGTCCCAAATACTTATCTTGTGCAAAGTAGGAGACAGAAGAATACTCACTGCGTAACTGTACCACAAATTCCGGCAAAGAGCACTGCACTGCCTGTGGCAGGTAGGATCCTCTCCTAAATCTGTAGAGGCATAATGACCTAGCAACGGGTTAAAACAGAAAAAATACAAAGCTCTACAGGCTTATCTTTAAGAGATCATGACTAGGTACAGTTCTTAGCAGTATCCTGCTACTGCTATGTTTGTCTGAATATAAAGGATGTTTTACTGTTTTCCCTGCAAATCAGAAAGTTGCCAAACACACTAATCCACCACTTCAATTTGTTGTTGGTTCTAATGGTTTATGTCTGTCTTTGCTTCACACAGGAAAAAGGAATCTATGGTATTTTAAAATATGGGATCCACATGTTTATAATGCAAGACTACCCCTGGACAGCTATAATGGTCACTCTTCTTCACATAATTATCGTTGGTGGCAGTTACTCATCAAAGCATTCAGCAGTTTTCTTCTACAATGACATAAATATTCCTGATATTGCTTGGTCAAAATCATAACTTTTTTAAAAAAAACTTTATAATGACTGTGGGAACATAAAGAGTATCAGAGAAGTGTAGATTAGGGCAGCTGTATGTTATGGGTGATCAGTATTAAGAAATTGACTGCAAACAGTATTTCAGTATATCTTAAAATTTCTATCTGTTGTTTGTCCCTTGTAGCTTTTTTTTTTAATCTCCACAAATTCTTTTCTTACTTGACCCACATGTGATCAAATAAAAGGCAGGTCTCTGAGCCTAATAATCATAGTTTGGGTCAACGTTGTATAAGATTCACAACCAGCAGTCATAGAATGTGAGTAGCTCATAAACCTGTGGGGACTTTGCAAACTACTGACTAAACTTTTCAGACAAAATATTTATCGAAAGACACAGTTATTATAACAATTGCTATCGGACAGTCTTGGAGTAAATAAAAGAAAAATTAATTGCAAGTTTTTACTAGATGAGAAGATGTTAAAGCCAACAGTTTAGCAGCTGAAAAGGACTCAGTGACCCCTGATCACCAGTTTATTTATTTGTCCATTCATTGTTTTTTCTGACATAAATAATTCTGTGTACTTAACTCATACTTAATTATACCCAAACAAAAAGATGGCATTCAATAATAGTATTATTCTTGTTACAATGCTACGAGATCAGCTTCTCATTTTTTAGTGATAGATTTTTATATACTCTGCACACTTCTTTCATCATCAAAGGCATGCTGAAACACTAAAGCAAGTAACAAGGTCTGTACTCTTGCACACAGATGTAAACTATGGCTCGCTATAGTGCAAGCACCTGATATATGTCTTTCACAGTGTTTTCATCTTTAATACTTGACTGTCTTGTAACCTGGCCGCACCTGGTATCTTCAGTCTTCTAGTACAAACAGGTTTTTTTAAACTTTGATGAGCAGTCATAAGTGCCGTCTTCTTAAACATTCATTCAACACCTCATCAAAAAGCAGGATGACAAAATCGTCAATCTTGCACAGAAACTTAAAAGGCTGATCTGCACAGCACAATCACTTCACACCCTCTGCTTTCATTATCTTCAAGCCTTCTTCTATATTGTTTCCCATCTTCTCTGCTGACATCCTCAGACAGCAGCTAACAAACATGCTTTGCACAGGATTATGTGAACTAATTGCGTGTGTTTGCAATTCACATGTTGTCCTTTTATACAAACTCTGATTCCCTAGCCTGGGTTGCTGAAATCTTCTGGGTTTTCCCTTTCTTTGCACTATGAATGTCTCTTGCACAAATACTCATGAAACTTGGGACAGTTAATGGACAATATAATTCAGGTTTGATACCTTCTCTACAGTTTGGGTTTCTGCTCACTGGAACCTAACATCACAAAATCTCACTCAGTCAACCAACCCAATCACCCACTCAACTGACAGTGAGTGCAATTTCTGCTGTGATCCCAGCAGAATCCTTGTCAGCATACATGTAGAGGGCAGGCAAAGAACCTCCCATCTTCTCTCTGTCAGCCTCAGAGATAACTTTTCTTACACTACTGTCCCACATTGCAAAGAGCATCTGCCCCCTAGGCCATGTGGTGAAAACTGGATGACAATCATATCCTCATCTTCTAGGGTGGTCTGGTGCACCCCTGAGAATGCCTGGTTAAATTTTCCTCATACTATTATCTCTAAAAACTTTACCAATAGTCCTCAGACACATCTGTGTTTTTTCTGTTCTGAGAGTCTGACATGTGAAAACTGTGTGGCAGTGTACAAACCCAAAGGAATCAAGCCTGGCTTGGTCTTATCCATATTCCCTCTTAGGTGTGGTCCCTGCAGTGAACTGTTCTGAGAATTTTGTGGAGGTTCATCCCAATTCATGCCAAAAAAAAAAAGCTAAATGTGAACTAACATGTGCAATGCAAAGGGTCAGGAGCACTGTATCCAAAAGCCACCCAGGGATCTAAGTTATTTGACAATGTACACCTAGCCTTAGACACTTAGCCTTAGAGCCTGTCTAAGCTATGGAGATGAGCAGCTGAGGAACAGAGCTGCCATATTTTTCTGTGGGTTTTTGCATGTGGAGATAGACACGTCTGAGCAATGTCAGAGCAATGGTGTGTATGCTGCTAGTACAGCCTGGGCACAGACAATAAATACAAAACTATACACAATGTCTTATTGCTTGTGCATAAGCCAACTCCACAATTATATTCCAGGGAGCATAAACTTTTCTACACACCTGTTGTGTAGCTGATGTCTACATAACAATAAATAAGAAATGAGTTAAAAATAGGGAACAAAAGCAATCAGTTGTCTCAGGAAAGTAATCATCAAAGTCTTGGCATTGTCTGTACTCAACGTATTCATTAATGATCCAGAGTAACGTCATGACAAACCTTATTAATTGTACTAAACTACTCAGGGTAGTAAATCTGAAGGATCTGAGAGTAACTTCAGAAGAATCTCAGGATCCAAGCTGACAAGGCAATAAAATAGGTGATAAAATTCAATGTAGGTGAATACTGTAAGAACTGGTGCACACAGGAAAAATAATGTTAGGTTTATAAACATAGAATTTACAGAACTTGTAACAGAATGGCTTATGAATCAGCTCACTTCTTAGTCTTACAATAGATAGCAAAAGAAAAATTAGTAATGTACAGGACAGGAGTAGGGATTAACTATTGTTTGAGGAATAATAGCATTGGAACAGGTTGCCCAGGGAGGTGGTGGAGTCACCATCCCTGGAAGTGTTTAAAAGACGTGTGGATGTGATGCTGCGGACATGGTTTAGGGACCCTGGCAGTGCAGGGTGAAAGGTTGGACTCGATGATCTTAAAGGTCTCTTCCAACCAGGTAATTCTGTGATTCTGTAATAACTAAAACCTAGGGCTTCACAGGGTGGAAAAGAAATGTCTTGAGGAGGTGGAATGTAAAATTGTAGGCAACCTTGAGAAAGCAACTATGCACTGAATCTTAAATTAAATTACTGGCCAGATGTTTAAAACAAAGGAAGGTATTTTTTCACAGTTGTTATGTTACAACAGTCATTGGTGGGATATCAGTTTACATGAACTGAGAAGCAAACAGAATAACTAATTCCAACAATGTGTTCCTATGACAAGTAAATAGGTACCACCATTAGTCTCTGAATTGCATGCTGACGGGCACTGGGAAAGAGAAATAAGCAGTAACCACTATATGGTTGTTCTTCTGCTCTTCAGGCTGCTGATACTGCTACTGTCAAGAGACAGGAAATCAGACTGACATTTAGTCTAGAGCAGTGGAGTTGCCCTTTAATTCTTACATATACATCCCCTCATATAGAGAAATGGAAGAAAGCAGAGAAACAGCCAACAAAGACTTCTCAAGAGCAAATTCTGTTAGATCTAGTTCATTTTATGACACTGTAACAGGTCTTATCATGGAAATAGCTAGGCAGTTAGGCTTTTGACTTTGTCACATTACATTGTCATAAACACACAATTTTCATCTTAAACTGTATTTTAAGTAGGATGAAAAGCAGGCTAGAAAACTGTATCTAGAGAATCAATCTGAATGATTCTCTGCCAAAATGGAATGAAATATTGAGGAAACACAAACACAAGATGAAGAAGAATGAGATGTCTATTTTGCAGAAAGTGTCTATATGTCTAGTGCTCCACAATCTGGGCTTGAGTAAACAACTTGAAAAGCAAACATCTTCCTAACCCATCTAAACATGAATATAGTGCGTGAAATGCAAAAGAAAATCTTTCCACACCATCCAGCACTTGGAAGCCTTCATCTGGACTCTATGGTCATTTCAAGATATGTCTAAGGAGGGCAACTAGCATGGCCATGTACTTAGAAAATATGATCTGCAATGGAAAATTAAATAAATTAATCCTGTTTATCTTAAGAAGGGGAGACTTGGGAAGGGAGAGCATATCAGTAACTTGCAAAAACTTTAAAAATATCTGGAAAGAGGAGAGGAATATTCCATGCAGAAGGCAACAAAAATAACGTGCTCAACAGCATAGAAAGTAAGAGGAGGTATTAAGAATAATGAGATTTTAATAAGAATGGTAAAAACTCTCTGTATTCAACAAAGATGCTTTGGAGCATGTGCAGTCATTAGAAGGAGGTGCTAAAAGCATCCAGCAGAGTTGATGATAGGTATCATCCATATGTACATTGTGGGTCAAGGGGATACTCCACGATTTCTTGAGATTTATTCCAAGCCTATAAAGCTGTGTTTCCACACAGAAGAAATCAATCAAACATTTCTGAAAAAGTTGCGCTTACTATGCAACTGAGTAGTATTTTGTACAGTATTTGCATAAGGAGTCACTTTCAGAAATGTACAGGCTTACAGCGTGCATTGTGTGCAGCTGATGTCTTGAAATATTCAGGATTTTCAGTTACACAAAAAACAGTTAGAACTACTGTATGACATTTCTAATCAATGCATTGGAATTCCAGAAGAAATGGAAAGAATCATGGAAAGACCCAGGCAGCAGAAGAGGTCAGTGCAGATATGTGGTGGCTCCAGGTGACAGTATGAGTGTGATAGTTTATATTTTGTTCACAAAAACTTCAAGACCATAAATTGTTTCACAATGCATTGTCTTTACAGATTATGTGTAAATTTTGGAGATCTTGCCTCTAAATTGTGACCTTTATGTCCCTCATCCTTATTTGCAGGTTTGTGCTTATTGGTCCTAACTGATATCTGATCAAATGCAACACTAACCATAATTCCTTTCAGTTTTATTAGAAACCATTAAAATACTGTAGTCAGAAGTGTTTAGAAATGAGACACCTAATTATTTCTGTAATGAACAGCATAGTTATGACAACAGTAGTAGGCCTGCTATACTGAAATTTGAAGGGACCTCTCCTTAAAAAAAAAAAAAACAATGAGCTTACATACTGGTACAACCACAGAACTTGGGATTCAGTATTTGACAGCTGGGCTCCCAACTATATTTCCTACAGGACTTATAAATTTGTGTGACTCCTTTCACAAATCAGGCTCATAGACAGCAAGTATTCCACAAAGCAAAGCATGAAGATAACAGAACCACTTCTGAAAATTTGATTCTTGATATCTATGTTCCTCTGCCCACCTCTAGTGAATTACTTTCTTTCTGTTCATCACTTTCCTGGTGCCTCTTTTTCCCCTCATGCCCACATTGTAATTTCCTCCTCTCTCCTTGTGGTAGACACTAACAAAAGAACTTGATAGAAAAAAGGTAAGTTGAAATGTACGACTAAGAATCACAGTGGCTTCCTTCAAACTGTCAGTCTATTTATTTACTTTATTTATTTTGCTGTTTTGTCATCTCTGTGTGCCAAGACCACACTCTGGGAGCTCCTTGCTGTGTGTAAACTAACACAATAATCAACAGTTACAAGACACTGCTAAATCTATTGTCATACATCTGCACAATCGTAATTTACTTCCACGCAACTACAAAGCAATTGGACTGTCTCATCCTACTCAGTCCCACCAGCTGAATTGTCAGCTGCTTATGAAAAAATAAAATACTTTAGAGAAAGCAGAAGATAATGAAAGAGTCTCTCACAGGAAAGGTGGAAGAAATGTTTGTATCAGCATAGAACTTATATTGCAAATACTTCCTTTGTTATGACAACAGAGTGACATCAATCTATTACTGACAATATTTGCAGGTGATTGTTAATTTCCATGTCCCATACGATTCATGTACATGCTGAGCAACATCTAGTGCTCTGTAAAATCTTAATAAGATGGAGATGATGAAATTCAGTTGGCAAATACCTTCTCAGTTTTCTGGTATCAAAGTGGAACAGTTCGGATGCAAGGAGTTCTAGCATGTTGTCCAAAGGATCTCAAAGATGTGATACTGCTCCAAATGTCAGCTGAAAAAACCCAGTGCCCACTGACCTCATCAGTCCCTTGTAATTGATCTTGACTCTTAGGATATCAGTCTTTGATTTCCAGTGTAACAATTCCAGTGCTGTGGCCACATTCCAGACAAACTACCCACAGTCAGGAAGACTGAAAGTTTCCAAAGGCTGACCTGTTTATGCCTCAGAGCTGGACATCTTAAGTCCAGTGTTCAGAAACAGAATGAGCAGTCTGCTTTAATTTGTGAAGCTTTATCTCTTCTTAGTTAATGTATAACTTGTAGAGCCACTGATCAGTATTGTCCTGAAATATACCATAATAATCAGCTGATACATCAGCAATTCCTTATTTCTGTGCTGCTTCTGACAAATTATGCCTATCTCTGAAAACTAACAGAACTTGAAGGTCTGTGGCCTGTGGTTTATCACATCTACCATTTTCTTAGTGTAGATCTAATAATCGAGTGTAGATCTAATAATCAATTCTCTGCTTGCTTATTATCACATAAGAGCTGTATCTTTTGTTTACATGAAAACTCTGAGCTATTTCATTAACAAACCTGAATGAAAATTTCCAGTAGATGCAAAAGTTATTAGGAGATGACAACTACCATGAATGCTTAAACCTTACTTCTCCAGGAAACCCAGCTTACCTCTCAATAACAAGTGGGCTAAAGCAAATCACTGATAGATTTGTTATAGGACCACTCTATAATGTCTTCCCACGCTGCCCTCAGAAAATATTTGTTGTCATGTACATTGAAAACAGGCTATTACCAGTTTACGGTAAATGGACTTGCCCCTGAATGCCATTTCCCCTTTATGTACATACTAGTATACATAATAAAATATCCTCATTTCAGGTTTGTTATGTAGCAGAACCAGGATGATCAGTTTGAGAAGTCGGTAAACACCGTCAATTGAGGAGATTGATAGCTTTGCAGTTGTGACCTAACAAATAATAGCAAAGCTTGAAAAAAGGACTCCTCTGAGTTCTATTTCAGTGGTTTATCCACTGAAGCTACAATATTTAATAAGAGTAAATTCTCCTAATTATCTCAAATTATTTGAATACCTATCTCTGATTCCCAGCTTAACAATTCCAGTATTGTGGGACATAGAAAAGATTTCTAGATGTGTTTTCAATTCAGACAATAATTTAGGTTGGAAGAGGCCTTTGGGACAAATTCAAAATTTTGTTAAGTTGTTCTATTTCTTCTTTTTGGTATCTATGTTATCTCTAATGTGGTTGTCCTGGAAAAAAGTCAAGAGACTTTCACAACTGAGGATCCTTGGAATGCATCACTTTCAAAGATCTCTTCCAAAACTGGATCTGCCATATGCAAACTGAAACCTCAGTGGAAGTCACTGTCATAGAACTGACATCAGATTTGGAATCTAGCTCTGATTCCACTGTAAATTAATTAAAATGCCTTAAGCATGGAGAAAATTACTGACTTTTGACAAAAAGGTGGCTAATGGGGCACTCTAAAACATATGCAAGAAAACAGTGACAGCTGACTCTGATTTCTCTTCCAGCATGTGGATTATGTTACATCCAACCAAGCGCTAAGCTTTCATCTCAAACAGTTGTGAAGGTGAAGGCTTCTGGGGGTTTCATTCTCTAATTATGCCTGACTTAGAATTCACTTAACTTAGACTAACATGGATAGGAAGTCAAGTTCTGTTAGCTGTTCCACCTTTCACCTTACCACACATCTGGGAAATATTCAGATCAAGATCATAACCTTGCATTTTGGCATTAGCTACCTAAAAAAACATTAAGATATCACCAACAATTTGCCTTTGACTGGGAAAATTAGAAGCATATTTGAGATGTAAA
The DNA here is from genome assembly GCA_009769605.1 of Bucorvus abyssinicus. Lineage (NCBI taxonomy): Eukaryota > Metazoa > Chordata > Aves > Bucerotiformes > Bucorvidae > Bucorvus > Bucorvus abyssinicus. The sequence continues at coordinate 16,053,106 of CM020063.1, forward strand.
CACTGTTGTGGCACTAATATTGCTGGTAATGATTAAAGGCTGCTACTTTAACTATAATGGAATAAACGAAAACTGACAGTCTTAGTCCATGCCCATTTTCAGTTTAAACAAGATAAGGAAATCCCAGTGGTATATCATATTCTGAATGAGGGGAAAAGCTGGGAATATTTAGAGATGAGTATTTTCAACGAGGTCTACAAATGGAAAGCAGCATGTGTAAAGTACTGTAACAAATCTGTGGTTACAGAGCAGAAAAGGGGATAGGACCCAGCTCTTTCTGATGTAATAGGCCGCTCTACCACTTGAACTTAGGAAGAATTGTCCTTAATTGTAAGCGGGCTAGACATATGTGTACCCTAGAGTTGATGCAGTAGAGGGAAGCATTCATTAGCCAATTTATTTCATATTTATTAGCCAATTTATCAGTTTATCTTCACCATCATTGTTCTACTTCAAGAAAATACAGCAGAAATCAGAAGCTGGAAATAATGTAGTTTGAGGGAAAGAGCAGCTGGGGCTATCTACAGGCGGAATGGAGAGATCCAAACTCTTCTTTCCCCTGCTTGTTTCCAACTCAAACTTCAGAACTCAAGTCCAGAGTTGAACCTACGTTAGGAAGGATTTGCGCTCACGATCATACTGGCAAACCTTGCTCACTTCTAGGATTATTTCTGTGTTGAGGTTTCTGCTCATTTAAAGAAAAACCTCAATGACTGCCTAATGTAAAATACTCAGAGACTCAACAGAGCTCAAACTGTAGAGGCTGAAGCCAGAAAAATTCATTGAGAATGAAAGTGCTTTAATGGAAAATTTTGATCAAGCTTTGGTACCAGCTATCAAAGAAAAAAAAAGACATTTCACTATATACTGATGTGTCTAAACCAAGACTAAACAATACCTGTCTGGGATATATGATTACCTAAATATTAGTTACGCTCAAAGTGGAAGTTACTAATCTTTTTGCAGTGTTAACTGTAGAAAATGCAATGCGCTTCAATTTATAAGCAGTCAAACTAGATGCTATTGATTTTTGCAAACATATGAGAATTCCAAGAATTGCTGTATATTAGCAATTCATTATCTATATTTTTTCTTTTTCTTCAGAGTTGTGTTTTTAGGTTAGAGTTGTTGTAAAAAATTAGATTTCCCTCCAGAAACAAGTGTTCCCTACTGTATCAAATTTTCACATGAATAAGCAGCAAAATAGTAATTCTGTCAAATCATGAAACTGTATATGCTACTAAAGATGGTGCAATGAGATACAGCACGTTAACAAAAGCATCTGTCTCACATGTTTAGTTTCTTAAGCCTTTGATGTCTTTCAAATATCAGTAGAGCCTTTTCCTCATCTTCCCGATTACAGTGCAAGTTCAAAGAAAACATATAATAAAAAAGCTGAATTGTAACAAAAGGTTTCTAGAAGCTTTGAACTGCCACATAGAGTTTTAGCATCTATAAGATATGCTATAATGTCTGAGCTGAGATCACTAGACTTTTTTTGTTAGCTTGTGACCATTTATCTACCACAGGAAAAATAAATGAGGGTGGTCAAAATAAACAATAGGTGCTTGGGGACATCAGGATTATACAGGCAGTATACTGGCTACAGGATTCACTGTGAAAATTTCAGTTCTATAAATCAAATGTAAATGACAAGCTTAGCCAGAAGAAAGAAGAAAACTAAGCATGCAAAAATCTGTTTCAAGATAAAAATAATTATTTTACCTACAACCTGATTTGAATATCATTGCTCCTCACAAAAGCAATGTACATAGCTCATGTATGAAGGAACTACTAAATGCAGGTAACACTCTAGGAAGGTAGAAATGAATGAAAAAAATTGAAGCCACTGTCAAATATTGGCCCACAAAAGGAGGTGGAAGGGGACAGAGAAAACATAACTTGCAAAATCCAAGAGGCAAGGCATTTTCACAGTTTCCTTCCCCAAGTGTACATATTTTTAAGTTAATCAAGTTAATCAATAACTTATGGGATTTATCTAGTCAGTATATGATTTTATTTTAAAACGAAAAATTAATATCTTTGCTCCTTTGACATAAAAACCTAATTCTTCCATCTTTACTTCTCAAGATTCTCCTCCATTCTCCCTCTGTTGCTTTGTCTGAAACCACATGAAAAATTAGCGTTGTAAATAAAGCAGCACATCTACAATTACATCTAGGTACACAAGGCTAAAATAGTGAATACTGATTTAAACTAAAGTAACTTTGGCATGCATTTTGTTAAAACAAGCATTGGTTTCAAATACAGGTTTTTTTAACACCTGTGACAATAAAATGCTAAGTAATACATGTGTATGATGTGCAGAAACAACATGTATAAGCACACATGTAGGTGCTGGAGGTGCAGAGGGCAAAGAACACTGCAGGCCAGTGGCTTGAATGCTGCTGATACTCGTCCAAGCTGGTTTGGTAGGTTTGAAGAGCTTTGTACACCATAGTGAAAAAATACTTTGCTGCTTCTTCCAAGTACATATCACCCTTTCTGTTTGACTCATTCTGATTCTTGGTGCTTAGCCATTTTCCTGTATTAGATGCTATGTTTTTGTGGGTTGTTGGTCCAGCACACCAGTGTTGTTTCCACTTTTGTTCCTATCTTATGTCTTCAGATATTTACAAACCGACAGCTGGTTGTAAAGACTAAGCTGCTGTGAGCAATTTTACAAATCCCTTTTCTTAAAAGACACCAGAAAATCAAATTACTCTTCAGTTCAGCATCAAAACTAAACTGATAGAGGTCATATCTTTACCTATGTACCTGCAAATATCTACATTCATCTTGCTTGCAATATTAAACTGCATGTAGGAAAAGGTCTTGTTCACAGGTATATTTTAAGTTACATACTAAACATATATATCGTATGTACCTCACTTTGTCTTTGATGTAAAAATATAGATCCAACCATATGAATGGTAGCTACTGAAATATTATTTATAAAGACTTATGTATACTCAGCATTTCACATATAATTTAGAAACATACTCCTAAACCCTGAAGTATATCTAACTGGATGTAAAATCCCTGGTATTTTTCCCATCAGAAGCAAAATTGCGGCATAGCTATCAAATTGTTCATTTTCTCAAATTATACTGAACATGTATAAAGTGGACTAGCTAGTAATTAGTATTTCTGGTACAGAAAATTATATAGAAAAACAAAAGTTGCAGGATTCTACATGCAGGCAAAGTGACCTCTTGTAAATACTTCATGTAATCCAACGGCACAGGGTGAATTTGCTTCTCTTAAAATTTGATGTATTTCAGCACAGGAGTGAGACACAATTCATCTTCCCTTCTCATATTTCTACCCACAAGACAGATGTCAATGTTGTCTAATGGACAGATCTTGTCTAAGCTCTTTCCCATCTGGAAGAAGACAAAAGAAATAACATCTAGAACAGAAAAGGGTGTCTTTCAGAAAGTATTCCAAGCTTTTCACTATCTTTTCAGCTCTGCTTTGTTTAGCCAACTTCTAACAAAGATCTATGAAAAACATTATTAGTTTTTGGTGACATCAGATAACACGTTTGTTTACATTGATATGCCCTAAAAATAATAATATCTAATAATGATCATCTAGTTGATGAATATTAAGCTCATTAACGCATAAATGTTTGCATCTCTCTCCACATGACCGAAATTGTCTGGCAGATGACCCATTGCATGATTTTTCAGTATATTATAAGTAAGCAGAAACTTTGTAAAGTGACATAAAAAGAATAAATAGTGAAAACTGAAATTGATGAACTATATTGCACTGTGCACTTCTGCAGAGGGCTGAAGTGTATTCACACAGCACCCTCACAGACTAACTTCAAATACATCACAAATGCATCCTCAAAAAAATTGTCTATACAGGGATAGGTCATTCATAAGTAAGAGATAAACATTTGGCTGACTTTGCTCAAAAGGAATTGTGAAATGTAATTATGAAAAGCAGTGTCTGAAAATGGGTGCACAAAATGGCTGGAATTTCTAGTTTTTCTTCCTGTGAGCCATGATAGGGCTGGCAAATAGAGTGGTGAGAGCAGTTTTAGTAGAGATGTGACAGCTATAGTTAAATCCCAAGTTTGCTCTCTGACTTCTCCACATAAAACACTTTTGCTTTATAGCTTGGAAGACTTGTCAACACTGGAAATAACCTACTGCTTGAAAAAAGGCTCAAGAACCTGAAAACATCATGCATAGTAAAAATCAGAGTTTGGTGAATACTGCAGCATTAGTAGATATTATAGGACACAAGAACATTTACAGTTCGTCACACAACTCCCAAGGCAATGTTATTTTGCCTTGTTTGTTGCCGTAATATTTTATTTGTGACAGTAGAGTGGGCAAATAAGATAAATGCACAGTGACATTTAAACATCTACACAGTTCATTCTTCTACTAAATCTTCTTCCACTGAAACCAATGTTGAATTTCTTTCATCCCTGCATCCCTCTGTCCCTTTATAATATTATGCCTCCTCTGTATCTACTGACTGAGCATTTGGCCCTTGGATGTTTTAACAGGTATTACTTTGATTGTAGGGGAGTATACAAAATCCTAAATATCCTATTGGGTTTTGTACTGGTTTTTGGCTGGTATTGAGTTAAATTTCTTCATAGTTGCTTGGTATGGTGCTGTGTTTTGGATTGTGCAGAAAACAGCGTTGATAGTTCAGGGATGTTTTAGTTATGGCTGGGCAGTGCTTACAGAGCCAAGGTCTTTTCTGCTTCACATACCACCCTGCCAGCGAGTAGCCTGGGGGTGCACAAGAAGGTGGGAGGGACACAGTTGGGACAGCTGACCCCAACTAACCAAAGGGATATTCCAGACCATACGCTACATCGTGCTCAGCAGCAAAACTGGGTGAGGGAGGGTGTTTGGCCAAGGCTGCCATTGCTTGGGGACCAGCTGGGCATCAGCTGGTTGTTGGTGAGCAGTTAGGGGTTTTTTTATCACTTGTTTTTCTTGGGTTTGTTTATTTTTCTTTTTATTTATTTATTTTTAATTATTATTAAACAGTCTTTCTCTCAACCCATGAGGTTTGTCAGTTTTACCCTTCTGATTCTCCGTCCCATCCCCCTGGGTGGGGGAGTGAGGGAGTGGCTGTGTGGAGCTTAACTGCCTACTGGGGTTGAACCATAACAGTTTTGAGTCACGAAATTTGCTTAATTATTATAGGCAATGCTACAGCACTCTCCATTATTAAACTGTCCATGATGTCTCTCTTTTGTATAACTGGAAAAATACAAATATGTTGCATTAGAATTGTTTTAATTAAAAAGAATCAATGTTAACATGTTACTTACTTTTAACATGATATTTACTTACCTGGTTTATATTTCATTTATTAAATAATATTTAATTAGAAAGTTCAGCTGTATGACAACATATTAAGATGGACACTAAAATCATGATCTTAAATGAAGCAGTACAGTTGCTAATGAAGTTAGGTGTCAAACATGAGTAGTAAAAGACATGGATGAAACACTTTTCATGAGAGTTTTAGCAGAGAAAATAACTTCATTATGATTTATTCAACTTCCTCATGGCAGTAAGTCATCCATTCAAAGTTAAGAAGTGATTGGGATTTTGAAAGATAGTAAAATTTGTAACAGGAAAGAAATGCTGAAAAATAAGGTATCAGAAGATGAGTTCTACTTATTTTAAAAACCCAGAGGAAAGAGTAACCAGAAATAGCCAGTTTACTACACTAACTGCATAAATTTTTTAGCTTAATTAGTTCATTCTAAATACAAAACATGTTTTGACAAATTACTCTGTATGTTTCCAATATGTCATTTAATGTAATTTAACTAACAAAACAGCGTTTAATTGTATGTGTTACATACAATTGTTTGTGTTCCATTAAATGTTCAATTTTGTAAATTGAATTTTTCAGTTACATGCTAATTTCTTTCCAAATGTGTCTTAACAAAAGCTGTATGTAAGTTATTATCTTGTAAATAACTAACTTATCGTCCACCATTTTCTAGCAAAACCAAAAAGGAAAAATTATGAATCTGAATAACTGTTCATTAAGCCACATAACTATGAATATACAAACCTGTAGATACTTTGTGGTTAGCAAAGAGGAGTGTTAAACAGTACCAAGAAGTGAGAAACAGCAAAGTGAGAAAATGGCTAAAACCTACAAATGCAAAGTGATTCTTTTTAAATTAAATACTCCATTTGGATGCTTTAAATAATGGTCATATAAAGTGGGGTAGTAAAGCTGAGTTAAGTTACTTGTTATGTGAAGCAACTGTATCACATACTCATTTCATAAACTGCTAAACCTTAATACATGCTTAGTTTTTTGTTGAAAGTCCATTTCAAATATGTCCTGTGTTGTACAGTTAAAAAATACAAATTCCCGCAAAATTTTTAATGGGTCAGTTTTTACCCATTTTCTTCTGTATTATCTGTCTCTTTCAGTACAAGCCGTCATCTTGTCACTTTCCATGTCTGTAAGGTTACTCCTTTTTATCTTGCTGCTTAGATACATCAACAGAGTAGTCTTACATCCTCTTTCAACCTTTCTTTCGCTTGGTTAAACAAGTAAGTTTTTTCCAGAGTCCCTGGTAAAACTTCCTCTCCATCGCAGAGCTATCCACACCCTCCTGTTTGCCTCAACTCTCATTTCCATTTTTTTTCTTGACTAGAATAAAGCATTTTATTTCAGATGAGCTCTTAACAGTGCCAGAATGGAACCACAATTACTCCACCTCTACAAGAACTCTCTAACGCAGAATACTAGAGGCTTGAGTTTACAGGTTTCTTGGCTGCATCACAACAGAAATTCTTACTCATACTGTGATGAATAGGCACGCTGAAATCCTGCTTTCAGATTAATTAATAGTTACCTATAATATATATTCTTGTTACTAGCCCATAATCGCATATCTTGCTCTTTGAACTACCAAATTTTCTGCCACCTCTCCACTCACTGTGTGTGAAACTTCCAATGAATTTCACGAAATGAAAAAACCCTCTTAACACAGTGGTGCCTACAATCTACTTAGGCCCCGTAAGTATGATGAGAGTAGGATCATAGAATCAGAGTACAATTGTAGAATCATTTTGGCTGGAAGAGACCTTCAAGGCCATCAAGTCCAATGGTTAATCACCAGATTACCATTAAACCACATCCTCCAGCACCACATCTACCCCTCTTTCAAATACCTCCAGGGATGGTGACCCTACCACTTTCCTGGGCAGCCTGTTCCAATGCTTTACAACCATTTTGGTGAAGAAATATTACCCAATGTCCAATCTAAACCTCCCCAGGTGTAACTTAAGGCCTTTTCCTCTTCTCCTATTGCTTATTACTTGGGAGAACAGCCTGTTCCTCGCCTCACTATGACCTCCTTTCAGGTGGTTGTAGAAGGTGATAAGGTCTCCCCTCAGATCCCTTTTCTCCAGGATAAACAACCCCAGTTCCCTCAGCTGCTCCTCAGAGGAATTCTGTGCTAGATCCTTCACTAGCATTTCTTTGGGTATTTTCCAGCACCTCAATATCCTTCTTGTAGTGAGGGGCTCAAAACCATACACAGTATTCAAGGTGTGGCCGACTACAGGGGGACAATCACTTCCCTACTCCTGCTGGCCTCAATACTGCTGATACAAGCCAGAATGCCATTGGCCTTCTTGGCCACCTGGGCACACTGCTGGCTCATATGCAGCCACTGTCGACCAAAAACCCCAGGTTCTTTTCTGCTGGGCACCTTTCCAGCCACTCTACCCCAAGCCTGTAACATTGCAGGGAGTTGTTGTGACCTGAGTGCAGGACCTGGCACTTGGCCTTCTTGAAGGTCATACCATTGGCCTTGGCCCATTGAACCAGCCTGTTCAGATCCCTCTGTAGAGCCTCCCTACCCTCAAGCAGACCAACACTCCCACCCAACTTGGTGTCCTCCGCGAACTGACTGAGAGTGCACTCGATCCCCTCATCCAGATCATTGATAAAGATGTCAAAGAGAACAGGCCCCAGTACTGAGCACCGGGGAACACTACCTGCGACCGGCTGCCAACTGGATTGAATTCCATTCACCACCACTCTCTGGGCCAGGCCATCCTGCCAGTTTTTTATCCAGCAAAGCATATGCCCATCCACGTTAGTTTCTCTAAGAGAATGCTCTGGGAAACAATGTCAAAATCTTTACTAAATTCCAGGAAGACAACATCCACAGCCTTTCTCCTGTCCGCTAAGCAGGTCACCCTGTCATAGAAGGAGACAAAGTTCATCAAGCAGTACCTGCCTTTCATAAACCCATGCTGACGGGGCCTGATTACCTCGTTGTCCTGTACATGCCGTGTGACAGTGCTCAAGATTATCTGCTCCATAACCGTTCCTGGCACTGAGGTCAGATTTACAGGCCTGAAGTTCCCTAGATCCTCCTTCTGGCCTTTCTTGTAGATGGGCGTTACACTTTCTAACCTTCAGTCCACTGAGACCTCCCCAGGTAGCCAGGACTGCTGATAAATGATGGAAAGTGGCATGGTGAGTGCTTCTGCCAGCTCCCTCAGTAGCCTTGCGTGGATCTCATCCAGCCCCATAGACATCGTATGTCTGAGTAGCAGGTTGCTAACCATTTCCTGTTGGATTATGAGTGCTTCATTCTGCTTACGAATTCTGTCTTCCACCTCAAGGAACTGGGCACTCAGGAACAACTGGTCTTACTATGGAAGACTGAGGCAAAGAAGGCATTAAGAACTCCAGCCTTGTTCTCATCCTTGGTCAACACGTTTCCCTCTGCATTCTGTAGAGGATGGCGATTCTCCTTTGTTCTCCTTTTGTTGTTAGTGTATTTATAGAAGTATTTTATTGTGGTACTCCATGCAGCTTACAAGAGAAGGAGAGGTGGTTGCCTGTTGGTCGTCTCCAGCCACTATTGCCTTTGGTCCAGGCTGCAATGGAAGCCTGTAGTGTGCATCAAATGCCTCTTGTACCCTAAGTCTCAAGTGAGGACCGGATATATGAACAATGCCTTATTCTTTCCCTTTCCTCTCCACCGTCTCCCCAACCCCCCAATATAATAACAATATTTCCTTCAAGTAAGAGAATAAGCAATATTTGCCAAAAAGGCACCTTCTAACTGAGCTAAAGATCTGTATATACTGGACTGGAACCAAAAGACTTCTCAGTCCCTTGGAGCATATTAATAACAAAAGACAGGTACACATCTCAGATTCCTGGATTCAGCTCACAAGTTAATAGGGCAAAATGTGTGATGCTCAGTCTGGCCAATCTTTATGTAATGAATGACATTTTCAGACTGATGTTTATCAATTTCAGGGTGACCTTTTTGCTCTTATACTGAATTTCTGAGTAGTGCTGACTTCAGAGCTGACAAAGATGCCAAAAGTTGGCTGCTTTGTGTCCCTGCTATGTACACAGAGCTCTGCAGTGCTCTCATCTGCAGAAGTCAGCCAGAGGACTCTGATTTATTGGTTCTTTCCTTTCTGCATGGCTGAGGTTTTCAACCCTCAGAGAGTCACCAATTTGCCTCTAGGCTGGAGTGTGTAATGAAAGCTTTGGTGCCAGGATTTTGTACATTCAATTCTGCCTCTAGTCAGGATGAGGAATCTTTCAAAATAATTACCCAATTTTAAAGACAAAAGTAACAAATGGATATCCAAGGAGCTGTAAGGTTCAATATAGGCTATTTCCTCATACAGTCAATATTGGACTACAAGAACCAGGCCTAAGTTTAGCAGTGATTAAGATTGAAAACTGCAGAGCAAAAGAGAAACAAATCTGTATTGAGGAAAACTGCTGTGGTGGAAAAGCTGCCCTCTATGCATTACCACACACAAAGCCATATGGAGATTCCATGTATAAATATGTGAACGTTAGTGGGAGCCGGGTGGGAAACCATCTCTCTAGCCCAGGAAACATTTCAAGATTTCAAAAGTGGTCCCATTCTGCACCAAGGAGACTGACCAAGCCACTGCTACCACTGGAATCAAGTAGGTGAGAATTTCTGGCCAAAGTAAAACATATTACAGAGCAAACCAGACATTGACAAGATGAATTTCAAAATCAACAAAGTTGGAGAAAAAAATTTATCAGAAGTTCTCACCACTAGAGTCTGAGAGCAAAATTAGAACAGGAAAAAAACTAATTAGAATCCTGGTTAGGCTGGCAAAAATAATATAAAGGAGAATGGACAAAGCCCAGAAGAGCTACAGCACACTTTCCCTTTCTCTTTTGAAGTGTAAATTCTTCAGTGTGATAGTATCTGGTCATAGGGTAGTTTAAGACTGGAGTGAGAAAACTCTGACTGTCATAGGGCAGATCCAGAGTACCATAATCAAGCTGGTGGCCTGTGCCTTGCAGCCTGCTTTCTTGAGAACCCTGTGACTGGGCAACAGCTAAATGTGACTGTTCCTGATCTACGCTCTTGATCAAATCCTAAATGCAACTGCATTCCCAGGTCAAAGGAATGGTGACGAGATGCGCTTCAATGCCTTTCTACTTTTCACTAATTCTAACCAAAAGTTTTCATTGTAGATGACAACTACCTTAGTAGACCGTCCATGAAGCATTCCATACCACACCCTACAAATGCCCTTGACAGACAAGTTCCATTTCATATTACTTACAAACACTTGAAATATTTCCCTAACATGAAGACCACATACAGACTGACATGAGCAATAAAAATTTTTCATAAGAGCTTCACAAGTCTACTTAGGTGTGAGAGGCAAATTCCCTTGATATCTGTCATAATCCTAAAATCCTTTTTATTGATATCAGATAGCCCAAGGAAATCTGGGAGCAGAACAGAACATAAACTGAAAAGGATGCAAAGAGCAGGGATACTAACAGGTTAATTATCTGCATTTTAAACAGATATCTATGGCAAAAGCCTGAAATTTGGAAGACTTCATAGAGAAAAATGATGGTTTCACCTACCACACTACTACTCCAGATAATATTCAAGACTATTTCTCATGCAGACATGTCAGCTGATTATGTATCCTGCTACACCACATTCAAAGCACTACAAGACTTTTATTGCTTCCTGTGCTTCCAGAACATTAATTAGCTCATGTTGCTATAGCTTTGAAAATTTGAAGTGCAAATGCTAAATATTACTCTGCTCAACAGGTTGATTAGTATAACATTGAATTTCACAGCTTTGATACTTCAAATAACAAACATGTAAAAATCAGGGTGAAGAGGGTTTTCTGGATGGCGAAGTGTGCTTGCTCTGTATATCTTTGTCCCATCTTGTACAGAACAGAAAACAATACTTTATCCAAAGCCTCCTCATCTATAAAAAGGAAGAACAGAGTGAGGAACAGTCTTCTCTAAAGGTAAAAGACAACTTGGAATGCTGTGTTTGAAGAAAATGTTGCAACATTGTCTCAACTAAAGGTTCCTCCTTTATATATAGGAAGGAAGCCATCAAAGCACATTGATGAACTGGAGTGTCTGATGTATATAACGCAAATATTTTAGTAGCAGTTGAAACATTGCCCAGCTGTCTCTTCTAAACTTTCAATCCAGTTTAGCAGGAAGCCAAATGGTCCTAGGCTGTTACATAAATTTGGTGACATCTGAAAGAAGTGGTGTGCTTAGTTGGACAGACAGGTTTTGCATGGGAATATGTTGTATTAGGGAAGTTATAAAGCAGCTGGAGATTTAATACGGAATCTGTGATGGATAAAATCCAGGGCTACTGGCTGTGCTACTGCCTGCCCTTAGTCACACCATCACATGCAACATATTAACAATGCAATAATTAGTACACATTCCTGTCTGCTACTTAAAACTTCACTCCCAGATGCTGCTTTGGTCTGATCTCAATTTTATTACTTTTGATGATTCCCTGCACTTCGTAATACCAGGCTCCATTGCTATTCATTAGTGGTTAGGCAGACACTAGCTGAAGTCAGGTTTCTAACAGGAATGCCCTTGCTTTTATTTCATGTGGCTAACTTCTGTAAATTACTGTAAATCCTTCCTCTAAATTCCCTGCAATATATGTTCATGCGTGTGTCTATCTAGGCAAAACAACTGCAGCCATGAGAACAAAACCAAGGCAGCTAAATAACAAGCCAAATGATTAATTAATTGAAAAAAATCCCCAAAACCCAACAAAATCACAAAAAAAGCTATTTTGCAGTAAACCACCTTGAGTAAGATAACATCTGTTATTTAATCTCTTCTTTGTACACACACCCACCTCTAATGTTTTCTATTCTTATGATTTCTCTACACTCAGAACACTACAAGACACCTAATACTCTCCTACAGCTGGGCAGTCACACCTGGTCATCTTATGTAAATATTTCTGCTAAGAAGACTCTCATGACATGTATGTCAATGATGAATTCTTGTTTATAATTTTAAATAACCAGATTTCTCATCTTTTATCTTATTGTTCTGATCCTTGTCTTGCCTCTCTTATCTACTCCTAACTAATCTGTTGCAATATATGTGAGTAGAGCGAAATTATTTGGTGTATCTTTCTGGACAGCAGCTATAAATGCTTGAATGTGCAAGAAATCATGCACATTTGGACACTATCAGTGGACTTTGCTTTCAGTATCAAAGATTTTAAAGTTCTTTTAATTTGAAATAAATATGATAGGAAAGATTTACTAAAAATACAAGCTGTCAAAGTTTGGCTTGAATTTATCTAAACAAATAATACTTTAAAACATCTTTACCTGCCTCTTTGGTTATTGCTAAAGCAAAATATGCTAAGTAAAAGGGAAAAATATTCCAATTACTTGGTTTGCAAAAACTGGAAATAATCACAGTAAAGCCAGAAATTGTGAAGCTTAACAGACCCTGACTTTAATGAGTAGTTTGGGATTGAGTTATTGCAAGTGTTTATGCAAATCATTCTAAGAGGAACAGGTCTGATATTTTTGTCTACATGGAAAAATTACTAGAACCTGCATTGTCTTTTAACATTTTTATTCAGTGAAACCCCACTAGAAAGCTAATGCTCAGAGGAAAGAGTAGTATACATCTAGACTGACAGCACAAGACCTTTACAACAGCCACTGTTGATTTTCAGACAGCTTTATTTCAAACTGTCTTAAATACATAGTATTTTCAAATTTTTACTTATTTCCTTTTTTTCCCAGGAAAGAGTTCAATTTCACCTTCAAACTTCAGAGGTATTCCTAGCTACAATTTCATTCCATCCCTCTCTTTTCTGATATGTAATTTAGAGGATTGCCATCTCTCATTGCACAATCAATGTGGATTTAAGAATGGTGCAATTGTTTAACTTTTGTTACCCATAATGAGCAATTTTTCAACATGGACATTTCACATCATGTTCTGTTTCAAGATACATCTTACACTACTCTACTTTCTGATGGGATGGAATAAACAAACAAAACCAACAAGCTACTCAAATTCCTCCGATGAGACAATGACTAATTATGTGTTAGCATTCAGGAAGGGTGTCAAACCAAACAAAGGACAAATGGAGTTTGTTTGCCACACTCTTAATCAAAAAATTACTTTTGAAACATATAACTGGTCATCTTGATAATGTAAAAATAAACAAGCCTGACTCATAAAACCTAGGGTGTGCAGATTTTGTCCAACTGAAAGTGCCTGAGCAACTTGCAAGGAAACCAAAGCTGATCCTGAAAACTTCTCCTTCCAAGTGATACTTAACCTCAATAACATTATCCAAGTGACTACAACAGGGTTTTGAGATAGAGAACCCATAAATTGTACATGTACTCTAATTTACAAAAAAAAGGAGAAAGCCACTTTCATTCTGAGGACAAAGATCTCAACTGACAGAAGATAATATGCTAGTTCCCATGGGCAAGCTTCTACCACTGAAGATTTAACTCCCAGTTTTTGACTCGCAGTATGACTTAAAAGAACTTTTCCCCAGTACCTGGTCCTCCTGTGACTATCAACAACTCACCTGCCCAAAAGGGAAGTTGGCTACACAGACTCATGCTTACAGGGAATAAAAGCTCCGCTTTAGACTATTCTGCTTTAAAGCAAAATCTTTCTGAGTTGTCTTGTTAGGAAAACCTACCACCACAGAGCAGTTAATTGCTATTACAGGCATTATTATATCAACAGCTTAATCTGTTTCAATTAATATGAAGCAGAATTCAACTCTCTTTCCACTCACGCTCCCCAAATACAATATTAAATATACACTTGATTTAAAACCATTCCACCAAAATTTAATAATTTCATTAACTGGACTACCTAACACTCTTTTATTACACAATATACTAAAATATATAAACATAATTTTTGGCATATGTGTATTTTAATTCAAAACCCAAGTTGGACAGCACAATTCAACATTTGGAAAATCACAATCTTATCTTAGCTTTTGTACTAATAATGTCTAAACAAAAGTAGACATTTACTGGCAACAGCAAACAGTAGAACTTGTGTCTTTTCCTTTTCACAATTCACAGTATCATGTTGGCATTTGTTATACATTTCTAAGCACATTTTGACAGCCAAAAATGTCCCACATCATATCTCAACATAATGGCTGTTTTACATTATATTTTTGTATCTAATCCACTTTAAGAAAAATGATGATCCAATTATTTTTTATACAAAAGTATTCCTTAGAAATTCTGGTAATTAAATCTAGCAACCTGGAGAATTCCTTGAGTGTCCTATGATTTTTTTTTTTTTTTTTTTTGCTGTGATCTCATATAGGCAAATTCAAGACAGCTCCTGTGAAAGCAGTGTCCAAGTTGCTTCAAGCATACGAGCCATATCAAACAGATTTAAAAGATTATTGTGCTGCTGCTCTGAAGAAGCAGGAATGAGGTGAGACAGAAGTGAATTGCCACACTTTGAGCTCACTGGCTGACCTTCCAACCCTTCCTCAACTTGTTCCTGCACACTCCAAAGCATAAAGCTGCCTCTTCTCTTCAAAAAGAGTAAAGAAAATGGTGTTGGAATGTAAGAAAACATCATAACAAGAGATAGAGGGAAGCAGGTACTTACACTTTGATTTCTTTGTTTTGCGTAGGAGGTAAATGATTTCACTGGAGTTTGGTTTGAAATAAAATAATCTTAAAAGAGACATGATTGTCCCAAGGACTGCTTTTGTTTGAAAACCTTATGCTCTCTGTCTTTAACCTAACACCTATAAGGATTCATTAAAAACAGAGCAATGATTTATCAGGATGCTTACGCTGTGCTCTTGCCAACACTTCTGTCTAACCAGTTACACTGCTTTCCCAGTGGAAGTTACCTTCCGGCTCAATATGGAATTTTCAGGACAAGACAGAAAAAATATTTTTTAAACTAGCAAAATGTCATCACAGAACCTCGGAAGTTCTTGACAAGTACAATGTATGCAGGTCTTCTACCAAAATTACTTCAAGCTTTTAACAATACTAATAATAAAATAATAATAAAATAATAAAGATACTTTAAATAAAAAGAAAGCTTTTAGAAGGACCATTTAGGTGTTAAATTTTTGGGAGATAGGTAGGAATCTTTTTCGTTTTGTATATGAAAGAAATACCACACACAGGATGTGCAGCTGAACAGCAAACTTATTTGAATGTGTAAATGACTCATGCAAAATGTGTGAAGGCTTTGAAATACAATCAGATAGAGCAGCGGCTGGCCAAGCACAGCTCTTCTGCTTTGCTAATGATAGCTTCTCCCAGATTGTTTATGTAGTGTGCCGAGAGTGTCAACTGATGTGGATAGTACTGGAAACTTTCAGGCGTAATTAACCTCTGTAGCCTCCTAATGCAGTTTAACCTATAATCCACAGGTCCGTATTACAGAAGAGCAAAGAGTTTGTTCAGGCCCAATTGCAACATTTCACAGAGAAGTCAGTAATTAAAGCCAGATGTACAGAACGTAAAAGAAAAGGAAAACAGAAAAAAAATATTGTCATGTGGTGCCCATTATATCCATATATCAGCTGCAACAGCCCACACTTCTTCTGTGATATCTTGATGCATCAGTGGAGCACTAAGAATAGCTTTGGTTGATAAATCTGTCTTACAATGGCAGGAACAAGTGAATTTATACCTAAAGTCTTCAGGAAATACTATATTGAAAAGATCTGTCACAATATGGAAAAAAAAAAATTGTCAACACTTTCTTTTCATCCCTCCTCAACACAGAAGCACTAAACTTGTATGGATTATATCAAATGAAAATACACAGCCATGTAAAATACATTGTTTCCAAAATTATTTTCGAAATACAAATGTGTGCTTAGCATAAAAAAGGTAAAACTTTCCATAACTTTTTGAAATCCTGGTTGCTCAGTTTATACTGTATCCAGCAAAAAATGGCAGTTGTCTTGCTACTCCTGAAAAAAAGTCAGGGGAATCAATGCTTTGCTTGGCGAGCAGAAAACAAGCGTATTTCCTAATGTTTACCCTGAACCCATTGATAACACCGGGGAATGAAGCCAAGGAATTAAAGGTAGACCTCTGCTTGTTGCCTTCTACGTGTGGGACAGACAGATTGGCAGGTTTCTGCATGGAAAGCAACAGTTCTGTGCACAGTATTAAGTCATTACGGGTATGCACCTTAGTTCTCTAGTATTTCTAATTCAATAATTAAATAACTCTTAGGGACTGAAGCTACCTAAGGACTAGCTGGATTAGTCTGTTGCACAGACATCAGTGCCTTGACCCTCAAGTATAAACTTAGATATTTTGCAGATGTTCAAACTGCTTGCCTGGACAAAGAACTTGGACACAGGCCTGTGCGAAATACAACATAGTCATTCTCTGTGTTTAGCATCATGTCAGTAAAAAGCCTGATTATTTTGGCAAAGAATACTACAACTCTCTTCGGAGCATTTATTTGCTTACTCTGCAATTCTTTTCCTATTTTGAAATTAGTAAGCTATATATGAAACTTTTAAGATGAAACATAATTTCATTTGAACATATCACTACAGTAATTTCATTTTTGCATAGAAGTAATGGGCTTCAATCAAATTTTCAATTCAACTTCCTAAAAATGATGATAAAATTATTTTTTTATACTTTAAAAGAAAAGAGAAATGTCTTGTTAAGCTTACTATATTAAAAATACATTTCAATTTGGGCAGTTTTCAGGATATATTTCTAACTAATTCCCACAAAATGTCATACTTGATCTAAACTGACATTATATTGGACTTTGGTTTCGTAAAAAAGTCTATCTCGCTATTTAATATTCACTCAAATTGGAAAATGCTTTGGCATTTCAACATCTTTAGAAAGTGGTGAAAATAATTTCCTTCCCCAAAACACCCATAAAGCAACACTCTCCCTTCAAGTTTCAAGAGAATTCTTACAAGCAAATCAATGAGAGTAAAACATTAAGTGATAAATTGCTTCAATTCACCTTTGTCTACAACAGCTGTATTCCGACCATCACTCTTAACAGAATACTTCAACCTTTCAAACACTCTGCCCTGTCAAACACACTGTAAACCAGGACCATTTCTACAGTCCACATTTCTTTTACTAACTAGGCAGAGGGCAGCCTTTGCCAAGCGGCAGATGTGAGGTCTGTTTGGGGGGTTTGTTTTGACAATCTTGGAGTTCTTCTTTTAGGTCTGGGACATGGTGCACAGTTCTGGTTCAAGACCAGGCACCTAGAACCAGTTTTAGAAACACAGGAAAATGAAAGCATTGTCTTAGAAGAAAAGGGTAAGTCTACACGGAATCAGCCGGAAGACCCACCAGAAATAATTAAAATTAAACTGCCACAGAAAAGCTATTAAACTTGAGTTTGAAAAGCTCAGTTACATTTCTAGGGCACCACACAGGAATTAATATGCTCTACCAAGATGTAAAACTTATTGGCTTATGTAGATGTAGCTATGTTTCTTCGGGTCCAGAACCATCAGGAAGATTGTGGGCTATTTCTCAGCACACTGTTCTCTATTTAGCAATGAATATGGTATATTAAGTTCAGCAGAGGAAAAAAAAAAGGAGAGAATATAACTGCCTTCTACATGTACACTGTGGTGGTGAACTCTAAAGAATAAAAGCTGTGGGGTAGTGAAGGATGCTAGTGGGGCAAAAGAGTGGGAATAGTAGTGCTGATTATGAAGGTATTTTGGAGTGAGATAGTGGAACAGCCTTCAGCTAAAGAGTATGGTGAGCAAACCAACTTGGTGTTAATTGAACTTGATAAACTTCTGAACAAATTTATATGACAACCACTGGTGATAACAGGGGCTATATTAGGGTTTTCAGGAGGTTTTCCTTGGTTCTGCTCTCCCGTGACTGGACACATTTTTAATTAAGAAACACACACCAAACAAGTGTAACAAGTGCCCATGGCAAGGCTGTGCACATAGCAAAGCTCCCCAGTCATTGTAAACCACAGAGCAATGCTGGCTGCCTTCTGACACTGGGACACAAGGCCTCCCTAACTTCTTTGAAATTGATGTTGACAAAGCTAGAGAAAGATGAGCAGATTTTTTTTTTTTTTTTTTTTTTTTTTGGTACCATAAGTTCACTGGTTGCATATCACATGGCTTTGCAGAACATCCTGTTCCTGGCCAAGAGCCACAAACGATTCCCCACCTACCTACAGCTCTCAAACTGCCACAGACAGGATGTTTGTAGGTGGAAGAGGCCATCTGGAAGTGCCCATCCTGTGGATGAGAGAGCATTCTGCAAGTGTAGTAAAGATGTCATTGGTAACATGTATAGACGGCAGTTCCACAGAAACTGTCTGTTGAAGCTACCCAGTGGGAATGGTTACAACACCAGCATTTTACCTTCGAAATTTATATAGATAAGGAGAAGAGAGTTTCTAAGATAGTCGCAGGGCGCAAAAGATCAGGAGCTTATTGTGTGAATTCTGAGTGCTCCTGCCTCCACACTGCAGCTTGCAGCAGAAAGAATTCTTTTTAAATTTCCTTTTCCTCTTTATCCTACAACTGACCTTTTCCTTTGGCTATTTCAGCCTTCTGTAAATCTCACATGTTCAACATTTTCCAGGATAGTCACAGCCCATAAAATCACCTGGTATTTTCTCCTGGACTAGGTTCTAAGGTGGTGGCATTACTTTTATAAGGTGCTGTAATGATACTCTTGATAGAAATCAAACTAACACTGTGAATAAATTTGCTAGTTTACATTCCCAAGTTTAGAGAAATAGCAGGAATCCATAACTGAGGTTCTGGACTGCTACACTTAGCTACAGGGTCAAAACTCCCTCCTCTCAGTTCAAAGTCTAAAATGATTTTGGTGATTTTATATCAAATGTCACTCCTTTTAACACACCTTTTCCTCTTTTTCCTTCTAAAACATTCTGCATCCCTGTTATGAATCATGACTAAAGGAAAAAAAAAAAAAAATTATACCAGTCAGTCTTTATGTGATTTCCTCAGCTTAGCTGCTCTCCAAACACTCCAGTGTACACTCGCTTTAGATAATATCTGCCAGGATGACTGAAATCTTGTATTTAAAGTTAAGATGTGTGATTTTGCATGGCTATAATTATGGAACGCTAACGTGAGCTGGTGAGATTTAGTAATTTCCAGCAGAGTAGTTAGAACAAGTTTCTGGAGGGCCTCTCCTCTATTCAAATCACTTCTGGTAGTGATTCCCTAATGGCAACAGTCTCTTACTTTTTTCAGTGTCAGACCTGTTTCTACTGCCTTTCTGTAGGCAATTTTCTTTTGTTCCTGGGTAAATAAGTTTTCTTCAGTTAAATCTCCCCTAAACACTAATTCATCCCTAAAAGTTTAACAATATGAGAAAGAAGCAATTAAAATTATGGATTTAGAATCCATATGAAAAATCTGCTAGTTTTCAGACTGTGCACTTCCTAAAGAACAGATTCTCTCCAGCTGGTATCTGTAGTGAATACATTAACAGCGCTTAAAACATTTATCTTTCATGATAAAACAAACTCAGTTCCCAAACTCTTCCAAAGGATAGCTTATGGGTTACCAGCAGCTTCTAGCTTTGCTCATTAAGAACAACTTATTTTCAAACATTGCCAATTTTCTTGACTTCACTGGCTGACAGGTATTTTTACCAAGAGAAGGCACTTTCCAATGCCTCTGTCTTTAGACAGAATTGCCTATTCGCACTTTTTAATCACTACTGTAGACTCTTCTTCTACTTTCTTTAACTATGTTAAAGTTATAATTTAATCTGCCATACATGTACACCCATGCTGGAGACATATCCATCTGATACACAAAATAAACAGTATTACACTTAATCTTTCAATTCCCATTTCTATTAAGAACTTTAATATTATCCTTTGTATTGTGGACACTAAATAAGGAAAAGAGTAGAATCATCAGTCCAGGGATTTATGGTGGAATAAGCTTGAAACAAGAAAAAAGAGAGAAAATCCTGGTCTTTAAACTCTTTGACTCCGACCCTGCCTCTGAAGAAGGGAAAAATAACACAGTCATAATTCAAGATTTGGTTAGCTAATGTCTGTAGGGATGAAAAAGTCTAACACTGAATAACAAACCTAAGACCTTTAGCACGATGTTTGTAGATTTTCTTCAACACATGAAAATTAACTACTCGTTATTTGCATTTTTTCTGCAAATCAACAAACTTTTTGCCACTATTTATCAAAAGCAAACAGGGAGATACTGTTTCGAGTATAGTTGTATCACTACTGTAAAACAGACTGTTGGCCTAACACAGGACTCTGTAATATTGTCTTTTTCTAAAGAGCTCTTATCCAGTTGAAAAGTTCACCTTACCATATCAGTTATTTTTGTTTAGATATATTTTAACTTTTTGTTCCTAATGGAAGCCAATTAGAAATATGAGGGCAAGAGGTTAAACATACATCTGGTCTCTCTCTATTTAACATAGAAGTTACCTTTTGCATATTGCTGATGATAATTTAGAAGTGGGGACACAAAGGAAGACTTCCGTGCCCTAACACTTGTATATTTTTCTGTTATGAAAATGGCATCCTCCATTTCTCACTTGACATATGAAATAGCTTTGCCATACACATCTGTATTTTTCAGCTTCGTGTTTAATTGTTTGAGTAAAGAAAAGGAGGCAAAGAAATAAGACAGATCTTACTTGGGCTGATACTGTTTAAAAAGTAGGGTATGGCAAGCATGGCTCTCATTACATCTAAGTGAATTAGTCTGTTTCCTTTAAAAATGAAGGGGGGAAAAAAAGGAGAGGTTAACAAGCCACCAAGGGCCTGCTGTAAGATTTTGACACTTTTAGTGACTTGTGACATATGACTTGTGAGTACCAGCTCTCCCTCAAAATCAGAAAACAAATCTACCATTTTGATATGGAATGAAAAAAGAAAACCAACCAGCCAAACAAAAAAAAAACCCAACCACCGAAAATACAGCAACGGCAAAAATCTCTGCTACAACGTCACATTAAGTGGGATGCATTAGCAAAGTTATTTATTGGAACAAGAGAATTAGTTCTTTAACTGACTAAACTCTGAAATTATTATTAAGTATTTAGAAGTCATGTTTCTCATCCTTTGCTAGGTAAAACATATGCTATGGTACTCCTGAAGACATTAATCCAATGTGTCCAAATACAGGAATAATGACAGAGATTTCTCCTTATTCTCAAGATGTTACAAATCCTGAGAGCTTTCACATCATAAACTCAACAGAGTGAGCTCTCAGAGCTACTCACAGCAATAGCTGCACAAGGATTACACCTGAATATGTGTGTTCTTACATCTGTAACGGTCCCTACAGGTTCTTTGGGAACTTCATGTCATGCAGTACATTAGTTGTTTCATCATGCAATGTACTCTTGCATTTTCAGTATGCTTGTGACTGTGTAACAGGAGTTTGGCACGTATAACTTCCATAACTTGGCACACAAAAAACATCTATAAATTAAGAGTTTATATATGTATCTCTGACTGGCCACTGTGAAAAGCAGAAAGATTCTGAATCTACCATGAAAAATTGTTTAGTTGTAAAACTAACAATATAAATATTAGAAAATGGCAGACTGAAGTTTACTCACACATCAAAATTATGTTCCCATCCTCATTATAGACTTAATGAGTGGTGTCATGTAAGTTCAGCTGTAAGTTCTTGTATTAAGCACAAACAGAAAGCAGTTAGATGTTTTTACATATCTGTTTTCCTGCTTATCATTGCAGATACTTCTTGAGTCTGCATTGGTGTGTGAGCACAGGTACTTGTACTCCTCACATCTGTGGCTCCTTTTTAAGGATTTTAAACCATGATTGAAGTTTGGAAGTCCCCGGATAAGTGAGCTGACTATTGCTTCCTCCATCTTCACAGCGGCAATTTTTTTGTAGCATTATGAAATTTAACAGTTCAGACAACACTAAAGATCTTCCTGAATATAAGCACTGTGGTTTGCTTTTTTTTTTTTTTTTTTTTAATAATTTCGTTTTGGACCTAGGAGTTGCTATAATTCAGTCTGTACTGAAAAGCTACATCAGTCTTTGTTATGCCCTAACTACAGTACAAAACAAAAAGGTTACATCTTGCTGACCTTTATGGTCTACTGTGTACATTTATAAAATCAGCAAAACCAAAACCAGAAAAATTATTATAGATATTTTACAGTACTGTTTGTCTCCAAATCCTCATCTTTGCAAAATGTTTCCTGTTTCATAAGCAGAATCAGCTGCAAGCAGAATCCACAAATGCATGTGTGGCAGAACTGAAGGAATAAAGCAAGCATGGTGAATTTTGAGCAAATCTGGATAATGCTTTGAGGAATTATTTAGTGTGTGGTCTGAGGCAAGAAGCCACAGAGAGGCGGAAGTTAATCTTATGTACTCCCCAGCTGCAGATATGTCTTTTTGAGAGCAGACTGCAGCAGGAGACACAGAAGAAATGACCAAGAGACCAGATTAATACCACATGAGCCAAGTGTCAGCCTCATTATATGTGTTTTCACTAAAGTTGAAAAGACTTTAACTTGGATGGCTGTCATTTCAAAGAGAAGTTGTGACATGTAAAAGTAACTGTAATAAATTAAACTGGAAGAATAATGCCTGTGACACTAAAGAGGAAGTATAAATAATAAAAAAAAAATATTAGGAAAAAAAATAGAAACCAAATAAATAATTCCAGTAGCTTAACTCCAAGTCATAGACAGAATTTCAGGGAAATTAAGACAGTCCCAAAAATATGTAATAGAGCCAAATACAATAAATATTATGTGGACATCATGCTCAAATTTCTTTG
Organism: Bucorvus abyssinicus; assembly: GCA_009769605.1. Classification (NCBI taxonomy): domain Eukaryota; kingdom Metazoa; phylum Chordata; class Aves; order Bucerotiformes; family Bucorvidae; genus Bucorvus; species Bucorvus abyssinicus. The sequence continues at coordinate 16,076,267 of CM020063.1, forward strand.
ACTGATAGGCCTGACAGTACAGAGAATGAAATCACAATTATACTTTAACTGTTTCATCATGGAAATTATATAGGTCCTTGAGCTGAAACATCCTAATGTTCATACCTTTAAAGCAAAACATATTTTAGCATCACTCGTAACTATAATGTTTATGCAACATAACCAGATCTAGAACTCAGCTTGACAGGACAGATCCAATTGGCACCTATCCCCATGGTGTTTGGTTAGGAGCTATTTTGCAATTAACTGTTATTATGCTATGCAACAAATTTGCTGAGTAATATTGACAGAGTGCTTGCAACTGAGATTATAGAATAATTTTTTTTCGCGGGAATCTTAAGTTTTTTCTAGTCAAAAACCAAACACCTAAGTCTTCTAGAGTTCAGAAGTAGCCTACTCTTTCCTGTCCTATAAGAGGTCTAAACTCTCCTTGTTATTCTTTATATCTGTAGAAAGAGAATTATTAACCTGTGGGTGGGCTTTTTTTTTTTTCCCTGGCATTCATCACAGTGTTACTGGTGTGTTTCACAAACACTTTGCTTTTGTAACACCCTGACTCATGTAGGAAGTACTACCACCCTCATTTTATAACCAGCAAAGAGCCAAAGTGACATTAGAGTCAAATGCGTTTATACATTTTGGGTACAGTGGATAACAAACTTATACAGGACCTGACTGACATTTCATAATACCTAACACTTTATGGCACTCCCCGTACTCAAAATTCCATAGACTATCCTTGTGCCAAATTGTTCTGTCCTCTCTCCCTTTAGGCAGATATCCTCTCTATGTTGCTTGACCATCAGCAAGGGTAGCATAAGGAACTCAGAAGAGTCCCTCAGCTCCCTTTATGCCCAGGGTATTTTCACAGCACACGGTGAAGGACAAGAGCCTTTAATTTTCCACAATCCTACATCAGTATTCCAGCCCTTATGTGTTTCAGTCTTGACAAAAATGTTTTGACAAAAAAAATCCATCGGGGTCATTAAGAATATTTCTAAAGTTCAAGAACACCAGAAACTCTACAAAGAAAGCTGGTGTTGGACCTTTTGTTTCCCAACCAATTTAGCTGCAACCTTGACTGAGTGGCTGTTCTGTGAGGAATACTATCCAGCTGAAATGCATTTCCTCACGCAAAACCCTATAGCAAGGTATTTTATGCACTGCATTCACTAATAGTAATCTTTCTGTGTCTTCCATACAGTGATCTTAAAATGTTTTTAGCAATGTCAGTGGGTTCAGTCTAGTAGCTCCTTAATACACAGTTGGCAATCACTGTTCTTGACTGGTTTATGCAGTACAAAAAAAGGAAGTAACAAGGAATAATTAAGTAGTATATAGCTGTTGCATAGTCAAATGTCACAGAATGTGCAGACTGGGTTCCAGTTACGACCCCTCAGGTTATCCAGGCATGTGAAGCTGTGAGAGAAATGGTTCATTTCTCTATGTAGTACCTAGAGCAGAGATTTCCATCAGTATTGTTCCCCTCCCCCGTCCTGCAGTATCTCCCACTGTACGTTGGCAATAGGAAACACCATCGTTTCCAGGATGGAGAGAATTGACAGTGTGTATGATCTCAGCCTCTCCCTCCATCGTCCTTGGCCTAGGAGTACAGCTGCCCACAACACAAAACGCAAGGGGAGCAGCAAAACTGCTTGAATTGAATCATGTTCCGGGCCTCAGAAGGGGAGCAATTTGCACCTCCCGGTGTTAACCTTTATAAATTTTATTTTAGCTCCTTGAGTGTTTTAGACGATGCATTGCCCTAAGAAATGAGCCATTGCTTGTGTGTGCTTATGGGCCTTTGGAAGCAGAGGTGATGCTGGTCTGCAAATAAAAGCTAACAGACATGACAGTAAATGTTACTGTTTGTAATAATTGGCATACTTGCATAACATGCGCCTTCACCCAGCATCTTCACCTGTAAGAAGCTGAAACAATCATCATTTCCTTCCATTTCTTACATGCTACTTACTTCCTAAGCTATTTCTGTCAGATCCAGGTAGAGCGATAAAGATCTTGCAATCTTTTGGATGTCTGTCTGTACCTTGGAAAACCTGGTAAAGCTCAACTCATACTAACTTTCTGCTCCAGTTTACATACGCTGGTGCCTTAGCCCAGCCCTTTTGCTAATTATCTACTGTTGGCCCAGCTACCTGGTAATGGTAGCATCGGAACTATGCATGTGTGTTTTATGGGAGGAGGTTTTCTTTTCAGCATCTGAAGAGCCAGGTGAGCAACCAGGCCTACACCTTGAAGCAGACTAACAAAAAGTGGTCACAGCTCAGCTCATGTGGTTAGCTCTAGACTACATCCTGCTGTTTCTTTTCATATTACCATTAGTTTTGCAGTTACAGATCCTCAGCACACCATTTCCGTACTACTAACACTAGTGTTCTGTCAAAGGAAAGGTGTCCTGTCATCAGAACATGGGCCATGCACACTGCCCTGCATCACTCGAGACAGGGGACAAGGCCACAGCAAAGTCAACTAAGGTTATGTTTCGGAGGAAGGTTTCATTAGCTTTCTTGCCTCCAAGGGACAGGTGCCACAAGTAGTAAGACACCTCATGTGGATGAGAGGTACTTCCAGATTAGACACGGTTTACGTTTTTAATGGTTACCTCCAGGAAAACCATAGGGAAAAAAATAAGTATCTGGGAAATACATAGAGAACAACCGTTGTTCTGACAAAGTCCAAAGACTGTTTCAGTGAAAAACAGGAGCTTTAGCATCCCTTAAAATGTATGAAAAGGAGGCGTTAAAACTGCAGTCTTATAAAATCCAGTTCCTATTAAACATATTCACTCCATAGACTATTCTAGAGCGTATATTCCCTTACTCACTGTAGTAACAGTTACTGAATATATGAACTTGTAACCACGTAACTACTTCAAATCTTAAAGATAAGCTTAGAAAATGTGACATATTTGATAACACTAAACATATCAGTCACAAAAATACCCTATTTCACCCTGAAATTATTAAAACACTTAGAAGGATATCTTGATGTCCTTCAGGTGTATGTTTCTCATAACAAGTACAGTGAATAGTACTAACATAGTGAAAATTTGAAGAAAAAACAAACAAACAAAAAAATCCCAACTTTTTTTTTCTTTAACACAGGTTTGCTTGTGACAGACAGCTTATTTGCCCTCCCTTCTGCTTGGAAGTAGTCTGTACTGACTTTGACATTAGGAATAATGCAGGTTATAAAACCTCTTGAAGAGGATAATGTCATAATAGAATCTGAGAGCATGTACCAAATAGTATCTAGTATCTATAGAATAGGGTCAAAGAAGACATAAAGGAACTGGGAGTGGGAAGAGTTTATATCCCAACACTGATTACACACTTTTAGACAAATTCAACAGGCACTTTAATGGCTCATAGGTTCAGTCTGTGAGCAAACTGATGATGCAGTGAGATGAGACAGGACAACTCAACATCACCAACAGTTCACAGCTGCCAAAAAGAGCAAGCCACGCTCCCCCTCTCCCCACTTCTCTCCCACTCATGACACATGCTGCCCCCATTTCTTTCTTGTCATCCTTTCTAGTTTTGTTCTGGCACTCGTCAGACTTCCCATCCCCTTCCTCTAATGCGGGCATGATATCATTGATTTATACCCCGTCTCTGCTTAGCACCATGCCTTAATTCCAATTAAACAACATCTTGAATGCTTCCAAAATGCTTTAGTGTTCCCTCTCTAACTCCCCCTCACACTGACTGCAGCTGCACAGATGTGCACCAGGAACCTGAAAGAAATTTTACATTTCCTTTAACCCTATGCAATGCTCTAGTATCAGTGGCAGAAGAAGGAAAAACAACTAGACTCCCCAGGCCCTCCATTTTCACTTCTGCTCCCCATGTAGGAAGGAGAGTCAGGATCTGCAAAACCCAACTAAGTTTACTGCCCTTCACATATATTGTCCACCACGGAAGGAGTAGGTATTATATTGCTTTACTAAATCAAGGTTTATGAAATATCAGGTGTTTTTTATATAAAATTCATGAGCATTCATGTTTCTAGTATCCGTAGCCATTTCCTCTCTTGCACAACACCAGAAATTATGGAAGGGAGGAGGGAGAAAAAGAATGAAACCTTTTGGTGTCGTTTCAACATTTCCTTTTTCTTGAAAGTCAGCTTCAATGTCTGTGAAAATTCCTCTTTAACTGTAGAAGATATACACTACTGACAGATTATTTAGAGGTAAATGTGAAAGGGGACAGGCTAATAATTCTTTAGGCTAACTATAAAATAGAGGAATGCTTCACAGCTGACACTGTGAGTATATCAACCCAGTAATTGGATGCACGTGTTATTAGCAGTAAAAAGGCACTGTCCAGTTGTCCACCTTACATGGGAATCTACTTTGAGTGTATTCTTTGATTTACTGTTGCAATTAGAACTGAATGTTCAAAGGAAGAACACGGGTGACCTAATTTAAAAACAAAGAGTGCCTTTAAAGCCATTACTTATAACGATTTCTTTCCTCTGCAACTTCCATTTGTTGCACTGTACTCATGAAGTGGCATAATCAGTTTTAATAATCCACTCAGCTAATGAATTCAGTTTCAATATCCATTCAGTGATTAAAAGATTAAGCCACTTCCTCCTCACTCCTACCCTTGAAGATTTTAATTTTCTTCATAACCACAGAGTTTTCCCAGGCTGACTTTTCAAAACTTCAGGTAACAGTGTTTCCTGTCTCCATTTTGCTATCTTGTAACTAAGAGATTTTTTTACAACAAATTGGCACTAGAAACAGAAGCAATTAATACAGCTAGGAAGATCTTTCTAGTTAACAGAACCGATGTTTGCAAGTACCATTGACTACTTCTCTGTGTTCAAAGCATCTCAGCAATGAAAGGCTGCAAGATATTAAAATATTGCATCAAAATAAGTTGTCAAAGCAAAAGGAGAATTTATTTCATAAGTGCATGCAGTTAGACCAGCAGTACTAGTATACCTACCGATCGAGAAACTTGAGCTAATGTCACCTAAACGCATCCTCCATTTCTGATCTGATAATTTGGTTTTCATAGCCCAAAGCAAGCAAAGGTTACTTTTCCATGCAGTCTCATCAGGCTAACATTGGTTGTTAAAGCTGATAAACAGCTAAACTCTTTGTGCTGTTCAAAGTGGCAAAGTGGTCATTAGGAGATAAACCCCAGAATATTAGGATAAGGTAGTTCAGTGTCTTATGGTGACTGCAAGCAGTAGCAGCAACTGTTCAAAATGCGTAAAATGAAATTTCAACTTGGTGCTATTTTGGGGAAGAAGGAACTATCATGAAAACTCTTTATTCAGAAAGCTCTTCAGAAAACAGAGAAAACAAACAAACAAACAAACAAAAACAGGCCATGAAAGGAGCATTATAACAAACCCCAAGTTGACAGAATAACTTCTCTGCTTTGCTGACACTATTTCTATCATCCCAAATACTAAGCTTAAGAATAGAAATACGGTATTGCTTACAAAGGTTTTTGGTTTTTTTTTTCCTCTTTGGAAACTTTGTTGTGCATGTATATTACCTGCTCAGAGGAAAAGTCAGGAATCCACCATCACAGGACTTGTTGCCTTATGTTAATACAGGTACGTGCTATTTTTAACTTAAGACACACAGGTTAACAAGATTTTCTCATAGAATTGCTTTTCCTTTCCCAAAATGAAAGGCTCTGTGGAATAAATTAAAACTCCCCTATTGCAGAATCTGATGCGACTCCCATTTGAAGTGAAAAGGCCCCTATTCAGACACACAGCTCAAAGACATCTGAAAGTCATCTTAAAATGCCTCATTTCAAAATAGAGGATCTTATCCCAGCAGTGAATGCATCCAAGATGTTTCAGAAGTGTAAGCATATTCTACAGCGTTCACTCAGCTAACATCATCTTCAAGGGAAGCGTTGTTTGAGCCACTACCTAAGAGCCCTCCCATTAAAACAGCAGCATATCATCAATAAGCTTTCCTGCCCCTTGATTTCTTCCTTCTGAGATTTTAAGACGAAAAAACTTCCAATTGCCCCTAACTCCATTTTTTCTTTCTTTTTTTTTTTTTTCCTTGTATTTTTGCAAGTGGCTATAAGTTAGATTTATGAAGACAAAAAGATTTCTTGCAACTGTGTATTTTGAACAGATTTATGACAGGGCTACAGTATCAGCATGGAGGGTCCACAGGGTAGGAATGTAGAAAGGGTAACAGAAGAGTGTCATGTAGATGTTAAATAGTACAATTCTTTCCACATTCATAAATCCTAAGTGCCTAAGGTTGTATACTGCTGGTTATAAATTATGTAGCTGAGTTCACAGAATCACAGAATCACTGCAGAAGGAAAAAAAAAGACTTAAAGTGAGAAATTATTTCCATAGGAACATATATATTTCATACTAAAGAACATAACTTTCAAATTACTTTACAATTATTTCCTATTTTAAGTCTTTTAATTGGTAAAAAATTAAACCAGATCTCTATAGAGTGTTTTAAAACACATATGCCTACTAATCGGTCTTCAGAAAAACAGAGAAAAGTTCTCACATGTTAATTTAAAAACACCATCTCATGAGGAGTCAATAACTGCCAACAGCTAGCTTAAAAAAGTTCAGCAGAAAACAATATATTCTACCAAGCATTTTAATCTCCTTTGAGCTTTACACCTGTCAAGCTTCATGATTTTACTACACCTGAGGCAAAAAACTGAGTATCAAACTGAGTATACTTAACCAAAACACATGTAATGCTATTTTTATGTATATAACACAATATATGTGGTATAAATCTGTATTTATACGTCATGTATATATGCACACACTTAAAACTCTCAGTAGTAACGTTCAGCATTCCTAGTTATTAGAATGGTTGTTTACTATCTTTTGGGCTACAGAACGGGGCTCAAAACTTTCTTGCTGTTAGTCACTATGCTGCTAATCTAATGCCACACTAACTAAAGCAAAAGCAAAGACTGTCAGGGACTTCAGCAGATACTAAATCTATAAAGATAATTGCATACTCAGGAGGAAAGCCTGGAATGGGTTAGCTTGTGAGAAGCAGCTAATTATTTCATGCTAGCTCCTCCAGTAAATACTCTTACTCTGCAATTACAGTGCCCTTGCACTCTTTAGATTAATCCACTTCGGATGCGCAGAAGATTATTTAATAGAATTTCAGCTGGTGTAAGCCCTTTTAGCTTTGCTTGAGCTAAATTAGCTCATAAAGCTTAGTACCCATCCCTTTCTTGTCCACCTACTCGGAGCAGAGGTGACACCAGACAGTGGTTGTGCTGCCATCTACCGTAGGTTTTTCATAAGCACTGCTTGGTCAAAAGCCCGCTCCAGCAATTCGTCCCACTAACATCCAGGCTCAATGGCGCAGACTCCACTCCCTAAACACATACGTAAGTAATAGCCGGATCCTGCAACCCTTGCTTAGGCAGAACTCCCTCCACAGACTGCAGGTTAGCTGCTGCTAATTCAGCATTGCATATTGCGTTACTGTCCTTCAGCATCTAAGGATCTGTCCTATAAACTTGAAATCCATGTGCTTCATGCCAGTATTACAGTTGCTTCAAAAGTAAATTGAAAATAGCATAACGCTTGAAAATACATTCCAGTTTTCCTGAACCATCTTATCATGTATCACACATCTCATCTGTTAAACCCAAAGAGTTTCATCTATCTTCAAGAAAGCTTTCTAGGTGCAAGGAAAGTCAGAATCTGCTCACATTAAGTTTTCTATCTGTTTTAATACATGGCTTAAGATTCTCTTGGTTGCTCCAGACCTCAGGTTATAGTGAAAGCTTTCTTAATTGCTCGGTGGAGACTTTCTGGTCTTATTTCCCCCTCAACAGGTACTTATGTCACCAGAAAGCAGTACAGCTCTCCTTATTCATGCATGGAAATGGCTATATCAAGAACAGGGCCAAGAGACTTCACAGCTATGGTGCTGCAGGATAAGCTAGTAGTTGCATTTTGAGGCCAAACTTTCAGAACAATAAAAACTCCCTAAAACCTAAAAAGCATCCTTCTTCTATCTAGTGACAGACACCATCCAGCTACACTGAATTCTGCAAGTTCCCCCAGTCTCCCGACAGAGCAGTCAGAAGCCACCTCTCTTCCTGTTACCCTATAGGTAGAGAAAGGCAGATGGAATAGTTCCAAGGAATCATGTTGGAAAACATCTGCCAGAGTAAACTTTAATTTAGCGCACTCTACACAATATTTATAGAGCAAATCTATGACTGCTGTTTGAGCCATTTAAAGGCTGGAGATGAAATTCTGTTTTCTGAATGTTTATTCTGACTTTCTCCAACTGTTCTTCTTACTTGACAGTGCTTAATTGGCTGCCAGCCATGAAAGCTGTTGTTTAATTACACAACACATCATGGTCTTACAGCTTCCCAGATAAGGCATAAATGGATTTTAAACATTAGCATACAAGAAAAAGAAAATTAGCACCAATATTAGAATATTGCAGTCTTGTGTGTCAATAGTCACTATTATTTGTTTAGGAAAGTATGGTTTGCAAGAGAGATTGTATTAGAGATTAAATAGCCTTTAAACAGGCTGTAATTTAGTGGGCTGGCTGGCAGAAATCTATTCACACATAACTACATATTTTGAGCTACCTTAAAGACATAACATATTTGCACACAATCAGTGCAGCCAGGGATTACAGCAGTATTACTATGGCACAGTTTTCATATGAGGTTATGAAAAGCATAGAGTTTGTGAATCATTTGCGACATTTTGGTACACTGACGCCCTTGAAATAAAGGCATAGTAAGGACATTATTATATGGTCTCAGACTATGCACTTTTACAGAAAACACAATTTCACACTGCCAATTATGACTGTTAAAGAAAAACATACAACAGTTTGACTTATCTTCTGCTAACAAGACCTTAATTGTTTTGTATTTAAAAGTCTGGTACTCTAGGTCTGACTTTGTGATGTAAGTGCCATTATCAAGCTGTAAGCTTTAAGATGATGTGAGTCCTTTCTTTACTGCACATAAACTTGAGGGACAGGATACAACTGTGTATAATAAAGGCATTGTTTCGCTTTTATGTGAAACAAATTATGTTCTCCTCTCTCTCTTTAGATACTCTGCAGATGTGACAATAATGATGACATCACCAAGAATGCCAATTCTCTTTCTGGTGCACTGACTGGAAAACTAGGAAAAAAGAATCACAGCCTATACCTGCAGGAGGTTGTTCTTGCACATAGGCTGAAAGAGGGGAAAGACATCTACATGTAGTCAGTGTTTTCTGCCTGTTCTTGGCAAGATCTCGCAAAAGCTCATGCATGTGTGCAACTCTACTCACTGAACAGTTCTGTTGCTAAGTGGGACTGCTCAGATGAGTAGTTTGAGTACGCTGTTGTCATATTGGGCCTCTTATAGCCTTTTTGCCAGCAATGTTCTACACAGAATGGCTTGATGTTCTTAGAGATGGACACAAGGCTTTCAGAGTTCCATTTCAGGGGTATGATGCTGTCCTCCTCCACAAACAAAAGCAATCTAAGAAATGCTTAATTGTGCTAGATGCTAGGACCTCATTCCACAGAAATTCATAAAATGAAGCCTTCATCATAGCTCTGTTTCTCAAGAATTTGGCTTTCTATGAAATATGGAAAGGGAGGTGGTAAAATGCAGCTGCTTTGACATCCAAAGCTTTTACAAACATTAAGTGCGTGATAAAGTATGAACTTGCAAGGTGGAGCAAGTGAAGTAGTGACATGTACAGCAGCTCTCTCCTCCCTGTTTGTAAGCCTATATTATAGGTATTTAATGGAAATACAGCTGAATTAAGAGGAATGTCTATCATATGGCATGGCAACCTGCTGAAGTACTCCGTACTTAACACATTAGCTAACAGGGGATCTACTTAAGTAACTTCAAGTTGTTTTAATTTAACAGAAGATTTATTTCCAGGCTTATCTGGAATTATGTAAAACCCAAGAACAAAAATGTGTGTTCTCCACCAGCAAAGCAAGTCAGAGTTTCCTCCAACAGCTGCGTAACAGAGCTTACTCTCTCAACATGCTACTATAGTGGGACACAGCCAATTAAGAGTTAGAATTAAATATATTGTGACTTACTACAGTTACTTCAATTTGAGATTGCACAGGCAGGAGAACTGCATAAAGGTTACATTTCTAGCACTGGCAGCCAAAAATACATTACCAAAACCACGTTATTACGGGAAGCCTAATTAGCACTACAGAAAAGTCGAAACTTCAGACATAGAAACAGCCATACGACTTTTGCTTTGAAATAATTTCTTAATAAAAAGAAGAAGAAAAAGAAAAGAAAAGAAATGACAATGAAACGCGTGTGAGGTCTGTGCGAGCCCAGCCCCAGATGTTTACAATGGAGCGCGTAGCGGTGCGGCGGCCCGGGAGCGGCGGGGCGCACGCCGCGCACCGCACCGCCTCACCGGCTCCCAGCGCCCGCCCCGCCGGGCGCCCCCGCGGCGGAGGGCAAACCTAGGCAAAATCCCAGCCCGGAGGAAAAACACCCTGTCCCGGGCTCAGGGAGGAGGGAGCTTGGAGCAGGCTCTTGTGCGGCTCCGGGAGACGAGTACGTGTGTGCGCGGATGGGGGAAATCGATGCATTGTTTCAATACAGCGTTCTCGTTGAGGCGCTTTAATGACAGAGGATAATGATTTTCAGATTCAGGAGACAATGCCCCCCAACACACTCCGCGCCACATCCTCACAAGTCTGTCTAATTTGCTCTTCTGCCAGGCAAAGCAATAAACTGTGCTCGGCGAAGCCATTTGCAAAACAAATGTAACCGGAGAGATTTGCAGACACGGGCTGGCGAGCAGTGGCGTCCCGGAGGAGTCGAGCCCACCCCCCCTCTGCCCAGCGCCCCCTCCCCGCCGAGGCGTCACTTTCCCCTTCCCTCCCCAGCTCCGGGGCCGGGGCTGCCGCGGCCGTGGCCGGGGCGCTCGGGGCGGCCGGCAGCCGCTGCCCGGCAGCGCGGCGGCAGAGCCGTACTTACTGAAGGGGCAGTTCTCCTTCTTGGTGCCGCTGACCTTGCCGTTCTTCTCGATCTTGAGAAAGTACTTGTTGTAAGAGTAGAGCTTCCTCTTGCGCACGTCTCCTTGGAGGTGATTGTAGCTCCGCACGTGTCTCCCCGCACTGGAAGGAGAGGAGAAGGACGAGGGGAAGGAGGAGGATGATGAAGAAGAAGAGTTGGTGGCCTCCGGGGACAGCATGTCCTGGCTGAGGTCATGGCAGGTGACAGGCACAGAAGACACCAAGAAGAGCAGCAGCAAGCAGCAACAAGGCAGGTGGGAAAAGGCTGAGGCACCATTTGTCAGTATCCATTTGCACATTGTACTGAAACTCTGGGCGCTGGAAAATGTCTTATCAAAAGAACCATACTGGAAGGGTAAAACCTGGTAAAAGGCAAGTGGAGAGCCGGTGGTTGCTGCTTCTGGTTAGATCACTCTGAGCTCTGATCTGGCCTGAAGTAAGTGCACCAACATCCATAACTCAGGGGACAAATCGCCTCAGAAGTTGCTGCCTTTTAATCCTTCGAGTCCTCCCTCAGAAAAAAGAGCTGTTGGTTTTTTTGGGGGGGTTGTTGTGGTTAATCCTCTTTTCTTTTTTTTCTTGCCCACCCCACCCACCCCCCACATACACACACACTCCCCAACCTGGTTTGAGACTTCCCAGTAGTTATTTTGTTCTCTTCCTCACTCCTTTCTTCACCATCTTAGATGCAGAAAGGTCTGAAAAACAGATGACAGCAAAGTGAACAACAGCAACAACAACAACAAAAATAAATAATAACTGTCAGAAAGGGGTAGTGGAAGAGATTTTTCACACATACCCCTTTAGATATACACATGCACACACTCACACTTTGTGGCTTTGCACCTTCTTCTGATCCCCACCCCCTTGCCTTTTTGCAAATCCCAAACCAGTTGCACAACTCGTCCTTTCTCACTGACGACCCCAGAGGAGGCAGTTTCTTTGTTTTGCTTTGAATTCTCCAGAACAGTATTAAAAAAAAAAAAAAAAAAAAATCCAGAGAGAGAGAGAGAGAGAGGGAGAGGGAGAGGGAAAAATCTCAAGTCGTCCCCCCCCCCCTCCCCCTTTCCTTTCCCTCCCCCTTTGGTTGTAAACAGGTTGGAAGCTGCAGCCTAAATGTCAGCGATTACAAGTCAGATGTGGGATGTGCCTCTGGTGGTCAACCCTTATTTGCAGGGGGTCAAGCAGCGCTGGGACATCTGAAACCCTTTTGCAGTTGGAGCGAGTGGTGCCTGCTGCGGAGGGAGCCTCGGGAGTTGCCCTCGCTTCCTCCCGGTCTGCAGCAGCACCAGCAGCCGCCGCCTTCGGCTCGCTGCTAATTGCTCCTAAAGCGTTCTTCTCGGAGCGCCGGCCACCAGCATGGCTTGGAGGCTCATGCTTTACTAATTTCCCTGTCTTTCAGGCTGAACCAATCCCCTCTAGGGAGGCTTCCCTCCTCCTTCACCCTCACACCTCCCCCCCCACCAAAAAAAAAAAACCCACCAAACCACAATACCAAAAAAACCCCCTTGTTTTCGAACGGAGGATTTTATTCTATGTTTTTGGCAGTGAAGTGTTTGAGAAAGCCACCTGGAGCTTGTTGCTTGCTAGATCTCACCCTCCCCCCCGCTGGAGGAGGGGCGGGGTGGAGGGGTTGGAAAGAAGTATATACTACAGGCAGACCCTGCAGAAGCAGATTATATGCTGGTCAGAGAGAGTAAAAAGAGGAGACATAATTAGCTCCTTTTCCTTCTTTGCCAGCTTCCATGGAGGTCTTTCTCCCCCCTTTAATGAATCACTGATTTCTCGCTTCCGTTGCTGAAATAAAAAGTTCACACTTTAGCCTGCTCTTCCTTTTAAGCCTCTTACGATTTATTGTGTCTCTTTCCCCACACTCGCCCTCCTTGTCTCAAAAGTAATCAAGGTCCTAAATGACCATTTTCTAATTGCTAACATGAGGAATTTACTGAATCATGCGACTGACTTCAAAGCAAAATGAGCTTTATTAGGATTGCAAAGGTTTCCCCATAAAATCTGTCTGAATAATTTGCTTTTTAAAATTTTTTAAAAACTAATACAGTTTCCTTTGCTAGAAAGAAACAAATTTTCTGTTTTCAAGGCTATTCTAAAGCAATTTTCCAAGCTATTCTTTTTGTGGAGGGGCATATGGTGTTGGTTTTTCCCTTGATTCCATCTCTCCTAATGTATTTGTCATTTCACATACTGCATATAATGACAGATTCATATTTCTAGCCCATCACTGAACTGTCAACTTCTGCAGTAATTAACAGGCATCTTCTGTATGATGTACTATCAAGTCATTAAGGACTGACAGGATATGGGCAGCATGCAAGACATTAAATTTTGGTTCGGTATTTCGTATTTTAAAATAACTATTTTGGAATGCAAGTAGGTGGAACATTCATCAAGAGAATGGAGTAACAAAGAAGTGAAGCCATATAGAAACACAGTGAGTAGCTCAATATGTAAACCTAGAATTTTTTTGAAATAGAGGCAGTTTAATAACGGTGGAATGCAATGGAAAATCGCCCTTCCTGTTACATTTGGCATTTGGATTAAATCTTAAAAAACAGAAAATGCAGAAGAGAACAAATAGTTCTACAAGTAGACTGATTAATTAGATTAGGATGTTAAATATATTGTTAACTTCACAAAAGAAATTAGAAATTATTTTCTCCAATTATGGTGTTTATTCTGGAAAGAGTTGGTTCCTAAATTTATGTGTTGAGCTTCTGGGAGTGACATTTAAACAACCTTAAAAATGAAACCATTTAATGTTAGAATCAATATGTTTTATGATCTTGTTTATGGTACTTCACAGTATTTATTCTGCATGTTTTTGCACAGAGTTGAAAGCATTTCAGATTTTTTTTTTTTTTTTTTGTGAATCTGATTTAGGCTTTCCTTTTGTGGAAACCAATAGAAAAAAAAAAAAAAACAACAAACAAAATGAAAAGCCTGTTTTTCGGTGAATGCCTGCAGCTTACATGTACAAAGCTTAGGTCTACACAGCTGACATCAATGCCTGGTTGACGTCTCGGTCACGGAGGGTGCAACATTTTATTTCTAAAATTGAATTTCTTTTGATTCCAAGAGCTTAAATTGTAAATAATTACTATAATGTCTTAAAGAACACATTTGAAGAAAACTTTCATTTTTTCTCTTTTTCCTGTCAAATGCTGGAAAATACAATGAATCGGCATTTTAGGATCTCTGGTGGCAGGAGAAAAGAGTAGTTTGGGGGTCAAACAGGTATTCCTAACCCCTACTCATTAAAAAAATAGGTACTGTGTTGACTTTACTCAAGAAGAGTTCTGCTTAGACCTATTTCTAGCTCATGATTGACTGCACGTTGGTTGCAAGAGCTTGTGGTTAAGGACAAAACCCACAAGTCCAAAATTTCATATTAAATCTGCTTCTGGCAGGTGCAATATTCAGTGCTACTGAAACTACAACAACACAGAGTCCTTTTCTATCCAGTGTGATGACAAGGAGGGCATTTACAAAACAGAGTCGAAATGAAAAGCTGACATAGCTTTTTAGATTATATCTCATTCATTTTTCTACTTTCTGTATAGCCTTTCTTTCATAGCACAGTTGAATCCCTAAATACCCCACTACTTTGTATTGTCTGGTCACCTCTTAGGTTAGCCTGAGAAAGCCTGAGAAAAGTTCCACAGGAAAGATGCACTATTTAACGGAATTCAATCTGTCCCAATAGATTTGAATCACTAACATAAATGTATGAATGTAGATTATATCTCTGTAATGAGGCCTGAATCATTCTCAGTTACTTCAAAGGACTGAAATTCAACCTTCCTTTTTAGCAGCAACAATCAGACCGTAATGGGTTCCTTTATTAATTGTTCCATCGCTAAGCCTGAAAAGCAGCTCTCTTCAGTACGGGTCCTAGACTAGAAATGGTACCTGCTGCTTCTAAAACACTGTTTCTGTTTTGCCTTTTACCGCTCTAAGATTCTGTGAAAAGTTTCCTGTCCTGCAGTTTTGGAAATACACTGACCCACCCAGAATAAAATACGGAAAATAATTTCTAAAAACTGTGCAAAAAGTAGGAAATCTATTTTAAGACTTCTTTTTTCAGGTTGTTTTCTTTCCGAAGAACGCCCACGGAAATGAGTTGCACAGGTGAATTTTAATGAAAAATAGTCTAAACAAAGTATTTTTTCATACCTGTAGCAATAGTTTATGTCATATTTTTGTCTTTTGATCAGCAAGGAGGAATGTTTTGGGTTTCTTTTTTCCTTCTTAACTAGATGACTTGAATCAGAGAAGGAATATTTTAAGGTAGTTGAAACAGATTTTGTCTTGTAGTTTCCCTTAGGCAAGGTGTTATCTTTTCGGGTTTGTAAGTAAGTTTTTTCTGTGTCTTTGAGTGTTAATACAATCAACTCGCTCTCAGATGTCACCAGCCCCTCTGTTTGCATTGCTAGATAGGACATTTGCTGCTTACAGTATGATGAGAGACACATATGCATCTTCTGGTCACGGGACCCAATTCTGTTCTTATTCAAGGTGTTGGGAAGTTTGCCAGTGATTTCACTGAGATTTGGGCCAGGAATGTCACTGCCAGAGACGCAGCTCTGCCAGAAATGAGGTGAGGAATGCCGAATGCCAATGACGGCTCAGATGCCTCCATCTATATGTCAGTTCTGAACTACAGAAGTTGGTAGAGTTGTAAAACACTAATCTTGGTTATAAAGAAAAGGCAGCAGCACATAGCACCCACAATCACCAGCCAGCAATGAGACAAGCTGTTTGATTTGAGGTGCAGTGCTGCTGGCTGAAATCTTTACTCTCTGGAGTTCATGCCCACCAACAATAGGGACTGAAGACCATTAAATTTTACCTGAATAAAGTATGTCTTAAAGCTTGAGGGGAAAACAAAATCATCATTACAGTTGTTTTCCTCTGAGAAATCTGGAAAATCACCATCATTGTATTTATCTCTATTTTTCACCATTTTATGCACCCCCATGTCATTTAAAAAGTGTTAAGGTACTAATATTATTTCAATTTACGTATGGAATGAGATATAAAATAAACCTTTAAGTTGTCAGAGATCAAGGCTGATGGCAGTTTAACTCATCTGTGGATATGAAGCTGGAATAAGACATATAAAATCAGAATACTATTTTAGTTGCCTGTAGTGGGATTTGGTAGTGTGTGGAGCATACTCCTTGGCTTTTCTGTGCACACTCCCTTCCAGCTAAATATCCAAAACTGGAGAAGAACTCAAACAGAGTTTACCAGAGGTTAATAAATTAATTGTTTCAGCATTTCTTTTTTATTTCAAAAGCACTTGCATTTCTAGGTCAGACATAACAACAGACATGTGCAAAACGAGTGTGAGATAACCAAAATGTAGTTCAGCCAGAGCTGGTTCCACCCAGCCTATGGAGTCACTAGTGAACGGCCAAGTGCCCTACCAAGACTGAGGCTAGACCTCAGGAGGAGTAAGAAGGTACTCACTTTGTGAGATCTGGTGTAAGCATGAAGCTGGGCTAGCACTGCCACTGGTGATAAGTAATGATTAGCTAGAATGTACCCTGTTTGTGTTTTTCTTTTAAGAAACAGAATCAAAATATGGCAGCTTTTAGTACCGCACAGGTCATCTTCTTGTGAACAGCCATATATATTGTGGGATCAGGAAGGATTTGCCCCATTACCTAGATTAGTAGTATTGTGTTTCTCTCTCATAGACGTATTGGCAAACTGTCTGAATGCTCTTCAAGCAGACAATTAAGGAAATTGTTTATTCTTAAAATGCTAATTATGACTATTCTCTTAGAATATGTTTATAGTTATGCTGTCTGACAAAGAAATTGCAAAGGGATGTATGATTTGAAAATATCTGTATGAGTTTTGTTAGATAAATACAGCTATTAAAAAAAAAAAGGAAGAAATAAGCTTAAAAAAATGCATTCTATGGAGGTCACCTAGAGGAGACTACAGACCCCCAGACATTGAGCTTCAGTGCCATAAATAGCTACGTGCGTGGTTTGGGCACAGCCTGTGTTTAGTAATGGTCTGCTGGCAGCTAGTTTTGCATATTCTGCAGCACAAACATAATTAAAAAGGCAATATTTTCAAGGATTTACTTTAATCATGACGGATTTGTTTTTCTTTCTCATTTCTTACAGAAGTACCATGAATGCAGGCCACTTAGATATGCTGTAAGTGTATGTGAGTGATTAAGAACAAAACTGTCAGAAACTGCCAGGAAGAGGCAAATGTCAGTCAGGCCTTTGCAGATTCTTTATTTTTTTATCCACTCAATCTCATCTAAGCCTATATTTTCTATGGGAAAACTTACCAGGACTCTGAGGAAATACTCTGTGTATTCTGATACACTGTCCCTCCACCTTAACCTATCCACCTCTGAGTTTTCCTTGTAACAGACAAGACCAATGGTAATGAAATTTTTTTTTCCCTATAGTGGTTATTCTAACTATTTATACAAATTCCTCTGAAGAAACACTACAAACATTTTCATTATTTGTTTCCAGGTTCTAAACCTTCAGTTTACACAAGGTGTTGGCTTATTTGTGACATTGAAGCTACAATTCTCTGGAGGAAGAATTAGAGATAATTTGGTACTTAAACGTCAACTTTGATTCTTTGAATTGTATCTGTTAATTCACTCGGAAAGGTCTTTATGTGGGATGTAACTGAGAAAAACCTAAAAAAGTTATACAAACTTTTTTATGAACAGTGGTATGTACACTGAAAGGTGCTGACTACCTAATACTCTTCCTGGATCCAACCCAGATCCCTTTTAGACAGGCAATAACGCCAAACCAAAACCTAGCAACATTGCTAGGCTCCTTCCTTCTTGAGTGCTACTGGAAGGGAGTGAAGAAGTCATTTCTAGGCATTGCTTGTGGAGCTGTTTGAAACAGAGCTGACAGCTAGGAACATCAGCCCAACAGCTGAACATGCTTGCCTCACCACAGGCAACCAGAGTAGCCAGCTGGGCTCCTTCTGAGCTAGTTAATAGCTCACACATTGCAGGGGGAGCTCACACATTGCTTCCTCTTTGTCAGTTAATTTGTAGCAGTCACTGGAATTACTTCTGTGAGTAAGCACCTCTCAGCGTGAGGAAGAGTGGTGGAAGCAAGCCCTTTGCTAGCAGAAAAGTGTGAGGCAGGGCTGGGAAGAAAGGGACAGCTCCCCATGCCTCCTGCTGAGCAGGCAGTGCGGGAGCTGCTGCACGTCAGCCTGGGCACCTGCCAGCCTTCCTAAGCACGGCATCACCCAGGAGATACATGGCACAGTATCTCTTGTAGTGTACGTTCCACCTGTTTCCACAGAACTGCTGTGTGGTGTTGGACACCACCTGTCCTAAGACCATACCTTTTCACAGATACATGACAGACATATACATCATTAAAGGTATTGTGAAGACAAAAAACTATTGTGAAATCAGCTCTAACACATGGGATTTTTTCCTAAGCACTTTATAGCTTAGGGCGTACTAGTACCTAGAATGTTGTTAGTAAGAAGACCACCACTCAGATATAATTGCTCAGCTAGGTACACCCTTATTATTTAGTCCTGGATTTCAGAAAGAACAGCCAGGATTTACTTGCTGTTTTAGGCTCTCTAACAAAAAAGTAGTCCCTCAAAGTCAGCTTATTGCTGAGTTGTGATCTTTTTAAAGATGATTTTCTTCTCTTACAGAGTAATCTCCAGCTGCTGATCATGATTAATTATTTCTATATTTATTAGCAGATTGTTCAGCTTTTTCTTAAGATCAAAACACAGAGGCAAAGGATAACAACATGTTATCTTCTTTCTAGCATTATTTAAAATGTTTACAGCGTGTTAATGTTTTAAGCAACTCTCTGAAGCGTAATCATCCATTCTGTGAGACTTGAAGATATTATTTTTCTTTACAGCATATGGGTAATATTTTGCAGAAAATTTTACAAATTTTTTCATATTTTAACCGTGTTGCCTGTTACTAATGAAAATTACTAGTTCCTAAATGCCAGATTCAGTAAACTTGACATCACATTTCATTTACCCTACACGTAGATAAAAGCAAGGAACTTTGAAAATTACATACTTTTTTTTTTTTTTTTTTTTTTTTTTTAATGCTAGTAATTGGTAAAATGCCTTCCTTGGACATTTCTAAATGCTAAAAAAACCTGCTGCATTTGTTTTCAGTGCTGCTCAGGCACATGTAACCCCTAAACCAGAATTTGCCAAACCAAGAGACATTACTGACCATAACAAGAAGTAGAACCCTGTGTATATGGTATAAGCTCATTCTGCGCACTTTTCATAAGCATTGAAGATCTTGTATTCAAAGAATGGAGGGAGGAAGCCAAAGAAGAAGGGATATCTCTTCTACTCTTCTTGTGATGCTGCCTTGCCTCTGGTGTTTCTTCCATCCCTGAATCACCAAGTTATCCTATTGAAGTGATTAGTGGGAAAAGAATATCATCTTGGAGCCCTTTTCTGACTGACAGAAATATAAACACCAAAGAGTAAGTTACTTAGTTGTGGCAAATGTTGACGGTTGTATGTGGAAAAGCACCATTTAACACAAAATGTTGCCTAAGCAGAGGAGAGCACGTGGAAGGGTGGAATAGACAGGCTGACCTACAATACCCACAGATGATGCAGGGGTAAAAATATTTGTTTTATTTCTGAGGCATTCAACACTAGTGCTTTTAATGTCTTCTGAACATCTGTGAGTCTGTTGTACAAACAATTTAACAGAACAGGCTGCTTGCTATCAGCCTGCCCCAGGTCAGCTTAACTTGTTGGTGCTTGTGTCAGGGATACATCAAAAGGCAGAAAACTCTTCAATTAATTAACAATTCTATTATTTATTTTTATTTATTTAGCTAGCTAATCAGTTAGCAAAATGGCAGGGAGATGTTCCCTACAGAAAAACCCTAAGCATGAGAGACAGCTAGTTAGATTCACGGTTACTGAATGGAGATCAGTCAGAAAATTTTTAAGAAGCGTTTACAAATAATGTATTAACTCAGACCATACAATTTAATTACCAAACAGTTTTTCTGATCCTGGTTCCCTATGGACATGTTTTCAGATTTGTCAAAAAATCATCGTCAGATAAGCCACCACAAGTCAGGTCTCTGAGGAGAGTTGGGTAAAGGAAATAAAGCTCTTTTTTTTTTCCTCCACAGTTTGCAGTAAAAGGTGCTCCTCCAGAAATCTAAGATTGGGAGCTTATGCACAGCTCCACTGGACAAGTTGCTCCCTGGTGTCCTTTAGAAGATATATCCTTCCATTCTCTTGCAATTGCTTAGTGTTCTTAAATGGGAGCTAGGGAGAAGCCATACATCGTCTAAAATGGAAATTTGTCTTTGAAGATCTGTTCAGAAATGCACAGTATTGTGGACCCTGAAAACAGCCTATCCTATTCCAAACATGGAGCTTCTGTAGAGAAGTGAAGGCTGAGGTGTCATCTCCTCAGTTTTTTGATTGATCACTGACTCATGTAGATCTCCTTTCTGAACACTGAATAGAATTGAGGTTAGTGAGCAGCCTGGCTGCTAGAATGGCTATGTCCAGCCTGGATTTCTGACAAAAGCAGATCAGTCAACATCAGCTAATGTGTAAAAAAATATTTTCCTCTACAACAGCAACAAATGTACAAGTCATAGCTATGAAGGGATAATTACTGAAGTTAGTGTAAGCGAAATAAACACAACTCAACTCACCGTATTATGGCATAGAAAATTCTAGCCATAAATAAGACCCTGTAATCTATTAGCAATCTTCCAGCAAAACTGGGCTTGGCCCTATGGAACTTTGAACACTTTGCCAGCCATCTAGACAATTTGCTTATGCCCATGCTTAAGCACCTGTATATTCCTGTAACAGTTCTTCAGGTGTGGAATTTTTCTTGTAAAAACCTGGGTATCAGGAGTGAGGTTATCAAGATTTTTAAGGGATTAAAAACTACCCAAAATGAGAGAATAAGAATCTATTTTTGCACGGCACACTTCCAAGTCTGAAAGATGCTAACATTTTCATAACTGGGAAGAATAGTACCGAAGTAGCCATTTTGTATCCTCACAACAGAAGGTCATTATTAGGAACACAATGTTTGGTGCTTTTGAAGAGTGTTACAAGGAATCAGTAGGTTATACGATTGTTTTCAAGGGAAGTTTCAAAAATGCGTTAGAAAGAAATTCGTTGTGTGGTTGTATGTGGACCTGGTCTGGGGCAGGTATCTCTTTAGATGATTGCTGGGTTATTTTTGTATTGTTTTTGTGACGTTGAAGAAAACAAATAGATCTCTGTTGAAAGCTTAACAAAATGTTGCGTTACTAAGTGATATCTCCTGTGAAACTACAGAACAAGCAAGAACAGAGCAAGCTCTCTTACCCTTTCACAATAATTTATATTCCATTTCTTTTTATGAGGATCCTGTCTCTCTCTAAAACTAATTCTGCAAAGCTTGGAGAATAAACAGGACTCGAATCCCTGTTGATTTTGGGCAGCTGACTTAACAGATTCTATGTGGTTTTCCTGCACTGACCAAATTGCAGAAAATACATCAGGGCATGGCATTTGTAGAAACTCCCTGGAAATTCCCAGTGTAGACTGAGGAAGACAGTAATTAATGCTTATTCAGCATATACTGATTTTATTCATTCTTTCCTATATTTTTTCCAGTCTAGTATATTTGTGTCGTGTGCATACCCACTAGGAGTTTGATTTGGCACTTTGTTCTACACAGTGCACTGAATACCTGTCAGACTGTATGACTATCTGCTAACATATGAGTGAAAAAATCAATACTATACAAGAAACCAAAGGCTTCTACTTTTATTTTGAATCCTTGGAGTTTTTTAGCTATGCTATGCATTCATATAGAGAGTTTGCTCTCTGGTAAAAAAAAAAAAAAAGAAAAAAGTATAAAAAAAGAATACTAACAATCCATTAAATTCTGGGATACAAATCTCTCCTAGATTAAAAGTGACATTTGGTTTAAGTACTGGGGGTTTTTCCATAATAATTGCTGGGCGATTTTGATTTAGAAAGACAAGTGAACAACATTGAAGGTCTTCAAGACTCACTATTGCATTACTGTAACATATGAATAACTTTCTTGTTAAGTGAACATTTGTAACCAATTAGCCTGAAGAATGCATCCTTACAGCTGAGAAAAAGAGGACCTCCTCAGCTGCAGTTGTTCCACTGTCTCAGACATTGGTCTGCTGTGGCAGCAGTAAGTAGGAGCTATGTGTGCATGTGCTTGGTGCCCCAAGGTATTTAGCTGGGGATGGTGGTAGCAGAAAATACATAGACTAAGTTCCTTTTGCTCCTCTGGTGATGAGTTCAAGGAAGGAATCTTTTGCTGGTGATATTATCAACTTTCACAGAAAGGGGAAAAAAAGGTCACGAGAGGCTACCTAACTCAAGGGCTTCTTCTGTCATAATTCTGTATATTTGTCACTCTTACTCAAGGCTGCGTTAACAATCCAGAACCTGTAAATGATCTGAGGCCAGTTCTGCAATCTGTGTACTTGTAGAGTTCCTGCCAGTTTTAAATTGTGTCAAAAATGCAACTGTGTTAATTGTATTGAAAATTTAACTGTGTAAATAATCCATCAGTTTGAAGTAGTCTTGCCTTTCATTGAGCCAGATTTTGTGATATTTTCTGTATAGATAAAAGAGGTGAAAACCAGGGAACTATACCAAGAGTAATTTTCTCAGATAGTCAGCATTCAAACAAGTAATTCAGCAGTAAAAAAAATCAGGAAGCAGTGACTTACACTGCTACAAATCCTTACTGAATCAACCTCTTCAGAAATGTGTGTGTATACACACCCCCTCACGCTCCATCCCTTCCACTGACAGCTTTTTGCAACATTCTGGAAATCACCTGTAATAAATATGACAGCTGGTTAAAGTACTAAGGACCCGAACTAGACATGGACAGTGTTTGATTCACATCAGAGTAGTTACTGATTATGCCATTACGTGACTGTCAGAATGTAATTTCTTGCTGGTGAGTGCAAGATATCTAAAACATTCTTCCTATGAATTTTTATGAGAAAATGTGTGAGTCACAAAGTTGAAATCTGAATTGAAATAACTTAAGAACCACCAAAAATTGTTGGGTGTCTGGAGACATCATTATGTCCACAAGTGGGCCCCTGTTCCTATGCAATATAACTACCATGAGAATCTGTTTATAATAAAGGATTTCGGCATGAGATGTTCCTCATCATAGTCCCTAAGTATCAGATGCTTGTCTCCTCTAGAAGAAGCCACAGCCCGTTGCATCTAGATTGTTTGTATACCTAAGAGAAAAAAAGACATTCTGACCTGGTTACCACTCTGTTGGAGACCTATGTGCTGTTTTCATACTAGAGGAAGATGCTGCCTTCTCCTTTGAATTTTTAGACACTTCAGGAAGGCCTTCTTTGTTGAAATGAAGTAGGAATCAGTACTTCGAAACAGAGTTGAAAACACAAGTCATGATTGCTTTTTATCCACAGGTTTTTACTGATGTTATGGGACTTCTCAGTTCAAAACCCTCTGCCTGAAGAGGATTTAGGTGCGCATCTCCAGTCCAACAAAGTGCTTGAGTCAGGTGAAATAATCTCTCTCCTTCTTCTTACTCAATTCTGTTGTCGTTTTTCCACTTTGCATCCGCTCATGTCCAGAAAAAACACCAACTAGGGTTAAAGCTTTTGTCTTAAAGATCTAGGTTCCAGTCATTGTTCCATGGTGTGTTTATGCATTTTATGACTGCTTAATCCAAAATAAACAAGAAGCAGTTCAAACAGTTCAAGCCTCTGTTCTCAAAGGTATGATTGTTAACACCCACTGGATTGAATCCATCACGGAAATAAGCAGGTTTAGTTTCAGGATTCCAGCAGGACACATGCCTCACCATGATATGCAGTATGCAGTAGTGCGCAGAGTTGCTTAGTTCTGTCTAATTTTATGGGCTTAGGTGATTTTTGTGCACTAGAAGTTGATCTGTAGGTGTTAATGCACCTTTGTTGATGCCTGAGGCCTCTAAGAACTTTAAAAAATATTTGAGCAAAGATTTTCAACAGTTTAGTTGATTAGGTGCATACATAAGTCTGCTTTAAATCCCATTTTGAATACTGCAAATAGCCCTGGGTTAACATTATTTGCCCAAGGGTAGTGCTATGGGATAATTATCCCCCATGCCCAAACTGTATTTTGCCTTCAGAAAGGATAATACCACAGTAAAATACAAACCCAATACAAATTAACTACGAGAGCCTTACCAGGAGATGTCAAAATGATTTTCAGAGGAAATCCCTGTTACTTACTATGGAACTGAGGTACAAACTATACAACTGAGTTACTGAAGGCAACCCAAAAGACCAGCAGCAGAGGTTAAGAGCCAAGCCTCCGGAACCCATCTGCTACTACATCTATGCAGCAAATTCTTTCTTCCTGTGTAGTGTCGCTCATTTTGGGTTACGAAATAGCTGACAAAATAAGATATTGCTCCTCTGATTATTTGTTCATTTGCTATTTTGATCATCTGATGTAATTTAAAATTTTAAGAAATAGACCATGGAATTTGTTTCTCTATTTCTCAATTACAACTTGCCTTTCTTTTAAAATTACTACCAGCCTTGTAGCTCTGCAGCTTTTTGCATGGTAGGCTTTCTTTACAATATGGAATAAAATGTACAACCATTATTGATGGAGATTCTATTTCTTTCATAAACACTGGAGCCAGGAATAACTAGTATGTCTATCAGATCCATCTTGTCTTGTTACGTATGCTACTGAAAGCATTTCCCTTATCTATCTTCCACCCAATTCCTGTGGCTTGTCCAATAACTTGTGGTTAAAAGTAACTTTCTAGAAGCCTTCTTCAGTGGATTCTAGTCCACGCTGTCAGGAGGAAGAAGCTCCAAGTATGACATCCACTGGCCTATAGACTAGAAATTGACAAATCTGTTCAATACCCTTACCCCGCAAAAATCAAAATTGAAATAATGAGAACATGTCCAGTTATGTAAAAGTGAAGCAATTGTTGTCTAAGTTCAGGACATTTATTTTTGGATGAAATGTTGAAACTTCTATATTTTATACGCTGCTCTTACTGTATTTTTGAGATTTTAAACTTTTCCGTCAGTTAAAAAACCTCAAAACTCAGGTCTAATTTGAGTTCATAACCAACTGATGCATTGAGAAACAGATTTTCTCTCT
The DNA here is from genome assembly GCA_009769605.1 of Bucorvus abyssinicus. Taxonomy (NCBI): domain Eukaryota; kingdom Metazoa; phylum Chordata; class Aves; order Bucerotiformes; family Bucorvidae; genus Bucorvus; species Bucorvus abyssinicus. The sequence goes on from CM020063.1 coordinate 16,101,531, forward strand.
TTCCTGTTTGCGCCATGGCAAATTAGCTTTTAGCTCTGATGAAAAAAAGTTTTATGAATCTTATAGAATGCTCCAATTTTTCTTCACTGAAGCTAAAGATAGCAGAACTGATTGTGCTGTAATTTTTGTTTTAGAGTATCAAAGCTGCGGAAAAACAGTAATTTCAAATAAAATGAGGGCTGACATTTCTACATCACTGGTCTTTGGGTTAGTCAGAATGGAATGGAATGGAAGTGAATCAGATCTTACAGCACCCAATTTTTCATATGCCATTTCCTTTAGAAAAACTTATTTGTTTCATTTTCATGGAAACAAAAAGAAGGAAAAGAAATGGACATGTCTATGTTTATGGATTGTTCTGGAAATTCGAGATGTTAGACCTAGTTTTTATTTTCCTTCCATGAAAACCTTAGAGGGGAAATTTCTGAATAGTGAAGACAAGACCAAACAGCCCATTTTTCTTTTCTTAAAGTTTCTTGTTGATGTAAGATTAAATGTCAGGAAACATTAGAAATAAACAGAATATTTCAAGAAAAAAAGCTCTCTGTATTAATTCCTTTTTTTATGTTCTGGACTGCCATATCCCAACATGTCCTAGGTAGGTGCTCCTCTCATAACCTTCATGATTTAAGTTCACATACTGAAAGAAACCCTACTCACACAAACAAGGCTGTTTACAATTCCCGAGCCAAAGGTCTGTCTCATCACCTGGAAAAAGATCTCCATTAATATCAGTGTTTTTTGGATCAAGCTAACAGTATGTTAGTTTGAGGTTGTGTACAAGTTTTTGCGAGAGCAGTGACCAGATATTGCGTTATGCCAGACTGCTGTTAGTTGTTGCAGTAATATAACTCTATTGGTGAGATTTAACATCTTTCTGTGCCAATCTCAAGATTTCTGAGTTTTCAATCTACAGCTGGCCTACCATCCTGTTGGCCAAGGTACCCTGTAGCTGCAAGAACAGTAGCTACAGAAAAGGCATTGACAGGGAATCTGAAAGATTTGGAAGGGTATTTGTTGCAAAGGATAGCTATTTTTACCCTCCTTCTCTCTTGCGGGTAGTCAATGACAGATCAACTACCAAGCAGTTTAGTACAGGGGAAGAATCTTGCTTGAAGATCGTCTAAGACATTACAATACACTAAAAGTTACATTTCCATATAATAAATGGTAGGTCTTGTCCCATAGAGGGGAAAGAAAAATAAAGCTGATACAGTCAGATTTATCCTTGAACTAATATCATGGCCAAAGAGTCTACTGTGCACACCTTCAGTGCAGGGCTATTTTAAGAAACCTGAGACCACACGAATAAGCAGCATTTTTAGGACAGCACCTATAAATCTTTGGAGAGATTCAAGGTACCAAATGTTGGGAACACTGCAGCATATCCAATTTCTCTCGCTATTGGTTCTGTGCTGACTGCCTGAGGAACAATTTTTTTTTTTTTTTCCGCTTATTTGAAATGCTGCCCAACTTTGCCATGCTGGCACAGTTTGGGTCAGAAAGCTTGACTCTTTCATTCTGGGAAAGTGGCAGAAGTAATTGTGTCACTTGGCTGTGACATTGGTGTCACTTGCCCAGAAGAGTCCCTTAAAGCACCTGTTGTAATTGATGGCTATATGTTTTCTTTTATGTATCTCTATAGATAATAAGCAGAATTGTTCTAGCCTCTGAAGGCTGTTACTGGTTTAAAATATATTAAATCAATCTCTTTACCAAGTTTGTTTATAACAATATACCTTATGTTACAAAGCAGTCAATAAAAGCAGATCCACCTAGAAAGGATTGCCTGAGTCAGTTTTAAGAATACACCTTTAACTGAATGGCTAGTGCTCACTGTACAAGCACAGATTTCCTTTCACATTTTTTTTCCTTTAAATCCAACTTTAACACGAAGGGGCAATTTTGCTTGTTTGTGGCCCAAGTGGGATTACCTACTTAAAGAGACTCTTTTTTCTTTACAAACAAACAAATAACTAGACAGTACCAACACAAAAGCCAGTTGAAAAACATCACATGCATGGAGCTTACTGAGTGACTATAAGTCTTTTTTGATCTTTCAGCATGGACCTCTGAACCCCACAAAATAAACAACCCAGATTATGTCCTAATTGCTTCTAGCGAGCAGAGCTGCAACACCTGGGTGTGTGGTTTCCCTTTATAAATTAAAAGGTCAAGCTAACCTCCCTTCCCTTTAGGAAAACATCCTGTGCCTATGCTCTTGCTGCCTTAGGTGGCTAACCAGTTTGGTGCCAGTGGGTTAGTTGCTTGTGTGGGTGTCTAGTTTGAATATATTTCCCACCCCCTGTCTTTTTTTCTTTGCTGCTGGTTTTCTTTGGAAACAGTTTTACTATTTAAGCATTAAAGGGATGATGCTTAACAAATGGGAGCATTTGTATCAAGCCTTGAACTCTGCAAGTATATGATGGGTCTTCTGAATAAACTGATGTGATCTGCATTAATAGCTATACTAATGTATACAAGGCACCTTGCCTCTTTAGGTCAGTAAGCAGAAACTCATCCAGTGGGGATGAATTCCAATCACACCAGCCTGCTGCAACAGAAATAAAATAAGAAGGGAAACCAGAATTTCTTAATTAGAACACAGCAAAAAGGTAAGCTACTAACTAGCATTTAAGCAGGAAGTTGAAATGAGTGTGAAAAGAAAACATTCTCTACGTCATCACCTCATAGCATTTCCTTTCTAGAAAGCTTGAAACAAGTGACTGAGAGCAGAAAGGAGCTCTGTAAAACATCTGCCATGCCTCCATTCCCACGTTTCCTTTAGACTCTCTTTCAAAGTGCATGTTGTTCCTTTCTACTCGTAGGTCTAAGGTTAGGGTGGTTTTACTGGAAAACACACAGCATGCTGCCACTATGCGTATTTTTTTTAACAAAGGTAAAAACACTTCATCAGACTATAGTGTTGACAGTTTGCTTTTCCACTTCTCTGTGTAAAACTTGCTGGTTTTTTGAAAGGACTGCAGATATGTTTAAAAAAAAGAGTTCTTACAGAGCAGTATTTTTTTCTGGGGAAAAAAGTGTATTGGAAAATTAAACAATTAAACAGTGGAAGTCCTGGCACGGAAAATGAGTATATCATGGATACGTATTGTACTATTTGTATCTAACTCAGCTGAATGTTGCATCATAGTTGAAGCTCACAAGCCTTAATCTAATATCGCTTGTAGTAAGTGTGGCTTTTTACTGATAAAAGGCACTTATTCTCTGAAATAAAATCACCTAAACGTTTATCTAGATACAGCACTTTTCTACCGAGTCTGCTAATAGAGCAATGATTTTGAGATAGTTACAGGTGACTTCACAGTGGCTGCCAAACAGTTACATTGATGTAACAGTTTATTTTCAACATGTAATCCAGATGCAGTATGTTATGTTAAACTGTCTCTTGACTGGTTTGTTTTGTACGTGTTTCTCAGGAAACGACATTTGCTGGCGGTGTATCGTAGACTGGAAATGTCAGTTATCTGGGTTGGGTGACTGAGCATCTAGACTCAGTGGGGTTAGTTTTGCTCCAGAGGTATTTGTTTAAAACTTCGCAATCTATTTTTATTTCTACCCCAAGAAAACTTAGCTGGGCAGAGGAAGAATTTTGCTTTAGGAGCAGCATAATCTAGGCTCTTGCAAGCTGTACCTTATTTACAGTTATAGATCAATGAAACATTTCTCAGGGAACTTCCATATAAAAATGCCCAAGAATGGGGGAAAATGGTGGCAGATGAAATCTATTTGAAAGTCACCAAGGCTCTAATAATTTTTCACAATGCAGTGGTTCTTCAGGGTCTTTCAGCTGAAAGATTCATAATCTAATTATCATGCCTGTAATGTAATTAATTCCTCTGGTTTATGAAATATAGAAATGATTCTTAGCTATGGCACAAAGTCGTGTGCCTGTATCTGTACCTTATACAGATATACCTTGTTGTGCCAAGGGGCTGCTGTGGCTGAGTGTGTAATAATAACTCATCTCACTTCTCTTTCTCAGAGCTCCTTATGCTACAGTGTCTTCCCATTCTTGTTTGCACTCAAGTTCTTTCTAAAGGCTTGCTTCTAACAATGATGATAATTAATGACTGTGTTTCAAGGCTTCCCAGTACATCCTGTCATTTCCGAGCCTGTCTTCTATACTGTAGTCTCTGAGAGGCAGTATTTGTTTTCATGTTTTGTCTTATGCAATGCCAAGCAATTCATTCTGTTCAACAAACAATAAAAGTGGGTGAAATTTTGCTCACTGTTACACTTTTGCAAATCTCAATCCTTTTAACTCCATATAGAGAGAAGCAAATGAATATATTCCATATGCATTGTTACATGTTAATATATACCTCTGCAAACCAGAACGTTATTAGGTTTCAAAATGGGGAATTCATTTATTAAGCCATGGAAAGCAGATTTTTCTCTTTACTGGCATAAGCAAATACTTCCTTTCGTCATCTAAAGCATTCTACATATTTTATATTGCTCAAGGAAGAAAACCTCTTGCTGTTTCTTCTTCCCATTTTTATCCCATCTTCACACTATCCATGTATTATAACTCAACACTGCTTGACTAAATGCAGCCCTCTTCTTCCCAGTCTCAGTTCAGCTCTTTCAAAGGCTGAAGAGTTCTGTCTGACACTTTTATTGTCCAGATGGTTTGTGACGTGTACAGATTTTATATTTGGTAATACACTGATTATAAAAATGTGTCCTGTTGCTCACTTGAGGGTTACAACTTGATGCATAGATTTACTACAAAGATTGATAGTCTTAATAAATCCTAACCTACCAAATCTGTAAGTGCTCAGAGACTTTGTTGTTGGTGTTTTTTTTTTAAAAGATGCTAGATGGCACTGCTAGCCCAGGCTTTATTTTAAACAGCTGGGTTTCATAAAGCTAAGTCTGTGAGTTATGAAAAGGGCATGTAAGGTATTACTTAAACTTGACAGCTAACGCACTCTGAGAAATATACACCATGGTGCATACAATAATGTTCCCACTGTAAGAGTATTCAAGCTTAGGTCTATGAACTCTAGTTAACTGCACTCAAAATTGTTGTACAAATATCCTTGTGTTTGCATTTTGTCCTGTGTGTTTCTTCTTCACATGCCACCTCATTTCATAGTTGTTACGATAGCATGTTACATATCTTAACTTTTATTTAAAACGTTGGTCACAGTACTTTAAATTAAAAAAAACCAAAACTCCAAACATTTAAGAAGTAGAGGTCCAACAATGGAAAAAATACTTTTTCTTTTTGCTGGAATAATTTATTTCATAAAAATTATGCCACCCATGTTGAAAGTCATAAAATAATTATTTTGCAGTTCTGCAGAATATTTAAGTATCTCTGTGACCACTGTGCTCTCCGTTTTCTTCATTCACTTTAACTTATATTTGGTCTATGGTTTACCTTTCTTTCATAGAAGTTAGGGATTTGATGCCATTATCTGCCAACAGGTGAGGGTTTAATTTTAGAGAAATACATTTTACACCTAAAAAATGAGGGAAGAGAACAAAAAAAGCAATCTTTGCAATAAGACTCCAGTAACATGCAAAGTCCTTCTTGCTGCATAAAGATTTGTGACTTGAAAAAGTTTATACAATGTTATTGACTATTCATTCTCTGTTTAGTTAGTATCAAATTCCCTTCTTTTGTTTATTGTGCAGCAAGCTTACAAAGAAACTGCAAATTCTCAGCCTTTTGAGCCGACAGTTGGATACCGTGTCTAAGCGTTCGGAGCAACCAAACGGAACCCGCACCGTTCTGACCACTGGCTGGGTCACTGGCTGGGGCTTAAAAACTCACCTGAGTAACTTGAGAAATCCGTTCAATCTCCCCTTTTGATTTGCCTTTCACAGGCCAGTACTTTTTATTTCTTCTCATCTGTCTGCTATCATGTTAACAAGAAAAAGAGAATCTCAGCAGTTCATTGACAGTATAATAAAATGGGATTTGGATTTCAGTATTTGAAGAATGGCTTGCTTTTAGAGTTTTAAGCTTTCGTTTTGTAGTTGTGTTGCCCCAGTGATCAAAAAAGCCCCAAACCTCACAATGTACATCACTGGCCCTATGAATTGTTCACCTAAGTTGTCCAGTCATAATGGTCAGAACTTACAGTGTATAACGAATGTTATGCAACATTTTGCATATTTCTCTGTAATACTGTAATATTAAACAATGAATATTCTGTGGGGCTTTTCTCAGGTAATTATTTCCATCTAAATAAAGCTGAAGATGCAAAGTCTAATTCAACACAGTTGAATAGAGAATGGCCCAAATTCATTCCAGACGTGAATTAAGCGAACTGATGAAGTGAATTTGGCCTCGTGTATCTGCGCAGGAAAACTCATACTTCCTCTTGGAAACCCAATGCAAATGTAACCTAAGATTATTGCTTTGAGAATCTGTACTAGCTGATGCTCTCAGGTGAATATTGTGCTAAATACTTCATAACTGTTGAGAGATGTTGCTTGACAATGTTGTGTTTAGTTCCCAGATGAAAATAAACACTGCTTTGTAAAAACAAGGCAGGAGTGAGCATTAGTAGAAAGTTATTTATTGCTGATGGAACAACTACAGAGCAATGCAGTACTGAACCATTTGCAAATCAACACACTCTAAAATACAGCAGAACCTTTTATAAGGCTGCATTATTGCTTTCAAATGATGCTTCTGTATATATTTAATTCTAATATATTTTATCTGAGCAAAAGAGTAATGAGAGTGATATCAATCTGAATGCTAAACGTTGTGGGGTCTATGGAAAAACTCCATATATATATAAAACTGCAGGTTTTACTCAAAACTGCAGTTCACCAAATATGCTGACAACAAATACCGTGATACCTACTAGGATAAACAGTTATGTGTATTAGTTTGTCAGCTGTTCCTAATTCTATATAATTTAGATGCTGTGAACTAAAGACATGTACATTATTTATCAATAATGTATGTGTGGATTAGTTTCATGTGAGAGAAAGCTGAGTAAATAAAACCACTCTAATGTGCTCTATCTATTATTAATCAGTGCAACAGAATAACTCTTAATATATCCCAGTAGGCAATAGGCATCAGTAACAATTTTAAAGACTTGTGACCTGTTCCGTACTAAGTGTTTGAGATCCATGTTTAAGTTGTTGTGATGCTATAGATAAAAATACTCTAATGTAGAATTTAATGTGATTTTTCTAAAAAAATACAAATAATTATTAATTTTGCATATCCTAATTTTAATCCATGTCAGCAAGGGAGAATTTCAAATAAGGCCCTCCATTCTTCAGAAACTCCCATAATGTATTAAGGCATTTGCTGAGAACTTCACTGACTTCCCATATAGGTTCAGGGTTTATCCAGGAAGACTTCATTGCAAAGTCAGGACTGAAATTCGTAGAGGCTGAGCACATCTTAAGGAAGCTGCATTCCTCTTATCAAACCGGTACCTGGAAAATAACTCAGAATTAATATCAACTCCGTACAGAGAAAAACCTCAAGAAGGAATCCAAACCAGATGAGTAGCATCACCCAGATAGTCTGGGTGAAACACAGTGAGCAAAGATGGGTTTCTTTCTGCTCTTGGACATTTTATATGTTTTATTCAGGATTTCAGAGAGGAATCTGAGTTTCGAAACCTCGTGGAGTGTGAACTGGGTGGGACACTTGAGCATGGCCACCTCATGAGAGGTGGGAATGTGTGCTTGTGCTGAGAGGTAGGTTTCCTGCAGAAGTGTCTGGATACATTCACTTGCATCTGGAGTTTGTTCAGGAGACTAGGGTTTTGCATGCCATGCTGCAAAAAGCCTTGCTCATTCTTGGTGTCTTCTTCCATCTTGGTAAATTTTTATTTTTCTGTTTGTTTAGTGGAACAGCTTCATCAAGAGGGTCTGAAATCACCAATTCCTGATCTGACATAGTCGTCAGACTAGCCAATACCTGGAGGGCTTTGGCACATCTGGGGACATAAATTCAAATGTCCTCAGATAGAAAATTATTCTTTCATAACCTGCATGTCTGCTCTGATCTCCTGGTGTAAAAGGGAAGGCAGTTCTAGTAATTTAAATGAAAGGAATTTCTACTGCATTTCCACTGCATTTTATGTGCTCAGAGAATGAACGCTTTATAAGAGAAATAGGAAGAGTGACCCCAAATTCAGAGCGCTTCTTACCTACCTCTAAGTATCAATGTCTGAGGTACTTGTCCTGTTGACTATAGAGTGAGTGAAATCTATACCATAATTATTCTGAGCAAATCTTGGGAGAGGGTGAGTTATGTCCCAAACTCCATTAACTACAGGGAGATGATGTCCCTTGACCATAGAAAGATTCTTGCTTACAAAGTCAGACTGGGACACCTACACTGAAGAACCCTGCAGCTTGATGGAAGGGTCTTGGCCCCAGAGTGTTGGGTCTCTATCTGGCCATGGTTACATGGTAAGTTACCTAGCAAGCAGTATGACACTTAAGAAGCTGTTTAGTCTGTGCCAAACTGGAAATAGGTCCTCACAATAATAGAGACACTGGAAAGTTTAGGAAGTTGAAGAAGAATATTCAGGGCTATGTTTTTTTAAAATTCCTAAAGTGCATTCAAACGAGCATCAGGCACCTAAAGCTTTTTTTTTTTTAGAAAAAAAAAAACCCTGAGCCACTATATAGCTATTCTATTTATTTCAAGATTTAAGTTTAATGTTGAAGGCCTGATCTGCCTGCCATTACCTGCAACAGAAGCAAAATTGGCTTTCATTTGTGTGCACACATAGTAAATCTGAGGTATCAACAAGACCTTCCTGACACTACAGTACTTTTCAAAAAAACTGTTTCATTTTTAACCAAGTTAATTAGTTTCCAAGTGAGTAGGATGCTTTTATACCCTCTTAATATTCTCTTTGCAGTGTGTTGGTTGCCTGGGGTTGAAGTGTTTTTGATTAACTATATGCGATAATGAAAACCATGAGAATGACCTTATGCAGCAGTTCTCTCTTTCTGATGTTACATATAAAACAGCGGAAGTCTTACAATATTTAACACACAGCTTTTTCTCTCCTTTTGCTCCTTTCTCAACACCCTCCGAGCCAGAGCTCAAGCTAATTATGGAAGTGTTAGAAATGGTAATATACCAAGATTCAGTGTTTTGTAAGGTGTGCCCAAGTGGAGAATTTGACTATTTTTACTGGGAAGAAGGACGCAAAGCCACTGCAGTGAGAGCTGCTTTGGTGACTGTGATGTCCTACAGTGTGATCGTACGTGATACTCAGCTGAGTGAACGTGTGCTTAGGTCTTCTTAATGATGCTCTGCTTCACTTGCACAATTATCTTTTCAGTAAATGTGGTTGACTGTTGGATCTCTCCTACACCCTGAAGCCTATGAAATGGCTTGTAACTAGCCTGTTGGGACTAAGTAAGATGGCCAAATGCTAGGGATTGAAGAAACAGTACTGACTGTCTACTCTGGATTCTGTGTTATTGGCCTAATTTTTCATGTTAATTCCCATTGCAAAAATACTTTTGGATATGGATGATATCTCATGTAAAATCATGCATAGCAGGGTGTAGGTCCTGGTAAAGATCTGAAAGGATCTGATTCTTCTCCCAGTGAAATGGGCAGGGGTTTTGCAATGTCCTTTAACTAGGGAAGGATGAAAATCCTTGAAAGAAAGATTTGACCTTAATAGGCAGACCTACTTTACTGTCTCATGTGGATTTAAATTTTTATTAAATCGGTGAATTACAATGGCATTCAAATTCACCGTTACCAATATTTTAAGACTATGAAGTTTGTATCAGATTGCAAATCTCAGGTTCTTTCTGCAAGTCACTAGTGTGAGAAACTCTGTAGACTGTTCTGGTTGATGGCAATCTCCCGGTCTGGTCTGTAGCAAGTTCTGAGCTTTTAACAGATATTATTCCAGCTTACTTTGGGGAGGCTGGGTCGGTGGCAAATGTGATGGCCAAAGTCCCTTAGAGTAACACAGAAAGCCTTAGAGAATTATATGTTTAAATATAATTGTGGCTCTGATGTTGAAATATATTATGCCGAGTATAATATTGTTATATATTGTGTCAAGAGGATATGATGCAATGTGGTTTTGTACCCATGAGAATTTTGGTGCAGACTATCACTAAACCAGGAACTGGAACCCATATATTACTATTTGGCATATGCTACAGAAAAAGATTTGGGCATATTTTGGGCATTTGTATTTCCGTGTCATTTAATTTTTTCAGAGGCAGAGCTATACCCAGAATGGAAAAGAGGAATCAGGTACAATTAAGAATTCTTTGGCTCTGTTTAATGACCTTTTAAACAAAATGACCTCCAAACTGAAGCTGGTTTAGGTCAAAACAAAACCTGATATAAATTGTTAATTAGGGCATTGGAAACTAAAACTAAAACTCTGGGCATAAACTAGTCTGAAGTGAAAGTAATTCTACAGCAATTGAAACTGGTGCATATCATCTTCCCATGGCCACGCTATTAGGGCTTTGTAAAATATTCCTGTATCAGGCTAAGAGCTTTTAATAACTTGTTGTCTTGTTACAGTCAGTAGAACAATTTTGTTGGTATATATTTGTTTAATTAATTTCACATCATTTGGCAAATGGTTAAACATTTCAGAGCAGGACTTTATGTAATCACCCTTTTTGTTGCAAAAATCAAGAAGCAGCCTTTGTCATCACCAACAGAATAGTGGGTACTACAATAATTAGCTATAACTGCTGCCATCCTTTAAAAAAAAGTTATCTCCCTGTCTCATTAAAATGCTTCCTTTGAAACCACTTAGTTATCTGTTCCTTACAAATGCTCTACTACAAAGGTGTTAAATTGCAGGGTTCAGATTAACTCTCTATACATTCAGATCAGTGTTTCTCTGATGTAAACACTGCCTAAACATTCAAAGAGCAGTGGCTTTGAAAAGGTGTTTGGAATAACTAATAGTTTTTGTGACAGCAGTATCCTGATGGCAAGCAGACACATCACAGCATGTCATCTTTTGGCAGAGAGCTGCTGGACCATAGTTTGCAACCTCACTGTCTCTGCGTGGGATTCCAAAGTGTAAATCTGGGTAGAATTTGTCTGGTCGTGTCCAAAGAACATTGCTGTGAAAGTTAATGGGAAATTCAGCAATAATTTTTACCATTGGGAGGAAAAGTAGGAGATCACGCCAAATATGACTCAAAGCCAATTCTCAATTCCCATTTAAATATTAGTAGCCTGATACAGCTTAAAACATTTTATTGCTTTAAAAATCAAAAGTAACACTTTTTCAGATGTGAGAAGTATGAGTCAGTGTTCTACTGGCTAATTTTAAATGGTACAAACCAACATTTTAAGAACTTTTTAAACTAATTTAATGCTACGTATTTAGTTAGATGACTTTTAAATACAAACCCAAATTATTTTATAAATATTTAGCTTTTCAGTAAAGTTATATCTAGATATCAGTCTTTTGTTAGGAACCATTTGTAACATTTGAACTTTCTGCATGTTCAAATTCTTATTTATTCTTTTGTTTCCATTCTGAAAACAATTACTTTTTTACCAACGTTAACACTGCGGCACCTAAATGAGATCCCAACTCTATGGCATGATACAGGCGCATCATTCATGTTATGCAAGTCATTGGCAAGCATGGATAGCTACTTTGAATTAGACAACTTAAATTAGACAACTAAAATTCCTTGTAGGTCGTGCTGTGGTGATATAGTTCCCTACGACTCAAAGCCCACTCAAGATCTGATGTGATTTCTCTCTTTCCACTTCGTTTTCTAGGCCATGAACCAGGCCAGGTTAAATCAAGGAAGGACTGCAAAAGGTGACAAAAGAGAACACTAGAGTCACCTCCTCGGTGTACTTGGCCCCGCTTTCCCAGCCTTGCACTGCTCTCCCTATCTCTTGTGGGTTAGTCCCGTCAGGATAGCCTGGTGCATCTGTACTTGGGTCAGGATAGCCTGGTCATCTGTACTTGAGTTGAGGCCAACATCAGACGTCAACAAGTTCTGGGACTATGCAACTTGCAGAAAATAGCAGAATACTTCAGCATCTGAGGCAGACCAGAGCAGGAAAACATTTGATGGAAAGTCAATCATCTCGGGCCCTATAAATAGTGATCCCAAAGCGAGTCCCTTTGAGCTCTCCTGGATCGCAGTGGGTTGGGTCCAGCATCTCCTCTGAGTCGGGACACCTCCCAGGTACAAGCCGTGAAAAGGGCCAGGACAAAGACAGACTTCCTGAGACTCAGTTACCAACTGCTGAGATTGCGGGAGCATTGTGAGTATTTGCTCTCAGCCTGGGAAGGAAATTTTAACTACAGGCTGGCCTCTCTTTCATCCACCTGTCTAACATGAGTGTGGATGGGTATACATTTCACTGGGTCCAAATAACTCCGTCTGTGTGTTTGTCTGTTTTGTGGTTGTGTCTGTGCACACGCATGTAGATATATGTATGTATTAAGGATATCCTCTAGTAAGCTAGTGTGAATCTTGCCATCATCGAATCTGTGACTAAGTCACTATTTTGGTTCTAACGTATTGTACTGAGTCGCCTTGGTAATTTTAAACTGGTTAGTGATTAAGCTTTGCTACAAAATCAACCCTTTGATCTACCCCTCACCATCAATAAATCTTAGATTGCCACCTAATCACAACTGTGTCTATTTTTTCTCCTGTCACACAGACAGTACACTGATTTAGAGATAATGGTTCTTTCTGAACTTAATTTTTATACAGTAAAATTTGTGTATGCCATGAAAGCTAATTTGAAACATGGTAATTAATCATTTTTATAAGGATAGTAAAACCACCCATGGCTAGAAAGTTTCTAGTGATAATAATGTTTCATCTTTCAATAACCAAAGAAACATTTTGCTGGAAGCTACAGGTCTGAAGTAGTAACAGTCTCTTATGACTTAGTTAATTTTGTCTTTTGCACCTTCTGTTGATACTCCCTTTAACTATAACAATGTCATCTGAATTTAACAAATAAACTATTAACTGAACTATTTCTTACTGCTTCACTTGATCAAGTCAGAGTAAATAAACCAAATCACTCCATTATGTGAGATGAAAAGTACATATTTCTTGACAATAATAAATACAGTTCAAAAAGGCTCTTATGTTTTCTGTGATATGGTTTTTGTGTGTCGTTGTTAAACTTTAGGATAAACATCTGTTGTCTGTGTGGACTTTCTGTGATGGTTCGATGTCAGGTGCACAGATTAGGACTTAATCCTGCCAATCTCTGCTCAAAGAAATACCACCAGTGATCAATGGCTACCCACATGCCATGATTTTCAGGATAGGGTCCTCTCTTTTTTCTTTCTGAATAGAGTGTAGATTTTTTAGCCTTAATGGCTTGTGGCATGCAGATGCTTCATGTATAACTCATATAAATGATACTTGACACTAAGAAAACTGTTGACCTTAATGCAATTGCTCACATAAGAAATGGAAGAATTTTTTGAAAGAAAAAGCTAAAAAAAGCTAAAGCAGCACATTGCTTTTTTTCACCCAGTTTTGTTATATTTTTCTGCTGTGATGCTGATATTATGTAAAAATACAAAGGCATTTCTTTAAACATTGTGGTAATGTCTGTGTCCATGAAAAACACATTTTTAGTGTAATACATGATGTAGACATAGAAATCACTTTTATGAAGTATGTTCAGAGCTTAATGCATCCTCAAATTTTTTTGCTGTGGTTTGCATTTACCAGAATCTTGAATTTATCAAAGAAACCCCTATGTCAGCCTCCTTATGCATATGTTTATCTTATCCTGGTTTTACTCCTTGTAAAAAAGCTTCTGTTTCTCTGGCTTTATGAGCATATCTGTTTAAAAAGTTGGTGAGGCTCAAGTACCTTTACAGCTGTCTCTATAAGCTTTATCTACTCAGCAGAGGTTTACAAATTCTTACTAATGCAAAATTAGGGCACTAATTCTTGTTTTTTCCCTCACCCTGTGCACTTCAGTGGGGAGAGGGAACATTATGAAGGGAAGGAAAAGCTTTAGCGTACTCACCCTGCAGGGCAGAGGATACGGAAGATCACAGCTGTGTCTACCTCTTGGATCTGGATCTTATTAATGTCATCAAGCAGGGAATCCTCTGTAGCTCTAGGCTGGACTTTTCCTGCTGTTAACAGGCCTCAGAATGAACTGAAGTTCACCAAACGTTCTGCAGCTAAGTAAACTCAGCATTACTCAAAGTTTTTTTTGAAGAGCCTAAGACAACACCACATGGGATAGTGTTAGTACAACAACGCCATGGAGCTGTTTGATGTCTGCAAATTGACTGCAATGTGAAAGTGTATCTCTTGGGTCCTGTCCTTCCTCCTGGCCATAACCTGCCCCTCTAAAGCTGTGCAAGCTGCAGTGCTATGGAGGGGAGGCATGGCTCTGCTCTCGCATTGCCTGCTAATTCTTCTGTTGTCTTAACCACAGCAAGCTCTGCCTTTGCCACCTGGCTTGTTCTTGTTAAATTTCACATAAGATGGACTAACTCGAGACCAGGGAAGTGGATTACAGAATGCATATATTTATAGGAAAACAGTCAAGTTAGAGAGTTGGGGATGGGAAAAGAACAAAACAAAACTCACTCTGCCCCCCAGATTTTGAACTACATCTTTGTTTCATTTGGTGGTTAATAAAGAAGGAACTCCTTTCCATGAAATATGTTCATGATAAATCTTATACCTTTCTTTTTTTTAGTGTATTATACTATTTATAAAGACAGTCCAAACCTGGTTATGCAGTTTCAACAGATATCCTATACTAATAAGGTGAACCTGAAATGCTTGGGGAAATATAGCTTTAATGTCTACAGAGTTTTATGTATTTCCTGTCATGAAAACTGATTGTCTGATGTTATTTAATAATGTGCACTATTTAAGAATATCATTGTTAATTAGCTCAATCACATTGCTTGACTAATGCCAAATGTTTTCAGAATGTCATCAAATTGCCAGTAAGAATGGATGGCAAGAAATAAATGTAAAATAGCTTCTTTTTTATTAGAAGTCCCCAGTGCTGCTATTTTTAAAAATCTTGGACCATAGTAAGAGGTTGAGCTCAATAAAAGAGATTCATAACCCCAAGGGTATTCTGGGGAGACATAGAAATTACATGTGACTACTGATGGCAGTGTCATCTGAAAGTGATACTGTGTTAGGCAACTGTAACACCAACACACAAAAGAAATTTTGGAAGATCCCATGATAGGGAGGTGAGACTTCCCCCACCTCCCCATTGCTGCTCTACATTTTTTTTTAAAAGCAAATCTCTTTGCCTATATATATTCTGTTTATCTGTGAAATATGGAAGGGATAATGAGACACTTGGATGCCACATTTTAGTTATGTCAAGGCATCTTAAGCTTGGAATAATAATGCATATATATTTTCTTCTAGATGAAACTGAAGCACACAGACTAAAATTATCATAGGATGTTAATAGTACATTTGGTAATGCAGTTCACATTTCTGGCTTTCAGTCCCCTAAAGAAACAGGCGTTCTGTCTAAATGAATTCTTGCTCATGGATCATTGTACAGCTGTGATGCCTATAAAAAAAGAGTAAGAAGGAAGGTGTGAAGGATACACTGCAGAGAAAAGATCATCCATATATTCTTACAGCTATCAGCAGCTTAGGGTGTAGGGCAGCATGTATCTGCATTACCTATAGCACAGGGCAAAGACTTTAAACTTCATCTCATTTACAAATCAATGCTGTATTGAATGTTTTCAAATGTTGCCTTAAATTTCATGGGACTCTACTTAAGCATCTTTAAAATATACATGAAGAGCTGTATCCTCTTGAAGTTTGTACATGAAGTTTGATATATCAACTGAACCAAAACCGGCTGGCTGAAATGGGTGTGGCACTATGGTAGGTCATTCCCTGGATTTGCCAAAGAATGGTTTAACGACAAACTTTTGTCAAACAGTACAGTGGCATTTAGTGATGAAGAGTTACGTTTTACTTGAAAAAGAGTTCATTCACAGAATGACACCTAGCACCATATTAGGACTTCAGTTTGTATGGCTGGAAGAAAGAACGTGACATATCTACCAGCCCTACGCACCACAGAATCCTGGGTTGGAAATCTTCCACTCAAGATCTGGCTAGATTTAGTTCTAACATTCTAATGAAAAGTCAAAGTCAATCTAAAATGGGGGTAGTTTGTGAGTGTCTTTTAATTCTTCCCAGAAAAGCTCTCTATTTAAATCTGATTTAGCAAAAAATGGTCAAGGAAGAAAAAAAAAAAAATTGCCTTTGTAATACAAAAGCCTGTTCAAGGTTTCAGTGGTGGGTTTTGTGGGATGTAGTATTTTGGTACAGACTGGTTTTTGAGGTAGAATTTCTATATGACAATTAAACAGAGTTTGGAAGTCTGAGTTAAGTTCTAATTTGATATCCCTGAAATCAACCTCAGATACTTCAGTACTTTAGTTTTATTTAGCTAATTTATGATGTTGTTGACTTTTAAGTGTTCTTGGCCTCTCCTGCATCATGAACTTGGAAATCTTTTAGCCACTAAGTAGAAATTTTCTCCTGGAACTGAAAGCTGCTTTCTTAGGGGGGCTTACTGGAATTGGAAGCCAATTTACTACTGTTTTCCAGACATCTCATCTGTAAAAGAACATGAGTTAGGAAAAAAAAAAAAAAAGAGTTTGTAAAGTACATTTTTAAAAGAACTATGTTGCACATAATTTTATTTTACAAATGTAGGTTTTGGCTCATAGAGAAATACATTGTTTGTTTTCATGATGATTTTTTTAGTATCTATTCCCTAATAATTGTTGAAGTGAAAAGGTTAAGAAAAAGTATATCTGCCACATATGAGAAGATAAATCTAAAATGTTTATTCAGTAGCAGTTTAAAAGTTCTTGTGAAGAATCTAATTCTGATGTCATTGCAAGCAGATGATGTAAATCTATGCATGTATAACATTATGTGATGTTGGTTTAGAAGATTTTCTGAAAGGTGTATAAATGAATTGTGAGATCTGAATCTTTGTCTTCTAGATTATCTTGGGAAACACTGAATGGCATGTACTCTTAATTAAAATTAATAATCCTAAATCAGAAGCCTGAAAAGCAGTAAGTCAAGATGGTAAAAAATGCGTTAGGAAATTTAGACTTTTAATTTCATTTGCTTTTGGGAAAGTTCCTGATAAATCCTTCAGCTTTCATTTGCGATTTTTGTAATTGTTCCTTGTTAGTCTAAATGACCAATTTGTTGCTGCTTCTCACTTCACATTGGTATCGCCTGCTTTGGGTTTACTTCAGTTGTTCAGCTTGCTTTGTAGATTTGGTCTGCAGGTTGTGGTAGTACGGGATCCACAGAGCTGCAAAACGAACACTGCTATAATATCTCATTTGGACAGAGAATGCTGGAAGAAATAATTAAACTGGTGGTAAAAAATGCTAAGAGTGGAGGAGAAGGTTGTGAGGAACAAATTGTCTTTCACATTTGGTATGTGAGAAGAGAACAAGCACTACTGCAGATTATTTCTTCAGCTATTCTGTGGCCCTGGGGTATTATCCTTGTGATTTCTTTCAGGGAACTTTCTTTGGTGACAGTACAGTTTGGAAGAGTACAAATGAGATGAACAAAGAGCAGAACAAAAGTTGTTCTTATGAAATACCAGCAAAAACAGAAGGCTTGCATCTTCTTCCTCTGTTGAATATTGAACTTGTTAGACACCAATCTCCCTCCCATATTCAATGAGGAAATTTTCTGCAGACATTATATTTTTGTGCTTTTTTTTCTTTCTTTCTTTTTCTATGGAAAGCTTTCTGCTTTTTCTTACTACCCTTAAGACAGAAAAGGTAAACAAGAAAAGAAACAGTCAGGGGATGCTGAGACTAAATTTACTCAACACCCTGACAAAGCAGTGAGAAGGTACAGGTTTACATCATAATTTCAAGCCTTTCTTGACTACATTCCTGTTACCTACCTGCTGAATCTCATGATCCAGGCAGCCTTTTTGCAGGCTATCTAGATTTGCTTTGTGTTTTTTTTTTTTTTCCCCCCCAGTTGTTACCTGTCTTGTGCTTATTTGTGCTAATTAAAGATGTTGCCACTGAGTTGAAGGAGAACATAAAGGCTTGGATTTATATCCTGAATTAGGTCCCTGGAGGTGTAGGGTAAATATAGTTCTCAAGGAAGCTATTAAAATTTCTTTATTATTACTAATTCTGGAAGTGAAAGTCTAAATATGAAAATAAGAATGACTAACAAGTATGTGTATTATAAATGCTGGTTCTATTTATCACCATCTTCTATAAATTTGCCATCAGAAAGACCCTTGACATCTCTGAAGGTAAAACACCCAGGCCAAGTGTTAATGGCCACACTAAGACAAATGCAGCTTGTAGTTCTATCAGCATAAATACAAAGTTATAGAATTGCCTTTCAGTAGGCCCTTGGGATGAACAATGTACATCCACTGAGACTTCAAAATAATTCAAATTGCTGTTTTTGTTCTTAAAACATTAAAGTGAATGATGAAAATGAGGAAATGAGTGCTGGCAAGAGGTTTGCAATAGGCAAAGAGTGTGCAGGCATGTCCACACAGCTATTCTGCTTCGCCTCCTTCGCTCATGACCTGCAACGCCCTGAACACTCTAGTCCTGGATCTGTGCGGAAAAGCAGTTACAAGCTGTGCCAAACTGTGTGATGCTTTTGTGCTCTGAATACATGTCCTCCAGGGGCTAGGATGAAACCACCGCATTCATTTGCACTTGAGTAAAAACTACATTGTTTTTGCAGTCATTTGGCATCGTGTTCAAAAAATATAAGGTCAAATTCAGCTCTAGTGTTGCAACTCAAATGATTTCAATGGCATTTTGCCCACCTACATCAGAGCTGGATTTGGCCCATCATCTGGATCTACTTAGTGAATACTGTGCTAAATGTTCAATGCCTTGCACAGGGTTTTAGTTATGTGCTTACCAGTGAATTAAATGGGAATTGTGTTCTTAGGATCTTATCCAAATTATGAGACCGTATGACTGTGAAGGGAACTGTGTTTTTGTTAAAGTTTTTGCAGCACCAGGCACACTAGAACTTAAATTCTTTTTAAAAAAGAATTAATTTTAAATTTTGCCTAGATTTATTAACTAAAGAATATCTGCAAAGTTTTGATAATCAAGCAACATGATAAGCCAGAGGCCTTCAGAAATAGATTCATTACACATCACCATGTGTCCAGCCAGAAGTGATCAAATGGTTTTGGTCATATATGATTTTCATTGAAAATTAAGTTTTCAAATACAGGATGTTTTTTCGAAAACATTTAATTTTCTAGGAAAAAACCCTTGACTTTCTGCAAATCTATTAGGACTTTGGAAAATACTTTCATTCCTGATGTTCAAAATGTCTTCCTTTGACAGAGAACACTGTCACTGCCTCTAGCCTACCTAAACAAAGTGCTTGATACCTGCTCCTCCAAGATCTTTTTGAAAACGGTATGCTGATGGAGACTTGGAACAAAATTTTTCTTTCCATTTCTAAGAATCTGATTTCTCTTTCATAAAAGTTTCTAGACAAGAAATCAGCAAAAATTTCAGTTTTAAGAAAGGAATCTAAATTTCTTATTTTCCTCCCATTCTTGTCTGAGTTTCAAATTTGTTTCAAACTATTTGAGATTTGTTTCAAATTTGATTCAACCAAATAAAAGAAATGATGTGAAATTACCTAGTTAAGGCACTTAGCTTTAGATTTATCTAGTGGTTGCTTTCATGCAGTTGTAATTTGTCTGTCTTGTCTAGTTCTAAATTAATCAATGGTGCCCATAAATCTTATCATTCAGGATTCTGTTTCATGATATTGTAGCCCTTTTGAAGCTCTAAGCATTTGTGAAATACTTGTGCTGGCTCTTTTTTCTCCCCTGGCAGCTCAGTACCTTACAGAGCATGTGAGGAATGAAAGAAAACGTGGGTTGCGGGAGGAAGGATGTGGTGAACATTTTGGGGTGAATTCTGCAGCAATTACACATACAGAATACTGCTTAATCATAGCAAAATGATCCTTTAAGGTTAGTGGGACAACACAAAGCAAAGGTCAACTGTACATGAGAAGGTTTCTCAAACCAAAGTAAATGAAGTAGAAATGCAAGAATATAAAACTAGCATTGGATTGTGGCAATGAACGCATTGGCATTTGAAATCAAAGTCTTTGCTCTGTAGAAGAAGGCTGTGCTCCTGAGGGACATATGGTTGAGAATAGTGAGGCTAACCAAGAACCAGTTAGCAACTAGACCAAGGATACTGGGTTCATTGTAGCTTATGCTGCAAAGTTAATCGCAGGAGAACAAGAGCTGTGAAGCTGATGTGAGTCAGAGATCTAGAGGATGCCTTGGAAGAGAGAACAAAAAAAAAAAAAGCGGGAAGCAGCAACTGTAACAACAGTTCTCAACATATGTTATTATATTTTCCAAAATAACAGAAAACTTCGGAGATTTTATCTGGTGCATTACGAGCTTAAACCAGAGCATGCTGTTGACAGGAAGTCATTCTTTAGGATTTTATGGTGTACCACCTAAAGATATAAGAAATTAAGTAACGAGCTGATTATATCCTTTACAGTAATAAAGTAATAAAGTATGACAGAAACTGGAGGACATGTGCTGACTCTGATCCCTAACGCACAGGTAGTTCAAAATGGTTAACAGCTTTCTTCTGTAGCAGACAATGTAAAATAATGGGAGCAAAATATGTAATACATTTTGTTCCTGCCTCTAGTTAAAGTGAGAAAAAAAACTCACTTGTGGAATGCTCTTTGGATTTGCCAGTGAGCAATAAGTGATCTAAACCAAGTTATTAGGAATGGAAAATGTTCTCAAGTACTTAGATTATTTCAACTGTTTATGTGGAATAGAGGAGGACTAACTGGAAGAATCTAAAGCTATCCAAAAGCGTTTTCCCAATTTAAAGTTCATACCTTAACACAAAGGAAGAGAAGCAATTTTAAAGTAATGTCACCCATGGTCTTGTACCTCCAGTTACAGAATCGACCGTTAGAAAGGGCTAGGAAATTTCTTCAAGACTGGAAGAAATTTATCAGTTTGAAAGTGCAGAATATTTGTATACAGTTTGGATGAGCGGGCAATGCCATTGTAAGTACAAACTAACAGAGTGTCTTTTGACAGAGGACCAGTAAAAAGAATTTGAATTGGTGAAGAAAGGATTTTTATGAACTAGATTGTACTTAAATTTCCAAATGGATCCTAGTCACTTGCAGCTTCTGTATGGGAAATTATTTTTATGCAATGCTGAAAGTTGCTGTGGGATTTGCACTTGAATCAATTGAGCTTGATTGGTGCGGAGATTGGAGGCTGCAAATTAAGTGCTTAAAGTCTTGGTGAAGACTATAAATGTTGGAATACAAAAATAAGGTTTGTTGTCTTCGCTAGTGTTCTGTTATCCATTAGTTTCCCAGAGCTTATTTTAGCAATTTTCCTTTCCTGTACCTTAACAGAAAGGCACTGATAATTATGAGGGTTATCTCTAGGTAGCTGTCATTGCAGTGTTCTTATATCTCTGCCTTCAGCACAGTATTCCTGAATGTAAGGCAGTTCTGAGCTGCAAGTAAAGGCAGTAGAAGTCCAAAAGGAATGAAAAGAGTCATGTGCCCATCCAGGGAGCAGAAAATGCTTGGTTCTTGATTAGAAAAAGTAGCCAGGAGAAGAATTCCAAACTGAGACCCTTTTAGAAAAACCCTACCTAGCCCAGAAATTAAGAAACTAAACTTTATTCTTGTTGCTTGCAAAACCAAGAGCTCATTTGTGGTGTTGTTGCTGAGGACCTGGTGCAGAGATTTAAGAAATATCCCAGAGGGATGAAGAGGGAATTTGAAACTATCCTAGCAAGTTTTATGCCTAACAGGAGAGAGCTTGTGGATGAGAAATTGCTCAGGAGTTATCTCTTGGAGGATGACAGATTTGACTAAAAGTTGCTGATAATCTCAATGAAAGAAGAAGCAATTCTCTCTGGCAGAAATTTAGCAGAAAACTAACAAAACCTAGTCAGGAGACCTGCGATTTTGATTTCAGGAGTTTGGACAAAAATAAAATTTCTGTAGATAATTTTCTTTAAATGAGAAGGAAGGGTGGTAGAAAATGGGCTGTAATCAGAAGTCCAGGTATCAAAATCTACTAGTTTTCATGCTGCCATCTTTCATAGTATGTCTTTTTTCTGTTCAGACTGGGTAGAAGGAGTTTAAAATCTGCTTGTGCTAGCAGGATGATTACTTGTAATGTCCTTACCAATAATTTCATTTCAATAAGCAAGCACTATGGCATGGGGCCATAATAGTGGAGCAGTTAGAGGTTTCAGGTGTGGCTACGTAGACATATTCATCATCAGGAGTCATAAATGTACTAGGATATCACTTCTGAGGTTATATAGGTATACTGCTAGAGCAGTATAAATCACTGATTTGCACTCATTAGCTGTTTAAATTGAACACCAATACTGCATTAATGAAGGCCTATACATTTTTTCAGATATGTTCTTAAACTACAAAGCATTACTTTAATATTGCCTCCAAAAAATGCACCTAAGAAGGATAGAATGCACAATGAACAATACCAGTTCTGGGAGTCCAAAGCCACAGGAACGTTTTACATTAACAAGACAGTGGAATAATACAGAGTAGGGCCTATAGGCTTGCGTTTCCAGAAATCACTTTCAACTTCTGGGCAAAATTTCTTACTCAATTTTTTAGAAACTTATTCACTATACAAGTACCTGCACTTACATAGCCTGTAATGACAAACTTAGAATAAAAATTTATTTGCAAAATTTATGGAAACAAGATTACGGACTTGGCAGGGCTCTTTCCTTTCAGCAGTTTAACCACTTGTCCAACTCACTATAGGACTGGTTTACGACTTGTTTTGAACAAATAACCTTTTACATATATCTCTAATTGGCCTTTTATTTTTCTTTTACCAGATGGCTTTTTTAAAAGTGGTTTGTTCCTGTTTTATGCAGGTGGTGTGTGCGGAATGGAAGTCTAACAACTCTCTCGGCTTAGTGCCATCTTTCTCCTGCAAACCCTAAAACCAGGACCCCACCACAAAGGTCCTGCCTTTTCACCCTGCAATCCCATTAAGACTCAGCTGCAATTCACAGAGGCTGCCAAGAGGTGACCTCTGCAGCATACAGCAGTGACATAGGAGGGATCAGCTGGAATTGCTTGTGTAGAAGTGCTTTAGCTCAGGTAACACACCACCACTGTTTGGGAAACTCTTCAAGCTCTGCTCGGTTTGGAAACTGCTTCAGAATCTATCCTTGTGGTAAGGTCTTAATAGTCACCAGTCCATGCTGAAAAATATCTTTCAGGTCTATCTAGAGTTTGATGGGTGGATGGTTCAGTCTATGAAAGGCATATTAAAAGCAAGAAAAGCTCATATCATTAACAGACCCATTCACATCAGTACTGTAATATATGTGCTTTCTTGAATAATTCTTTAATTATTTTTATTAAGATAGTTCAAATAACACTGTAGTGTATAAGCTTGTAAGGATTATTTTAGGTAAAGGAGTACTTAAATCATACTTTTTAATAAGTACTAAAGTAATTGATTCATAACTTTAAAAATTTGGACTGTACTGTTAATACTTATGCCAACACCCAATTTTTTTGGCCAGAAGCACAATTCTTCTTTTCCTAAGTATTTCTTCTACCTACTGGTTTTTGTTATAATGTAAACACACAGTTATTCTCTTTTTTTCTGGCTTGAAATTAAATTAGCATTTTTGCTCCCCATTGTGGCAGGAACAGAGGGAAAGTCCTGTTCTTTCCCGCGGAGAGTGATTTCAAAGCTAGATATATCACTTGACATTTCTTAAAATTGCTTTCTCTGTTCCAAAGCAACTTAATTTACAGCTTTCTATATTTACAATGTTTCATAAAAGGAAATTGTTTGGCTTTGCTGAATAAAAGCTGAACAGCTTGAAGTGAGGTATTCTCAAAGTAACAAGAGTATTGTGCAAATACTTCAGAAAATCAAACAAAATAATCATAATCAAATGTTGCTCAACTGTGCTTGGATCCCACAAGCTAAACTCTGATCAGACTCTACAAGCAAAAAGCTGCAAAAGCTCGGATGGGCTTATTGGTGTTCTCTCTTCTGGGCCAAAAGCTTAGCAACTTCGATTCCAGCTAGAACTATTCCAAGAGCTTTGTGAACAAATTTAATCAAGACTGCTTTCGATGATAGATTTTAAAAAAAAAAATTTTTTTTTTAAATAATGCTTTCATATCCTAGCCTTGGAAAGGTTGAACTGCCTTGTGAGCATTCATGCCTGTGATTGCTCAGCTTTGTGCTGCTACTTAATTTCAGGCAGACCTCTTCAGTTTCATAAGGCACTGCTTCTTATCACCGAGGATCTCTGTCTCGAGAAAGTTATGGGGGAAAGAGTAGGCCAGTATGCCTATTGAAAACTTATAGATATCAGAATGTTTTGGTATTGGTTTTTCTGTTGCAAACTCTATATTGTCAGGAAAAGACTCACTTTTGATGCATGTTACTTTGAGAAATCTGTGTGTTTGCTACTTCTGTATTCCCTTTCTGATGTCGGTATGTCTATCTCTGAAGACCATCTTTTTTTCATCTTTGCTTTATCATTGGACTATGACAGTTCTGTGTGTGTAGGACACATGATACAGGGAAAGAAGTTTTTTTCCACATCAGTGTTCTTTTTCCTTCTTTCTTTCTGTGTTTGTTTGTTTGTTTGCTTACTTGCTTGTTTGTTTTCTGCTTAAGCCATCATGGAAGTTTCGTGTGCCTGAAGCTTCACCCAAAGAGAACAGGGTATGCCATATGTGTCCGCATCCTGGACTAGACTAAGGGACAATACAATCCCATATCTCTTCTGCATTGCAATAGATGCTCCTGTTAAAAGTGGGGCTTTCAAGTATGAAAAGTGTGGGGGGTGGCCAGAGACCTGCAGCCAAGAAGCAAGTGCTGTAAGGGTGGCCTTGGCCTTTCCACTAACGCTTTAAAATCCATAGGCATGAGAGACAGCCCCTGATGTCCGTTCAGGAGGATAACCACTTGCACTTTGCCTGTTCCCACACCCGCAAAGTGCACCAGTGCTTCCTTCTCTCTGAATAGCAGTTCAGTTTATATTAGTGACTATAAGATGAAATTAAGACAGAGTTATTTTGATAGCTTTTCTTCTAGTCTTTATTATCTGTAAAGGAGTTTCAACATGGAGACTGTTGTTTTGTTTTGGAGGCATTCCATATTTTTGGTGGTTATTGGCAGTTGTGTCTTGTATATTTATGATGTATGATAAATATAAATAAGGATTAATTTTCAATAATTACTTTGACTATTTGTTAAAGGATAAGGTAAAGAGCAAAATTTCTTTCAAATGATCTTGCTAGACTCAGAGTTTATACTAATTTTTAATCTTCAAAATGGTTCTTTGTGGTGCTAGCTGGAAAAGCCATAGTTATAGGATGTATTTTAAATTGCATGCGTATCTGTTGTTACAGAGGAAGGGAAAACTTGCAAAATGATAGTTTGAAAAAGAATGTCGTCCACAAGCTGCTATTAGTTAGAATTTTTTATAATATGAAACTTAACCCTTAAAGTTATTAGAATGGAACATAAAGTATCCTTAATTACTAAATTTGTTGTTTTCAAATTCCATAGTTCAAGATCAAAGTTGGAGTTCACCTCTGAATCTCACACTGGCTTCCTCTCCAGTGAGCCTCACTATCCATGGATAGCAATCTCACATTAGGTGAAGTTTAGACATAACTAAACCCACTGGAGCCCCAGGCCTCTCCTGGGTGTAACAGTACCTGTAAGACAGGTAAGATATGTGCTGCACAAAACTAGAAGGATTTTATGACAAAGTGGTGACATTGCCTTTGGGACTGGTCTTTGCACAAACCTCTCTGCTTTGGAGATGCTGCCTTAGTTTCCTGATCTGACAGTTCTGTTTGGGATGAGTGATGATTTTAATTTTTTTTCCCATTCAATTTTCACCATTCTTGGCCCCTGTTACTACAGATAAGTCAGCTCAAGAAGGAGCCAGGTTAAGATGGGATTCTACATAACTGCTGTTGGAAAGATAGCTGTCCTGTCTATCCTAAGAAGGAGGAGCATGGAATATGCAGATAGGAGATATTTCTCTTCTCTGTAAGTCCTGCATAAACAAAATTACACCTCTCTTGGTTCACTGACTCCTGTGGGGCTACTCATTTGAGTTAGGAAAGTAGAGTTTTGCCTGCATGAAATTTGAGTCTAAGTGATCTCCTTCTGATTCAAAATTATGACAGTCCATCTGAGTGCGTTTAGAGTTCCATCTAATTCTTTGCAGGTTCTTTAAACTACATTATGTAATGTGTGTTTTTACTTTTATTGCTCTTCCTGAAACTCTAATGTTCCTGTTAATGTTGTTCTGAAAATAAAACATGTATGTAACAATATATAATAATATTTTACATTTTTGGGACAGTTTCGAATGTAAAAATCATGTCAAGGTGAATTGCATAATGGAATGAGGAATGCAGACTTTCTTCATCGATCTCATGGGAAAATAATCATGATGCCTAATCCAAAATCAACTGAAGTGATGATAGAAAGGGAAGGGGAAGCCTTTCCACTGGCTAAAAATCTGTTGTGTTCTACACTTGAACAGTTAGAAAGCTGATTGCTTTCATCAGCATCACTTTGCATTGCTTATTGCAGTCTTGGATTCATCTCTGCTATAAATTCACATGTGAGCATGTAAAATTTCTTTTGCTATGCCACTGAAGTAATTTCTGAATTTTTGAACCATTGTGCCCTGGAGAAAGTAGTTGCTTAGGGGTTTGATTGATTGAATTTGAGCTAGGTCTCCAGGAAATGCATCGATAATTACATACAGTCAGACTCCGGGAAACAACTGAATTTTACACAAGGTTATTGTGAACTGTCAAAATGAATCAGGGCAACAGTCATCCAGTCTTTTATATTTATCTTTGTTATTGGCCATTTCTTCATAGAAAAGAAAAATAAATTGGGGGGTTTTGTGCCTGGTTTTCAGAAATCAGTGCTAAGGTACCATGGAAAAAGAAAATGAAAAGGAACAGAATAAGCCAACAATAGCTTGCAGGCATTCTCCATGGTCAGAAAGACTTATCATTTCCTAGTTAATTTTTTGGCCTCTGAAGGAAGATAGGACATGGTTTGCTATTTGAAGAAATACACAACTTCTATTAAAACCATTGCAATAATCAGAGAATACAAAAATGTCAACCCCTTTTTTTTTTGATGTTGACAAAGTGATCATTAGATCATTCAGATTACTTTTTGATTCTGTTGTTAACAATAAATCTGTACAGGTATAACTAATATAAAGCTATTTCAATACAGACTTTATTCAAAACCTCCTGGTGACTGTTTTGTGTAGGTTTGTTCCTTTATTTATCCACAGAGGATGAGCTGTTGCAGACCTCAACCACAAAATTTTGGCTCTCTGCATACAGCTGCTGCAAGCTGTAGTTTTGGATCTCAAGGTCAGCTCTTTCAGGGATTTTTTTTGGTTTTTTTCCTTTTCTTTCCTTTTGTTTTTTCCTCCCTTTTTTTTTTTTTTCTTTTTTTGGTAGTTTAGAGACTATAGCTGAACATAGTAGAGAATTATTAAATACCTGAGTTTGATTATGTGTATAATTAAAACTATTACATGACTAAGTCTTTGCAAGTGCAAAGAAAATGTTTGTCGCCAAAATGTGACTTCTCAGGCTTCACTGGGTTGCTTCTCACAGTGTCAATCAAATCCAAAGTCCTCTATAATCATTATGCAGTGCATCTGAGCTCGCCTTCTAGTTAAGTCCTACTGATTATTAGTCCTGGGAAGAATATTCTCCATCCACTGTAGAAGAATATGCTTTCTTCTATCAAAAATCATCTGTCTCTGTTAGGTCTTTTCAGTCCTTTTCCACGCTATTTCCTGTGATCTACAAATTTGGAGTGATACGCCCAAACGAACACCCATTGGAATCTAAAGTCTAGGAATTACATTCAAGGCCCAGCAGAGAAACTGGTAGTTCTGTTTTTCCAAAACCTCTGTAACTGTTTACTGATCATACTTTCCTTTTGTAGGCTGTTTCTTCCTGGACATGTTGTATTCTGGTTGTGTATGTGGCTGACAAAGTGAAGGTAAGACAATAGCTTACACTTGACTCTCTGGCTTAACTTTAATAATTTAAATTTTAATAATGCTAGGTGGACCCAGCAACAATGAAGCCATGGGCATGCAGAAACAGCTGAAGTATAGACTGTCAAAGGAATCTGAGTACATTCTTTGGTTAACACATGCTGAAATTTACACCATTGTTTCTGCTGTCTGAGTATACATAAAAGTCATATCCCAAAGTCTATTAGAATTCTTGAATCCATTTCACTTTATCAGCATGAACATTTGGCTAGCCCGTTTTATTGTTTACAGCAAAAACTACTAATTCTCTTAAAGCCAATTAAAATGTATAGCAGTTGAGTTTTTTAGAAGGGAAAACATACAGCAACACCACAGTGTCCAACTCTTGTCTTCCTGCACCAGGTAAAAGACTTATCAACTTTAGCAATGTTTTCTCTGAATAAAGGTTAGGCGAGGTTTGCTGGAAGCACTGCCAAGTAAACTACGTAAATTTTTGTTTTCTTCTACATAGTATAGTCTGAGTATAGCTTTCTCCTTCCTGAGATATAAAAAAAAAAAAAAAAAAAAAAAAAAAAGTGCTAAAAAGAAAGACATAGATCTCCTCTCTATTAAAAATAAAGGACTATGATTATATAATTTCTCAGGTACATCCTGGATAGAAAATTTTCAAATTACATTACAGACTTCAAATATAAGTCGGTCTTTACATAGAGAGGAAGTCACTATAGTAACACTATATGAAAGAGTTCCTATTTATCCTCTGAATGCAGAGGTATGTGTCTGCATACACCTGCTTGAGAAGCCTGCACAAGATCACAAACATGAATAAATTTGAGATGCCTCATGCAGTACATGCTGGTGCCTTTTGTTGTAAAACTAAAGGAAATTTGAGTCACAATCTTAGAATGTAATGCCAGGCAAATGAGAACCAGACCACAAACAACGAAGCCAAGTGCATTATTATAGGTTAAGTGATGTGTATGACTTACATAAACTATGGCTGAAACTTAGGATTTAGCAAAAGACCATCACCCTTAATTGCACCAAGGGCAATTAAAAGCTCATTAGTCTGCAAATCTCTTTCACGGGCACCCCCTTGCCGTGGGGAAAGAGCTTGCGTGCCCTTGCGAAGTTGAGAGCTATGCTGGTGGTGGCATATGCCTCCGGTAGGGTCTCCCAAGCCTGACAGGTCTCAACTGAAGGGTCAGACAAAGTGTGTCCACGGGCAGGATGGGCTCACTAGCCTTTGGGCAACCATCCTAGGAGAAGGACAACTCTAACTCCAAAGCCGGGCAGATGGAGCTCGTTTAGCCCTGTAAGGCCATCCATCTAAGAGAAGGATACTCTAACCAAACCTACGCCCTGAGGACTTCGCTGTCACCGTCCAAGCTTGCTAGGCCCTGGCAGATGAACCTCAGGTGTAAAGGGTGGGGCCAGTCTCGCGCACGCTGCGCCTCACCTAAAAAATCCACCGCGCAGGCTTGAAGGGTGTACTCATGTCTGCAAAGCCCTGTAGCGACAGGCAAGGGATGAAACGGCAGGTGGAAAGATGTCACTGGAAGCCGCAGACCCAACCCTGCATGCAGGCGGTTCAGGACATTGGTCGCTTGAGACTGACCCGGGAGATGACAGTCTCGTTCGGCAGCATCCTGAATGACCAAGCAGCCTTTTTCAAGGAGAGCACTGCTTGCTCCACATGGAGAGGGGCCTAGAAAAGGTGGCCTAACCAAAGCTCATCTCCCCTTCCAATCCGGTTGGCTAGCCGCGGCCAACAGGCATCTTCTGTTGCGGTCAACCAAAGACAAAGAGACAAAGGCATACACCTGCCTCCAAAGGTGTGTCCAGATTGACACTCGCATGTTGGAACATCAGAACCATGCTCGATACAGCAGACAGTGGGCGTCCTGAACGCCGTTCTGCTATAATTGCTCACAAACTGTCACGACTCAACATCAACATTGCTGCTCTCAGTGAAGTTCGCCTTCATGAGGAAGGCAGCCTTCAAGAACATGGTGCCGGCTACACACTGTATTGGTCAGGCAAACCCAAAACCGAAAGTCATCATTCCGGAGTTGGCTTCATGATTAAAAACTCCATCGCCTCTAAACTTGAAAATTTGCCAACAGGTCATTCCGATCGCATCATCTCCTTACGCCTCCCGCTACACAACAAGCAACATGTTGTTCTCTTCAGCATATATGCCCCAACTCTCCAAGCTGACCCTACAGAAAAAGACAAATTCTACACCGATCTGCGCCGCCTTAATCAAAAGGATCCTGCAGATGATAAGATCATAATCCTTGGTGACTTCAACGGCCGAGTAGGTAAGAACTCTGAAGCCTGGAAAGGAGTACTAGGCAAGCATGGAGTTGGAAACTGCAATGACAATGGTTGCCTCTGGCTAGAGTTTTGTGCTGAGCAGCAGCTTACCATCACCAACACTATCTTCCAGCAGAAAGACAGCCTGAAGACAACCTGGATGCATCCTCGATCTAAACACTGGCACCTCATTGACTATATCTTAGTGCGCCAGAGAAACGTTCGCGATGTCTGTCACACCCGAGTGATGCCTAGTGCAGAATGTCAAACAGACCACCGCCTTGTGCGCTGCAAACTTAACCTCCACTTTAAGCCCAAACCTAAGAGGGGCGGCATTCTGGGGAGGAGGCTCAAAGTTAACAATCTTCAAACAGCTGCAGTGAGAGACAGCTTCCAGGCAAACCTTCAAACTAGGCTTGAAGACTGTCCCATAGATTTCTCCTGAAGCGCTTTGGCAACATATTAAAAATAGCATCCTGCAGTCCTCTGAGGAATCCTTAGGGTTCTCCGCAAAGAAAAACAAAGACTGGTTTGATGAAAACAATCCAGACATCCAGGAATTGCTGGCAAAGAAGAGATCTGCTCACCAAGCACACCTCGCTCAACCATCTTGCCATGTAAGAAAAGCAGCCTTTCGTCTTGCATGCAGTAAACTCCAACAGAAACTTCGAGACATCCAGAACAAGTGGTGGCTCAACCTAGCAAAAAAGACTCAACTATGCGCAGATTTGGGTGACCACAGAGGATTCTATGAGGCTCTGAAAGCAGTGTACGGACCCACACACCAAGTTCAAAGCCCCCGACTCAGCGCAGATGGCCAAACGCTTCTCACAGATAAAACCTCCATCCTGAATCGATGGTCTGAACACTTTCAAACTCTCTTCAGTGCCAACCGTGTAGTCCAAGACTCAGGAATCCAGCTCACCCCAAAACAAATGGTGAAAAATGAATTGGATATAGCCCCTACTATGGGGGAGACCCTTAAGGCCATACAGCAGATGAAAACCGGCAAGGCAGCTGGGGTCGACGGAATCCCACCTGAAATCTGGAAACATGGAGGCCAAACGCTCCATGCTAAATTTCACGAGCTAGTTGTGCGCTGTTGGGAACAAGGTGAACTACCACCAGATCTCCGTGATGCAATCATCATCACCCTGCACAAGAAAAAAGGAGTAAAGTCAGACTGCTCAAACTATCGAGGCATAACTCTGCTCTCCATTGCTGGAAAAATCCTCGCAAGAATACTATTGAACAGATTGGTACCCGCTATCGCAGAAGAACTTCTACCTGAAAGTCCGTGTGGTTTCAGAGCCAACAGAAGTACCACAGACATGGTATTTGTTCTCAGACAACTGCAAGAGAAGTGTAGGGAACAGAACGAGGGTCTCTATGTAACTTTCGTTGATCTCACCAAAGCCTTTGACACTGTGAGCAGAAAAGGTCTGTGGCAGATCTTGGAACGATTAGGATGTCCCCCCAAGTTCCTCAAAATGATTATCCTGTTACATGAGGGGCAGCGCGGCCAAGTCAGATATGGCGATGCACTCTCTGAGCCCTTCCCAATAGCCAATGGTATGAAACAAGGTTGCGTTCTCGCACCCACTTTATTCACAGTTTTCTTCAGCATGATGCTCCAAAGGGCCATGGCAGACCTCGACGAACAAGACGGCATTTATATCCGATATCGTACCGATGGGAGCCTTTTCAACCTAAGGCGACTGAAGGCCCACACCAAGACCCTGAATCACCTTGTCCGCGAGCTGCTTTTTGCTGACGATGCCGCCCTTGTTGCCCACACAGAAGCAGCTCTGCAGCGCTTAACATCCTGCTTTGCAGAGGCGGCTGAGCTTTTTGGGCTGGAAGTCAGCTTGAAGAAGACAGTAGTTCTCTACCAACCAGCACCACAAGATGATTACCTTCATCCCCACATCACCATTGGCGAGTCAGAGCTTCAGTCAGTCCAGCAGTTCAGCTCTCTGGGTAGCATCATCTCCTTAGATGCCACGATCGACAAAGAGATAGACAACAGAATAGCAAAGGCAAACAGAGCTTTCGGAAAACTCCATAAAAGAGTCTGGTGCAATAAACACCTGAAGAAAAGTACAAAGATCAGTGTCTACAGAGCCGTGGTACTGTCTACTCTTCTGTACGGGTCTGAATCAGGGGTCATCTACCGCCACCATCTGCGACTCCTCGAACGCTTCCATCAGTGCTGCCTCCACACAATCCTAAACATCCACTGGACTGACTACGTGACTAACGTTGCTGTCCTTGAACAGGCAGACGTCACCAGTATTGAGGCCATGTTGCTGAAAACGCAGCTGCGTTGGGCAGGGCACGTCTCCAGGATGGCGGATCACCGCCTCCCTAAGATCGTGTTCTATGGTGAACTTGCCACCGGCTGCCGCAAGAGAAGAGCTCCAAAGAGGAGATATAAGGAATCCCTGAAACAACACCTCAGCCTAGGCCATATTGACCACCATCAGTGGTCCACCCTGGCCTCCAATCGGGAGATTTGGAGACACACCATACATAACGCTGCTGTCTCCTTTGAGAGCACGCGTAGAATCAGGCTCGAGGAGAAAAGACAGCACAGAAAGAACCGTGCCTCGACTATACCACCCAAGGAGACCCTCCGGTGTGCTCTTTGCAGCCGGTCTTGCCTATCCCGCATTGTCCTTTTCAGCCATCAACGCGCTTGCAATAAGCGTGGGCAAAGCCCTTCCCAAATCTTCGTCCGCGAAGCCAAGCCATGAGTCTGCAAATTGTCCATCAGGAATAAAAATCTCATAAATCTACGTCATAAATATTTAAGGGGGGAAATTTTGCATTTTGATTTAACTGTTTTCTTTTTTCTTACCTTTTTCCTATGTTATGAATTGCCTTTCATTTATCCACTCTCTTCCCCAAAATGGGGAAATAATTGCACTTTTTTCTTCACCTAGTCTCCATTTCTAGCAAGATTTTTCAGCCCAGGATTTTTAAGGAAATCCTCTGTCTCTCTGAATACCTTTCTTATGTTACTAACAATGCTCTCTCATGAGCTCAGTGTTAGGTTCCTCCTTTTCTGATCTGTTGGTTCCACATAACAATAATCCAAGTGATCCTAACACTCTTTTGAAAAATAATGTGTTATTGGCAGCTGTAAGGTCCATAGGACTTGTGATAACTTGTGATAACTTGTTTCTACTCTTCATTTTAAAAAAGATTAAAAAAACCTTATCATCCAGCTCCTGTTAATGCTGGCTAACATCACCATTAGGTGTTTGCTGTCTGCACTGGATGAAGTCATTCACTAAGTACCATTTATAGGATACATGCCCACATGATGAAATAAACCAGAGATTATCAAAGGCTTTAATTGTTTTAGAAGACTCTGGATGAGACTGTGAAGAGAGAAGGCATCAAACCGAGAACAAAACTTAAGTCCTGCAAGACACTATTGTAACATCTCCAGTGTGGTATCACACAGCCACATTAATAAACTCTCACTTCTCCTTAAGTTGCCTCAAAGACCATGGAAATTGTCTGGTGGCAGGAGGTAGCAGACACTGAAGTCCTACTAAGAACAAATGCATCAGGGATTTCTCTAATATACATTTGAAGTGGTTTGCCATGTGATCTAAATGTGTGAAGGCAGATTATCCCATAAGACATTTACATGTGGTAAACACTCTTGTAGGAATCAGCTTAAGGGTTATAAAGATTGTCTAGAGATAATCCTAAAAATGTGAAAACTCCACTGATTTATGAGCTCATGATGCTCCTGGCAACAACAAAAAATGGCAGAGAATGATTTACAGGGGCATAAGTACATTTGAAACAACCAGTGTCCAGCTAGCCGAAGAAAAGGGAGCCCTTTTTTTTTTTTTCCTTTTTTGAGAAGGAGCTACTCTAAATTAAGTCTGACAATTGTGTGGTGAAAACATTCATTTGATTTCATAATCATAGGAGAACTCATCATCAGGATTAATGTAGAGAGGAATTTGTTTGCTGCCATCATGGATAATAAGCAGAACAGAACAGTCTCTAAGGACTAGCTAGTTCAACTTTTTACAGCTCAAGTTTTCCAGTTCCTGTTCTAAATACCTTATGAAGCTGTAACAAATCTAATCTCATTTCTGAATTGTCTTCCTAACAGAGTTTCTCATAACACGCATCATAGCTTTCAAGTGGGAGACAAGAGATAGGGATTTGTTGGCATCTGCTGAAGTGATACTTGGTGGAAGTGATATTTTTAAGGTCTTGTTGCAGCAGCTATTTGTCTCTACTGTCCTTGACACCTACTTTATTTTAGTCTAACTATTTGATTTCAGGTATGAGAAGAGAGTTCAGAACCTGACTTATTCTTTGACATAAAGCAGAAGCTCTTACCTAATTCAGAAAGATTGAAGTCCAACTGGAAGGAAAAGTTGGAGGTTTAAAAACATTTTACTCTAATTGACAGATTGATGATGAGCTTGGAAGCTAAAAGCATATATATATATATGTATGATTGCGACTGAGATATTTGTGAAGCCATCTTATCTGGTGGTAGCAGTTCTTTTTCACATTAATCGTCCAATTGATGTTAATGCTAACTTGGCTGAAGAATACCAGAATGAACAATTTGTGTTGCTCGTAAGTAGCTCTTGCTGAAGCTGTCTTGATAAGTCCTGCTAGATTAAATAAGCTGCTAAAAGCTTCTGCTCCAGTGAAATTTGACAAACTAGGCATTTTCCCTGCTTCTGCAGCTGGTTCATTATGACATGTGGTACAATATGTTCTCTCTAGTTTCCCACAGATAGAAGATTTGATATTATTGATTCATGTTGCTTGGTTCCAGACATAACACAAACTGAAATATTAGAAAGTAGAAAACTAAACTTACTGATTTTTTTTTTTAAGCTGAAGTAGCAAAGCATTTTATTTCCTACAATGAGTGTTCCTTGAAATACTTGAGGAGCCAGATGTTCTTACAAATCGGACAAAAATAAACTTTGAGTATAAATTAAAATTCCAAGAAGGATTTCATTATGTCAATTCTGATTTCACTCATTTTCCAAAAATTACAGACCTATAAAATTTTCTGTCTTAATTGCCAGTCAGTGTTCCAGGGATGGATACCACTGAACTGCTTTTCCAGTTCATGTGTAAATTGTAAATGTAATAGTGGAAATTAATAACTATGGCAGCTTTGTTATCCAAGATCATGAACTTGTCTGGATATTCAATAACCTGCATTTCTAGTCCTTTCAAATGTTCCTTGGCAATGGAGTGCTGCAAAATGCTAATAAGAATCAAAACACCTACTGGGGTACCTCTGTATCCTTAATAGAAACCAAAGGTTTCTGAATTAGATAAAATAAAAAAGTGAGGCTTGGCTGTTCTATCTTAGAGCTGACATATCGAGACTTTTTCTCCTAGAGTTCTGGTTTGGTTTGTTGTTTTGGTTCCAACCCCCCCACCCCCTTATTTTTCATATTGGCTTACATTATATTTGAGTATGTGTCTTTTTGGCATACCATAGGTCTTTACAGTTCAATTCCTAGAAATACAGATAGATTCTAGATCGGGCATGGGCACAGAGTCTTGCTGTCAAATCAGCCAAAGCACAGAGCCAGAACATATGCTGGCCTTTGTGTTTTTATGCTTGTTGTGAGAAGACAGAGCATTTGGCATAAAAAATTTTAAGTAACAAGGTAATTAAGCAACGTTTTTAGAATGCATCTGAAGTAGTGGGTGATTTTATAATGCAACCACACTTTGTGACTCAGGATCTTTGATCTGGCAAATAGAAATTGAATTTCATTGTATCATTCTATAGCAATCAAAACCGTGCCTTCAAATTACCATTGCTGCGTAAAGATTACATATTTCTAGATTTACAAGTGAATTTTGTACATCTCATCTAACCTAACAGATCCACAGAGATTTCCAATACTAATCCAAACTTTAAAAGTACAGCATAAATGTCAAAATATGATCACAACTACATAGCTATTGTCAAGTGACAGTGGAAAGCATTCAGGATCAAGTTTTTTAACACTTAATACCACTTACTGGTCAAAAAATTTGCCACTCAACAAATTCCACGAAGTATCCCAAAATGGGAACTGAATTCATTCCAAAGCCACTTACTGACTCTGAAGGAAGAAATGAGGGACTCGGACTACCCTTTATTACCAAGGCAAATTACCTCATTTTTCAATGATCAGGGAACCCCTTCTAACGTACTCATACAAACAGCTTCAAATTTGCTCATACAAAGCAGGGACGTGAGTCAAGGTATTACATGTCTTGGAGAGCGCTTTAAGGCTTGGTCGACTGAGTATCCATCCTGTCTCAGCAACTTTTTAAAATTGAAACATTTGTTTTATATCAGTCTTAGGATTTCATGAGGTGGATTACTCTGTTCCCATTAAAAAAAGATAATAAATGAATTTTTTGAGTCTACCTCATTTGTGATCATTTTCATTCCCCCATTTCTTATTCCCCCATTTCGGTTGCGCATTTTTTCTAGTATTCAGCACCAAAACTTCTACTGGAACCTGAGGGAAAAGATCTATTTAGTTTGGGAGCTGTTATGTAGAATTTATTTGAATTTATTTTTGTTTTGTTTTCTTTTGTTTTTATTGTTTCATTTTGTTTTATTTTGTTTTATATTTTGTTTTATCTTTTGTGATAGAATTTCTACTCCTCTGTTTTTATTTCCTTGACATTTATGTGGCTAGAGAACTTCATATGATTTGTATCAGTTTTCTATAAAGTAGCTCATACACTTCTGATATTTCTTGCCTTATTCCTATAATTTCTGAATTTTGAGGATATTTTAGCCAGTGGTTTTCTGCACTCTTCCTAAAAAGCAGATATAATTTTTCATCTCTCTATTCACCGGATGACATTTCCTTCAAGTTTATTGTTCTATTTGTAATGCTAACATCATGAATGTTTGCCTTTTTGTTTTAAAAACCTTTCAGGTTTCCTATATAGTTCCTTATCTTTTTAGTCCATTTGACTTCATTAACTAGTTCCCAGGGTTTCTTAGTTCACCCACTTGAAATTAAGAGCCTGCATTGCAGAATTGCTTTTGTTTGTCCATCCATTTAAAGTAAAGCAACTCATGATCACTTTTTCATGGCAACTTTTTTATGATGGCCCTTACTATTTGCCCAAACA
Source organism: Bucorvus abyssinicus (assembly GCA_009769605.1). NCBI lineage: Eukaryota > Metazoa > Chordata > Aves > Bucerotiformes > Bucorvidae > Bucorvus > Bucorvus abyssinicus. Next base: position 16,139,165 of record CM020063.1, read on the forward strand.
AAGTCTAGAAGACCCTTGCCTCTCACAGATCCAGTTGTTTGTCAGCTAAGAGCTAGCTCTTCCAGGTCTAACTAGCCCTATGTTATTCATAGATTGGAAATCCAGTGTTACAGACTCCAATAATGAGGCAAATTTGCAGTAGTATTCGTCTCAAATAAAATTACCAAGATCTTTGTTTATATCCAAATCTAATGTCAAGGATTCTCAGAGACTTCCAACATTAATCACAATAAATTTGCACCATCATTATTGATCTGAAACTGATTTTTTCACTCAGATTTTCTTTTATTTTTATTAGCTCTTATTCACAGTGTTATCACTAGTCTTCAGTGTGGCACCTTCATCCTTATGTTTGTCTGCTCCTCTAAATCCTACACCTATGCTTCAGTTACAGTAGCTCTTTGTTACTTTTACCATCTCTGGTTTCATACCTTGGACTAGTAGCTCTTCATCCATTTTTCTTCCAGGGTCCTTGTGTTCATACAATAAAGGTTTCAGCTGGATTTTATTAACCACACTTAAAAATTTCTTGATAGCAGGTATTTAGTGTAATTTTAAAATAGGTTTTTGCCCCTTTCTCCAAATACCAGCAGAGCTTTTTTTTTTTTTTTTCCTCAGCAAGCATAGCACAAAATCAAGTAACATTCTAGGAGTGTAGTCAGGACTCTGAAAATAATTACAGTAGGAATAAAAGTCAAGTGTTACTCAACCTTTTCACTGAAATAAAACAGGATTATTCTTTTTAGTCCTACTTTAAAAATTGGATTAATAAATCTGGATTGAGAAACAGTCAAGTTTTTGATCCAATTCACGAAAAACCTCCAAAATTCTTATTATCTCTGAAACTGAAATACTTTTTTCTTTTTCTTTTTTCTTTTTTACAAAATTAAATATAAGTACTGGTCTGTATTTGCTGTCTCATTGCCCTACAGCAGAATCAGGAAGCCTGGAAATGTCAGCTCAGTGGCAGCAGGCAAGGCCAGGCAGCTCTGCCATAAAGGGGCTGAAAGTGGGACCTTGAGTGCCTTGCCTTGCTTTGAGGCTGGCAACCTCTAAGGCTCTCCATACTCATAGTGCTGGATGTCTTCATTTCCTGGCACTTTCCACATCCTCCCCAAAAAATTTGCAAAGTCAGAATTGACCATATTCATCTTCAGAAGTGTGATTTTTAAAAAATGAAAATATAAATTTCTGCTTGAAAAAAAGAAATCCTGAAAGACAATCCAGAAACAGTCCTAATAAAAACTCCCATCAGAAACATCCCTCTTTTATTTGAAGTCTTAAAACTACGTTATGTTTAGAAGCAGCTCAAAGCCATCATTTTGGGCCACAGCTTGGGAAACAAGGACTATTTATTTTAAATCAGTTGAAGGTTTTAATTCTGATAAAGGTTGAAAGCATTTCCTCTTCCTGGAACAACTCTCTCTGAGCCATTAACTTCCAGAGACTACTGCATGCAGCTGGTGAAAATTCAAGTTGCTCAGTTCATCACCCTAGATACCACAGTAAAAATTAGTCTTTATTTATTCTAATAATTTCTAAGGAGCAATATCTGAAATAGACTTCTAGATCCATACGAAAAAGAATGGATCTGAATGTTCAGCAGGGGTCTCAGAAGAGCAAAGGGTTAATTATAATTTTGATGCTGGAATAACATATATGAAAGTCTGGCTCCAAACCATGGTTCAGTGCTCAAAAACAATACTGCTATGACCTGAATCAGCATTATCTAGCTGCGCAAGAAATAATTAGATAGTTAAAAAGGTGACTGTCAAATCCTGACTGCTAGCAATATCTGTCTGAAAGATTTAAAGCCCACATAAATGGTTTAATAGTTGCAATTTCATAATTAAAATCATATCAATAATTAAAATATTCATTGTAATAATTTCAACTACAGTTGTTTAAAATGTTACCATGATGTTTACCTAAATACTAAGTTACCATTCACTCCTTGGTTGCCAAACAATAGTGGGGTGAAAAACAATCCACAGCATATTTTCAATACTTTCAAAAGTTAGAACAGATTTTTGGTTAGAAAAGGTGGAAAACCACCTCTGCTCTGAATTACAATGAATTTCATTAATTAATGTTTTAATGTATGTGTAATTTTAACAGATGTTAATATATTAAATAACACATATTTTAACATGTTCGCTTTTAGTGACACAAAATAAACACAGCAAAGAAGAAAAAAATAAGTTCTACCTACTACAAACTTTTCCAGGAAGGCTCAAATTTTAAGTAGGAATTCCCAGTGGTGTTCGGATGACAACCTGTAAATACCTACCTGTGAAATAGCACACATCTGTTCATTTTCTAAATAAATAATTACCAAATGAACAATTTTATATTATACATAATTATAATGATAAATTTTGAATTTGTTAAATGCTTTTGTAAAATGCCTATAACATTATATTTTGTAACATAAATCAGTAAGATTTTTATAAACATAACTGTATTTTTAAAAAATATATATTTAACAATAATATATATTTAACATTAAATTATATTAATTTCCCATAATTCTGCTATTCTTGTAGACACACAGAAAAAAGACACAAAATATATCAGACAACAGATCAGATGCAAAAGATTTGCCTATATTTATTTTCAATTCCTGAAAACCTTCTCATGGACAACCTAATACCGGTAGAGCTTACCACTCCTAGCAGTCAGCAAATAAAGCAGACTTACGAAAAACACCATACTGTCACTTGAATTTGTCTTTGAGGCCAAGCAGATAGCTTCAGCAACTGCACTGACCACACCAAACACTTGGATTGCATATTTGGCAGGACAAGTTAGAAAAGAAGAGCTGCAATTTCTCACCTGATGGTTGCTCATGGAAGAAATCAGTCGAGTGACTCCTTTTCAGCAAGGTGAGCACTGAAGCTGATGACTCGCAATGATCTGTATCTCAGGAGTAAAGCTGAGGAGATGGCATTGATGTCCTTCTCCTCACATCCTGAGGGGTACAGGGTACACTGATGTCTCCTCTGAGGAACAACTTATGCTGCAAGTTCAGCTCATCCACCATAGGCTGTGTTCAGCCCCTGAGGAACTGTAGCTCATACACTACAGGAAAGAGCCTTTACAGAAAAAAATGTATGTTCCTGCAACCACATTTAAAATTAACTTGTTAAAATCTACTTTGAAAAATCTAAATGATACCCTTCCTATTTGTTGTTGGTCCTGCTTCTGTTCTTGAGGCACTCCTGATCTAACTCCATATTGCTCATCTACCAAGGCCACCCAACACAGTAATACATGTCTTTGTTATTTAAGCCAAACAGAATGTGAGAATATGAACTGAAAACTCCAGCTTCATAAAGGAGTTGGACAAATGAGTGACTATTTTGCTGGTCACTCTGGGTCACCATCCAAGAATGATGAACCCTATGGCACATCTGATATGGGTTTGGGCAGTTTTATTCACCTTCACAGTCATAACAGGTTAGGACAATGTGTGAAGCAGGGGTTAAAAAGGATTCATCTACTCCTCGACAGGCATTCCTACATGTTTAGTTAGATTCAGATTCAGGGCTTTGGCATAAACGAATGAAAAAGCAAGTGCAGAAGAATTCGGATTAACGACTCAGTTCTCCTGGGTAATCATCCAGCAGTTACAAGATATGCCAAGTTTAGCAATAGGCCATAATTCTGCAAACAAGATACTTTAATACAAGCTTTGTTATATCAGGTTTTCCTGTTTCCTAAGGTTCTGTTCTTCAGATAACGCAAATAATTCACTTGAGACAATTGCTTATGATGAGCCAACTCTGTTGAAACTAAGAGGTTTTGAAATTTTCTCTTGCTTTCTCTAGGGATTTCTGTTGTAAAAATGGGTTATGATGTGACCCTTAAGAGAACTTGGTATAGGAGGACCTTTAAAGGCAAAATATTATTTTTTTTGTCACGGTAACAATCTGAGTAGGCATTCTGGAAGTTATATTATGAATATTTGCACTATGTCCAGGATAACCAATTGCATTATTTTACATTACACATTTTGCTCAGTGATAAGAATTATGGTTTTTTGGGATGCAAACTTGGAACTGCCCTAATTCTTTGTTTTCACTTTTTTTTTTTCCTAAAAATGTGAATGAAATGTCCCACGTTAGCATCTCAGCCAAAGGAAACCTAAAGGAGATTTATCACTTTTCCTTTCAGATATAAAGGGAGGGAACAAATCCTCCCATTAAAAAACGGTACTTTTAGTGGACTTACCAATCCTTTGCTAGATAAATTAAAATACTAAATTACTGAAAGATTATAAACCTGTTTGGGTATCTGATCCCAGCTCCTTTGTGATTACAGGAATGAGAAATCATCCTGAATGTCATGGACATCCAAGACTGGTAAAAGCTGATAATGGAAAACACTATCCCCCCTACCCACAGTAAGGGGCTCTTACTAACCCATCTTTTTCTAACCATGAATGTTATCTGTGACAGTGTCAGTGAGGGTTTGCTGGACTGACCTTAGAGAAAGGATTTCAGACTCTGCCCTCTTCGCTGCCTCCTGAAATTCAGAGCCTCACTCTAACACTGTGGCTGAAACGATTTAACACTTTCCTCCTTCTCTTTCTTCCCCAGCTGCATGTTCCTTCCTCCACTCTTTGTGCTAAACCTTACATATATGGGCCAGCTCCAAAACCATCAATAAGTCTCTACCTGCAGCACAGATTAATTTCCTGTGGGAAGCATAATTTTAATTTCATGACTTAACATTGTTCTGTATTTCGTGTTCAGTATTCTAGTCATGCTATTTAAGTAATTTGTGTTCTATACAGAGGCCAACAAAAATTTTCATTAGAATTGGCATTTTCTCTGCAAGACCCCATTCCCGTAATGTTTTTCTGTTTCTACTGTTATTTTTATTCCTGGGGTAGATTCAAAAATCCACTGGTGGAAAAATGAGTGTGAAACTGGGGCCTTAAGATCCCCTGTGTCAGGGGATGGGGGGCAGGGGAGGAAGTGAAACTTCTTTATTAATAAATGTTTAAACTTTTTATTACATAAAATGGTCTAACAAGGACATACTTTTCAAAAACAAAAGATTGGAGTTTTGGACTCTCACCAATTTTTATTGGAGAGAGAGATTAATGCAGAATATGTTTCCAAAACACTGGCACTAGGGAGCTCTGAAGCAATTTTATATTTAAGATACTCCCTTTCCTTCTGCCTTCCACTTGCTGTTCTGCTGATCAAGGCAGTTTTAACTTTTCAAGACTTTTCAGAAAACATTACAAAGAATGCAACTTCATTAGTATTGTACAGAAAGTCATGATAAGTAGGTGTGAATAGTTCCCAATCAGCTTTCGAAGGGGAAGAAAATACAGATTCTTCCTATACGTCTGCTCTGAGTAGACTTAACTCACCAGAGGAGCAATGTAAATCAGGCCATGCTGAAAAGCTAGTTGACAACTCATATCACAACTAACTAGTTGAAAGAATGGAATTGGACGTGCCTATTTTATGCTGATTACTCTCTCTGCTGTGGTAGTCCTGCAGAGAACATTGTAAGTATGTATTAAAAATAGTAGGAAAAGAACCCATAAAAATAGAATTCATAATACAGTGGATAACTGGGTAAACAAGATTGTGTAGCAATAGGTCTGCTGGACGCTCTTTGTAGAGACTCTCCTCCTGCCAGAGAAATGAATGCTGGCAGGAGCAGAGAGACCTCGGCTCACCACTCCAGGCAGGATGTGTACCCTTCCAAGAAGCGCCTCTCCAATCTGTTCTTGCAACCTGGTTCTGGAGGCTCCAGGAAATATGTTCTGTTAGTGCCTGTAGTGTGAGAAAGTAAAGCCTCCTGTTTTATTACGTCGACCCACAATATCAGAGGCGGGTGTTGGTGCTGTGGCAGTAGAGGCTGAACCTTCCCACCAACACTCCGTTAAATTTTGTTGTCGTGAGACAGACGGCAGCAGAGGGGCAGTTTGACAAAACGGCCTCTGGCATGGCAGTGCCTGTGGAGCAAAGGTGTGTGACTGAATTCCTCCATGCGGAAAAAACTGCACCCACTGACACGTTTACAGAGACCAAGCGGTGGGTGCCAGCACAGTGAGGGGGCGGGTGCCACGTTCCAGCAGTGGTGACAGTGACGGTGGGTCACCTCTGTGGGTGCAGATTGTTACGAGTGCAGCACGCAGGGTCTTGTTCATCGCTGGTGAAAATGCACAGCCCGTGGGGGTGACTGTGTCAAAAATTAGTGTTTTGTAGCTGAGAATCTGCTCTGTCAGTGTTATTGTATCTGTTGTAGTTTCCGTGCCGTTTCCAAATAAGTAGGAGACATTACTTTCAGGGTGACTTATGTAAATCTTATGTTGCTGTGCACTAGCATGCTCATTGCTTTTTAGTTGCAGCTAGAACTATTACTTACTGACAGCAAGTGAACCCTGTAATGCAGCTCAGAGGTTACTTCAATATTGCCCAACTAGCTAGATGATTGGTTTGAAATGGATCATAGTGAAGTTGGCAGTTAATTATTCTTATGGAGGGGGAAAGCTGCGTGAACTTTAGGGAATTCTGGCAGCTGCCCCATGCTCAGTTGTGGAGAAACCTCTGCGCTTCCTGGAGCCGTCTCCCCCTCAGACTCCTTCTCCACCACTTCCCGACCCCATCTTCTGGGCACCACCCTGCAGGGCATGTGCCCAAGGGGTAAGCCCTTGCAGGCTTGAGAACAAATAATTTTCATACAGGTAAAATGAATTGGAGTGTATATTCTGGAATTTTGGGAAAAACACCTTTCAGACCAACACCACCTAGCAAGAACCATGCATCACTGATTTCAATGAGCTCTCGAAAAAATCTTCTAAAAGTGTAAATGTCTGCATGGTTTGTGTCTCTTTCCTGACAATTCTCTCCCTTCTTTGGATCAAACTCACACACTATCAGCTAATAACAGTGGGAAACTCTAAGTGGAAGTTACCCTGTGATTTAATTGTGATTGTTGTGCTTTTAAAAAAGGAATGAAAATTAAATATCTGCATATTTAGAAGTATTTTAATTTTTCTTTTGAGTTTATTTAATATTTTTGGAACCCTACCCAAACATAAAATAAAATATATGCAAGACACATGTAGTGTAGTAAATCTACCAGACAAATATTTTCTTCACCAAAGCACTAAGAAATCTTGTTTAAAATCTTGGCACTTCTGACCTGCCAAAGCCACGCTTAGGAAACTTTAGTGCGTGTAATCAGTGCTTAGACCCTGCATTACAAGGACTCTGGCAGGCATGACCACAGATGTATTTTATATGTCTCAATAAGTTAGGAATAGAACCACCTGAAAATATCTGCAGAGAGAATTTATGTGAAATGGTAATGAAGTTTTGATTTGTATCGGAATGATGTGTTGGTCTGAAAAATGCGAAAGGACAACAAGCCGACAGGTTTTCTAAGGGCCCTTTGATTTTTGTGGTGATCAGAGAAGGAAGTAATTACTGAGAATAGCTGGTTAGAACAAAAATGAGTAAGGAGAGAAAAAGAATATAAGGTGTCCCTGACTTTTACTTAAAATTCCCCAGATGTCTTTGGCATCTTTTTCCTGCAGTGGAGCATGATTTGTGTGTTTCGTGTGCCTGTGTACATGGCTGCATTGCTGTGGTCTTTTGCAAGCAGATTTTTGCAGGGATTTTTGCTTGCGGCAGCTGGAAAAATGTGCATCAATGCTGAGCACTCTGTTGTGCATGAGTCCTGCTTTCAACAGACCGTATCTTCAAAGTGCATGTAGAGGTATAGTAAGACGTCCTGGTATTTGGGAACTTGTTTGTGGGTTTTTGGCCTGGAGAGGCTGAGAGCACTCGGTGCTCCTTTCAGAAAAGTAACTCCGGGCATGTCTCACCCTTGTTCTAGAAATATCCCTAGGTGATCTGAGCTCCAGCAGAATGAGAGGTGATAAAACAAGTCAAAGAAGTAATGAATTTTATTGGAGCACTTGCAAATGTTTTTTCCAGGAGCAGTTAAATCTCCAAGTGAATGTTAGTGGTGAATATTTCATAGCTTTGTACAATCTCTGATGTTGATAGCTACCTTAAACAAATTCCTTCTAGTAACTGTAAGTGGTCAGAACTTTAATTCAAGATTTTCAGAAGCAGAAGCATTAACATCTCCAAACTCCCAGTCCACCAGAAAACTGGAACTGCCTAGTGCTCTTCAGTTCTAGAGCAGTAGGACCTAGAAAAGCCTTTGTTTTTAAATGTGAGCTGTGTACATACGGAAATGCCCTTGGGACTTCAGACAAAATGTCTGAGCAGATATGTGAGTGATTGAGTATTAGAGCAAATGCCTCAAATTAAAGACACGTATTTTGGGACTGGGGAGTCTTTAGGTTATTGTGAACCAAACCCCATGTTCTAATGGAAAAGAAAGGCATGTGCTGTGGAAAACATCTTTTGTTCAACAAATGCCTTAGAGTGAAAATAGCTAACAACTCTGACAGCTGGAATGGGTGAAGTTAAATACTTGGTTCGCTATATGATGTACTGGACAGTGTGGTACAAGTGAAGACGGTGTAATTTGAAACACCCTTGAGGCCCCTGGAGGCCACCTGGAGTCCAAGTGGGAAAGGACTGGGAAGCTGAAAGATACATTTCCTTCTAATTGTCTTCAGTCCCCCTCTCCGAGGAAAGTATGATGTGCCAGTGTGGGTGTGATAACACCTCTGAGGCCACCACCATAGCCATGTCTTCTCTGAGCGTGTCATAGTTCAAAACTGAGTCTGACGCTTTTTCAAGGATTCTGGAGCTGTTGGAGACTGTTACCTGTGTAGGATACCTTATAGTGCACTTACGGTACACCATATTCATCTTGATTTTTCTTATGCTATTAAAAATACACTTTGATTACTCATCTGTACTTCTGCTGGCCTGCACCTACATTGCCGTTTCTTTAAATTTGACTGTAGACACTTTCAAAGTTAGAGCTCTAGACTAAGTGAGAGGTGCAAATTTCAGAGACTCCATCTGAGCCCTAAAAAAGATAATGTTATTTGATACCAATAAAGAAAGAAATGGAGTTCACTATGGCAGTTTTCTGCTAGGAGTACCATGAAGGCAGACCAGATGTTTTTGTCTAAAAGATAGGCTCTTGGAAAGTATGATCTTGTATTTTAAATGTAACCAAAGGTCTTGTTTAATTGCACTTGTGCTTGTGTAAATCTGGAATGATTCACTTGCAAGTGATGTAGTAGTTCTGGTGTAATTTCATGCAAGACAGATCATTATCAGCTGCAATTAACTGACACAGTCTTGTTTAAATGAGGATTTCTCTCAGTACAGGATGTTTTTTCTTAACCCTCTCACTCCATTTCCAGTGCATTGCAACTATTGAATTACTTTGGTGGTAAAATTTGTAATTGTTAATTTTCAACCCAAATACACTAAATTTCCCCAAATTTGAAAAAAAAAAACACCAACCCTCTCACCATTGAAGCTGAGTTATACTAGAGTAAGAATATATCTTATGCCATAGTTTCATATCTGAAAAGGACTCAAGTCACATCATTTGATCCAGATGTGGGTCTAAAACATCCTCAATCCAGACTCAGGAAACATTAAAATTTAAGACTGTTTCCACAGTGTTTACTCAGCCAAGTTGTACACATGTGTTATTGTCTATTCCTGGTTTCCTTATTAAATGGAAACCTTAATGTATCATTTTATTATTTACGGTCTATCATAAAACCTACAGGATATGCAATGTGAAGAGTTAAGACTGAGGAAGTTAAAGGTTAGCATTTGGCTTTCCTGACTTAGACTGTATGTTGCTTGGTTCGTGTTAGCTTGCATGTAGTTTCTTACGTAAATTTACTTGTTTTATGGAAATTGTAAGAGCTGCAAGGCCCCTTTTGGCTCCCTCAAAGCTGTTACTCGGTTACCATCTTGTTCTTTAGAAGTGATTTCATGTGTGTTTAGGGCTCATCCCAGATCTGAATTCTGACCAAATTGTTAAATAAACAGTGATTATTCTAACTGATTAGTATGAAAACTGCCATAAGGGCAAGCGGAAAGCTTGTTATTCGGTTTAAGCCATTGCTTGTTTTAAATCTGTTTGTTGTAATAGATGGAAAAGGACTTTTACATGCAGTCCTGTTCTTGCTACACGTGTTACTCCACCACCGAAACTAGAGAAGGAGGTTTCAGGGAGGGCTCCCGTGAAGCAATGCTGTGCGCTCCCCCTGCCGGCAGCCACCCTCCGATCACCCTCCCAACGGAGGGCTGCCGGGTCGGGGACCCCCATCTCTCCTCCCGCTTTGCCCCTGCTCCTTCCTGCACTGGATCTCACCCCAGCCGCGCCAAGGTCGTTCGGGCAGAAAAGAAAAAGAGAGTGAAAGAGAAGAGGGGGAGGGAAGAAAGACGCAGCGAAGGAGGGAGAGAAGAAAAAGGAGAGGAAAGAGGAAGAGGAAGGGGAGGAGAGGAAGGGATGAACAGAAGAAGAGAGAGAAAGAAAGAAAAGAGAGAGAAAGAAAAAGAAATAAAAAGAAAGGAAAAAAGAAGTGAAAGAAAATATTCTCTCTAGTGCTAAGAGGGGTGGAGGAGCGGGAATAAACAGCTGGTGGGAGAAAAGAGGAAGCCAGATTGCTTCTTCTGACAGGAGTTTATGGTTAGGCCAGTTTGGTTGTAATGTCAAGCTGCATCCTTAGACAAAAACGGGACAGTTTCAGTTTAGCTGCATGTTAAACTTACAAAAAAGGGTGAAAAGTTACTTGTCAGAAGGAAACTAACAATGTGTAGGGAAAGGCTAATTTCCAGTTACTAGAAGAATCACTAGCAGTAATTCATATATAGATACAAGGTATATGTTGGAGAGTGCTAGAAAAGAACCATATCTTTGGTGTCTATGATTGTAAGTGACTTTTGTGTGACCAAACTGCAAATGAAATGTCTGCTTTAGATATTTAGTCATTTGGTTCATCCATTGCCCTTTTTTCCTGCTCTACAAGTCATCATCATCATCATGGCTTGGCTTCGCGGACGAAGATTTGGGAAGGGCCTTGCCCACGCTTATTGCAAGCGCATTGATGGCTGAAAAGGACAATGCGGGATAGGCAAGACCGGTTGCAAAGAGCACACCGCAGGGTCTCCTTGGGTGGTATAGTCGAGGCACGGTTCTTTCTGCGCTGTCTTTTCTCCTCGAGACTGATTCTACGCGTGCTCTCAAAGGAGACAGCAGCGTTATGTATGGTGTGTCTCCAAATCTCCCGATTGGAGGCCAGGGTGGACCACTGATGGTGGTCAATATGGCCTAGGCTGAGGTGTTGTTTCAGGGAGTCCTTATATCTCCTCTTTGGAGCTCTTCTCTTGCGGCAGCCGGTGGCAAGTTCACCACAGAACACGATCTTAGGGAGGCGGTGATCTGCCATCCTGGAGACATGCCCTGCCCAACACAGCTGCGTTTTCAGCAACATGGCCTCAATACTGGTGACGTCTGCCTGTTCAAGGACAGCAACGTTAGTCACGTAGTCAGTCCAGTGGATGTTTAGGATTGTGCGGAGGCAGCACTGATGGAAGCGTTCGAGGAGTCACAGATGGTGGCGGTAGATGACCCCTGATTCAGACCCGTACAGAAGAGTAGGCAGTACCACGGCTCTGTAGACACTGATCTTTGTACTTTTCTTCAGGTGTTTATTGCACCAGACTCTTTTATGGAGTTTTCTGAAAGCTCTGTTTGCCTTTGCTATTCTGTTGTCTATCTCTTTGTCGATCGTGGCATCTGAGGAGATGATGCTACCCAGATAGCTGAACTGCTGGACTGACTGAAGCTCTGACTCGACTGAAGCTCTACAAGTAACACCAAAACAAAGCGCTGTACTATTTATCAGAAAACATCTCCCATTTTGTCATTCTATTGTATTCCTCTCTCCAAGCACTAATACAAGGTGGATGGAAACAGAATACTCAAGGGCAAGAGGGATAGAAACTGCAAGAAGAATTATCCCTGAAAAAATATTCCTGCTCTTAAACTAGATTGGTTTTTGGTAGGATTGCTGTTTATGCTTCACTGTCTTGATAGATGCAGCTTAACATTCTTGAAATATGGGTGCAGTTCTAACATGTAGACTTAACAAAATCAGTGTGTCCTGCCCTCTCCATGACTTCATTCCTGTTTCTTTCCTTGTCACTCCCCTCGTTTTCTCTCCTTCGCTCGGGGAGAAACAAAAATCTTTCCTATCTGTATCCACTGACAGTTCCGTTCTCCTCTGGCTCACCTTGTTGTTGCCACCCCTTAGCTCCTCTCGTATGCATTTACCTGCCATTTCTCTCTCTAGGATTAACTGCTAAACCGATATTAAAATTAGCAAGGTGTTTCCAAAGCTGAATGTGGACCATAGCAAAGAGAACATGAAGGCTAGCAGGAATGAAATCAAGCACTGTGAAAAACAGACATAAATTACAGCATTGTTAAAATGCTTCTTATGTTATATGGTAATTTATGTTGTTTTTCTGGTTTTATGTTCTGTCCAACATAATGCAGGAGATATTGCTGACAAATACCTATTTTGCTGTTATTTTAAGCAATCCTAAGGATGGTGTCCTCTTACAGTTCATAGAGTTACATTTTATGCCAGTGCTGCAGGAATGGGAAAGAGATCTTGTGGAGGAGGACAGCTCTCTAAGAAGTTTTCATAGACATTTTTCTTTTCTTATGGGACTCTTCTAACCTACATACCTGACGGTTATGTCTGGAAAACAACAGTGTTCAGGTACCTGAATCATGTACCTGATTAGGGGGCCAAAAATTATGCTCGGGCTAGTCTATATAGGAAAAAGAAAAGTTGGGAGGAATCAACTAAAGTTAATGCACAAAATACGAATGGATTTACCCATTAATTGTGACCTCTTACAGAAGTAAAGGAGCTTTAATTCTTTTTTGGATAGGATTACCTTAAACTGAAATAAAATTGCTGTGCCCCTTAATGTGACAGTCTAAAGGGAACAAAAACTTAATGCACTTGTGCATTACATTAATAACTTTAATTGATTAACCCTATATTTCTTAAAAGTCCTTGTTTAGACTGGACCTTTATAATGTTTAGTTCATATATTACTAATACAAACCATCCTCAAATTTTGTGTGGCTTCTGAATTATTAACTAAACTGTAACTACTGTTGCAGTGGAATGTGGTGCCTTGATTCCTTGTTGTGCCAGCTCGTGAAGCTATGTGGGAAAAGAGGAAAGCAGTCAAAATTTTATATCCTAATATTCTTCTGGCACTTGTCTTTTGTACAAGATGACTCACATCAAGTTGACAACTGTTTTTATTAGTATCCAACCGTTATTACTCAGTTAACAATGTTCATCTTCCCAAACAAACTTGCCTACAGGCCCGGGTTAGCAAGGCTGCAGTGCTTTCTTCTATTCCTATTTTGGAGATGCTGTCCTCAGTCATGGCAAGCAAAGAAATGTACCCTAAACTTAGAATAGACTCTTTCTAACGTCTTTAATCTAGTATATTAAGAGGGCTAAGTCCATGTCTGATCTAAAATATTTCCGTGGATATGTACCAGGATTGGATGAGACCCAGGATCTAACAATTTCCCTTTAGTCTCTATAAATATGTGTGCACGTGTATGTGTACACACACATATGCACTTAAAATATACATTAAAAATTATATGGGGTCTGTTATCTAAATACTTGTTCATTGCTTTTGCCAAAGGTATATGAATGAAAATTACATTTGACTTTGTATTAAAAATACTTCTGGTGGAGAAAAAGTCTGTGAAGAGTCTCAGAAGAAGAAAGAATTCTGACCCTCAAAGACCGTGCATTACTTATGGCAAGGTTAAAGGTAACAGTGAACCAACAGAGAAGCTCCCTTCTCTGCTTTCTAGCCTTTGTTCAACCAAGTTTCAACACTTGCCTCTTTATTGCTTCCTATACTCAAAATGTGCAACCGAGTAAGAGGGCACATCCTCTCTGTAATCTAAACAATGAGCAATTGTGTACCATATGCTCTAACCCAGATAAATCAAAGTTTCTTCGAGATTACTTTCTAAGAAAACTTGTACTAGTTTTCTCATTTCCTCATTTCCTCTCTACTCTTAAATCCAAACCTCTGTGAATGGCTTGGAATAAGAATGGCTTATTGCAAGTTTTGGTTTTCGGGGAGTGGGTGGGTGGGTGGGGTGGGAGTGGGGGTTGGGTTTTTTTTAATTGGTTGGTAGTTTTTTTGTTGTTGTTGTTCCAAATCAGCTTGGATTACACTAAAAGAAAAAGTGATCCACATGGCTTTTTGCAGCAACATAATAACATCGGGTCTTCAGAAATACAGAAAGTTTAATGAGGATCTAAGTTCCTTGACACTGGATTTTTTTGGCTAGTACAAGATACAGAAATTATATGACCAAAGAACTTGTGTATAACTTTAATAACAAAATTACAGGTTTAAAGTAATAATTTATATATTTGTGTATTTCAATGAAGAATCTACTTGGACACTTCTCCAAGCCAAAGCTGACTTTTTGTAAGAAGATGTACTCTACAATCTTCTTTACAGGAAGTTATCATTACATATGTTTATACCAGACATATGCATTACTCTGAAAACACAGAGCTTTAAAGGAAGATAGAAGAGAGGAGACCAAGGTCCTAGGAGCCTCGGTTTTACAATGAAAGCAATGAAAACATAAAATAAATCTAAACAGAAGGCTATGGAAATAATTTTAAAAGTTAATCAACAACACTCTTCAATGCTTGGGTTGATTGACAAGGAATCGGTCTTTCTCAAGAATAATAGTTTCACTGTTGAGCTACTCCACATGATTCCATTTCACGTTCCAGAAGGAAATGATAAATGGAATTGCAAAATAATTAGAAATTCTGGATTGGCCTTGTGGGATATCTGATCTGCGGCTTAATTTAACCTAAGTTACCTTCTAATATTTAAGATCTGAGTATCTTTTACTCTTTCACGTGCTAAGGGGCTGATGCAGTGTCTGTAAAAATGGTCAGCTGTCTAGAGATGGCAAAAGTAATTTCATACATATTTGCAGCACTTCCGGTGGAACAAAAGTTTTCACTTTCTCTTGGAAGATGTAAGAAACAGAGGTGTAAACAGAAATAAATTAACAACTTCATTCCATACTGGATTTAATGTAAAATATGGTCACATTCTCTCCTGTTTCAAATCTTTCAAAAGGATGTGCAACTTTTCTAATTTATACAGATTGCTTTCTGAATGCATCTGTCTCAGGCATATACAAGGGTGAAGGACTGTTCAAAACGACATCCCATGTAGGATGGTGTTAATGTATAGAGAATCAAGCTACACCAACCTCCCTCCCATGACCAGCAGCTGGTGACCCATCAAAATGCCAATATTCTACCCTTAACTAGACCCCAGCTATGATTCAGAAACACGGAGTAAGCCTTTATGAGCCAGGACACTTGTAATGACACAAATTCTACAAAATACAGATTTCGCTATGTCCAAAATTCACTCAGGTCTGAGTGATAAAGCCTCTCGTCAGCCAGCCTTCCACTCTGCCTAATATGCCCAGACACTAGTATTTTCTGCCAAATTAGCAAAACATGAACTTAGCCACCCACTCTACAGCAATCTCATTATAACAGATTTAATGAAATTTTAATTAATGAAAATATGGCTAAATACCACTGATATGCTTTCTAATATACACAAGAATTTATTTTTTCCAAGGTTTAGTACCTCAGATACCGCCCTGTCACATAATTTTACTACTGCGTAGACAGAACACAAATTTGCGCCAACTCAGATAGAAGAAACTGTCTTAGAAACAGTTGAACAAATGTTGTAAAAACTAGTTGTATCAACACAAGACAAAATATCTGGTTTAGGCTGAATGACGAAAAAGGATTTTATTTTTGTAGGACTCTATTTTTTGCCTGCAGGAAGACTTTAAAATATGAATTGTGCTTCTGGAATCCATTTTAGCCAGCGGTTTAACTGAGTGTTATTGGGGCAGTCAACAAACCATGAAATTTCCCCGAATAATAGTTGGCCATTTTCTGAACTGTAGATTTTCATGGGGTGTTCGTAAATCCTTGAAAAATGTACCTTTGCAGTGGTAGATGAAGTTTTATCAAAATAACCATAGTATATGCTAGAGTTCCAGCATTTCTAGATTGATTTCATTTTTATGTTTGGTTTGTAAGAAGAAGTTATAGTTTGACCAGCTGTGCTAAAAGCCTGAAAAATCATTTTTGAAGGAAAATTGACAGTAACTTTGCATTGGATATTGGTTTAGTCTAACATATGAATTAAATAAAAATAATAGATGGACTAAAATTTACACTGGATCACAGTTCAATTTGTCTTTGAAACAATCCTATGCATCATTTCTTTGAATTCTACAAAATCTTTTAGTTGGTCTAGTAACAGGATATGAATTTTGTGTATGGCTCCAACAACATATAAGCGACTAATTATAAGTCTTGTCAGCATTCACAAGGAAATTGTTCTTCAGTCACTGTATAATGAAATTTCTCATGTTTTACCTTTGAAGTCGCAAGCTTTGTGCATGAAATGTTCCTATTTGCCTCACTTCCTTTCAGCAGAGTTAGCTGTTGGACACTGCCTGGGGTCAGTGGCTTTTGGTTTTGTTTTGTTTTTTTTTTAATTCTGGGGTGTTTGTTCTATTGATCTACTGCCCTAAAACTTCTTGACTTGCTTCCTCAGAACAAAGTAGAAGTAACCTTCCCATTCCTAGCATATTGGTATCCAGTCACCACTGACCTGATCAAGTGTAGTAGCACCAGATGCTGAGGAAGTCAAGTGGTTGCCAACATGACATCAACAGGAGTTTCAGCAGTACCATAAACTTTTACAGTCAGATTTCTTGTGTGAGGTTCTTAAAATCTGTCTGTTTACAATTGTACTGCGTCAGTGGAGGCTTTTCTGTTTGATGAATAGGGTGTAAAAATGCTTTCCACATGAGGGTTTGCACTGTTACAATAGGCAGTCAAAAGATGCCTTTCTTATGCCATTATTTCAACACTGAAATACTTAGCTAGACTCCACCCATGGTACATGGTACGTGTCTTCAAAGTCTCAAGTTTTGCAGTAGTTAATTCTGTGCAGACAATGCACCCTTCTGGTCACGGAGAGGATTTTTAAGCCAAGAACATTTCCTATTAACATTTGGATAGCCCGTAAACTAAACCTGAGTAGCTTCTTGAGAAAGTAAATGTAACTTTTGGTTCAGCTATACAGGTGTTTGCTATAATAGTGAATGATTACCTAAACAAGCTGAACCATACGGGGCTGTCACCTGACTGTGTCTCAGAGGTCCGTGTTTAGAGGCCTGGATCTTTTCTTTGTATATTAGTCCCTGCCTCCAATGTAACCTGTCCATGACATTTGGGATGAAACATTCACCACAACATACCCTGCAGTTACAGTTCTGCTGCATGTGCACTGATCTAAAGGTGTCAAGGAAGCAAGGTATGCAGCAGTAATGCTAAGTGGACTCATGGCTGGAAAATGAAGACAAGATAATCTAGTGGTAAGTCAACTCTCTTACAGGAGTGAAGGTAACTTTTTGCATCTTGTGTTGCAAGTCCTAAGTGTGGATAAGTACTATGAGATAAACTACAGAAAGACCAAAAAAAAAAAAAAAAAAAAAAAAAAGTACTGTAATTTTCCTTTCTGTGCATTGGAAGAACAAAATGGAACTTGGCTTGTGGGATATTTTTCTTTGCTTGTTTTACTACAGCTGGTCATTCTTCAATGGCATAGCACTGCTTCAGTGAAATAGGTACTTAGCGTACATAGTAATGGCTATGGACTGTGTGTCTGTGTCTTCAGACCTGTGCCATTCCTATACTCTAAAAGGTGTAAAAATCAACCTGAATTCAACTTCTAAGCAAGAAAGTCTCACATAATAGTAACAAAAAAAGCACTGCCAGTGGACAATTTTATATAAATAAACTTATACCATGAGCGGTTTTTGCCTTGTATTCTTCATGAATTATTTAAAGGACCCAAACTCCCAACTTCACTCTCAGAGACAATGGTGACACCTTTAGGTCTGGTTTTTTCTAGCTTTACAACTCTTAATAATAA
The DNA here is from genome assembly GCA_009769605.1 of Bucorvus abyssinicus. Taxonomy (NCBI): domain Eukaryota; kingdom Metazoa; phylum Chordata; class Aves; order Bucerotiformes; family Bucorvidae; genus Bucorvus; species Bucorvus abyssinicus. The sequence continues at coordinate 16,157,227 of CM020063.1, forward strand.
TTTCCCCCTCACCATCCTAGCCAAAGAAGAAACTAAAGAAGGCAAAATTTATACCTGCTTCCAAAACTTCGCTGTGCATATCCATCATATCTCTTATGGCAAGCAACATCTTATTAAACTAGCCCAGGAATGCACTGAAGTAATCATGGAAATTTTCCTGCTGAGGCACCTGAGACTTTGAGATCTCAAATGACTGCTTAGACTACAATTAAAAAATAGTGTAATGCATGGTGCAAGCATTAGAATCAACAGAGTTGTTTAATGAAAATTTAGTCAGAAATTCTTCAGAAATAACAATTCTTAAAGCTATGGAGTACTTCATTTATGAAAGATTTCCTGTTGCTTTATGGAAAGAACATTGACTAATTAAGCACATGAACTGAAGTTATTAACAGCATTGTAACTGTTATTGGTTGTGTGAATAGGCTTAGAGGATAATTAGCTACATGTTCAGGATGTAAATCAGAAGTTCTTGAAAACTGTGAGCTCAAGAGCTGGATGTCATGTTCATGTAGACAAAACCTAAATGATACGGATATGCAAAGATGTAAAGGATAAAGAAGCATGGATCAAACAATGGACTTGACATGAATGATGTTTGGTGTGCCCTTTCCCTCCGTACTGCAGCAGCTCTTAACATCCTGCTTTTCTTCCTGTTGCGAGTTGACAAGAAACAGACATTCTCTGTCTTCAAATGGCAGATGGACCAAGGCACTAAATATCTGCTGCCTTGACTTTCCTCTGCTTGTTTGAAGCGGGCCATCTCTTTATTTTCACTGCATATTTCATAGAGTCCTGTAGAATATGATGGGTTTTATTGACAAAATAAATGTTTATAGAAAATTATAAGGGTGTACAGCTTCCAAATTAAAAACATTTAAGCTGTTAACTAGAAGTCCAATTATATACAGCTAACATTAAAATAAATCCAATTAACTGTAGTAAACAAAAAAACACATGCTGGAAGTAAACACTTGTGGTTAAATCCAACTAGTATAAAACATCATTATATCTCTGCAACTGAAATAATCTTTTTAATTGTCTACACCTGTGTGTCCAGAGAAGTATACCTGTCTACGCTTAAAAGTAGGGCTCAAGATCACACACAAACCAAAGTGCTTTGAATATCCACACAATCTATTTTTTATGTTGTGTTTGGCATCTTTTGGTAATCAAGTGCCACTAATTTTCTAGCAAAGGAAAATCTCTTCTGAGAAGAAAAGGGGAAGCAGACTGATTCTTATTCAGATTTTTGTTCCCAAAGACAGGCTAGGTCTTGATGGTTTGGAAAATGAAAGCATAGTACCACAGGCTGTGACCATAGAGTACTGGTTTAGGGCAGAAACACTGAGTTTAAAAGAACGACAGAATTACAGCTGCCTGTAGCATTGCAGCTGCTTGCACAGAGGCTGGAATTTTTCATTAAAGCAAGGCTTTAAAAAACAGTGCTTTAAGGTGAAAGAATATAGGTAAGGAAATCTAAAAGATTAAAGTTATATTCCATAGTTTTCAAGAAAAAAAAAAAAAGCAACCAAATAAAGAAACCAAACCAAAAGTCACCCCTCTGCCCTGAGTTTTTACACAAACTCTAGTTAAAATTAAGATTAATACAATGAAAAAAATGAGCAAAAATCTCTTCCTTTTCCCCTGTTTTTATTACTCTGTGTTGACGGACCCTAATTAACCAAAATAGCTTTGATCCTGTTGTAAGCTCATAGGGGAGATCTGAGTCAGTGTCGGTCTATTTTCCTCTGTTCATACACTTCAGTATCAGTCACCTTTTTTTTTTAACACCCCTCCCCCCCACCCCCCCACCCCACTTACAAACTCCAACAGAGAAATAAGGAACTCTGATACCACGTTAAAATAAATAAAGATTCAGAACATACTATTTAGTACGTATTATGTCAGAAAATGTTATTTTGTTTTAAATGTACCAGTTTATGAAAATGATCATTGATCTCATGGCTTCATGCTTGGCTGGGATGAAGGCTGAGATGAAGGCTGAATTGCATTGATACGTATCTCAGAGAGCAGGAGGACCTCTCCACTTTATCTCACTACAGACGTAGAAGCAAATGTGTTCAAATCTCAGTAACTAGCGAGATCCTTGTATTGATGATTGATCACCAGGACAGGTATTTAACATACAAATTTAGCTGACAAAAAAGGACACAGTTACTGAAAGTCAGAAAGCAAATGGCAAGTAAAAGGCAACAGAAGCAACTGAAGAATATAGTCATCAGTTCCACAGTTGCTTCTTTTGTTATTATTTCCCATTCACAAGGATTTTGTTTATTTTTTGAAAACAAATTTATTTTCTTTTTAGTGATCACGTACATTTGTCATGAATAAAGAGCCAGAGAGAAACTGCAGCACTTAAAACCAGGCTCAAACTCCATTTACTCCCAACTCATGCTCATGATTCATTTGCGGATTCTTAAACATGCATTTGTAACTGTTTGGTGGCCCATAAATCCCTTTTATTACCCTGCATGGTAGGGCTACCAATGGGAAGATGGATATTGTCTTAAGTGGGATCTGATGAAAAGTGGAGTGACTTCTTACATTCATATCACTGCTTTTCAGTGTGAAAGTTATAGATGATCATGAACTCATGAAGATACTAGGGAAAGCATAGGTCAAAATCAAAACAATAGCACATTTCTGCATCTGCATAATAACAGAAGACAACATTCACCCTGCTAGGCTGTATATAGAAAAAGAAGTGTTTCTATTGAAACATGAACCATATGTTCTTAGTCCACTATACATTCAGCCTAAGTTGTGAAGTAGCCAGAAAGAGCCACTTCACTAGGGACTAAATCATGCAAGGTACTGAAAAGGACAAAGGAGAAGTTCACTTAGTAAAGTAAATTATATATGATTTAGAACAATTTATACAATTTACTATTTACTTATCTTTAATGCAAAGTAAGTCTGTGAAAGCCTGGGTATTATCTTGTTTTCTTGCTGTCAGCTTATCTGTTGGAAGCACCTTAACCTGAAAAAGAACACGTTTGAATACATACCAGCATATGAATAAAATCTATAGGCACTGTGATGAAAGATAGGTCACACTGCTGCCAGATTTTCTTCAAGCTGCTCAGGAATGGAATGACTGAGATCTGTTATTTGGGAATATATGCTGTGAAGATTATATGAGGGATCTCCTGGCTCCATGGGAAACATGGAGACATCCCAAACAACTTTAAGGTTAACTTTTGCCAATGGAAGCATTCTGCATTTTATCTTCTACAAGCAAATGAAGAGCAAGATCTTGAAGGAGTAGAGAGTCAGCTACTGCTTTTTTTACAGCAATAATTTGGCATGGCTCTAATCCTTTTCAAAGCCTCTGCATATTGCCAGTTTTAAAAACAATGGGAATAATTTCATGTTCTGCTTATCACCTTGTCTTCATATATGTCAGGACTTTTCTATCTGAATGCTTAAGATAGGCTTTCTTATCTTAATTTTTAATTTATATCTAATATTATATTACAAAACACACCAATTATGAATTATGTGCAAGGATGAATTTAAAAAAAAGCATACATATTCAGCACTATCTTTAGCTTGTCTCAATCATCAGAAACTAAGTGAAATTGAGGGGATGCCAACATAAGTTAAGCAGCCTCGTGTTGAAATATGTTGAGCTGGGGTTTCCTTGGGGTCTTATGCAGAAATATTAGCTTGTATCCAGCAGGGCTATAGCTATGTTATGTAGTGCTCCAACTGAGCTAATCATCCCAGGAGGAATGCCATAATGAAGTGACAAAAATATTTATGATTCTGGAGTTAGCTCAGGCATCTCTTCATCATGCTGCATGTAAGATGTAGACATAACCTTTGTGGCTCATGATATGCAGGAAGTCAGATTAGATAGGTGACCTAGAGGTCAGCTTGGGCCCTCAGTTCTATTAATCTATCTACATATCAGAACAAACCATAAACATATTAGAGGAAGCAGTAAAATAGCTCAATTAAACACCATATTAAGGGAACAAATTTCCACACGAGCCTAGGACCAAAAAAAAAAAAAAAAAAGGGAAGAAAAAAAAGGCAAAAGACCTCATGGTAACACATTCATTACTTCTAAGGTTAACAGAAAGAGTGAGATCATTAAGCTGGGGAAAACATTGCTGTGAGGAAAGGGAAAAAAACCCAAAAAGCTTGCAGCAGTATTTAACTTTCCTAGGTTTTGTTTCTGCATGTGTTCTGACTATATTCCATATGATATCTTATTTCCCCAATATTTGAACACCTTCCAATAATGCATTAAGCAACATAACTAACATCTGCCACATGTTCCTTCTCACATCTCCTCCCCAGTGGCAGATGTGCAAGAAGTGTTATGTTCTGGGTTCATTTCAGTGATAGATTCATGTTGCTGCATGGAAGAGGCAAAAAATAAATGTTGAGGAAATTATTTTGCAACAGAAGGTAGCAAGCTAGTTCGTCATCCCTGGAGAATGCACTGCATGCTGTTGGGTCAGCCCCTGAAAATGCCTGTCCCTTGCATAGACAATCGTTAGGCTTTTCCCAGACAGTGCCATTGCCTCAGGAGCAGAAATCTATTAAAGAAATCCCAGAGCTTCAGGTAATAATGATAATACACTGGGTTTGGGTTATTGAACTCTTCCAAATTTGATGGGTTGTTATCTCCACTGCAAAGAATGGGATGCAGGTTTGAGTTATTTACAGTATCCAGTATTACTAAAAGGGCTATCAGTTAGCATTTCCTAGGCACTTCATACTTCATGTTCAACTCAAAGATGAGTTTCAATAATTTAGGTTAAATCATCATCTGCCAGTATGCAATAGAATTAGTTGGACAGTGACACTCCAGAAAGCAAAGACTGAGGATAATACATTGTGTCAGAGCTTTGCATCAACAAGGAGTACAGCAATAGTTCCAATGAATCAAATTGATCAGTTTTGGGTACAAATATCTTCAGCAAAATAAGATCGTAAATTTTATAAAGGCATTCTTTTCCAGGGCATTGCCCAAGACCAGCAGTTATTCATCTGGCAGCTGATCTAAGCCACTAAGCTACTAAGGATCAGCCATGATAAGTATTCCTCTATCTGGTTTGCATCCTTTTCTGATATTGAATATCACTAATTTTACTTTCCTTTTAGAACTATTTTATGTAAGCAGGCAGGCATATGCATGTAGCCATAATATATTTGCTTTCAGAGCTTACTATATTTTTGTCTGAACAAAATTTCACTTTTTGTGCAGGCAAAAGTACCTGTGCTAATAATAACAATTTCTGCATATTGTTAACTGACCTGCTTGCCTGGGTGAAGCAGCTCTTTGAAGACACCTAATATGCAGCAAGGCGGTCTTGAAAAAGCTGGCTACATGAAACTCCACAATTCCCTAAAAACAATTATCAAACAATTTCCAGCACTGCTTTTCTCTTGCCCTTCAGAAATAACTGTTTCTTTATTTAGATGTGACTGCCTCTTTTTTTCAGCTCTGAGTCCTGGTTTTTTTTTACCTAATTTATGACAATCCTACCTTTACAGTTTCCTTTTTCCTTCTGTCAAGGTGATCTGTGGAGTAATCTAGTGTGTGTTTATGAAAGCAAAAAAGTACTGCTTCTAGAATTTTCTTGACTAGACCACAGGAAAAAAAGTCCACTGAAGAACTTAAAGTGTACCATTAACGGAAAAAAACCCCAAACTACCCAAGAGACACAAATGAACTAACATATGTCACTACAGCAAAGGGGATTGCATTAGGTAACACAGATGTGCACACTCAGAGCAGGATGAGAGATGGCTGAAGCACTCTTTTACACAGCATGAGGGAAACCTGGTTCTTACTGCCAGAAAGTCACCCACAAGGAAATTTATCTAGTCACTGCTTCTGGAATGCCAGTATCTGTCCTTTGCCTTGTTTCCACTGATGCATTCCTCTCGCTTCTTGTGAATCTTCAGCCCCATGGTATAACAATCAGCAGATAATCCTAAGGGATGGCGAATCAAGCAACACATAGTGTATAACACTTAAACAAAAAGAACTGCCTCAAGCAAAATAAATGTATTGCATATATGTTATTGTTTCCCTAATTGTATGTTAGGTTACAACATAAAAATTCTATCATACACTTATGGAATACAAGTGCATTTAGAAATAATTTATTTTTATAGGGGAGTCCCCCCAAAGAATTGAAGGAAAACTGTATTCATATCAGGAATGCCATAGTGAAAGAAGCTAAGTTCCATTCAAATTAAAAAGAGCCCAATGGGCTCAAGACCCAAGTCAAGTTTGCTGGCTTTGAATGGTATACTCTGGGCATCCAAGCTGAAGAATACTTGTTAGAACAGATTGCCAGATATTTGCTACTAACTGGCTGTTCAAAAGACCCAGTCTATCTGTAGCAAAAGCCAACAGAGCAGAGAAGGCTGGATGGTCAGTTTTATCAATGTTTCCTTAGTCAAATGATGAACCTTTACATATCTTTTTACAATTACATTCTGGTATTCTAGAAAAATCAAGCATATGAGAAATAATAGCATTGCTTTCCTTGATATCCAAAAATACTGAGATAAAGGCTGATCTCTCAGATTTAATATTGTAATTTTTTTAAATACTGTATTTGTCTTTTCTCTTTGTATTTCCTTTCTTCATAATGTTTTACTATTTGCAGAACATTTACATTCGTTTCCCAAGGACTAACACCCATGGCAATTTAGCATTATGAGCTGAAGCCTTTGTGAAAACACTGAAGTAGGTGACCACTCTTTCAAAAATGTAATCTTTAATAGATGATGCAGAGATCTCAGACCTTTGGAAAATCAGGCTTAATATACAGCTGCTTTACTGTAGACTCGGAAGACCAAATTTAGATACTCAGCTCTCAATAGCTTCACTAATTTTCCTTTCATGTTTTTGTTTTTGGAAGTTTATTGTAGTATGTCTCTTGGTTTTCCAGTTATTTTGAAAGTATTGGAAAAATACGATACGAGTCCAATACTAATTGTTTTCATCTTGGAATATTACTCATCTTTTCAAAGAAAAGCATCATTTCTAGGCAACATTGTGTTCCTTGTTTGCACAGTCGTTTGTTGGCTGCATCTCACTGCCCTATATACACGCCAAGGATGAGTAGCTGTATGCATCCAAATGTATTTTTTCCTTATTGCATGTGTGCAAATGGTACAGAATTAACGTACTGAATGAGTGCATTTAAGTTCTTTTCTTCTCATCTTGCATTTTCCTTAAAACATGCATATTCCTTCCTCAGTGCACTTCTAGCCAATATTTTGAGCATTCACAGCTAAGTAAGTGAGTAGATATATGTTTTTAAGTACTTGATTTGCTGTCTATGAATTCCTGTAAGAACAGGTTTTTTTGTCTTCTCTCTTACCTTTCTCCTAGCTATGAAAGAGGATTTCAGATATTTTAAATAAAGTAAAATCTGGGTTTATATGTGACATATGAAAGCATAACTGCTTGATTTGGGATTTTGTCCTACGTTTCCACGTGATTTTGTTAAATAGAGAAAATTCACATAGTTGCTTTCTTCTATAGTTAGTTGTACTATTTGCTAGTCTTTTTATTTAGGCATTTAGGTCAGCCTTTTTAAAAAGACAAAGATATTCAAGATCAGAATCAGAATGTATTATGTCTGTGTACTCAATAAAGCTGTTGATTTCCTTGCTCCACTCTTCTGAGAAGAATCCATAGCTGGAAATGAAAAAGCAGAAGGAAAACAGAGGCCAAGAATAGCAGACCTCCCACTGGGATCACAGTCTTTGTCTCGTTCTTTCCAGTATAATGACTTGGAATGGCAACAGAGCCCACGATGTATCATTACATGTGACTGGAGAGTCCTTGGAAACACTGTCAAAGACACTTTTGTTATTCAAAATTGTAATTTATTTTGTAGATTAAGAATATAGAGATACTAAAAAGTTATTGAGCTTTTAATTAATATTTCTAACTGATTTATTCTTCTTTATATAAATACTATTGATGAAAAATAGAATTTCAATTTCAAAATTATGTTTTTTAAATTGTCCAGTGTACTATTTTTAAGGCAGCTCTATATTCACTAATAAGAATAACCTGCAAGACAAAAATTTGCAACAAGAGTAATTTTTCTTACATGAATTGTGATCCACTATCTAGTGGGAGCAATTGGAAGTGGTTCTTCTCAAGTATTGAGTATTCCAAGGGATGTTTTTTGTATGTAAACAGTTCAAGTGTACACTAAAATACAGACTCTCTGCCTTCAGTGAAAACCAACCACTTTTTAATGAGATGTCTCCTACGTAACTTTGAAAATTACTATTATGCATACCCTAAATAATAACAAAGTACTTTTTCTATTAATATAGTAAAAAAGCTAGTACATAAGAATGAAAAATAGTTTACAAAGTCTTCTCCCAAGTTAGCATATGAAAAGGTAACACCTGTCAGGTAATAGGGCCTGTCACATTAGCAGATGCTCTGGATTCTACAAGAACATGCATTGCATCCTCCCATTAGTAAAATCAGCTGCCAAAAGAAATTACACATGAGCTGTGTGAAGAAGAGATTTTCTTTCTTTTCCTAACCTACTGGACAACTGAGCATTTCTGGAGTCCTCAAATTGGGATGATCTGAAGTTATAAAGCTGTTGATCAGCTGGATTCTTCCGGGGTAGGAAGATTTTGCTTTACCTTACAGGTGACAGTCTGCTTATCTCAAGTTGTCCCTCCAATGTCAATTCATCCTAAGGCATGCTGTTCAAATTCCATAACACTTATTTTCAAGCAATGCAGTGAGTAGTGCAATCCAAACTGGTATTTCTTTGCAAACCATCTTAAGAAAAGAAACTTTACAGTTACACTGAAAAGTCTGCTTAATTGTACTTCACCCTAAATGATGCTATATAGATGATTTATATGATCTGGGAAGTGATTTTTCAAAAACTAGTTTAAATCATATTCCTTGCCCGTGTAATACCCACTGGTGTATTTGTACTAAACAAGAGATTACTCAGTCATCCTAGAGTCTGATATTTCAACTTTCTATGTGTCCCCTAATTTTGTCCCATAAGCATGAAGGTGCGTTATTACGTGCCTCTTTCTTCTGTGTCCTTCACCCTTTTGGATTTGAATACATAGATCTGGACTTAAACCTGAATTATAAAAATACTTCAACAGAGTAGACCCATTACATGGGAAAATGCTCTAATGAAGGGCTAGGTGTCACTTTTTCTTAAGAGCAGGCTAATATTTCTAACCGGAAAAGTGACTGTCAGATAGTAATGTAGAGGGAAACACCCTATCTGGACCCAGTTTCCACATGGACTTAGCAAGAGAATTAGTAAAACATTCTGTATGAATGTTTCCCACTATTTTTAGTCAAGTTCCACTGATGTAGTCTTTTCTTCAGATGTGCCACTGGGTAATTACCTCCTAATTTCTGCTACTGACTCCTTTCTCTAGCTGCAGCACAGCTCATTAGTTTGGGCTCTGGTCTACGTTGCCTCTCTGTCTGAGTGTCAGTATCATAGATTATAAATCATTCAAGGTCATGACTGGTAATTTTGTGTGGATTTCTACCAAGCAAACAAGTGACAAATACCAAACATTGGTATTTGATCATATTAACTAATTTTACAAGCCTTTGAATTAATTATTCATTATGGAGTGAGTATTTAATCTGGGTGTATATTAAAATGAAAGTTTGAGTAATTAAATCCTTAATTGACAGGCACACTACATAAAGAAATAACTTGTACTTACAGGAGTCAGAAAAGCTTTAAGTGTCATTGATGACTCATTGTACAGCTTTTATGACAGATGGAATCCAGAAACAGAAGCTGCCCTTAGAAATCAACAGTCAACCACCAAAAGGGGTTAAACCAGTTCAGCCCCAGAGCACAGGGAAGATCCTAGTAATTTTGCCCAATAATCAGACTTTCCACACCAAATTTGACAAACAAAATGCACTTAGTGTTAAATGCCAACATGGAAACTCCAATTAGATGAAGCTAACAGGTTACTTTTTTCACCACTTCCAGCAAGAGTTAAGTGAAAGGTATGGATGTTTCTTTGCTGAAGTAAGTTTTGGGGTTTTTTCTCCGAAAAAAAAATATCTTCCAAATCTAATAAAATTTCTCTTTTTTAAACCATTGGATTATTATCAAAATCAGTTACTTTTCTGCTTGATTTAAACAGGCTATCAAAACTGTCATCAAAATGCAAAGAAATCCTTTAACAGAGAGACAAAAAGTTTTAAAGAAGTGAATCTAGCTTTAGTTTTCACTTCCTTTCACCTGTTTTGACCACTAAAACATCCTCTCTCTGCCTCCAAAACGTAAAGCAGCTTCAGGTGCCATATACTCGCAGCATCAACAACAAAATAAGACAGGCGAGTTCTTCACAACTGACATTGTCTTGGGCAATTATATTTTAAAGATAAATTAATATGAATGCTTGGGTGAAATAGAAAAAAATGCCTTTGATGGAGTATACTGAATCATTTCAAAAACAAAGGAAAATATGCCTTGACAGATTAAAGAGCACAGTGCCGTGCTTTGCCTTCCCTAAATTGTGCTTCATTGGATGGATTGATGTGTTACAACCATTTGAGAAGACAGACCAGTCCATGTGACAGAAACAAAGTATCTGAGTGAAGCTGGTTTGATTTCAGCAGAGAAGGAAAGGGAAGAGTTTACTTCCTTTCTCAGTAGGCTGACAGAATTAGACAGCTATTGGTATAAGGTTTATCTTGAATGAGCTTCATTAACACAAAAATCAAGTGGGAAAATTACAAAACAGATACCATAGCAGAAACAAGTTTAAGAAGGTGGCCTCTGTATCCGTTCAATCTTCCTCTCCCCCCGTACCCTCAAGCAACTGTGACTTATATGATGATGGTCCTTTCCTAAGGCTCGCTGTCAGACTGTTAGACTGCAGTTAGTCACTGTTTCCACGGGCCTTTTCCAGATTGTGCTATTGTTGCTCTTGTTGTGTGCATTGAAATGTTGATCAGATTATAAGTCACAAGGCTTGGAATGATCCGTCCAGAATTTTCCTGTGTCTGAAAAACCATACAACTAAATATCTGTACTTTTAGCCTACAGTCCTACTGATACGTGCAGATGTGCTGCGTAGAGGAAAGATTTCATTTTGATAATGGAGCTTTCTGTTTCAGCCAGAGTCTTCATTCATAGCAGAAATGTCAAATGAAGGCCACTGATAGATGACTTGTCTCTTCTTTCCTGTCTAGCAAATAATAAGCTCACATCACAAATAACAACCATCAAATACTATTTCCAAGTCTAATAAATATGAAGTATACAGACATCTCTGTGTTTCCTACTAACTAAAATTTATCGGTTTTTTTTTTCAAAATAATTTATAGTAAAGGCTATGTTTCAGAATAGCTATCTAAGTTTACTTTACAAAGGAACTCTCCCAACACTTGCCTGTAAATGTACAATGTAATGTCAACATGATTATCAGCATTGTGCAATAAATGAACAATTGCCATAGAAATCTTTGTTATGGAGAATCAAATTGAGGGCAAATGAAATTCTTACAGCCAAGATCATTTAGAACTGATAACTTAGACTTGAAAAGCCATCTACAATCTATTTGCCACTTGCTTCTTGTGCAATGTGCAATACATTTCATCCATCCATTTGTTTTATCACGAATAAATCTGTTGCATTCTGTGGAGATCAATCTAATTTACTGGCTATCTCATGCCTGTGAAAAAGCTCTGATTTGTTCTAAGGTAAAAAAACCACAGTATTTAATTAATTACAGATAAGAAAAACATACTGCTTATATAACAATATTTGTGATACCACACAGTGAAATTAAAGTAATAAAAAGATGGAAAATTTTATAAAACAAAGGAAGATTTCCTCTCTCTTCTTTCCAAATATTGAATTCTTCATTACAATATATATTTTACTCACTGATGTAGACGTTAACATAGCTATCCATCTATACACAAGAAAGATGTATCTCCTCCTAGCAGAAGCATATGGAATGGTTACTGGTTTCTTTCTAGTTGACTAGTGACTTGTGCAGGTGACGATGTCATGTTGAAAACACATCAGTTTGCCATTGGATATACTTCATTCAAAGACAATCTTACTGAAGAAGCAATCAGGAAATTTATTTTCCTAGATAAAAAGGTCTAAATATCATTTGTGCATTTCAAAATCATGCTTACCTGAAATGCTCCTTTTAGTTTTGAACAGTTAAACATATGCAGCCAATCATGTTCTGTAGGGCAGAGACCAATTTAAAGCATATCCCAAGCAGAAGGGTACTTAAAATATGAAAGTGGATTTGAGTAAGCACAGAGTGTCATTTTACCTCCAGGATAGAAAAGTGATTTCCTACATAAACATATTTCTATCAAGTACTGAATTCCCAATATGTATTAAAAAGTTCATACATATACATTCTATTTGGCCCACTTTGTTAGCTCCAGTACAAATAAAAAAGTGGGCTCAGATTGCCTTTGTGTCAATAATGTCAGTGTTCGATCCCTTTGCTTTTCCCTGAATATAACCAAAGATGTTAGTGGTGAGACCAGGGAGGGAATAGAGGTTCCTGTAAACAACCTGGCCACTTAAAGACCCAAGCTAAGTCATCTTCCCAAAACCTACAAAAGGGTCAGGAGGATGAAAGGGAAACACAAACACCCTCTAACCCTCAAGTTCTGATCCCGTGATAGTGTTCTACATGCTTTCAAAATTACGTACTTTATGTAATGAGGTTTATGAGTGAATAAAGGTTAGGATCCCGGTTTTTCTAGTCATTTCTCAAAGGTGTAGTAAAGAATATAAGTATCATAGGGGTTGCTAGACATTTGGAAGAGGGAGGAAAGTGGTAGAGGAGAAGAAAAACATAGACAAGAACAGGGAAATGATTTACCCCTGTTACACAGCTCCAAAGAGCTTCTTTACTGACAATCTGGTTTACTTGCTGATGGAGGACAAAACTCATTTACAAAACCTTAACCTTCGTTTTAAATTCCATAAGATGTGTTGTTGTGGATGAATATATTTAACACCACTTGATTTGACAGCAATTCAAACTTTATTGCTATTATAAGGTAGATCAAAAGGGTTGGATTTTAGCAGCACTTGATGATTAAACCAATTTAAGGACTAGCAAGTGACTTAGCAAAGAAAAACAGTGACTTGGGTTACAGATTCGAGAATGACAAGATTCACGCTAACTTACTACAAGATACTTTAAATTAAAATATGCATATATGCACAAACACAAGCCATACAGACAAGCAGAAATACTTGGATCCTGAGCCCGCTCTCAAATGTACAAAGCAAAACACCTAAACCGGTAGAGATATGGGAGAAAGCAGCTAGCCGGCAGCCAAAATTTCCCTCTTTGAGTTTAGAGTAAATACTCACAATGTATCAGCGTTACTCCACAGGTTGTGCTTGAGTCTTGAGGAGGTGGTTCTTGCCCAGGCCTTATGTTGACCTCACCAGCAGAAGATTACAAGAGGCATCTCAGCTCAGGGGAAATGCTGGATGTAGCCTGCTGGGATGCAGGACAGCTGAAAGCGTCTCATTTTGGATCCAAGATAGGGTCCAAGATAATTGACTTTTGTCAGGTATTGTTCCATTTTGGCCTAACTTGAGTGATGTAAAGTTTTGGTTTGTGCAGGCCCAGAACCTGCTGGATCTTGAAGGTTCTGGCATTCCCCCTTTGGGTCATGACCAAGTTCAAGTGTACCAGATCACAAGATTGACTGATCATTGACTGAAGCACTGACAGCATGCCTCAACACTCTGGTCCACTGCAGAAGGTAATCGTGTTGCTGTCCCCAGAGAACAGGGGAAGCAGAACCCAGAATTGTTCAGGGAGAGTCTTGAAGCCCTGGTACACTGCCTTTCACAATCTGCATTTGACTTTTTCAGTGTATTGTTGTGTGACCCAGAGAGGGGAGTAGCACTCGTTATCGAGCAGCCCAGGCGGGTGTGGGGGGGTGTGTGTGGGTGGATGGGCAATTGTACCACCATATGTGGGAACCAAGATTTCTACAAAAATGTTATTTGTGGAATTCTCCTTATGCAAGAATTGCTACTCTTTTTCCACCAAAAATAATAATAATAATAAAAAAGCCTTAAAGAATGTCTGTGGGACAGAGAAACAGTGGTGAGATTATGAGCCAAACGCAGATCACTATCTCCAGCAAAACTGAGGAGCACTATGAAAACAACTCTGAAAGCTCTCCTCCATTAACAGGATATAGAGAAAAAGACTGGATAAATCAGGAGGAAGAGTAGGCTTAGAGGATGGATTAAATGGAAGTCTTCTGTGACCCCTGAGCTAATTAACTGTGAAGTTTACTGTAGAACACTTTAGATGCTTACTTTCTGGTATCAGGGATTGTATTTAGAGGCCAGGGAATAATATCATTAGCTGTTATTAAAGGAATTACAGAGATGTCAGTTCAAACACAGAATAAGTCAGGAGTAATTGGCAACAGATTGACTGAAATTGTCAATAAATATTTTTCCATCTAACTCTTCATACTGCAAGAAAGAAAGAATCTTTCTCTAGACAAATGTCATTGTAGGTTTCCTTCTCTCATAAGTCAAGTTTTTATTACTCATCTAATTTAAGTAACATTAAAAAATAAAAATAAGCTCAAATGCAATCATCCTTTTATGTGTATGAGTATCACATACTTATGCACTGCTTCCACAATATTACATACGGAAACTATTAAGCAAAAAGTTGTTCCCTGAAAAATTTAAAGTAATTGTCCCAATGTTTTAATGTTGCTTATATAGGTACATACTTCTAAACAAGATCTCTTATTTTCAAGCTAAAACTTGCCAGGTTATCTGAAGATATTTCATTCTGTCTTGTGAAGGATTTTGTTTTTCATATGTATCATACCATATCAAAGCTTGTGATATGACTTTTAATTTATTTTACTCTCTCTCTTATGTGCGATGCTAATGACCTCTGAATTTAGTTAAATGCACAGAATTTTTAACTGTCCCATTAAGCCATGATGAGGTTTACAACAGCTGAGACATCTGGCCTGGCTATGGTATATATGAAAGACAGTCACCTCACAAATCAGCAGTCTGTGGTGCTTGAGAGAGATTAGTCAGGAGGGTTACTTTAAAGTCTTCTCCAGGGATAAAGAGATCAGTCTCTCCTCCTAGATGTAAAATGGTGCTGTGTCTTCTGGAGAATATATTAAAAAGTGACTGTGAAGGAGAACTGGGTGGCCCAGGAGGTATGGTAGCAAGACTGCGAAGCAATTAACTTTTAAGCCATTTATTGCAATCTACTGATGGCCTGTAAGATTTTATGCAAATCCAGTGAAATAATTTTTAAATATGCAATTGAGTCCTATTGCATTTGTGGAGGCTCCAACATAAGATGTTAACCTTAGAAGTCAGGAATAAGGGACATTAGAAATTACAATGCGCAATGTACTACGGTAGCTGTTATAAACTGTCAGGGTCACATCCTGATGGCACTTAGTAGTCATGCTTTCTATGACAATTTGTATTAAAGTTGAGCATAAAAAAGGGAGGAATCTTCCATGTATGTCCTTTACTATATCACCCCATCACTGAACAAATTGTTTCATGGAGTTATGCAAACAACACAGTAGCAATAGTCACTTCTTCAAAAACACAAGGAGAGAGGCAGCTGTCCAGCTCTATTTACAGCATTTCCTCAGAAACTGTGGCTGTGCACCTCAGCTTGGAGATGTCAAACTGTTATATTATCAGAAGAGTGCAACAGTCATGGAGCCACAAACTAGTTACAGCTGAGGACAGGCTGTCAAAGCTACGAGTATTACAAGGGGAGGAGTTTCCCTGACTTCGTGCAGTGGATCCTTCACTGGAAGTGGGGGAGCTGCTGCTGTGTAGTTTATGTATTTCACACTAGATAGCCAAAACCAGGTTTAAATCAAAACCAAATCCCAGAACTAAGGAAGGATCAGAATCTAGAACTGGCCATGCCCTCTATTTTTGTTAATGAAATTAACCTTGCATTTATGTGTTTGTTTGTTGGTGCACAGCAGCTAGCCCACTTAAACAGGTGGACACAAGGCTGTTCTCGTGTTGCCTTTGTAGAACTGCACTTCAGGCATTTTTCCAGGATGTGAATGCACTCAAGCTACTGTCAGATAGACCCAAGTCTCCTGTCTTCCGTATTAGTGTGACAAGCAGTATTATACGTAATTAGCTAATGGTAATGGCCACCATAACCCCTTTTTAAAAAGAATTGATCCTGCTCATACAGGTACCTAGACTGGGTAGTAACTTGATGGTAATATAGGCAACTAACATGCCATATAAGTTTTATAGGTTTAGGCTTCAGAGGTATGTGGGATTTGCATCCCACAGACATGCTCCTACATTCAGTGTTTCTAGTTGCCTCACTAAATGACTTCCTACTCTGTGTGAGGGTTCCAAGGAACATTTTTCAGAGGTACCTATGTCTACATACTATGTCTATAGGGTGCCATCTATTTTCTTACCTTTTGCAAAGTGGTCTGGATTCTTCTGAGAACAGGCCTTTGTTTTAGGAAAAGCCCAGAGCACATTTGTTAAGAGATATGGAATCTGCAGAATCCTGTAAGGCAGAGATGCATAACTTGATTCTTAAAGAAGAATTGCTAAATAACACACAATTTCAAGAATGCAAAATTGTTCCAAATGTTAGGGGTATACTTGCCCAATTCCCAAAGCAGGTGATATTTATAGAGCTTGGCTTTTATTGGGCCTGGGCTAAGAATAGCCTTAGAAAACTGGGCCAGTGACTCTAGTGCATTTTATAAACAATTTTTTACATACATTTTAATTATTAAGACTTTATTGACAGATTTACTTCACTTTTAAAAGGAATATATGAAAGGTATTCAATCAGCTGGAGAGAACATAAGTACACTGGGAATAATGAAATAACTGTAAAGACTAGGGGGAAAAGGGATTTAGCCAGAACAAACATGCCTTCTCCACAATTTTTCTCTTGTTTTGATGAAACTGAAACTGATGCATAGGGCAAATGTCACTCCAGCCATCTTGGATTTCTTTAGGACTTCTCTCTCCCTATAAAACTGGAGCCAGACATCTTCAGGGAAAGGAATTATCACACACTTGGTGGTTTTGCCTCAATCTCCAAGTATTTTGGAAACAAGCACATGTTTATATCTCAGAAATAACTGAAGAGCCTCTAGTAATGCATCTAAGTATTTATTAATCGGCTATTTTCTCCAAAGGTCATTTATCTTCTTATTAAAATGAAATCAAATTAACTGTTGCTGTTGGCAGCTCACCGTGGAATAATGCAGTTCTAAGACAAATGAAGAGGCTTCTTCTGTGGATGATAAATGTGGTTAGAAAAAGCAAAACAGAAGTCCAGAGACCTTTTCCATGGAAAAAATGTCACAGTAGTTTAAGGTCAGTTTGGGTAGCTGTATAATAATATCATTTATTACGTCTCTTCTAATCCCACCAAGTTTTTGTAATGAGGCAATCTGAGTGATTTTAACTGACTTTACATTTCTACAAGTTGGGTGGTATGTTTATGCTTTATAATCCATGGAACAAGGTTGTTTGAGACAGATGTGCTTAATGATATTCTGCTTTGGGGACTCAGTTTCTGGGCTGGCCTGGTTTGGGTTTTTTTCTGCCACAGGATGATTGAGACTAGTAGTGGGTATCTTGGATCTACTGTGTAAGGGGAGTCAGCTGCCAGTACTGTTGTATTTGAAGCTTGCCCAAAATGGATTCTGACTGATAAGGAAAGAAGAAGTAATCATGGAGAGTTTTATGTGAGGAAGCCAATTTTACTGATTCCAGTTTTGGAGGCTTTAACTTTACTTACTTGAGCACAGTAACAAATGATCAGCCAGCTCTTGGCTATTCTCACTTCTCGAAGATAATAAGAAAAGCGTAAGCAACTATGGTTTCTGACTGTAGGCGTTAGTCACTCAACAGATTATAAAAGAATACAGGAAATTCAGGAAAAAAAAATTTACAGGGGATATAGAAAAACAGAGGGAATATTGATATTTTCCAGAGACCAGACAGCAGGACCTGGAATGAACAATACCGTCCAGAAGGTGCTTCTTTTAAGAAACCACATTTTTACTGTTTAATTCTGCTAGTTTCTTTGCATTTATTTTGTGGCTCGTGACCCCAAAATGTGCCTGGAATGATCCACTGCAGTGTATGGTTTCAGTGCCTTTGGAAAAATTTAGAATCAAGATGCCATGATTTTTCTGCTAATAATGATGCTTTTTCTAGCTGGCCCATTATTACTGTAGTCTTCTGCCAGGCTGCATTCTTCCAGGCTGCAGACACCCAGCTTGTACAAGTTATACAAGTCGAGCTTATGCAAGCAGTGATGATTAAAGATTTTCCTTAGCCTAAAGGGGTGCTTAAAGGGTATGGTTAAACACTTAGCATTACAATACCAAGCCTGAGATCTTGTATACCAGCAATTTATGACAAAACACCTGCATGAATGAGGTGAAAGAAACTGAGTGAGCTGAATTATTGCATGGGTTACTAAACCCAAGTAGCTTCACACGGCCACACAAGAAAGTTGAGAGGCTAAAAATATAATCATTTCCAGACATACCGATTCATGGAAAATAGGTCCTATTGAAAAACCTGATGTGTGGTTTTGTTTTTGTTTTTAAACAAAATCTCAAGTCTGTCTGATAAAGAGTACTGTTTTGATATTATATTCCTAAATTTCTCCAAGTCAAATGACTGTATTTCACATGACATTTTGATTAAAATAGTTGTATCAGATAAACATAATGAGGCACACATACATACATTTGTCTACGAACGGAGAAACATGCTATTGTTCCCATTCCCTCATTGTCTCTTTCCACTGCCTTACTACCAGGGAGCCACATGCCAGGCACAACTCATTGAGTAAAACCGTAATGTACTGATTAGCTGCTGCCAGGACCTCTGCTCTGGGCACTGGGAAGAAAAACAAATGAGATGTGGGAAGTAGAGAAATCTGCAATATTGTCAAAGAAATGCTAAGTTGCAAACTCATAATCCAAATGTTGAGCATGTTCATCATGAGGAGGTCTTCAGCCATTGGAACTGGGATTCAGGGTTTTTTTTCCTCTGTAAACAAAAGCTTCCAAGCTTTAATTTGGCACATATTTTACAGGGGTTTAAGTAAAATGTGAGATTCAGCTGTTTATGGCTTTCATAGATTACTTAATGTGCCTGAGGCTTAGCAACGATGTCATGTGTTCTTTTCACCCTTTTTGGTTAAGTTCTGTGTTTGTACAGTATCAAACCAGAAGAAACAAAAGTATTGGTGTAAGACACAGAAAAGGCTGCAATCCTCTGATATCTGATCAGAAACATCTATTTTTGGGACTCTGCACTGCATCAGTCCTTTGAGCCCTGAAATTTAAAGTCTGATGGAACCAAACAAACCTAGTTATGCTATCTGCAGGACATTGCTGAGCAGCAGAATTATGCAGTTCCCTGTGCAATGTGAGGTAAATCTGATGCAAAGAAAGGGGACATGCTGAGTAACAGTCAAATAAATGACTCTCTCATATTTTTTACCACCATTTTGCTTCAGGTATTCATTTGCATAGAGCTTTCTATATTAGTAATTTCTGTTTGCCATTATGATTTATAGCTGCCTGTATAAGTAAAATAAGCAATTCTCCTTTTCTGCTCTTGAACAACAGCGTGCCACTCTACAGATACAAAACTTAAATTGTCATCACCTCTTCTCCTTGTTCCAGCAAAACTAGATTAGCAGACTTGGGAACCCTGGCAGTGCTCACTGAAAACCATGTAGCTATTGGGCATGTGCATAAAATATGATGTATCAAAAATGGATGATGGAAGAGAAGAAATCACTATTGCAACTAAGTTGCTGGAAGAAAGGAGTAGCTCTCCCAAACCTTTCTTTTGGATCTGTGAATAAAAGGCAGGAGAAAAAAAAAAAGAAAAATTACGTTGTTACTTGTTACTGTCTGTTGGTACAAAAGATAGCATTTTCACACAGAAGGACCTCAAATGAGAAGAGCAATGCTTGATGGATTTTCTCTTAAACACAAATAGTGTAGTTAAATCTGTATGTATACAAAGCACATACATGTACACATAAACATATTCATACAAACACACATTGCCACCTATGCTCCAAACAAAGTCTGAGTGATGTTTTATTGAAGACACCTCATGCTTTGCTTATGTTGGTCTGTAATTGAAGTTCTATGTGTGCAAACAATGAGCTACATATTTTGCATGCATGTATGAATGTACTTGCATTTGCATGCGAGTATGGATGAATGGAGATTATAGGAAATACTTAACGAATTTCTGAATCTGAATACAGTAATTTTTCCTAATATCAGTGGAGCTGACCCAATAATTCTGAAGGAAAACTAGATCTCTAGATGATGTAATGAGCTTCAGATCATTACATGGAAGCATTCCTTTCTTTACTGTTAAACAGTGAACTCAGCCTCGGGAAGCAGAACAGCAATATGTAATTGTCTCTCCAGGAGCCAGCAGATCACTGATAGCACTGGGAACTACCATCTTACATCACAAGATGTGATTAAGTGCAAGAATTTCTTCCTTCCTTAAAGGGCTAACACTGCTTTCTTATGCTTGAAAAAGTACTATTTGAGGGATTTGTCTGCAGAATTCATTCTGCTGTTGTTGGCCTTGGAGTTGAATCAGACCTATGGAGTCTTTAATTTTCCTTCCCTGTGCCTATTGTTCAATCTTTTACAGTTCCCCACTGAAAGTCTAATTAATGAACTTTAAATTGTTTCCATTGTTTTTTCAATTTTAGACTAAATACTGTCAGCCATTTGATTTCAGTCACTTACTCCTTTATTGTGCCCAGTAACTTTGTCTACATTGAAATCCCTCAGTGTCCAAGAGACTAAATTATTTCATGCCAAGGAGAGAAAGCAGACACTGTCAAAATTCCACCAGTGCCCAACATCTGATTAGGTGAGAAACAGATAAACCAGCAAGCAACCCATGCTCAGCGGTGCAGAGGAAGGCAAAAAGTCTCCAGTGTCCTTGCCAACCTGACCTGGCAATGAGTTCCTTCCATTGCAAATCTGTCAATCTAAGCCTGAATATGTGAGCAAAAGATGTTGGCCAGGTGTCCCAAGGAATGAATTCTTTGTATTACTTTAGACTAGTGGGCAACTAAGTATTGCAGAAGATGGAAAAAATTTTATTATCTATTAAACATGGTACTTATGAAAAAACACTTGGGAAAATATAACTTCCCTAACCTTACCAGCCAAGCAACTGAAACCTAAAAGGCTGAGACTTCATTAACTTACAGTTACCAGGAGGAATGACTAGTCCGTGAAGGAAGGGTTAAAGTGTGTGATTTACTGAAGCTCAAATGCAACTGCGCAGACCAGCTGCTGACACGAGCTCCAAAACTTCTCACAAAACATTGAGAAAGCACATTTAAGAAAGATTTATATAATAATAAAAAAGAAATGGTCACTTCATCTCTTTCTATTCCAATTTAAATTATGTTCCCTGTCTTTTAAGTTCTGGTTAAACTAAAATCTTATTTCGTATCCTATTATTAGGTCTGACTATGCTTTTCTTCATCCAGAATGAACACCCCAACCTTTCCATAACAGATGTGCAAGGACCTATATGCAGGATTCAAATGTATTGGGTTTGTGTCGTGGGTTTTTGACAGCAGGTTTGGGCCACAGGGGTGGCTTCTGTAAGAAGCTGCTAGATGCTGACCTGGCTTCAAGCTAGACCCACCTCTGGCCAAGGCTGAGCCAATCAGCAATGTTGGTTGTGCCTCTGTGATAACACATTTGAGAGGGAAAAAGCCTGCAGCAGAGAGAGTAGTGGGATGTGAGAGAAACACCTATGCAGACAGCGAGGTCAGTGAAGGTGCCAGTGACTCCCATGCAGCCAGTGGCAAGACAGCAGGCTGGCCCCTGCAGTCCATGCAGGGAATGGTGGAGCAGATGCCCACCTGCGGGGGATCCCCCCATGGGGGATCCCATGAGACAGCAGGTGGCTGCACCCGAAGAAGGCCAAGGTTTTCCAATGGAAACCCATGCTGGAGCAGGCTGTTGTTTGGAGGACTCAGGTCTGCAGAAGGGACTCATGCTGGAGCAGTTTGTGAAGAACTGCATTCTGTGGGAAGGACTCATGTTGGAGAATTTCACGGACAACTGTCTCTGACCAGAGGGATCCCATGATGGAGCAGGGGAAGAGTGGCAGGGATTCTCACCTGGAGGAGGAAGGAACAGCAGAAACAACATGTGATGAACTGACCGCAACCCCAATTCCCCATCCTTCTGTGCCACTGGCGGGGTGGAGGTAGAGAAACAGAGAGTGAAGTTGAACCCAGGAAGAAAGAAGGGGTGGGGGGAAGGTGTTTTTAAGATTTGGTTGTGTTTCTCATTATCCTACTCTGATTTCACTGATAACAAATTAAACTAATTTTTTTTCCCCAATTCAAGACTGTTTCGCCCATGACCATAACTAGTGAGTTGATCTCCCTGCCCTTGTCTTGACCCATAAGCCTTTCGTTATATTTTATCTTCTTCATCCCACCAGGACGGAGGAGTGAGTGGTCATGTGGTCCTTTGTTGCTGGCTGGACTTAAACCACAACATTGTATTATCCCTTAACATTCTCTTTGATGATCTAGATATACTGAACTGTTTTCTAGTTTCTCTCACTTTTTTGTTGTTGTTTTTTTTTTCCCTCCAACTCTTCACATTTCCATGTTCTACTTCAAGTTTGGTTACCAGAACTAGAAATGACGCAATATCCTAATGTTGATTGTACCAATGTTGTGTCAAGTACTTTTTGTTTCTATGACACATTTTTATCCCTAAGTAACCAAGAATCAATTAGTCCTTTATATCACCACTGGGATGACACTCTCACTGATTTCACTACAAGGCCTTCTCTAAATCAACAATTTCCAAACCAGATTCTCCCCTGTAGGTATAAACTGTGCTCTTCAAGTACATTGTCTTGCATTGGTACTGATCCAATATATCTTAAAGAACTGCTTCTTTCTGGAACTATTCCATTTTTGGAGGTGAGAAAGGCAATTGGGAGGAGATTTTTTTTTTTTTCCTTTTTTTCATGAAAAGATTCATTTGGTTTACTCCTGATACAGACAGAAACAGTCCAAAAATCCTGTTTCAGTTGAAAAGAAATTCACCCAGTTCTTCTCCACAGAAATTGAAGTATTCCAAGCCACTAAGTATTTTTGAAAATATTGGTCAATGATCATGCCTTTCATCTGAGGCTGTGCACCAAAGGACTTAGGGCAGATGAAAAAAAAAAAAATTATTTGTAAAACTGTGTAGAATATCTGGAGAAAGGATAGAATCCTGACCAAAAGTTCAGTGTGCTCATTTTTTTTCCATTAGACCATCACGGCTTTCACCTTTTTTTGAGTGGGAATCCCATCAAATGGGAAGCCCCATATTCTGCCAGCTGCTCATCTCTGGTATCTCGCTTTTCCTAACACCTGGTTGTGGAATAATGTTATCGAGTGGGTATAAAAGGAGGGAAAGAACAAGCTCTTCATTTGCTCCCTCTTAAATCTCGAGTTCAAATTGTGATAGTATCTGCCCATTTCAAACTGCATTTTTCAGGTTTTGGAGAAGCAGTTGCTGCTTTTAATGACAGGGGAATTGGTGGTAATTGAACTCAATTTTTTGTCTTACATCCTTCCTCTTTTGTTGCTAACTCATCTTTGGACCACCCAATATAATGCAGCTATCTTTCCTTGGTGTTTATGCACTCAGAATCCTTGCAGACATTGTCCCTATTAGTCATTGCTTGGCCCAGCTACAACTGGCATATTGAGAGTTTTGGAGTATATTTTTAACTTGCAGTCAATTTCTTTAGACTTTTGGGCATGAGACCAAAGGCAGGATGATTTCAGACACTAAACCAGGGTAATAATTAGCCTGATATATGCTTCTTAATTAGGATAATTGTAATTGGCAAGAAAACGTAGGTTCTCATGACACAGAGGTTAATGATATTTATAAATTATGGTGACGCTATCCCATTAGTTGGACTCTCAAAGCCATCACTGTGGAGGGTATATGTAGCAGAGCTATAATTCTTCCTATGGTCTAACTCTACGGAGGAGTTCTAGTATCTCACTAACCTGCAAGAACCTGGGTGGCCAAAAATCACCATTTGGGTGGCTTGCTAAGTGAAATTTCTCTGTTTCGGGTAGACATGGTGGTTTTAGATTGGAAATGTAAATGAATGCAAAAGTCCATCACCCAGTAGGTGGGAGGAAGGCACAGAGGATTCGGATAGGATGCAAGTGAAGGCACATTACTCCTTGAGGATTTACAAATTTCCAATTTAGTACACTGTCTACTTCTAATCCTGAATGGAGATGGCATCAGAAATAGTTGTGCTTAAATTAGAACTAAGACAAGATGTTCAAGCTGAGTTAAGGCTCCTGCAGTCATCCTCCATTCAGGGTTGCGGACAGACAGAACTAAGTGCATGTGGTTCTACTTCTGTGTCTTCCCTTTGCTAGCTGAAACCCACATTGGAATCACAGTGTGCTTGAGATGTTCTGCTAATAATACACCATCGTTCACAGTGCCATGCACTTACTTAATTTAAAGTTCTGTGTTCCTTAATGGATTATGTTAACAAAGGGGTTTTTTTATAGTTTGTTTAAAAGTTGAGAAAAATAAGGTCCTCCTGAATGTGATATGTTCATGTATTTCCAGATGGGCTGGCAGATATGGCAAGCATTTTTATGAGAACTGAAGTCCGATACAAGGCTTCTGGAAGTCAAGTTGCTGATTTGCCACAGGTTGTCAGAGCAATTTGGATCAGACCATTAATGGGAAAGGAATGTGCTGTGGTGATGGTTCTTAATGGTACCAAAAGACATAGACGTGCTCCCGGGAGGATCAAGCAATGAGACGCCAGAGTTGGTGTTTTGTGCAGAATGGAAATAAGAAAACAAGAGATTATACAGAGAGCGAGAATATAGCTTTTCCCCAACTAAATAATACAAGCTGAATTTATATGGAAATGTCTGACTTAACCTACTTTTAAAACGCATACACCTTTCTGATGTTGTAAAAGGGTAAAATACCTCTGGCTTTTTTTGTTTGCTTGTTTTTTAATAATTAATTGCTGTTCAAAGTAGGAGTACATTGCTATAAATATGTTCAATTCTGTCCTTCATCTACTACATATTTTGCATTTTCCAGGAGAAGAGTGTTCCCTTAAATTATGAAAATCAAGGCTTACAGACAACATACCTCTTTGCTTGGAGAAGACCATTTGGCTCTCTTGGTATAACACATATCTCCATTAAGACAAAAATCAGTGAAAGATTTAAACTCACAAGCATCATTTGTCTGTTAAGAACAACTTTTCCTTTGAGCTTATGTCAGACCAAACCAAACAGTATGCTATTTTGTTGTTGTTGTTGTTGTTATACTGTTTCTCAAAAGCTGTGAATTTTCAGAATAATTGTATGTGGTACAATTCTCATTGCAGCAAATCAAAAGATTGGGGGGGGGGGGGGGAGGGGTGGTGGTGGGGAAAAGGCAAGCCAACTTACTGAAAATTAGGTTCTTATGACTGTGTGGGGTCTTTTGAGTTGATTTTAAAATGGCAACATAACTGTGTTTCTATGACTGTATATAGGCATTGGCTCCAATTCACACATCCTAAATTCCACCTAATTCTCTGTGCCTGGTGTTTTCTATTGGCAGGGCACCTCCTGCAGCCCAGAGCCAGTCAACTGGAAATACTAGGGAGAAGGACTTAGATGGATTTAAGATGCCTGAATCTGGAATCTAATTTCACTCCAATTCTTGGCCCAGATGACCTGCCTTTCCATCTCAGGTCTTAATCAGAAAACCATTAAATTCTGTTCCTCAGACTTCTGCCTCCTATCCCCTCTTCCTCTTTAAGCAGACAATTTTCTTGCTTCAGTGGAAGGCAGCAAGCTGGAGGGCAGTGATTAATATAACAGAACATATAAATGGTGGCAGAGAACAATAGTTTTTCTGCTGCTATCATGACACTGAGCCAATTAAATGCCATATTTTAGTATAAACCTTTGCCAGTATTATATTTGCTTTATTAAAGTTTCCAACAAGCCTTTAACGTTATTACAACAGGATATTACTTTTTCTTCAGATAAAATGTAAATGTTCTGCTAAAAAGGAGTAAAAACATGCTATAAGGTTATATGTTAAACAATTTCTGCATACTTGCAAGCACTATAAGTTAATCTTATCTTAGCATAGTAGGGGCACAGGTTTGCTATGGAGCAGGATGTGAAATGTTTATATAAACCACAGTTAAAAGAATTTCTAGGCTCAGTTCAAGAGTTTATACTTTCAAAGTCATTCCACCAGTGCATTCATCATGATCCACACAATTGCTTTGTCTGAGCCCTTTAATTCTTCCACCTCTCTGAAACTGTGTATTTAAAAGCCTATCACAGGATTCCTAAAGAGACAAGGTCAACTAGGTGTTCTAATTGCATCTCTTCATTTAGAAAGCAATCGGCAATCAGCTGAGCTGTAGCTCCAAAATGTTGTAAACCACAGACTCGTATGAGTATTAACGGGAAGACAGTGAAGCTGTCTGTAATGACTATTATCAGTGAAAGAAACGGACTTTATCAGGAGTTCTGTCTCAATCCAAACAGGAATAACAAAGATGGCACCCTGATGCAAAGACATCTTGAGCCTGTCTTGGTAATAACCTCCCACAGACCTTGCTCTTCCAACATCTAGCATTAGCATTTAAGCTAATAAATGTTCATACTGAGTCAGTCTATAAACTTCAGCTCAGGATTCCAGACCTGAGAAACTTGTGTTGCCAGAGTTGGTTACTCTCTGTTCGTGCTGCCCTTCCAACCCATCTCTGTCTCCTGCTCTGTGCAGGGACGAGGACCTCCACCTTCTCCCATCCCTGCAGCCGCCAAGACGCAGCTGTTAGGTGCACATTTCCGGAGAGCTCTGTCTTCCTTATTATTCATCTTGCAGGTGGATGTGGAAGAAGTCAGAAGTCAAATAGAAGCACTGTTAGGCTGAACACCATTAATTAATATTATCATCCATTAGCTCTTTGGTCTCCTTATAAATAGTGGCAACACCAATAGGCAGAAACAGTCCTCTGTCCCTAATTTCCCAGATTTTAGGTGGCCAAGCAATCTCAGAAATCTGACACAACCTCTGAACTGACACATTCAAAAGTGATCCCACTGTTCATTCTATGTAAGAATGTCATTACTTCAGGCAACAACAAAGAGGGGACTCTGCAACAGACTAAGGCAAGAACTGAACTTTGGTGTCTAACAGTGCTGCAAATAGTCACAGACTTATCTAAAGGTGAGAGCAAAGTATTAAAGACAGAGCAACTGTGGGCAGGGGGAAAGAGAGCAGGGCTGGCTCCAAGTGACGTCTCTGAATAAGGTCAGAGGAGGTATATTTATTCCCAAATATGGAATCACAGAATCACAAAATGTTTGAGATAGGAAGGGCTGGAAGTTTTCCATCCTGTGCCAATGGTTTGTAAGAAAGACATGCTTGGGTAGTTTGTGGATTAACCCTTTCAGAAACCACTGCAAAAATTCATGCCTAGGGCAACTTAGTTCCTCTGAAGCTGCATGTGAATTCTGGAGAGGGCATGACTAGCCACTGATATTTCCTGTGAATCCACCACAGAATACGCTTTGGAAATAGGTTGTTCAGGCTTCCTTTTCAACACCAGCTCACTGGTGCTGTCCTGAAAGCCAGTTCCTCCACAGTTTCAGCCAGTGGCACAACAGTGCCTTGCTGGCATTGCAGTCCAATTCTGGATTTCTGCCCAAATGCCAGGGTCTGGAGCTTTGGTTTCCTGACAGGCATCAAGCCAAGACAAGGGGCTCAACAAAAGGGCATCATTTGGCTGGAGGGTTTTTTGGGAACCAGCAAGCCTGTGCCCAGAAGGAACCAAAAACCTTCTCATGCCTCCAGGCCACGGCCATGGGGTCCGGGGCTGATGTTGTAAAGAGGTGTCACAGAAAGGCTCAGACTGGTGTGACTGGAGGATGACGGGGCCACTGCGTGTGGAGGCATCAGCAGAAGGACTCAGCAGGTACAGGGCTGTCAACTAGACAGTGGTGATGGCACCTGGATTAGCAGATCTTCAGAACTGGCAGCCTGGGTGCTGCTTAAAGAGCTTGGACTCTCCTGTCCCAGTGCTTGGCAGAGCATTCCCAGCAACAGGTTTTTCTTTGAAAAAATACCCATGAAAAGCAACCGGATGTTTATTAGTCTCTCCAAAAGAAGAGGTGAACATGCAGGGGTGGCAGTGCCAATGCGATGGTGAGGGCGTAGGCTCCACCCCCAAGGCTGACTATGCACTCCCCTGCCCTTGGTGGGGTTCCCAAGTGTGGTACCCAGGAAGCACTGCATACAGCATCCTGTTAGGAGGTGGTGTTTGAGGGCCCTGTAGCTCTGTTGACACTTGGTCACTCCCCATGGGACTCCTTCTCCAAGCTGGGGACTCATTGCTCATGGCACGTCTGGCCAGACCTTAGTGCCACCATGGGAATCTGCTCCAGGACCTCTCCCTGGCTACGTTCCTCTGGTGGCAGGCAGAAGACCCAACTCCATCTTCTTCCTCCTTGTCATCTGCTGGCAGCGTCCAGTTGAAATGATCAAAAGGCCACCTGCAGAGTGGGCACACAGCTTTCATTGCAGGCCACCATCAGATGCAGCCAAAGTAGAAGTGATGGAAGCACACGGCCACACAGGCTGCATTGTGGACTTCTCTCAAGGAGATGGGGCATGGGTCACCTTCTGATGTCTCCGACAGCCCTGCCTGCTGCAGCTGGCTCCCGCTGCCTGTCACAGCAGAACCACTCTCCTCCAGAGCTTCCTCAGCATCCCACACCATGTCCTGCAAAGACAGATGTGCAACATGCATGAGATTTTATCACACTACTGGAAGAAAAAAGCAGAGAAAACCCAAGCAAGTGGTAGAAGAGGGATGTCAGGACGTCTCAAAGGGTCTTCATGAGGTCTGAAAAGGAGCAGCCACAGCAGCAGCCCTGTGGGGCAGCCAGACTCACACCTGCCCCTTTGCCTCACCCAGCCATGCTGCCCACCATCCACAGACTGCCAGCTGCTAGATGACAGGCATGGCTTGAGCTAGCAAGGGGTATCTAAAGGAGTAGGTGCTCTGGGAAGACAGAGGAACTCACTGGGAGTTTTGGTGGGGCCCGTGGCCCTGGGCCAGCCACTGTGTGGGACCCTCAGCACCCCACACCTGAACAATAGGGAGAGGAGCATGGGAAGGGGCGGCCTTAGCTCAGTGCCCGGAGTTGCTGCTCTCCTCAAGGCTGAGACCTAAGCCCAAGCCCATGGTCCTGCTTGAGCATGCACAACATGCGTGTGTGCTATGTGGGGCCTGAGCACAATGTGCTGGGACAGTGGCAGGGACTGCTAAGGAGCATTGAGGTCACGGGCAGTCGTAGGTGCTCCACATTGATATCACAGGGTTCTCTGGGCCTGTTCCCCAACCTCTGCCCAGCTAGGATAGCCAACCTCCCAAGGAGGGAAAGCCACTGCTTCACAGGATGTTGTCCATCTTCACGTGGCTTTGTCCTGTGGTAGGGTTTGGATTTTACCTCAGGCTTGTCAGGTCCTGTGATGAGAGGATGGTGCTCCTGAGCACAAGCGCCAGGCATGACAGCCCAGCAATGCAGGCAGGGAATCCTGGTGACCTCCTCAGAGCAAAGAGAGCACCCTAACTCAGGTCTTCCAATTGCTGTCAGGGAAGAAGGACTCACCCTGTGTCACCAAGGGGAAAGCCCCAGAGATGACAGTATGATTGATGTTGTCAGGGACCTCTGGAGATTGCCTGGTCCAAGCCGTTTGCTCAAGCAGGCTCAGAGCTGCTTGCTCAGAACCATGTCCAGAGAGTTTTTGAATTATCTTCTAGGACGGTGACTCCACAACCTGTCTTGGCAACCTGTGCCGGTGCTCAGTCACCCTCCCAGAAAAGAAGTTTTTCCTTATGTCCAGTTTGTCCCCATTGCCTTTTACCCTGCCAGTGGACATCAGTGGAAAGCGCCTGGCCCCGTCATCTTTGCACCCTCTTTTCAGACGTTTTTACATCAATGTGTTATCTGCCCTGAACCCGCTTTTCTGTATGCTGAACAATCCCGGCTCTCTCTGCATTGTCTCCTACGGGAGATGCTCCAGTCCTTTATATAATCTTTGTGACACCTTGCTGGATTTGATCTCCAGTAGCTCCATCTCTCCCTTGTACTGGGGAGCCCAGAATTTGCCCCGCACTCTGGAGGTGGCCACACCGGTGCTGAATAGCGGGGAAGGATCACCTCTCTTGACCTGCTGGCAACACTCTTATTAATGCAGCCCAGGATATCACTGACCTTCTTTGCTACAAGGGCACAGTGCTGGACTGCAGTGCCCACTTTCTAACTGGGTGCCCAAAGGACAAAGTCTTGGAAGACCTGAATCCACAAAATGTCAAACTACTTTAAATCCCACACAACATACTTGTTGCTCTTGAGTTCATCCCACTGTAAGAAGATATTAAGACTGACTGAAATATCCAAGGATTAGAGATTAACACACAGAGAGGGAAGATTTCAGTGTCTGTGTGCTTTTTTCCTAGATGCTGTTTGAGTTATCTCTAGTAGCAGGAGATTTCCTCTAACAGAAAAAACTGCAAGACGCAATTCCTAAAATTACTTTAAATCTTCTCAAATTAAATCAGAGCAGCAATATGTTTTGAATTTTTAGACTTCTTGTTTAGTCACAGTGTTCACAAATACAAACTCTTTTCCTGGCTGGTGCAAAATAAAAGCTTAGGGACCACAAATATCTGAAGTGGTGCTTGACTGAAGGTTTACTAAGGTTAAAAATATGTGTAAACAATTTAGGAGACTAAAACAGTCTCAGAAGGGCTTGAGTCACCAAAGACTGGATTTCCAAAGGTAGTTCAAGTTTGGGCCTAGAAGTATTGAGATACTAATAGCAGTCTTTGCCTATTAACAACAATTAAAATCCATTCCTGCTGAAACCCAAGTTTTCCTGGATTTCAGTATACCTTGGGTCTGCTGGCCAGGTGCACAAGACTGTAGCTCCATCCTCCTCTGCTCAGTGGTGGAAAATGAGATTTATACAATTCATGTTCACTTAGCCTGGAAGTTTGGGTGGGTTTTTTACAGCTACAAGAGCCTGTGAACTGTGGCAGTGGGACATAGGTAGACACTCCTATCTAACTCTGCTGTAGAGGGAGTAATCTGCAGTACAGTAGTGTAGCAGAGAGGGTGACGGTGGAGGTGGTCCTACCTCAGATCTTAGCTGGCCTTTGTTTTAGTGCCCTCCAGTTCCTGAAACAGTTCAGGACAGCTACATTCATTAATCAGATTTCTGTGGAAGTCAGGTGTGTACGCAGGAGCTGGTGATTAACATCTCTGAAAAACTCACTTCAGTGTAATCTGGCAAACTTCTCTCTTAAACTTTTCTGCATCTTCTGGCATAGGCTCGGCTGCGTGTCTGTCACCATTTTCCTCAGTGACAGCCATCTGTCTGGGAAAAAAAAGACCATATTAAGGCAAAATTGGAAGAAAACTAAGGCAGAATTGTTAAAATAGCACTATAGTGACCTAGTGATTCCAATAGGGTGGGTCCATCTCTACAGAGATGTTTGCAGGACTGGAGCCAAAAGTGCTAAAAGGGCAAAAGCAAGTTTTCCTTGCTTTTGAGTCTGCAGTTAATTATGGAAACAAAACTGACACCCAGAACGCTGGAGGCAAATTTTAAGGCCCACAATCAAAAGCAAAAGATGAACTGAGAAATATTTTAATCTGCCAAAATTTGTGTGCAGAAGTTCTGTGTTTTCTCTGCAAGATGTGATATCATTTTCCCACCTAACAGAACATATTGCAGATAGTGGTGTGAGTGCAATCAGAATATTATGCAAAAGAGGGGCTTGGACACAAGAGCCTGGTCAGTCAGGGAGTGAAGTAAGTGTTTTTAATATTTTATTTTTATAGGTAACCTCATAATTACAAACAGCTTCTCTTCCAAAGTTCTTAGCTCACATTTGACTTACTGACTTGCACAGTTCTCTGGTTTTTTACTTTTCCTGCAAAATCTAAATTAAATTTTTCTCTTACTTGCATTTTTTTAGAATCATGTAATTAAGCATGAATGTGGTAACTTGCTATGAAAAGTTATTTAAAGACTGGCGGAGGCAGAAAGCTTTTTAAAAAAAATAAGGTGAGCTTGCATTGTTTTAAAGGAGACAGAGTATCTAATTTTGAAAATCCTACCAGGATTTATCTAAAAATTGTATTTTTAGATAAATGACAGAATGAGCCTTAATTTGCAAATTTAGTTCCTGATCTCAGGTGAACAAGAACTTATCTAGTCCAAATTCTAATGATTTTTCCATTAAGGAAGAGCCCACCTGGTAAAGTTTATCTTTTTAAAATTACCTCTCTAGGTTCAAACACCATACAAACAGATTGTAGAATAACTGAAAATCTTGGTTTAATGCACCTTTGAAATTCTGGATGAAATAAAATCTTAAGATCAAGTTTTCTATATCCTAAGATTTAAAAAAGTCTAAGTGACTATAATAACAAAAGTTACTTTTGTAAAAGTCATATTTTTTTGAGCTGGCTGGTGTTCCACAATTTACTTAGTCATTCTAAATAATTTAATTTTTTCACTACAGTAGAAAGACACAGAAGATAGCATGACTACTTTACAGAATTTCAACGTAGAGTAATGATAGGCACTTGAAAAATGTAACTAGAAAAGCACTGAAGGCATGAATTCTTAATTATCATGGCTTGTCAAGTTTCTCTTCAGTGATTTGAGATATTCAGTATACGAATTTAAAAGTATTTAATTTACTTTTATAACAAAATGTTTCTCTTCTGGGTGTTCTTTAAATATTGAAAAGGATTTTAGTGTGAGTTTGATATATTCATTAATCTCGTTTTTCTTCTTTCTAATACAGAAAGGAATGTACTCTCTAATTGTGTCACAGTTGTTTTTCTTTTCAATATTTTCAGATTAAAGAGTTCAGTTCTGATCTCATCTTTGGATACTCTGCCCTTCAAAGTCACTGAGGTTAAGTCTGTGTAAATGAAAGCATTTATTGGGGCTACATGAATATCTTTAAGTAAATACAGTAAGACAAGTTCTGTGTTGGTTTATAGCCTGCACAATGAAGTCATCTTCCATGGGGTTTTCTCCAGTTGTAAATCAGCTTACAATCTGGCCTGATTTCTTTTAATAATATGCATAGGCTAAATAGTGCCTTATCACAGCCATAATTCAAAACTGCTAGTTAAAGAGGAAGATTTGCTCATATAAGCAATGTATTGCCAAATATCTACAGTCTTAAAATACATCTTTACTTCAATGAATTTATGAAATACAAACATTTAGTAGTTTCTGTGTATTTACTATGTAATTTTGAATGACTTATTTTTCTGATACAGAGTTTCTAATGGGCATTCTTGTTCACCCTAAGAAAATTGTCTAATCACATAAATATTCTATTTTTTTTTCCAAATATTTTGATACAGTTGTGCTATTCTCAAGGGTTTTTTTACTCTATGTAGTGATAAATTGAAAAATCTTTTAAATTTCATATTTGATTTTTTTTGGCTGGGCATGAAAAGCACCACACTGTAACTGAATATAATGCATCTATGAGTCTGAAAATAATATCTTTTTTACTGTAGTGTCCAGTTTTTAGGTGATTTTTTTAATAACAACTTCTACTTTTCTTCCAGATTTACTGTGATTGAATGACCTGTAATTTAGTTTGTAAATTTGCTGCTTCTTGGCAGCATACAAGTATCATCTTATTCCAATCAATTTACAGTTTTTCTAGTGTTGGCTAAAGGTCAGCAACCAGATTGTGTATTACATCTATCATGTTAGGGTTGATTTTAAAAAAATCCTGTTTTATTATATTACAATAGCTGTTACCTCATCTAGCATTAAACATACTAATTTTAATCTAATCGCTCTTTACTCCCGTTTACTGCAATTAGTGGAAATCAGTTAATGCAAAGCAATGTCCAGTATCTTGTAGCATAGCTCAATTTGGTTATCTACATATATTTTGCATGTCATCTTCAGTTACACATCCATTCGTAAATTAGGTATTTTTATTGTATCTCTTAAAATAAAGCATTCTCAGAATAGACCTTCCTGAAAACAATTTTCCAGCAATCATCCAGAGCTGCCAGAGTCTACATCAACTGCAGATTATAGGAGATATCACAGCCATAAGAATTTGAGGTAAACCAGGTTACTTCATTTGCTGACTGGTGATCATTTATTTTGTTTCCAATAGAGTAAAAATATTGTTTTTATTTATATCCTCTTGTCGTAGAAGCTAATTGGGAACAGGAGAAGAACCAGTCACTCTTCAGAGACTGGGAAATGAGTGGTAGGTTAGTATTTCTCGTCTGGCTACGGGAAGTGATCCCTTGGCTGGGCTGTCTTGGGTATCAAGTCTGGCAGGCAGGAAGTTGTACAGAACCTGTTACACAGTTGCCAGTGCCTCTCAATCCTGTGCCCATTGGCTCTTGTCTCTATGCCTCTTGATGGCTTTTCCTGTTCAAGCAGGAAGCCTCAGAACGGTATGTACCCTAGTGCCTACAGGTAGCTAACAGACCCAAAGCACAGGCCAGTTGGTGTCCAATCACATGTGTGGTTATGGCATCCTTGAAACACTTCCTTCATGGCCCATGTTACACTTGTCACAGATGACCATGGTGGATTCCTGACTCCTTTCCTGTGTGCTGTATTCTTTCCATATGTTTGACAAAGAGCATGATACATCTTCAGATTCCTGGTATTACCACACAATTGGTATGAGCATAGAATCACAGAACAGGGTTGGAAGGAACCTTTAAAGATAATATAGTCCAACCTCACTGCCACAGGCAGGGATACCTTCCAATAAATCAGGTTGCTCAAAGCCCCATCAACTTGGTATTGATCACTTCTAATGATGGAGCATCCATAACTTCTCTGAGCAACCTGTTCACACAACCATTGGCCTCTCTGAAGTAATGATCTATTTTGCACTGCTGGCTGAGGAAGGAGGAACATCCTGCCTTTGAAAGTGGCTGACTCACAGTTTTGGAAATCCTCAGACTGATGGTGAATCCAGTCTTCTGTACTCGCTTAGCTTAGCCAACTGATCCTCTGTGGGTGGTGCCCCACTTACACACTGTCAATTATACACTGGAGCCATTGTGTACTTCTAAAAACTGCCATATTTTGTGTGAAGTCCAGACTTCTTCCAAACAAAAGTGAATCCTGAGGCCTGCTTTAGACTACTGGAGACCTTAGGTAAAGGAGCACAAATGCATGGTGCTGGTGATGCATCTCTCCTGTCCTCTGTCATGGGGTTCATTGCAGAGAGGTCTCAGGACCATGCCTGTCTGAGTCCATGGGCAAGAGGGCTCTATTAAACATTGATTATCTGCAAACTTTCTCTGTTATGAAAGATTTTTCAAAATGCTTTTTATCTTCTACACTCTGTCTCACCTTGGTGCTTGTCATCCCTTGGCCAAGGCTAGCCAATTGCAGGACAGACTCTAATTACCCCCTCGCTTTCCTAAGGAGAAAGGTTTTAAGAAAGAGATAAGAAAAAAAAAAAGAAAAAGTTTGTGAGATCTGTGTTGAGTTAGGAAACTAAACCAGTTTTAATAAAAATAGGAAGATATTATACACAGAAAACAAGATTCTAACAAGCTGGTATAGGATGAGAACCAGTGTAACAAGAGGGGTGGGGGCCACACCCAAACCCCGGTTAAGGAAAAGCAGCAAGCCATTATAACGCTCAGTTTTTCCAGAGGCTGGTGCATGCTATGGAATGTGGTAAAACCATTTGATACCATGCTCTTTGACCCAGTTGGTCACCAGAGTGTTTTTGAAGTGAGTCCCATTATCAGACTCAATTCTCGCTGGGGTCCCATGCCGCCACAAGATCTGCCTTTCAAGGGCCGGAATGGTATTAAGGGCAGTGGCATGAGGCATGCGGTAGATCTCAAGCCATCCCGTGTTTGCCTCAACCATTGTGAGGACATAACGCTTACCTGGGCGAGTTGGAAGGAATGTGATGTAATCAATATTCCAGGCTTCTCCATACTTATACTTTAACCACCATATATTGAGGGGTATCTGGGTCTTTCCGCATTCCAGCAGCGCCCCCATTATTGGCTTTTCTGACCCGTCCATCTTCCCGGCTAGTGTTTAATCACTTTTTGCGCGAGGTGGGGGAATCCTGGGTTCCTGCCTTCCAGTCCCTCTTCTATCCTCTGACAGTGACCCACAAAAAGTTTTAAAGTTCACTTGCTACAGTCCAAAGGAAGAATCTTGCCTGTCCCGGCACACATTTGCGAAGTTTTCTTGGTTGCCAATGCAACTGCTTAGTTGGTTCTCTCTCCTCTTTCATCCTTTCCCTTTCAAACAAAAGACCATGCCGGGGAAAAAAAAAATGAAACTCCACAAACATTCCCCCCTTCCTATTTAGAGCATTTTTCGAGGAGGCATTGACTGACACGGCTTGGGTCAGGGGCAGGCACGAAATTGGAGCCAGGGGCTGCATTTCCAAATGCAAGTTACAGGGGCCTGTGGCAGCCCCTTCCTTGCTACCTAACCTTGCAAAACAGAAGTGGCAAACCTCCTTTCATGTCCAAACAAGGAGAGGCACAGGCCCCCTTGCCATGGAGCTGAAACCCTAAACCACAACAGTGCTGTAGAAATCCAAGGACATTACTGCTATCCTGGTTCTCTTGGTCAGGCAGGCCTCTACGGACACTTCGTCCTCCCTTCAGTTTATGCAGTTTACTCCTTCCCAGCACCCCTGAGCAGGAAAAACATTCTCAGAGAGCACATTTCTCAGACATAAGACATGACAGTCCTTTAAGGCGCAGAACTGCACATGTAAATACAAGGTTGCATTCAGATGTCAAATATGGAGACCTGTTGCTCAAAGTGTGGTGAGCAAATAATACCTACATTTTCTAAATTTTACTTCCAGTTCAACAGAAAATTGTCAGGCAAATGTTATGAAAACTGAAATGGTCAAATCTGTTTCTTGTAAATCGCTGAAGTGTTAGTTTCTATTGAGCAAGTACTGATAGGGACCAATGCCTGAATAAGGAAATCAATATTTGCCTGAATTCTTGTAAAATATTATTCTGAGGTATTCATGAAACAGTTTGCAGCAGTTTTATGGTTGACACAAAGCTAACAAAAATACATGTTTTTGAATGCAGAAAAGTGGAGCAATGAAATTCCATATATTTTCAGTCTAACTGAGCACTAAACTTCCTGTTTGTGCTTTTGAAAATCTCCACCTAGTTGGGAGATAACAAGGAAAAAGTAGAAGTATATTGTATCCAGAAATCCATATAGCTGAATTCACAGCCTTCTACGTTCTGCAGCCAAAGCAACCTGCGGGTATACATTTATCAAGATCATAAGACTTCATATTGGACTACAAAGTCATCTTCTACTGCCTCTGATTCCTTGAAATGATCTTAGTTCATCACAGAGAAACTTCAGCATCACAAATAACTACTCTTTCCACAGGTCCACATTAGTTTATCTCTCGGGAAGATGAGTACACAATGTAATTTGCATGACCAAAAGCCAAGTATTAAAAAGAAATCTTTGCCTCAAAGCAAAAGAAATCCCACAGACACAACTAAATTCCCCAAATAAATGGTGAAACAAGCCTAGTCTCTTTATTTGCTTCTCACGAAGTGTTTGACAAGGCTCCCTACAATAAAGTGCTCGTAATTGGCTTTGGAGCTTGTATTACTTACACAGATTATACAGCCTTTAACTGATCTGGAATGAACACGATGATCTCCACACTCATGGACAGACCCCAGATAAATGAAGCAAGTTAATTTACAGAGTGACTTAACTTCAGTAGACAGTTCAAGAGATTTATCTTTGTAAGAGCTACTGTAACATGGTTAATGTTGTTTTTTAGTTAGCTTCAGGTGGATGAGGGAGTGCAGATGTTAGAGATGCCAGCATCAGCACCTCCTGCATCTCCCCAAACAACTATCTACAAAAGTTAAAGAAGAACAACTGAATGGGCTTCTACGGGAATATTACTAGGGATTGGCTAAGCAAATCTTGCCTAGAGTGCAGTCTTACGCAGCTTTCAGTCATTCACTGGATTATTCAAGCATATACATGGAGTGTTTGTACTTTTACCTACCACTGCTACTTGACCAGAGCAAAGTTTTTCTTGATTTGACAGAAAGGACCAGAGCTGAGGCAAGATGTATTGCTGGTAGATCTCCACTCAACCTGAATATGTTAAGACTTTTAGACAGAAAATAAAGCTCTGTGTTCATGCTTTCAGTCCTTGATAAGAATAAGCATGAATCTCAGATTTCTTCTCAAGCAGAAACATAGCATAATTATGTTTTCTCCAATTGCATTAGTGGCATTGCACTTAATTTAAACCGCTGTAACAAAGTGTGCTTAAAATCTCATTTGAGACTATGACTTTAACAGGTTTTGTTGCCTTAAGCTTCATAGGTGTAACTTGCTATCTATTCCACATTCTGCAAAATGGAAAACCTATACAAAATATTCCCACATTGATCAAACAGCTGGTGAATTTCATAACACAGAAGGTGATTTTAAACAATACCCAAACAAAAATACATTAACTTGTTTGGGAGCTTTGCTGTACATAAGGTAAACTTATTGATCCAAAGGTTGCTAGGAATGTATTTTAGAGGCAATTAATTTCTAGCAATTATTAGGCTGATATAAAGGTTTTTGAAGGAGCATTCCTTTTGTACCTGTCTCTTTTATTACTTGGTTGTGAGAGGAAGCATGGCTGATGGCTATATTCCTGTGGCAAGCTGTTTCAGCAACAGCTGGGAAAAGGGAAAAGAGTGTGGGGTCCTGTGAGTAAGTGGAACTGGCGGTTCAGAGAACATTGGAGGCTCCAAGATCCACGAAGAAAGGAGACAGTGAATGAGGCAGAAGTGGAGAGGCACAACATGAAGATACTTAGCAAATGTGAACACAGATTCACCTCTGGTACCTCCAGGTACTTAATATGGTTCTCAGGTGACGACATTCCTCATCCTCCCTTCACTGGCAAGCGGAGGAGATGGGTTTCCAGCCAGGGTTTTGGCTGAGGTCCCCGAGGCCTGCCTCTCCCTAGTGACACAAGGGTAGGCCAAGGGGCCCATTTGGGTCATACAAGTAAAGTGGGATTTCTCTAAGCCTACAGCTGGGAGAAAAATGTCCAGAAATTTTTTGCTGATTAAATAATTGAAAAATTCTCTGGGCTTGTGAAAATCATGGGTGTGACCTGATTACCCCAGCAAACTGCACAAGCTCTGAGATACACGGGAAACCACAGTGGAGACTGGACTCGAACCAGCAAATCCATTCCTCTGCGGGTAGACTTGCACGTCTATGAGAGATGCACCCATGATCACTCACTTCCACCCACATACAGTACTCTGTCTCTTTTAAAATCCTGTACTATCCTGGAAACTGTTATCTACTTACCAGAATTTGTTCTTGGATACGTAGGCTCCTTCTGTCTCCCACATCGTAACCTCCTTCTTCACTCAGAAGTTTAGGGACCTTCAGGCAAAGATGTATGGATGTCCAACCTATGTCATCCATCTGACCACAGCCTCCAGTTGGGGTCCTGTGGTTGTCTGCTCAAACAGAGACACTGTGCAGCTTTTGGAATGAAGATGGATGTGACCATTTCTGCTTGTTCTGAACTTCTGATGTTTTTGAGGCTGTGGCTCTGTGGGGCACCTGTGCCAAAGAAAATCTTTTCACAGCATTTCTTTTGCAGCCATTTAAATGTTAGTTCTGTTCCATGTACACACAGAGCACAAGTCATTGCTACTCCATTTCTCAGGGAGGAAGCATTAGGTAGCTGAATCCCCTAATTCAAAAGCAAACACACAAGTAACTGTATCTATAGTAAATGAACTGAAATAAATGAGAAAGACATTTTTGCAGGAGAAACTATTTCTGATTGCAAAGCTGGTATTTCTTGGCATAATATAGGTAAAAGAGGGATCCATTGGTGCATTCATAACATCCACCTCATCTTTGTCTATTTTTCTCTTCTACCCAGGGCTTTTCCTAGAGGCAGATAGGATAGTCCTCAAGATTACTGCAGGTTCACTTATTGTATTATATGTACATACGGGCTGAGGCAAGAGAGAATTTGAATTCCTCAGTGTTCATTAATTTCTCTTCTCCGGCAGAGCTGAACAGAAGTAGAGCACCTTAGCATTCGATGGTGCTCTGTATGGAAACCTGTAATATAACACATCACCCAGTGTGAGCAATTACAGACAACCCATCATAGCACCAAAATACCACCTCCAAGAGTAGACAGTATGACTCACAAGAATACGTTAAGTTTGTCAATCCAGTGTCTGTGGTCCAACATTCACAAAATAGCATCAAGGTGTTATATTTATGAAAGACAATGCCAGATGTTGGCTCACCTGATACTAACGTATATAAGTAACAGGAACTCCTTGTGTGTAATAAAAAAAAAGCTAAGGCTCTGTCTCAAAGGATTTGAAAATAAAATTTCACTTCTTTTACTAGGCAGGATGGAGTGGAGGGCTGTGGATAAAGGAGAGTACCAACTTTTACTTCCGAGCTGATAAACTTGCAGGGCTTTGTGTACCTCAACTCATTGTCATCTTCCTAAAAATCTTGCTCGAGCAAACCTAACTTGACAAAATGATTTTTCATGGGAGATGAGCATAGTGTTCTGGATCAGATTACAGGTACTCTGCTAGTGAGACAAGTTACTACAGAGAAGTTCTGTCACATCTTTTTTCCCCTCCTCCTTTTTTTTGCCTGCCAAAGCACTGTACACTATCCTGAATAATGACATACAAAAGTAATTATTAACAAACTCAGCTGATGCACCAAAGTGGAACCTGTTTGATGCAGCATCAGGTTCTAGTGCACTGGCTGAGGAAAAAGCATGTACAGTGTTTATGCCAACTAATAGTAAATATGTATTTGCATATGATACTCTAAATTACTATAAAAATAAATAAGTCAAAACATCTGCATAATTTTTAACCTTCCCTGTTAATCAGGCTTTTTTTTCCCCAATTTGATTAGCTTAATAAAGATTGAAAAATGTTGGATGACAGTAAATTTTACACCAGAAATTTCATATTTTAAACTACTTGTACAATTTCAAACAAGTGAGGCCAAATGGATTTTCATGAGTTTTAAATTACTTAATTTTCTTCAAAAAGTCTATAACTGTGTTTTCCCAAGGTTATTCTACA
This sequence comes from Bucorvus abyssinicus, assembly GCA_009769605.1. NCBI lineage: Eukaryota > Metazoa > Chordata > Aves > Bucerotiformes > Bucorvidae > Bucorvus > Bucorvus abyssinicus. The sequence continues at coordinate 16,198,642 of CM020063.1, forward strand.
GATCAAAGTACCTCCAACCAGCAAAGCCACTCCAAAATTTAGACTGATTCAATCTGGTGAAATTATGACTGTCTTTCAAGCCTGACTCATTGGGAATTATCTTGGAAGATCAAATGAAGTCAGTACATCCAAAATAGGGGTTAATGACAGAATTTATTTCCAGTAAAGTAGCAGTCGTACAATACTTACATGTGCAGCTGATTTTTATTTTAATTCCACATACTACACCAACTAATTGCCCTCTGAATATTCCTCTCACAGCGCATAGACTAGAAAAGGAGTATACATGCCTTAAGGCTTAAACTTCATACTCAGTTCTTAGACAACTAAAAGGGGGTGAGAAGAATGTCCCCCTGAATAGAGAGAGCATAAAATACAAAAATCAGGAGAAATAAAGTGGTATAGAAGAAGAAATAAAACATTTGTTCTATGACCCAATAATCAGAGCACCTAAACCCACAGGCATAGGATGGTGCTTGTTTATCTGCCTGTTCATCTAATTGATTCAGTGAATCTTCAGTTTGCTTGTATGGCACATAAAATACGAGGGAAGAAAGGAGTCTGTGAACTATTTGAAAGGTGAGTGGTTTTAGGTTTTTTCAAGGTTTATTAAAAGAGCTAGCTTCCAGAAGGCAGGATTTTGGATTCCATAAAGATGAAGGATATTCGAATTTTTTTGAAGAACATTCAAAAATTTTTTTCTGAGAGTCTGGATAAATAAGAAATGTCTGGCAAACATCCTTCTAGATTTTCCAGAACAATGTGCTGTCAGCTCAAGGTATATGACTACAATATTTTGTCTTAGTAGTGGGAAAACCAAAATATGGCCCATAATGAGAAACAAATATATTTTGTTTATGGTATAATTTTTTAGCTGTAGTTTGTCTTTAGGACAGTCAGGGTTTGCTTTATTTAGTATTTAAGATTTATAAGCAGTTATTGAAATATGCTTACAAAATTATTATTGATGAAGTACTTCTATTGCGCATTCATTTCAAAAATATACTTATTTGAAAAGATGTTGGTTTTTCTCATCCCAGTGTGAAATGAAACCAAATGTCAGAACCTTAAAATATTTCACTATGTTCATTTTTCTTCATTATACTGCTTCAAACGTATTTCATGCAAAAATGTGGACTTACACCAACAGAATGGTTTAAACGGTCAGAACCAAAATTGTCCCTATGCTTTGCCCTATGTTAGTATTATGGTAGAGAGGTGCTCTCTGCCTAAGGAGGAGCATGGGAACAGAATATTCACTAAAGGTTAATTTGGGCAGTAACTCCTTCGGACTGAAAGGTTTGCACCTTTTTGTAATTATTTACTAATAGGCTGGTTTGGTTTTTCCAAATGTAATGGACATCTACTTACAACATTACTTCTGAGAGTTGAACTTTAGAACTGTGGAAAATAAACATGGTCAGTTAGCTTTTCCCTTACTGCCCTGGTCATCCACTACAATAATAAATATTCCCATGCAGGTTTTTTGTTTTTTTTTTTTCTTTTTTCAAATGTGGTTCCTCAGGTGTGTGATTTTGTTTATAGGAGAAACTGCAGAAGTTTGTTTTCTTTAGGGAAAGGTAATGATAAGTTGATTTGACTGAAGTATACAAAATTCAGAAGGAAATAAGACGGAGGATGGTAAACCTTCCTCAAGATTGTGCCAAGTGTGCAAGAACTCAGGGGCACGGTTTAAAGTAAAGAGTGGGTCAAGACTGCAAAGAATGGAAGAGGAATTTCTTTGGAGATTGCAGAAGCCAGATTTAGCAATAAAAGCAATTACGACAGGGGAAGCTCAGAAATGTGTAAGATATGGAGAAAACATTGGACAAAAACTGGATGTTAAAAGAGTGTGAACCCACATATGCCGCCTGTGTGCTGTGGACCTGAGAGGGAATTGACCTCTGTATGTTCTTTGGTCTGTATGCAAACTTAAAACAAAACAAACACAAAACAGGCGATTTTTCTGAATTAAGTCCTATTTAACCAAACATGCCTATAAACTCCACAATGAATTTAGCAGATTAAAAAGCCTGGAGGGTTTCATTCAAAGCCCTGAAAAGCCTATATGAATTTTTCAATGAACTTTGACTAGGTAAGTGCATGTGACAGTAGCAAACAATATAGAGGGATGCCTGAAATGTCCTTTGTACCAAATTACAATTGTTTTCTCTCATTTGTGGGGTATGTGCTAAATCTAATTTATTTATTTATTATTAAAATCTATTTATGGAATATTTATGAGTATCTTTGTTCATTTATATCAGCTCGCATGCAGTCCTAAGTATTATTTGTTATTTCTAAGCCATCTACAACATGCAAAATGCTTTGCAATGTAAAAAGTGTCCCTTTTCAGGGAGACTATACAAGGAGACTGTAATGTAAGAATACAATACGTGAATAAGTTGTGGGAAGGAGCAAAGAAGCAAAGACAGAGCACAGCAAAGAGACATAGACCTTTATATTGGGGAAAATATTGTTGGCAAATCTGACTATAGGCAAGGGAAGGTGGAAGAAGATTAACTCGCAGAAAAGGCTGCTCCTTGGTAACTTCTCTTGGGTAGGAGCGTTAGTTCGTTTTTTTAGAATACTTTATTTTAACTTTGAAAAAAGGGGCTATTAAAGCAGTGTCTCTGGCTTGTAACTCATGGTACGTTCATGCATTATAAAAAAAAAAAAAAGATTGTCCTTTCCAAGAAGCTTATAATAGAAATTGAACCTTATAAAACTTGGAAAAATCATGCCTTGGAAGTTAAATGAATAGAGAGGATAGTGAGGGTGTAGAAGGAATGCTGTCGCTAAGTTCCTGAAATGGAAGTTAATAGTCCTAATAAGAGCACTGCTTTGTGCTCATCACATGAGTATGTTCTGGCAGAGGATAAAAAATTTGGATTCAGAGACAATGGCAAGAGAAAAGGAAAGGAATAGTGTGGGTCTCAATCAGCATGGGATGAATCAAAATCCAGCTCATTTAAGTGTCTCCAAACTCTGCCAGTGACTTACAGAAAGAAAGAGCTTTAACGTTATTTACAATGCCAAAAGGATAGATGCAGAAATTTATGGGAAAAAATTAATAGGTCCCTTCCACCAGTTTCAGACCTTTTCAATTAGAAAGCTGGAGAGATTCATGCCAACCCACTTGAGGCACATAATTTAGACAGCTACATTAAGCAGTCTCCCTGAGCTTCCTCATTAGTCATAGGAAACAGATAGTTTTCTGCGAGGGCAAGGCAAGGTGTTTAAGTTGGGTGTCCACTTAACAGCAGTCTTAGGAATCAGTTGTCTAACTTGACCACAGCTGCTGTGGATAATATTCCTCCTCTGACTTGAAATGCAACAGATTCTATGTTGCCTGACATACCAACAGGCATTTTTGAAGCTGAAATCGCAGACTTTCACTACTGGGTTTAAAGAATCAAACTTGTGAGCTGAATCCATTAGGCATAAAGACAAAACACAATACCTAAGCAGTTAACAAAAAGTAAAGGGTTTAGGACTCTAAGGCAGTTTGAGCTATGGAAACTATTAATCATGCTAAGAAATAACACAGGAAGACTGAATTGGATGCACTGATGTGAGGCACAGTCATACACTGACAATATATTAACACCACAATTAAGCCACTAGAGCTTTCCCTGAGAGAGGTAAGCTTAAGAAATTACTCCAGAACCAGAAAGCCAGGAGATGTGTGATCTGATTAATCAAGGTCTAGTAGCAGCTTACTTGCAGAACTATCAAAATGCAGACTAGACTTATCAGGCATGTGAGGACCATGAATTCCATTTTATTATAGATGCCTCCCCTTGCATGAAATATCCACAGCATGCACTGCTGTAAGCAGGACTACAGGTATGGAAGACCTTGTTCTTTCTTTCCTAGCATGGACTCCTGAGTGCAGGGAGTACAGTATTCAGTAATACCTGAGTAGAACCTGCACTAGGAGTCTGCATATGCCCAGCAACATATGCATAGACTGGCAAAACCAGTCAGAACAGCGTGCATTATCTGCTTGCAATTGAGCAATATATTAAATATCACAGTTCACTTCTTTTTTTTTTTGTTTTATAAGAGTGCTCATTTTACCAGACACATTTGTGACCCATGAACGTTGTTTTTACCCTTGCCTCTCCTTTGCACTACTCAGAATGCTATACAAGTATAGGCATTCATGACAGATGCTTTCCTGCCATGTTTTCAAGGACTGGCAGAAACTCCACAACCTCTCTGGGCAATATATCCCTGCATTGTTTTGTGGTTAGGAACAGCGTACAGTACTGCAACCCTGACAAATCCTGAAGGGTTATGTGAGTTGTCTTACAAGCTATGCCTCTGTTTATGTAACAGTATGGTGTTTGTATTTCTTATAACAGTCTGACACTGCTGACTGATTCTCTGTTAATCACTGTCTCCTTCAATCCTTTCTTGAAGAACTGCTCCTCAGTCTGTTGTTACCTATCCTCTATTCAGGTAATGGATTATTCCAGTTTACATGAAGAGCTTCAGACTTCTCTCTATTGAACAGCATCTTTTTGCACATATCATCATCTAAACACACTAAGGTGAAGTCCAGGTGCATGACATGTGCTTGCTTTTCCATGTCCCTCCAGGTTTTTTACTCATAATAAATCCATACATTTTGTTAGTCTTTTCTCTGTTTTCTAGTAGATAACCATGGATACCTTGGTTATTTGCTCCAATATTTAGCTGGTAATTTGATTTAAGCTGAAAACCTGTAAATCCACGCATTGTTTCCCCATCTTTTGAAGATCAGCACCATGTTTTCTCTCTATTCATCCATTCACTTTGAGTTATTTGCAGATAACTGCTAATGGGTGACAAATGAAATTTAATACTTCCTGATAATTTCAAAACTATTCCCATTTAAAGCTGAGAATTTTTCTCTATTGATGTCATTAATTGTGATAATATCATTTGTTAGTGAAAACTAGTGCAAAAGGTATTAAATGTTTTGGTCTTCTTCATCAAACTCTCCCTCATAATTCTGACCCTCTACTGAGCAGCAGAAGAGGCCTTTCTTTCCTTGTTCTTCCTCCTAGTATCAATGCCCTTATGGTTTCTTGTTTTACCTGATGGACATCACGTATTGTATACTATTTGTTTCTTGACTTTTTACTGTTTGCTTGAATTACATATTCATTATCATTCTCATAATCTGCAGAGGAAGTCACCAAAGTGACTTGAGTGAATCATGACTTCTGTTTACTCCAGCAAGTGGGACTTGTGAACCTTACAGTCCCTGAGCTGCGTGGATATTTTTTTTGTTTCACTAAGGCTGGAGGTTTGACTGTAACCATCACAGCATATTAATCTTGATCTTAACAGCTTTCCTCTTGATCCTAATTTTAATATATGCAGTTTTTGCCAATCTCTAAGCTTTGGCAGCTATGCTGCTGTTACTATGCTATATAATAGAAATTCTTACTTCATTCTGGTTTTAGAGAGATCACCAGTTTTATATTTTAGAATGTTGGAAGTGTAGGAAATACCACTGGAATCTGCAGAATATCTAGGATGAGCTCATAATAACAAACTTCAAAAATGTTAGACTTCTTTAACATGATTCAAAGCACAGACACCCTCATATAGTAAAATATAATCTAAAAATATAGTAAAATTTCCCTTTACTTTTTGCAGTAGCGCACACACCCCAAATCTCACACTACCAGCAATGGTTTTGGCAAACTGTACTATTAATGCAAATTAAATTAGGCTGCATGACATTAAGCCACTTGAGATTTTTCCAGGGCATCAATTTAGTAACACGTGCTTTCAATCACGATATGTTCTGTTCCCTTGGAAACTAAAAAAAAAATACAATCGATTAAACATAAGCTACAGCTTTTTTGTGTGTGCACAGAAGTCAGAGTTCATTTTTCTTTTTACAATGGAGGGCTTTTCTGAAATTTCAGATATCGTGCTTGTATTTTTCTGAATGACAACAAGCAGCATCAGGAGCCTGCAGACAACTCCCTGTCTGCCATTAAGGCCTTTCTTCACAGATTGTCACTCTTCACATCTCTCGCCTTTATTTCTGCTGTCCTGTATGGCCTTCCCTTAGCCCGTCAAGCTGAAAAATCTCTTGTCCGCCTTCCTTTCCCCCAACACCTTATGGGTATTTGTTCTCAGGAGACAAATGCTTTTAGAGCTCAGCCTCAAGGGAAAGTAGGTCTTATTTAGCAGAGATTTGAGGTCTGTGGCCACATGGCTCTGTGGCAAGCCTAGACTTCTGTGAAAAGGGGCGGTTGGATCCAGATGCACTCCAGTTGTGTTAGTGTGGTAGGCTTTCAAGGCAGTAAGCCCTTGGCCAAGTGCATTTGTTCAGGTGAAGTGTTGGAGTGACACTGCCAGACTGTGTTTGAACACGGGCTGGCTTATGTCAGCCTGTGCGGATGCCTCCAGTACTTCCAGTTTTGCAGTCAACGACAGAAGGTTTGTCCACTTCTGTCAGTGTAACAGTGCTCCAGCATGTGAATGAGGCAGAATTGGGTCATGCAGACCAAAAATGTTATCCTTAACCCATTCATTCAGATGGCAGCTCAACTTTGTTCATGCTTCAGTTTGTGAAGTTTTCTGGTCATCCCCTGATCATGTCCGCAGCTCTTTTGAACAGTCTTTTCACCAAAAAGCAGCATGGTACATACCTCTAGACAACTGCCACATAAGAATCAAAAGACTAGGAAATATGACAGTTTTCCTGGGGGCTCAACTGAATAGTTGTTATTAGAATGTACAGGGAAAATAAAAATGAACCACTAAGAAGCCTTTTTTCCCATTAAAATTGAGAAGAACTGGAAAAAACAGGGGAAAGGAAACAAGATGCTGTTATTGACAAACTGTGGAAACTCATGTTTGGGGCTGGGACGGGGGCTGGCAGCAGCAGAAACTCATGGCATGGCAGCACTGATGTGGTTGTGTACATCTCTGAGGTAAATACAAGGAAAAACAAGCTAATCAAAAAAGGAAAATATCCTGAAGCAAGGGAAGAGATTAAGAAGAAAGAATTGTGAAAGTCTGTGATTTTTCTCATTATTCTTGTTATTTTTATGTCATTTTTTATTGTCCATCAGTTCTTCAAGCCTTCTGCAAGTCTTCAGTGAAATGTAAGATTTAAATAGTGGCAAATAAATGGAACTTTGTTCCCATTCTCCCTGCAAAACAACTCAACATCTACAAGACCATATAAACATAATTCCAATTTAGAGTTTTTCTGAAGTGCCATGTTTTTTAAACTAATTTTATTACAAAGAGGAATGGTGGGCTGGCACATGATCTCTCACTCCTTTACTCATAAGAACTTGTGCCCTGCAAACAGCAGCACTCATGATAATGAAAGCTCGCAAACACAGACACACATACGCACACACACGCTCATCTGGAAGGTACTGAGAATGTGAAGCAGTGATAGCAAAAGGGGCTGAGAGTAGAAGAAATAGAGGACTTTCTTTTAATGGGCTTTTACAGAAAGCTTATTTAATCTCATGGTAACTTCTGGATTAGGAGTAATTTGGCTGCCTCTCACACTGCAACCTCCAAAAATGTTTCCAGAATGTAGACGGCAAAGGCAAAACACAGTTATGGGTACCACCCCTCAACATCTCTCATTGTTTAGAGTCAGCTCTTTCTTTTGAGAAATCTGTCAAGTAACTTGCAACCTTAAGTGCGTGTTATCTTAGAATATGTCTCTGTTTCACATTTTGCTTTAGTTGTAACACTTTTTAATAGTCTCTGTAACTTTATTTTCAGGAACATTTTCTTACTAATCAAAATCATCTGCTGGGCTTACAGAGTCTTTTCTTTGCAGAATTGTTTTTGGAAGCTTAACAGTGTAATTCCAGGGATGATTTTGGCCCCAGTGCTTTAGAATCTGGGCCTGCAGAGGGACTTCATATAGCTCTCTGGGAGGAAGAACATATACTGCCAGTATATAGTCCCCTGCCAGAATTAGACCCTGATTTTTTAAGCTTCTGCTTAACTTTAAACATGTGCACAGTGACATGAATATTAAATACCTGAATCCTTTACACATTAAGGTCATCAGAAGACCTTATTTGCTCCGGACACAGAGGACCAGAAAGACTCCAAATATATGGACCAAGCGTGGCAGGTGGTGATGTGTGAGTAGATTGCTGCTCAGATAGCACACCTGGTGTACCATGCAGCCCCACCTCATTCAGCTTCCTCCACCCCTCAGTGAAGAGGAGGCAACGAAAAGAGACAAAAGGCGGGAGTAGGCTGGACAGGTAGAAGAATCATGTTAAGATGAGGTAGGCAAGGAATGGGCTAGTGTTGGTTGCAAACATAGGTAACATTAGTTTTCAGGGTGGAGGGTTCTTTAGCCTGGAGAAAAGGAGGCTGAAGGGAGACCTTACTGCTCTCAACAACTATCTGCAAGAGGTTGCAGTGAGGTGAGGGTTGGTCTCTTTTCCCAGGTAACAAGCAATAGGACAATGGCCTCAAGTGTGCCAGGGGAGGTTTAGGCTGGATATTAGGAAAAATTTCTTTACAGAGGGGGTTATAATGCATTGGAACGGGCTGCCCAGGGAAGTGGTGCAATCACCAGCCCTGAAGGTATTTAAAAGATGTGTAGGTGTGGTGCTGAGTGACATGGTTTAGTGGTGACCTGGCAGTTAGGTTAACAGTTGGACTCGATGATCTTAAAGGTCGTTTCCAACATAAATTATTCTGTGAATACAAAGCCTTTGATGTTACAAATCTTAGCATACATGTTCTACTATTCCTCTGCCTTCCCTGCTGAAAGAAATTAGTCCAGGTACTGGTGATAGCTAGTGTTTTATCAACTTTGTGCTGAGAAGTGTTTAATACTGTTAAGATGCCTATGTCCAAGGATAAGTCCAGACAGTAATGAGGAAAAGCAAGCTTACAGCCCACCCTAAATACAGCTATACCAACTGTCTTCCCTCTGCTTGAATGGGAAAATTATGAGCTTAGACACTTGGAAAGAAAAGTGGAGGGAAGTTGAGCTTTTTAAAATCATTCCTGGGATTGAATTTTCAATGTTTTTCTGAAATCCCAGTAGAAGCTACATTGTGGAGGAGACAGTTTAGATTTGTTATGGAATAGAAAGCAAAACTAGAGTAGAACTAAAGTAATCACACAAAAATATATATATTTTTAGGTTAAAGACCTAAACCAAACTGTTAATTTCAAATGGAGATATTTTAGTGTGGAATGGCAAATATAAGAGCAATAAATGCTATAAATATTTTATCCTGTACACCATGCTGTCAAATAAAAACAGAAAAACGAAGGACATTGTCTGGTTCCAATTGCTGACTCCACTACTTTTGAAATCAAACAAAAATATAATTTGTTGATATATAACAGGCCATGTGTGATAGCAGCAGGATTTTAAAAGAGACCTTTTCTCTAAAGGAAATGTCAGAGTAAAAAAAAAGCAAATCAGGCTGAGTGTTTAATATCTAAGAAGAAGAAAATTATAAAATTGAAGGAGGGAATGTGCAAATTGCTGGACACAAAGAAAGGTACAGTGTAAGCATATGGAATTAGATCAGAGAACACAACATTTCAGATGTCGTTCTAGCAAAGGCTCTAAAAATAAGAGGGGAAAAGGGCATATTGTCCAACAGGAAATTTTGATATGCTGAACACTTCCCATTCTGGGCTGGCATGAAAAGATGATTGGCTTTTGTTTGTTTGTTTGTTTATTTTTTTAAAAAAGTTTTTTACATGAAGTTTCTGTCCCATGTATTTAGGGAAAACGATAAAAACAATATGTTGTGAGTGACTTCAATGTCTCAAATCCAGAGAGAAAACAAAGATATTTTTTTTTTTAATTCTCACTTCAGTTTTGGTAGCTGAAACCTGTTTTAGCTAAATACTTGCTATTAGTTAACAACTGAATAATGAAAACAGCCATTTCAGATACATGCATAAATCTAATTCAGGGTCTTCTGTACGAAAATGCAGAGTTTTCACTGCTTCTAGGAGGTTTGGGCTATACCTCAGCACTATACAGGCAACTGCCCACTCACAGGAATTGCACAATGACCCATCTTCCTGCTCTGCATAAATCAGAAGCCCAAGGCAAGCCAGCTGCTGCTGGGGTGACTGTGAGGGGATGCAAAGGCATGCAGAGGAGGTTACTGCAGGGGACCAGGGCATTCTATCCAGAAAACAATAGCTGCCTCATCCTCTTGGCGGGAAGAATAGCAAGTGCCTCATTCATGTCACAGTAACGTCCAGTGTCTACACTGCTAAAACACCTTTAGCCAGCTTTGTCCAACCCTTATGTATTAGCTGAAGAAAAGGTACTACCCACATAAGTGATCAGGGATGGATTCAGCTTTACTGTTTACCATGTGTGTCTGCTATGATAGCTGGATGCATAATTTCCCATTACAGAGAACAGCTGGCAAGCTTACTCAGTTGACTAAATGTAGGCCATTTACCTCTACTTGAAAGAAATTGCCTTCTAGATGCCATTGACTCTGTTTACAGATATTCACTGATTATACAGAAAGCCTGGACAATTTACATAATCTAAACACCAATAAATTGATGAGATCATTAATTTTATCTAAGATGTCCTTTAAATGACTACATAAAATATACTATATGTAAACTTTAATACTACATAAAGTAAAAATAGTGTTTCTTTTATTAGCCTTAGGGCTGCCCATTGAACATCTTAGAGCATGGTTTTAAAAGTGCATTTAAAAGCTTATGATTTCTTGAGAAAAATTCATGAAAAGTCAATTTGTATCCTTCATGCTCATCTAAATCCTCATACACATGTGTTCATGAACTGATCTTATCTGAAGACCTAAGAGTGGACTTCTGAATCTGAGCAGAATATAATGACAGTTTGTCAACACTGTATTTGTCCTTGAACCTTGTCCTAGTCACCATCTTTATGATTTTCTTCATGTTACCCTGAATATACAATTACCTGTTCACCATGTGACTCTGTGCAAAAAGAGGCTTGTTTAGGAAAGGACGTTCCTCTATGTTCTAATCTACAACAGACATAAACATATTATGATTTCTTTTTCTACAGAATCATACGTATTTTGAAGAAACAAGATTATTCACTTCTGCTTCCTCAGTAGGCAATTTTCTATCTACGCTGTAACATGCTCCTTGCATGGCTGTCATGTTAAAATAAGGCTAAGAGTAGAAGAGCTGCGGTATCTACAGAGCTTTTGGTGAAAGTGCAATTGTAATTTTTGATTGTCTCATTTAATGAATAAGTAGCAACATCTTGTCACCCAGATTCAGATCTCCTGTGAGCAACATCTGTTCTTCTTTAGGAGTCTATTGTAAAGGCCATTATTCAATCTTTTATATGTTAATGACTTTGAATGCCTTTATTCTTCTGAAACCACAGAGCTATACATTTTTGCCTGATGACACTGCCATTTGCAGTATTGCTACTAATCCTGCCATGGCTACTACTGTAATATGATATAACAGTGTTGAAATGAATTATCAGAAACCAAATGCATGCAAAACCAAGTGTACAGAAGTCGCCTTCTTCACACTTCAACTTCGGCATAGCAGCTTTCTCTGAGGGAAGCTCCAGACCATTTTCTTTTTAACAAATGGCTCTGAAATAAGAATTGAAAGCCATTTAAATCTGTGTTGTGCGCTACAAAATGTTGTACAAAGAATAGAAGTTTATTGCTATAACATAACGACTATCTCATAAAAAGTGGTTGGGATACTAAGTATCTGACAGCTTTCACTGGACAGAACAGGTCACGTTCATTCAAGAAGTAATCCTGTGGTTGACCAATGTCCGTCAAACACTTTATCACAGAAGACTATGGAGTTCCTGTATTTTGCAAGTATCCCTGGTGTTATGGTTTTATGAATGCATTTCAAATCTAAAACTGGAATATAAGAAGTTTTTCCTTTGGTCATTTCAGAATGTGTAACATTAAAACTGTGAGTTTGTGGAAAAATTATGCATCATGGTCTGGGAGTTTATATTTTCGCAATGATTTTACAATTTTACATTTTAAACTAAAGTCTGTGAGATCTTATGCGGGTTTGTTGCTGTTTCTTCTGCAATCTGTTGTCTTCCATCCTGTGCATCATTCCAAACTGAGCAGCCTCCAGTGAACTATGCGGACTACCACTTTGTGTTGTCACCTAGTGTGCTGACAGGATGAAGAAAAACGTTTGGCACAGCCTTTCATTGGTAACATATACTAATAGACATGAGTGTGTCTCAGTCAAGCTGTTCAACATTTAAATGTGTAATTAAATGTAATCACTCTCCATATTAGGGCTGAGAGTTTATGTTCTTTTTTATAGGAGCTATTTAGTAACCTTTGTATTTTTGCTCATCAGTCACTTTTTGTTTTTCTACTAATTCATACAGCAGTCGTAAGGGGACAGGCCAGTTGGCTCAAAAAATCCTTCAAATCCAAAATAGAGTATTCTCATCAGCACATGAAAGGAGCCTTTCAGCTCTGAGGTCTTACCTACTCAAACCTGATCATATGGGAGTTCTCTGCAAAGACAGGATCACCGCAGGAGTGAGGGGGTACTGCCAGTGGGAATATGAGTGCTTATTAGATCCATGTTGAGTATATTTGGTTGGGTCTGTGTTTGGAGTACACATACTTGATTTGACCTTAGCTATGGTATTTTCTGTTGTGGATATTGTGCAGTTATATTTGCATTTTTCTCTTTGAAGAAGAACAAAAGTACCTTTTGGAATAAGATAGGAGAAAATTCAAATGCAGGGAAGGTTGCATTTTCTCTATTGTCTTATTAAACATGAAAACCAGTATTTCCTCTTAAGTTCCAAATTATCAGTCCTATCCACGAGAAAAGAAAGGTCCTATTAATGAGATGTTTTTATAATGTGCCACTTAACCATATTTCTGTGAAACACAGCCATAAAAAAAAAAAAACAAACAAAACACAGTAGAAAACTCCATGCTGGATCAGAGCAGGTAAAAGATGGACAGTCTATCCAGGAGACTAATTGAATTTGGCTCCTATCTGTATTAGGTAGTATATTACAAACTTAAACCTGAATGCAAGGTGATGCCACTTACTGGAATAAGATAAGAGGGAGCAGGAACTGATGAATTCAGATGTCCAGTACTAAGTCGATTCACTAAATCCTTTAATCCCAGCCCAGGCTCTAGGGAAGTTGCAGTGATTACTGAGTAAGCAGGCAATGAATAAGGCTAGAATAGAGGATGAATATCTCCCGCCAGCATTTTTCTCAGCTGGAATTATGCAGCTATTTTTTTCAGAACTTTTGCACAATACCTGTCACTGAAATGTAATAAAGATAATCCGACAAACACTATAACTGGGCATAGTTTCTGTACCGAGGAAGCTAGTGAAATGGCTTGCTGAAGTCATACAGTATATCAGTAAAGAGATGGTAATAGGATCGTGACTTCATATTCTCCAACACTGTCTGCTGGGTTGAGCTGTAGCACCATTACTGGATGAACTTAACCGACAATGTTTCTTCTTAGATTCATGAATCCAGGCTAGCATCAAACCTCAAATTGGGTTATCATCTGAGAATTAGCTTTTTAAAACTATCTAAACACAACGCCATCCAGAAAGATATGAAACCACATAGCTTCTGATTGGATTACAAAGCAACAGAACTGGCAAAGCATGACCTAAGGCTTCACCTCAGAGTGGTGCTGGTGGAACCAGCGGCACCTGTAAATCATACTCGGGGAAAGCCAGCTCTTTGCTGAGGAATTTTCTGTGGAAGGACGGTGACATCTAGTGGTATTGCTCTTCGTGCAGCCCTTCACATTATGTCTCAAAGCATGTTGTCAGTAGGACGGCGACATAGTATTTTAAACAGGTAATTCATTCACTTTTTCAAAGCTTTAATACTTTATGCAATATCAGCTTGTCACCAGAGTGGCCTCTGAACTTTGAAACATAATTGCCCCATTTGTTGTTATACTGCAAATCAAAAGTTGTCATAAAGGAGTGAGTCAGTAATCTGCAAATACAGCTGAATTATAAAACTCTTGCAAGGATTGCAATAACAACTTAGATTTTTCTCTCTAAATTCATTACTTAAGTTCAAGAGTTACTGATATCACAATGACATGATAGACTCTTTTTCAGTAGGGACTTAGCTCCAGGAAGTGATTAATTCCTCAAAAAAAAAAAAAAAAAAAAGGTGTTAAAGGATGGAACAAATCACCCTTTAGGTGCTTTTGCCTCTTTGGTTTGGCAGTTGGTATAGTCTAGATGTCTAATTGTGACAGCTGAATTCGGTTAGATAAGTCATACTAAAATGACTTTGGTGCTTCTCTCTCATTCAATGTCAGTAAAATCTAATCTGTTCAGTCACTGAAAGAACTGCTGGAAATGGGTCTTGACGAACAGTCTGGACAATGAAAAATAAAAGACAGGTGTATGTTGAGAAACCAAAGTAATATCCATAACTGAAAATTAATCAGCGCCAGGGCTTGTTTTTATTGTTGGAACACAAATATATGAATTACTAACCTGCTGGATCAGCCTATGATTTGGGCCAGCTGAACCCTTCCAGGTAGTTGCTGGGCATGGGCAAGCACAATCCCAATGACCTGTGTGTATGGGTCCCTTGGTTTGGGAGCTAAGACAGGTTCATAGTATGGAGGTATGCTGCTCTGTGCCAGTCACTCTACTAGTACAGAAGTACTCTGTTATTCTAATGAGAAATGTATCAGTGAGATGCTTTCCAAACACAGTAATGGTAAGTGTTATCATGTTTGTGATGCAGCTTGAAAATTCAACAATGAAGAGAATTTCTGAAATTTTTCAGCATATACTGACTCGCTTTTCCATTATCTTCATCTTTAGCTAGCCCAGTATCAGCTTCCCAAGTAGATTTGTTATTACACGTGATATGTAGTATGGACCATTTTGTCCTCCATATAATTTTATGGCTATGACTGTACTGAGGCTATTGCAACCTAGAGAGACTGGAGATATGGGCTGCCAGGAACCTCCTGAAGCTGAACAAAGCAAATGCAAAGACTTGGGACAATAACACCCACAAATCTGTACAGGCATGGGACTGACTATCTGGAGAGCAGCTTTGCAGAAAATGTGCTGAGGGCTGATCTTGATGGACAAGGACAGCATGAGCCAGCAGTGTGCCCTGGCCACCAGCAGCAGGCCACAAGCACCCTAGGAGGGCAACCAGGAGGCAGCCAGTAGGCTCAGTGAAGCCATTCTTGCCCTTTGTTTGGTACTTGTGAGATCAAATCTGGAGTACTGTGTCCAGCTCTGGCCTCCCTAGTAAAAGAAGCAAACTGACAAACTGAAGTGAATTTAGTGGAGGGCCATTGTGGAGGGATGTTCAGTGGCTGGAGCACTGTGAGGAGAGGCTGCGGCACCAGGACTTCTTCAGCTTGAAGAAGGGAAGGCTCAGGAAAGATCATATTGCTGCCTCCAGGTACCTAAAGGGAGAACTTAGAGAAGACAAAGCCAGATGTTTTAGCTGGAGCACAGGAAAAGGCTGAGAGGCAACAGGCACAAGATTCAACTTCAGAAATTTTGACTTGATATATGAAAAAATATTTTTACCGTGAGGGTGGTCAAGCACTGGAACATAATCCCACAGAAACCCTGGCATACTCGTCCTTGGAGGTGTTTAAACCTTGGTTCAACACAGTGCTGAGCAAACTGACTTAAGTGGCCAGCACTTTAAGGATATGTAGAAACAAAAAAACCCCCACAATCTGTAACTATATGTACTTATTTTTCTTTTTAGAAATACAGTGTTAGTAATAATTTGACTGTGAGTCAATTGTGAGTCATTAGACAGGTGATGTATTTATCATACAGTCATCCCCTAGTCTAAATCACCAAGGATAAATATCAGCTGACCATATATATATAATATTTTGTACAGTTAGGGAACACTTAAGTTCTTTTCATGGTTAGCACTTGAGAATCTAAGCAACAGAAGTTTCTCTACTGTTTAGAAGATGCAGTTTTTTTAAATTACCAAATGCACTGCACTCAAGCCTCAAGGTATTCAAACTAAATGAATGATGCTTCAAGTGTGGAATATTTTGGTTGAGAAAGATGTATACCTGTGCATTTTTCCATCATGGAAAAACTCGGACATATCAGATTCAGACAGAAACTGAATCTGGTGCTGCATTTAGTAATCGATAGTCATCAGGTTCTTTTTGTATGTTTCCTATTACGATCTTTTGGTTCTTTTTGTATGTTTCATATTGTTCCCATTGTCTTTTAGGTACAGGGTTAATTACACCTTTGAATATCACAGCTACACAGATAACGAATGGTCCATTTAATGGCTCAGTCTCCCAGCCAGCTGGACACAGATCATACACAGTCCACAAAATGTCTCTTTGAACACACTTGGGTTTGAATTGTTAAGTCCAGCGTGTGGATTTACCATGTCAAGCATGGCAGCGCACCTCCCAGTGCTACACCAGCTAAATGTCTGCAAAGAGCCAGACCCATACCTTCAAGTCTGTGCTATCTTCTTTAAGAGCTGCTCAGCATGGAGAAAATGGCATACAATGCAGATGGCAGGATACTCTTCATTTAGCACACTGCATCCTTCAGATCAGTAACTTCCTTACAATTTTAATAGCCTGAAATGAAGATTCAGGATACGCTGCAAAGCCTATAATTTTGCCTGCTGGAGAGAAGAAACTGACCTGTGAAGCTGGAGAAATGTAGAGGATACACTAGAGGTACTGTCTGTGGAGGTAGTCGTCTTTGGGTTTTGATGGATATTGGAAAGTCTGCTTTTTATAGACTAGCAGGAACCGGCACTTTTCATTGTTTGAGAGTTAGACATCCTTTGGTTATCTAAAATAAGTGTCTAAGTTGGTAAAACAGAGGTCACATTATGCAGATTTAGGAAATGAGTGGTTTGGTTTTTTTAAAAGCAGCAGAAAAAAATACTTGATCATCAGCCCTCATCTGCCAAAAGGAGTCTATATGTTAATTATGGGACTTGAAATTGTTTCCAATTTTAAATTTAAACTGCAGGAAAAAGTTTGGTGTCCTTGACACTAGAACAGAAGAGAAAGTAAGTGGAATGCCTGTTCTTCAAATTCCACCTTCATGACACCTTTTAAGAACAAACATAAACACTTGCCACATCTGTAACACCATATTATAATAATAATTATATATATTAGCTTTCTTCAGCAACATTTGTGTTCTTCATCCAGCCTTTCATCTTCATATCGAGCTGAGTCTAGTCATCAGTCTTCCCTTTCCAAGATCTTTGGAACTCTATAGCTGACTCCATAAATTTTCTCATAGAAAACATACTTCTTTCACCAGCTGAGTATTGTAATTGTGCAAATGACAAAGTGTCCTACTGCAAATCTTTGAATTGCCACTTAGCTATCACATTAGAATCCAAATAGCTCTATCTGCCTTTATATTCAGTATATTATTTCCTTGTCAATCAACTTCTGTTTTCTTTGTTTACTCACTAATTTCACAATAAAGATTTTGCATTTAGCACTAAGTTAACTGAAAGAGTGGGGGTTAAAGTTAGCTCTATTTTCTGCATACGCAAAACTGACCTTGGGGAAATTGCGTGCAATGACCTGGAACAGCACTTATGGGATGCTCACAGGTTAGATGTTCCCCAAAGTGCATGAGGAATATGTGAGGTATTCTGTTGTAATTGTTACAATAGCACTGAAATACTATATGAAACTGACTAAGAAGTCTAGTTTTCCCAAAGGATTTCTCATTTTTTTTAGCTAACGGGCACTGATGCAGTGAAACTAAGCTTTGTCAAAGCATGTCTTCGAGATAAGCTTTTATCTTTATGGCACTATAAAGCCAGAGGGGTCTTAAATGTCATTACCATTCTCAGCTGCCCTGCTGTAATGTCATCTAAAGCCACAGAAGGTAGAATGTGTCTGTGCAAATTTTGAACTCCCAGTTGGAAGGCTGCTTACTTTGAAATGATATGAAGGACTTCCTTAAGTGCATCTGGACTCGGCTCTCACATGAGAAGTAGAAAGTGGTCCAACTTTGGAGTAAATTCTTTCGACATTTTTTGCTAATTAAAAAGAAGCTTTGGTCAGAAACACATCTTTTCCCCTCCACTTCCTTAGTCCTGTAACAAAGCTGCTTTGATTTTGTTTTAAATGGGCATGCAGGGGTGGGATGTGTTTGTGGTGTGATCATTAATCTATAGACAGGCAGAAGGAATTTTAGCCCAGAAGAAATCTATCTGATACACTACATTAAAATAGCAGTTGAAACATAATGCAATCTTAATTCTAAGTGGTGCTGTTTGCCGTGCTATGTAGTTCTAGAAGCACTTTAATTCTGAAGGCTGCATAATGGAAGACTTCAGCCTTTCATATGTATTTTATATTACTATAAAGATATTTGGAAATTGCATAAGGAACATGTCTTTGTCCACAGGTTTCAATTAGTAAAGGTGATAATGGCTTTTCCCTACTGCATGTATCTATCATGGCATCCAGCATTATCATCTGGTAGCTATTGGTGTAACATATAATCTGTTTTAAAATAAGTTAAAGACTTAAGTCATAAAATAATGAACATCTTCTCAACAATTAAGGTTGTGTCTATTGCAGTATGTGGAATTTTACATGGAGCATATAGACCCACCGATGTTACCTAGGCTGGCAAATGCTACATAAGACAAAAAATCTGAAAACACAGAAATCACACCTGAAGCACACAGGAAGAAACTGACACCCTCTCTTTAGCCATTAAGTCAGTCAGAGAGAGAGACACTGTATGAACATGACACAGACTTTTTCTTCAACGAATATCCAATATCACTTGTTCTGAAAAATAATGAACTTTTAAACTTTTTAAAGGTCTTCTAAAGAGAGCTGGGGCAATAAGAGGGTGAAAAGATCATCTCGAAAGATATATTCCTTCCAATTTTTAAATACCTTGTACATTTTGGGTTAGTCTATTAACTTTGGCAATAAAAAGGTGGGTTCCACTACTAGTCAGTCCTTTAGGTAGGTATGAGAGGGCAAGGAAAAGTCCGCGCTAAAGTTCTTTTGTGCACCTAGCCCCCAGTCACAAACAAAACGTGGCTAGGCAGGAACTTAAACCTTAACTGCTTAAACTTGGAGTTATTCCTGCTGGTTGAAAACTGGTTCTTAGTCTTCAAGATGAGCACCAAGAAAAAGGGGTATGCTTTACTTATTCTGCAGGTGTAGGATGTGATGTTAGGTACAATGAAGCTTCAGTCTTCCTCCAAGGTCTTGAGATACTATTGCAACCTGGTACTGATTACTAACATTGTTTTTCATATCTCTAGAGACACTTTTCGCTATGAAATTCCCAGAACTGACTTCTAACTTGTTTCCTAGTGTACTAAGAGAACTGGGACATCATCAATCCTCAGCATGTCCTCCTCAGAGGTGCTGAGGGTCTGCCACCACTGCTCTAGAATCAAACTACAGCATCTTTTGTTACTCAGCCTACAACAAAACCCACATCTAGCTTGTGGCTCCATTTGTAGGTTTCCTAATTCAAACGGCTTCAGTTTCACTGTTATCTCCTTTCCTCTGCCTTCTCTGAGGAGGTGCACAGTGACAGCACCACAGCACAGGTATGGAAGAAATGGTTTAGTAGACGTGAGGGCTAAACCCTTTCTCCGAGGCTAGAGATCTGGCAGTGACTCCCATGGGATACAGAGCAACCCACCATGGCCAAGTGATGCAGACTCAGACCTTGCACCTCCTGATGGGCCTTGGAAAAGATATACCTCCATTACGTGATCCTTGTGATCCCATTGGGGCTGTGCCTGCACTTGCGGTGAAGGTTTCTGAAAAAGTGTGTGCACTTATTTAAGTAGCTTTCACACTTGTATATAGGACATACCAAGCCTGCCCAGTTACTAATGTCTGTGCAATCTCATCTCTGAGTGAGTACTTCTAATGTACTTTGTCTCATTTCTGAGTTTCAGAAACAAAATCATTTTTATGTCATTCCTCCCTACAGAGTAGGTTCAATAAGGTGAGCTGCACTAGTTTCTGAACTACTTTTAGGCTTCAAACTAACCCTCTCCAATGACCTTCAGGTTGGCAGTAAGATGCAAGTGGGAGTTTTTTCCTAGTTTCATTTGTAGACATTTATTTTGAGGCTATGGCATTTGCTTTAGCATTTGTATTGAACATTTTAGACAGACTATGAGTTTTCTAAACCAGGCTCTTTTTAAGCATTCATTTAATCAACACAAAGATGTTCTGGGTTTATAGATTTAGGATAATTTGGATATTGTGGATTATCTCAGTAAAGACTGAAGATAGATCCCTTTTGAACTGCTCATTTACTTTTTTGAACTGAAGAATCTGTAGCTGGATAACATATTTTTATCAAAAGCTTTTGACAGAGCTGTCAGCAAAGCATGCCAGTACTTTTAACCAGACTGTCTATTGGACCCTTTTATCCAAGCCCTTGCAGCTCCTACATCAAGATGAATGATACTACAATGTACACCAAGCAAATAAAATTGACCTGTGACCAGAATGTTGGTAGACAGTTCAGGGATTTTAAGTGTAGGTTAAAGCATAGCACTGATTCCTGACTCCTCTTTTCTAATGTTATAGTCAGTATCAGGGTGCAGGAAACATTTGAAGACTTTGAATAAAGCAGGGAAAATAAAAATGCTCTTTTAAACATTCTCTTACTTCACCACATATTCAGTTTCTGTATTGAACTTCTTGAGGGTTTAAAATATCCTACACAAAAGTTGTTTGCAGTGTCGTATGGCTACAAGGCAGGCAATTTGATTTGACAATATGATGAAAAAGGTTTTTAACAGTGGTAAAATGTTAGTAATCCCAGTGTAGGCAATAGAGTCCCTGCTATGAAATAATGGGTACAGTCTGGTCACATATCCCTGAGACAAATGCAAAACTGGACGAAATGAAAGAAAGGGCTGTTGAGACGATGAGGGAAATGGAGACCTGTCTGTATGAGAAAAGCTTGTTTAGTCTCTGTCAACAAGGACTGAGAAGTGATATGACTAGTCTCCATCAATATTTTAGAAAGCAAAGGTTGCAAAGGAAAAAAAGCTAATTAAACTAAAGGACAATGTTGGCACAACGACAAGCTGGTATAAATTGACCATGAATACATTAAAGCATGAAATTAGAATATTTCTAACCACCAAAGGAAACAAGTTTTGCAACAGGAGATGCATAAACAAAATGCCCAAGAATGGTGATTTTCCATAACAGTTTGTGTAAGTTGAAGACATGGCTGGCTGTGATCACAAGGGAAGAGATTCAATAACTTTACCTTGGCCACATTTGGCCACCATCTTTTACCAATCAAGAGAAAAACAGGCTTCCAGATGCACTTGCAGACTGTAGTGTGGGGGATGCTGAAAAGGAGAGAGGTTGCTCCCTAAATGGTCACTCATCTGATCTAAGGCCTTGCCCCTTCACCCTTCTGGTGAAGAGAGTGGCTGGATTCAAAATTAAACATCCAAAGTTTAAATACTTGATAATGAACTGAGTTGCAACTTAACATTTAAATAATTTTTTTTATAAAATATCTTGTGAATCTTAACTAAAGAACAGCTTTTGTTTACCTATAATTAGCAATATTTTAATTTTTTCTTCCTGTTAAAGAAGACAATGATTTTATATTCTACGCTCTTTGACAATCTCAGCCCAAACACTGGGTTTCAATCTTTGTCATGTATTCCAAAAATTCCTTCAAATACCATTGCAGCTCTGACCATCAAATCAGCAGAAAGTTAAGCTGAAGTTAATGAAAGGGGGCAGATTATCTGCGATGTATGTAACATGTCTCCTGTCTCAATTTCACTCATAACTAACATAACAAACATAAAAATTCCATAAAAATTTGGTTTAGTGGTGACTTGGCAGTGCTGCGTTAATGGTTGGACTCAATGATCTTAAAGGTCTTTTCCAACCAAAGCAATTCTATGGCAACTTCCTCTCCCATCCCCAGTCAGTCTAAATCTTTCAGACAGTTCAGAGAATAGAGGAATATCATGAAAACACAGAAAAAAAAACCCTCCCAAGAATAGTGCGAATGACCAAGTTAAAAAAAAAAATAAAGAAAGAAGAAAACTTTCAAGAATAACAAATAGTAAGCTCCAAAGAGAAATATCCTCAACTTTTCCAAGTATCCCAAAGGTAAAAACGCAGTAACTGCAGCAATTTCTTGCAGTGTCAGTATGCACATTTTAGCTTACTTCCAGTTTCATAAACAAATACCAGAATAGGTCACATTTTAGCAGAGTTGAATTCCTTTATTAAAGCCAGCTTCATAGGTTTTGTGGTTTCCAACAAGCTGTCACTTGAGCTTACCCACTACCCTACAAAAAACACGGCTTTTCTCTGGTACAACAGAGCAGACCAGACCTGGACTGACACTGATGGGTGCAGTCAGGCTGGCTAGTGCTCCTCATGTCCCCAGAAAAGTCATGCATGTTCAAATTTCCGGATTTTATCACTAAATTATCTCATATTTCTGCTATACTTCTTGGATTGTACAAAATCCTTTGTCCTTAGTAGGGGTTCTCTAGAGACAAGGGCTTAATATGGTTTTGTTTTTTTTTTTTTTAATTATTATTTTAGACAATTTATCCCTGTCATTTAGATTGAACATTTAGGTCTTTAAAAACAGCGTGGCGGGCGGAGGGTAATTATCTCCTGAAGAAGAGTACGTAGAAAATCGGTTCAAAAATGTCTTCCTGAAAGACAGCAGGTAAAGTCTCCTTGTCTGCGCCAAACAACCGTTCTGTTCAGGATGAGGGGGTCCCTCTGAAGTGTGCACCCCTACTGGGGAGAGCACCTGGACCACTCATCAAGCCCTTCCCGGCCCGGCTACAGCGAGAATCGCGGCTGACCCGCGCTGGGAGGCGCCCGCAGCGAAGCGCGGCACTTTCCGCTGTGCGTTCTGGGAGCTGCAGTTTGTGCCCCAGGAGAGGCAGTGTGGCGATCATGTCGCATGAGCAGAAGCCGCGCCGCGCTGCGGGGTGAGGTCGCAGACATCCTGCGACGCCCGTCCCAGAAGACCTCGCCCCTTGCTATCCCGGCAGCGCTCTCTCTACTGGAGAAGCTTGCCGATTGGAAGGCTGACTCGTTCACGTGGTTCCCAGCACCAATCAGATTTTCCAGTTTCCGCACGTTGCCCTTCCCGCTGCCTCGCAGCGCTGCGAAATGGCGGCGTCCAGGGGAGGGCGGCTGCTGTGGCACAGCCGGTGCTGGTTCTCGCAGACGGAGTCCGCTGTGCCTCCGCAGCCCCCCGACTCGCTCTACCCGCCCATAGTGGCTTCCTTCACGGCGAAGAGCAAAGCGGCCAAGCGGCGGCGCCAGGAATATTTCCACCAGCGGGTGCACACGGCATCCTCGATCGAGGAGAAGCTGCGGCTCTACGGGCTGCTGCAGCGGCCCAAGTACATGGTTTACCCGCAGACCTTTGCCCTCAACGCGGACCGCTGGTACCAGAGCTTCACCAAGACCGTCTTTGTGCCGGGGCTTCCCCCGAGAGCGGTGAGGCCGACAGCCGCGAAAGTCCCTTGGGCAGTGGCGCCGGAGGCCGCGAAAGCCCCGGAGGGCTCGGCGGGAGTGGCACCCGAGGCAGCCAGAGTGCCGGAGCCAGGAACGGCGGCGAAAACCTCGCAGTCCGCGGCGGGAGCGGCTCCGTACCTGGATGTGGGCGAGCTGCGCTCCCTCGTCTGCGACGCCCTCCTGCAGGAGAGCTTCTACCAGCACAAGAAGCGGCCATTGCTCTACCGCGTGCAGGATCATACGCCCGGCCCGTTTCTGACACAGCTCGTTTCCACCCTCACCGCTTTCCTCTCTGGCCGCAACCCACTGCTGGCAGCCTCCACCCTTGGTTCGGAACGGGGGTGGGAGGCAGAGGGAAGTCGGAGCCCTTGGGTGGTGGGGCCAGTCTGTAAACCTGGAGAGGGTGTCGCTGGTGTAGCTGACCAGTCACTAGTAATCTCTCTGTCTGCATAATCTCGTGGTGCAAGTGACTTTTGATTTTTCTGTTTTACTGCAGGTACAGAACAAGAATTAGGAGGGGTTTAAATGCAAAGGAGTGATCTCTCTTTGTCTCTCTGCTCTGTTTCAGATCTAAAACCTCAAGTTAACTATTACTGGCATCATGGTGAGGAAGTTGTTGTTCACGGACATCGAAAGGGTAGAGTTGATCCTGTGCGATTTCAAATAGATGATAACCCACACCTCCAGATCCGTGTACCAAAGCAGCTTCCAGAGGTGTGAATGTTTTCAACAGCAAATTACACACATGCATTTTTTGCTTATGTTTCTAACAGCCACTGCAACTATGTGATAGGTAGTATGTGGAGGACCTGATTAATCAGGCATGTGTTTTTTCAAGTCTTAGTGCCCTTGCTACCTGTTGTAACTGCTTTGTAGATACTGAGACAGCAAATTGGTAAACCTTGTGGGTTAGATAAAATGCATGTTGTTAATTAAATGGAATTTTTAACTTATTCTGTGCTTGTAAATGGAGGCAAAAGTAAGAAATGTGGTGTGAAACGCTCTCTCCTTGGTGGAAGAAAGTAAGATGAGAGAATTGGAGAAGAAAATAACGGAGTAAGTGTGAATAATCTGAATGTGAGCACTGTAATCTCTTAATACTAGTTAACAGTTGTTGAATGCTTAATTTTCTGGAGGCTGATGCAATATTCTAATATTTTTTGATAGGTTTATACAATGGTAATTATGTAGCTTGTGAGGATTTCTATGGCCGTTTCCACCACAAACAGAAAACTTTCTGTAAATGTTGAACATTTGTTGTTCACTTAGTTGTCCAGTTTGCTTACGTGACTACAATCAGATGTAACAAATCTGAGCATTTTGAAAGAACAACCTAGGCAATTAAACATGTTACATAGTGCAGAAGTCTACTCTGAATACCTGTAAACTTTCTTTTCTGGTTCAAGTTAGTTCATTGCTGCTGGAAATGTTTGTGCTCATTTTCTATAGAAGCAGCTTCTGGTTTTGAAGATAGTACCATTTCAGACAATGTTTTTTGTATATGACAAAACTCAGACATCAACATAAGATGCATGCAGTAGTACTCACCACAAGACAAGAATTTCTGTGCAAAAATTAATTTCACTTAGTTACATATATGGTATATATAAGCAAGATTTGCACCTTCTGCAAGTGGCATATCATGTGAGGACTGGTGTCAGAAATGTGATTTACATCATAGATTTTCTTTGTTCTGCTTCCATCAAGATTGTACCGCTAGAGTCAGATCTTGGAGATGTTCCTGTTACTGCTCACAAACCATCCAGGCTGCCGTTGTTCAAAAAGCAGTATGAAAACAAGGTATTTATAGGTAAGAGTTTCTAGTTATGAAATGTTAACTACTTTTTTTGCCTAAAAAAAAAACCGCAACAAAAAATCCCCAACTCCTAAACAAACACTCCCCAACCTTCTCCCATCAAGAGAAAAAAAAAAAATTCATATGTATGTAACTATACGATTTAAATATATAGAGTATATAGATCTCCTGAAATTCCATGTCAGTTAGAAAATGGGGAGTAGCATCCTCCTGTGCGTATGGTACTGTGTCCACATAGGCTTGAAGGTGTTGGGTTGAATAGAAAATTGCTCTGAATATTGATACATCTTCTCAGAGGCATTTTAGGAGGTGAACTCTTGCCTTTTGGAGTTGGGAACTCTCCAGTCTCATCCATAAATTAAGGAATCTCAGTGTTTATACTGTAGAGGTTTTAAGTTTCCATTTGGAGTCTGGAGTGATACCAAAGATGTGTTTGCATAATAAAGAGCATTTTCTGACTGACTTTATTTTTTTTCTGGTTTTGGGTAACACAGGATCAAAAGTAGCAGATCCCTGCTGTTACGGACACACCCAGTTTCATCTTATTCCTGATAAACTAAAACGGGAGAGGTTTCTAAGAGCACGTCTTGAGGATCAGATTGAAGTTGTTTATCGAGCTAATGGTATAGCAAGTCTCTTTGCTTGGACAGCAGCACAAGCAATGTATCAAGGTGAGATGGTCAACTTGATAAATTCTTCCTGGTGATGAATGCCTGCTGTAAAGTTCTCTAACTTTTTCTCCCTACTGACTTTTTCTCATGCTTTTTCTTCTGAAGACCATCCTTTAAGTAGGTCTTTGAAAATTTAATTGAACCATTGAATGAAGCAGGCTTTCTATAAGGGAGTTAATTAAGACTTTGTCTTTGAGTACTTTGATTCAGGGAGAATTAATGGCACAGAAAAATATTTTTTCATGTATGATGCTAAACCTGTGCAAAAATCTCATTCCTGCATTCACTTGCTAACTCTACGTTTGTTAGGGGGAAAGGTGGTAGATACTAAGCAGTTTGTTTATGAACCAACTATGTTTCTTAGCCCCTTGTTTCAGAAATGTCAATTCTATGGATCTACAATCAACGAAAGAAAAGTGTCAGCGGCCTTACTTTAGGATTTTATGTGTTTGATCTGTTCTATCCATCCAGGTCTTCCAGGATTTTTAGAAAATCTTTTGCTTATTCGTATAAGTACAATTCTTACCCAGTGTTACTAGATGATTAGTACTTACTGACATAGTGTTCTTGGTCTTGTCTGCCTGGTTACTGTGGTTGGTTATGCTCATGTATACATATGCAAGCTTCTATCGTGGAACAGTGTTCACTGCCCTGTGAGAAGTGTGGAACAGTCCAAAGACATTTCCCTTTGGATCACTGCAGGACGTGGGTGCATCAATAGCTTTTGTAATTTTGAAAAGTCACTTGGCTGATCAGTGTGGGGTTTTTATCAGTTAGTGATGGGGAACTGTGTACAAAATGCAAATATGCCACTGTGTCCCTGATCTTGGAAATACCCTTAACTGGTGGCTATGTTTTAGTGTGTATGAAGAATGCTTGTGTTGCTGAAGCAAACAGGACTGTTTCCCCTACTAAGTGGCTGCTGCAATTCACAGTATTTTTCTGTATTTCAGGATTGTGCTGACAGGAATTTCAAGTCCTGCATAACTTGTGTTGTTTCTTTATTTTGTAGGATTCTGGAGTGAAGCAGATGTGACCCGTCCTTTTGTATCTCAGGCAGTAGTGACTGATGGAAAATACTTCGCTTTCTTTTGCTACCAGCTAAATACTTTAGCCCTAACTGTAGAAACTATTAAAAATAATTCTCGGAAAAATATCTGTTGGGGTACAGACAGTAAGCCATTGTATGATGTTGTGGAAGATGGTAGTGTGAAAGGCTTTAATGATGAAGTTCTGCTTCAGTTGGTTCGTTTTCTGTTAAACAGACCAAAAGAGTTTTAAATCATGCATTAGTAAAGTTATTCCTGTGTATGTGCCTGAATTTCATTGTAACTCCATGAAATATGGGCTAGAATACGCCTTGTTCTCAGTCAAGTATTTGTCTGGCAAACAGTATATGCATCTTTTATGATATTTGGGCTTTATTTTAAATGTATGATACCATATACTGAAAAATAAATGTCTGAAATATCTTAATGTCTTCTGTATATTTACTGTTAGAAGTATATTGCACTGATTCAAAGTGAATTCTTGTGATTCATGTGAATACTTTCTTTTAGCAGATCCATAGCTCTATATTGAACTTTAACAGCAAAGTATGTATTTGTATGACCATCTGATTATGTCGCTAGGTAGCTGCTATCTTGATATTCAGCACCAGTGAAACATTTTTAGTTGTCAAATGCTTACTCATTCGAAAGAGAAAGTCAGCTCAGAATAAAAAGTGTTTCTTAGAAGTGAATGGTTGACAATTTAGTTACATAGCAAGGGATGTTTTTAGACATTTATCAAGCAGTAGTATAAATACAATGAAACTTGCTTTTGAAGATTCTATTATGAACATGCATACACATTTTTGTACCGTCACTTCAGGAACCAAAGAGAGAATTTTCAAATGCATTTGGAGTCTACAGTTTTCCCTTTAGCTTGGGACTTTTTATTTCAGCTGTAGACACCTTGATGTTTTCATTGCTGATATTTGGATTTCTTATGGCTGTTTTTAGTAGACCACAGCTGAACCTGAACCATAACTAGAAACTAGAATCCCTGATCAATAAAATAAAAGATGTAAGGACTGCTTAGGAATATTTACTTACCAAGACAGTGTATTCTGGTTTTGAGGTAATTAAACATTAGACATAGAATGTTATGTAGGCCCTAGAATTTTACATAATTCTGTATGCTGCAACTGACATTCTTGGAATTTTCCAGGCTTCTTAAGAGTCAAGTAGTTTGTTTTGAACAAGAGAGTACTGAGTCATATGTGACTTTTTTTGAAACACATGCCTGCATGTTCTTCAACCTGAGCAATTGGGGGTTCTGCTTCCTGTTGTAAACTGGTTTACAGAGTATTTTGCTAATGAAAGATGAGGGAGTTGTAGAGTCTTATTTGATTGGTACTTTGCTAATGAAAGAACTATAGTGCCACTTTCTCCACCAGCAGAGGATAATCTAGAGAAGTAAGATGTGCATGAGTACTGCTTTCTATTTAACAGAAGTAAAAAGTCCTTAAGTGCTCTTTTTGTCTTAACAATACTTGAGAATTACTAGTTCTGATCACTGTTGATCCTTGGACTAAACGAATGTTCCAGGTATGAACAGAAGATAAACTGTTGGGTAGGCATGTTGGCTGTAGAGAATGACCTGTGACTTATGTTAAAAGTTAGTGATCGATAACTTCTTTTCTGGTATGATAAAAGGATTATGCAAAACAAATGGGAGGGTATTAAAAAAATTAAAACGGGTATTCTGACCCTGCAGACTGTCTTTATGGTTGGTGCAATATGGTATTTCCTTCAGCTTGAAACTGGGTGAGTTGCATAAAAGTAGTGACTGTGGAAAGCTGACATGTAAAGTCAAAAACTCCTGCTCCCAGGGTAAAAAAAACCCTCATTTTTTTTCTGTGATTCAGCCTTTTGCCTGTCCTGAAGTTTCAGCTGTAGCACAGCAAGGTCAAAGAAGAACTGTTTCCTTCAAGCAGTTTTACTAGTGATTGAAATATCATTGTAGATGTGTAACCTGGTAGAAGGACCCAGTGTTGGAGGGAGGGAGGAAGGCTTAGAGTAACCTGGCTGTTTTGTAGTTGCAAAGTACTAACCTCATCTTTTTGTAACTGTCTCAAAAGGCAAAGGGTTACCCTGGAAAAGCAGTGGGTGGCACTGTGTTACCTTCTACCGAGGAAAAAGTGTAATAGGCATCGTTCTGCTGTAACAGGCATTTTTTGTCACTGGCAAAGTTGAGGCATCGTAATGTGTGCAATTTTCTACAGCAATCTTTCATCTTGTACTCATCTGTTCAGGGTGTTTAATGCAGCCTGATGACAATAAAGTCAAAAGAAAGTTTTTTTCCTTTTAAGATTGTATAGCTACTAAATGTTTGAAAGTAGAAAACTTAAGAAGCTGCAGCATTCCTATTCTTGAGCTTTGCTCAGCAGAAACCTCCCATGATTCTACTCCTTTGAGTCTTGTGGGAGCGTCAGTCTTTAGCATTCTATTTTGTTGAGTTTGCTGTTTAAAAGAAACAAAGAAAGGTGATTCAAAGAATGCAGGATGGAAATCTCTTAAGTTTGGCTCTTTTTTCCCGTATTAATTTCTGCTTAGGCCTATTGGAGCAGATCACAAAGGAACATAAGTCGGGATCTAAAAATAAGATTTGGTTTTACATAATGAGGCAAGTATTTACTTCAGTACTGAACTATTTTGCTTAAAACTTGTGTCACCTTCAAGGGGGTGACTGATCAGTGAAATTCTACCTGTACTGTTGTATCAGATTATGAGACCACAAGTGGTGATTTGAAATGGAACTGCCTAAGCAGCCTTTCCCAAAATCAAAGCAGAAAGGAGTAGATGGGAAGAAAAACTTTGTTATATCTGTATAGGGTTATATTGCACCAACTTGTTGGAGTAGGTAGTTCTGCTTCTTTTCAGACAGAGAAATAGCTTCAATATTCATAGAGTCTGCTTGGTTATGCAGAATTCTCTCCTGGTTACTCAGTTTTTCTATCGTTGCAGAAGATGCCTCCTTTTTTCTCAGAAGCAGATGAAGGTTTCCTTGTTTTGGAGCTCCACTGAGGGGTGGTGTTTCCTGAGGCAAGAACAGCTTTTGAACTCAGCTGTTGGTGAGAGTCTATTGATAACTTGGCCTACTGGCTCTGTAAGGCATCATGGATTCTGTCAGTGTATGTCTGATGGAAGCAGTGAAAGTGGCTTTCCAGTGCATTGTATGCTAAAATAAGCCATCCTCAACCAGTAATGTAACTAAAGCGCACCGGGGTGGGAGACCTGTGAAGTTCTGATTGAGTTAGCATGAAGTCTGGTCGGGTACAAAGAAAATGTCCAGTGGATCAAAACTGAGTTTAATAAACATAGCCCCGAGAAAGCTTTCAGAAGGGATTGCACAAGATCTGCTTTTCCAAGGAGGAAGAAACTTAACCATGTGGTTAGAAGTGTCAAAGTAAATAGACTTATCAAATGGGTAGAAATGTCAAAGTAAATGGAATATCAAGAAGCTGACAGTGAAGATCATTAGGTAAGTTAGCAATGACAAAACTTGAGGTAGCACCAAGACCAGACTGGTTGCAAACAGTATGTGACTCTGCATACTTTATATTCTGTAGTGTACCAGAACCCCGAATGAGATAAGACCTTCAAGAAATACGCATTGACGATCCTAAAAATCCCCATGAATTAGAAATGTATGTAACAACTAATATGAAGTCCGTTGTGTTTGGGACCAGGGAACAGCAGAAATGAGAGGGGCTTGGGTTTTTTTCCACATTCCTTGTCTTCCAACAGTGTAATTCCCACCAAAAGCAATAAAGCCAGTCACCATAAAGCAAAACGTAATGGATCCCTGACAAAGAAAGAGTAGGTAATTGCTAAGAGAGGAATGTGCATGTGATTCTGTTACTGAAATTACTTTAGTATACTTGGATGATACGAAGTAGTGATAGAGTGGGAATCCCGCAACGGGTCTGAGGTTGGTAGGGCAAAAAGGTAACTGCTCCCCCTTCTGCTATTGTGAAAGGATAGCAAGTCAGGTAACACTGAGTTTGACTATCTAATACAGACTGAGGTTATATCAAGAACATGACAGAAATGAAAAGTTGCTCAGCCAGGTCTAGGTGGATTTGATTTGAGATACTTGGCAGGTGTGTTGTTGGGGAGACTTGCTGACAGGGCTGATCATTGTGTGGCTGGTTAGCCACAGGGGAGGTTCCAGGCAGTATTAAAGAAGCCCATCTTGATACAGGTAGTATTAAGAAGCCCATCCTGTTCTGATTCTGGAAATCCTGGACCATGAACTATTGAAGGATATTAGTAAATGAAGGCCAATGATGGTTACAGGAATTGTGCTGCAGCCCTGCTTTCACATTCTGACAAACTATTTAAAGTTCACCTGGTAAACAGCTGGTAAAATATGTTTTCAAAACTGAGTTTCTTGCCAGAAATTATTGCATGGGCATTTACTGATGTGTGTTGTGATGCAAAGGGAGTAAGTTGTAAACCTCAGAACATCCTCCTACAGGAGTTTGTAATTAAAGGGATTATTTGTATCTAACTGAGATGAGGTAAGGCAATGTAAAGTCTGCCATGCTCTTCAGCCTGGTAACTAAGCCGTGGAGGTGAAGACGTGAGGTTAACAATTGTTTCCTCAGTGTTGAAGGTCATCTGGGTAGGCCACTTAACGCTAGTAATAGATGACCTATGAAGAGATTACTTACAACCGTTTCAAAAAATCCTTGAAGGCAGCAAAGAGGTTGGCAGACGCTTGGCATGCTTTTTCATGTCTCTGCAGTTTTAAATGCTATCTAGCTTGTGCTATTTGAAAGATAATTCTTCCAGACAGGATAGGCAGTTTATGATGTCTGTTCAGCTGTACTGACCTGTAACTATCTGCAATAATTTTTATTCTATCCTCTTTTTTTTAATTGTGCCTGGTTTCTGCATAATTTGAAGGTTCTGTGTTCAGCTGAAATATTCTTTGAGTGAACATTCAGTATTTCTTCTTGGTCTTTAAGTAACTGAAGTTCGATTTAACGAACTACATCTCCTGCTACAGAATCTTCTCTATATTACCTTTCTCGTTCCTACCAAGTCATGCTCGATTTCAGTTGTTTCTTTCCTTGTATAGCAAGTAGAGTTGATGTTAATGTGTCTCCTTTAAAAGAAATCTTTCTTCCTTTTGTTTCCTCTTTTTTGCTCTCAATATTCCTTTAACCTGTAATGAACTCAGTATGCTTTATCACTGCTCTCAAGGGACACAATATAGGATCATTTTCACAGTTGGAAGGTGTAGCTTCTAACACAAGAGTGTCTGCACTGCAAATGTGCATGCTTTTGTCAGTCAGATATCCCAGAGCAGGTTTAAATTTCAACCTTGAATTTCAGCCTGTAAAGGCTTTTTTGTCTGATTGGTTTTTTAAAAACAGTTTCTGCAACAATGTATTTCTCTAGGTAATTGAAGGGGATCGGAAGTTGGAATTTTAAAACTCAAGTTCTGGGATTGTTCAGCCTGAAGAAGAGAACACTCAGGAGGCATCTTACCAACGTGTATAAATAGCTGGTGGGACGGAGTAAAGAAGGTTTGACTAGGCTTATTTCAGTGGCATTCAGTGAAATGGCAAGAGGAAATGGCCAGAAACTGCAAAACAATAAATTCTACTTTAACATAATTTTTTTTTTTTTTTTTACTCTAATGGCAATTGATCACCAGAACAGGTTGCTCAGAGAGGGATCCATCCTTGGAAATACTCAAAACCAGACTGGTCAGCCCTGGGCAACCTGTAGGTGACCCTGCCCTGAGCAGGGTGGGTGGTCTAGACAAGAGGCTACTTTGAACTTTAACCACTGTGATTCTGTGAAAATAAATTAGTTGTCAGCATGTAGGTGAGACATTATGAATGTGTAGGAAGAAACCACACGACGAGATTTGGGTAAATAGCGCACACTGGGCCTGGACTTTCTCTTTTATGGTCTTAGCGTGGCCATCCATTTTTGTGCATTAATTCAGCATAGACAAATTTTACTTGATATGCAGCTACAAATGGCTTCAGCAGAAGAGAAGACCCTTATATTACATGTTCCTTTCTTGGCAGAGTACTGACACTGAGAATGCAGTTAAGGATATACACCGAATCGTATATCTCCAAGCTTATCTCAAAGCAGATTTGCCTCCGAGCTTTCTATCTATGTAGTAATTCCTTGCATGTGACCTCTATCATGCCCAGTCGTCCCTTTCAGAAACCAGCAGCAGGCAAGGGTGACTCAGCCTGTGCTGTCTGTATATGAATGTAGATGTTTCATTCAGTATGTAAGCATAGATATAAAATTCAAACATTTTCTGAACTTCCCAATGGTAACTGCTAGAGTAGGACACGGTTCTTCCTGAAGGTATGTAGTGTCCTACCAGTGTGAATAATGTCTAACTCTAATCTGGTTACTGTTAAGATGTTCTGGTTAAACTGTTAAGTTTAATGGGGCAGATATATCACCATAAACTCTTTGGAAAATCCTGTGTGAATACACAGATGGACCTTGCCATGAAAAGCTTCTCAAGTTGATAAGGAAAGTGAAGAAGGATGTGAAAAAAGTGGGGGAATAGTAATGCCTGTTTCTTAGAGAAATTATTTAAAAGCATGAAGATAAAATTGAGGTGGAGTTAAGACTCAAACTCTTTGGTAGGATTATAGTATTTAGGGCTGTAACTATGTTTACACAAGGGATTTGCACTTAGATGTCATTATTTTGTAGTTTTGATAGTAATAACAAGCCGTGATTTGATGTTTTTTAACAGCATGTTGTTCTGATGAACATCATTTGGGACTGGATATTTGAAAAAAATACTTATATGCTTAATGTTGCTATTAGGTATGTTCCCTTTAGGATGTTTTGCAGTATCTAAACAGATTAGATTCCTAAATCCTAATAAATTTAATGAAATTTTAATCTAGGTTTCTAAGGTACATGGATACTTTGAGAATTTTTTAAATGTACTTCTAAAGGCACTAACCTGCCTTTTGAAAATATTCAGCAAGATTTCATTACAAAACAAATGTACTAATTAGAGGATTCAGCTTTGCTCAGGCTGGACAGTACATAATTTCTGAAGCATGCTGTTTTTCACTTTTGTAAGATAGCATTATGCTGACCGTGAGATGAATTAGCACATGGGTAGCCTGGCATCAAAGAGACACTAAACAAAATCAACATAATGACCGTGTGTTTGGACATTTGTTCTTTCTGGAGACATACCTACTGGGCTTTTTTGAAAATGTCATATGTGCACAAAGAATTATGGCTTAAATAAATCAACTGTGTTTTTTGTTGCAAGCCACTGGATCATACTGTGACATTACCCTGAATTTGTGATGGCTGGAAGGAATTTGGACGGAAGTTTAAATGTCAACTGTGATGTTGCCATTTTACCTTCTGTGTTGAAAGATGTCTAGGAAAGGGCAGTGTGGACTGAAACGGAGTACCACGTGAGCCAAATAATGTAAGGAAACAGCTGGGAAGGCGGCAAGTCTGCCTCCTAAAAACAAACTCTGAGCTAAGTGGAGTAAAAGTCAATTGTGCATCTTGAAACTATGAACAGAAATGTCTTTACAGGAGAGGGTGGTTTGAATTAGGTTAGGTTTTAATGTATTGAATTGATACTGATAATCAATAACCAAGATGAGGCACCTCTGGGTTAGGCATGTCCTTACTAAGAGACTCGTGTCTGAAATCCTACTGACACACCCTAGGGAGAAGGTTGACTAGAAGAGAGAGCTGTGAGCAGCTGTGTGTACGTGTTCAGAGATAGGGGCAAGTGCCAGAGCGTTGGGATGCTGTGAGTATAAGGAACGATATGCACGGGGAGCCTGTAGTGATCAGGTGAAAGAGGAAGAAAGAGGTGGATTTTTTCCCCCTCACACTTTCCAGCCTTCTGGATCCTCCTTGGCTCCTGAGAGTCTCCACTGGGATCATGCACCCTTCTCCCAAACTCCCACTGGGCAGACACTTTCAGGTGGCTCTGAACAGTGTATCCTGGATTTCAGCTGAGGTATGGTAACGAGGACAGCAGCCTCCTCTGTGAATCCCACTAGAAGCTGGAACAGCGCTGACAGATTAGTCGCACAAATCACGCATGGTGTTGTTGCTTTTCCCTCTTGTGCTGTTAAGGTACTATTAGGTGTACTTTCAGGTGCTTTTAGGTGTTTACTTATGGTTGCTAAAGCAGATTTAAGAAGTATTTGGTAGAGAATACACACTTACAACACCAAGTTAGGTGGCAACGTTGATCTGCTTGAGGGTTGGGAGGCTCTACAGAGGGTCTTGGCAGGCTGGATCGATAGGCTGAGGCCAGCTGTATGAAATTTAACAAGACCAAGTGCCGGGTGCTGCGCTTGGGCCACAACAATCCCCTGCAATGTTACAGGCTTGGGGAAGAGTGGCTGGAAAGCTGCCCAGCAGAAAAGGACCTGGGAGTGCTGGTTGACAGCCGGCTGAATGTGAGCCAGCAGTGTGCCCAGGTGGTCAAGAAGGCCAATGGCATCCTGGCTTGTATCAGCAATAGTGTGGCCAGCAGGAGCAGGGAAGTGATTGTCCCCCTGTACTTGGCACTGGTGAGGCCACACCTTGAGTACTGTGTCCAGTTTTGGGCCCCTCATTGCAAGTAGGACATTGCAGTGCTGGACCATGTCCAGAGAAGGGCAAAGCAGCTGGTGAAGCATTTAGATCACAGATGCTATAAGGAGCAGCTGAGGGAACTGGGGTTGTTTAGCTTGGAGAAAAGGATGTTGAGGGGAGACCTTATTGCTCTCTATAACTACCTGGAAGGAGGTTGTAGTGAGGTGGGGGTCAGTATCTTCTCACAAGTAATAAGCGATAGGACAAGAGGAAATGGCCTCAAGTTGTGCCAGGTAAGATTTAAGTTGGATGTTAGGGAAAATTTCTTCACCGGAAGGGTTGTGAAGCACTGAAATAGGCTGCCCAGGGAAGTGGTGGAGTGGTGGAGTTATCATGCCTGGAGGTATTGAAAAGATGTGTAGGTATGGTGCTGAGGGACATGGTTTAGTAGTGTTAGGTTAACGGTTGGCCTCGATGATCTTAAAGGTCCTTTTCAGCCTAAATGGATCTATGATTCTATGATTCTGTAATGTGGTTGGGCAGAAGAAGAGCAGTAATCATAGGAGGTGCGAGAGCAAATAAATGGAGCACAGTGCTGGAGCTGAAGTTGAGGAGGATGCAGTGTTGAAAACAGTGAAAGAAGATTTAAAGGAGTCTAATAATATATCCATGGAGCTTTTACTGTTAAATTTTCATGACTTTTCCTGGTGTCATTTGTAATTAACTTCAACACTTACTTTCTGTTGTTTAAATGTGATGCAGATTCCTTATTACATATCGCATGGAGAAAACCTGAGTCCTATCAATCCAGATGCTATCCTTCATGTCATGTAAAGATTAGAATGGAAGAAGTGTTTGCAGCATGACTTTCAGATTAGTAACTAATGGAAGCAAAGCCCTTCCCTGAGCATGGAATGATTTTCCTTTCAAATAAACACCCACTTTATTCATTGTCTTCTGTGGGAAAAGAAAAATGAAACATAAGGTGGAATAGGAAAGGGCTTATTTTGAGTACTGCAAAGTGAATTTGTGAGTGGCAGCTTTCTGGTATATGTTTCCAAGGAAGTGCTTCAGAACCTTCATGCAATTCACAGTTTTGTGTATTTCAAAATTGGATTATTCTGGAGACTGGGATCTGGCCTATATTTGTGACTAGAGATGGCTGCTGGTTACAGTGGTGCATGAAATATAGTATCAATTTAATATTCATGTTATTCATGTTTTTTTCTGGCTTCTAAAAAACAGAGGACCTCTACGCTTTGTGTTTACAAAACAAACAAACAAATAAAAAGAAACCCAAGCCAAAACCCACAAAATAAAAACTCATCCCAAGAAGAGAAACCTAAGGAAAAGAATAATAAATCAGTGATCGCCAACATCAGGTTGAAATTTTCAGTTCCTTTGTCTGAAATTTAACATATTCATGAGGTGCTTATAAGGAAAGGTCAGAATGAGAACAAAGTGGAATAAAACTTGGAATTTAGCCCTGCTTTGGGTAGGAAGTGGTCTATATTACCTCCACTGGTCCCTTCCAGTCTAAATCCTTCTGTACTTCTACCAATGGAAGGAGAGGGAAAGTGATGCTAAATTACTGCTCTCGTGAGTGAGATCTCTCTCATGTTACTCCTCAGAGAATGTAGTTTGAAAGAATGTCATTGTTTGAGATTTTTCACTTCTTAGTTTAAGGTGTAAGCTTGCACTGTAGCTATATATTTTCTGAGTACTCAACATATTTTTTTTTTTCCTCAGTCTTCACCAGCAAGTGCTTCAGCCACACCACCCAAGTCGGCAGAGACCGCGACAATGAAGAACTACCCACTGTAGGACAAGATCAGGTTCAGGACCATCTAAGGAACCTGATGAGATGCATTCACGTGTCCAGATGGATGTAGTCGCTAAACCACTGTCCATCATATTTGACAAGTTGTGGCTGTCCAGCAAAGTTCCCATTGACTAGAAAAGGTGAAACATAACGCCCGTTTTTAAAAAGAGGGGAAAGGAAGACCCAGAGAACTATAGGTCAGTCAGTCTCACCTCTGTGCTTGAAAAGTTTATGGAGAGGATCCTCCTGGAAACTGTGCTGGGGCACATAGGAAGTAAGGAGGTGATTGGTGACAGCCAACGTGGCTTCATTAAGGGCAAATTGTGCCTAAGAAATACGGTGGCCTTCTACGATGGTGTTACAGCGTTGGTGAATAAAGAAAGAGCAACTGATGTCATCTATCTGGACTTGTGCAAAGCATTCAACATTGTCCTAGATAACGTCCTTGTCTTTAAATTGGAGGCATAAGGATTTGTTGGATGGACACTCGTGA
Source organism: Bucorvus abyssinicus (assembly GCA_009769605.1). Lineage (NCBI taxonomy): Eukaryota > Metazoa > Chordata > Aves > Bucerotiformes > Bucorvidae > Bucorvus > Bucorvus abyssinicus. The sequence continues at coordinate 16,236,607 of CM020063.1, forward strand.
ATAAGGAATTGGCTGGATGGTCACACTCAAAGAGTTGCAGTCAATGGCTTGATATCCAAGTGGAGATCAGTAGCAAGTGGAGTTCCTCAGGGGTCAGTATTGGGACCGACACTATTTAACATCTTTGCTGGTGACATGGACAGTGGAATTGAGTGCACCCTCAGCAAGTTTGCCAAGGAAACCAAGTTTGTGTTGTGCAGTCAACATGCAATCCAGAGGGACCTTGACAGGCCTGCGAGGTGGGCCTATGCAAACCTCATGAAGTTCAACAATGCCAAGTGCAAGATCCTGCACCTGTGTTGGGGCAATCCCAAGAACAGATACAGGCTGGATAGGGAATAGATTGAAAGCAGCCTGGAGAAGGACTTGGACATGTTGGCCAATGAGAAGCTCAACATGACTTGGCAATGTGCACTTGCAGCCCTGAAAGCCAACCGTGTGCTGGGCTGCATCAAAAGAAGAGAGACTAGCAGGCGGAGGGAGGTGATTCTCCCCCTCTGCTCTGGTGAGACTCCACCTGGAGTACTGTGTCCAGCACTGGAGTCCTCAGCACAAGAAGGACATGGGCCTGTTGGAGCAGGCCCATAGGAGGGCCGTGAAGATTATCAGAGGAATAGAGCACCTCTGCTATGAGGGCAGGCTGAGAGAGTTGGGGTTGTTCAGCCTAGAGAAGAGAAGACTCCAGGGAGACCGAACAGCAGCCTTCTAGTGCCTAAACAGGGCCTTCAAAAAAGCCAGTGAGGGACTTTTTACAAGGGCTGTAGTGATAAGACAAGAGGTAATGGCTTTAAACTGAAAGAGAGTAGATTTAGATTATAATGTGGTGAGACACTGGAAGAAGTTGTCCAGAAAAATTGTGGATGCCCCATCCCTGGAAGTGTCCAAGGCTTTAAGCAACCTCATCTAGTGGAAGGTGTCCCTGCCCATGGCGGGAGAGTTGGAACGAGCTGATACTTAAGGCTCTTTTCAACCCGAATCATTCTATGATATCATGGTTTCCTAGAGGATTTATATGAAGGCATTTCTGCCTGTAAAACTATGTAAATTGTGTAGAGCTATGAGGTGATAACTGTATTTTCAGGGGAAATATGCTTTATTAATAAGTGGGACTGAGTATTTAGTTGCTAATTTAGTCTCTGAAATTTTGAAAATTCGTGACAGAAGATTCAATATGTGCTTGTGGTAAGCAGTTGTTCCTCTTTAAAAGAAGTCTTAGTCACCCCCTCAGGAAGGAAAACTAATCTAGTCTGTTTTAGACAGCCAGTCACGCAAGGGGCACACAGGCAACAACATAGGCCAAAATGTACTTTCTGAAAAGAGCTCCATGTACTGAAATCATTTGGGATCAGCTTTCAGATGTTTCATAAGCAAAACAAAGGTTTAACTTCACCAAATAAATGCTTCACAATGAATAATGCACCCAGCTGTAGCTGTAAATGACATTTGCTCAACTGCTTAACTATTCATCCTTTTGACCAAGGTTTATGGTGGTGTGAAATGAAGCTTAACTTTGCAAATATGGAATGTATAGTAAAATTATCCCCTTTTGTGAAGATAGAAGGAATAAGCTTCTGATGGGTGTTTATGTACTGTGCTAACAGATTATAAAAGATTAAAAGGAAATTTTAATGAAGTGAAAACAGCCCTTGCAGCTTCTAACCCTCATGATTAGAGGAGCAGAAGCTAGGGGATTTAGGAGGATTTAGCAAGATGAGTTTGATGGGGTAGGGAGATTATGACCTGAAATTGAAACCTGTTGCTTGCCTAACTCATGTTTCCTTAGACAATTTAGGGTCCCAGTTCTTTCACAGACAATGAGGGTGAGATGGGCAGAAGAAATGCAGTCTTGATGTAGTTTGAGGCCCATTTTTATTGATCAACTATCAAAACACAGAAGGCAAACCACAGAGTCAAAACGTAGTGTCAAACAAGAAATCTGAGGAGAATACAACCTTTGCATGTATGTGAAGGGGATGTTGCAAGTCATAGGCTAATACAATTGTTTTCTGTACTTGGAAAAAAAATCACAGAAAAGAGGCTTAATACAATGCTTGGGATTATAACCTGAACTCTTAATTGTCTCTTAAGCATGTTGCGAAAGAAAAAAAAATTTGGTATGCAATACACGTGTAAGTTGTTGAATAAATTATTCAAGAGCAAATATTTGGTTTAGACTACAAATTATATAGAATAAGTATTACAGAATACTGAAAGCCTTTGGAGAATCCAAAAGGATATTGATGAGCAGCATTCATAATTACTAATGAAAGAAAGTCAAAGAAGCTTAAGGTGTTACAGCCATGGTGCAATTTTTATAGAACTGCGATTCACCACAAAGGATGAGTGCAGAGCAGAATTATTTTGCTCCCCTTTGTTATTTGGATTATGCTACTCACCATCCACCTAAAGTAAACTTAAGATCTAGGCTAATATTTTGCAAATGGGTTTATTTTCTATCCTTGCAAAATGCATAAGAGAGCAATGCCCCCATATAACTGGACTTTCTCTAGCATCAGTGGAGCTTCCCATTTTCCTGCTGTCTCAAGTTGTCCTGGGCTAAGAGCTCTGAGAAGAGATTTTTGACATAGCACTTTCTGCTTTCCATTTTAAATCTGTATAATTTCCTAGGGACAGGATGGATGAAACTATTTTTATAATACCATGCACTCAATATCGTGCAATTTCAGACCAGATACTTGCACTTTCTTTTTTTTTTAATTATTGCAGCTGTTGTTTTATGAACTTTCTCATTTTATACTCTGTCTCAATATAATCTATTCAAACTCTAAACAAGAAAAAACATCTTTCAAACAGGTTAGGTTTTTGCATTTGGAACAGTCATTACAAACACTCTTAAAAAACAAAGCATTAGAACTGAAGCTGATGAATTCTTTTACTCTGGCATGTGGAATGATCAGTATGAATTTGTTTGGACATATTTATAAGCTCTTCGAGACCCTCAAAGTGGTTAGGTACCTACGGCTTTACGTGTCTTTAGATACCTAAGTCATTAGTTATATATCACTAGAATTCTTCATTCTCAGCCCAGTTGATGATAATATTATGTTATTTGAGTATCTGCTGTTACAGAAGTACAAAGCTGTCTAAGGACTGATGATGTCCATGCAGACCACTTGGAACTCTATTAAAAACCAAAGTCTCAGAGGCTACCCTCAGCAATGCTCAGATGAGGCATTCCCTGGTCTATCATGCATCTGAAGACAATCCTGGCGAGATCCAATAAAGCAGAAGTGGGCTTCAGAAAAGTGGTCAAAAAGTGAACTAGACATTGCATAACTTCACTTATGGCTAAGGAGTTGTCCTAGAATGCAGAAGGCCATTACTGAAATTCATCTGGGCTTGCAGAAGGGGTTTAAATCCCAGAACCTAGAGATTTTCTTAATAACAGTAATATAGATTTTTTTTGTTCTACCCAGTTAATACTTTTTAAAACTTTAGAAGAGGAACTTGAGTGATCTGCTTTGGAAAGATGAAGCAAAGGCAAGAAGACTTGCCTGAGACAGACATTCAAAGCACCAGCTGGGAGCAAGTATATCATATATGGAAATGAAGTCTTGTCATGGTCCTATTAGGGCACTGCTTTCTGAACTGATAGATATTTATGATGCTTTCCCTTCTTATTTTTGGAAGGTGGTACCTAATTTCAGAGTTGAACAGACTGATTAACAGCAGATGATGTCTGAGTAACAGTAGGATCTCCTTGTGGCCAGTTAGCTTTGCATGTAACAGTATCCCACAACTTTCCTCATTGTTTCACTCCTGGCTAACTTAGATGGCTTCAAGTCATCTAGCGTCAGACTCCTGATTTTGCTGAAGCTGTACATCTAAACACACCTTTTCAATTAGAAGCTTAGCAATCAGCTGGCAAAATCTCCACTGTTCAACTTCCACAAAAAGCACTGAAAATCTTATTTTTAGAACTTGAGACAACTATATTGTGTTTCCTGAGATCATCTGTAGTGTAAATGTCAAATAATGAATATTAAACTCTTCCTTATGATCGACTGCAGACCACTGAAAATACAGTTTTCAAATCTGCTTTTACAAGATTGGAGGAGTGCAAGGAGTTGATCTATAGCTTAGTGCTGGAGGGACTTATAGCTCAAGTTATAATTTCTGTTGATTGACACTCTAGTGAATTGTTTACCTATTGACTTTCAAAAAGTGGACTCGGGACATATGTGATTTTCACTTATCACAGCTGAAACTTGGCAAAACAGCATAAGGAAGAAATAAATAAGTTTGCATTAATGGGAACCAACTATAGAACTATGATTTTACCAAATAATTAGCGAATTCTCCATGAACTTTAAGCTCCGATGGAAAATTGTGTCTCCCTATTTGCTTGAGGGAAACATAGTTCAGACAACACTGCAGACCTGAAGAGATATCCAGAAGATTATCTGATTTTATTCTGGCTGCATCAGCCTGTCCAAGCAAAGATACTCTGTCTCTACAGATTTGCTTGGCTTGCTTACATTCTTACACCACTCTGATTGAAACTACATTATTATTATTAAGCTACATCCCTGTATGCAAAATGCACTTTTTCAAGCAATGGAGATCACATTAGTACCTATGATATTCTCTGCATTTCAGTCCTAGAAGAATCATCATGAATGAGCTTACACTGATTTTCATAAAGTCAGAGGGTTATTACAGCTAATATTGGAGCTAACCAGTTCAGGATTTTGTTGGGATATATATGTTCCATTACACAAGTTTTACAGATGTATATTAAGTGAAGTTTTTCTGTCTCTGCCTACTGATGTCACAGTTTTATATTTGTGTTAAAAGCTACTAAGAAAACTTGATTCAGTGGAGTTCCCTATTTTCATATTCAAATAACTGATATTAGAATTTGGCCCAACTTCCTTTGGCTTGTAAATACTGAAGGTAAGGTGCATAATGTGCTGTTAAAGGCAACAGCAAAAATAGTTTGTGGTCCTGTCTGCTCAAGGCAAAGATGAGGTTAGCTTTGTCAACTTTTCTTCAAGACAGCTACGCTTATAGGATGTAATGGTAGGAGCTGGTTTTTAGAATAATTCACTACAGTACTCTGAACAAACTCTGCTGGAAAATAACTGACCCTTACAAAGATTCACCTGTAGGGGTTTCATTTTGTCCCTCTTTATCTTGCTGATTTCTCTGTGAGATTAGCTTTGACTTTGTAAATTGTGCAACAGTGGAACCTTGTTTAAAGTGTTGCACTGGGTCATTTTTTTAAGGCACTTGAGTATTTTTAATTTTGTTCTAACCCTTCCACTGAATCAGATGCATTCCAGCCTTCTCTGGTTTTGTTGTAAACTTTTATACAATTCATGAGATAAAGGTTTGTATTCTTTTCTTCCTTGCTGATAATCTGTGAAGTTTGAAAACAACTTTTTCTTAATAATGTACACCTCAGGTCCTTATAACCACCTTTTTTTCCCAGGCAAAGCAGCAGTCCTTTGCCAGTCTAATATCTTTTGCCCAGCCCTGATGAAGATTAGTGAAATGCAGTCCAACTGAGAGAGCACAAAGGTATCCATAATGCTATATCAGGGATGAATGACCACTTGAATGGCTTTGATGAGCATTTTACTCACAACAAAATGGATGATGTTCTGATATTCTGAAACAAGTTCACATCCTGCTGCTGTCCTCTACATACTTTGCGTACAGTTCATCATCCTTCTGGGTAGTTAATTTTCCTATATTTTCTCCTCAACATACCTTATTAGCAGAGGAATTACAAAATACTTGTTTTAGTTGCCCATGAAGTATATCACAGGCTGATTTTTACGCCAGTAAAGCCATTACATTTGGATGCATCTCCATATTTGGATGCCACAGTCAGACTCAATGATCCTAAAAATCTTTTCCAAACTAAATAATTCTATGGTTGAAAGATCAGTTGCAAAATCTGCAGTGGAACTGACATTTTTGAACCCTACTTCTGTCCCCACAGTACTTCAGTCAAGGAACAATTAGGATGGTGTAACTGTAACTTATGCAGTTAGTAGTGAAAAACAAATGGGGAAATCCCCTCTAAATACGTTTTCCTTAAAAAAATGTAAAGATATGACTGCAGAATAGTTATGTCACAATTGTTTCTCGTTTGTAATAAGATAAATGAGATTCTTTTTCGTGGCAATGAGCCGTTTGGACTTTGTATTCAAGTTCAGATGTGTATAAAGATATTGTTGGAGTTAGATTTCATCAAACCACTGTGGCTTAATCTTAAAACTTTGTGGAGCTCTATCAGCACTTTAAATAAAGAAAAAGGTAGCTTGTGGTGCTGGAGTGCTCAGAATTTAGAGGAATGTGTGACCTGTGGCTTGTAGCCACTCTTGAGTTCACAAAGATTTAGGTTCTTCAAACACTGAAACTGTCTGGTGGTCTTGTCTTCAGGAGTAGTGGTGCTTTTTACTGCTGTTACTGAAGAAGAGAATTTAATACGTGTGGGAAATCTGTGGATGAAAGGGTGCATTTCTGCCTTTTTTTTTTTTTTTTTTTAATAGAGAGGATGCTAATTTCAGCCTTTTTTCTGAAATTCAGGTTCAAATTGAGAGAATCTTTCCTTTCACTCCTGACTCATTTTTCTTGATGGTATATGATTGTTGCTGCCTGGGAGACATGGAAGTACTAAAACTTCTTCTAGAGCAGCTAAAAATACTAGGATGCCAATTTCACCTTTCATAGTGTTTATATTGTTGTGTTTTTTGGTACTTTACCATCCAATTTAGGAAAGGAGCAAGAAGTAAAGCTGTTTGGATAGGTTGACAACAAGCTGATTCATAAAACAAAATCTCTTAAATAGAATTGGCCCATTGAGAGAGAAGGTTTTACATCTTGGAAAGCAGGGTTGTATTATTAGTTAGTATGTAGTGTCCAAAATGCCAGATTTTTAGCTGTATAGGGTGGCTTGGATCATTTCAACTACTTAATATTAAAAAAAGGAAAAGAAAACAAAATAAAAATAGAACACTATTTTCTTTTTCTTGAAGTAAAGTAGAGGTGAGAATGTGTCATAAGCATTCATCCTTTCCTGCTTTAACCCAGTAGTTCAGAAAGGAGAGAGGAACAAGAAAGAAGCGGATGTAATTTGGATAAACTTTTTTCTTTTCTTTGACATAACATTATGTCTACAGTAATTGCAATTTAAAGATAACTCCATGCAGAATAAAGAAAAGCTAGAGTAATTATTTGCTCTGCTCCAGTTACGCAATTGTTCGTGATGCTGGGTATTAGGAGGACAGTGATACATTAGTGCAAGGAACTGTGTCCTACAGCAAAACTGCAGTCAGCCACTCTACAAGCTGTTCGAAGCTGCACAGGATTAGCATTCAAAATCGCTGCATGAGCCTTTCCAGTGGGGATTTCATGTTTGTGTTCAAATTAGAGAGGGAGGGTCAGTGCTCAGTCTTTGCCACCAGAGGTCTTCAAAGAACATGTAATAGATGTTTTTCCAGTGGCTTACAATGAGAGTTACATCTTGCAGTCGCCGCTGACAGAAGGAGTTGGGTGTAATTTACTCAAATACTTCAAGTCATTATTTGTCAGAATTTGTGCCTGACAGAATTGCTGCTGGAAAATAGGAACAGCTTTGCTTGCTTTGCACGTCTGTCTGGATGGGTCATTTTCTATTCCTCTGCTTGATTAGGTAAAGGTTTTGAAAGTAATGAATTAACAACAGTTTCTGATTATTTCTTGAACATAAGAAAACAGAAGGAAGACTTCAGCAAGCAAAATTTCGTGTTCCCTCAGGGGACAGCTGAGGGATGCTATGGCCAGGAGTGATTGGAGAGAACAGAGGTGCTGAGGGTGACCTGGCCTGCAGGCACCCTCCTTTGTGGAGGAGGCTCTCCCAGATCAGGCCATCCTGCAACAGTGCTCACAACCCTTCCAGTGCAGAGCCTGGCTGAACCTTCTTGCCCATCAAGCTCTCCTAGCCTTGAGCTGGAGGCCCCTCTCTGGGTTAGGGTGCATGAGCTGATATTTTGGATCTGCCTTCCTGAATATCACAAGACAAATATATTTCTTTGCCTCCCCTTTGTACCTCTCTCTGATGCTTAAAGAAAGGGAAATATTTCTGGCAAAGTAAAAACTACTATTTTCACTTTTTATTGGCTTTATATTTTTGTGTGGCCTTTTACAGTATATTACAATGGAGAGACAACTGTGTTTCTGTTATGAAATAAATTCACAGTGAGATCTTAGGTCTTTTAAGTTCATCTGAATAAGTCAATACATCAATTCAAAGAAAGTGTTAGAATACATAAAGACTTACTTGCTATCATGTATTCATAAATTTTAAGTCATGGCTTCATAAATGAAGATTCCAATGGATTTATTTATGGTTTGGGTTTTTTTTTCATTATTAATGAATGAAAAAGCAACAGGGAATGAATAAGGGACTGTGATGTTTCTATTCTCCATTTACTATCTTTGTAGCTAAAAATGGTCGTTATTTGGCTCTGATTACAATAGGGTATGGCTGAGAGTTTGTTTAGATTAATGCGGGATGAAAAAGGGATGGAGCCTGCGTAGTGATGTGCTCAGTGATGTGGATCTCCTGAAGAGGAGAGCTGCAATGCTAAACTTCAGTTCTGTAACAGGTTAAAACTACCTTCTCCTTGCCCCTCCCGCATCCTGGTGCCTGCCTGAGTCCCATTAAAGCCACAGAAATGTCACATGTGGTGGTGGGTCCACCACAAGGAGGAATTTTGTAATCATGTAGCAAGGAATAAGGCACACAGAACTGGTAGATATTTTAAAATGCTTAGGTTGAAGCAGGTCCTATATTCCTTTCATTCTGTTCTTGGCTCTAAAAGAGTTGGCTGCTGTAAGGGAAGAAAGGAAGACATTCTGAAATATGTTCTTTCCCCCCTATTTTAGCCTCTAGAAACCGGCCTTCTGTGATTGTATTTTCTAAGTGTGTCCAGATAACACCGATATGAAAGGGTTGAAACACGGAAGACAATTAAGTTAGTTCAGCTTCTGTGAAAACAGCAGGTTCAGTAGAAGACAGAGACACTAGAAGTGCAAGAACTAAATAAAAATTTTCAGGATTAGTTTATTGTTAGGGAAGATCAGTTTTAGGAATAACCACAGATCTTTAATGGGAATATCTTTGACATCCAAATCAATCATCAGTCAAATACTAAGCATAACTAATTAAGCATTGATAGTTCAGATTCTCAAGGAATTCTTCACTTTTGTCTGAATAACAAATAATAATCAATTTGTCTTCCATTTTGGACAGAGGTATAAATTCAAGATACTATTGCAATCTCATGTCATAGGAAGGTATGCAAATCCTAGGCCACCTTTTGAACACTAGTATGTAGCCATGGCAATCCATAAAGCTTCACATCCTTGAGAACATGTTACTGTCTTTGAGGATTGATGCACAGGTTAAATGCTTGTTCTCTAATTATCAGAGATGCTTATAAGTGACTGCATAGAACTTCATCTGTCCGTGTGTTTAAGACCTGACATTTTTGTTTTCAGTAAGAAAAACAGTCTGAGTAGAAGCAAGGTTATTGATAATATAGCTGTCTTCTCTAGAGTAAGGAAATCATTCCTAAAACGAGTTCAGGGGTTTTGCCCTCATTCTGTTGGGAAATGCTTTCAGAACATTCTTTGATAGATCAAGAGCCTTCTTTTCATTTTAAGTCTTAATTTATGCAGTTAGTTTATGCAGATTTATTCCAGTGCAGGATATGATCTTGTAAAATGCTGAGTGTTGCTTGTGAGAAACCAGGGAAGTATAACTTCCTTAACAGAGTTATGTGTCAACCCAGAACAAGGGCAGAAAATGTCTGCTAAGGGGAATACAGAAGAAACTGAAGGATTTTGTTTGAACTGTCAAAACAAAGAGTTACACACATAGCAGAAAAGACAGAAAGGGTTAAAAGCTTTTTCACTTGTAAGAGCATTCTGGAACAGGGCATAACAGTTATATGCTTGACCAGAATTAGTCAAGAATTATCAAAAGGTTTACAAATTTCTCACAGGTGATACTGTTGTTTTGTCTGCGTTTCACTAGCCTTGCTCTTCGTACCACCATAGCGGTACTTCAAGTGCTTTTCCAATAGAAGTAGTGAAAACAAGAAACACAGATGGCTTCCAGACAGAATTTGAGTTATTACAGAATACTGTAGCTTATAGCTATCTCTGTTAATTAGGCACATGAATTTAGGTGGTATATAAGCTGACTGTATGTAATACTAAATGTATCAGTAAAAGATGTATCTTTTGTGAAATTTAATAAGTTAGCTTCGCTAGATTATGTTGCCAGCCTGGGCTATACCATGTCTTTCTCCTCAATTTATTTAATGTCGATATAATTTGCTTATGTGCATTTCACCCCAAAATTCTTCCATGATGCTGATCAGAGGCTATTCATTATTTTCTAAGGTCAAAGTGTTGTGAAGCAGTACTGTTAGGTCTATAGGACAGCAGAAGTAAATTTTCCCTGAACCACATACATTGGCCAGAATGACAAAAGCCAGGAAATAGAATTGGCAGCATCATAATTGAGTGAGGGAACAACCTGGATTTCTCAGTGACTAATAGTGGCATAACAGCTGCTAATTTGTAAAGTTGTACCTGAAATGACCTTATTTATATAAGCATGGTTTTAAGGAAATTTTTATGGAAGGAAAATCTGGAAATTAGAAATGTGTAGCTAAACAATAGGTAAAACTCTGCATAGTCAGGGTATTGTTATTTGAGAGGTAATTTGGTATACTCAGGTCCTGTAATGAAATGTCAAAGATGAATATATATATGGACATGCTTGAGCCATACAGATTTCTGAAAAACATCAAAATAAAGCCAAATGGTTCAGTAATTCCTTCATCTGAAAGTGCAAGTCAACTCCTAGAATGGCTTTTCCAGGGTTTCCTATACTTATTATGTTTACCTTTCTAATACCTAGCTTCATTGCCATGGCCAAAAAATGCCTCAGAAATATATGTGAAAGTAAAAATGAAACTGACTCTTATTTAATTCTTATTCCGTTTAGTCCACAAACTTATTTTGATGCAGGCTATCCTGTAATTTTCCTATATTCTTCCACTTTTCCATTTTTAACAAATCTGTATTCTCTTTCTTCTGTTGATTTACTCTATTCCTCTCTCTGTCTGCTGCTTAAGAATCTCCTTTAAAATCATCTTCTTCTTTATTTGAACTCTTTCACAGGTATCCATGGGTACTGCTTTCCCTCTATTTTCCATCCCTATTCTTACTGTTTGATGTAAAACATTGTGAGAGCTTTTGCTAGCTTCTCTTTGCAGGCAACTCCCAAGCTTACCTCTTCACCCCATTCTGTCTCTCTCAATTTATTTTCACATTTCAGCTTGTCTTTCTGGATGTCCTGTTCTCAGTTCAAACCCGGTATTCTGAAAGTGAACTATCTTTGGGATTGTTTTAGTTTATCAGTGTTGCTCAGTTCATCCTAGCTTGTAGTTTCATTATTCCTTTGGTGATTTAGATCGTGGCATGTGTCCTTTTCCAGCTGCATTTGTGCTGACTTGAACAGATCACAGCTAACTGTCCCCAGACCACCTCTTTGCAGAAAGTTTCTGTCTTCTCCACATCCAATGGCTGAGGACTTTTAGAAAATATCATCTAGTCTCACTCGGAACGAATCAAGTTATTTTAAACAATAAATTTCAAGTTTGTTTTGATGAAAGTTTATTTTTGAGGAAAAATGACATGAGTATTTCTTGTGGTTGCCAAACTGGCCATAACCTCCTTCAGAGGTCAATGCCGAGAAAGGAGTTTTCTGGGAGGAGTAGTTGTAACTAGTACCGGTATGTATCCAAAACTATAGCAATGGGGTGTTCAGGACATAATAGCACCTTATTGGAATAAGAATTTTCTTGTACTTCTTTTCTTCATATGGTCAGAAATGTGTGACAGCTTCACATCAATTTATCAATCTCCTGTCATGTAGAGTAAATTTTAATAAAGACAGAGAGAGAGGGATGCATGGCATTCACAGCCTAGAATAAGGAACTGAAGGAGAGAATTCAAAGCCTCTAGCACTTTGAACAGTGCCAGCCTTGACCCTAAGCAAGGCAACAGGGAGTCCTCCAGACAGGGGTCACACTTCTCTCTGTGTTGGGTTTGTAATGCAGGATCTACTTTTGGAGCTGGCTACATAAGGTCTATCTATGGAGAAAGTTGGAAAGGAGCCAATCTTCTCTTTCAAATGGGTGAAAGGAGTTGGCACACTTTTTGTGTGCTTCACACCTCCGTAGCTGAAGAGCGCACTCAACATGTGAGTGGCCTATGGTCAATTCTTCTCTGAGTAAACAGGTTCAGATGCCCATTTCTCTCTCTGACCAGATCAGCAGAGAGTATGTATTTCAAGCTATCCCATGGTAAGAAAAATATATTTTCTTTGCTTGGCATAATGACAAAATGATTGGGCACTTGGGCAAGAAATGCACTTCATGCGCTGTTTAGTGGTTATGTTTTAATCTTCAGTTTAGAGGCCAAGAAGGAATATATCCCATCTTCTCTGTCTACATCACATTCTTTCTCTGTGACTTCTCTTGCCTTTGGTTTATTTAATGACTAAGGGAGCATGTGAGATAAGGAAGAGGGAATGGGGCAACATCAGCTGCAGGTAGCTGTTGTCTCTAGGGTGTGCTCTAAGAGGACCAGCTGATGAATGAGAAAGGTGGAAAGAGAGGCGAGTTCCACGCTGTTGTCAAGACTGATATGTTTCTGTGCTTATTCAGAAGAAGGCATTTAGATATGCAGGGGGCTACACGAAGACAATGGTTTAGTTTTAAGCACCAGAGGATTAGACAGAGTATGAAAAGGGGCAAACCCCATTGCGCTGGTTTCAGAAAATATGATATTGTATCAGGTCAAGGCAAAGGCCAGTCTAAATGATATTGTGCCTCTAATGTTACATAGTTATGGATGCCTGGGGAAGACAATAAGAATATACAGTGGTACTTGTTTTCATCAAGTTTTCATCAGGCCAGAGTCTTTATATTTCTTTATATTTCATTTATATTTCATATTTTCATATATATTTCAATGAATTTGACCACTTTCTTTTTAGAGACATTGAAATTTAGCTTCCACAGCACCCTGCGGCAAAGACTTTTACCACTAATTGGACACTGTGAGGAAACCACCTTGTCATACTTGTTTTGAACTTCTCATCTGCTTTTCCAGCTGGTGCCACTGCAGCCTGAGAGAGAGTTCACCCTGCTACCATAGCATCTACCATGTTCTCCATAAATGGCCAGGCTAATAAATGAGTGAGACACCTAAATCCTTTTTTTGTAGTTAATTTTGAGTTATTACACTTGGGAGCAAGGAGTATCCAGTACACTGATAGAACTTGGTGAAAATAAAGTTAAAAGATGCCATTACAAAATAAGCTGTTTATTTTTCTTCTAATACATCCTGCTGTTTGTGCTCTCATGATCTTTTCATTGTACGTCTGCGTCTATGTCTGTAACAGCTAATTCTTTCTAAGACAGGGAGACCAGAGCTTCGTGCATTTTTCCACATGGAAACTCAAATTTCTTTCTATATATAGTATGATTTTTAATAGCAGAAATGCAACTAGTTTTCATATCTCATTTCATCTTACATTATTCCAGAGAGCTTTTATCGCTTGCAGGTCTGAAGAGAAGAGATTCACAGAGATAGAGGTGGTGGTCCATTAACATTGCTTCACTAGAAGAAGTTCATTGCTAGAACCCTCAAGCCATTATGTGCTTCCCTTTACTTGAACCTATCTGTTTTTCCGCTCTTCTGCACGGCTGGATAGTAAAACGCTTGGGCTTGATTTTGATGGCCAAAGGTAGGCTGTACCATCTGTTACTCATTTAGTTCTCTCAACCTTGGTATTTGAGCAGCTGGCTTTTCTTTTTATTCTCCTGTTGTGAAAGATTTTATTTTTTTTTTTTTTTTGAGGATGGTGCGAGGACCATCAAGAGTTCTTTGCTTACCATGACTCTTATATATTGAAAACAGAGCCAGTGGCTCTACATATATTAAGTATATGTGAATATAACCAGTAACATTTGCAAGGAAAGAATTAGGAATTCAAATATTTTCATTCCAAGGAAGTGGATGTCCTGTATGTGTGCTTTAAGCATTGAAAATCTTTGCCTAATTGTGGACTGAGGTAAGATATTTGTAAAAATTACTAATAAGAATTCATTAATAGAATTTTCACATTAAAAAATAATCAAGCCGTATCAAAAGAATGCAGTCTAATGCTGCAGATTTTGTTTGTCCAAATGGTATCTGATGTTGGTAGGATTTTTGCTTGTGTTGTACTGGACTTATGATACAAAGGAAACTAAAGAGATAACATAGGACATAATACTGGCTCCCAGAACTCATGACATGCTGCAGAGTGGAGCTCTTAAATATCTCACTATTAGCAGAATTTGAATTTGTTTCTTGGTTGTGATTTGTTTTTTGGTAAGTCCAGCTTTGTCCTGGTGCTGAATGGGAGTCTTGGTTCCCAGTGCAATGATCTGCATTATTGTAGGTGATAATTATCTAAAAAAAAAGATGCATTGCAACCCTTAACTTTTTGTGCCCAGGTTTCATTTTGGATCTAGCATTTTGAGTTGTCTCTGACTGTAGATTAAACTGTTTCCAGCAGAGGGTGATGGAATGTTTATGCTCAGACAGCTGACTACAGTGACTCAGGAACAGGGCTAATTTTCTGCTGAAGAGGGTATGAACATACATGCATTTCTGTTAAGCCCGTTCCTGTATGTGCATCTGAATGGTTCCAATGAAAAAACACTATCTAGGATCATGGGAATTTATTCCTGCTCCAAATAATAAACAAGTAGATCTGTGAACACCAGAACTAAAGAAGCGTGGTTTCATGTAGTGTCTTCATTGGTTACTTAACTGAATTAAAGCAAGATTCCATGTTGTACTTATATTTACCTATTACTTTCACTTTGAGAGCATTCCCCACTCAGCTCTGTAATTGTTGCTGGTTTTGGCTATAGCGGTAGTCCCATAAAACCACAAGTTATTAATTTTGAATGTCTATTCACCTGTCTGTTTTCACCAAGCTTATAGTGGCTTAACTAACCTTGAGACCTCATTGCCTCTATCAAGTTCAGGTGAAACTGGCCAAAGGTTTCAAATCTTATGTGGGGAAGAGGGGAACTGAAATAACGTGCAGGATAGCTGTGTAAAGTCTTGTTTCCATAGGAAAAGTATATATACATATCTATCTATTTTTATATAAATCTCTCTCTCTAAAAAATATATATCTAAATAGATATATAAACAATCTCCCTCTCTCTCTCTCTCTCAAATTTATTTATATAAACTATACATACACATATACCTAGAAATTATGGGCAGTTTGGCATCATTAACACCAGCACTCAGTACATTATTTAACAAGTACTTTGAGAGTTCTGAATGTAAGATCTATGCAGCAATACTACAAAGCTTGACTGAAGCAAGATCTAGCATGATTAGAAAAGAAAAATCACAAAAAATCTTCCTATCAACACAAACAAAAAAAGCAAAAGAATTACAAATGTGCAAAAGTGCATGTCTGCTTTTCATTATACTGAGGGTATTGATTTCATTGCCATTTATTTTCATTCATTAATTCCAGTGGTTTCAACATTAAAACCATGTCTATTAGTGAATGACCCCAGATCTATTGTACATGTATACTCGTAATTGATCTAGATTGTTCTGTGTGTTGGAGAGCCAGTAACTTTAATAAATATTAGCTGCTTAAGTCTTTGACACCTCTACACACTAACAGAAAAATAGACATGACATCATATAGCTTTAACCAGAAAAAGGTGAATGTCATGCTAATACTCCAAACAACCTATATCTGTATGTCTTTTCAGACCTGAAAACTTATTCAAGCTTAAATTTGTACTAATTTTTTTTACTCGCATTGAGTTAATTCCTTTATTTTCTGGTGACTTTGATTGCCATGTCTATGTTTTCAAGTAGGTGTACATCTGACAACCAATGTTTGAAGTACAAGCAGAAAAATTCTTTTTTGTGCACTGTGTTTACATGCAAAACTCTTTCAGATTACCTAGGTGAAGAACATTCAGTTCTGAAACAGTAACACCTTGTAGAAAAGTCCTTATTTTCTTCTGTCTGAAAGGAAATTGAATAGCAAGTTCAGAATAGACTGCATTTGGGGAGAAACCTGTAAATGTGGTGTCATGTTAATTTAGCTGCAGAATGAAGTATTCATGGTTTACTGTAAGATATAAACAACAAACAAAAATGAGTGACATTTTTACACACACACTTACACACAAAGAGATGAAAAGAGGAATGGCTAAATCTAATGTTTGCAGCAGTGATTGGCTGAGTGACTCTGTCCTTGCAAGCGAGTTGCTGAAAGAAATTGTGGTAGCAGATGCTGCTGTTTCTTTTGCACTTTTTTAGTCTAATAGAAGTGTATGGCAGATGCTGTAATCTTGATGCTTCTAGTGGAATTATTTTTGGTAAATTATTATTTTATACCATTACATCTGTTTAAGCATGTCCCTGTCTTTTCCTAGGGAGATTCCTGGAGCTTCATAGGATCTTCTTGAAAGTGTTGTCTTGATTTGTCCTTGAGTTATAGAGAAAAGAAATCATACTAATTTATGGGCCAAGTTAGAAAGTAGTTAACCCTGTGTTTACATTTAAGCTGTATGGCTATAGGGCCCATATATATGTATTTATTTGTTTAATATAATCAGATTAACTCTCATTTTTGAGAAATGAAATTTAGATTTACAGAGGCTGAATCTGTTATAAACCTGCTGAGATTCTGTGGCTGACTCCATTACATCAAGGAACTAGAATACCTCTTTGGATCCCATGTTCCCAGCTGGGCCACACAGAAACCTTGTGCTGACTGGCACAGGCTGGAATGGCGCTCTCCACAGGATGCAGAAGTACATTTTTCTTTAGGAAGGAACACTTGATATGCTTACTGTTGCATGCTTTGAGAGAGTGCACTGGGCCTCTGAATTTCTCTGGTTTGGGTTTTTGGGTTCTTTTTTTTTGGGGGGGGAGGGTGGGGGGGAGCAGGGAGTGGGGTATTTTTTGGTTTTTTTGGTAAGAGGAAGTATGTTAACCAAACTGAACATAACAAATTTTATTCCTGGCAGTAGTTGGTTATTCTGCCAGATTAGTTCCTTCAGCAGTTTCAATTTTTCTGTCTCACAAACATGTAACAATAAGTTGTTGCAACAGGTCTCTTCTACTTCATGAGGACATTTCAGAGTTTATTACCTACCCTAGCATTCCTTGAGAAGTTGGTAAATTTTTTTTCTTACATGACTGTATTCTGATTAATTCAAGCCGTAAATGAATCTGAGGAAATAAACCAATTAAATAGTAGTGATACCAGATGAGAATTATCCACCTTTGTGGCAACCCATGTTTTATGGTGTGTGTACTTGTTCTTATAGAAACTTTGTCATCATGGGAAGCACAGATTTCTTATCTTCCTGTAACAAAATTTAAAAAATCTTTGATTCACAAGCCTGCTATCAGGAAAATTTAGTGAAAAAAAAAGTTCGTTTAATTGGTCCCCATTTTCGTAATGTCTGAAAATGTTGCAAAGTCTGTGAGGTATGACAGTTGGTAGTTTTGCAGGTGGGTGTGGGGGTGCGGAGATACGACTTTGTTTGTCATTCTGACCATGAAATGTGAGTGTTCATCATAAAGATAAGTATCCCTTTTGTTGCTGAGATCTATGACTAAGGTCTTGAGCCGAGGTCACAAAAAGGATTGACAGGACATAGCCCCCAGACTTATCCAGTGGCAAGCTGTCCATGTCCTACCTCTTACCTTGAACAGCTGGCATGCCAAGTGCTCCAACTTGCTCTTGTGGTGTCACTTGTGAATTTACTGAGTCGCCACTTGGCCCCCTGGCACGCTGACTTCTGCTGACTTATTGTCCTTCCTATCAGTCAGGACCCTAACTCATGCAGGTGTTTTTAAGAACAAACTGAATTCAAGAGCAGATTTGCTATGGATATTGTTTTATTTATGAAGTAGAGCAAGTCACAAGCATAATGCTTTATATTGTTGAATAAACAGCAGAGAGCAAAGCCAAAACACAAGGAAGGGCAGCCCCGGCTCTACTGGCCCACCTTTAAACAGTATCTTGGAGGTGTTATCAGGCATATTCTTACTGCTTATCTGTGGTATAATAAGTGTCTATGATGCATGTGGACTTTTTAATTTATTTTAGCTGTGTGCACTGTATGCAATAAAGCTGTTCAGTGAATCCTTTCATGAGTGACATATCCTGTTAGCTTGGTACTTGACTATTTATTTGTTTCTCTACTTCCTCCTTTATTTCAGCTGCAAAAACCTGATAATTAGTTTCAGGTCCTCATGGGGTTGCTTTAAGCTGATGCTGTCAAGTGATGAAACCACTGGACCATCCTTCCTATCCTAGAAATACCTTTGACACTCAGACAAGGACAACAACATTGTTTTACTTAGTTTTCTGTGTAAAAGGAAAGAAAGAGCAAGGAATTCTGGGCTGATATTATTGGTAATTTTGTACGTGTGCTGTGCCAAGAAATACTTTATGATTTGTAAAATATGTGGAAATTATCAGAAGCCTGTTTAAAGTTTAAATGTGTAGACATGAATAAACAAAATAAATGACTGATCTGAAAAATAGTTTTATCAAGAAGAGTATATAGAGCGGCTGGGGTTTGTTAAACTTCACAGAATAAGAAAACAATCAATCACAAGGAGAATATAATCTGGGAATAAAATATTCTAAGGCTGATTCAGATTTGTAAGACTAGTACAGAGGAGTTATGTCAAGTGTACTCATACATTTGAATTTTTTCTTTTGTTGCAGTTCTAGAACATCAAACCTATTTTTTGCAAGTTGTGAGCAACTTCTGGGGGAGAGTCTCTCCTTGAAACTCATTCACTTCAGTTTAACAAACCCATATAAGCATATCAGTATTTACTTTTACAACTGTTGCTTTTCACTCAGAAATGTCTTTCTGCATCTTCCATCTACAATAGTTATCACAGCAGTCATCATTTGCAATTGAAGAGCTGTAAAGTTATAGACGTACCTGAGCTGCCTTTAAACTGCTCAGCTGTGGAACATCAGCGATGTGAACAGAACAGTATGGTGCTTATCAGGGCTGCAGACTTCAGCTGAGAAGTAAGACCATGCGATTAGTTTGCATTGAGCTGCAATCTGCCATTAAAAGCTCCATCGGTATTTGAACTACATAATTCAAAGCAATCAAAATATGCCCATAATGGGCTACACTATAACCTCTTTGATGTGGAAAGGTGACTAAAGCAACTCTTTATTTTGCAGGAGCAGTAGCAGTGTGCTTTGAATTCCTCTTGGAAAGTGTGTTATCAGATGTGTTTTTGGGAACAGTCCTTTTCCATGTGAATATGCTTTTTTCTAATTTGACTGAACTGTGAAATTATATTGTTTCATAAGAAAACTTGGTGGGAGTAGTGTGCGTGTGTGGTGTGTCAACCATCCTGGGGTCCTGCGTGACAATCTGTTGAAAGCTGCTGGTGTGAGCAGTTTTTATAGATGTGGGTTGTTCACGCCTGTTTACTGAAACTGTATAACAGCCCATATTCTTAACCTGCCCTTTCAGGAACCAACCAAACATTATCTCAGCATTTGAATTATTGACCGCATGACTGCCTTTCTCCTAGGAGCCTAATTCCGTTTAAGATAAAATATTAATGTCCATTTTTGATAATAGCTAGAATACTTTTGTTTTGCACTACTTGGCATCGTAGAAAGATCTGTTTTGTCTGATATTTGTGGTTGATGTACCTCCTGTTTGTTTTAATTTTCTCTGCCAGTTTTTACTCAGCTTGACTTTACTCACTTTCCCTTGAAACTATTTGGCTCCAGGTTTCTAAGCAATCTCTTGTCTTATTCCTTTTCTCCTCTCTGTTCACTTTTTGGATTCATCTGGAAGTGAATATCCATCTATGCTGGCCTGTAGTCCTTTCCCTGCAAAGCCTTCCCCCCTTGGTTTTTTTTGGTTAAAACTGGAAGTACTGATAAGCCTAAACATGTTTTATGTTACATCATTTACATGATATGGACTGTAGCCTTATTAAGTACATTATCAGCATCTAAGAGCAGGTAGTGTCCTAATGTACGTGCACACACTTATGTTATTATTGTATTATTATTACCTAAGAGTAGGTTCATTTTACGCCCACGTTTCTATGAACTTCACAGTAGAGGTGCAGTCGCCACTAAGGATGATTCAAACTCAAGACATCAAGTCAGATTATTGCTGAGGTCTTCATTTTGAAAATATCATAATTCATGGTAGAAAATACATGACCGTTCTGCCTCTGGGAATGATTTCTCAATGAAAAACCATTGCCTGGCTCTCCAAGAAAATAAAGCAGTGTAAGGTGTTCATCTCTGCAGCTACCTTGTATTTTGAAACAAGTTGTGATAAAGAATTCGTCTTTCACAGGCCTTTCCACAAAGGTAAGCAGGATCACTCCCTACATCCTTCTGAGTGCAAGGGAAAAAGGGACTTTGGTTCCACTCCCAAAATGTTGCAGATGAGCTTGTATGAAGCTGAAAGCAGTTGGTGCTATACAAAGAAAAAATGTGTGAGCCAGAACGTTCACTGGGAATGCTACCAGCATCTGGTTATCAATATTATGTTGTTGCAAAACCTGTATTTTTGGTGCTTTGAGTTTGTTTTTTCTTTCAGTATGTTCTGAACTCCGGGACAGGAGCACTCAGATGACTGCAGTGAAAGTACATTTTTTCCTCTGAAAGAAGTCACAACGAATTTCTTCAAACACATCACCTGTGTTTGAGCTCAGCTGTCAACATAAACAAATGTGTTAGGAAGGTTTTTGTTTTTTATCGGGTATCTGTCAAGGGTTGGGGCTGGGCTGGCCACTAGACAAATGACAGCTGCTCTTTATTAACTCCTCTCCCTTCCCAAAGGGGAAGAGAGAGGTTAAAAGGGAGAGAGACTTACAGATTGGAAAAGAAAACTAAAACTGATGTAATGAAAATAGTAACAATAAAATGAAATATATACAAATATATATGAAGCCAATAACAAGCCAAACCTTGCCCTGCCCTGATGGCGATTATGCCACCATCATCACTGATGCTGTGGGCAGGCACTGGGGATGTCCCACACTGGGCTCAGTGGCAGAAGGAAACCAGATTCAGGAGCTGGATTCCGGAACTGTATTCAGGAATACATGGATTGGGATCAAAGGCAGAACGGACAGAGTCCTCCTGGGATGCTGGCCATTGAAGATGGCCACTGTGATCCCTCAGCTTTATATGAATATAACGTCTATGGGATGGAACGCCTTGTTGGTCAGTGTAGGGTCACCTGTCCTGCCTGCTCCTCTCCGCAGGTGCAGCCTCTCACTTACTGCACCCCCACCGTGGTGCACAGGATTGAGCAGTGACCTTGGTCTGCACAGAAGCCAGTATTATCAAGAGCCTTTCTGCATCCCAGAAATACTCCGTGAACTTCAGAACATGCAGTTACGTAGAAGAGACTGTGCTGGAAAGTGAAATCACTGAACAGAATTAGTTTGTTCCAACTCAGACCATGACAGTATCTCAAACCAGCCTGGGTTCAGTGAGAGAATTCTATTTTGGCAGAGTCCCTGCAGAACCTCTCCACATCCTACAGGTTTCCACCAAGATCCTTAAAAGCGATTCAGGTTGCCAAGCAGATCCAACTCCAAGGGAATACAACAAATTTGCAGCTGTGTAGTACTTTCACTTCCATCTTTTTTTTTTGGTGACATTTAGAATTGAAATTGGACATCTTTTTTCCATGTATGATAGGTAGACTTAAGCAATATGATTATGGCTGTGGTCCTGTTGTTGTCCATAAGCAATATGAATATAGCTGTTGTCCCTCCATCTTAGCCTTCCTGTTTCAAATATGTTTGGCTTGAGAATAGGCATGAGACTTAAACCCTAATATTTTTTATTCAGAAAAAACTGTCCATTGACTTCAGTAGCATTTCTCACACAACAGATTAAAATGATCAAAACTTGAAAGTTTAGCTGGTGTACAGTTATGTAATTCTGTTTTATAAGTGCCACATGTATGTTTAATGCACTCCTTGGTACATTGCATAAGGGGACTCCATGACTGTAAAAGGATAAAGCGGCTCTCACTAAGAGATCCTATTGCCTGAGTGGCTGCAACCGAGTGAGTTCCTGTAAATACCTGTAAATATACTTCTCTCCCAGCCTGAGATTTTTTTGCTCTGAATTACGTAGCAGGTTTTATGTACTTCAGAGTGAATATAAATATATTCCCTAGCTGTCTGCAGTCACTGCCGAAAGTATTTCAGAGGAATTTTCTCTGTTAGCTTCTACTTTCTTTCTTTCTTCACCCCCCCCCCCCCCCCCCCCCCCAAAGAATGGTCATTATGCTGCAGTTAGTTTCGACAAAATTCTTTGTATTTACGTTCAAGAATACATGAAACTCATATACTAAGGTACAGTCATTTACAAAGGAAAGAACAGCAGCATTCTCAGCATGTCAGTATTGAAAACGATGTTTGGTTTCCTGTTACTGGGCAGTGAATCGTGTAATCTTTCAGATTTTAATTCTCTCAGATAGAAGTAGGATGAGTGTAGGTGGGTGGTTTTGAAAAGATGATGTGTAAGTGCCTCATTTGATACAATTTAAGGTCTGTGATTTGAAGTTCTTTGGGAAGAAGAATTTGAAATTATTATGAGTCCATGCTTTGCTCTTATGTTCAATAACAATTTTCGAACAAAGCCTATTAAATTGTCTCAGCCACTGTGAAATATTCTAAATGAAGCCACACCAGCTGCATTCTCTCAGGGCTGATTATTTTCTTCGGATAAAGGGCATGTTGTGTAGTTGCTTAGATATGACTCGTCATTCATATATGCCACATGCCCCTCACAAAGAATTATGATGAATTGTGTGTTCTGTAGAGCTGTAACACACCAGGGCCTAGGGAAAGAAGAGATTTCATTTCTTGAAGTTCGCAATGAATATGTGAGAGCTGTGAAGACTGTCTTGTTGCTCCAGGCACGTAACTTAAATGTCAGATGATAGAAAGTTAGAGGAAGTCAGACTATTTTCTGTTCTATCTATTTATGCTCTGGAAAAGCATTTGGGCAAAGGGAAGATAAGATGGGGATTATTTTAGACAAATAAAATGATTCTAAATTTACTCCAAGACCTGAGTAACACTGTGCTTCATTTCAAACCAATTGCCCTCGAAATAGAAATTATATAGCCTGTTGGCTGGAGTCGCTGCCTGCAATATACACAAGTCTACCTTGCCCTAGTAAGGTGTATGCAGCTTGTCAGCATATGTGGCCATCCTTCCTCCTGTTCTGAGGTAACCTTGAGAAAACATCAGGTGTGAACACACTGCTTTTTTCAAGATTAGCTACTGTTTGCAAACTCTTTACATCCTTTCAAAAAGGAGATTTCTATTGATTTAATATAAATGTTAAATCAGCTCCTTTGCTGCTTCTCAAAAGGTGCTACACACACTAAAGGTCTTCCACACACTAATACTCCTTTGCAGAATTTGTCTATTTAAACACCTACCATGAACTGTCATTCATACCACCCCCTTGGGTTGCAATCATGCACTTCTGACATAATGAGCTGCATGTATACATTTATCCCCCATTCCTAAATTTATTATTGTAACCCAGTGTCGTGATTTAACCCTAGTCAGTAACTAAGCACCACACAGCCGCTCACTCACTCCCCATCTGATGGGATTGGAGAAGAGAATCAGAAAGGTAAAAGCAAAAAAAATTGTGGGTTGAGATAAAAAAGGTTTAATAACTGAAATGAAATAATTAATAAATAATAATAATAATATAATGAAAAGCAAAATAACAAAGAGAGAAAAATAAAACCCAAGAAAGACAGTGATGCAAATGAAAACAATTTCTCTCCACCAACCGAGAAATGCCTAGTCAGTCTCCCAGCAGCGGCCTGCCCCGACCCCCAACAACCTCACCCCTAGTTTTGTTGCTGAGCATGACGTCGTATTGTATTGAATATCCCTTTGGTTATCTGGGATCAGCTGTCCCAGCCGCGTTCCCTCCCACCTCCTTCTGCACCCCCAGCCCACTTACTGGTGGGGTGGTGTGAGGAGCAGAAAAGACCTTGACTTTGTAAGCACTGCTCAACAGTAACTAAAACATCCCAGAATTATCAACTCTTTCCAGCACAAATCCAAAACATAGCCCCATGCTAGCTAGTATGAAAATTAACTCTATCCCAGCCAAAACCATCGCAAACAGTGATCTCCAGATAAAGTTATTTGTAGTTTTCTTCCGAAAGTATTAGAATTACCTGCTGTTGTAAGCCTTGTCACTGTCAGCTGTATGGCTGTTGCCCAGCTTACTCTGTCACAAATTCTCTGTATTCCCCTCACTCCCCATTCCAATAGAGATAACATCGTCTACAAATAATTTAAGGGTGCTCAGATCCACTGACTCAAAGTGCTACAAGATGAAGTTATTGTTGTTAATTTATCCTTCAGTGACTTCAGAGATTTCATGAAAGTCAGAATTTAGAGAAATGTAGATTTTGAGTAAAATAGGAAGGCCATACAGGTAAATAGTCGGATGTGCAAAGGTAAATGGAGACAAAAGATATCTGTGAGGATTTACTAGAAGAGTATAAGTAGGTTGATTTAGTAAGGTAGGCTTCCGTGATTAATGATATAAGAAGTTTGAGTAGATAAATTTTGGCAGACACTAAAAGTTTTGTGTAGAGGTATTGGCAGTTTTGAGACCTTCCTATGAATAAAAGTAACCATCAGCATCAGCCATCATCAAAAAGGATTCATCAGCAACATGGGAAGCAGGTATGGATGCTTGTAGGTTTTCTATTAACTCTGAGATGAGAACACACCATGACCTACCTCTCTAATTTATTTTAAGAAGGACATTTATGAGTTGGAGTTAGGAGGATTCTTTATTAAGATGAAAAGACTGTGATACTGTATTAAAATCTACTTTCTGATCCTATGTCTAGGGTTAGTATTTAATTGAGAAGAGAAATCTATTGCTTAAGAGTTTCAGTACACAAAATAATTGAGAAGCCATTGTTGCTGACATGTTTAGATGAGAATACTTACTTAATATACTTGGAGATATACCTTACTAGGGAGCTGAATGCCTGCTTCCAATCAACTTAAAAAAAAAAAAAAGCTGTTCTTAGAACGACAGGTGTATAACACAGGTATGGCTATTTGGTCATACCTTCAAATAATCTTGACCTAAATAAGTTCCTAACTAAGTTTAAAATACAGGCGGTATTTTAAAGGAAATTGTTTATTTACGACAATAAGAGTTGTAACTTATAAGCAAGCTGTAACATCTAAGCAAGCTGCCAAACCTACTTCAAAACATGATGTCAATAACATCATGTCTTTTCTTTGTTTTATCTTTCAAATTAAAGGCACAAACCCAACTTTTAGAATCTGACATGAATAGGCAGCATCATACCCAGTAATTCTGGGTAGCTGGAAGCACTGGAACTTCCAATAGTGACATTATGCTGTGTAAAATATATTTAGTTTAATAATGCATTTAGTTACTTTTCTAATACATCTCTATATTCTTCATAAAATATCTATGCCCTGGAAAATGTTTATGGGGATAAGTAGTATATTTTAGCACATGAAAATGATAAAGTTGTGTGAAAAGTAAAAGTCATCTTTCAGCCATACAATCTTTTCTTCCGGTCTGAAACTGAAGTGACCTGTTAATGCTGTGATGGGTCCAAGTTTACTTTGATATTATTCAGGTAATTTCAGAGAAAGTGTTTTTGAAACTAATGGAGTAAATACTCCCTAGGTTTGTAGGCAGTTTGACTATAAATAATAGTAACTATAGAAAATCAGTAGCTGGTGGTTTTCTTTGGATGTTGTAGCAGTGTTATTTTGAATATTGACATATATTAACTTATGTTTGGCCAGGGTTGGTGTTAGTCCATTCATTCAGCAATCCAGGGGAAGACAGATGGTCTGACTCACAGTTTGCAGCCAAAGGAACAGAATTGAACAAAATTATTCTTTTTTATTATGTTTATCCATAGTTTATGATCATCTCCTAGTCTGTGAAAGTCAGAAGAATGTTATGTAGGACTCTCATGTAGAGAACAGGTTGTTTTTTTAAAAAATGCTTTATATTTTCCTCTGACAAGTTGAAGATAGGATTTCTGTGCTGCAAGTTGTTCTATCAGTTATGGAAGTTGTTTTCCAATAGACATCCTGACTGGCTTGAAATATTTTAATATTAGTCTCTTGGCTTTCATCCAACCAAGATGATATAAAAGCAGATAGAAGAGAGATGCAAAGAGAGAAGGAAACCATTTGGCATCATTTCAGGCTATTAAATATCTGGCTTCATGCCAAGTAGCTTCTTAATTTCAGATGGGCTAATATACTTCATCTCCACTAAAAGAGTGAAAGGGAGAAAGGGAAAATGGTGGTAAGATTATCTCTTTTTATTTCTTTTTTTTTTTTTTCCTCCAATGCAACTATTTTTAGCCAACCTGGAGTTAAAAATAACAAAAGTGTGGGGTTTTTTTCCCCTTCTCTAATAAAAGGAACTTTGTCGGTGAGTTGCCAGAGAAGTATTAGGTACTCTGATTCCCCAGCAGACACAGCCTGTAGCAATGAACTCTGGTGATATTCAGAGCCAAATGTTAGCCTCCATGGTTTGTTTTTCTGCCTCCTCCTTTTTGCTGTGCAGAACAGAAAGCATGAGCTGCACAGTGTATCAGTCTTAAACAGATCAGTTTTGCTTGGGACCATCATGAAAATTGTTCCATTATATGTTTGTGAGGGAGTGTGGGTTTGCATTGCAAAACTACAACCTTTGAATTAGAAGTTTGGGGCTTGAATAAATTCATATTCTTTAAGCATAACTTATTCATAACTGTGAAGTTTCACTTTGCACCCAAATCATGTAGGACTGTGAGTTGACAATGCAGCAATAGGAATCATGAATCATTTGCTCCAGTTTTATGAATCTTTGAAGATTATAGATGTGAGGCTTTTGTTGGCCATGATGTGCTTTATATAGTTCCCAGGTCTCTTGCAATCTGTCCATGTGATTGAAGTAGCCATGAAAAAGCATGGTTTGAGACCAGTCTAACTTTTCATAAAGACAAAGACCTGTCTTAGTTCTAGCTACCTTTAAGTATGCAGTGTGACACCTATAGAAGGAATGTAGTTAGATCTATGAAGGAGATCTCATTCAAGGGTCCAAATTCCTCTTGGAAGAACTTGTCTCTTTCCTTTAACCAGAACCAGGTGCCTTAAGTGCCATTGGATAGCTGGGATGGTGCACACAGTTACAAGTTATTTTCTATTATCTCATTAGCAGGAAGTGTCAATTGTCATTAACCATTAAATACAGAAAACTGCTGCTGAACTCCTTCTGTCTTATGGAGGATCTCATGCTATGGGTCACGCTACTTGCGCACATGCTGTGACTTGCCTTTGGCATAGGAAATCTCTGGTTTGTTTATCATTATTTGTGAATCTTTGCTGTAGATTTTCCTATTATCTTATATTATTACTGATATCTGAAAGCTAACTAGAACCCAGTGTTATTTCTCTTTGCATGGTAACTTACCTTTTCTAAGAATAAAAGATAGCATCTTGAGGTAAATAGAGGAAACCTTTTGGAAGATACCAGTGAAAGAAACTATGAAAAAAAAATTAATTGGAGAGGCTTTAAACTAAAATTTATCTGCATTTGAAGTTTGAACAGGAAATACAGCAAAAAGTGGGACCCTACCCAGTGTTTTCTTTCCCAATTAATTATGTGGACATAAGCAATTTTTCTATTTTCAGTTCCAAAATTATAGGATCTCATAGGTTTTGACAACTCTACTACAGGTTAGTAAATGTTTCTTGCAGCTGAAAATATATCCAGTACCAGGAGCAACAAGGGAAGAGTTCATTGCAGAGATTAATTCCAGAAAAAGTCTATGAAGTTGATCTTATTAAGTATTTTTATGATTGCTGGAAATATACTTTGAAAACTTTATCAGCTTTAACCATGTGATTTTGACTTTATCTACAAAACCAGATGGGCTATTTGGGCAGTCACATAGAGCTGTTTTTTGAGAATTGTCATTTTGCAAACTTATTAAATGTGAGAATCTTTTTTTGGGTAGTAAGAAATTGCAGAATGTATGCCAGTCGTTATGGGGTGCTGATGGGAGGCTGAATTCTTGCAGCTTCCAGTTCCCATTCACAGCAATGTGCAATATTACTATGCCTTTCACTTACCGCACTACCACATGGTTTATTTTCAATTAGAAACTGAAGATCTGGTTTAGAGTCCACTGCTGTTAGAGGAAGGACTTCCATTACCTTGGTATGGGGAGTCATAGCTCATGTCATTGAGGACCTTCATACTCTAAGTCAAGAGAATTTGTTCTGTATAGCTCAGAAGAGGGTCATACTCTAGAAATGAAATGGTATTTGGTGAACCAACACAAAGCATGTGTATGATAACAGTATGTAGTGAAGCACTGAGCTTGGTTATGAACTCAGTTAAGAACTCCTAGACATTATGATAAAAAAGATAAGGAGTAGCCGATGTGCTGTGTGTACAATTTGCATAGGAATTGAAATTTAATAAAATGAAGAAAAAAAAATGCATTCAGTGTGAACTGAGTAGGTGGATACAATTTGGGACAATTTTTCATTTATATACTGGCTATTACTGAATTTATTTCTACTGTATTTAAGCATACTCTTAAAACCATGTATAATATATGTAATATTAGAGGGGAAGTATTTTTAGGAAAAGGAGTGTTACATATTTCCAGTTTGTTTGTTTGTTTTTTGTTCATTCTCCATGTAGTTACCTCAAGGGTAGTAAGGACAGTAGTAGACAGTCGGCAACCATCAAAGAAATAATGAAGCGTTTCATTTAGAGGCTGTAGAGCTGTTCAGAATATCACTTCAAGACTAAGAATAGCATAGAGAATGTAAATGACAGTGCAGTCTTGAATTCTTGTGCTACTTCTACAGTGTGAAGCCTCTTTTCTCCTGGCTTAGGAAGATCCCATGATTATTTTGAATTTATAGGCATCTGGAAAGCAGTTATGTATGAACTCAAGAAGATGTTATTTGGGGACAAGGAAGAATAAAGTCCTCGGGAATCAGAAAGACAGTATTTCTTTGTCATTGTTTTGGGTCACTGAAGGTTACACCTGAGAAGGATAATCTCAGTATTTCTAGGCTCACATATGGAGAAGTAGGACAAGAGATTATTTAACAGATCAAAACAAAATTTGTTGGTTAGGATAGCTGGTGCCAAATACTCAGTTTACTTGGCAATAAATTGCTTTTTATCTAGCTTAATCTCTTTGCTAAAAACGATCGTTAACTAATCCATACTCAAAAAAAAAAAATGGAAATGCTCCTTTTGGATTAAGGAATGAAAAACAGATTAAAAATAGCATCTCTTCACAGACTCGAGTCTAGAGAACAGGTAACCAAAGCAGAGCGTTACCTGCCAAATACCAGTGCTTTTTCCAATGTCAGAAGGTTTGCTAGGACCCTATGGGCACTGTTCCAGTAAGATGGAGATTCAAGTAACTAACATGTCAGTTCCTTTCAACAATAGCCCATTCCTGTAGGCAAAACTGCAGTGTTAAAAAAGGTACTTTCGGGCAGTAACAGATTCTTAGGTTTAAGAATTAATATATCATTGGCTCTATGAGATGAATTTTAAGAAAAGTAATTTCTCATCTAAAATGGTATTGTTGCTGTCTCTGGAGTTGTTTTGAATGGGATAGAGTTAAACTAATTCTTAGATTTGTGCCAAGATACCATAAAAGACAGCAGCCTCAGAAATCAGCCTTTGAAATTTGGCATAATAGTCTCATGTGGTTTTAATATGATCTATGTTCAAAATTCCTGTAAAGTTACTCAAAATACTGGAGAACTCAGTGACTGTATTACAGAAATTATATTCTCATTTCTATTTTGATGATAACATAATTAAAAGGTGTGATGCTGTGCAAACCAAACTAATATGGAATAAAGAAATATTCAGCAAATTTAACAAATAATGTTCCAAAGGTTCTGTAGGTATTCTGTTTTATTTACTTAATATGATTTGTTCAAGATTTTTCCTTGAAACTAGCAACCAAATCTGTCCCAAATGCTCCTGAAATCAAACTGTAAGTTCTCTCTCACTGTGAGCAAGAAATCTTAACTTTTGCCATACAACCTTCCTGAAATGGTGGTAATTGGTGTGCTTGGAAAGCCAAAACTTTTATTAAAGTCAATAGCTCAAAAGGCTCATGAACATCTCTTCCAGCAGCTGGTATATTCTTAACAGAAAAAAATTTCAGTGATATTACTGTCATTGTTTATGCCCTTGTGAACAAAAAAGTAAACAGCTAGTGGCTTACCATAAAGTTTGATAACACCCAAATGAGGATGAGGTCCTGTTCTGCCACCCTTGAAGTCAATACCTGATGTTGTAGGTATTAATTTGCTCTCTGAAGGTGATTAGGGCCTGCACTACACCATCAACACTGCTGGCTTATTATTTATTAAATTATTAATTTATTAAGGATATGTAAATAATCACTTACTACACAGCATGTCCTAGAAGGCATCACTTCAGGATCTCAGGAGTCTCAAATAGAGATAGATGATATGTGAAGATCCCTACTTCTGTAGTTTAAAAAGGCAGGTTTTGATGCAGTTTTAATAGAGTCCTAGTTTTATAGAAGATTCAGTAGAAAGTTTTAGAATTTACAAGTCTTAAATGCCTGGGAGACATATCTTGAGCTTACAGACATCTCCATGATAAATACTCAAACCAAAAGGGGATTTTCATCTCCCTATGGCACACACAGATAGAACTGTGATTCTCACTGAATATTTGTTGTGCTGCTTTCATTTCATCCAGAAGGGCGTGGAAGGGTAGCAAAACAATGTTCCAAAATTAAAAGCTTAGAAGACCTCAAACTGACCTCTTAAGTCCATGTAATAACAAAGCCAACAGTGAAGGCCTGCCCTCACAAACTCAGAAAACGCAGCGCCAAGTAATCTTGTACGGTATAGTGAAGCCAAAATATTGAACCTTATTTTAGCCCTGCTCTGACAGATGCACCGGAGCCTTAGGCTCTGGAGCTGCATGTGCTTTTCTGCTCATGAGCAACATTCAGCTCAAGCTTGTAACAAAAAAAAGCCACAAGTGGAGCTCCCCTTGCTGCAGGGCTGATGGATTCTGAGGACATGGAAAGCGCAGACTCATACAGCTGGGGCAGGACGAGCGCAGTGCATTGCCCTTTAGGGTTTCTCTTTCCTGTCTTGGGAACGGCTGGTAGGAATTAGATACAATGGAACAGTGATGGAGTAGAAGTGGCGGTCCAAGGAAGATCAGTGCTTTGCTGGTGAAGGCTGACAAGAGATCGATCCATGTCCCTGTTCTGGCATTCGTTGTCTACAGCGAGCCTGGGTGGAGTCCCATTGCTTAAAGTGACTGGGTCTACATCAGCTGTGAATCTTAATGGAAGATTACATGTAGAGAAGTATAAAATAGGAGCCTACGTTAGAACTAGGGACAAAGAGCTGTGAGGATTTAATTCTAGTTCCCTTAAGCCAAAGGTCCTTCTTAACCCAGTCCTGGGACTGGGTGTTGTGATATAGAGCTATGAAGTTTAAGGCTACTCTCACCACAACTGTAAGACCTAGAAATTCCAATCTGGGATTGAGGCACTCTGGTGGGTGGCTGTGGGTGTCCCAAGGAATGGCTCCGATTACCTAAATCTACTCTCGTCTCTCTCAAACGGTGTCATCTCTCCACTGTTTTCCTTCGAGGATGGGTGGCTTGCTTTAAGTCCTTATAGGAAAGTGTTAACTGCAAAAGTATGTTTATACTGACATAAATATTTCTGCTCAGGGTTGTAATGAGGACATGTTCCTACTCAATAAAGCTCTTATGTTAGGCAGTTTGTATTCTGACAAATTGCTGCCTGTATGAGGATAAAAATAAGATGGAAATGCTTGGCTACTCCTCTGTATATTATGCAGCATACATATTGATTTTACTGTAAAATATTAATTTTCTTCCTATAATAAAATGACTTAAAAATTTCAGTCTGCAGGTAAAATAGAAGTGCTGTAAATGAACTCTTCAGTCTTTTGCCTTGTCAGTCCAAGCAGAATTTTCTGCTCTGTACTTTGTAATTGGGTTGCTGTTTATTTAGTTGCGGTTTTTTTCAGTTTGAAGTGAAGAACAATAATGTTTTGATCTTAGCTTGGAATGCAGGAAAGAATATAAATACTCTGAACCTTCAAAGTAACGAAATGGGAATTCTTATGTAAAAAAATGCTTACATGTTTAGAAATCAGATGTCAGAAATTAGTTTCTGGTTTTGTATGGCAATTAAAAATTGTAACAATGACAGAAGAGAACTATAGTATGGAGGGCTCCGGTGTACCTTCTGTGTAACTAAACAGAAATGCAGCAGTTACTTTAGGGTAGTTTGGTACTGGAAATTTATCAAGAAGCTTGAGGGACACAACAAGAGGAAGGTTTGCATTTCTTTCAGAGAGAAGATGAGTGCTAATGTCTGGTGGGGATTTTATACAAAGTCGCTTGCAGTCATCAGCCTTGTCAGGATTTTTTTTTATCTGACTTGCCCAAACTGTGACTAACAGTGTGTACAGTTACTAACAACATTGTGATGGCAGAACTAGGTGCTGTCAGTATTATCTCTTATAATTCAGATATTTTTTAAGCTGTGGATGCAGGGGGTGGTGTGTGATTTGTGAAGGATGAGAAGAAGTGAAAGGGATGTGGATTTTTTTTTTGACTAAAGCAGAGACATCTCCTCCCAGACTTTCCATGCTGTCTCTGTCACTGTTTTCCCTAGCTGTTTGGCACAACCTTGTCCAGACAGAAGAGGCATTTGCACCATGAGGAACTGAAAGGGCTTGGCATTATCATAGTGTTTTATGGATGCAAAAATCACTGCCACTTTGTCTGGTTACAGCACAGAGCCTGTCAAAGGTGGACCCAGATAAAGTGAACTAATGAGAAGCTGAGAGCTCGGCTGTTCCCATCCCCATCTGAAATTCCAGGAATATTATATTAGGATTACAAGTTTCAGATTCTGCTGCACCTTTCTTGAGAGGGCAGCAGCTATAGGGAACATTGTGGAATTTGATAAACATATGAAAGACTACAAAGAGCACGGATGTTGTAAGGCTTTATATTTTTCATGTTCTTGTGAAAGAAGAACTTGCAGTGCTGGGAGATTTCCGGCCTTGGGCATTACATAAAATAGTTGACAACAAATGTTAATACTTTTCTTTTCTGGTCAGTTGTCCTTAAAGTAACTCCTGCAGACTCCATCTGGCCATCCTTATGTGACATTGAAAAAGTCAACACTATAAACTTCATCTGACTGTTAATTTTATTTCCTTTTTTTTTTTTTTTAATCCAGGCAGATGGAATAGTAAGAAACTTCCATTTGCTGCCAAGAAATAAGGAAAATGATGATATCACGTTCAGTTGCGTTCCTCTACTCCATTTAGTCTTCATTGCAATGGTGTTATGAAGGGATGGGTAAATATGTACTTTGCTGATGTTTCCCTCCATGTGGAGTAATGAGGGCAAATATATATAAAAAAAATTGGGTTTTTTTTGTTTTTTGGGATTTTTTTTGTTGGAATGGATGTATAATTAGAATTTAATGTGTAAGATATTAAGGTTTTTGTTCTGTTCTTGTTGGTGTGAGTCTTCAGATGGACAAATATGTTAAACATAGATCTCAGCATGCTTGTTCCTTCTTGTATGAAGGTGGGTTAAGCGATCAGTTTGACATTCTCTCCAATTCTGCCCTTTCTATGATTTTTAGCTTGCATTTAGGCATCTCTACCTAGTCTAAGTGGGAGGGCACTTTATTCACAGTAGGTTAATCCTTGGTAGTTATAATTTTTTGAGGCAGCAAGGCAGCTATCTACCATAATGTATATTGCTGCATATCTCAAAAAGCAGTCATCATGCTTCCATTTACAAGCTCAAAAGCTATTAGCTGCAAAGTTGAAAGCCATGAATAGAAGAAGCCTCTGAAGGACATACAAAG
This sequence comes from Bucorvus abyssinicus, assembly GCA_009769605.1. Lineage (NCBI taxonomy): Eukaryota > Metazoa > Chordata > Aves > Bucerotiformes > Bucorvidae > Bucorvus > Bucorvus abyssinicus. Next base: position 16,270,797 of record CM020063.1, read on the forward strand.
AGTTAAACACACATGCTTGTAGATGCATGCTTGCCACACATGAAAATGCTGGTAGACTGGAAAATTGGATTTTTTATAAAGCTGCAATTTTGCTATCATGAAACCAAGGGAAAATTAAGTTAAGCTTTTGGTGAAAGAGTAGTCTTTTTAGCATTTTATAGTCAATTAAGTACTTCCAAATTTAGATATGTCCATATATATCAACTCTCAGCTCTGTTTCACAGCTCTTCATGGGATTGCTACAGATAGTAAACCAACATAACTAGCTTCTTATCTATGCCCTTTGCATCCCAACAAAGAATGGACTAGTGGACAGAGTCATCAGAAACTTCATGTGTTCAGGAAAATATAGAAGCTGCCACTGCTTCTTAAGAGCCATTATAGTCAAGTGCAGCTCAGAGGACCAATGACTTAATATAAAACACATCTACAGAAAGTGTGTTTCTGAAAAGCTAGGTTTAATGTAACCCAAAATTTTGTGATTTGACTTGAATGATGAAAGCTGTTTTGGTTTGTTCTTTATGGCCTTGGTAGCAATAACAATATGCTACAGTCAATCTACCATTACATTTTCAGTTAAACTCTGTAATTAAAAAAATGTCCTCATTGTCTCGTAGATTTTTTAGCAACTGACTTTATTATCTTATTTTAAGGAAGTGGTTTCTCAACACTTTTTCTATCCATCTGGAGTAGAACCATATAATTTCCTAAAAGTACCTGCTGACCTTTGGCTTGATTTTAGTAATCGTTCCTACCACAGCTGTATTGGAATTGATATCTCTATTTATCAGAAGGTCGGCAGGACTATAAGAAATGCAGGCAAATATGTATAAGTAAAATGTAAAATCTGAAAACCAACATACATTCAGATGTATATGAATAGATTTGGAAAAGCTCAGAGTACTCTGTATTCTTAAGCATTTCTACTCCAGTTCATTGAGGCTTTTGGAAGATGTTCCCAAAGCCTTCCCATGATGGACCCTTTCTTGGCATTATATTCCATTCTTACATTAGAAAGTTTGTATAATACCTTGACTTCATCTTTGAATCCTGTCCGTAATAAACTTGGAGACCAACACATCTGTATTTTTGCAGTATCTACTTTCAAACATCTTATCTCTTATCACTGAAAACATTTATTCTACTGTTTTCTTATATGTCCTGTTTTCTTGAACCCATCAGAATTTCCTCTATATCTTTCTTGAAATATGTGGCCTAAGACTGGACACTAAACTCATGCCTTATCACTGTTGGAAGGTCACTTTATCCATCCTGCATATAACACTTCTGTTTATACACTTCAGTAAGTTTGTTTTCTTTTTTTCTTTTTTTTTTTTCAGGAGGATAACAACACTGATTCACATTTAGCTTTGACTAATCCAAATTTTTTTTTTTTTTTTCTCCCCCCAAACTGCCATTTCTTCATTCACTTTCAGCCTTCTGTTGGTGATGGCTGCTTCTGCTGAATGCCATATCTGGCATTTGACCTAACTAGATTGCGTTGGTTTTCTTTCCCTGCGTATTTCTACAGTTTGTCAGGATCTTTTAAAATTATTAAAATTGTAGTCTCCAAAGCATTTGCAGTCTTTCCCTGCTTGTTATCAGCTGACAGTTCAGTTAAGATATTCTGTGATTCATCATCAGTGTCTTTGATGAAAATATTTATCGAGGTCCAAGAAAGCCCACAACATAAACATTCACAACAAATCGATTGTAGATCATCTTTGAGGACACTTTTTAGCTAGGTTTACCAAAAGTTTGCATTGTTTTCATATATACTGTTTCCATAGTGTATTTATAAAGAGTATCGGGTCATACAGTGTCAAGCTCCTGACTAAAGTCACAAGCTCTGTTCCCCTACTATAAAAGATAGTATTAAAGTGAGTTGGCATAAGCTGTTTAGCTGTTACTGCTGTTTTTTAAGTACCTAGAAACAATATAAATACTTTGTTTCATGATCTTTTCCTGGGGTTTTTTTTTTGTTTTGTTTTTCCCTGGGAACTCAGTTACATATCAGTGAACCTAAAATTCCTATTTCTTGATAAAATAAAAATTGGGTTTTGTCCCTTTTTTTTTTGCCTCCTGATTCTACTAGATTTGATTATTTAATGCAGCCATCATATTCTGGAATTTCCCAGCATTTCTTATGCAGGCATTCAGAAGAGATGACCAAAATGGTCCTGCCTGGCCTTGAAATACAGTGATTTGGGGTATACATTCTTGAGATTATCCCTGTTCGTTCCATACTGAAACATGTTTTGGCTCCAGATAAAATTAAGTATACCTAGACTGTCTCCAGTGGTTGTTTATCTTACAAAGTGTTGAAAGCAGTTGTTGAAGATCCTACTGTATTCCTAGTTGACGAGTGCCAGCATTTAACTATAATCCTGCATGGATATTATTCATAATGTGCTATCCAGATGTATATTATTTGAAATTAAGCGTTTGCTCCTTGCCTGATTTTGGTTGTCATGGGGCACAACTGAACTCTTTATTTCACTTCCCTTCATGTCTGAACCCTGTTACTATGTCCCTGCTCTGTCTTTTCTAAACTAGGGAAACCTAAATCCTTCTGTTCATGTCCTGAATTTCAAGCCTCTTAATTGTTGCTAATCTGTTTTTCTTTCTCTTTGACTTGTCTCATATATGGTGCCCAAAATTGGATAGAGCATCCTGCTGAAATTATGCATTGATCTTTGTAAGTAGTACAAAAGGAAAAAAAAAAGTACTCTGCACCATACTTTTTTATTACATTGTAGACTGACACTTAGTTCTTTGCAGCTGGACTGTAGACTTGCATACACTTAAAAACGCATTACAAAGTTTTCCCTCAGCCCCGTTTTACTGATCCATATTAAGAGTTCATTTCAGTGACAATGAAAAAGGTGTGTGACTCCAAGGAAGGCAAAAGCTCTTTAACAAATGTCAGTTCAAAAGAATGAAAAAAAAAAAAAGATAAAACAAGGAATAACAAAATCAAAACAGCAATTATAAGCTCTGCGAAGACAACCTGGCTAAACTGAATTTGTTCTTCCCTGGTGTACTCACGCAAGGGCTAGCTGGCTCATGGATTTTCAGAATTTAATTTGCTGCACCTAACATGAAGGGAAATTCTGTCTGTGGACAATTTGACTTCTCCAACACTACAAGCAGAACCTTATGCTCCTGTTAGAATTAAACACAAGTGCTTGCCAGCTTGCTGTCTGGATTACAAACCGTCCCTCCCCCCTTGATGACAAGTTTCACCATGGTTTCACACAAAGAGTTGTTGGATACGCAGGCAGCAGAGGTTAGCTACTCATTCAGGGATGTTCCTACAGCTGACATTAGTGAGCTCCTATAGCCAATCACCTGCTTTACTCCTTCCTAAAGCTATCCCTGTTTCAAACAAGTCAATGGGAATTCAGCTCAGTGCTTCCCCAGGAGACCTATGCTGAAGCTTTCACTTTTGTGTGATGCTCCAAACCTATCCATCCTGGTCTGAGCCATGAGTGTTTTGCCAACTCCTCTGACAAAAGAGAAATTTGCAGGACTCTAGCTCCAGGTAAAAAGAAAATGTAAGATTATACATAATAGTTCAATCAATGATTTATGATCCTTTCACCCTTCTCACTCTCTTTGTGTGAAGACGTGAGATTTGACAGTCTGTGATAAGGCGTTTGGCTCATATGTCGCCAAAAGATAATTAGCAGGATTTTTTCTGATTAAACCTGTGAAGTTGGCAATGACACAAGGGCAGTACAAAAGTTCAGATAATATCCTCAGCAGCCCTGGCCAGCTCTGCCAGGTGTGAAATGTGAGGTCCCCCAGGTGAGAGAACTTAATTTCTATCTTTGGCAGCACTAACAAATGAGAAACTTGAGACACAGGCTTGTAGGGGCTATTTTAGTCACTTTGACCCTTGGGCCTCATTAAGCACAGATTTCAGGTACAAGACGTGCTGTCTTTGAGGACTGTGTTTCATGGTTATGTTGGGAGTATGTGGTAAGGGAGTGGAGTAGGCAACAGCCTAGGTCCCCACCCTACCCAGGTTTTAGCAAGAGGTCTTCAACAAATTCAAGCTGCAGATAATGAAGTTTGTTTATAGAGAGGTTATGCAGGAAGTGGAAACCTGTACCACAAGCACCCTGTCATGTTGAAGGGTTGTCTGCTGGCAGTGGTTCCTGCTTAGCAAGCATCTGTGAACATGAGTGTACAAAGAATACAGGAAACATTGTGTAGTATGGAGCTATTCTCCTCTAGCATGGTGGGCTTTCTCTCACCGCCACCACTGATGCATGTCAGAGGCTTTGGATCTTGTGCCGTATGACAGGATTTGGTTCCCCTCTGCAGAAGTCTGATGACAGAAGTCTGAAATCCATCTCGGGACAGTATTAGACTCTTATAGTGTTTTGAGTATAGCAGAAGAAATCAGCATCCTCCTACAACAATTAAAACCTGCTCGTTTTCCACAGACACAACAGCCAGAGCTGTTGTAAAATGGACTGTAGGTAGTCAACGTTAAGTTGTTGGTTATGCTCAATGCAACAGACAAGTGATTGCATATTCCTGATGACTGTATGTAGGAATGAACACAATTTTGTGAATAGGGCCTCCCTTTTCCTTTAATGACTGGTTGCTATTATTATGCATATATGAAATATAGGTAAACTAATCAGTAAAATTTTTTTTAAACTGAGAATGCAATAGCAGAACACAGCAGTGGTGTACTTAGCCTAGAATCATGAGAAAAGGCTAGGAAGATTGATAGAGACTAGCAAAGGGGGGCTACCTCGAGCCTTTTGCAATTTGATCAGCCTGCTAATTTCCCAAGAAAGACGAGACCCTTGCGCCCGATCTGCCTACCACATTCTGGTTAAAGAGGAGGGAGGGTCTCCCTGGACTCTTTGCAACTTGGCCAGCCTGCTAGGCTCACACTGGCAATGTCACTGAAACCAAAGTTCCTCTTAGTAGCCCACAGGATTGGAAGATATTCGCCTAACCTATTCAGAGACCCTCACAAGCAGCAACACTGAGACAAATCCCTTAAGTCCCCAATACTAATTATTAGAATTCCCAGAAACTTTATATTGATTAAATCATTGTGGCAGGTTGAAGAAAAAAACCTGACCGAAGGCTTTTGGTGTAAACTGATTAATTGAATTATTCCCTTCCATGTTATGATTCGCCCATCTCATTAGATAGAAAGTTTCTCGAGAGGGTACTGCCCCTTTAAGAAGCTGCGGGCTCAGGCGGCTCGGGGACTTCCGGGGCTACTCGGGACTTCCGGGGCTACTCGGGACTTCCGGGGCTAGTCGGGACTTGCGGGGCTGCTTCTCCGGAGGGCTTCGGGGGCGTTCGCGGCTTCTCAGTTTTTCCGGACACCCCCAGCTCCGCTCTGCGGGAGTCACTCCAGACACTGCAGCTTCGTTCCGGGAAGAGGCTCCTCCAAACCCTGTGGCTCAGCTCCGGGGACCTTGCGGGCTGCCGGAGTGGACCGTGCGCCGGGGCAGCCCCCGCCACGCCGCCTGGGACAGACGGCTCGCCTGGAGGCTTTTCTGCTGCCGTAAGGTTTTACCCTCTTTGTCTGCTGCTTTGATATCCTCTCTGCCTGCCACAACGAGGATCTGGTAGGGACAGCGCTTTCTGCACATATTACAGCCCGGCGTTCATAATAGCCGCGGGTTTCTTTTGTTCGCTCCACGAAAGCGCACACGTGGCCGGTGCCATTTCCAGACTGCACGTGGTGCCGTCCCCCTTTGTCTTTGTTCTTGTGTTTAAAACCCTCACCTTTCCATCCTGCACAGACTCTCAGATTTTGCATTGGTTTTTCCCTGCATGTTATATATATTGTTCTAGTTTTAATAAAAGTTTTGTTTCAGTTTTCCAAACGTTCAGAGGTCTCACAAAAATCTTTTATTTTTCCTTTTCGTATCTCTGCTTTTGAACCCTTTTCTCTCCCGGAGGAGAGGGGTTCGGGGATAGGGAAGGGCTCGTCCCCGTGCTCGGCTTGCCTCAGCCGACCGGCGACAATCATAAACAACAATTCATTATATAGATTAGTGACAATATGCAGATTTGAATGATACTGGTGATAGTATATTGACTGCAAAGATGGATTTGAAGAATAATCTAAACATATAAACAAACCTAAACACTAGTTATTATTAATAGCTAGCTTGATGTTAGTATTTAAGTACACGTAAAGCAGAGCTCTTACCCAATAGGTGTCCCTATGAGGGGGGGAGAAGATAAGTTCAGTCTGTTGACCAATCCCAAGGTTTTGATGGTGGTCTTCTGTTCCCTCAATTTCCCCTTTCATTCATCACTTTTTATAATGTTTCTATACTTTTAGGTGGTGCTCGAGTGACTCTACTCATACATTCCTTATGTTTTGTTCAGATTGAAAATCTCTCTCTTCACATTTAAAGGTACAGGTGATAAAATATAGGATGCGTGCTCAGTGGGGAGTGGTCATACCTTGGAGGCGGGTAGCCTTTGGGATGGAGGTGTGTTTTGGTATTATAATGACGTTATAATGAGCAAAGTTCAGCTGAAGGACAAGATTTCACCATCGTTGCTGGAACAGCAGTTGCGATCCATCTTCCTTTATAGCAGCTATGCTGTTAATCGTAGCAGCCCATTGTTATCGCTGATAACGGAGACTAGCTGTACCACCTTCGTGCCACCCTGTTCTCCATTTCAGAGGTATTGTACATTCCGCTTGGCCAGAGAAGGCCTTATCCATGGTAACCCCACTCCATTCCTGGGATTAGCAACTGCATCTCACTCCAAGGCGCTGCACTTTATTTCAAGATGTAAACTAAATCTGGGGAACAATGTTTCCCTCACCTCCCCATTATCCGTTGTTTTCCCGCAATAGGGCCTCCCTTTTCCTTTTATGAGTGGTTGCTATTATTACGCATGTATGAAATATAGGTAAACTAAGTAAATTTTTTTAAACTGAGAATTCAACACACCAGTGGTGTACTTAGCCTAGTATCCTCACTCTTGAAGTGATCAGTAGCAGATGGTTAGGAAAAACTGTAAGAAATCAGACAGTTTGGAAATTATTCTTCGTCTTTTGATTCTCTCAGGCTCCAGCAATCAGTATTTTAAAAAATTTATTTAGGTTGCATCTGTTCTGTTATATTTATGTACTCATTAACTCCTGAAATCAATTCACATAGTTCTCTAATCTAGAATTTGTCTGCATTGTTATCATTAGTGACATCTTGTGGCAATGAATTACTTAATAATAATAAAAAATAATTAATTATGTGCTACTTGAAAAATTTTCCAAAATCTCCTTTTGTTTTAAACCTACTACCCCATAATTTCATCGTGGGAAACTGTTTTTCACAGTTAATTGTCAGTGACATTTGCAGTTTGACAGTTAGACCAGAACAACTCACTCGTCTTTTTTGCTAGGAAGAACCTCTGCCTACTTAGCCGTTGTATGGAAGTTACTCATAAGCTGTCCTGTACACATCACTCGTTACCCAATCAAGGCCTTTCTTTTCTAGAAGAAGGAAAAAAAAAAGCATTTTTAGCCTTGGGGAAAGTAGTGAGTATGATCTAACTAGAGATAAACCCACTATGAACACTGGGAAATAGGCATTTTAAGAAGCTCACTGGGTTAAAAGCCTGCTAGGCTTATAGCGCTGACCTTGGAAATTTTACCTTGCTGTCACGGAACCTATTGTTCCAAGGCAAAAGCAGTTAATAATTTGTACTGAATAATGGAAAGGAGAAAAATACATGCACTCTCATCAGCATCAGAAACCTTCAGACACAAGCACAAGAAGGAGCTGAGCTCCTCACAGGTGTCTGGTCCTTAAGTGTAATAATAAGATAAGCTTTGGCCATTTAGCATGTAAATTTTACTGACCAGGGGCAATATATGAGGATGTGGTTAGGAAGGGAGCAGGAGACATGTCATTGTCATGCTGAATTATTCTGAAATCTCCTGACTCTAGTCAGTTTGTTAGAATCATTATCTAGAGCAAACTTCAAAGGGTGAGTGCATATTATTTTTTAAAACAAACATTAGAAGCATTATAACATAGGAGGTTAATGACCCAGGTTTTGCTTGGGTTGAAATAACTTTTTTCTAAAGAGGGGATGGCCAGTTTTCCTGACTAACTTTTCAGGCCATGAACCAGAATCTTTGTCTGGCTGGGAGCCTCATCACCTTTCCCATGGAAGAAGAGAGACAAGGAGGTGGAGAGCTCTAGGAATAGCAGGACACGATAACAGCTCTATCACTGCATTACATTTAAGTGAGTCACACACAATATTGGCCTGAGCAGTTTTGCTACTTTAGTTTATGCCATAGCTGGAAATTTGGACTTCCCCATTACATCTTCACTGAGACACTTGGCTCAGGTGACACAGGTTGACCAGATCTGCTTAGGGAAGAGCTACTTGTAGATAAGTTATTATCAGAGAGCTGAGTGCACCTACATCACAGAGGTGAAATTGAGTAGTGCTGCAAAAGGAATAATCTGAACAACCTTTACGTAACTCTACAATGGTCAGGACACTGGTGCAGCCTAAATTCAATGCCAGCTTCATTCAACAGTGGTCAAACCCATAGTTTGGGAAAACATATCTGCATTTATTTTATCTGAAGGCACAACTAACTCATCTCGTAAATATCAGATATTTCTTCTTAAGAAATTTCTTTAAAAAATAAGTTTCTTTAAAAAAATAAGTTTCTTTAACACTACATAGCTCTCATGTCCTCACATACCTACAAAATATTTGTTATTATTGTTCTTGTGCATGTGTATCTGCAAGTGTCTTTACATTTTCTGAGTAGACTGATGCATCTTCCCTGCAATGGGAAAGCACAATTTCTAAGGGATAGGACATTATTTAGTGAACGCATTATTTTAAGTAGAATTCACATCTGGAGCTCAGTGGCTGGAAACTGCAGATCATAATAATGGCTTTCTTATGATGATGTGTAATACCATAATTTTTTTTTTTTGTGGCCTTGTTCTAATTTTAGTAAAACATGTTTCCACTGTTTACGGGAGTCTAAAGTTCAGTTAGCTATTGAATTCATTACCATATTTTGCAAATTGCTGTTGTTGGTTATTTGAATTATAAATTGTTCAGGATATATAACTACTTACTCTTATGAAAAGGTCCGTTTCTGACATCTAATTCCATTTTGTCAACCAAACCAGTGAACTGATGGCCCTGGTCAGCACAGTAGGATGATAAAACCCAGCTTTGAAGTATATAATCCTCTTATTAGTTATATAAGACAGGCTAGCAGGAAATTTCCCAGATGAGGTCTTAAACTGTGCTGTTCTCCAGTCATTCAAAACCATCCTAGAATCTCAGTAATGACATTTCAAGCCTACTTCTGGATGGAAAGGAATTATTGTAATTTTTGGCATCTTTTATTAATCAGAAATAATCTCATCCGTTCTGTTCCCTCTCATTTTTCAGTCAATTACTTTTATTTTTTAAATTTGCTACCAATTCTATCAATAACAACATTTTAATAAGTCTTTTAAAACATGTTGGGTCCTTAAAAATGTCTTCTGAACACAGTTTTCTGTGGAAAGGGGGCTAAGAAAGCATTAGGAATACACCCGCCAACAGCTTTGTTCCTCCCTTAATTTTTTGAACTTACTTCAAAGCCAGTAGCTCTTCAGCAGTATGCTGAGCGTGCTCTCAGTTTACAGAAAATTGTTGGATTTAGAGGTTAGAGAACTCTGTTCTCTCATTTAATGTCCTAAATCTGTGACATATTTTAATTCACAGAAGGGTCATGCTGATTTAGCTGATAATGATTTCTATTAATTCCACATGCTGTACCAATTAAAATCTGGGCATGCAAATTAAAATGTTTATTCTGGATGAATGGAGGATAGGGGAGGTTATAAGACCCAAATGCTTCTATGAAGCACAGCTCTGTTTGAACAGAAAGAGCTTCTAAGCATTATACTCTGGTTGCCTGTGTGTATTATGTCTCAATCAATCCTTATCAAATGTGCCCAGGTTACAATAAACAAGGTTTTATTTCCTTAGCTGCCAACCTTGACAAGCTGATGCAGTCTGTCAGAGTCAGACTGGGATCTTTCCATCACACATTACATGACCAGTAAGAAAGATTCTGCCAGCCAAATTCTGTCCTCAGCTGCACTCCTGCAATCCTGTTACCTCCACAGCATGTCCTCAGTGACACCAGAGCAAATCCCTCCTACGCAGGGGACCTATTCAGTTCTGGGGGAGATGAGGGAAGGGTGTTAGAGGTAGCAAAGAGATCCAAGGAGGCGGCCAATGCATTTTTCCCTTGCAAATCTTGTTATTTATCTGGTTTTGTAAAACATGCATTTTTATTGGAAAAGATAAAGACATAGACCCTTCCTACTGTACATCATAACAGATTTACATTTGATGAACAGTTTTGAAGAAGATAACCAGAAGGCCCAAAACACAAGTTCATCCCTTGGTTTGTCTCTTCAAGCAATGTTCTTTGTATTTCCATTTTGTTAGTAAATGAAAAATTACTTTTAGAAAAAAGAGAAAATATTGTATTTTAAGGTCTGTTTTGCAATATCAAGTGTTCTGGCTACTTTCTGGAATGTAATATACATTTCCCAGTTAATTTCTTCTGTATAAACAAAAAATTTGTGTCCTGCGGATTTGTCAAGTGCTGGTTGCATAGCACATTCCACACATTCATTTACTCCCCTTATATCCATGTATAAGTAGATACATTGCTTATTTTTAGGCACTTACAGAATATTTTCAGTGAAAACATTGATGCAAGAAGCAGATTATGAACAGTACTCTTGCTCTGTTTCTGACTTGCTTTGGATAGTTACTCTGTTAGGCAGAACTTGGCTACATCTCATAACTTTGTCTGCAGTCAGCACCAGATAACATTACTTACGTCCTACAAGGTTTTTAAATGGGAGATTAGGTGGCAAAAGATGTAGTAACCAGTATTCCCTCTCCTACTGCTGAAACTTTAACACTGTGTGAACATTTTTCACAACTATCTGCAGCCGAAATACACAGGAACATAAACCATGATGAGCATGCACAGCGAGGTAAAGCAACTGAACAATCTTATTTGAAAAACATTTGCAAATCATTCTCGTTAGCAGCTGAAATAGCTGTGATTATGAATATATAGTATGTGATTGACAGAGTCAAGAGAATTAACTGTTCTTCTAAATCACGGAAATTAAAAACAAGATAGTTTTAAAGAAAATCTCATGAAAGTTTCTCCAGGGTCACGAAACACCAGCAAATCCAGCGGACATACAGAGTCTTCTACTGTTCATGGATAGGATGTAATAAAAATATTAGCCATCACTTGCACTCAAGTGATGACATTTTAAAGTCATGTCTTCAGTTCTTTGTATGTCAAAAATTACCTGATTTTTCTCACTATATCTATGTTAATAAGTGTTACATGGGTGAAGTAAGACATTATCAGATCTCTGCATTCATAAAGTATTGCCAGTATTGTTATCTGGTAATAATTTTTGCTTTACTGTACCTAATGCTTGTTGAGCACTGTTTGACAACTTCCAAAATATACTCCATCATCTGAAGGTCCTGTGTTTGCAAATATTCTTGAACTTTTCATTGATTACAACTATACAGTACAAAGCCTTTGAGCACTAGAAGTCTGAAAGTTTGGCAAAATTTCAGGAAAACGATTTTAAAAAAAGATTTTGTATTGTTAAAGACAAAAAATACAGTGGAATTGTTATAAAAACAAAGTAATGATGATCTTATGACTCTGGAGCTTGAAGTTTATTCAATAATTCTTTTGACATATAGACCATTAATACTCTCACACTTTGTAAATCGAGATACAAAATTTTGTATCTAAACAATTAATTCAGCTCTAGGAAATTAGGATTAGTACAAGCACATTAGGTAGGTAAAATGATAACATTAAGTTGTAACAGAAGGACGATTTTACTCCTCAATGTTTTGTTCCAGGATTGACTGAATCTAGTACCTTCATTGTTGTACAAGTTAGCACATGCTAATAAAATTTGCAGATGATACATTGCTGACAGGCATTGTCAGTTCTTGGAAGGATTTGCGTAGCATATACTCTTGAGAAGAAGTAACGAGATATTGTGCATTTAAGAACTAATCAAAAATTTTGCTGTTAAGAGTGGAGATTGTGGGCTGAAAATGGTTAAGGAAGGAATATGAAGGTTAGTATTGATCATTTTATGGTCATCAAGATAATACAGATCCGTAAAAGACACCTGTGATTCCAGGAAAAAAAAAAAAAAAAACCACCCAAGGTTTTTCAAGGAGAGATCAGAATACATTTGTGTGTATCTTTCTACAAGTCACTGGTGAATCTCACACATGATCGAAGATGCAGTTCTGGTCACTGAGGTGTAAGGAAGATGAATTCAAAATGCCGTATGTGCAGAGAAGATCTTCCAGGAAAATTAGGAAGAGGAAGAGCTTATCTTCAGGTAGCCAAAAGAGACAAACTGAAAGAGGCTAGGATCGTTATCAACAAGCTTAGTGGGAGGGTAAACAATGGGAAAGGAATGGACTTTGAAAGAAAATGCTGAAACAACAAACAGACAATCAATTGGTCATGAATAAACTTGGAAATAAAAAGATTTGCAATTGCTAAGGTCTGAAATGTCTTCTAGTGGATTAACAGAGTGAACTTGAACTCTTAGTGAGCAGAGGATGTTAAGTAGTTTCCTGAAAACAGGAGAGCTAAGTGAACGAGAAGTCCTTCCAGTCAAACTTCTTTACAGTGTTGTTGGCTCCTAGATATTCAACCTGAACAGTTCTGCTGCTGAATGTCTACATCAAACATGCTTAAGACATGTTGTCTAGAGTTTTGTACAAGGAATCCTGTTCATTCTCTAATATCCCTTCAGAGCTTAAGGATTGCTTCTAGTTTCTTTATATCATTCCAGTGGTTGCACTTCAATAACCTTGTGATAATCTTGGATTCTGAAGGCCTGTGTGAGAGTGGAAAAATCAATAGAAAGATTTTGTTGTTCATAGGTTTTAGGTTTCTTTTTTTCTCTTATCTATCTGTGTTCTACTTCCACTGTTTAATGTCTGTGTAGAGGGAGACTCAGTTAAATGGCTTCGGATTCAGTAGTATGTTCACATAAGAGCATTCAAGCCTGACATTTATGTATAAAATAATAAAGTATACTTAAAGTTTCCTTGTATTTTAGTTCCAGAAAAGAGCAAGTTTGCTGAACATTTTATGTGATGACATTCTTGACGGTTCTGGAATTTCGATGCTAAAGGGGGAAGGGGAATTACAAAAGACCATAAATATACGCTAATTTATTTTTTCCCCCTCCCTGTTTAGAAGCTTAGCAGGATAACTCCGTTTAAACACTTGGAAGAAGTCAGATGAGTGTGTCTGGATGCAAAATAGCCATATGTTTGCCATACATCACTTTAAAGGCCTTTTAAGTCGGGAACATTTTTTCCTCACATTCATATACGCAGAGCAGGCTGACAGCTGGGTTCTCAGAGGCCTTACCATAGCTGCCCTCCACTGAAACCAACAACAAAAACTATCAACAAACCTCAAAATGACACATGCATTTTGGAGTAAGAATAGAAATATGTTATTTGTGCTTGTAATTGCTAGAGATGTTGCAAAATAGTGAAATAGTAGTAATATCCATTGTTCAAAGTAGGAAGAGCATTCAGGAATAAAGACATGCTCCATTTTTTTTCCGTTTCAGGATTAAGTGCTCCAACCTGCACTTATATGCCGGGGATGTTTACAGTTTGATTTACCAACAAGCTCATCTTCCTTGATACAGTTGTGAGGGGGAGGCTCACTCACTGACAGGCCTCTTGGCATCCTGTGATTTCTCCTCCAGTCAGTGGTGTAAGTGCGGGAGGTGGCACTGAGCTGCAGGAGGAGCTGAGGGACTCAAGGCTTACCTAGCTCACCTGGCACTTGCAGCTTGTGCCTTTATCTTTCCACCATCTGTCACAAATACTTCTCCCCTGACTTGATTTTCCTGGCTGCTAATTCAGGGAAGGATTAGAAAGGAGTTTTGTTGTCTGGACTCCGTGTAGCACCAAGTGACCTCCTAAGGTGAGCTTGTCAGAGTGAGTAGAAGCAGAGCTAAACCTGGTAACTTACATAAAAGCATATGTGGGTCTTAGGTTTTCATCAGGTAACTTATATAAAAGTATACATTGGACTTAAGCGTTCTTCTTTATTGAAAGGAAAAAAAAATATTTAAGTATCAATCAGAATGAAGCTTTTCTACTCTGTTTGCAAGTTCCTTCTTCAGAGGTCCCAGCAGACAGACCTGTGGTGTGAAATGCATCCTGGTGGTCTGCTGGAGCATGCCAGGGCCCACAAGACTGTTCTGCCTCCTCTCCCACCAAAAGCAGTTGTTGCATCACAGCTATGGCTGCTATGTTTCATGTTATTTAATGTTGCTCTGTATCAACAACATAAATGCTAAGTAAAATACATCTTTTTTTCTCTACAGATTTCTTCAATCTAATTCTGTCAGCAGTGATATGTGATTATCTTTCAACTGATTCAGAACCAAAACAAAATTGAGATGGTCATTACTTTAAGAGCTTCAGTGCTCTTATGCAGCTCTTCCCCTCACTTCCTACATATTCATACTGAACTCCTAGTATATTTTCCAAACTCTTTCCTCCTTCGTTCCTTTGTTGAACTTTCAACCCACAACGTAAATTGCTTCTGGAGTAGCCACTTTCCTCCAATGCTGCAATGACACACAATGCCTTAGACTAAAAGTTGCAAAGAACTAAACTTTTAGTTGGATTAGGCTCTCTAATCAGAGTTAATTAAAAAAAAAAAAATCTAAGGAAGGAAAAAAAAGCAGGTTGCTTAGTATAGGCAGAAACATCACTTAAAGGCAGCTGTAGAAACTGTTATCTGAAATCAGCTAAAATATCAATGGAAGCGTGTCACGATCAGTCAAGTAGCTGAGTTGAAATGAAAAAAAAAGAGAGAAAAATTTCCACCTTTTTCTGTCCCTGTTGATATATCTAATAACTCCTTTTCTGTTGAGAAGGATGATTTTTTTAACATACCGATTGTTGCTTCTTATTATTTTAGTGTTCTTATAATTTTATTTAGCAGTTTTGAGAAAACATCTTTGAGAAAATGTCTCTGCCCTGATCATTAGGTCTGCTTCAGATACATTTATCACAGTAATAAGACAAGAACATGGGACTGCTTTCCATCTCCTTTCACCTCTCCACATTCCTGGCCTTGTAAAGGGCCTGGCCACCTCCACTTGAACCTGGTGCAGTTTTACTTGTCTGCCTAACTGTCTGCATTGGACGCTTCTGCAATGCACTAAAACGCTGTCCCTTCCTCTTCACATGGTCCCTTCCCTTGCAGAGAATAGCACCAGCCAGGCCAGAAGAAGTTCTACTCTTACAAGGGCAATAAAAATTAGCACCTGGAGCTCAGGTTCTGTGTGATGATTCCCCTAAACTGAAATTACTGTTCTTAAGACAGTTAGTGCTTGGCATTAAATTATTGACTCGAGCTGTGCGTCTTAATGTCTAAATTTTGTCAGTTATCCAGATGCAGTCCACAGAAAATGCCACTGACTCCCATGGTACAGTAAAGTGTATCTAAATAACAACACTTATGAGACCTTATTAAATTAAAATAATTTACTAATGCTGTGTAAGAGGGGAAGAGAAGGAAAGAAGAGTGGAAATTAAAGAGGGTGTTGGTGTGGCACTGGAAATACTATAAATTGCAGTTATCAGATTCAGTCCTTGCAATGTATGGATACCACATTATTTCAATGTAGTAGACAAGAAAAAGAAATTGCAGGTATGTTTTTGAAAATAACACTCTTCTGGATCCTTCTTACCTCATTTACGGGACATGATTGCTGGCTGCAGCTCTAGAGTCTAGGTATTTTAGCAGAGATTGCTTGTGCTTGTGACAACTCTCTGTTACTGTTGCTATTATCCAAGACATTTTACGCTCTGCCAAAGCTGATACTCTTTAATGACCTGTCACAGACTAACATTAAGCGTTGAAATCACGCTTGTTGATTTAGATTGCTCTGGGGTTTGTACATTGTATAAGTGCATATGCATTATCCTTTAATGAGTCAGGTTATTTAAATTTCAGATCAGATTGGGGATGTGGTGAGTGTGATGGCTCTATATTCCTCTACCATCTGTCACTGAGGAGCTCCTTAGAGCTGCAGCCTCAGTTAGAAGAACAGCTTGGTCCTATAATCTCACTATTGCTGTTTCTAAGCAAAGACTAGAAACAGGCTTCTCATCTACTGAAACCAACTTTTTCTTTTTTTTACTGAGACCTTTTATTTTTTTTACTTTTTTACTGAGACCAACTTTTTTTTTTTTTTTTTAGAAGCGGTGGAGACACTAAGGCTATGTGGAATAATCAAAGACTATTGTGTTGGTATTACAAATGTGATGTGTACCTCAGTGGTTCGCATCGGGGAAGTTTCCCGCAGGTGCTCATGTCACAAGGTAGTAATTTATGTAAATCCCTGATGCTGAAGCAAGGCCAGTGGCTGGTCTTAAGTTGCACTGCCACAGGGAAGGGAGGCATCTGATCTTACTGGTTTCCCTCCTTTTGGTGCCCTTCAAGCTTAGATAAGCTTAGCTGAAGCAGAGAAGTTGCTCCATCATTTCAGAAGTGAAATGGCATTGACCAAAATGGAGACTCTGCAAAGATGGTCTGAGATACTTCAGCCTCTAGACTCTCCTTGCAGAATTTGGGTGACAACCTGCACAGAGATAAGAATTGTTTTCTGAGAAGTTTTCCCTGTGATGCTTCTGTTCTCAGTATATGGTACTTTATTAAAGCTGGCTGGTTGTGATTCAGGTTGTCCTTATGCTGAGGAAACAGTCTGCTTGTAGGCACTGAGTTAAATCAGTCTTGCTCAGGTGGATTGTAGTGAACTGCAGGCATCAGTTAGGAGAAAGACCAGGGACCAGCTGGAGACCTGCAACCAAAAAGGAATGTCCTTAAGGAGCCCCTGATGGCACCAGAAGCAGGAAGCTTGGGAGCTGACAGCGAACAAGAGTGCTTGACAGAAAGTAAAAGGAATTGGTCTGCAATTAGTCCTCCTCCACCCTCAAGGGTACAGGAAGACCTTTTTGTTTCATTTTTTTTTTCCCCTCTTTTTCCTCCATGAATACATCTATGACATTTCCCCTGTTCTGCATGCCCATGTTATCTGGTTAAGCAGTGCTGCTCTTATTCAGCAAGAGGGCCAATGGTCTTGCTGACAAGGCACGGGACTCAGGAGATAATCTTATATGTCCTGCAATGATGATTAACGTTTTCTACTCCTCTACTTTCTGTCATATATTTATATAATTTGTAAACTCTTCAGAAAAATCTTGTAGGAGGAAACTGAATGTTTTCTTGGCTGTTGTAAAAAGAAAAAAAAAAAAGTAATGCTGTCTCTGTAGTTTTCCTTCATTTATCCATATCCAACCTGGTTTGGAATACCTGAGAGTGGAAGGAGGAAAGCTCCATTCTACTCCTGCTTTTTACAATAAAATATAATAATAAATAAATCAATTATCTTCATAATTGATCTAAAAAGCTATTGGATTGGTTTAGTTTTTCTTTCAGTAAAGGCTCTGCGGTTGACTTGGTGATGCTGGCTCATGGGTAAATACATTTCTTATGAGTTTTTTACAAAATTGAAATAGATGTTGGTATGATCTTTAAATGGCATTGAGATGTCAGTGAGGAAAAATGCTACCCATCTGCTGATACCTATAGTCTACAGTATATATGAAAAAGCCACGTGCAGAAATTTAACATATGATATTTGCTAACAAGGAGACCTTTCTTACTGCTTTGGAGTTCTGATGTGACGTGTTTTGCTGATATGTGAAATAAGAATCATGAGCAAAGTCATATTGTTCCTCTTACAAGCAAATTTATGAGATAGGGAAAATGGATGCTGCTTTCTATTCTCCAGCCTCACTCATGTTTCAATCACCTTAGAATAATTTTTGCCTTTACATTTCTAACCGGCTTCATGCTTCTGTGGCCTGTTGAAATTCTGTCCTTGTCATATGAGTGTTTCTAACATTTTCCTGTGAAACTTGCATTGAATTGTTAAAATAAAGCAGTTTCATATGTTTCTGGGTCTTTGACTTCTTTCATTCTTTGGAGTATTTTCTTCTCTCCAAAATGAATTTGATAAGTAATACTGACTTCCCTTCAAGAAGATGTTTTCTGCTGGACAGGTAAGAGTTTAATGCTATAATTCAACATATGTCTCTAAGCACAGTTGTGATTTCAGTGCTGATATAGAAAAATAACAACATTTTCAATGTCTTTTTTTTCATTTCTCTGTTCAATTTCAAAATACAGTCTCTAACACATCGATCTTTTCTATTAGTTAGAATTCTTGAAATTACTAGATGAAAAATATGTGCTAGATTATAGGCTTGCACGGTGATGTGACTTAAAGCATGTTCATCAGAATTTTTTTAAGTGTCAGACTGTGTATAAACACTGACACAATTAAATCACTGAAAAAGGAGATTATTAGAATACTCTAAAGACAAGGATTTATTGTTTCAAAGTAGTGCTTACCAGTGAGATACAAAAAAAATCTCACAGTTAACATAATATTGTCATTATCTAATCTTCTAGTTCTCAGTTCTCTGAATGTAGAATGTGTTGTATCCAAATGTATGTCCTTATTTATAAAATCTTTGTTCTCTTGTAGTGCTCCAAGATGACACACAACCCCTGCCGTGCTTCAGACAGGACCTTGAACAGCCTGGCTTAGCGGTGAGGAAAGGATGTCATTCTTGCGTGCAGTGAAAGAAGGGCAGTATGAATTCCTAGGCAAGATGATTAGAGAATTATAAAAGATGTGGCAAAAATATACAGCAGCATATGAAGGAAACTCTAGGAATATAGAGCGGGAAGGCAAAATATGTGAATGCCTAGTGTATGATTCATAGAAGGTTGAGAAAGAAGAGAGATTATTGAAAACCTGCCTGCAGGTTTGGGGTGAATATTGCCCGCCAGTTCCTCTGGGCACTGTAAAATTGCAGATTTTAAGTCTCATGAAAGTGTCATTGCTTCCAGTTCTCCCTGCTGTGGCAGACATCTGCACTTTGGGAATCCACCTTCCTAATGCGAAAGGCAGCCAACAGCACTGTAAAGAGTCAGCTCACCTACCCTGCTGCAGTCCAAACGCATTTAGGTCAATGTTACACAGGGGTTGTTTATGTAGCTTAAAGAACTTTACAGAAACAATATGGATGCTCATACAAATGTCTATGGGGGTATATATCCAGATCATCCAGATCTGCTCTAGATGCCTTGCCAAAGCAAAACACCTCACAGTCTCCACTGCTCCCAGAGCAACATGACAAGTCTCCACGGCATAAAGCAGCACCTTCCTCCTGCCTGCAGCGCTAACAAGTTGTCTCTGCCCAGAAGCAAAAAAATTCCTGCAGCTAGAAATTATCTTAATCTCAAGAATGTAGGCAGTGTGTCATGTATATTGTTAAAACATTTTCCAGCACCTCTGGAGGAAGGTGCCCTATCCCTTCCTAAAGGACAGGGAGATGGAGTACTCCCTACTGTGAGAAATGGTTTTGCAGCCATGGCATTTTATTGTTTGTTCAGCCAGATCTCCTTTCAACAACTACCTCATGTAGTGTTCTCATTCCTGTTTAATGTGCTTAACTTTGTTGAACCAACACAGCTGTAGGAAAAAGCTGTGGCCTTTGTTACTCCTGTGTGCCATCAGCTGAATTCTTTAATGAGGTCACCTCCACCACAAGGCAGGCATGGGAGATGCACTACTGTCCTCAAGGGATTCTTTGTGTGGTAGATTATCTTGCCCAGACCCACAGTGCTCAACAAGGGCAAAGTCCAGCTTTACTTTAAGATTCTAGCTTGAGTTTGCAGGATTAATTCTTAAGAGTAGAAACAAAGGGTCCCATTTTATTTTATTCATAAATTAAACAAAACATTGAGGGAGGTATGCAGAAGACCACAGTGGTAAAATAATTCCTATTTTTCAGAACAGGTTCATGATAACCAGGTACATGGTTTTCCTTCCCTGAGTATTACAGAGTGACAAGACAAAATACAAAGTGTTGTAGGAGAGCTGACGTGGAAACCATTTGTCTGCAGTCAGACAGTGAGTGGGTCAAAACCCACAACACGTTCTTGACAACTAACTCCCTGCGTGAAGCTCATTTTGTTTCTAACTGGATGCTTGTGAAGCACGGTTCACAGGCTCTGCCCACTGTACAGATCTTGCTGTATGGAGATGTCTGCAGCAGAGCCAACAAACCTAAACTCCTGTTAAAAGTTATCAGAGAGAAGGAAGTACGTTCGGAACACAGTTCATCTCATCCTAAAGCACAAGTCTAAATTAGATAAATCATGCCCTTAAAGCTCCTGTGTGTTCATTGACTACCAAAGGAGCTCTGGGTGAGCAGCTCAGCTGTACCTGTTGATCAGGTAGATGTCTGAAAATGGAGTCCATTTAATTTAGAGCAACCCTCTTCTATTCATTTGGTGAAAATGAAAGTGAAAAAGAGGCAACGAGTGTGTGCAGATCAGGAAATGCAGGGAAAAGGAGGCAATAGGCAAGACTGGTGGAAAGCAGGATATTTTCATACCTGAAGGAGATCTTTAAACAGAGGTACAACTTATGGCTATGTTCACATTGTATGTCATCACTGTGGTAGTATTTGGTGTTAAAACCTTAACCTGGCCTGACACTTGGACACAGACCATTCTGCTCTCCATCAGCAGTCCTCTGCCAGCCTGGCAACACAGCCTTGTCAGCACTCTGAGCACAGGAGCCCGGAGGCTCCTCTCCATCATGTGTCCTGCTTTGCAGTTGTTTTGCTCTGTTTTCTTTCTTTCCCCTATCATTTTGTTTTCCTCCTCCTCTCACTTTCATCTTCAGGTAAAATTTATTTCTCAGTTCTAGTAACTATTTATTTATTTTACTGCACTCGGGTTTTTAAATCCCTCATTAAAAATAAGCAAATAAGATCTAGAAAGAATTTTTAATTGGCTGTTAAAATTAATTTGCTGCTTGCAAATTAATGGTAAAGTCACTGTCCGTACCTATGCAGAGGACAATGAGAATTAGCATTGACTTTAGGAGCATATCCATTCCCTTCTTTCCCCATATCCTCTCTGTGCCTGGGCACGGTTTGCTGAGGTCTCTCAGCCATCTGCCCTTTCATTGTCAATTGAGGAACAGTGGCTACTGCACACCGTTTGTAACTGTACTGCCATTTCACAACATGTCTCTGGCTCAGTGATGAAGCTGCCTTTGAGGATCCTCTTATATTTGCCCAAGCCCTTTCCCTCTTTTCCATCCCACCTTATTTCCCCACTGTTTGCCTTTTCCTTAGTTATGTTACAGGTATTTGTGGGACTGCACAGTATATGTTATCAGTGAAATGAAGCAGATGAAAAATGAATAAAATAATCCTAATTTGTATCAGCAAAATGTAGAAAGGATGACAAATGATAGTGAAGGGGAAAAAAGCAGGGAACAGGAAATCATCAAGGGATGGATGTCTTATAAATACATTCTGTATTACCTAAGCCGACTCTATGTGCTTGGACCAGAACTACAGATTCACTGTAAATACTGCCCTCCGCAACAGAGTTGTGTGTGGACGTGATTCCTGCCTCGACTCTGTCAGTAATCAGCTTGCCTTCCTCTTGGGGTGAATTAAGACTCCTCTTGCGAAAATGTGTGGTCCTGCTGGAAGTGGGTGGGAAAAGGTTAAGCCTATGCTTCCCTCCTATGCACCCGCTGCTCCTGGAGATGGAGCATTGGTTTATACCTTAGCTGTTCACAAACCCTTACTGAGCTTCGCCTCAGATAAAGCCTTTTCATGTTGTCCTGAAGAAACGATGTCATCTTAGTCAGGCCGTGGTTTTCAAAGAAGTCTAAGTGGTTTGGGCACCCAGTTTATTTGAAATTTAAAGTACATGTCCAAATTTAGATGGCTTTGAAAAGTCTCAGCTGGAGTCTGCTTAGTGGTAGAAAAGGAACAGGCTGATAAAGCAGCCTTGGCCACAACACTGGAAAGTGACTCAGTGCTATAATTCAGCTTACAGCCTCCATTACATCTAATAGTATTTATTCATTATTTGTCCTAAAATTTTTTTTTTTTCTTCCTTACACTTTCTTATCAGGGACAGATTTGTTTCAGATGTAGTGGAGAGAACATTTCTTTCAAGGACATTCTGGAGGATTTGTTTGTACAAGGCTGCTCAAAAATTGTAAAACTAATTAAAAAAACCCCAACAAAATTATGTACAGAAATATGGAAAATAATGATGACAAACTCTTCATAATAACAAACCAGACAGTAAAGGAGACATGCAAAAGTTTACTCAAAGATTAATTTCTTTAGTGCATGGGGCAATTTCAATACTGGGGACTAACTTACTGTGAACCACAAAAGGTAGTATTGCCATAGAGTCATAGAATCACTCTGGTTGGAAGAAACCTGTAAGATCAAGTCCAACCACTAACTAAGCACAGCAAAGTCACCACTAAACCATGTCCTTAAGCACCACAGTTAGACATCTTTTAAATACCTTCAGGGATGGTGACCCCATCACTTTCCTGTAGTGTTCGAGGGAGTCCTTGTGACCCAAGTGCACAAACTGGCTCTTGGCCTTGTTGAATCTCAAACCATTGGCCTTGGCCTATTGATCCAGCCTGTCCAGATCCCTCTGTAGAGCCTCCCTACCTTCAAGCAGATCAACACTCCCACCCAGCATCCTCTGCAAAACTTACTGAGGGTTCACTCAATCCCCTAATCCAGATCATTGATGAAGATGTTAAAGAGAACCGAGCCCTGGGGAACACCACTTGTGACCTGTTGTCAACCGGATTGAACTCCATTCACCACCACTCTTGGGATTCAGCCATCCTGCCAGTTTTTTATCCAGCAAAGAGTACACTCATCCAAGCCATAGGCAGCCAGTTTCTCCAGGAGAATGCTGTGAGAAACAGTGTCAAAGGCTTTACTAAAGTCCAGGTAGACTTTCCTTCATCCACTAAGTGGGTCACCTTCTCAGAGAAGGAGATAAGGTTACTCAAGCAGGACCTGCCTTTCACAAACCTATGCTGACTGGGCCAGATCATTTGGTTGTCTTGTATGTTCTGCATCATGGTACTCAAGATGATTTGCTCCATAACCTTTCCTGTCCCCAAGGTCAGACTCACAGTCCTGTAGTCCCCTGGACCCTCTTTCCACTCTTCTTGTAGATGGGTGTCACATTTGCTAATCTCCAGTCAACTGGTACGTCCACATTAGTGAGGTCTGCTGAAAAATGATGGAAAGTGCCTTGGTGAGTGTGGATAGCCAGGGTCTGGCGACCGGAAGATATCGCGCTGTACGGAAAGACAGGGCCCCTCTTTTGGCAACCAATAGTGTTTAGTTTATGATGTAAGCAGATGGAAATGATGTCGTTAACCCAAGCTATATAATGCCATGCCACGCACTAATAAACGCCATTTGCCATCCACCACATTGGTGTCCGTGTGCTGATGGCCCGAGCGGCCTGGGGATGGTCGCCGTGCCGTTACTGAACCAGGTCGCCACGCCGTAAAACGGCAACAGGTGAGCACTTTTACCAGCTCCCTCAGTACCCTTTGGTGGATCCTATCTGGCCCCATAGACTCATATGTTTCTCAGTGGTGTAATGGATCACTGACCATTTCCTGTTTGATTTTGGGGTCTTCATTCTGCTCCCCTTTCCTGTCGTCCAGTTCAGAGGGCTTGGCACTCAGAGAACAATTGGTCTTACTTTTAAAGACTGAGACAAAGGCATTCAGTACCTCAGCCTTTATCCTTGGTCCCTCTATTTCCCTCTGCATCCAGTGAAGAATGGAACTGACTTGTCCTACATCACACCAGGATGACCTGCTCCTGTGACCAATCATTTCCTTCGTCAAGAATGTCCAGTCTTCCTGCATTCCTTTTCCCTTCAGGACTGCCTCTCAAGGGACTCTGTCAGGCAGTCTCCTAAATAGGCCAAAGTCTACCCGCCCTAAGTCCAAGGTGGCAGTTCTACTAACCCCCTTCTTACTTCCTTAAGAATTGAAAACTCTACCATCTCATGATCACTATTCCTAAGATGACCTCCAGCCTTCACATCACCCACAAATACTGTTCTGTTCACAAATAGCAGGTCTGGCAGAGAGCCTTCCTTAGCTGGCTCCCTCACCAGCAGTGTCAGGAAGTTGTCTTCCACACACTCCAGGATCCTCCTGGACTGTTTCCTCTCTGTTGCGTTGTGTTTCCAGCAGACATCTGGTAAGTTGAAATCCCCCATGACAGCAAGTGCTGGTGATTGTGACACTTCTTCCAGCTGCTTATAGAGTATTTCATCTACCTCTTCATCCTGGTTGGGTGGTCTATAATAGACTCCCACCATGATATCTGTATGGTTGGCCTTCCCCCTGAATCTCACTCATAAAAACTCAACCCTATCATCACCATCATTAAGCTTAAGGATATCAAAACACTCCCTAACATACAAAGACACTCCGGCCCTTCTCCATCATTGCCTATCCCTTATGAAAGGTCTAGAGCCATCTGATGGAGCACTCCAGTTGTGCAAATCATCCCACCATGTTTCTGTGCTGGCAGCTATATCATGGTTTTCCCTTTGTACAATGGCTTCCATGGTTTATACATGTCTTTTGTGTAAGCCGTCGTTTATGCATGTTTTAGGTAGCTAATTCATATGACTGACTGGTATGTCCCCAGTGCACAATGCTGTGCAGTATGGACACAGCTGTGTTAGTCCCAAAAGCACTAGTATTGCTATCAGAAGCAGTTTAGCTGGAAATCCACACAGGGGTATTCCAGTTTTCACTTTCCAGTCTTCACAGCAGATGTGCTTTATGAATCATGGAACAAAATGTTCTACCTTCTCGCTTCTAGCTTCTGTTATCAGAGAAAAAATTTACAAATATTCTGTGAACTATGCTCATGCCATTTGTTAATGATTTTCTGATGCTCCAGTGAACACCTTTTTGTTGCAAAACCAAAACCAAACCCTAGAAGATGAGTTTTTGAAAAATAGATCAATGTCAAACCCTATGTTAGATAAATATTGCATTGTACTCTGTGTGGTAATGAAACCCATTGAGTATGCAAAGGTACCTACATAATCTAGGTCTCCTCATCCTGCAGTCCAATTTTGGGTTTTTAAAGTGTATATTACCATTTCAAAAGCATCTGAGTAAATACTTCACAAAAGCATTAAACAGCATATCATTCTTCAACTTAAAATTTTCTTGTAGGCTGCACATCTTTGTGAGACGCAATTGTGTAGGAGGCTGTACATTTCATATGGGTGCATTTGATTTAATTAGTTGCCTTGGTATATGCACTTGTGTCTGCTCCGAATGTCAGGCCAGAGCATCAGCTGGTCTAAAACAGTAGTCTTCTATTCTATCTAAAGGAATAACTTGAATTTGCATCCTCTGAGGAAAAGGAGCTCTACCTGCATTAGCAATATCTGTATAAAAATCCAGAACCGAAATTCATATGATTGGTGAAAACTCCTGTATGAAAAGAAATCATGGTTTATACTCCACAGTCTGAGTTTCTTCACTTGATCATGTGGTTTGTGACCTCATGCTCCTTGAAATCTGTCCCGGGCTAAAAAGGAAAGCCATTCTATGGCGGCTATAAATCCAACTGTCAGTCCTTTTAAGATCTATTTTCTTAATTTCTTTTTGATTTTTTATGATTTCCTGAGGCCTCCTGAAAACCTGCTTTTACTGTCTTGTTTTGCGTTTTCCACGGCACTCGTAAGAGTGGGCTGAATAATTCATGTACGAATTTAAAGTACAGAGTAAGAATTTTTAAAAGTGCTGTTATTTTCTGAGACATCCCTGCATTTCTATGCATGCTGTCACAGATAGTGTTTTTTCAATAGGTTTCCCAGAAGACGGATCACCGAGATTATTCAGCAACGTCAACCTGTTTGTCACTGCACAATGACACATGGTATTCTCCAGTGTCCGCTCTGGCTACCACTGCGTGTGGAGCTCCAGTTGGCATGGCAGAGGCTTCTCTAATTGCTTACAGGTGCTGTGCAAAGTCATCCTCACTGAGGCCTGTCAAAATTAAGCTATTCACGGCTGACACATTATTCCTGGGCCTGCAAGTGAATTTTCCTGGGGTTTTTGTTTTGTTTTGTTTTGGTTTGGTTTGGGTTTTTTTAATGTGTTCCTATGTCACTTGTGGCCTATATTTTTATGCATTTTTTTCCTGTACCTGCTATGTCTGCCTCATGCGAGAACAGGAAGCAGAGCAATTATTCTCTGAATATGTATCCTACAGATTGCCAGTCTAACATATTTATCTGTTCATCTGGATTATGACAGATTACATTTCATACAAATGTAGAAATGTTCCTGGGGGGGAAAAATGGTTACACTGATTGCTATGCAGAACCTTTGGACTTCTGGTTTGCTATGGGAGTAAAAAATATTCTAGCTGAACTTTTTTTGTTGTTTCTTTCTCTTACAGCCAAAAACTAAATTAGCATTTTGGAATGACTAAATGATAAAGCAGTAGTTGTAATTCTGTTTAGATAAATGGGAAGAAATGCACTTAAGGAAAATATCTTGATTAAAATAACAGGAACTGAGTGAATATTATTATTCAGGAATAATGTTTTGGGATTGCAGGGGTTCTGTAGGAGCGTGAACTCATTACCCAATAAGACTTAATGCCTCTGCACTCCCAAAATATGTCATAAATGAGATGGAAAAAACAGCAAGTAAAACAGATAATATAATTTTACTAGTGTATAAATCCATTATATGTATGAATCTTGAACAATGTATGCAATTCTGATCTTAGCAACATAAAAAAAATGTCATAGAATAGGAAAAGATTTAGAGAAGAGCAATAGGGGTGAACAAGTTGTGAAGTGGGGTGCATATGTGGCAAGAAGAAAAGGGCATTTTTGGAATGGTGAAGAACAGAGGTCTATAGACTCATAAGTGATCAGGATAAGGTGATTAGGAAATAACTGGAAATCAGTTACTGGCCTAAGGATACCCATGGTTTGAACTAATACAACTGTTCTTTCAGAACAGCAGGTGACCTTAGTAATGTACCTAAAAGACATAGAGTTTTCTTAGAATATTCTATTTAAATACACCAATAGTCTTGAGCTGAATTCAAAATGTGACAGTTTGGAAATCTGAGTAAAAAATTTAGTAAAGTCTCTTCAAACTGCTGCAAAATTCTTCACAGTCAGCAAATTCTTTTTTTGGGGCATTAAGAGAAAAGTTGCTTTTAGTTTCTTTACCTTCTTTGTGAGTAGCATATACACCCCTCAATTAATAAAATTTTGCCATACATTTTGATAGTGGCTGGATTTCTTCTTTGCGTCCTTTCAGTACGACATGAGGAGCTTCAACTATGAATCTGTCACTGAACTACATGTTGAACACTCCTTTTCCCTCATTGTTCTGGGTGATAATTAATCATCATGATCTGATGTCTCCAACTCTGTCTCTAATATGCTGTGTACTGAGGAAAAGGGGAAAGGGTAGGGACTGGAAGCTGGGTAGAAACCATTCTTCATTTACCTGCTATAATGAATGAAGAACTAGGTGAGTGATGTCTAAGCAGTCAAAGGGTAACCTCTCCATCCAAAAATGTAAGGATAGGAATTTTGAAATTTTAGTTAAAGCTTTCAACCGATTTACCCAGGCAGGTCTCAAAGATAGGGATGTTGTCTTTAAATACTCACTGCTGTATAAGCGTGCAATAGTAATAGCTTGTAAGAGAAGATGCCATTTATCAGGTGGGTTCTATTTCAAAATAATTCCTCAAAAGGCATTTTGAGCTGTAAGAGGATTTTGCAGAAATAATCAAATCAACTCCCTATATGTTTTCACCAGTAATGAGCTTGTTTTCAGTTTGTTTTTTTTTTTTTCTTCTATTTTTGAATCACAAATAAGTTAGAGCTACTGACTTTAATGCCTATTGTTAATTCAGCCTGGAGGGATGGGTGTGACTGATTAGGATTCACTACTGTACTTATCCCAGTGGTCAACTGATTGGAATTGACTGCAACCATAGTAGGACGTCACAAACTCAAATGTGGTTTAATAGTGAATGAACGACATAATTTTTGTGAGGCCTCAGCTGACTGCCAGAGTCACCTTAGACACATATGTTCTCACCCATCTTACCCGTGGCATCTGAACCATGGGGGTGCAGAGTTTTATTTCCTTCTTTCTGTACTTTTGCATGTTGTTGTTTAATTAATAACATTCCTCAAAGGCATCCCTTCCCCATGGCACAAATAGGAAGTTTCTCAGGGCTAAATAAGCCACAAGAGAAAGAATTCTGTCTGGAGTAGGAATAATAAATTAATAAAAATTAGTTAATTAAACTTTAGATGAGGGTAACATAGTTCAGGGAATTTGCAGAATTTTTTCATGATGTTTACAATTTGCATGAAACATTTGCATTTAATTCACGTGTTCAATTTTCTGCCCCATAAAAAGAAGGCAATGAAGAAGAACTAAGGATAGTTTCCACAATTTTATTCAACTTTTTTAAAGTATTAATTTTTTTTTCTGTGTGCATCACAGAATTAAATCATTTCATGGAACACACAAAAAAGGTAATATTTGGTCAGCATAAGGAACAATCGTTCTACAAACAAATTGCACTCCACTAATTTATATAAAGATAAAAGAGCACTATTTCTGAATTAGAGAGGGAAATAATCTTCCCTTTGAGAATCTAATTAAATCATAAGATACCTCGATTTTCATCTACATCACGTGATATATCAAATATTTCTAAAAAGTAATACAACTCCACAAAAATGACCTAAGTTCTGGAATATGACAATCCTCCCTGTATACATTTTGATACAAATATAAAGGAGAAAGCTACAACAATGAAGAAGCACCAATATTAATGTACCACAACTCCTAGGAATAATAAAGCATATGAGCATAGGGAAAAGCTTTTGCACAGGCACTTCTACCTTTGGACATAATGAAGTCCAAATAACTGCTGGGCAGTTTTCCAGACTTGATTTTTCTGGACCTGTGAGTGCAGGTCCCAACCTGTAGGGGTGACAATGCAGCCATCGCATCCTGCACTTTTGCAGCCATTGTGTACAGCCTTCCCCTTGGTGAATTCTTGGATATATACCAGTGGAAACATAGCCCATGTCTGGGTGGGTTTGAGTCCCTTCCTGACAGGCTTGTGTTTTTATCCTTTTCTGATGTAGTTAGGCCTCAATGTAGTCAGCAAGACAGAGTGGGTGGTATAGAACCATGTTCTGGCCACATATGGCTGATTTCATGTATTCAGGAGGCATCCCTCATTCTATACCTTAGTATACCAGGTTAGGTGGAAGTGTCAATCTGCTTGAAGGTAGGGAAGCTCTACAGAAGGATCTGGACAGGCTGGCTCAATGGGTCAAGGACAATTGTATGAAGTTCAGTAAGGCCAAGCGCCGGGTCCTACACTTGGATCACAAGAACCCCCTGCAATGCTACAGGCTTGGGGCAGAGTGGCTGGAAAGCTGCCTATTGGAAAAGGACCAGGGGATGATTGACAGCCGGATGACTGTGAGCCAGCAGTGTGCCCAGGTGGCCAAGAAGGCCAACAGCATCTTGGCTTGTATCAGAAGTAATGTGGCCAGCAGGAGAAGGGAAGTGATTGTGCTTCTGTACCCGGCACTGGTGTGGCTGCACCTTGAGTACTGTGTCCAGTTTTGTGTCCCTCACTTCAAGAAGGACATTGAGGTGCTGGAGCTTGTTCAGAGAAGGACAGAAGAAGCTGGTGAAAGGTCTAGAGAGCAAGTCTTATAAGGATCAGCTGAGGGAACTGGAGTTGTTTAATCTGGAGAAAAGGAGGCCCAGGGTAGACCTTATTGCTCTCTACAACTACGTGAAAGGAGGTTGTAGTGGGGCAGGGGTTGGCCTCTTCTTCTATGTAGCAAGTGACAGGACTAGAGGAAACAGCTTAAGGTTTTGCCAGGGGAGATTTATGTTGGATATTAGGAAAAATTTCTTTACAGAGAGAGTGGTCAAGAATTGGAACAGGCTGCCCAGGGAGATGGGGGAGTCCCCATCCCTTAAAAGACATGTAGATGTGGTGTTGAGTGATGTGATTTAGGGACCCTGGCAGTGGAGGGTGAACGGTTGGACTTAATGATCTTAAAGGTCTCTTCCAACCAAGAGATTCTGTGATTCTGTAATTCCTGTTCCAGCCACTTAGCAGAACCCAGTGTTCTGTACGGATGGAGATACTCCCTAAAAACACTGGCTAGCAATTGATCCAAATTCTCCTTGGCCACAGAATTTCTCAGTTTGCGTATTGGCAACAAGGCAAAGCCAATCTCTAGGAAGCAGATTTTCTGTATGCAACAGAACTAAAAATAAAAAAGCCCCCTACTTTTCTTTGTGTAGTCTGCATATGAAATAGGCACAATTTTAAAAAAACCTTTTAATTAATTTTAATTAAAAATTTGCTATATCAAGTAAAAGGGTTGAATGAAGACGTCAACAGTAAATATTTTTGATCAAATACTTATTTTCATATAAACCTTATAGAAATTTACCCCTATTTATTTTAAGACAAAGAGAAAAGTTCCAGAATGAAACTGCAAGGATTATTTTATTCAGTTCTGGGGTAAGATACTGACTGGTTTTTGCATAATACTTCCTCATTCTAATGTTGACAGTTACAGATAGGTGGATGAGCAGAGGAAGAGTTCTCTGAAATGTGTGTGTGTTAGAAGTGACTGCCATCTCAAAGACATTCTCTCTATATATTGTTGTCTGTGAATTCTAAAAATAAACTTTAATTTCTATCTCTGATTTTCCTACAGACTGCTAAGCAGCCAACATGTCAAAATTTCAAAATCTACAGAGAGTCTTCTGGTTCTCTGACGTAACATTAAAGAATAAAGTAAATCTCTGAATACTGAGCTGACACTTTCATCAAATACTTGTTTATGGTAATGTTCAGACAAACAATCTCTTCTAATAAGTCATCATCTTTCATCTTCAAACTACCGTGGAGCTCATTATATACAAATTCTATTGAAGTGTGTTGCTGAAAAATAAATTTAAATGCATTTTTTAATGTGAACTCACAGTTACCTTGCTGCTACTGCCATCGGCTTGTCTAGTACTGAAAAAAAGTTAATCCGTCTATCAGATCAAATGATTTTTTTTTTTTTAACAAAACTGGCTTGATTTGCTGTTGTTTAATAAACCACATTGATAGAGAGGAGTTTCATGGGATTTTTATTTTGGGGAAAAGAAAAGTAGTCAATTTGGGAAATTCAGTTAATATTTTGCAATCATTCTTCAGTGAGCTGTTGCTGACAATTTCACTCAGATGTGTTTTTAACACTGTTTGTACAGTTATAGATGTTAAAGCAGAGGAAAGATCATGGAAAATTACAGAAAACTTGATTTAACAAGCTTTGACTGATACCTGATGTTTGTGAGATCTAGACCTGAAAAACAGATTTAATTTTTGTGGCCAATATTCATTACTCTTTTTAGATTTCTAATGACCTGAATGCGACTTAAGGAATGACAGAAGAAAATTTTTAAAGTCTGTTTTCTTCTCCCATGTCTGATTTTCATCTTTCTCCATTTTTCATATCAGCATATTTTGATTAGTTTCAATGGCAAGTTTCATAGATGTACTTAAAATAGATGACACAGTTATTTGTGGTAGAGTTCATGAAATTGCGTATGGACTACCTAATTTGTCAATGAATGTTTATCTCAGCCTCAGCTGCAGTGTTTATTTGTTCCTCAATTTGAACTGTGACACACAGACTTTTGCTAAATATATATTTAAAGTTTCTGAGTGTTCAGTTGTATTGACAAACACATTTGCATGGCAGGAAATCCATTGAAGCATGACATACAGAAATGCCTGGATGCCAAAAAATGAATGAGAGGAACATATAGGATGAGAAAAAGACCTCAGTGTTTCTCAGACTGTGCCTTATTTTCTGATTAACGATACTAAAAGATACAAAATGAGAGTAGACTAGAGCATACTTTGTGCAGAAAAACACAACAATGCCTTGTGGGCCATCTGCTAGATTTTGTTGGTTTAGAACAGCAACAAAAAGCCCAGAATTTTTAATGTGCAGATTTTGATTCATTCTCTCTGCCTTCTAAATTTATATGTGCATTTTAGAGATGGAGGACATACTTAAGTATTGCATATAGATCTCTGGACAGAACCTTGAAGACACTTTATCCCTCATACCAAAAATACACAAATGCAGTGAAACACTTGATAAGCAGCTGTGAATGTGCTTCTACTCTTACAAACTTGTTCAACTCATCCACCCATTAGTGTTGTCCAAGTCCAAGCCTCCTTTATTGAAAACATTTAATTTCTAATTACAGGTACAACTGTTGGTTTTCTGGTCTTTCAACTCACGGTAAGCTTAATGTGTTTATAATTCATCATCATGGTTTGGCTTCGTGGAAGAAGATTTGGGAAACGTGAGTACATCCTTCAAGCCTGCACGGTGGATTTTTTGGGTGAGGCGCAGCGTGCGCGAGACTGGCCCCACCCTTTACACCTGAGGTTCATCTGCCAGGGCCTAGCGAGCTTGGACGGTGACAGCAAAGTCCTCAGGTCGTAGGTTTGGTTAGAGTATCCTTCTCTTAGATGGATGGCCTTACAGGGCTAAACGAGCTCCATCTGCCCGGCTTTGGAGTTAGAGTTGTCCTTCTCCTAGGATGGTTGCCCGAAGGCTAGTGAGCCCATCCTGCCCGTGGACACACTTTGTCTGAGCCTTCAGTTGAGACCTGTCAGGCTTGGGAGACCCTACCGGAGGCATATGCCACCACCAGCATAGCTCTCAACCTCACAAGGGCACGCAAGCTCTTTCCCCACGGCAAGGGGGTGCCCGTGAAAGAGGTTTATAATTAGTTGGTGGATAAATTCCTGAATGACACACGTATGGCTCACAACCACCAAATAATAATCATATGCTTAGAACAAGAAGATTATAATTTAGACAGAAAAATCAGATTCCCAGAAGTAAAGAAATGCCACATTTACTAATGTCCATTCCAGCCTGCCTCCCTTTACTGGCCATCTGTTTCAGCCATTGTGCAAAAGCAAACAGAGTCCAACTTGTAAAGCAGAACTTCAATTGCCACTATTTTAATGCAATTTGCTCAGATTTATGTGATTTTTCTAAAGGAACAAAGCTAATCACACATTTTAATCTTAAGAACTGTTAAGAATAGTAGCCTTGTAGACCTAGAGCTTGCTGAGACTCCTGAAACCTTAATAAGTACTCACTTAGCTCTTGAACTGTGGGAAGGACCTCATAGCCCCGTAGACTTATTCTGGTCTCTCTGCTCCCACAACAGTTTCTGCAGCTATAGTAAGTACAAAGTTTCAAGAGTGGCTGTTTTGCATGGCCTCACCTTGGCAAAATCTTCCAAGAAGCACAAGCAACAGAAGGAAAACACAGTTTCCCCCTTGCCTTAAATCATCCTGCAAAATTTGAGTGAAAATGCTTAGAATAAATTTAAAAGGCACGTTGCCACCTGTTAATTTCTGCCTTATGATTTTTAAAGGCTGGCAAAAACATTGTCTTTCAATACAATAATCAAAGTAAAGTTTTCTGCAGAATCTTCTGCAGTGGAAAGTATCAAGTAATCAAAACATGCTACCCAATCTACCTTACAATAAAAGGAAATAATTAATACTTACAACTGAATTGAGAAAATGGTACAAAATATAGAGCATTCAATTGAAATTCAGTATACTGAGGGTGGTCAGTGTCTACATTTGAACTAGATAATATTTTTAAC
This sequence comes from Bucorvus abyssinicus, assembly GCA_009769605.1. Lineage (NCBI taxonomy): Eukaryota > Metazoa > Chordata > Aves > Bucerotiformes > Bucorvidae > Bucorvus > Bucorvus abyssinicus. The sequence goes on from CM020063.1 coordinate 16,304,687, forward strand.
TTCTTTGAAGTTAAAAAATAGTTCTTTCTTTGTGACCTTATTCCTAGTAGTATGTTATAACAGTGGTACAGAGGATTAAATGGCAGATGAACCAGAGCCCTTGCTTTTGATCCACCTCTGAGGCTCTACATCCATCCATGTAAAATCTAGGAAATTTCACTCTCCTGTGCTTGATAGCATGTGTGGATCTTGCTATGGACCAAGACTAGTTGGCCCATAACTGTGGACCATTGTGCTAAGTGGTATGCAAACACACAACACCAAAAAGTGTGTGCTCTGTAGAGGCTTTCTGCTTTTACTGTATATTGTGTTTGTCTCTACAATAACTGAGTGCCATCCAGTAGTGCACTGAGCAATGCAGTTACCATCTGGCATGTGTTTGTTCACTCACTCTCTCCCTGGAGGGAGAAGTGTGTGCAGTGGAGTGTTATGTTTCTGAATTTTTACACATAGATGCTGACATGTGCTGTTATGTGTGCTTATGCTAGAAATGACAAGGTCAAAAAATATGCCTTGCACTTCGCCTGAAAAATGGCGATGTTTAGGAAGTTCCTTAGTTAATTCCATGCATTCAGGGTCTGGAGGAATACATCCCTGGTGCATAAGAAGACACTGCATTTTGAATTTAACGCAGCAATTTCTTATCTTGCACAGCCTCTAGTTACTCTCCGTCTTTAGCAAGGAGTTGCCAGAGGCTTCCATCCCTTTCTCCAGATGGTGTTGGGAGCTGAAGGCAAGAAAAGGAAGAGGAAAAGTTAAATTTAAAAGTGTTCATGCTCACAGAACTGAAATCTGTTCTTCCTGAGACTAGGAAAAGTCATGACACAACAAATTCTCCACACATTCACATCCTGTGCAGCTCCATCTAAGACAAAATGCTGTTCCATGTATAAATAAATGCGGCTTTGATAATTACAAATACACTAGTGCTTCCAAAACTTGGAATTGAATTTAAATGTTATCTTTGGTATTTGCTGAAATAAAACACAACAGAAAAGTTTTTCATCACCATGGTTCACAAATGGGCCCAGAAGGGAGATAATAATTATCGAAAACTGAGTTGTTGTAAGTATGAATTGTTTTTATTGTCCCAGAGTCTTACACACAGTCTGTTACACTGTTGTATTGACTTAGCTGAAATGCCAGGGAAGAGTATTTCTGACAAGAATAGGCATCTGTCGTTCTTTAGGTATTTCATAACCCAGACAGGTGTAATGTGGAGTATGTATATTAATGCTTGAAAAGGGAAAGAATCCTACTGCTCGAAGATTCTTTTTCTGGTTTTCTGTAACCTTTGTTATGAATTACACAAGCTGATCCTTAATCCCAATAAAATGCCATAAAATTGGCTTTTAGTTTTAAATTTATTTTCTTTATTCAACATGGTTGTGCCTTTGTAAGTGGATGGCTTCTTACTTCTGTTATGGAAACTGGGTTATTTTAAATTACACATGGAAGACTATATTTCATAACACTGATTGTAAGTATTGTTGTCTTCTCTGTGTCCTCTAATTTGGGTGGTTATGCCATAACAGTTGAGTACCCTTGTAATTTTTTCTGTTCTGTTTCACTTGCCTGCTGTGGATTTTTTTGCAAATATAGTTCTGTCATGCATATTTTGCCCGATGCTCTTGTCGTACTATTTGTCTCAGTTTTAATGGATCCTACTCCTTAACCCCTGATTTGCCTGTATGCATTAGGAAATAGCAATCTAGGGCTTAAGTAGGCTAATGCGCCTTTCAGACATTAAACTGCAAACGGATGCCTTTACATGCACTGGTAAATAAACGCTTTGCCTGTAACTTCTGTTTCAGTGTTTGAAGCTGTTTGTTCCTCTTCTAGTAAGGACAAAGTATAGGGAGCAATGTCCTCTACGTGCGGCAATAAGTTTTGTAATAAGAAGGTGCATACTTTTGAAACTATCTTTTGAATCTGTAAACCCCAGATACAATCCTGTATACCAACAGCTGAAGTCTGCAAAGCAGAGGTCGGCACTGAGGGCCCGTCATTTGTTCCTTCCTTCCGTGTCCTGATCCATCATCTCCTGTGTGTATTGCACAGATATTGGACGCTTCAATTTCCTCAGCTGTTGGCTATCAGCCACACTCATCTATGCCAAAAGACCATATCAGAGACATTGTTTGTTTGGTTGGTTTGGTTTGGTTTGGTTTGGTTTTTTGTTTGTTTGTTGGGTACACAGATACCCGCCAGAAGAGGGTATTTACTTATTGAGTACTTGCTAGAGCCCCATGGGTGCTTCTTTACGATTTGGGACTTGAAAACTTAAATAAGGCCTATCAAGAAAGCAGGCTTCTCACTTCCTGGACAAACACTCTTTTTATTACATGAGTAGCATGAGAAACGTCCTTTTGAATCTGGATATGTTGTAACAAAAACACATTTTGATACGTATATTCATGTCACTCTTTGAGCACACATAGAACACCAGGCCTTCAGTAGGATGAAGACATATGGAAAGTCAGGGTGAGTGTTACTGCATTCGGAAGTAAACATCTAAAACAGCCTGGGAACTCATGGCTTAGAATTGCCCATTTATCTTCAGTGGCTCTGAAGAGAGCCAAATGAAATAGTTCGGGTGTCTTCCTTGTGGGTGTGTAGAACATCATTTTCTTTTCTGGCTTTGGAAAGGCCATAGGTGTGAAAGTGTCACGGTTTGAGCCAAGACTTCCTTGTTTTGGAAATGTGCCCAATAGAGTATCGGGATTATTTCATACAATTTCCATAAACCCAGCATCCCATTGGCTAAAAGTGCAGGTCAAAAGATTTCTTCCAGCAGATACTCCTTAAAACCTGCAGCCAGGAGGAGTCTCCTCCTCTTTGGACACCGGACAGCTTCGGAGAAAGAGCCACAGCGAGAGGGCTGGCTGCCGTCCAGGCCGAAAGCCTGCGGCCTGCCCCCCGACCCGGGGCCTAACTCAGAACTGTTTCTGTCTATCGGCGCCCAGCTCTGCTGTGAATTGTTGTGGGACTCAGTCAGCATCTCCCTCTCGTATCGGGTAAGAGAAGAAATATTTTTCACTCAGCGAGAATCTACCGCTGGATTCGGACGCGGGGGAAGCTCACCCCCCTTCACGTTCCGGCCGCGAGGACTACTCCTTTATCTGCATTTGAAGCCGACGCTTCGGTCCGGAGTGTCCTTGAATGTTTTCTTTTACAGACACTGGAAAAGATCTCCCTGCGAACTTGTTAAAATACTTCTCTAAGCTGTTAAAAACTTTTAATCACTTGGCCCGACACCATTTTGGATAGACACCGTTTTCTGAGCTACCATCCTCGCGTGACGTCATCTCCTGGCCTGTGGCCAATCGGCCATAATTGTAGTTTTTTTCCCCTTTTCCTCCCTTTGCAGTGTTAACCCTTACTGTATTGTTTTCTTGTTTTGCATTTAATATATAGTTGTGTGATATGGTAGTATTTTAGAATTTTTGTTAAAAGTTTGTTTCAGTTTCCCATCCATATATTCCGAGATTTGAGTTTTGTTTCCCTTTTCCCCTGTATCAGTAAGGGATTTAAGGAGCATTAGGGACCTTGAGTTTTACTCGGAAGCTCAACCCCTAACAGAAAGCTACTCACACCCCTGTTTTATCCACTCAACTCAGGAAGGTTTCATAGTTGTTGCATTTATATTTTAGGAAAGTTTGGCAGACCCTCAGGTACCTAAGCAACTGGTATAGGGAGGGAATTGGTTTTTATTCCTGAAATCCATGAGTCCATTGAGAGATGGACTTAAACCCTGTCACACAGAAAGCTGGGTAATCCAGTGACAATCACAGTAGGTCTGGTCTTAAATTGGTGTGCAATAGAAACAATGTGGGGGACGGTGGCTTAAAGGCACATGTTTCAACTAGATGAAAAAGTGAAGGTTATAATGTAGTTTCCTTCTAAGCAGGATCCTGTGACATTTACAGAAAGTGGCAGAAGGTGCTATAGAGATGACAAGACTCTGAACTGCTTAATGTGGTTCAGTGTTTCATGATCTGCATCAGCAATGCTGAGACTCCCATTTCCCAGCACCTTCCATGAAGAATGATCCTCAGCTATTGCTCATCATTTTGAAAACCAATGAATTCTCTTTTAAAGTTTCACATAAATCTATGTATTTATATTTTTATATATACATTTCTAAAATGCTACAAAGAAATTTTCAACTGCCTGTTTAGATGTATCATATCTGGGCATTGCTAATTAGCAAGAGAGATTGGGACCTCTTTATTCAAATGAAAATGTTATCAAAATCGTGAAATGAATGCTGCCAGCTATGCTATTTCCAGCATAAAACATGGTTTTCTTTTGAAATTGATGAAAACATTCCCTAATATGATTACACTTGTGGGAACATTTGTCAGACAGAATGCAAGCCAATTAGGGATTTCTTTATGATGATCCATTACAGTTCATTCTAGTCAGCTATAAAAATTACCAAATAGTTAAATGTAAGCTGTTATCTGCTACTGTCAGTTTAGGTCTTTCACAGATGGATTTTATCAGAATGAAGTGTTGACAGCATTTTTTTAAACTGAACTACAGAAGTTGGAGTTATAGTCTGTAATTTCTAGTGTCCTCCCATATCCTTAATATCTGCTGGATGAAAACCGTTATTTAATTCATTTGGCAATTTTATCCAGTTTTGCCCTTGAAGGTGGTAAATGGAGCTTTTGTTCTTTTAAGCCAGACAAGATAAAACTTAATATCTAGCCTAGGAAAGCCTGACAAATTTACATGCAAGATTTATTTTAAAAAAAAAAAAGTTTCCAATTTGTTAAAAATAATAGAGTGTCTCGCATGAGAGGGAAGGATGTGACTAAGGAAGTAACTGAGGTAAGAACTCTGTTATGTTCAACACTTGCAGATAAACTAGATAAACTACAACTCTTTCCCACTTTTTGATGAAAGTCTAGTAACTCAGGAGGGAAATGATCAGCCATCAACGGCCTTTAAATGAACTCCAGAGTATTATTAAGCCTTATATGGTCTTCAGAATTCAATGATTCCTGATAGCATCTTCCCCAGCTTTTACCTCTGAACTGAGTGTGTTAACTACTCTTTTTTTCTTTTCTATCTTCCTGCTGAACTCTACTAAAGACCAGCATGATGGAAGGTAGCTGTGCTTGAACTCTCCTGAGGGGCCTGATGCTGTGAGTGTCAACAGGGAAAGACTAGTAATTATGGGTGTGATCAGAATTGTCACTAATTTTAATTGTGGTCTTTTTGTTTTGGGAGAGTTATATACTAGGCGCTCTACTATTACAGAACCTATCCAACACCTTCAGTGAAAGGACTCTTCCATTTCTTCATAGATGCATCTTCTGCTTTGTCCAGAAGCATGCATTTTGTCCACCATACTGTCAGCTTTTCCGGCTGGAAACCACTCTCCATTCCCTTTTTCTGAAACCAGGACAACGTAAAGCAACAAATGAAATACAGCTGAGACCAGATACATGGAGCAGGGCCAAGGGTTAAGGTAAGAGAGTCAGTAGAAAATACTGTTCCTCCCTGTTTTCCTACTACTTCTAGCCCTTTCCCCTTACATCCCTCCTTTCTCAGCTAAACAATATGTGGGCATGAGCCCAAGCTGCCAGGTGGGAGGTGAGCTGACCTGTGTCCAGAAAATAGGATGGCGAAATTTGTAGGTAGAATAGATTTTTAACATTTGCTGAATTTGCCTGTATTTTCGCCAGTATGGGTGCGATCTCCTTCACGGGCACCCCCTTGCTGTGGGGAAAGAGCTTGCGTGCCCTTGCGAAGTTGAGAGCTATGCTGGTGGTGGCATATGCCTCCGGTAGGGTCTCCCAAGCCTGACAGGTCTCAACTGAAGGGTCAGACAAAGTGTGTCCACGGGCAGGATGGGCTCACTAGCCTTCGGGCAACCATCCTAGGAGAAGGACAACTCTAACTCCAAAGCCGGGCAGATGGAGCTTGTTTAGCCCTGTAAGGCCATCCATCTAAGAGAAGGATACTCTAACCAAACCTACAACCTGAGGACTTCGCTGTCACCGTCCAAGCTCGCTAGGCCCTGGCAGATGAACCTCAGGTGTAAAGGGTGGGGCCAGTCTCGCGCACGCTGCGCCTCACCTAAAAAATCCACCGCGCAGGCTTGAAGGGTGTACTCACATTTAAAGCCCTTCCCAAATCTTTGTCCGCGAAGCCAAGCCATGATGATGATGATGGGTGCGATGCAGAGAGGAAAGGAAAGGGAAGGGAAGGTGCGGGAAGGTGCAGGAAAGGAAGGTGCGGGAAAGGAAGGTGTGGGAAGGGAAGGTGCCGGAAGGGAAGGTGCGGGAAGATGCGGGAAGGGAAGGTGCGGGAAGGGAAGGTGCGGGAAGGGAACGTGCGGGAAGATGCGGGAAGGGAAGGTGCGGGAATGGAAGGTTCGGGAAGGGAAGGTTCGGGAAGGGAAGGCAAGGGAAGGCAAGGGAAGGCAAGGGAAGGCAAGGTAAGGGAAGGGAAGGGAAGGGAAGGCAAGGGAAGGCAAGGGCAGGTGCGGGAAGGGCAGGTGCGGGAAGGGAAGGGAAGGGCAGGTGCGGGAAGGGCAGGTGCGGGAAGGGAAGGTGCGGGAAGGGCAGGTGCGGGCAGGTGCGGGCAGGTGCGGGCAGGGCAGGGCAGGGAAGGGCAGGGAAGGGCAGGGAAGGGCAGGGAAGGGCAGGGCAGGGCAGGGAAGGGAGGGAAGGGCAGGGAAGGGCAGGGAAGGGAAGGGAAGGGAAGGGAAGGGAAGGGAAGGGAAGGGAAGGGAAGGGAAGGGAAGGGAAGGGAAGGGAAGGGAAGGGAAGGGAAGGGAAGGGAAGGGAAGGGAAGGGAAGGGAAGGGAAGGGCAGGGCAGGGCAGGGCAGGGCAGGGAAGGGAAGGGAAGGGAAGGGAAGGCAAGGGAAGGGAAGGGAAGGGAAGGGAAGGGAAGGGAAGGGAAGGGAAGGGAAGGGAAGGGAAGGGAAGGGAAGGGAAGGGAAGGGAAGGGAAGGGAAGGGAAGGGCAGGGCAGGGCAGGGCAGGGCAGGGCAGGGCAGGGCAGGGCAGGGCAGGGAAGGGAAGGGAAGGGAAGGGAAGGGAAGGGAAGGGAAGGGAAGGGAAGGGAAGGGAAGGGAAGGGAAGGGAAGGGAAGGGAAGGGAAGGGAAGGGAAGGGAAGGGAAGGGAAGGGAAGGGAAGGGAAGGGAAGGGAAGGGAAGGGAAGGGAAGGGAAGGGAAGGGAAGGGAAGGGAAGGGAAGGGAAGGGAAGGGAAGGGAAGGGAAGGGAAGGTTTGGGAAGGGAAGGGAAGGTTTGGGAAGGTTTGGGAAGGGAAGGTTTGGGAAGGTTTGGGAAGGTTTGGGAAGGTTTGGGAAGGTTTGGGAAGGTTTGGGAAGGTTTGGGAAGGGAAGGGAAGGGAAGGGAAGGGAAGGGAAGGGAAGGGAAGGGAAGGGAAGGGAAGGGAAGGGAAGGGAAGGGAAGGGAAGGGAAGGGAAGGGAAGGGAAGGGAAGGGAAGGGAAGGGAAGGGAAGGAAGGGAAGGAAGGGAAGGGAAGGGAAGGGAAGGGAAGGGAAGGGAAGGGAAGGGAAGGGAAGGGAAGGGAAGGGAAGGGAAGGGAAGGGAAGGGAAGGGAAGGGAAGGGAAGGCCTGGATAGTAACTAGGCATTCATCAGAGAACAGTGTTTTCTCCCATATTTTTTATGCATTTTAATCTTTGGATTAAAATAACCGGACATAACTTTTCAGGTTGTCTGGGACCTTATATCTCCTGTACTGCTTTGTACTCACTGTACCTCCATAAATGTTGCATTTGTTGAAATTTAGTGGCCCAAAGTAAATAGGAGTCTTGAATTCTGTACTTAAGGCTTCGTTTTAGGAGATGTGGATTTATTAAGCTGAAGAGAGTGAACTGCATTTGCCTTCCTGGATATACTACTTTCAAAAGAGCATCATATAAATGATACACACTGTCACACTTGTTTAGGGGTCCAGAATGACTCTTTGTTTTCTTTTGAGAGTAGACCAAAATATTATGCAGCAGTGAATGGGGTGTGACAGATACTTGCTTGAAAGGCAGGACCTGTAGGATCACACTAATAGGTCTGGTAGGATGTCTGAAGAAGGACAACAGACCACTATGAAGGCAGGTTTGATGACATGTCTTCTTTCATACACAAGGCTCACAGTCATGCGCAGGTGATTCTGTACTCCTGTGCCAGAAGACTGTGTTTTCCATCTTCCTCATCTCTTCCCTATGTCGGGAGTCTATCTCCTCTAAGATGGTATCAATGCACAGAAGCTGAAATATCAAACTTCCTAGCAGAACAAACTGGATACAAAAAGCTGACAATTGCGCAGGCAGCAGTCGGGGGCAGGGAAGGCAGGTAGGGAGCAGATACTTGTGAATTCTCTAAAAAGGCAAGAAAGATCTGTAATAGCATTTCTGTAATTACAGTTTTGTTTTCATAGTGACTTGAATCTTTAGTGTTGCCATCCACTCCAACTAATTGAGGAGTTAGTTCTTATTGTTCTTTTTCAAAGGATTGGTTAGGCTAATATTCAGCTACCTATAAACAATAAATAATTTACAATTCTAGAATGACGTGTCTTTTACTGCTTGAGTAGTTGCTTGACAACTTGTTAAGTGAGAGCTGAGTAATTTGGAGCTGAGAAAATCCTATGGTGGCAGCAGAAAATTATATGATTTAAAAGAAGCTTATGAAAAGCTAAGAAAAAAAAAGGCAATAGGTTTAATATCCTTCAGGCACAGTTGCAAGGGAAAATTCTACTCACTTTCCTGGTCCAAGGGGCTTAGAGTTCTGGCAGTGTGACTGGGAAGTGAGCACTTCAAACATAGTCTGTTGGTCCAGGTTACCAAAAATGAAAATAGATATAAATTTAAAAGATACTTATTTAACCTAGAGAAATAGTCTCTGACTTATATGTTACTGCACTTAAGCATGACTTTGTCTTCCGATCTCTGAAAGTGGTGATTTATTGCTACTGAGTCTTAGCAGAAAGTCTCCATTTCTAAAACATTAAAACAAACTACTTTAAAGTATGTATAAATGTACATATAAATGCATATAGAGGAATAAATTTAAACTTCAGTTTCTAGAAAGTCATTCTGTACCTGTGGAGTAAGAGCAGAACATGGAGTATAGTATTTCTGTAAAGCATCATGTAATCCTACTTTAGATGTAGTCAACTGCAAGTACCATATTATTAAAATACTGGACACTAGAAGAAAATTTTTTCATAAAGAAAGTATTGGGAAAGGAACATAAATATTTCCTCATGTGCCCATCAAGTCCCTCTACACTGAATGACAATTCTCTTTCTTCTGGGGATAAGAGTTAATTATATTCCCAGAGCTGTTTTTGTTGGAGCAATTTTTGCCAGAGACTGCCATCAAGTCTTAGTATCCGGAATGGTTTCACAAAGATAACTACTCTCTTTATGTGCTAATTCCTGTTTGACTAGCACAGCTTTTGGAGCTGATAGCCTTTTTGTGAGGACAGCTGAATCCACTGACCTATTAATCAGTTGTTCTCCAGTTGTTTACTGCATAACTAGCTGAATGTATTTTGCATACTTCTGGGCAATAATAATAAAGTATGAATTTATCCCTCTGTATACAGTTTTGATACAGGCAAATACACTAGCTATGAAATGAAACATATGATAGGGATATATTTTTGCTCACTGTCAGGCATTCATTATTTACAATCAATTTACTGAATGCAAGAATCAATATTTAATCAGAACCTCCAAAATTCTATCTTCAAGTTTCAGAAATCATGATGTAGCTTCAGTAAACGCAGTCTGAGGCTATCTGACATTTCTGAAAGCAGGAAACACGGTGCATAACCTAGGCTCTCAGATGTGAAAAACAGAAAGTATCATTAGCTAGTTGCACTGCTGGAATGCTGACTTGAATAATATATCCAATTAGTTTAAATATATCCAATATATCCAAGGAAATGAGAGAAATATCTAATCTGACTGGATCTCATTTTTAGGTCTCAAGTTATCTGTGTGCTATTGCAACATCCCACAGTCTATCTCCAGCCTGGGGATAATGTCCCAGAAACCTGGAAGCCCCAGATTAACTTCCTGCTTTGTCAGTGGCTTTTCCTCTGCATATTGTTTGGTCCCCTCTCTGTGCCTATTATCCCCGTGCTGCTTAGCGTCACCGTGCCTCTGACAATGTAGACGTGGGGTGTAAGTGTTTTTCACTTCTCACACCTGTAAAATCATGTGTAATAGCTCCCTGCAGGCTATTTTTCTTTGCTGGGTAGCTAAGCAATTCCTGTTGTTCCCTTGTGCAGAAATGGGAGAGCTTTATGTCTCCAGCGCTGCTGAAAACCTTCCTGCTGAGGTGAGTGCTTGCAGGGCAGCAATTGAAATTTCTCAGCTGTTGTGTTGGGTCTGCAATAAAGGCTGGGCTGTGCTGGTTTTACCAAGAACTGTTTCACATTCATAAGCACTTAGTGATGCTTTCTGCTACATAAGACTTGTCAGGGATTTGTGCTTTGATTGGATTAGTGTCTGGTTGGTGGTTACAGCATACAGGCAGCCCTAATTCTTTCTTTGAAAAGCATCTTCTATAAAATACATTGTTAGGGATTGGACTAAATGAAACACACATCTTAAAACGGTGAGTGAGAGAAAGGTCAAAGTGGTCTGACACCTGAATGATTAGTATTTAACATCCAGCTGTGATCTCTATTGTCATGCAACTTGTCAGTAAGGAAGTTTGCTTTGAGACATCTCCACATTACAGAGGATGTATTTACTCATATACAGCAAGTAGAAATGGGTACTGATTGTTGGGGATTTTTTTGTTGTTTTTCAAGTGGATTTACAGAACTTAGAGGGAATGAGGGATGATTCTTTTGCTGTAGCCCTGTGCAAGCCTTGAGTTGCACTGGCTGCATGCAGGCCAGAGTGTTGGAAGGTGGGAGCAGTGGTTAACGGTGGATAATGAAGTAGGGACATAGCAAGGGGAACAAGAATGAATGTGAGAGCTGAAATGCTGAAGGAGAAAGGCGAGAAAATGAAAGAAGCAGCAAACCAGGGAAAGAGACCAGCGTGAGAAAGTTGAACATGGGTAACCAGGCCAGAAAGTCAGAAGAGAAGTTGAAGGTAATTTCCAATGTGAGATTTTCAAACAAATTTCAAAGTCAAGCTACCATACCAAGATGTGGAAAGCTGATCTGAAAGCTGATCTGATAGATCTCTATTACTTCAAGCAGCAGGTTATGTCCTCTTGCTTCTCTCCTTCTCCCCATGGATTCCCTGGCCATCTCTGCCATATGCTGCTGCCACTCGTGACTGCTCTGGTGCTCACTAGTCCCCTCTGTGGCTGCTCACAAATACAGCAGAAAAATAACCTAGAAAACCACAGGTTAGTCTTCTGTTGAGATGGCTTCTGATGTTTCTGCTGCAGAAGGGTGCTGTCAGTGCCTTAGCTGACTAAAGGGAGGAAATCATCTGAAATGGAGATGAGGATTAAGAGAGTGAAGAAACAAGAAAGGATGGGATGGGAGCAATGCTGCTCTCCTTTTGGTGACAGTGAGCCATGTGGTAGACTTAGCCACTTCTAGAGGTGCAGTCTGAATCTAATTCATGGTCCAAAATAATTTGTAGGAAACCTGGGTCCCACACTATTCCATTCAAGATCAAATATGAAAGCAATCTGAAAACGCATCAGCACAAATCACAGGCCTTGACACTGATGCAGTATATGAAAATGCAGAGTCTGTTGTAGGGAAGGAGTGCTTTCATGATTGACAGTGTGATAGCTGTTCAGCAGAATTCAAAAAGGCACAGCATTGATGCTGTGGAAGGAGTACCTGCTTATTTTTCTCTTCATTTTCCTACCTGCAGTTCCTGCCATTAGTAAAATCAATGACTGCTTTTGCGCTTGTTCAGATAAAACCTCTAAATCATTTATGGCGGCTTTCCCCTAGCAATTGTAAGTAGGGTCTATACAAGAGCTTTGCCAGACGTATCTACCTTGTTTTGCTAAGATTGAAGCAAACAATTTTTCTGTGTACTATGATTCACAAGTTTGAATTACTTGAGTTTCTCCTTAGGATTTGGGTTCAAAGCTTTCCTGGTTTCAATCATAGACAATAGATTGGCTCCTGCTTATTCAAACCGCAAGGCAAATCTCTCAAATGTGTTTCCCATTCTCAGCAAATTTTCATGAAGTGTACAAAATTCTAAGCCTGTTACTTGTCTGCAATTATGAGAGCTATCAGTGAAGCATACATTAGGTTACCACAAACTATCTAAATGAAGTTGATTTGTCAGTGTTATACCAGTATAAGGGAAAAAACATAAAATGTTTTGTTTGTGTCTGCATATCTGCAATGTACCCACCAGCTACCTCCAGAGCATGAGGTATGCTCCGAGAGTAGGACTGCTTGGAATATTATATTCTGAGCAATTTATAGACAAATTCACTGAAGAACTCTCACAGAAGTCTGCTTCTATTGAGGTATGTTGGCAATGGGAAGTATCCCTCCTGGAACTGGATCCAGGTAAGTCAGTAAAGTGTTGTGTTCATGATGACACTGGGCAGGACAGAAGGGCTGTTAAAGATGAGAATAGTTCCTTATGTGTGGGATCAGGTAGATAAAATCTTCTAAATCAGTTGAAGTTCGGCACAAGTCACTTTACCCTGTGTAGTTTGCCCTGATCTGTTCTTACCCTTGCATGCACCTACTGCCACCTCCACTAAAAGGTGAGGTTAAAAGGTGAACCTCCAGCTTTTCTATCTTCCTGTAGGTAAAAAACCCACAACAATCCCTCAATTTCTGTTCCCAGCTGAAGGGGGAAAAAATTCAATTATTACAATGGGATATAGACAGGTGTATTCTACCTGTCTGTAGAAATAGCCTCATTGGAAGTGATATTGAAAAACAATTTTAATTGATTAATGCTGGTGAGTGATTAACTTGTCACTATGTGGTTTCAAGATCTGAACCTTGTACAACCAAATCATCATAAAGTTGGAGGCCCTGTAGCATTGATACTCTAGGAAAAAATAGCTCTTGGAAACATTGTGAGATTTCTCCTCCGGATAGCAGTGCTTTGGAATATACCTTTGCATAGGTGAGGTTATTTGTGTACAGAATAACATTTTCTGGCTTGTAAGTCTGCAGTTATGTCAAAGAAAAGCAGGTTAGAATAAACCATGAAAATCGGGGATAAATGCCTCTCATATAATTGTTCTTTCATCTGAGTCACTTTCCCAAATGCAGTATTAAGGGACAAACATAAATGTTTTCTCAGTGTCCTAAATGTAGTCTTTAACACTAGAGTTGGGTTATTTGGACTTACAGAAATGAAAGAGTAGACTGGGTCCAGTGTCTATATAGGAGGAAAATACAATGCTGCTTTGTCCTGATTTTGTAAGGCATAAAAGCCTTTCGAGTTAATGTCTAAGAAACAGATTTGAGCCAATTCTGCCGCTGGAGAATTACTACAACTTTCCACCACTTTCATCTTCTACTACTTTCCCAGTAAGCTACTCCAGAATTCAGTAGAGTGTCATCATGGCTTGGCTTCGCGGACGAAGATTTGGGAAGGGCCTTGCCCACGCTTATTGCAAGCGCGTTGATGGCTGAAAAAGCCAATGCGGGATAGGCAAGACCGGTTGCAAAGAGCACACTGGAGGGTCTCCTTGGGTGGTATAGTCGAGGCACGGTTCTTTCTGCACTGTCTTTTCTCCTCAAGACTGATTCTACGCGTGCTCTCAAAGGAGACAGCAGCGTTATGTATGGTGTGTCTCCAAATCTCCCGATTGGAGGCCAGGGTGGACCACTGATGGTGGTCAATATGGCCTAGGCTGAGGTGTTGTTTCAGGGAGTCCTTATATCTCCTCTTTGGAGCTCTTCTCTTGCGGCAGCTGGTGGCAAGTTCACCATAGAACACGATCTTAGGGAGGCGGTGATCCGCCATCCTGGAGACGTGCCCTGCCCAACACAGCTGCGTTTTCAGCAACATGGCCTCCATACTGGTGACGTCTGCCTGTTCAAGGACAGCAACATTAGTCACGTAGTCAGTCCAGTGGATGTTTAGGATTGTGCGGAGGCAGCGCTGATGGAAGCGTTCGAGGAGTCGCAGATGGTGGCGGTAGATGACCCATGATTCAGACCCGTACAGAAGAGTAGGCAGTACCACGGCTCTGTAGACACTGATCTTTGTACTTTTCTTCAGGTGTTTATTGCACCAGACTCTTTTATGGAGTTTTCCGAAAGCTCTGTTTGCCTTTGCTATTCTGTTGTCTATCTCTTTGTCGATCGTGGCATCTGAGGAGATGATGCTACCCAGATAGCTGAACTGCTGGACTGACTGAAGCTCTGACTCGCCAATGGTGATGTGGGGATGATGGTAATCATCTTGTGGTGCTGGTTGGTAGAGAACTACTGTCTTCTTCAAGCTGACTTCCAGCCCAAAAAGCTCAGCCGCCTCTGCAAAGCAGGATGTTAAGCGCTGCAGAGCTGCTTCAGTGTGGGCAACAAGGGCGGCATCGTCAGCAAAAAGCAGCTCGCGGACAAGGTGATTCAGGGTCTTGGTGTGGGCCTTCAGTCACCTTAGGTTGAAAAGGCTCCCATCGGTACAATATCAGATATAAATGCCGTCTTGTTCGTTGAGGTCTGCCATGGCCCTTTGGAGCATCATGCTGAAGAAAACTGTGAATAAAGTTGGTGCGAGAACGCAACCTTGTTTCACACCATTGGCTATTGGGAAGGGCTCAGAGAGTGCATCGCCATATCTGACTTGGCCGCGCTGCCCCTCATGTAACAGGATTATCATTTTGAGGAACTTGGGGGGACATCCTAATCGTTCCAAGATCTGCCACAGACCTTTTCTGCTCACAGTGTCAAAGGCTTTGGTGAGATCAACGAAAGTTACATAGAGACCCTCGTTCTGTTCCCTACACTTCTCTTGCAGTTGTCTAAGAACGAATACCATGTCTGTGGTACTTCTGTTGGCTCTGAAACCACACGGACTTTCAGGTAGAAGTTCTTCTGCGATAGCGGGTACCAATCTGTTCAATAGTATTCTTGCGAGAATTTTTCCAGCAATGGAGAGCAGAGTTATGCCTCGGTAGTTTGAGCAGTCTGACTTTACTCCTTTTTTCTTGTACAGGGTGATGATGATTGCATCACGGAGATCTGGTGGTAGTTCGCCTTGTTCCCAACAGCGCACAACTAGCTCGTGAAATTTAGCATGGAGCGTTTGGCCTCCATGTTTCCAGATTTCAGGTGGGATTCCATCGACCCCAGCTGCCTTGCCGGTTTTCATCTGCTGTATGGCCTTAAGGGTCTCTCCCATAGTAGGGGCTATATCCAATTCATTTTTCACCATTTGTTTTGGGATGAGCTGGATTCCTGAGTCTTGGACTACACGGCTGGCACTGAAGAGAGTTTGAAAGTGTTCAGACCATCGATTCAGGATGGAGGTTTTATCTGTGAGAAGCGTTTGGCCATCTGCGCTGAGTCGGGGGCTTTGAACTTGGTGTGTGGGTCCGTACACTGCTTTCAGAGCCTCATAGAATCCTCTGTGGTCACCCAAATCTGCACATAGTTGAGTCTTTTCTGCTAGGTTGAGCCACCACTTGTTTTGGATGTCTCGAAGTTTCTGTTGGAGTTTACTGCATGCAAGACGAAAGGCTGCTTTTCTTACATGGCAAGATGGCTGAGCGAGGTGTGCTTGGTGAGCAGATCTCTTCTTTGCCAGCAATTCCTGGATCTCTGGATTGTTTACATCAAACCAGTCTTTGTTTTTCTTTGTGGAGAACCCTAAGAATTCTTCGGAGGACTGCAGGATGCTATTTTTAATATGTTGCCAAAGCGCTTCAGGAGAAGTCTATGGGATGGTCTTCAAGCCTAGTTTGAAGGTTTGCCTGGAAGCTGTCTCTCACTGCAGCTGTTTGAAGATTGTTAACTTGGAGCCTCCTCCTCAGAATGCCGCCCCTCTTAGGTTTGGGCTTAAAGTGAAGATTAAATTTGCAGCGCACAAGGCGGTGGTCTGTTTGCCATTCTGCACTAGGCATCACTCGGGTGTGACAGACATCGCGAACATTTCTCTGGCGCACTAAGATATAGTCAATGAGGTGCCAGTGTTTAGATCGAGGATGCATCCAGGTTGTCTTCAGGCTGTCTTTCTGCTGGAAGATAGTGTAGGTGATGGTAAGCTGCTGCTCAGCACAAAACTCTAGCCAGAGGCGACCGTTGTCATTGCAGTTTCCAACTCCATGCTTGCCTAGTACTCCTTTCCAGGCTTCAGAGTTCTTACCTACTCGGGCGTTGAAGTCACCAAGGATTATGATCTTATCATCTGCAGGAACCTTTTGAGTAAGGCGGAGCAGATCGATGTAGAATTTGTCTTTTTCTGTAGGGTCAGCTTGGAGAGTTGGGGCATATATGCTGAAGAGAGCAACATGTTGCTTGTTGTGTAGCGGGAGGCGTAAGGAGATAATGTGATCGGAATGACCTGTTGGCAAATTTTCAAGTTTAGAGGCGATGGAGTTTTTAATCATGAAGCCAACTCCGGAATGATGACTTTCGGTTTTGGGTTTGCCTGACCAATACAGTGTGTAGCCGGCACCATGTTCTTGAAGGCTGCCTTCCTCATGAAGGCGAACTTCACTGAGAGCAGCAATGTCGATGTTGAGTCGTGACAGTTCGTGAGCAATTATAGCAGAACGGCGTTCAGGACGCCCACTGTCTGCTGTATCGAGCATGGTTCTGATGTTCCAACGTGCGAGTGTCAATCTGGACACACCTTTGGAGGCAGGTGTATGCCTTTGTCTCTTTGTCTTTGGTTGACCGCAACAGAAGATGCCTGTTGGCTGCGGCTAGCCAACCGGATTGGAAGGGGAGATGAGCTTTGGTTAGGCCACCTTTTCTAGGCCCCTCTCCATGTGGAGCAAGCAGTGCTCTCCTTGAAAAAGGCTGCTTGGTCATTCAGGATGCTGCCGAACGAGACTGTCATCTCCCGGGTCAGTCTCAAGCGACCAATGTCCTGAACCGCCTGCATGCAGGGTTGGGTCTGCGGCTTCCAGTGACATCTTTCCACCTGCCGTTTCGTCCCTTGCCTGTCGCTACAGGGCTTTGCAGACGTGAGTACACCCTTCAAGCCTGCGCGGTGGATTTTTTAGGTGAGGCGCAGCGTGCGCGAGACTGGCCCCACCCTTTACACCTGAGGTTCATCTGCCAGGGCCTAGCGAGCTTGGACGGTGACAGCAAAGTCCTCAGGTCGTAGGTTTGGTTAGAGTATCCTTCTCTTAGATGGATGGCCTTACAGGGCTAAACGAGCTCCATCTGCCCGGCTTTGGAGTTAGAGTTGTCCTTCTCCTAGGATGGTTGCCCGAAGGCTAGTGAGCCCATCCTGCCCGTGGACACACTTTGTCTGAGCCTTCAGTTGAGACCTGTCAGGCTTGGGAGACCCTACCGGAGGCATATGCCACCACCAGCATAGCTCTCAACTTCACAAAGTCACGCAAGCTCTTTCCCCACGGCAAGGGGGTGCCCGTGAAAGAGAGTGGAGTGTAATAAAAGGTCTAAGCACCTGTAAAATTCTACCAGTTTTCAATTAAGTTTCAGAATTCCTCTAGTGATCATCAGAGGAACAAGGTGAGAAGTCTTTCCAAACACAATATGCCATGGCAATGGGTTTTCTACAGTGACATGAGGGTTATGCTTCACCCTTGTCCTTAGTGTCTTATCTTGGCTCATAGGTTAGGAACCAGACCTTTCCTCACTTATTGCTGCAGGAGAGGAGAGAAGTAAACGTCACTTCCTTTAACTGTTTGTTTTTTCTTGTCTGCACTTGAAATGAAAAGGAAGCTAGCAAAGAATATGGATTCTCAATGACATAACGTTTTCACTGACATAGTCTTGGGTCATACCTCGTCTTAGGGTGTAGTTTTCATGTCACACTCTTTATTCCTCTTATGCTTCTGTTATATTCCTTTGCATAAGGAATTTACATTGCACTATGAGAATATGGTGCTGTTTTTCTTCATGTGAACATGATAGGTAAGTCATGGCAGCATCCCATCTCCAGTTAAAGGTCATCCACTTGTTATTGCCAGCAGACTGTTAGGTAAGAGGTTTTTCTTCAAATTAGACAGAATCTGAGCCTTGAACATCCTGGGAATGATTGTGTGAGGAAGCTGCTGCGTATCTCAGCATTTGTAAAAGCTAATTATACTTGTTTTTAATTTTAAGTCTGTTGTTCTAAGAAGACTAAAGGGGATAGCTGTCATTTTGTATATGCATCTCTGACAGCTTGTCAAATGGTTTGCTTTTCTCATCTGCAGTATATTTGCTGTAGCAGAATTCATTACTACATTGAAAAAAATAAAACCTTTCTCCCAAGTGATCAAATGAAAAATGATGCTAAATCCCTGCAATGTGTGGTTTTCACCTACTGCCCGAAGGCAGCCAAGATAGTTTAAAATTAATCTGAGGGTGGTTAAATGGCTTGGGATATGATTAACTTCTATCCGACCTACTTTCTCCAGAGTAATTTTTACTGTAAACTAGTCTTTACAATGTCAATTCTTCAACACTATCAGTGTCATTAATGCATCCTTCCCAGCAGCAGTGTGGTCAAAGATTTTGCTGATGATGCTGCTTCTCCAGGCTCTCAGTGACTCATTGTCTGAAATGTTCTGATACCTGATCATAGAGTACCCAAAAACCCTACCTGTAAGGAAACTCATTCCAGCTCCAGCACTGGATCTTGACAGATATTCGGAGGTGAACATATGACTGTATATTTAGTTAGGCCAGAGGTTATACTAGACTAGACAGATGTATGTCAAATTTTGCCACTTTTTATTCTTTGTTGGGTTTAAGTTTGGTGTAACCATGGGGATGGAAACATTGGCCTTATCTAACTCAACTTTATCATACTCTGTATTTAAAAAATGTGTCCTACCTTTCAAGATTCTATTTTCAAAACAGGATTTTTTCATTTACCACTCATTTTGAACATATTGGCCCTTAACAGTCATCCTTAGTTTTCCCATGATCAATATAAACCCATCTCTCTTGAGTTAGTCTGTTAATCTGAAAGGTTTGGGTTTTGTCTCTGCATTTTATCCCACTTTGGTTGTTTGGGGTTGTTTTTTTTTTTTCCCAGTCAGCTTGCAAGCAGGTATCTATAAACCAATTAGTTTGAGTAACTCGTCTGAACCAAGGGGTGATGGTAGCCTTCATCTGTAAAAATATGACTAACATACTATCACCTATGTTGCTAAATTAATCTCAGAAATATTATTTCTGCAATAAGGCTTTAGTTAATAGCAAGATTAGCAGCATGTGACTTGAAAGAGATTGCATATCTCTCACTATAAAATACACTTTAGATAAAGTATCTTAGCTGGCGGCACTTTGATGTGAAAATCTGTACTGTTGCATCATTGCAGACTACTGCACTCCTGAGCTTATTATTTTTGAATGAAAACTGTGAGAGAAAACCTAATGGGGTTAGGCTTTACAGCTCAGCTTCCTAGCAAATGGAAGATTATTTCTGGACTTCTGTCTACTTTATTGATAATTTAACCATTGAGGATTTCAGATAACGCTGAAACTTTTAAATTCAGCATAGATTCTGGGATTTACCTAGGCTTTAGAGGCCAAGAATAGCAAACAAAACCTTCAATCTCTGTTAAAGAGAAACATAAAAAAATATGACAAGGAAATCAACTACAGTATGGTCACTGTGACAGTTGACATAAAGCATGAAAAGCAGATCTGTAATCAGTTTAGTGTGAAGTCATTGCAACTTTATTTTAGCCTAGATAATAACTGTTCCAGAATATTCCTATTTGGTTTTGAACATAAGATCTGTTGGTCTAGGAAGAAATGTTCCTGTTATTAAGCTTGAGGGGGACTGGGAGAGAATATCAAAGTACCGGCTGAGATTATTTTAAGAGGAACATAATAAGTTCTGTTCATCAGGCCTGTGTGAGTACTTTATTTTCCTTGTAGTTTTCATTAACAACTAAGAAAATTCTAAAGCAAAATATGTAGTGTGTGCAATTCTAGTGTAATTTAGTAGATAATACTCCATACTTCTGTGCTAGCAGTGTATAATTTAAACTTGCTAACATTATGTCCCAGAGCATTGTTTGAATCAAGAAAGTAAAAACTGCAATTAGGCTGTGCACAAAATGTGTGACATAAAAAGATGTTGCTGCTGAGTTTGGATTAGTGTGGTGGTACCTTGCTGAAGGTACCCTACTTAGTTATATATGTACTGGAGTACAAAATAGGCAAACATGGACTACATGTCTCTTATTTAACACAGCAGAATGAAAGAGCCTGGTGCAATTAAAAAGAAATATCTGTTAAATATAACATGGAATGTGTTATAGAACATAATTTGCACATTATTATAGAGTATGGGACTTAGAAGGCAACTACATATGGCAATAATATAAATGGTATGTGTGTCTTTGGATTTGGGAAATAATCATCCTTAAAAGAAGAAGATGTGGAGGGAATAATGCTAAGTAGGTAAGTTCATAAACTTCAGAAACAACTTGAAGGTCTATTTGAATCTGAAGCCTCTATTGACTTTAAATGTGGGATATAAGTCTTCACATACGTATCCAAATATGTGTGTGTGTAAACATGTTTGTAAATATATTCATGTAGACATGCACATACACACAGATGCAACCACTGAACATTGGTGACACTTTCTGTTGTTGAGATGTTTTTTCACAAAGTATGCATTTGAACACAGGTTTTGTTGGTAAAACAGTAATGAAAAAGAAGAACAAGATAGCTCTTTAAAGAAACTAAATGCCAGACATGATTTTGCAATATTCATCAAAGATTTAAATAGTTCCAAATGGGCAGTCCAAAACTTCTGATTAACCAGAGGCATGGAACGTACATAAACAATAGCTAAAATTTGGAAAAGATGGCATAAATTGCCCTGCAGGCTGTCTCTGCCATGTTAATGCATTTTACCAATTTGCATCATTTTTAGTGTTGATTTACAGGAGACACTTTTACACTTAGGCTCCTACTTTTCAGGGTCTGACAGAAATCACTATGTATTGACTACTGAGTTAGTGCAGTTTTCACTCCTCAAGTGAGAACAAAGCACACCCTATCACTCATCCTCCCATTGCTGTTGACCGTACATTTACTATGTTTTCCTGCTTCACTCATTTATGTGCCAGCGTTTACAAACATTGTGTTATTTTATAAAGTATAAAATATGTTTTTGTACACATTCAAGACTCTGCCTTGTAGTAAATTTAGAAAATATTCATGCATGGGTATATTTAAGACATAGCATAAATGTAACTTGGTTTTAGAGCTAAACAAGCCAGCTACAAATTAACTGATGAACATTTAGTCTAGAACTATCTGGGGCCAAATGTATACTATTTTTCTTGAAAAGAAGCAATATACTGTGCTATATATAGCACATTTCACTCTGCAGGAATTATTGTGACATTAATTAAGAATCACTATGTGTAGGTTAATTATAAGCATTAATTTACAAAATTTGTATAATGCAAGATCTGATTTATGATAAATTTCAGATGATTAGTTTATACTTCTCTATATATAACTTCACAATTTATTTCTCTTTGTCCTATACTTAAGAGAAATCTCAGAGTCGTGAAAACCTGGAACAGGCTTTAGATGAAGTGGAAATATGATGGTTACCTCTCTAATGGTGATGAGAATGCCTAATAGGACAAGGAATGGATGGTATCACGTGACTGGAAGAAAAAAGAATTTTAATTTTTTTTTTTTTGCTAAGGTAGTGCATACCTTTTTTTTAAAACACAAACCCACTCTTGAATAGGATCCTAAACTGAAAGAAAACCAACTCGCATAATTTCCAACTTCCAGGGGTGTCCACAAAGCTAACTGACACTTGTAAAGATTTGCTTTGTTGTGTCTAACCCAAATCCTATTAAAACCAAGAGTAATCATTTCAGATGGTTGTAGCTGAGTAACTGATATTAATATTGCATCTGTTTAATGTGACCATGAACACATGTATTCTTTTGTGCTAGTTGTACTAGTTGTTGAAGTTTCTTGGGATAACGTTCTGGTTTCTGAAATACATACAGTCTTACAAAATACAAACCGATTGTGTACAAAGTGTTATCACCAGAGAATGAAGAGTACATAGGATTTGCAAAAGTGCAAGAATAGATCATGAGCAACACAAAAACACAGGATGGCTGAGGCTGGAAGGCAGCTCTGGAGGTCATCTGGTCCAACATTTTGCTCAAAGCAGGGTCACCTAGAGTAAGTTGATCATGAGCCCTACCTGTTTAGTTTTTTATATGATGATGATGACTTCTCAGCTTCTCTGGGCAAATTTTCCCCATGTTTCCCCCCTCTCACTGAAAAAAGCTTCTGTTTAAATATAATTTCCTGTAATTCTGTCCATTGCCTTTTATCCTGTTGCTGGGCACCACTGAGAAGAGTCTGTCTCCATCATCACAGAAATGAACACAGTCTACACTGTTGAAAGCTTAACCAGCAGCATCATTAAACAACAGATCACTATAAAGCCATAGAGTTACTACATTTGCAAACAAACATCTTACACGTGTGCATTTTCACTGAGTAGACAAGTTGGATATGAGCCTCTAGACAGGTGTTTTCTTCAGTAAAACAGCAACATCTCTCTAAGTATATATCGGGATATCATCACTGTGACAGCTGAGCTCTGTAAAGCGAAACTGCCTAGGTTGTCTGCACGGTGTTAGAAACTGGACTCCTCACTTAGATGTCCCTACCCCTTCCCATCTAAAGAACTGAGCTGGGAATTACTACTTATTTTCCTGCTGCATTGGTGAGGAAGTTCCGGCCTTCCTCCCCTCAGTAAATCCCTTCTCCAGCTTCTTGACCCTCTTGCTAGCGCTATTTGGGCACCTGTTGTTGCAACACCAGCAAGGAGTGAGAGATGGGACCTATTAGGACTTTCCCAGCTTGAAGAGGCAAAAAATAGTTGAGCCATTTCTGCATTATTTAGGCAATGCTTGTTACCTTTCCTACATAACGAATGCAGGGGAAAGACTGAAAGAATAACTCAAGTTTATATGATACCAGCCAGGTACCAGTCATATCTGTGCCTGATATCTACTTGATCTTTGTTCTTCTTCTTACTGTTTCTTGTAGCAATTAAAATACTATATGACATCACCAACTATGAGATGTTAACCTGAAATTACTTTGTGAAGTTCATCTAGTGCTGAATAGATGCTAATAAAGTCTGGAGAAGGTGCTAGACATTTTAATGTCAGGCACTCAGACTGATTCTGCATTGCCAGAAGGACTCATTACCAGTCAGAATGTGCAGCAGAAACCTCATGTATGCACAAGTTTGAGAACAATGTTATTAAGAAAACTTAAAACCAGTGCAATTTTATGTGATTTTGTCTAACAGAGAGCAATCCCTTGGTCTGAAGCTCATTGTTTCTGTCTGCTAAGTCACTTTGAGACCCCCTTGGGTGTTAGAAGTTATTGGAAGTGGGAGGCCATTTTTATATTGCCTCATCTTGAGGAAATTGGGCATCTAAAGTACATCAGGTTTTGGACATTCATGTTTCTCTCCTGTTCTTCACAAAGCAGCAGTTTTTTGAATGAAATTTTAATTTTCACATTTTGATTGATTAAAAACTGTCATCACATGAGGAGTAAGAGATTTACCTTTCTAATTGGAAGAAGCCAAATATATTTGTAAAATCTCTGGCCCCCACTGCTGAAACACTTACTGTTTCATATTGGCCGTTGATGGGATTATGTCTCTGCAGTTAAAAGTGCTGCCTTACTGCAAAAACCAACAGAGAATCAAGGAGCAAGAATGGGAGGAGATGATCTCACTGAAGAAATGAGATGGGTTATCATTACAAATCCATACCTCACTGGCTGGGGAATGGGACTTACCTATTCCCTGAGTGTAAGGAGAGGGCATAGGATGTGTACTATTAAATATAGAATGTACGCTGTAAAGCCCATACTCCTTTCTGTCTCTTGTTCCTTTCATTTGATTCATGAAAGAGATACTGATTTGCTCATTGTAAGAATGCAAGAATACACTACTGAGGAACTGAGGGTGCAAAATATTTTCACAGTTCTTTATTGGTAGCAAATGAGAGCTAGGAGGTACTGCTGCAAAAATTAAGGAATTAATGACACCTTTAATTAGTCCCACCTCTCCTGTTGACTCTTTTCTTTGATTTTTCATCTCTTTGATGATATTTCTTCACATTTCAGAGGCAATTCCAGAGCTAAGTTTTGACCTGTTGAAAGAAATTAATCTCGTGACTCTTTGTTTTGCCATACTGTAGAATTAAAATGCTAGTTAGAAATGCACTAATCCTTAACAGTTCAAAATTTTAAGAAAAAGCTATATATAGAATAGATGCTAGTGGATATACCCATGACAGTCTGTGCTTATAGCATTCATGCTTTCACAGCCATACCCTAGATACTGACAATGTTTGCCTGGTTAAAACTATTGATGTATGTAAACGTGTGACAGTTCAGAACACTTCTAAATGTGAATACTTGCACCCTTACCTTTACTAGCACTGCGCTGCACAAAAAATAATTTTCTAAGCTACCAGTGACCTATATACTAGTATACCAGTGACCATACATACAATATATGTACACATACATTTATGTGTACACACTCTACTTACACATATACACTGTATACCACTATTTACAGTGACCTATATAACATCCTACACTCTTAACATTAACATTGATAAAAGTAACTGGAATCATGTCTACCGTTCTTCCTTTGAATAAGCTCCTTTTCTGTGAATGATTCTTATAAGATATTTGAAGTTTCTTGCTGCCATCTCAATTGTCATTCTGTTAAAATGTTTCTTTTAAAAAAGCCAATTTTGGCCTTTTAAAAGGACCACTTTATTTAGCAACACCTTTTTTTTTTTTTTTCTTTTGCAAAACTTTCCTTCAATTACTCTGTTAATCCCTCTACATTTTCTAAGCTTATATATATTTTAAAAGTTACTCTCATCTCATGGACATCTGCTGTCCATGTCCATGATTCAGCTCACATCAAACAGGCATCAACTGTCCCTACACAAAGTCCCATACTGTCACTGCAGGGTAAGTAGTGCAGATGTACAGTAATAAGATGCACCAAATGGTCATGGCTGCTGGCCATGTGGAAGAGGCCTTAGTAGGCCACCTTTGAAGCTGTTTTAATCAGCCACAGCAACTTTGGCTGTAAGAAAGATACGTCATTTTAAACTGGCTAGAGATTTGTTTCCGAGTGAGGCATGGTTGGGATTTTCCTTTATGGTAGGTTATTTATCCGTCCATAATATGTATAGCTGTCTCACCACCAGGCAATTAATATATATAAAGTGTCTAGGATACTTAAAGGTTTACCTTTCTGTTTAATTTTTTGTTTTTAACTTTCTTCAGATGACTTTTATGTTTATGGACAGACATGTAACTTTTGACTTTATTTCTCTTTCTCCTCAGTGTCTCTACACCATGCAGTGCAGTGCCATGCACAGATATTTGACCTAGCTGTGAGCAAGGTTTCTTGGGTGCTGGCATCAGCACAACCATATTCTGATGCATGTTGTGAGGCTCCTCTAAGTGGAAAATTAGCCCTCTGGGATTGCTCTATTATGTTGCCAATATGGCTCCCAGTACTAAGACTAGTTACTGCACATACCTGTGGTATTTTTGACCTATGTTCAGATCAGGAACTGCAAAATTGTGATAAGCATCTGCTTATTCTTTGTATGTCTTGGGCACAGCAAGAGAAACTTAGGTCACTAAAGCTGTAGATTAGTGTGAAAAAACCTTAAATCTTTTGAAAAGCTAGAAACATCTGTTACAGTCTCTTTTTTCTTTTTTGTGTCACAGCAATAGCGACCCTATTGCTGTTGAAATTTCAGACTGGCATTAATTTAATAGAACAACAATTCATAGTGAACATCTGGTCTCTTTCCTTCTTGTCTGTCACAGATCATTCTGACCCAAGAGCATTGTCCTGGTGAGTGGTAAACAAGCACAAGAGAAAATAAAGCATACCATCTGCCTCTTTTTTCTTTTTTTGTTCGCCCATAATATGTTTTCGTGTTATTTATTCACTAAGCAGGATCAAGAGCTTCAGTGCAGTCAAAAATATATAGCAAGATAGATTTGACTTATGGCACAGCTTCCACAAACATAGTCTTATAAACTGTGGAGTAGCCCTGACACACTGGGCAGCATGGTCAGGAGAAAATACTGTATCACAGATTTCAGTCTGGTTGGGAACCGACACAGAGAGTTATTTTGAATAACTCTATACCATTATGAAAGTGGAAAGGTCATCCAGTGGGATTCTCTAAGAGTTGCTCTGACCCTGCTACCATTTAGTGGTTTTGTCAGTGTCCAGATGCTAATAGAGGGTGCAAAGAGCCAAGAAGGGTCTACTGGTGTGTTAGCTGAAAGGTTTTGAAATTAGATGATGTGGAGAAATTGGAGAAATAGTCTGGAAAAGATAAATTAGCAGCTGACATGGGCAAACTTCGAGTCCTGGCCTTGGCAGGGATAAACAGCTATGCAGCTGTAGGACACGGTATTTACACTGCAGATGCCTATGGGTTCAGAGGGGTCTGCATCAATGTAAATTCAACATGCAGCATCACTGACATCTTACGAGGCAAACATCATCTTGGAAAACAGAATGAAGAATAATTTGAGATAAGTGCGATAACCTAGTCCTATGGAAAATGAGTATAGCGTTAGTCTAGAGTCAGTTACTTCTCTCTGGGCAAGACTTGGACCACCTGAAAATGCTTCAGTAGGACACATCTCCTAGGAACCCAGAAATTATTTCTTACAGAAAAGACTTAAAAGATTCAAGATTGTTTGCACTAAAGAAGAAAAGATGGAGGATGCGTATGTGAAGCAAGTCTCAACTTTGTAAGAGAAATAGTAGAATTTTAGCATGGAAATGAAGATTCAGACCAGATATTAGGAAAAACTTTGCAACTCGGAAGAAGGCCAACCTCTGTATAGACTATCTGGGGAGCATAATGAGGCGTCATCTGTACAAGTCTTCACAGCCGTGGTAGACAAATAAATGTTGAGAGATATGCTAGTATAGCTGGTCTAACCTCACCTGTATGAATGAACCAAATAACATCTTCTAGGGATCCTTCTAACTTAACGTTGCTGGATCTTGAGAGAAAATTAACCTCCACATATAATTCAAGAATGGCTCCTTTACTACACAAACATAGTTAGAGTAAATATAAAGCCATAGAGATCTGTATTAACCATTTTCCTCTTTTGCTTTCCCTCTGTTAACTAACGTTAAAATACTAGTTTACTAAAAAATAGTTCTACTATTACTAAACTGTACTGCATCAAACTGTAAATGTCTTGCAATCCTGGCACTTGACCACCAGTTCACTGTGACCTGTAAGACAATTATTCTTCCTAGAAAAACAAGGCTGAGAAGATCATTGTTTAAACTAACACGCAGCAGAATCAGGGTAGTTTTGGCAGTAAATTTTAGGCACTTGAAAATTATGGAAGAGAATCAGTGACCCTTTTACAAGTTTGGAAAGAAAGCTGAGTCTTTAATGCATACGTTGCTTCAGTGAATATTTTCCAAGAAGAGAATAATAATCTTTAAAAAAGTAATGCAAATTTATAATTTGGTAATCAATGAAACATATATTTATACATAAAGATGAATCAGCCACAGTTATTTAGTGTTAAAAAAATAATGCAGCACTATTTTATTCTACCTGAGAATTTTGAAAATTACTAGATCCCAGGAACATGGCAATTTGTTTAAATGTCTCCTCTTTCTGGTACTAGGGCAGTGACTCTGCTGATTGTGCCCTGACTCTCACATGAATAATTCTCTTGCAAAAAGTGAGCTGTGAGTTTTGTGACTGGAAGAGTTTATATCTATTCAATTATGTAGTTCAAATTCCTCTTCAATAGCTTGTGAAGGCACACAAGCCCTGGAACAGCTAACTTTATTAAATCAGTCTTCATGTATTCGTGTGGGTCGGTCAAGTAGTTCTCTGGTGTGCAATGTGAAATGTAAATGGCAATAAACTAGAGAATTTTTAGACTATTTATATTCCTCAAAATGGATGTTTGACTTGGAAAGCTCTTCAAGTTATAGAATAATTCTGATGCATGTTCAAGGTCATAACAGACTACGGGATTTTTAAAAATTGTTATTTTTTTTTGCTTGCAGCTACATTTACTGTTTGAAGTGGGGTTTTTTCTGTAAATGTATCAAATTTTATTTTTCGTTAAACTGACTTGATTTTTTTCACAGAAATAAAAATTGAGTTTCTTTGCAAGTCTGCAGCTCAAATCTGATTCAAAAGATGCAGCTGGGAATACTGAGGTAGTTTAAATAAGTGGTCTTAATAGTCCTTTTCACCCCCCAGTTATCATAATCTTATTCAGTTTTTCCCTAAAATGATAAATTATTCAGTTTAGCTTGGCTTAATATTATAGTAATTACATACTATATGTTTAGAGGAGTCTCATAAAAACATGTCTGATAAACTCACTGGTTTGATCAGAAGTCTTGGAAAACAATATAACTCATATAAATTGTATTTACGCAAAGATAGCATTTCTAGAGACATAACTTAACCTATTAATTTTCCCTGTGAAAAAGATTTATTGAAGAAATATTTTGTTCTTCATATTACCTTTTATAAATATTTGTTTCATTAAAAGATAAAAAAAGTTAATTCATAGTGTTGCATCAAGGCTAACTTGTACGTGGATGGTTTTTTTTACTTAATGAAACTGATGTAATGCTAAATGTAGTCACAACTGCATAGACAAAGATGTCAGACTGCAAAACAGTTTAAGATTTTGATAGATTTATTATCATATGAATTTATCTTATTCTTTATAGAGAACGTTTCTTACAGACGACACGTCTTATAAAGTCCAGGATGTTCAGAAGTGCTCTGGCTAATGTTCCTGGGGACATAAGATGTGGATGGAGCTTTAGGAAACGGAGATGCTGAAGTGTGTCCTGTCATTCTTAGTGACTTTCAAAGTGCTGAAAAGGGAGACAAATCCTATAAGTGCAACAATCCCGAGTATGCTGTTAATTTGTAAGCTTTTTGTTGGTGACAGTGGAAAATAAAAATATTTTTCCATTTGACAACACTTCATATCAATCAGTTTTTATTTTGGGTCCTGATTCTGAAAGGAAAAGAGCTGGAGTTTTAATTTTGCTATGTGTGGCAGTTTGAAGAAAAAAACTGCTCGAAGACTTTTGTTTTAAACTGACCAATTGAATTATTCCCTTCCATGTTACGATCGCACATCCCATTGGCTGAGAAAGTTTCTTGTGAGCGTACTGTGCCTTTAAGAAGCCGCGGGCTCGGTGCGGCTTGGGCGGCTTTCACGGCTTTCGGGGCTTTCGCGGCTTCTCGGTTTTTCGCGTCTTTCCGCTCTCCGGACACTCCCGGCTCCGCGCTGCGTGAGGCGCTGCGGGACCTCAGCTTCGCTCTGGGAAAGAGGCTTCTCCAGACACTGCGGCTTGGCTCCGGGGACCTACAGGCTGTCTCTCCTCGGCTCGGACCCTGTCCGCCGCCTGGGAGATCCGCGCCTGGAGGCTGCCGGAGCGGAGCGAGGCTGTGTGCTGGGGCAGCCCCCGCCGCGCCGCCCGGGACAGACTGCTCGCGCCGCCCGGAGACCCGCGCCTGGAGGCTGCTCTTTGCCTGATGCTGTAACACCGCATCTCTCTCTGCCTGCCAGCGCTGCAGCTTCTTGCTGCTTCTGCTTCTACAAACTGCACAACGAGAAACTGGTAGGAACAGCGCTTTGCACATTGGAGCCCGGCGTTCGTAACAGCCGCGGTTTCCCTTTGTTTACTCCACGAAAGCGCACCCGTGGCCGGTGCCATTTTCGGACTCCACGTGGTACCGTCCCCCTTTCTCTCTTTTCTCGCATTTAACCCTCGCTTTTCCATCCTGTATAAACCCTCACATTTTGCATTGGTTTTTCCCTGCATATTATATATATTTTGTTCTAGTTTTAATAAAGTTTGTTTCAGTTTTCCAAACGTTCAGAGGTCTCACAAAATCTTTCTTTTCCTTTTCGTATCTCTGCTTTTTAACCCTTTTCTCTCCTAGAGGAGAGGGGTTCAGGGATGGGAAAGGACTCGTCCCCGTGCTCGGCTTGCCTCAGCCAACCGGCGACACTATGTGTTCATTTTAATGCAGCTTTATAAGTGGAATTCATGTTCAACTGCAGAATACATTGTCCATTCTGCAAAGACTTTTTATGTACTTAATCTCTGGATTTCCTTGAAGACTTATATGTAGTTCCAGTGAGGAACAACAGGTTATCTCAAACACATCTGAAAAAATTCGGGATGTGAGCTCCATATTTGCATGTATTTTAGTTTTCTTCAGGAGACCCACCCAGGGAATTTTCTCTAGAAACTCAGGATAAAGGTCATTTTACCTGACTGTAGCTGGCCAAAAGTTAGGTTTTTGATCTGAGTTCACTGTATTAAGGTGTAGCTGTTTCAGCAGCATTTCATTGCCTTCTTAAATAGATATGACAAACTGTTGGAATTAACACCTCGTGTGGATTTTGGATGGTAGGAGACGGGTGAGAAGAATCCCACTACTTTTGTTCTTCATTATTTTTATTGTGCATTTTGTACAGCTCTTTTATGAACAATTTTATTTCTATATTCTTATATCTTTACTACAGATGATATCAACATTGCTCTGTAACATTGGATAATCTAATTCTTATTGTGAAAATAAAACACTGACTACACTGAATTCCGAGGATACCTGTCAGAGTTTTTAGACCTTTCACTTTTAGAGATGTCTGGGAACTATCCATGTCTCGATGAAGCATTGAATCTTCAGGAACTAGACTCATAAAAGAAATTATCTCTGTGAAGCACACCTCAGTGGTTTAATTAGTATTTCATTTCAGTAGTTCTACTCATTTGACAGAGAACTAGTTGTGTGAAAAAGCCTGGCCCGGATTAAGTCTATTTAATGGCAAAATCTTCGGTGTTATAAAAAATGTTGATCTGGAACTCCACTTTTTCATTATGGATTCGATAGTAATAATAATAATACAAGGATCTGACTGCTGTGTTTGCTCTCACAGCAATAGACTTTTATGAGTCCTGAAAATACTTCTGTGTTTACTGAACTCCTTGCTTGATCCTTTGCAACGGACATTTGGGAATGGATGTTCCTTGCCACTGTTACTCTGAATACGATAATGTGTTATAGATACTACAGACAAAGTTGTAGAGAGTATCTTTATGTGTTATACCAGAGAGTTGTAGAGTGTATCTTTTCCTTTAGGATAGTGATTTTTTTCAGTATAGGATATTGAATGATTCTTGTATTTGGCTGTAAACATTTAGTGGATGTATTTTCTGTTGTATTGTCTTTGTTTTAATGATCCTGTGAAGTGTAAACTTATTTACTGTAATCTACCAGACCTTTAGCACTTGCCAATGCTCTTAAGTGACCTTATCAAATTAACAAATGATCTTACACGAAACTGGCTAGGATTATATGTACTCCATGTACAAAAAACCCACATAGTATACCTGGATTTTTCTCATAAATTGTCCTAAATATATTTTCCAGGAAAATACATATTTAATGTCTAATAAAGATCAGTATAATGCATCTTTCTTACTAGCTGTCATACAAGCGATGTAGATTTGGGCACTCTATTTAAATAAAGGAACTGAAGTTGCGCTTTTTTGGCAGTAATGGTAGTGTACCCAGTGACATCTTTTTTCCCCCCTAATTCTGAGGGAAATGCAACAGAAAGCTTATTTGAATTAGTAGTGTTCACAGGGATTTCTTAGATGATTGACTAAACATGAAACTCATGGAACGTTAAAGCCTTCAAGCTTGGTTGAAGGCAACAAGAGGAAAAAAACCTGACAGAATTCATAGTGAGCTGTACAGCATGAGAAGAATTCAGAAAAACTCTGGCAGCAGAAAAAGGGGTATTTGAATTTTCAGTGTTTTATAGGTAAAATAAGATGGTACCCTTATGTAAATGACACTCTAATGTAAATGGAAGATCTTGGGCCATGCCTGCGGATAGTGTCAGCTGCAGAATTATCACTGCCTTCCAGCTTGGCTGGTCAAGTTGTGCGAACATCAGCTCTGTGTAATTTTCAGAATTGTTTCCATTCACTTTCCATTAGTTCTAAATTGCTGTTGTTAACAAAGCACATGTCAGAGAAAGCTGAAATACAACACCATATACATTGAAAAATTAAAGCTAAGCAGGAGTTTTTAGTGAATAAAAATTTAAGGGAATATTGAAAACCCCTAAACTCCTCATGGTTCCATCAGGTGTTTTGTATTGAGTCAGTAGGCTTGGTTTTCTAGTGGTAAGTTTCACATGAAGGGCTGAATTCAAGGCTCAATAATAAGCAATTAACTGTACAGAAGATGGCTTGAAAAATCTCTGTCCTGAAAAATCTCTCTCCTGAAAAACAGCAAAAATTTATGACGAATTAATAAAACAGGAAATGGTGGGAATACCGATAAATTTATTCTTGTTCCTTTCTGTGATTATAATATTGCCTAAGATATCATTACATGGAAAGGCCACTTCACCTGCAAAACATTATGTTTAATTTTGTTTTGTCATATGCAATTGCATATGCATACAGAGCAATAAACAGTGTGTAAGTTACTGTATGGGTGGATGGCATTTTAGTATCAGAGTTTTGAAGACTTCTCAGAATTTATGTGCTTATATGATGGAGAACAATATTTGATCTCCTATAACAAAACATGAATGACCAAACAAATTCCACTTGCGGAATTTGATGTGTCCAGGAAGTCTTATTCGCTATACTCCTTCACGTAAATAACAGCCTAAGTCTATCTTTGTAGTGACTTAGAAGGCTATACAGAGTGACAGAGAAGACTGTTGGGACACCTTATTGCTGCCTTTCTGTACTTAAGGGAGGCCTGTCAGAAAGATGAGAACAGTCTTTTTCTCAAGGCCTGTCGCGATAAGACAAGGGGTAATGGATTTAAACTAGAAGACGGGAAATTTAGACTGGATATAATGAAGAAATTTTTTCCAATGAGAGTGGTGAAACACTGCCACATGTTGCCCAGAGAGGTGGTAGAAGCCCCATCCCTGGAAACACTCCAGGTCAGGGTGAATGGGGCTCTGAGCAACCTGACCTAGTTGAAGATGTCCCTGCCCACTGCAGGGGGGAGTTGGACTAGATGACCTTTAAGATTCCTTCTAACCCGAAGCATTCTACAATTCTATGATGTGGTAAGGAAGTTGGACAAATGATAAATTCTGAGGGCAAAATGCTTTTTTGCAGACAAGTTCTTTTGTGATAGTCGGAATTTTTCAAAGGTCCACTTTATTCCAATGACAGAATTAATTTCCTGAAAAGTCTATTTGCCGTCTGTCAATAAAAAATAATTTTACTAAGCTTCTTACTTACTTCAGAGGATAAAATATGTTCCAGTGCACTACTATCAACCAAATATTGCTGGTATTTTACCAGCAGAAAGAAACAATAAAATTGAGACTTACATTTATTTTGACATAATAGAAATAGGAAGATTGCTAGTAGTCACCCTGAAATTCAGAAAACTTCTCTTGGCTGACACACAAACCTGTTGACAGTTATATAAAAATGAGGTTCTGTCTTAATAAGAAAGAAAGTGTCATCATGCTTGTGAGAAACTCTATGAGAAAGCTACTTCAACATGGACACCACATCTTTCATGAAAATATGATGAGGTACACTCATTTGTGGTGTCAATCCTTCTGAGATTGATTTTCTGATAGAAACCTGTAATTAATCAGGAATAGTGATAGAGATAGACATGGCAGAAAAAGTAGGTGTCCTGGCTTGAAAGGCTTTATTGCAATTAGTAGGTTTTGATGTCTCTTGGATCATTCCGTGGCTCTTGAAACATCTTCTGAAAAATTCAGCAGGCATGTTTGAGTTGAAAGCTTTATGTTGTACTTACCCTGTTGACATTCCCCCGTCTTTGGATACTGGGAATTGGAAGGACAGGTAATGGTATCTAATTACTTCTAAACTTATCTGACCCTGGCAGAAAATTGTTTTCAAGCTAAGATAACATTATGGGTAATAGCTCATGTCTGCAATTCTACTTTCAGATATATCTCTCATCGAGTTCTGTTCTGTTGCAAAAGAAGATAAATAATTATTTTCCTAGAAACTAGCATGGCTGTAAATAAGAATTGTACATTGAGATTCAGCTTTTCAGTTGTGTAATCCTGTCAAAAATCTTCTCTATTCTGCAGTTTGGAACAAGTTGTGTATTTCCATAGTGAGGGACACATATTATGTGCGCATATGTGCATATCAGCAACAAATGTCAGCAGTTACAATAAAATATTTGAGCGGCTTGTACCATAAAGAGGTCCTGAGTAGTTTGCACTATTCCAGTAGCCCTGGAACAGTTCTATCATACTGCACTCGTGAGTGCAGCAAGCCAATGATGCAGACTATGGCATATGCAAGTCTACTTCTTTCTCTCTCTGCTGCTGTGCTTTTCTTTGACCCAGCCAGGACTGCAACATACATGCTAAAATACTGGGGCTTCTCACCTGATTTAGATATGTAAAGCTAAATGTATCACGTTTCAGAGAGATCCTGCTTTCTGTCATCTGGTGCAAACCACAGAGCCTCTGGTTTGTACACACATCTGGCTGTAAGGTGCTTGTCAAAACCATTCTGCTGGTATTTTTGATGTATCTCCACTTTTCTATATCTCCCAGTCTTGATACTTTCTTGTTGTTACATGGTTTCTGCAAGCATTTATGTGTTTGAGTAACTATCACAGAGAAAAGTTACTGGTTCTGAAGAATCAGGCAAGGGCTCCATGACCTCCTTTTTAAGAAGCTGTCCATGAGCAGGCATGCTTTCCTGTACTGCCTTTATGGCACAAGGCAGAACTGATCCTGCCTAGGGTTGCTGGCAAATATAGCACTGCAAACATTCATACATATGACAAATACTGAGGCAAAACGAGGACAAAACGATTGTGCAAGCATCTTAATTCCAATATAAGTAAACAACAGTAGTTTTGTCCTTAGTATTTCAGTGCTGAAAGACCCTCCAAAGAGACAAAATTAAAAACGTTGCAGAAACTGGAGCTTTATTTTACATTGTGTCATTCTTCTAGGTTGTGAGTGATTGCACATTGAAGGACAAAGGAGGAGAAAGAAAATGGAAGGGGAAGAGAGTTGAGTTTCATTTACTCTAGGTATGCATAAAAGGCTGAACTGGAGTTTCCGCTGCAGCAGGCATTTATAAACCCGCCTTTATTGTCTAAGTGGCAACAGCGCAGCTTTTATAGTGTTCTTGGTAGAGCTGGTTGGCAACTATTTAACATTTTGAAATTTTTTTATCAGAAAAACAGACTGATCAAAACAAAAATAGGAACTCACCAGTTCTGATAAATTCCTTGTTAGCCTTTTTGTACATTGGTAAATGTTTTGAAAATGTCAGAATGTTTTTGCTGCCTTCCTAAAGATGAAACATAAGTCCAATAATAAGCTTTTTTACGTAACTGGATTATAAATATTTCTTCTAGATACAGAATAGAAATTTGAAAAAATGAGAAAGCAAAAAAATTTATTTTGATTGATAGCATATTATTTCCAGATGTACGGTCTACATTATGGTTTATGTTATGATTATGTAACATTATGGTTTATGTTTTTTGAGATTTTGTCTTTATGGGAATTATTTCTGGATCCTTTTTACAACAGAAACCTCTTTTCTACTTGATTGAGATTACTGTGTTGAATATCAGAATTGAGAGGAATCTAATATTGACAGATAATTTACCAGTATACTGAAGGTATATTTTTTCTTGCAAAATATTAAAAGAGTCTTGTATTGGGAATTTTACTGTGGTAACATACAAGAAATTACTTTAACATTCAAGTAGTGTATTTGTTTTAAAAGGTAATAGAAACTATTGATAACTAGATGAACTTCAGCATCATGGAACAGAGTCATGAGATAATTTATGCTGGCAGGAAGCAGTGAAAGTTGGCCGGTTGCATCATGTTACTCAGGAACTTGCTCAGTTTTGCTTTAAACACAGATGGATATTCAGCAGCCCCTCGGGACAGTGAACTTCCCTTCCTGCAGCCTGTGTGAGTATTCTCTCATCCTGATTGTGCACTGTTGAAAAGTGTCTTAGGTAGCCAAAAATCAGATGCTTGATCCCTCCCTTGGCCTTCTCTTCTTCAGGACACTTTTCAGATTTTCACCCCAATTTTTCAAAGCAACAGATTGATGAATAAATGTGGCATAGGACTAGCTCTGATTTGTGAATCTCATTGTGATGCTGGTTTGAATCTAGCCACTACTATCCAAAGACTGTCTGATATTCCCTCAGACACCTGGTGAAAGTAACACATTATGTCAATAGCTGCGTGCTAACAAAACACATACAAAAATTCAGTGTTATTTAAACAGAGAGGTGTCAGTTTTAACAGAAGGGAAAAGGGACTCTTGAATATGGTTCCATTTAAATTCTGGATAAGTCTTTGAAATTTATCCAGTTTTAACAAAAAAAAAACAAAACAAGCCTGAATAAAATTCAGTTCTGTGTAAATAATAGTAGGCTTTAGCACTTGTTCCTTTTTTTTAGGTTAATGTAAACTGAAACAGAATCACACATTAGGCAACAATTATGTTGCTTTCAAGTGTGTGAGATGACAGATTCATCTGAGGTAATCACATTTCACGAATATGCTGTGTTTCGTGGGAGAATGCCAATTTTAATGACGTTGTTCAATTGGCAAGCAATAAAAGTAATTGTATTTCTTCAACCAAAACAATTTCCTCCCCCAAGTCTGGGAGATACACCACAATCATCATAAAGAAAAAAGATGGTGTTTTTGTCCTTTCAAATTTTTGGTAAGGACTCACATGTTCATACTAGGACAAGAGAAAGTTTCTTTTAATTTTCATGTTTGTTTTTGAAACAATATAAAGTAGAAAGAAAAGCAATTAGGGAGAATACGACCATAGTAGAGTAACAAAATGTTTATCAATAACAAAGGAAGAGAATTTCATATCTGTAGAATATGAAAACATAAATTGCACTTATAGGGATCAGAGCTTACTCCAAAAGCTATACAGATGAAAAAGCCGTTCCAATTTTAGTAAGTAAACAAGTCGATCCACAAGAAAAGTCTATGTTACTGCAAAGTGGTTTGGGTCCTAGCTCTTAGGCTTCCAGTAGTTATTTAATAACCTGATTGAGATTCCTAGATTTCCTAGGCATTTAGGGACAGTGTTGATGAAGAGGTTCATGCTAACACTAAATTCTAAATACGATTATAGGCCTCCTAACCAACATAAAATTGTGAGGACACAGGTAGATTGTAAGGCAAGTTTTGCAGAACTGAAAACCGTTGTAGAACTGTAAGATTGTTCAAGTTGGAATGGACCTCTGGAGACCATCTGTTTCTTACTCCTCTTCAAAGCAGGGCCAATTTTGAAGATTTCAAATTAGATGAGGTTGCTTAAGGCCTTTTCCAGATGAATTTTTAATTTGTCTGATGATGGAAATTCCACAACTTCTTTTGGCCCATCTTCTTTTTGGAATTTAAAGACATATTTATTCATCTGTCAAATACAAATGGAAAAAGAAGCACCATGGTAAAGCAATTACTGTAGCACATGGCAGGCTTAAGTTCAGTTCTGTCCTCTGTTGAAAGGAAGTCTTCCAAGACTATAACTATCTACAGGATATTTATTATACAATGCTGGAGGGAAGGGAGTCAATCTGATGGGAGAAGGCAAACGCTAGAAGCTGCTTAGTTTCAAATATGTCTGTTGAAGCTGTCCCATTTTAAATGATAAATAAATAAAAGCCAGAGAAAAAGAGAATCTGGAGATAGAAAAGAGTCTTTCTCCATCTCATAGTAGGTAAGATATGCCTTTGTGTAGAAAAAGAAATTTAAGTGTTCTTAGTTGTTATATGTTTGTTTAAGGATAGCTCTAATTAATGTTACCTAAAGGGAAATTGTAAGTGATAGGAGAAGTAGGTTCCATTTTAAACTGGCACAGGTGGAACCTGACTCGGCAACTTTTGCTGTTGAACTTGGGTAAAAGCTACTTTGCAATGGGGAAGGTAATATCTTTTGATTTGGTTGAGCTCAGTCAGTTGTGCTTTAAGACTGCCAAATAGGTTCAGCAGGAAAGAAAAGTTAACATATGGCTAGCTTATACCTTCCTATAGGGTGTAGAGGTGAGCTAGGTGCTAACTGCTGGACGGTTGTAAAATTAAAATTATTTAGACTAAGATTTATTTTGCAGGTACCCTGAAAAAGAGCTGGGGTCCCTATGAAATAGTGGGTGTGTATCACTCAGGCAGCAGCTGGCTTGTTCAATAGGTGTATAAGGTGCTCTCAATCTAATGAAAAATCATGGAATCATAGAATGCTTCAGGGGCCTTCAAAGATCAACTAGTCCAATCGCCTCTGCAGTGAGCAGGGACATCTTCAACTAGATCAGGTTGCCCAGAGACACATCCAACCTGATTTTGAATGTTTCCAGTGATGGGGCATGTACCACCTCTCTGGACACCCTGTGTCAAGTTTCACCACACTCACTGCAAAAAATTTCTTCCTTTTATCCGGTCTGGGTCTTCCCTCTTTTAGTTTAAAACCATCACCCATTGTCCTGTCACAAGAGGCCCCATCTTTCTTATAAGGCTCCTTTAAGTACTAGAAGGCTGTCAGATTTCTTTTTTTTTTTTTTACACTGAATAAAAGATTAAAGACACTTCTAGAATATGTCAGTGTGGGAATATCAAGGCAATATCAGCTACGGATATGCAACTACATTTGTGTTTTTTGTCTACTTGCCATCATCAAACTGCAAAAAAAAAGATACCAGCTTCAAACATTTCAGTAACAGCAACAAAAATTATCTAAGGTGTTTAAACTAGTTTTTGAGTAAGACAGTAGAGAGATTTAATCTGGACATCAAAAGGAAATCAGTTGAGTGATCTTATCTTTCCTGGGTGCAATAGAACATTCTGGTACTAGACAAGTCTGCATTTTATCAGAAGAATAGGCTTAACGGACACTGAAGTGAGATTAATTCATAATAGAAATAAGGTGCCATTGTTTTTTTAAAAATGAGGATAACAAATAATTAAAATAACCTTTCTAGGAATTCTGGATTTTCAGTCATTCAAGGTCTTTAAATCAAGATTGGATAATTTTTATGTTAGCCATGCAATTATGTGGAATTTACAGAATTCACGAAGAAATTACAGCTCAATGTCTTTTGCCAATTCTGTAAAGAAGGAGAGGCTATATAAATGGATTTAGCCAATTTTTTTTTCAAATAAACTGTCATGTTTAGCTGATTTATTTGCACCAGACTTCACCAGAAACATGGAGAAACAAATATCTCTAATCCATATTTTTTGGTTCGCTCAAATACTAGGATTGAACAACAAAGATGTCAAAGTAAGAGAAGGTAAGGTGAATCAGCAAAACAAAGAATTAACAGTTTACTTATTGGATGATGCCTCTTTGATTAAAATTCACTTTTTCCTATATTGATGTCCTGTGTTACTGAGGACCCGCTGAATTTTCCTCTCCCACAGTCATTTTGTCTTACTTGAGCTTAAATGATTTGTAACATGGTAACTGTTTCTTTCTTTCCCCCCCCCCCCAATAATGTCATTTTTTAATAATTATGTAATATTAGACCAAAAGCTAATCACTGAAACAGTGACTAGTCAAAAGAGTACTTGTCAATGATGGTAATACCAGGAATAAAACACAGGTTTAGTCGTTCCTAAATTAGGTTCCCTCTGAAGTTCAAAGCTGTAAAAATACTCTTTATTGCATGCTGTGGATTTGGACAAAAAAAAAAAAAGAAAGAAAGAAAGAAAATTAGTTATCAGACTCCTGCTTAACACAAGTGCTAATTTTAACTTTGTGAACTAAACAGCGTTTTAAGATGCATATAAAATATGAAGGAATAGATACAATCCATCAAGGGTATCTAATGCCGTAATAGCTAGTGATTCAAAGTTGTAATTAGAATATTCACCTACAGGAAATCACAAATAGCTCATATCTACTTATCAGTCTGGCATTATAATGTAGCCTCAAACACTTTTATCTTTAATAGATAGATTATCTTTAATCTTCAAAGCACCAAGGTACAGTTTATAAAAAATAGGCCTATATAGTTCCTATGATTGTTTCATAAGATTTTTAATTTACATAATTCTGAGCAGGAAATGCAACAACAATACTTGATTGGAGATATTTAAAAGGTGATAAGCATACTTCGTATCATCCAGTTCTTTAGAAAGCTGTAGCTAATGTGATTAGAGACAGTTTCAAGTATATGAAATATTAAGACTGAGGTGCTCTGCCAAGCAATGTTACAAGTTTTACAGGATGATTAGAAAGTCCATGAAGTGATTTCTGTTAATATTTGGTGATTTTTCTACTCCTACAATGACTAATTCTTATTACTGTGCATGAAGATGCTGTCTAACATACATTTTGCTACTTCCCTTGCCTTCATGGGACTGTCTTGTAGCATTTTATGAATTATACTGATACAGAAGCTCTTACTTTTGTATAATTACTTGAACATTACTATAACATACATAATGATTTGTGAAACTAGAGGTACAAAAAGAGTTATTTATACTGGAGAAATAAACTCCAAATGACTTATACTCCACTGCATTGTTATTTATCTCATCACTTGTGAGTCTTAAGAAGCAGGAGAAATGCATTTCCAAAATGTAGTTAATCATTTAAAGTCCATGTTGTGTACAACATTAAAAAAAAAAGTACCTTCAAATATCCCACTTCAGCTGGAAAAGTATTTTGTTACTAAAATCATTACTGAGGTTGAAGAGGCCACAGACTACATTGGCAATATACAACATACATTTCTCATTATTACAGTTACTTTGAAGATTTTAATAACTGTCTGACTGATTCTGTAAAGGAAAGTATGCAAATGACATGGTGAACACGTAGTGCCTTCACCACGTGAAAGATCAGGTATTACAAGCCAGGTGGAGTGTCACTTTTCTTGTCTTTTACCTATCATTATCAATTTATCTTTAATACTGGGTAAGATGAAAGTGCAGTGACAACTATGATCCCTGACTGTTAGTCTCTGTCTTGGTCTTTAGAGTAGAAAATAGTGGCTCTTTCTAGTGAAGTTATACATCTACCTGTATACACAGATACATTCCTGTTACAAGGAACGTGGTTCTCATCGTGACTAGGACTAAAGAAAGATCTGAAAAAGAAAATCAGCAACCCACAAACAGTACCAAGCCTGTTACAGAGAATACTGTACAGCAAGAGAGACCATGTGTTAGGAAGGTGAAGTAGTGGTGTAATTATTAGAAGAGAAAATATAAATTACATGTAATGAATTAAATTATAATTGATCTGAAGAGGTAATGAAGTTTGAGTTTTACAATGAAATGAAATTCAAATACTCCTTCTATAAGAATTTTAACAATGATTGTACAAGAAAGGCATTAGGGAGTCCTAATCCTATTAAATCTAATCACCACAGTGTCTGTTTCTTTGTACAGAGTAAGTTTGCACACAGGAAAATAAATTAAAGTACATTGCACTATGAAACTTTTCTCCAGACAACATGATGGGACAAATTATGCCTTTCTAAAATGCATAGGCAGTCACAATTTCTGATACAATCATGTTATTAAGAGACTTAGGTGTTACTCAAGACACATGGGGTGGGATGATCTTGATCTACTTTTCAAACTTTCTATGTAAATTTCTACAAGTCAACTGCAAGCTTCTGAGCCATAATTACCTAATCTTTCCTTGCTAGCAATATCCCCCTTCTCTCAGCTAAGAGAAAAAAATTATTTTCTTTTTTTTTTAGCCGGATAAAAGTGGGGGGAAAAAGTTTCATACAGTATTAGAATAATCTCAATTATCATCACAGGGGTCACATTAATGTCATAATATACATGATGACTGGAGTACAGGTGATAATTTTTTCCAAGCTCCTTTTCTTTCTCATTTCTATTTTCAGTTCCAGTTTCCATTTCCCAATCTGGTAATGAAAAAAGAAAAGGAAAGCCATCATCCAAGCTCAAATGGATCAGACAGATGAAAAAATGTTCCCTGTGATTATTGAAGCCGGTGAGATATGAGAGAAGAAAACTATAAGGAGAAAGAGAATGGAGAGAGGAGAGCTAGAGGAGGATGGAGAGTTCAGTGACGCTGCAGCTTTTTAAAATCTTTGTAATTTCTCACAGTGGGCTTTTGTGGGACTATGACCAAGTCTCTGATATTGGGTATATGAAGTCATGAAAATTTGAAAAGTGGTTTTAATCCCTTTCCCTCATCTCTGAATCATGAATTTGGC
Organism: Bucorvus abyssinicus; assembly: GCA_009769605.1. Lineage (NCBI taxonomy): Eukaryota > Metazoa > Chordata > Aves > Bucerotiformes > Bucorvidae > Bucorvus > Bucorvus abyssinicus. Next base: position 16,347,147 of record CM020063.1, read on the forward strand.
TGATTTTATTTTCTCCAGTATGAATGTGTTCTTTTCTAAATACGATGTTCTTAAAACAGCTCTATGTAGTGTGATCTTAATCCTGCATTTATTTAGGCACCAGCTCCATTGAACTTGATGCAAGCGTAGTTCATGGGTGCTTCACAAAAACCACTATGAACATCAGGAAAATTTTTTCCTAAGCAGTCAGGTATATTAGCTGTTTTATTATTTTTATTTTTGTCCCTACTCTGAAGTGTCAGGAATATTCTGTCCCCTGAAAATGGGATACTGCATTTACTGTACAGAATGAATATACTGATTTGGTATGACAAGTCCTATATCATGTCAAAGGTAATATTTCATTTATCTTTTTCTTGGAGAATTTATCTTTTGCTACTGGTGCTGACTGAGTTGTATAAGAGTAGGACTAGGTAAGTCATCCCTGCAGGAACTGTAAGCCTTAATATTTGCATGGAATACGAAAGAGCATTTAGTATAAAGATGTCTCTACTGAAATAACTATTATAAACGAAATGTATTTGGTGTGATGATCACAAGTACAGCTCTTTTTAAGTCATTTTCCCTTGAGAAGATACATCTTATATGGCTGGGATTAGTCCTATCTTTGGCTTTACATGGGGTCTTCAAAGTTTTTGGAAAAAAAGAACCTAAGAATAAAATTATAATTAACTTTGTATTCAATCTCTTTGTAAGAAATGTCATAAATATGGATCATTGTAAGTGCATGTGACTTTTGTAGGGTTGAAATTATCTTACAGTGGTGAGGTTCAGTTGGGGGGAAAAAATGTAAACTGATAGTGTGTATGAGTAGGATATGTCTGGATCAGCCTGTGAAAGCCAAGTTCTGCTTATCAAAGAGAGATAACACTAGACACATCTGATGACTTTGATAAAATAAGACCATGTTAGACAGGGGAAATGAAGTAGATGTAATCTATCTGGAATTCAATAAAGCATTTGATGTGGCAATCATTATTTAAAAGGGAGGAGATAGGGATTAGTGCATGAATTGTATGGGAGATAAGGGATGGGCTAGAGCAGACGGAGCAACTGATTGTGCTGGAAGATAAAGAAAGAGATTACTAGTGAAACATGAGAATGGTGCATGGGACTGAGCTGCCTTTTGAACAGCTTGGAAAGTAAAAATGTGCAAATGAAATTTACAGAGATTTACAGAGATTTAGGAGAATTCCTCTCCTAAGATAAAAAAAAAAAATAAAAGAAGAAAGAAAAAGAAGACAGAAAATGTGAACATAGAATCATAGAATCGTTTTGGCTGGAAAAGACCTTCAAGATCATCGAGTCCAGCTATTAACCCAGCACTGCCAAGTCACCACTAAACCATGTCTCGAAGTGCCATACCTAGACATCTTTTAAATTCCTCCAGGAATGGTGACTCAATTATTTTCCCCAGGCAGCCTGTTCCAACGATTCACAGCCCTTTCTGGTGAAGAATTTTTTCCTAATGTCTCATCTAAACTTCCACTGGGGCAACTTGAGCCTATTCATTCACATCCTATCACTTGTTACTAGGGAGAAGAGACAAACCTCCATCTCACTACAATCTCCTTTCCTGTGGTTTTACATAGTGATAAGGTCTCTGCTCAGCCTCCTTTTCCACAGACTAAACAGCCCCAGTTCCCTCAGATGTCCCTCAGTTGTCCCTCAGACTCATCTTACATCATACCAGGATGACCTGCTCCTGTGCCTTAAACCTTTCCTTCGTGAAGGATGTCCAGCCTTACTGGACAGCTTTGCCCTTCAGGACTGCCTCCCAAGGGACCCTGCCAAACAGTCTCCTAAACAGGCCAAAGTCTATTCTCTGGAAGTCCAAGGTGGCAGTTCTACTGACCCCACCTCCTTACTTTCTCAAGAATTGAAAACTCTACCATCTCATGGTCACTCAAGGTCCAACCTTCACATCACCCACAAGTCCTTCTCTGTTCACAAAGAGCAGGCCCAGCAGGGAGCCTTGCCTAGCTGGCTCCCTCACCAGCTGCGTCAGGAAGTTGTCTTCCACACACTCCAGGATCCTCCTGGACTGTCTCCTTTCTGTTGTGTTGTTTTCCCAGTAGACATCTGGGAAGTTGAAGTCCCCCACAACACCAAGTGCTGGTGACTGTGACACTTCTCCCAGCTGCTTATAGAATATTTCTTCTACCTCTTCATCCTGGTTGGGTGGTCTACAACAGACTATTAATATCACCATGCTGTCTGTCTAGTTGGCCTTTCCCCCTGATTCTTACCCATAAACATGCAATCCTAATGTCACCATCATAGAATCATAGAATCATAGAATTGTTTAGGTTGGAAAAGGCCATTAAGGTCATCAAGTCCAACCATTAACCTTGCACTGCCAAGTGATTTAGGCAGTTAAAGCACTCCCTAACAGAGAGGGCTATCCCAATGTCTCTCCTTTGCCAATCTCTTCTGAAGAGTTTATAGCCATCCATTGCATCACTCCATTTATACGTGTGATCCCACCACGGTTTCATGATAGAACAATTTCATCTGCCTCTTCATCCTGGTTGAGCAATCTATAATAAACACCCACCATGATATCCATCTAGTTGGCCTTTCTCTTGATTCTTATGCATAAACACTCAACCCTATCATCACCATCATTAAGCTTAAGACTATCAAAACACTTCCTAACATATAGGGCCACTTTACCACATGTCCTTCCTTGCCTACCCCTTCTGAAGAGTCTGTAGTCATCTGATGCAACACTTCAGTTGTGTGAATCATTCCACCATGTTTCTGTGCTGTCAGCTATATCATGGTTTTCCCATTGTACAATGGCTTCCAGCTCTTCCTGTTTGTTGCCCATGCTGTGGGCATTGGTGTAGATGCACTTCCATTGGGCTAAGGATACCATCAACTTTCTCCATGAAAGAATGCCTAGTTCTTACCATTTCCAGTCACATCCACATTTTCTAGCCCATCTATATTCCTTGTGTCTTTGCTATTGCACGGCGCTCCATCCCCTGCCTCCACTGAGATGGGAGACTGAAGTGCTGACTAATGTGCTGCCCCCAGGTTTATGTCTAGTGAGCCTGGTTTCACTGCTTTCACCCTTTGGATCTAGCAGGGAGGCAGCAGACTTCCTTATGAATTGGGTCTGTTCTGCATATTGGGTCTTCTGTTCCCTTTGGAATTGTTTAAAAGTCGTGTAGATGTGGTGCTGAGAGACATGGTTTAGGGACCCGAGCAGTGCAGCGTGCACAGTTGGACTCAATGATCTTAAAGGTCTCTTCCAACTAGGCGATTCTATGGTTCTATGACAAGGACCTGCCTATTTTTCTGTATGAAAGCAGTATTGATACAGGGTGTAAGCCAACTTAACCTTGGTGATGCTTCCAAGCTAGAAGAACTGTTGTCTTCATTAATGTTTTGTTCCATTTGCAGACTCTCATGCCTGTTGTGCAAGGGAAGGTGGGGTTGTTGCTGAGGCAACACACCGGCTGCACCAGGCAGGAACTTGTTGCTATAGGCCCCCCTCCTTCAAGTCACTATGTTCAGTCAGGTGGTGAAAGGATAGCAAACCCTCCATATTATAACTGAATACCACTAAAATAATGTTAAAAGTCCTTGAAAATCTTTGCAGGTTTTAGTGATAAAAATAGGATTCTCTTTTAAAGTACAAAGCAAAAGGATTTAGGAATTAGTAGAATTTCTGTTGCAAGCTTAATTTTTTCATTCTCAAACAGCAAGGGGAATTGCTCTGAGGGAGCTCTTAAGAGCTAAGGAGGTGTGTTTCACCTAACTGTAACCACCTACAGACCAATATATGTCCAAGATATACGGAAAGTATTATATAGTTCCAGCAAAGCAGGATTGGTGGCTTAGGACATGGCACACCCTCTGTGGTGGCTGCCATCAAGGTCTGCCCAGTGGAGGACATGGAGAGAAACAGGGACTGTAGAAAGTATGAGCTATCAGCAAAGACTAAATGGATTAGGACTGTCATGAGTAAGGATACCAAGATCAAGGGTGGAAGGTACTTACACTTTACTGTTTTTCTGTAAGAGGCTGCTGAGAAGGGGCATAATCTTGAGAGAGCTGGAAATATCTATGACGATAAATCAGCAATTACCTATTAGAAATGATGTATTGATTCTGATACTGCTATTCTGGAGACTTTCTTGAGGCCACATTGAATGTTGATGCCTAAAACTTTTTCAACAAAACAGATAAAAGCAGGAACATTGACTTTGATTGACTCTCAGGTTCTTAAAAGTCCCTGTGAAGAAACAGATTTGACATCTGTACATCTGTTTAAAAGGATATTGCATTTCAGAAGGACCATGCCGAGAGAGGCTGGAAAAGAGAAGAGGTAGTGAAGCTCCATCTAGACTGAAACGCCAAAAAGTCTCCCACCACGTAGCAGGATGAGAATAGATGAGAGACAAGAGCACTGCAGAATATTTGCAAAGCTTTGTAACTTTTGTCTTTTTTTTTTTAGAGTGAACACATGCTCAAACTAAAATCCGTTTGCTGAATTTTATTCTTAAGTTTCCTGATGTATTTCTCCAGAAAGTCACAACTATCGCATTGTAGATGAGCTCTGTGGGATACCATTTTATGAGGAATTCCCAGACAGTACTTACTGGGTCAATTTGTAACACCACTCAGATTGTGTTCATAAATAATACATCACCAGATCATAGTTATAGTTTTCCTTAATTCATTTCCCACTTGTGTGAATGCTATTGGCACATCCTGGTGAAGCCATGTAATCCCAGTGTTTGGTTGACAAAAGATCTCTACAGTAGCTTGAATCAGTCCTTCCAAAGTACACGAACTATGATGAATCATTAACTAATTCTGCAACATGAGTCTAAGAGGGCCATCTTTGGATGGTTCTGCCTTCTATCAGAATCAGGTTCTGCTAGGGCAGTAGAGTTCTGCCCAGAAGAGAGAAAACTACAACTTGTGTTAGACAATGAAATTACAGCAGTTGTTGTATCCTGGTTATTGATTCTGGTTTAACTGTGAGAAAGAAAATGCAGAATCAAAATATGAATTGTGTTAAATATAGTTGTGAACATTGGCATAGTTTTCGTTAACAAATCTGGTGAGAAATGAAGAAACCTCTCCCCTCCCTGAGATTTAGAAACTGTGCAAAGTACAAGACAGTGGAATCGAGGTGCTTGTCAGCATTTTGGTTGTGCTCAGGAGCAAGCTAATTCAATTTGGTGCCAGCAGCAGGCATGACCATGAACATCCTGATACCTGTGCAGAGTTCCTGTACAAGCGCCAGTGCCTCTGTGTGAGGCCAGAACTGTGCTCTGAGCTGAGGAGATGTAACTGATGGGAGGTCAGTGCAGATCAGAGCAGATTGGATGTGCTCCCATTCCAGGTGGTGTAATGAGGCAGGTCCAAAAATAAGGTTTAAATGTTTAATTCAGTTCAGATTTTCTGTTAAGCCACATAAATCCTGAGAAGTTAACTTGCATGTGTTTGTTTGATTATATTAAAGGTGCTAACGGTACTACTAATCATCTTGCCAACAGCTATACACAATTGCCATTCCAGACAGTGCTCCACTCTAACTGCAGGATTATGCTGTTGGACTGTTTACTATTGATTCCTTTCTCCATGTACACTCTTTAAACAGGAAGCAGATATGAAAGTAATCCTATTAGAACTGATGTGTACATGTAAGACACCAATTCTTAGCTAGTTCAATCCTGAATATTTTTAGCCACTCCTGTAGGTCTACAGAATAAATTCATCTGAAAAGCTGACTGAGTGGTTTGAATTTGCTGGGGCTTAATCTGTGTACCTCTGATTTTAGTACCTCATCACAGAAACCTTTCTGATCTCAGACTGTTTGAGAGTATCTGCCACTTACCGGTCAATCCTAGTTTTAAGAAAAGTCTGGTTCCTCCCACAGGAGGTGTTCATTTGCCTTCTGATTTTTTTGACTCAAGAGATGAATCTTCAACTCCCTGATTTTTCAATTTTCACTGAATTTTTTATAGATTCCACAGGGATGGCACTTACAGACTTCACTTAGCTAATATATTCAAGTAGCATTTTCATTTCACTTCACATTGCCATTTGTTTCCATTTCCATCTCGTTTAAATCTTTTTTTTTAGACCACTTACATTTAATGTGATTGTAATAATAAAATAGCTTTGCTTCAGGAGTGTAAATTATATATGAAACTCGTGTAAGCTCAATCTCTCAAAAATACAGATTTTAATAGAATAAAACTGAATATCGAATGCTGAGGATGGATGTTTTATGGTGAATTCTGGCTCCATGCGAACTGAAATTGAACAAGTCATCGTCCTCTTTAATTTTGATAAAAATGCTGTTTATTTAATATAAATGATCATTTGACTGAGTATTAGCAGGTCATACCTTTTGTCTCAATTGCATACTCTAAAGAATTTAAAAGATGGCTAAATAACAGACTTTAATCCCTCCATTTTCTTTTCCTAATGACAGAGAAAAAGTATGTCTCTCCTTCGAATGTTTTAAAAAAATTAACCCGAAGTACTTTTGCTATCTTGAAGCTCTTTTTATAGCAGTCATTACTGGTTACATTTATCAAGATTATGTATATTTTTAATGTACATTTTATACAACCTTTCTTTTTTTAATATTCGATAGATCCATTATATAACAGAGCAACATGCTACTCCGATAATTTCTGTTTCAGGGGTAAAAATCAGAGTTTTAAAAACTCTCCTGGAAAAATCTAAGGTGGTTTTAATCAACCTCAGTGTGCTGAAGAATTATTTGAAAGCATTATTAAAGCATCTTCTCATTCACAGTGTTACATCTCTTAGAGAATGCATCTGTTCTCCAGGCCCTCTGTGCACATTCATAGCCAGAAAAAAAACCTCGTGATTTGAAAGCAGAGATAAAAGCTATTCCATCAGAATGAAATAATAAGGGAATCTAGGAGAAAGAGGAGGTAGGGTTCAATGGGCTCTGTACATCTGAACAAGCATTATCTCCACAGGAGGATCAGTGGTGAGACTTCCTTAGATAAGAAAGATCTGAAGGTGGCTTTTTTATCCAGAACTGAGATGAGGGAGCCATCATCTTTGCTGGTTTTATAAAGTATTCAGATGATGCTTGTTGTACTTTTAGTTTCTTTTAGTCTAGGGATCTCTTTTAACTAAGATTTATTTTTGTAGATGAAAGCTCTCAGTCACTAAGGGGAGATACTTCAGGTAAAACAGCATCTGCATTCTGAAGCACTGCTCACACTTTTGCTGCCTAGGAGTGTTGTAAAAAATCTGAGCATAAATGTTTGCAAAACCTAAGAACACAAGGAAATGGCATGCTTGGAAAAGACAGCAAATGCCAGTGTATGTGCATAACACAGAATACATACACTGAAGATTCATTTGATTATTAAACAAAATCAGAACTTTGAAAATTCCATTTTTCTTTTTAAATTCTGGAAAACAGGAGAGTTGAGCATGCCTAAAACTTACCACTGCTATGTGAACATTATCTTCCCCCAAAACCTCTCTTCATCCTTTCCTATGACACATCTGCAACTCTTCCCCTTCCTTGTCTTTCCATGACTTGTCTATGTGAAATTACTACTCAAGGCAGAGAAAAGACAGAGCTGAACAGAATAATCTATTGTTCAGCCTGGACCAGACAGGCTTAGCTGGGCTTCCTCACTTCACAGTCTGCTATGAAGTTTCTGACCCTTGACTTTTAGATCACTTTATTTATAGGGCCCTTTAAGATCTCCAAAAATTGCATTTCTGCTTCTCACATCTGTGGATGCTGTTTACAACTTGGCACATTACAGGATGGGGCAGAGGTTACCTGTAGCACTACCTGAAAGTTTCTCTGTCTGAATAAAATCGCATACCTGGTAACACCCTAGTGAGATGAGTCCATTTTCCTACGCAATAGTCACTATCAACAACGGTTCTTGCGTCTTAGCATGTTTGATGATGTTGCATAATTTGCATTTTGCGAAGTTTTCTTATAGAAGTGCCCTGTGTGGTAAATGGAGATTTTGCAGCTGTGAATAAATAGGATTAAATATTTTTATAACAATAATATAAACGGGTGACTAGAATGAAGTGACAGATCACCAAAAAAGAATCATCATGATACAAGAGAGTAATTTTCTATGTTCTTGACTGCCAAGCACAAACACTTTCCAGAAACCTCTTTTGTTCATTTTAAGCCCCAATATTACTGATAAAGTAGTTCTGCTTTTTTCTGTTCTCTCCCTCTTCTTCCTCCAGTTTAGGTCCTCTTCTGTTACTTTAAAGATTCTTAGGCAAAACTAGCACGTGTTTTTATTTGAGGTTACTTGAGTTTTATTACTTTAGGAGAAATGGTAGTACAGTACCTTTAAACTGTACTTAAATATTGTGTCTTACCTTGGTTCTTCCGTTTAATAGATTGCGTGTGAACATTGTTTTATGTTATTCCTAACAAGCTGTCTGCAGTATGCACAGCTGAGGCAGCTGTTCCCAACTTTCTCTTTCAGAACATATTTTTCTATGGCTAGCAGGAGGAAAATGATAAAATTTGGCTCAGGGCTGCCTGATTATAGCTCATTGTGAGTGCAGTCTCTGCTGATAATTTACGGTATAAATTGTTCTCTTAAGACCTTATGCAGCCAGATTTGCTTATACTTATTTGATCTGGGTAATGCCACTTTGTTAGACTAATGCCAGGTGTTTTATATCTGTTGCTATCATGTTGTTGCTGCTATCAATTCAGCTTGCTGAAATAAGACCTTATCTGATCTGGAGTTCCTGGCTGGAGTCCTGCACTATGGGAGGATGGGTAAGCAAAATAAGGGACTACCTGAAAAAAAAGATCTCACTACTCTACAAAGATTTGCAGTGCTGTGGAAAGACTATGGAAAATTTCATTTCTTCATAGATGATATTCCGTATGAAAGGGAAGGCAGAGAAACTGCCGAACAGCAACGAAGAGTGTGGAAATCCTAAATATACTGTGCAATACTGTGGGAATTCAGCCTGCCTATCTTTTGGCACTAGAGGAGGGAGGTTGCTCTTATTAAGCTTCCTGGGAAGAAGAAAAGTTATTCAGAGAGGGTTTCAGAGAGCTTCTACTAACGTGTTGCCCATATGCCTGCAAGTCAAGCCTAGTCTCCCGAGTTCTCTAATATTAGTCAGTATGAACACTGTTCTTTAAATATCCCTTTTTGCTGTTGAATTTTCAGTGAAGGAAAGCATGCCCACGAGAAGTAGCACATTCCCATGCGGACTGCAGAACACATTACATCTAATAATTATTTTTCTGCTGCTTGTGTAAAGTGTTCTTAACCTATGCCCTTTCATTATTAACGGTTAAACCAAGCCACTGGTGTAGAAAGAGCTGTAATTGCTGAGATAGATAGCTTGGCAGGAGACTCTTGATTTAAATAAAATCTCATGTACTTGAAAATATCTTTCTTGACTTTTTAACTCAATCATCTGCACTAATATGAGAGAAGTCCCATTATTGCACAGCATTGAAGTCCAAGGGGTTTTGGCAGAGGTATTACAGAAAATGTGGGTGAATATGTAAGCCTTAATCTGCTGAGCCACACAGTTTACTGTATCAAGTCTCTAGTGAGTTCCCTAATGGATATTTCATTCATCAGTGCCTCCCTAGTCCCTAATGAATCATTTAATTGTCTAAGATAAATGGCTGTTTAAGAGACACTATTTATGGCAGTATAGTATTTAACTCACTCTTTCACGGGCACCCCCTTGCCGTGGGGAAAGAGCTTGCGTGCCCTTGCGAAGTTGAGAGCTATGCTGGTGGTGGCATATGCCTCCGGTAGGGTCTCCCAAGCCTGACAGGTCTCAACTGAAGGGTCAGACAAAGTGTGTCCACGGGCAGGATGGGCTCACTAGCCTTTGGGCAACCATCCTAGGAGAAGGACAACTCTAACTCCAAAGCCGGGCAGATGGAGCTTGTTTAGCCCTGTAAGGCCATCCATCTAAGAGAAGGATACTCTAACCAAACCTACGACCTGAGGACTTTGCTGTCACCGTCCAAGCTCGCTAGGCCCTGGCAGATGAACCTCAGGTGTAAAGGGTGGGGCCAGTCTCGCGCACGCTGCGCCTCACCTAAAAAATCCACCGCGCAGGCTTGAAGGGTGTACTCACGTTTGCAAAGCCCTGTAGCGACAGGCAAGGGACGAAACGGCAGGTGGAAAGATGTCACTGGAAGCCGCAGACCCAACCCTGCATGCAGGCGGTTCAGGACATTGGTCGCTTGAGACTGACCCGGGAGATGACAGTCTCGTTCGGCAGCATCCTGAATGACCAAGCAGCCTTTTTCAAGGAGAGCACTGCTTGCTCCACATGGTGAGGGGCCTAGAAAAGGTGGCCTAACCAAAGCTCATCTCCCTTCCAATCCGGTTGGCTAGCCGCGGCCAACAGGCATCTTCTGTTGCGGTCAACCAAAGACAAAGAGACAAAGGCATACACCTGCCTCCAAAGGTGTGTCCAGATTGATGCTCGCATGTTGGAACATCAGAACCATGCTCGATACAGCAGACAGTGGGCGTCCTGAACGCCGTTCTGCTATAATTGCTCACGAACTGTCACGACTCAACATCGACATTGCTGCTCTCAGTGAAGTTCGCCTTCATGAGGAAGGCAGCCTTCAAGAACATGGTGCCGGCTACACACTGTATTGGTCAGGCAAACCCAAAACCGAAAGTCATCATTCCGGAGTTGGCTTCATGATTAAAAACTCCATCGCCTCTAAATTTGAAAATTTGCCAACAGGTCATTCCGATCACATTATCTCCTTACGCCTCCCGCTACACAACAAGCAACATGTTGCTCTCTTCAGCATATATGCCCCAACTCTCCAAGCTGACCCTACAGAAAAAGACAAATTCTACACCGATCTGCGCCGCCTTACTCAAAAGGTTCCTGCGGATGATAAGATCATAATCCTTGGTGACTTCAACGCCCGAGTAGGTAAGAACTCTGAAGCCTGGAAAGGAGTACTAGGCAAGCATGGAGTTGGAAACTGCAATGACAACGGTCGCCTCTGGCTAGAGTTTTGTGCTGAGCAGCAGCTTACCATCACCTACACTATCTTCCAGCAGAAAGACAGCCTGAAGACAACCTGGATGCATCCTCGATCTAAACACTGGCACCTCATTGACTATATCTTAGTGCGCCAGAGAAATGTTCGCGATGTCTGTCACACCCGAGTGATGCCTAGTGCAGAATGGCAAACAGACCACCGCCTTGTGTGCTGCAAACTTAACCTCCACTTTAAGCCCAAACCTAAGAGGGGCGGCATTCTGAGGAGGAGGCTCCAAGTTAACAATCTTCAAACAGCTGCAATGAGAGACAGCTTCCAGGCAAACCTTCAAACTAGGCTTGAAGACTGTCCCATAGACTCTTCTCCTGAAGCTCTTTGGCAACATATTAAAAATAGCATCCTGCAGTCCTCCGAAGAATTCTTAGGGTTCTCCACAAAGAAGAACAAAGACTGCTTTGATGAAAACAATCCAGAGATCCAGGAATTGCTGGCAAAGAAGAGATCTGCTCACCAAGCACACCTCGCTCAGCCATCTTGCCATGCAAGAAAAGCAGCCTTTCGTCTTGCATGCAGTAAACTCCAACAGAAACTTCGAGACATCCAAAACAAGTGGTGGCTCAACCTAGCAGAAAAGACTCAACTATGCGCAGATTTGGGTGACCACAGAGGATTCTATGAGGCTCTGAAAGCAGTGTACGGACCCACACACCAAGTTCAAAGCCCCCGACTCAGCGCAGATGGCCAAACGCTTCTCACAGGTAAAACCTCCATCCTGAATCGATGGTCTGAACACTTTCAAACTCTCTTCAGTGCCAACCGTGTAGTCCAAGACTCAGGAATCCAGCTCATCCCAAAACAAATGGTGAAAAATGAATTGGATATAGCCCCTACTATGGGAGAGACCTTTAAGGCCATACAGCAGATGAAAACCGGCAAGGCAGCTGGGGTCGACGGAATCCCGCCTCAAATCTGGAAACATGGAGGCCAAACGCTCCATGCTAAATTTCACGAGCTAGTTGTGCGCTGTTGGGAACAAGGCGAACTACCACCAGATCTCCGTGATGCAATCATCATCACCCTGTACAAGAAAAAGGAGTAAAGTCAGACTGCTCAAACTACCGAGGCATAACTCTGCTCTCCATTGCTGGAAAAATCCTCGCAAGAATACTATTGAACAGATTGGTACCCGCTATCGCAGAAGAACTTCTACCTGAAAGTCAGTGTGGCTTCAGAGCCAACAGAAGTACCACAGACATGGTATTCGTTCTTAGACAACTGCAAGAGAAGTGTAGGGAACAGAACAAGGGTCTCTATGTAACTTCCGTTGATCTCACCAAAGCCTTTGACACTGTGAGCAGAAAAGGTCTGTGGCAGATCTTGGAACGATTAGGATGTCCCCCCAAGTTCCTCAAAATGATTATCCTGTTACATGAGGGGCAGCACGGCCAAGTCAGATATGGCGATGCACTCTCTGAGCCCTTCCCAATAGCCAATGGTGTGAAACAAGGTTGCGTTCTCGCACCCACTTTATTCACAGTTTTCTTCAGCATGATGCTCCAAAGGGCCACGGCAGACCTCGACGAACAAGACGGCATTTATATCCGATATCGTACCGATGGGAGCCTTTTCAACCTAAGGCGACTGAAGGCCCACACCAAGACCCTGAATCACCTTGTCCACGAGCTGCTTTTTGCTGACGATGCCGCCCTTGTTGCCCACACAGAAGCAGCTCTGCAGCGCTTAACATCCTGCTTTGCAGAGGCGGCTGAGCTTTTTGGGCTGGAAGTCAGCTTGAAGAAGACAGTAGTTCTCTACCAACCAGCACCACAAGATGATTACCATCATCCCCACATCACCATTGGCGAGTCAGAGCTTCAGTCAGTCCAGCAGTTCAGCTCTCTGGGTAGCATCATCTCCTCAGATGCCACGATCGACAAAGAGATAGACAACAGAATAGCAAAGGCAAACAGAGCTTTTGGAAAACTCCATAAAAGAGTCTGGTGCAATAAACACCTGAAGAAAAGTACAAAGATCAGTGTCTACAGAGCCGTGGTACTGCCTACTCTTCTGTACGGGTCTGAATCATGGGTCATCTACCGCCACCATCTGCGACTCCTCGAACGCTTCCATCAGCGCTGCCTCCGCACAATCCTAAACATCCACTGGACTGACTACGTGACTAACGTTGCTGTCCTTGAACAGGCAGATGTTACCAGTATGGAGGCCATGTTGCTGAAAACGCAGCTGCATTGGGCAGGGCACGTCTCCAGGATGGCGGATCACCGCCTCCCTAAGATCGTGTTCTATGGTGAACTTGCCACCGGCTGCCGCAAGAGAAGAGCTCCAAAGAGGAGATATAAGGACTCCCTGAAACAACACCTCAGCCTAGGCCATATTGACCACCATCAGTGGTCCACCCTGGCCTCCAATCGGGAGATTTGGAGACACACCATACATAACGCTGCTGTCTCCTTTGAGAGCACGCGTAGAATCAGTCTCGAGGAGAAAAGACAGCGCAGAAAGAACCGTGCCTCGACTATACCACCCAAGGAGACCCTCCGGTGTGCTCTTTGCAACCGGTCTTGCCTATCCCGCATTGGCCTTTTCAGCCATCAACGCGCTTGCAATAAGCGTGGGCAAAGCCCTTCCCAAATCTTCGTCCGCGAAGCCAAGCCATGACCCTAATGAAAGGGTTAGTATTCATTCAGAATAACCATCATGTCTGAATAAATTCAGATGTGAAAGTAAATGAGATTACCTGCAAAGTACTTGATTCACAATTGCACATATACAGTTTCCACTACTACCATCAAGAAATTATTGTGTCATTTATTACTTCAATAGGCATGCAGTTAGGTGGGGGAAAAAGGGAAAAATAAGGTATTTTTCTATGAAAAAACCCAAACCGCAATATGTAATCAGATCCTCAGTTCTTAAAAAAACATCTGGAATGCACAGCACCAAGTGACCACCCATCAGCTCTGTAAAGCTATGGTTTACTTATGAAAAATGAATTATCTAATGTTTCATTGCTAATAACTCAGCAGAAACAATCTCTTAACAAAATGTGTGTTTCTATTAGACCATGGCTTACTAATAGTTATGCTGGGAAAACTGGGCTTAGTTGTACCTTCCCTTATTTTGTACTTAATGTGATGAGCCATGAAGGTCAAAACAATGAAGGTCTTGCTGAGTCACTAACATATTTATAATGGTTTCTAGGTTCAAAAGAAGTACAGAATGCTGTAGAGACCTATGGGTTATCAACACCGAAACACGAGAGAAAGCCAGTGACAGTTTATGAAAGATGCAGAAAAATAGTTAAAGCAAAATTGAGTTGCCTCTCTAGCATTATCTCACACATATGAAATGGCTTTAGTTTATTTCCAGAATAATTCACGTGGTTGAGGCCCCTCTTATTGTGAAGATTTGAGCAGACAGAAACTTAATGTTGTTGAACCAATCTAAAAACTTTTCCTGAGTGTCCATGCATAAACAGACTTAAAGGACTTAACTATGGCCAAGGGCTGGTTGTGTAATTCTCCCTGCTAAATGTGATCTAGCTTTGATACTTGTTGTGATATTCTGCTGGGACTCCATCAAATACTGTTTCAGATTTACTCCACAAGGCCCCATCCAATAAGTATTTCACAAATGACATCCTGTTCTGGACAGGTAAGCAAACTGTGATAGTACTCTGTAGTAGCGTATTACTTCCCCAGCTCATAAACTGCAGTATATTCTCTTTCACGGCTTTATGGTGTTATACAAAAACCAAAAGTTAGAGTAAAGCTGGCTGTAGTTATCAAGATGCTGGATTTGTGTTTATAGCACAGGCTTTAGCCACACAGAAAATAGAGCAAATACAATCTGTACACTACAAAGTTGTGAAACAGAGATAGTAGCACTTTATTCGCTCACACACTTAGAGATATATATACATATGTGTGTATACACGTACATATATATCTGTGTACAGCTCTAGGGTTTCTGGTTTTGACTGTGATTGTCAATTAATGCTGTAGCACTATAGCACAGTAATTACAGTTGTGACATTGCTGGAAACAGACACAAGTTTTGCACTGAGTCTGCAAGGCCTTGGTGCTGAGGGTTGTGATTCTTGCTTCATTTGAGCTTGTCTTAACCTTCCTGAAGCTTTATTTGTACTTGATTTAGCTGTAACAGCAATTTGACTAATGGCTATTTCTAATTTATTTTTCTTTTCTTCATCTAATGTAGCCGTGTTTTTATCTAGATAGTATTAAGCAACATATTCTGCACAGAAAAAGAGATGCGTAAGACTCGTATAAAGATATACCAATGGAGAAACACAGGCATGGTATGGTATCTGAGGCCTTGAGAAGTGGAGGCAGAGGATGCAATACACAGACAAGGGGCACAAACTGGCAGTGGAAATATCTTGGCTATCTTGTCTCACCAGTGGTCAGAATAGGGTTAGGAGAAACTGAACAAAGAATGTATAAAAGCAGCTACAGAAAAAACACTATATGTAATAAATTTGAAGTAACGTGGACTTGCAGACCAATGAAGAAAGACCAAGTTGCAAAAAACCTGTTAGCAATGATAATAATTTTCCCAGGTAGACCATAGACTGAGGAAGAGGAGACCATCGATATCAACAGCACACACCTCTGGGCAAAGAACACAGAATGGTGATACACTCCATCACCGCCACCAAATGTACACTGTCAACACTGGGGCTCTAAGAGACAATGAAAGAGCATGCGTAACATGAAAGAGAGGTTTAGACACCAGAAAGCCATTGTGTGTATTCTGTATATTAATTTTAATTGTATTCTTTTGAAACTTATTTTCTGTAACAATTTTCTTTATTTTAATTTATTTTCCCATTTAAAATAGATTTACAATAATAACATCTTGTTGATTATATTGTCAAGATTACATTTATGCTAGCAATAATTTCCTAGCTTTACCTGTTAGGCATGTTTTTTCTTTACCCTTCACAATCTCACAATCCTTTTAAAATAGGCTAGAAGAATTGAAACAGGTTTTGATGTAACATTGCATACTGAGCTGTCAAAATCTGAGCAGGTTAACTTGGATGTTCTTGAGTAGCCAAACGGAAAATTAGGGTACATCCTAAGCATATCGAATTGTGATTGGCCACCAGGGGAACAGATTTGATTTTTGCAAAGCGGGAGTTCATTCTTGGTTCACTCTTGAGCTAAAAGTTGAGTATGCATTAGCAGATTTGATTTTCATGGTGAATGAATCTTGAGTGCTATGAAAACTAAGCTGTTCTTTGAGTGACCTGAACACCCTGACAGTTTTGTAAAATCACAATCTGCTGTTTTAGTCAAGATATTTACTGTAAGGGATAATAGACTTCCTAAATTGGGAATTCAGGATCTAAAGTCACAAAAGTTAATTCTGGAAGAGGAGAAGACTGTAATACAAAGGTCAGCAAGTATCTGCAACAGAAATTGTGTGTCTTCCAAGTAATAGCATCATAAATTTAACATGGTGGTTAGTGGAGGAGACAGGTATTCCTTGATGTTAGCGACATAAGTTGATGCACAGATGGAGGGTCTAGACAACCTGGATGCACTACTACTGTTGTTAAGATTTAAAGTCTCATTAGGAATTCAAACCAGAATGAGAGTTTTGTACCCACATGGCATGGGCAAAATAGCCTGGATGCTTCTCAGAGCAGATTCTTGGTCAGAAATGATCAGGACTAGAAAGAGGCATTGACTTGGAATTGATCAGACCAGACCAGTACAGATATAAGGTGTTTTAACATGCTTGGGAACTACTTTGAATTGGTGGATTAATTTGTACAAAAATTATTCAGGGAAGAGCATGCACTTTTTTGGACCAATGCTGGTTTTTTGGATTTGTTTTTGGTTGGTTGTTTCTTTGTTTGTTTCTTACAAATTGCTTTAAATTAGATGTTCGGTCATAGTATTTCCTCTGCTGTTAATTACTGAATGTAAGTTTGCACATAAATTTTCCAATATTACAGGAATTTACAGGGAAAAGTGAATTTATGAGAGAAGTACTCATTCAATAAGAATGTAGTATTTCTTTTTCACTTTAATTTATTGAATAAAAATGTATTATTAATACGTTCCTTCAATTTCTTATCCATTTAGTTCCTTTAACTGCATGAATCAATTCCTTTTATTTTCCATTTCGCTCTTATTTGCATAATATATGCTTTGTTATTAAAACTGTTGAAATAGTCAAGTCTAAATCAACTGTCCTTATCACACAATAATCTATTAGTAACTCTATTAGAAAGTGAGTCTTAAGCGAATCTACTCTTTTTATTCATTAATTAAATAAGATCTTGCTGGAATTCTTGTCCATCAAGCTAAGTAGCAACATCTGAAGCATGGGACTATAAACAACCAGGATTCACTTGACTAAGTAGAGATTTATCCAAATTTCATACAATATCTATGAAAGTCAAATCAATTCTCAATTTTAAAATACAAAAGGCTAAGCAACAGTAGCAATTATGTGCCCACCTTCTGATAGATTTTTACTTGTTATGAGAGCCTGGGGCCAGATTTATTGAAGTACTCAAGTACCTAAGAAACAATTAAGTAATGAGATTTTTCAA
This sequence comes from Bucorvus abyssinicus, assembly GCA_009769605.1. Taxonomy (NCBI): domain Eukaryota; kingdom Metazoa; phylum Chordata; class Aves; order Bucerotiformes; family Bucorvidae; genus Bucorvus; species Bucorvus abyssinicus. The sequence goes on from CM020063.1 coordinate 16,364,783, forward strand.
AGACGCTTTAGTACCAAAGACGCTTTAGTACCAAAGACTGGACTAAAAAGAGGACTTTCACAAATCACTGCTACATTAGGGATAAAATTCTGCACTACTCTTATTCCCTGTTTTTCAACTATTGGAAAACTCTTAAGAGCTTAAATCTCACCTTGTGTGGTTTATTAACTATTCACTAGTGATTTAACACCAGTTTGACCAAGGAGTGGGACTTAAAATGTATTTGCAAGATAACCATTTCTCTGACAGCTGGCAGAGACATTGTTACCTCTCTGCTGGAAGGAAAGTCTAGTGTATCTAGGTAATCCTTATGTGTAGGTAACCCTTATGAGTAGGCAACCATTAGTCAGGTTGTATGGATCAAAGTGTGAGAGGCCCTACCAAGGTATCTTGTGGCTAAGGTGATAGGAATCAACATTAGAAAAGATCAACATACAGTTAGAGTATTCGTACTGACACTTTTTAGTTGTACATTTTAGTTAACTTTTTGTTTTAGCAAACAAAAAGATGAGTTTCTATCAGTGTGATCACAGAAATCGGAGAAACATCTAATCACCTACAGTATCTGTATTGGAGTTTATAAAATAAAGCTTAGCTGAGACCCTATTGTATTGACATTTTTTGATTGCGAGTGGGTTTACACAATACCAGGCCTGCTGGTGACAAATAAGGTGCACCTGTCTCAAAAGCAGGAAAAGGATCTTTGCACAGGAGTTGTCAGGGCTCATTGAAAGAGCTTTAAACTAGATTTGAAGGGGAAAAGGGATAAAACCAGGCTAATTAAGATAAGCCTGGGATCAGCATGCCACTGCTTAAAGGACAATTTGCTAGCGAGGTCGTTCAGTCTTCTATCTTGGCAGAGGCAGGGAGTGAAAATCCATGCAACAGGAAAGATGCAAGAGTTCTTGATGAGCTAGAAAACATGGAAGCACCTGAGAATGGTCACGTAGGAATTAGAGCTTCTCTCCAAAAAAGTGGGATCCATAGCCCAACTGAAATGCATTTACAACAGTGTATGCAACACAGGCTAAAAACAGGAGGAGCTGGAAGCCGTTGCACAGCTGGAACACTATGATATAGTTGCCATCATGAAACATGGTAGGATCACACGCATAAATGGAGTGATGCAATGGATGGCTATAAACTCTTCAGAAGAGATTGGCAAAGGAGAGACATTGGGATAGCCCTCTCTGTTAGGGAGTGCTTTAACTGCCTAAAGCACTTGGCAGTGCAAGGTTAATGGTTGGACTTGATGACCTTAATGGCCTTTTCCAACCTAAACAATTCTATGATTCTATGATTCTATGATGGTGACATTAGGATTGCATGTTTATGGGTAAGAATCAGGGGGAAAGGCCAACTAGACAGACAGCATGGTGATATTAATAGTCTGTTGTAGACCACCCAACCAGGATGAAGAGGTAGAAGAAATATTCTATAAGCAGCTGGGAGAAGTGTCACAGTCACCAGCACTTGGTGTTGTGGGGGACTTCAACTTCCCAGATGTCTACTGGGAAAACAACACAACAGAAAGGAGACAGTCCAGGAGGATCCTGGAGTGTGTGGAAGACAACTTCCTGACGTAGCTGGCGAGGGAGCCAGCTAGGGAAGGCTTCCTGCTGGGCCTGCTCTTTGTGAACAGAGAAGGACTTGTGGGTGATGTGAAGGTTGGACCTTGAGTGACCATGAGATGGTAGAGTTTTCAATTCTTGAGAAAGTAAGGAGGTGGGGTCAGTAGAACTGCCACCTTGGACTTCCAGAGAATAGACTTTGGCCTGTTTAGGAGACTGTTTGGCAGGGTCCCTTGGGAGGCAGTCCTGAAGGGCAAAGCTGTCCAGTAAGGCTGGACATCCTTCACGAAGGAAAGGTTTAAGGCACAACAAGCTATCCCACTGTGTCTTAGGACCAGCAGCTGGGAATAAGAGAGGCCTGGCTAAACAGAGAACTTTGGCTGGAACTCCAGAAGAAAAGGAGAATTTATGCCTTGTGGAAGAAGGGTCAGGCAACTCAGGAGTCCTGCTCTGGAGGGAGAAAATGAGAAGGGCCAAAACCCAGCTAGAACTTAGTCTGGCTACAGCAGTAAAAGACAATCAAAAATGTTTCTATAAATACATTAAGAGCAAAAGGAGGACAAAGGAGAATCTCCATCCTTTATTGGATGCAGAGGGAAACATAGGGACTAAGCATAAGGATACGGCTGAGGTACGGAACACCTGCTTTGCCTCAGTCTTTAAAAGTAAGACCAGTTGTTCTCTGAGTGCCAAGCCCTCTGAACTGGATGACAGGAAAGGGGAGCGGAGTGAAGCTCCCATAATTGAACAGGAAATGGTTAGTGGCCTATTGCACCACTGAGACTCACATGAGTCTATGGGGACAGATAGAATCCACCGAAGGGTACTGAGGGAGTTGGTAAAAGTGCTCACCAAGGCACTTTCCATCATTTTTCAGAAGACCTCACTAATGGGGAGGTACCAGTTGACTGGAGGTTAGCAAATATGACACCCATCTAGAAGAAGGGCCAGAAGGAGGATCCAGGGGAGTACAGGACTGTCAGTCTGACCTCAGGGACAGGAAAGATTATGGAGCAGGTCATCTTGAGTACCATGGTTCAGCATACACAGGACAACCCAGTCGACATGGGCTTGTGAAAGGCAGGTCCTGCTTGAGTAACCTCATCTCCTTCTCTGACAAGGTGACCCACTTAATGCACGAGTGAAAGGCTGTGTATGTTGCCTACCCGGACTTTAGTAAAGCCTTTGACACTGTTTCTCACAACATTCTCCTGGAGAAACTGGCTGCTCATGGCTTGGCTGGGCATACTCTTCGCTGGATAAAAACCTGGCTGGATGGCTGAACCCCAGAGTGGTGGTGAATGGAGTTAAACCCAGCTGTCGGCCAGTCACAAGTGGTGTCCCCAGTATTAGATTTACAGTTGGACTCAGTGATCTCAAAGATCTTTTCCAACCTAAATGATGCTATGATTCTACGACTGATTCTGTGATTCTATGACATTACTCAAAGAACTTTGTGGTTGTTAATATACAACAAACCATGATATTAGTTTTTTATCTATTTTTGAGCCTGGAAAACCAGATTTGCAACATGTTTAGATCACTTGGCTTCAAATTAACATAGCAGAATTTATTCCATTGTTATGGTTGCTAGGGTCTTTATTTTTACCATTTTGAAAATTGTCTGTAATGCCTCTTTGTATTAAAGTGCACTTAAACATCCAAGCTAGCCTTAGGAATGTGAGGTGAGATCTGTATCCTGAACACTCCGAAGGGAACTGAAGGAAGGTTCAGCAGAGATTCACCTGGGTAGTACAAGTGGGGCCAGGCTATTGAGTACAGAAAATGGTATCATCCCATTTCCTGTATCTTAATCCATTTACTCCTTTAACTTCCATTACCAGTCCTGTCATATGGTGAATGGAGACCAAACCTGCTTTCAATTTTCTTTGATTGCATTGAGATACTCTCAGTAACATTCAGTATAATTTAATAATGTCTTCCTTAATTTAATTTCTTTAAACATATCCTTCATTTCATACTTACAAAGTAACAACGTCAAACTTTGGACAATGTCAGGCTAAATGGCATGGATTCTAAGTTTGAGCAGGTGACAAGGAAACTTTTGCTTGCAACCGTTTCTGTTGATTAAGACCCAATTTGTGTAGGGAGTGAGTAGTTTTCCCTTCTAAACAAAGGGTAAGTACATATATGCTTCTCAGATTTTTGCTAGGTTTGGAGAGATGCTGGTTACATATTAAGTTTTTCATATTAGTAACTGTTGAAATTAAGAAGTCAGGTTTGAAAAGGTTATGGATATAGAGCACTACATGCTTTGATGGTGAATAAAGTACAGTGATATTACTTTGACACAGGGCATTTCATTTTGTGAATGAGTTATCATGAAAAAGAAATCTCATTATATATCCATTCTGTAGGTATGTGCTGTTTGGAGTATTCAGGAAGAGAAAAGCAACTGATAAACCATTTTGAGGCAATTCTGACTAATGTGTATGTTCAGGGTTATGGAAAAGAAACAGCAAGAAATTGCTAGAATACGTTACTCACTACAGTCAAAATCTGATTTTTGCTTCCACAAAAGCTAGTGGGTGATTAATGTCAACAGAATGTAGATTTTTCTAGAGAAAAATTGTAAGCTACTGTAGCATATTGATAGTATTTACAGTATTCATTATTGGCAGGTAGAGACAACATTTCAGAGAATGTGGACATCCTACTTTTTCACACGTTATTATTAATATCTAGCGTCTTGTGCAATCTTAAACTTCAAAACAACAAAAAAAAGTGTTTTCAGAAGAGTCATTCATAAACATGATGTCAGAGGAACGGAGGCAAAGTAACTATGCTGATTCTAAGTCTTATGGAGATTTTTAGCAAGGTACTCCTGGTAGCTGTTAGTGACATAAACTCCACTCGTGGAAAAGATTTCTTTTTGTTAATAATTAAGACTCTTGGCTTTTTTCATGTATCATAATATCTAACACCAAAATAAATTACCAAACAGAAACCTGTAATAGGTTATTAGTTTTTTAATTATTTCATCATCGGCCTTACATCAGGTCAGTAATCTGTAAACTGATCATTTTTGTAACTTTTAAAAGCACTCTGAACACCATCTAAGATGGTAAACAAATCTCAAAATCACCAAGAAGTTTATTTTGTGTAATCTTAGCAAACTCGGCCACAAAGTTCTTCTATTGCACTCCTCTCAGCTGAATTATCAGTGAGCAGATGTTTACTCAGCAGATAGAAAATTACTAGATCTAATGGGTGGAAAGTAAGCTTTGTAAAATTGTAATTTTAAATGTGTAGCTGGAAATATGTTTACGTGTTTTATGTTGGGCATCTGAAAACTGATGCACACCTGTACTCGTGAAAATGAGAGTAGAAATTAATTTGGGAACAATTCTCAGAGAGAATCAGAAAAATGCAGTCTGAAAGAAACCTCTAATTCCTACTTAAAGTGGAGATGATTTCAAAATTAGTGAAGGTTGCTCATGGCCTTGTTCAGCTTAGTTCTGAAACTCTCAAAAGGACAGAGATTTCAGAATGTCCCTGGGAAACCTGTAGCAGTGCTTAACCAAACCCATTGTGAAAGTCTTTCTCCCCTTGCAGCTGAGTTCTCTTTGCTGTGGTTTGTGACCTCTGCCTGCTCCTTGCCATTTTGTTTTGCACCCATGAGACAAGTATGCCTCTGCCTTCCCTATAATTTCCCACCAGGTCATGGAAGGCTGCAATGAAGTCCTCCCGACCGGTCCCCCTGCATTTCCTTGTGTGTTACCCGATGACGTTATTTTTGTAAATGCAGACCCACAGGCGGGTAGCTTCTGTCACCACAAGGGCACACTGCTGACTTATGGCAGAATGGCAACTGGACATGATATTCTAGCACTCAGAACAGATTACAGGATTCCACAGGAATAGTCCTAAAAAATTAATAACAATGGCATGTTTTTACCATCTTCAGAATTCAGCTGGAAAATAATAGACTGAAACGGAAGATAAGATTTGCCTATCTAGCATTCCGGAATTCTCACCTGCTGACAGCAAGCATTTGCATTATTACTCTTCAAATTAAGACCCCCGGATGCAAAAGGTGCTTTTCACATCACCAAGTCCAATCTTCTTTCATGGAAGGCAGCTGTAATGTATAATCCCAGGAATACATTTATTACAGTGTCTTGTAAAAACTAACTAGGGCTTGTGTTTCCGGTGCTTGCACTATGAAGTGGTTCCACTACACTGATGGTTAGAAAACCTATTCTAATTCTCAGACTAGATATATTCAATTGTTTATAAACATTTGTAATTATGCAGTTTTGCCTTTTAACATTAATAGCTCCTTATACTCCTCAGTAATAACAGTGCTTATGTATTTATAGCTACATCCTTTCTTAGGCTTTCGTTTCCTGGTTTCAAAAAGTGAAAACTGCAGAGCAGAGCAAAGCAGAGTATATTTTCTGAAATGTTGTAGAATCACATTAACTCATTTCACAACTGCATCACCTTAGTGTTTTATAGTTCCCATAGTGTCTCTCGCTACCTGTACTCTTTCAAATTACCTCATTCGTTAAACATCTGACCTTACCCCTTGCTCCTTTGAAATACTGAGAGATTTGATTTTGCCTCACATATGTTCTGGATGAAAGCTGTGACCACCGGACCACTAACACAGCAGTTTTGTTCCACCCTCCTTTTCTCCGTCTCTTAGAAACTTCAAGTCACTCAAGCATTTTTTTTTTCCTCCTTTCTGTTGAGCTGTCAGCTACAAATAAAATAGATTAAATAGATCTAAGTGATAGCATAATGACAGAACAAAAGTAAGAGGGTATAAATGTGTTTCTTTTGTTCCTACAATGGAGATGGTATCTGGGAATCTTCCTGTCAGAGCTGTCATGAATTATCTGAGCAAAATTCTCGGGAACACCTCTTGTATTGGAAGTTAATTGAGATGGAGGACCAATGTCTTTTCCATAAAGTTATTGATCCAGATTTGAAAAGCAGTTTTTTAAGCTCTGTGAACCATGCCTCTTGGTACCAAAAACTGAAAGGGTGGATATGTAAGAAGGTCAGAGCATCACTCAGTATAGATTTCACAATATAGCATGCAATCCATGGAAAGGTTGCCTAGAGATGTTAAACACGGGTCACAGGAAATCATTACTAACCTTTCAAAAATATGCTTTTTAAAACTGACCTAAACAAAAGACTATGAAAGGGGAGTAATTTCTAGGAAAAAGAAAACAGTTTCCATTAAGATACAGAAAACATTGTTCCATTTTCTTTTCTTTTGTTTTGCAATGCTTAAAGGATATGTATTTTTTCCATTCTGCATTACATTGAAGAAAAATAGATGTATGACCAGGGTGAAGACAGTAGCTAGATTAATGGGAGAATACCAGCATTACTACATAACTGCATCTTGTGAATACATCTGTCTCGTAATTTCTATAATCTATTTCTACTATTTCTACTGGTATCAGAAATAAGCATTTAAAACAAGTTTCATCTTAAATGGTAGCAAAGTTATGTCTTAATATTAAATATTAAGTGTAAAGGAGCAGTTTTTCAAAATGTGGTTTGTAGTTTTTAAAAATGTATTTTGTAGGGAGGTTTTTGTGTCATTTTTAAGAGTTTGGGTTTTCACAGCTTTAAAAACAGATTAGATTTGTTTCTGCTAAGCATTACCAGGTAATTCGAGGACAAATGTTAATTAATCTCATTCTACAATGTCAAGTCATGCTTGTTAGCAAGAGAAAAAAGGCTTTCTTTTTGCATTCAAATCCTATGAGTCCTCTGAAATCCATTTGTAAGTGAACATATTTCATCCAGACCAAATGCTTAAGGCTAAACTAAATGATAGCAGAGACAAGGGGTATCCTTACCTGACAAAGTCATGCACCCAATTAAAAATATAAATAGACACAAATAGTGACCTATTGGATCTAGGCATAAATCTACATCATCTTTTCCTACATGTTTATTGCACCTTGTCCATCTTGATGCATTTGCAGCAAAACTATACTAATCTGTTACGAAGAACAGAGGCAACAGTTCAGTTGAAAACGAGACTATAACTGTTTTAACCAACTGAGGCACTGCATATTTACTCTTTCAAAATCCTGCATAGAGTTTTGCTAGCAACCTTTCTCGTCTTGCCATAAGAACAGTGGCTGGTACTACCTGTTTGCAGAAGAAAGTCTTCCACATCTAGAGAAGTACACCTCTGAGGCGGATGACAAGCTGTATGCAAAAGTAACTAGCCTTTAGGATTGTGGTTTTTAATGTGAAGAAAATGTATGCAACTAATATACATGAGACATAGAAAATTACTACTCTGCAGCCTACACTATGCACCCCTTTAAAGCAAAATGAAGATTTCCCAAGCTGTATTTTAAGTTTGATCCACAATTAAATCTTAATAGTAGTTGAAGACACTCCATTTCTCTGCTTTCGTGATCAAGTCTTGCAGCTTCTGCACCAGACAAGTCATGACATGAATGCCAGTACAGAATGGACTGGGACGTTGCCTCTTCTACAACATACAACAAAAAACCCACCCAAGCTGGTCTTCCACCACAAGCCATCTTGCCCAGCTCCAAAGCTAGGTGCCAAAAGTAAAACACTGGTAAGTTCTAGATTTCAGAAGTAACAGGTGTCTTTCCCCTACCCCAACAGGTTTTCACTTTAATTTTTCTTCCTGCTACTGAATCACACCTGCCTGTAGTGAGAAAACACACTGACTGCTCAGAAGCTTCCTGATGTAAACCAATGAGAGGTGAATTTCATATGGTTTTTCTCATGAACATTAGACATAACCTACTAAAACCATCAGATGTACAAGCAGTGACTCTCAATCCAGCTGATAGGATTTACAGCTTCCTTTCTCCAGCTGCTTGATTTAATCTCTGCTGGTGCCTGATACAGAAATAATCAGCTGATGCTGATTCTTGCCCTAAAGTATTGAAGGTAAGGTCTGAACCTAAACCCATAACTATCTAGGCTGTTTATTTGCATTTGCAATGTACCACCTCAAATATTATATCTCATTATTTTCTTTTTGAATTACAGTGTGACACAATCCCTTCTCACCCCAAAATGATAGTTTTAAGACCAAAAATTACATACAGAATTTTTAGAGTTGTAGAAATAACACTGCTACTTTTGAAATGTATTTCCTTTTCTTTTTAGGAATATGCTTTATGACCTTGCTTCTATATATTTCAATACCCTTTAGAAACTCAACTCGTGTGTTCTGGCTGAATGCAATAACCACCAGGCTGCAGAGACAGCATGGTTTCTGGGAGTTTTAATCCTAGGAATTATCCCTTTTTTTCAGGATAGCACAGTTTTAAGAGGAGTCAGTCTCTTCATTGCAGGTCACTCTTTCATGAGATAAGAGCTGCAGGTTTAGACTCCCTCTGTCACAGGTCTTCTCCTCTATCCACTGGGTTGTGGTGTTGAAAGGAAGGCAGTTTCCTTTATTAAGATTTTAAAAGAAAGAAGATTTGCTCTGTTATTCAAAAGGATGGTTCAAAGTTAGAGCTTTAGCATATAGCTGTAGGCGGAGAGTCCGAAACAGGTAGAGTTACCTTTCAATGGCTCTAGATCAAGCATCCCAGCTCCACTGAGACATGGGATTTCAAAACATAACCTTTCCTCCATGTTTCTTGTTTGTCAGCACGGTGTGCCTTCATGATCAATAGCTTCTCTCTGAAGTGCCTGACTTTCTGGGCCCTGAAATGAGAAAACATCCCAAGGGTGAAGTAATGAAGAAACTGAAAAGGATATTTTGCTTTTGAAATCTCTCTTGAAGCGGCAGCAGTAATCTGTTGCCTTAGAAGTGCTTGTAGTAACAATGCATATGTCAAAACCTCAGTGTGATGAGCATACTGGTGGAGCATAATGGTGATGCAGGTGGAAATTTATTATGATGGATAAAAATATTATGATGAATAACTCATTGCGAACTTAATTAAAAATGGAATTATTCAGCTCATATTCTTGGACCAGTTTTGTGTTGTTTTACATTGTTATCTGCAAAGTTTTCACCGTTTCTAAGCAGTTGTAAGTAGCACGCCTCTTTCTAGTTCCAACTCACAGGCTGACTGGAAAAACTAAATTTATTCAGATTTTAATAGCTATTTATAATAAACTTAACTTTAGTATCATTCTTTCACATTGTCTTAATTTTTATTAGTTTCTGAAACATCATCATCAATTTTTTCCTAAACTTTAGTCACAGTGAGGTCTTTAGCCCTAAATTTCCCATATAATTAACGAATTACAAACTTGCACTCTGATTAGAATACGCAGTAGGAATCCTTAGGATAAAATAACCTAGAAATAAATTTATCACATTCTTCAGGCTCAAAAAATAATTAATACACGGATAGTTTAAGAAGTATTTTTTTTAAGACCTCTTTTATAAAGGAAGAACATTATTCACTGTTCATCAATGTACGTCTGAAAAGAAGGACGCTGAAATCCATCACAGATTGCCGAGAACAGAAAGTATATTTTAAACAGTAAAACAGCCGCACTTCTGCTACAGAGGGACAGATAAGAAAGGCTTTTCACAGAAGTAATTTATTCAGATTGTGTTCATCTTAGCTGAATGCTGAGATCTGATCAAAATTAGTCCTGCTGCTGGACTTAATAGTCTGCTACTTCAATATTTCCATGAGTGTTCTATCTCCTTCTGGTGGATGATAGCTCATAAAATCCAACTAGTGAGAGGGCATAAGAGAGGTAATCCAGGGGTCCTAAGTCAACAGTGGGAGACTGCATTTCAGGCTAGCGTGCCTTCTTTTCTTCCTTAAAGATATATATTTTCCATAGCTAAAACTCAGAAATTTCAGAGGAAAAGATGTAGGCACTAGGAAGACAGGGATCAGCTTTACCGTATGGAAATTGGTAAAGCAATGGTCATCTGTTTTCTAGGTTGTTCACTACTTGCTCTTACCTTGTGCCAGGCAAGTTAAAATATGCTGCTTGTGGGATGTGACCATAAAACAAAACATTTTGTATTTGTGACTTACAGCAATCTAAGTGGGTTGCAACTCAAAGAAATTATACTAATTTTTCAGCTTTCTGTGTTCAACTAACTGAAAAAATTATGACCTGGAGCCCTTCGGTCCAAATTTATTCTGCAAACACCACATAGAGAAGAAGAAAAGAATTCTACCCCGAAGAACCCCCGGTCTGACTGTTTTCTATTTCCTGCTACTAGTATCTCTGATTAAAGAAGACATTGAATATCCGTAGTAAATGAAAGGCAGGCACACAATAACAAAAGAAATGTAAATTTCTGAAATATAAAAACACCTGTCACCAGAATGTCTTGCCAAAGTATGCAGAAGTATTAGTGTTGATCCTAGCACCATCTTTGTTAAGTGTGCATTAAATGAGTCTAGCATGCTTCATGACACTGTGTTAAAGGCAGTATTTCTTGACAACATTTTTGTCAGACCTGTCTATATGTTACTCGACTCATCACCATCAACTTTAATGTCAGGATATTTCCTAATTAACTTAAATACTCAGCAAACAATAATGAATTAAAATATGCTGAATAAGTGCATATCAATACTTCTTTTAATAGAGGACATAAATTCTGCTACTGTTATATAATTTGTGAATTAATAATGGTAATGACAAGATGGAAGTAAAGAGTAGAGTGTTGGAAGGAGTTCTAATATATGTATGCAGTTTTTCTTGGCAAGATTTGAGGAAATTTTTTTGCAAAGTATTGTAATGATTTTGCAATAATTATATGCGTAAGCTCTTTGGGGACTTTGATCCTGGGTTGATCCACACCAACATAAATATTATTACAGACAGAAAGTGTCACCATGAAGCTCTCTACAAGAAAAGTCAGTTATGGCAGCATATGTTTTTCCACATTTCACAAGATTCTTGAGTCTTCCTTGCAATTTCTATGAGCAGCAAAGGTACAGTAGTGCTCATTATCGTAGAGGAGTATACAGCAACTGATCATAAAAGATTAGAGGATCTACATTTTGAGAAGCTTTATTCATGTTTTCTTTTTCTAGAACTAAAGAGCAGCTGTTCCAATTAATGTGGGCTTTTTTTGTCCTTTTTGTTGTCACAGTTTTTGAATTTTTATGGAAAAATGAGACACTTTCAAATTACATGAGGTGCAAACAGCGAAATTGAACTGGGGTTAGAAAACATTGTAAATATTTCAGTTTTGTGAGTAAAAATATGACCATTTTGTAGGTCCTTTTGCCATTGAATTAAACTGATTCCAATATGTTGTCTTTTTGTTCTTCACTGTGTGACTTTGAGTCTGCAAAATGAGATGTCTCCTCTTTCCCCATTTTGCAAATAAATACGAAGAAGTCTTCCAAGATCTTAACTTCCAGCTTGAGGAAAAAAGGTGTAAAATATAATAATTTAAACAAATTAAAAAAGAAAATAAGGCTGCCTCTGGGTATAGACAGAAAATAAATGATTAGAGGTATGGATTCTGAAGCCAAAAGGACCATTAGAAGCATTAGCCTGGCTTTCTGTAAATCACAGGTAATTAGTATTTAACACACTTCTTTATTGAGTCCAGTAACTTGGATATTTACATAAAGTAAAGTAATTTTTGGTTGAAAAATTATCCTTTTCCCCCCACCACTTGCTCCAATGATAATTCATCTCCTCTCTTACAAGTGTGTGTATTATTTTCACTTTGAATTTGCTTGGATCAAGTTTAACTTTCCTGAGAGCTGCAGTTATGTGGAACTAAAGAGGCTACTTGACCCCCTTGAAGGTAACTTCATTTTCTAATGAAGAATTTCTAAGGCAGAATTTAAACTATTTTTAGCAGTTTGGTTTTTTTTTTCCTAAACTATAATGAAACTGTTTTCTAACATAGACTTGTGATCTCTGAGAAATTCCATTTGAAATAGTCTATTTTAATCATTGGGTTTTATTGACAATTCCTTTTTAAGATCTGTAAGTTAACTGGATCTTCATTAAATTGCAGAATTTTCTGTTGTGATAGCATCCTGTCACATATAAATTCTTAAGTATATTGTATCTACATAGTTACCTTTATTAAACTAATTTCTTGTCTCTTTAGAGAATTACTTTTGTCAAAAAGTAAGTTAATTGACATTAATTACATTCTTCACCTTTAATTCTTTATTAGAATAATAATCTAGTAGTTTTGTATTTATGTTCCCTAAAATAAATGTCGTTTCACTGGCCTGCAGGATCATCCTGCTTCCCTGCGATAAGTCAAGTATTGTTCCAATCTTCTGGCATTTCTGCTACTTTAAAAAAAAAAAAAAAAAGAGCAACCCAGTGCTATCTTCAGTACCATTAGGTTGTCTAACATCAAGATATCTGCACTTACTAATTTCAAAAGCTTAATCACTATTAATGCAGTTTAGCATACTACCTAATCACAGAAGGGATGGATAGTGCTTCTTCAGGGAACAGCTTCAATTTGATTAGTATTTTCAAGGAAATGTTTCTAGAACTGTCCACTTATTTTTTAACCACCAAGCATAAATAATGACTTGACAAATCAATGAGATCTTCTTAACAACACCACAGGAATTGCCTGTTCAACACTCTTGGCAACACTTGCAATATAATCCTAGCTATTTTGAGCATGAAAAGACTTGATTGGAGCATGAAAAGACTTGATCTTTGCAAGCTCCCCTATTAAAAGTCTGAATGCTGCAAGTGTGGAGCAATGACATATATAACTCTGTGCAGCTCACTATTGATTATTCCTGTATTTATGAGTTCATACAGGAACAGATGTTAGGTCACAGGTTTTTTTTTTTAATCTCACAGTTGCACTGAAATTGCCTTTAGAGATTTGGGTGAATATGGAGAGATATATTGTTATTAGAAAGTGAAGCCACGTGAAAACAAACCAAGAAGATTTTTACTTTCAGAGAATCATGGAAGAATCTGGGACAATATTCTGATTAATATGAGCTCACGACTACAGGAGCTTGTAGGGATTTTTTTTGATTCTGCAAAGCTAAGGTCTTTCCTAATTTGGGATCTATAATACACAGGTCTAGTTCACACCAGCTAGTTCATTTAAAAAAAAAAAAAAAAAAAAAAAAAAATTGAGCTCTTTGTTTCACACACATATTGGTATCTCTACATATACATGCTGGGAAAGAGAATTTTTGTAAGTATTCTCCAACTAGAAAAATCTTTATATCTAGAATGTATGCTCTTATACAGCCTTCACTACATTTCCCGCAGCGTCCTGTCAGCAGGTATGCTCATACAAACCACACACTATAAGACAGTATCTGAGGGGGTATTTAAATAATTTTTCTAAATACTGCATTTTTATATGCCATCAATTATACCTAGCCTCTTGTAGTTACTGGATGATCCATAGTCCATTTGGAAGAACACACATTTGCACAAGCACACATGCTCACAAAAGTTTGTAATGCTACGTGGCTGTTATGCAGGATTGTTGACGTTCTTTCATCTAGAGATTTAAATGCCTTACATTGACTTTCGAGTTGTATTGGTTTTCTAGGGTACAAACAAGGCTTGAGAGGGATTTAAGTTGGGGATTGTGATCATTCAGTTGCAGAACTGAACTCCACTATCCTTGGTGGTACCCTGAGTGTGTATATTACCTGATTGCAATGTCTAATCATTAAATTGCAGGAGTCTGTGGGTGTTTAATCTGTGGTTAAAGGTGTTGAGGGAAGAGGCATATAGTTTCTGAGACCAGGATCTGAAGAGTTAAGTTTCTTTGTGAACATGTTCTAAGACAGAGAAAAGTTTAAGTCTCAAACAGTACAGTCTAGTGTCTCGTATTGAGTTTCTGGGTGGCCACTCATGCAAACTCTCTCATTTAAAGACTATGGCATTACTAGGCACCCTGGTGCTTCAAAGTCATCTCTATTCACTACCTGACTGCACAGTTTTGGAGTATCATGACCTGCATATCTACTTGATGACTCTATTGAGATTTCTGGAAATGGTTTGAACCATGTCTGTGCACATAGGTAATACACTTACATACATGTTCTCAGCAACTTAACACTTCTTGATTATTGCAGAACCATTCATTTTCACGTGATTTATAGCTGCATGAAGTTGTAAGACAGTGATAGGCAAGGCTCTGTAGAGGAACACGAGCTTTCATCACAGATGTCTTGAGATATCAAAACTAGTGGGAACAGTATACACATCATATGTTCCAAAATTACTGAAAATGCTAGGATTATAAATGGGGTTATCTTAATGTCCAAGAGAGATGTTGTTGTTAATCAAAACTCTAAGGAATCCTGGATTTTTGATGCAGCTGATGGAGGAAAATTTGCCAACTTGCTGCTTGTATGTTTAGCTGTGCTCCAAAAACCTTCACATTCTTAGCTTTTGTTTTCGGCAATTTTTTTCCTGTTTTTTTATTTAATTTATTAAAAAAATAAAATTCACGTGTTGTGCATATGGTCTCTGGACATGTATATTCAGATTGCTATCCTATTTTCAGTATACGTCATTGTGTATGTTTACACATGAGCCCAGTCTTCTGGCATAATAAAACTAATAGCTGTATATATTATCTACAAAATATAAAAGCAGAAGAAAATTTTGAATTATTAATACTATCAGTAGCTGCATTCTTAAAGAGTTTGTGAGTAAAGAAAGCAAACATTTCTACCTCAGCATATCTCTGCCTTCTTACTAAACAGAACAGGTGCACTGAAGGACAATATTTTGGAGATGTGATCTTTCTACTCTGCTTGTAATGTTAAAGATTTCATACTGTGTCACTCAGGGTTTGGTCAAGTCATAGTTGTATTTCTTAAGGGAAAACTACTTCTTATTTCACATTGTAAGATTTGTACATTCCTTAAGTTGGAAGGAAAGCTGCTTAAGGTAAAATCCATTTTCACTTGTACCTTAGAGGAGAAAAGCAGTACATAAACTCCAGATTTTCTCTATCTGGTTGCCTTACTTTGTTTTTCCTTTGGTTAGTTGATGGACAATTAATTCTAAAAGACCACAGATTTTTTAGAGCCAAACCTTAAGCAAATTCAAACAGGATTTTTACTTAACTGTTTAAACTCTTATTAAACTTGACAAGCTTGCCAGAACAAGGCCACCACCAACTGGACTGAATCCACTAACAGTTAAAATTATTTATATCCATTATTTTGTGTGAAAGGGAAATTTCCATTAGCATGCTGTACCTGGGAATACAGCCAACCAGCTAAGGGCATTTTTTCAGATCTGAATGTTGTTTTGACTTTACTCACCAGGCAAACCAGCAAGAGTTTCTTGTTAGTAAGAGAGCAAGACCCAAGGCCCCTATCGTTTTGACCTCCGGAGTATTTCCAGGGCTCCTTCCTCTGAATTCTCCAGGGAGACAACTTGTTCGTAACAGTAAGAATTGCCTATTGTGCTAGGTGCAAATCTCATTTTCAGTTAAGAAGTGGAGATTCTTATGTTAAATAAAGCCTGTTTCTGGGCAAGGAACCTCAGTAAATGTTGGCATGTATTCAGCTTTCTGGAAATAATGTTTTGGCTCCTGGCACTAGGCTAATTTTAAACTAAGTAAGATGGACACTTAATGCCCTTGTCTTAAATCTGCCTGGGTTATTCAGAGATTTAAAGGCCCTGATATAAGAAAATGCCATGTGGTAAAACTGAAGTGTTTTTACTTGAATTAGAATAAAGAAAGGAAGAAAAGAGGAGAATAGCAGAAACTTCCATTTTAATTAGATGGAGAAAGCCCATATATCCACCTATATTTCAGGAAATATTTAGACACCACTTCAAGGAAGGAAACACAATAAAGGAATCTTTCTGAAAGCTTGATACAAAGCTTTGTGGGATGTGGGCTGCATCACAAGGATCATTTGTGAAGTGTGCAGTCATTCTTCACCACTATATTATGAAAGTATCCTTAGGAATAGTAAGTCAAATTCCGGTCTTTCTTTTGCTCCACACAGTTTGAGTATCTCCTGTCTGGGATGGAGACTGAATTGAGGGCCAGTGATGTATCTGTGCTCCTTCATGGCCCCAAAGATAAATGGCCTACACCCTTTGCTCTCAGACTTCATTCTTTCTTACCTGGCCCCTGTTTTAAGTTTAGTTTTCCTTTTATTTCTGCACAATATCTCATATACAAACAGAGCTGACTGTTAAGATATATTCTCCCTCATTTTGTTGCTCAAACCAACTATGAGATTAATCACTATCCAATCACTTTATCTCTAGGTTTTTGATACAGCCTATTATAATAGGTATTCCTTAAATATTCGTACTGATTTAATTAATCACACTGAAAGTAACAACTCTACATCTCTGTCAGTGGTTCCTTCAGTCCTATGAAAGCAGAAAATTGTGGAAAAGAGTGCTAGATTCTGTAGGATAGTGAGAACTGATCTGAATTAGAACTGTGCTGTTTTTAAATGCAAAAGGTTACTGCCAGGACATTGAAAAACATGACCTTAAACCCCTGGTAGAATCTGAGGTGTGTGTGGGGAGTGTTCTGTCTTTCTTTTTTGAATATTCACGGTTTTTATTTGTCAATAAAATTAATCTTAACTGCTGGTAAGAGGCTGGCATTAATTACTATAGCTGTGCTGAAGATATTAGACTTTGGATGATGTACACCAGGTAAGGTTCTGACTTTTGAGTCCCAGAACTTTTCCACTTATGTTGAAACGAAGGATTTTTTATTCCTATCATATGCTTTGTGCAATTTGCCAAGCCACATTCGGAAGGGTCTTTCCTTTCAATGGCTGTCAGCGTTTTCTGAAAGCTTGCTGGTTATTCTCTTAAAAGTCACAGGGCAAAGGAAACAAAAATGCAGGTTCATAGGCTGCAGCTTATTTTCCCCCCAAAATTCCATATATATACCCTACGTTTAATGAGGGTCCACCAGAACACTTTCAGTTTGCTAATATATGTTGGAAAGGTCAGAATTATGCATAAAAGATCCTATTATATATTTCATAGAACAATCACATAATATATCCCATTTATTTTCTAGGAAGGCTGATTGAACACTGAAAATTTGTTGGTAGAAAAGTGATAACTGAAGAGTTATGTTCCTATTTCTTTGGAACACAATGTACTCTTGAGTGTTTACACTCAGGTGCCCTATCTGTACTCACAGAGTAGTTCCAGGCAGGGAAGGATCATGTCTGAGCCAGGGCGGGAAACAGAAGCAACCTAAAATGGACTTTGCCTGCTACCTAGTCTGAAAAAAACCGTTCTTGTTCAGTGTGTGACAGCTGCTAATTAGTACATCTACAGTAACATACTAAAATTGCTTGGTTTCTAGACTTGAATGCACCTTACTTTGTAGACACATCATCTAATAAAAAGATAAGTTAAACATCTCAATGCTTCATTGTGCATGTATCTGATAAGATGAATATTTAGCTGATACAGTTTTTCCATCATGACCAATGAAGCTTATGGAAAGACATTTTTGGAGGTACCTGATAAAGACGTTAAGCATTCTCATTTCGTTACTCACAAAGAAGTTACCAGCCACATTCAAATTCAGATAGTTTTCTTGAGATAGTTCTAGAAAAGACATTTATAATATGAAATGCTTTATGAGATAGACATGAAGAATTTTTATGAAATGTTTTAAATGTTCTTGCTCCATGTCTTCATCTGCCTCTTATTTAATTAGGATTAAAATGCTAAAAGTCGATTTAAGTGGCTCTAACCAAGGCCCCTGAAGTTTGCCAATCCTTCTGGGGTCCTACATCACATGTCCACACAATGTCTTTGCATATGTAGGACAATGTATAGATGTATAGTCAAATACAGTAGTTTTTAAGGGTGCCACAGAGGGCTTTTGCATCCCTGACAGGCACAGTTATACATCATCTGTGGCTATCAAGTTTTCCAGGACTCACCTGCAGGCTCACAGCAAAGTTCTGCTTAAATTCTAAAATAAATGGATATAATTAAATTAAATTCTTAGAAAAATAGTTCTCATCCTCATCGTAGGTTGCACCTTACTACTTATGTTTCTTCTAAAGAAGGTTTAAATACTAGAAAGCTTGTCTGTTGTTCCAACTCTACCACTGATTCAACAGCAGGTATTAGTCCTCACAACATAACTTCAATACATCGAGTTTTAATTTAAATATAAATAGCCAAATGAAAACTGGCAATCAGGTGACTACTCATAGTGATGAAAAAGAGAATGCAAATTAACATTTTGCTCCTAGGAGAAGAGCAATGCCATGACATATCATATCTGGGGATATGGCTAGGCATTTACATTAATTTTGCCTTAATCCTCTGTTTGAATTCAGACAACCTGAGCTATGAATGTGACTTTGGAAACTAAATGCCTCTGACACCTAACCTATCACGTTGGATTCCTGTATAAAGTGTAGTTACATTCTATATTTCTATCAGTGAGCACCAGAAAATGAAGAGCAAGAGCAGAGAAGTGCCTCTTGACAAAACCCCAAAGACTATTTCTCGAACTACTCCTTGGTAGCAGTACAGATTTTAACTGGAGCACCTTCCCTCTGCTTCTCTGACCTCTTTTCCACCTCTGTGTGATGTTTGCATGTGCAATCATGCAGTTGTGGGGTGAACAGGACTGAGGAGCTGATCCAGATTCAAGTAACCATGAGCATTCATCATTTAGCTTAAGCAGTACTGTTATTAAATACGGAACCATGCTCAAAAGAGTTGTGTCATATAAGTCACAAATTAGGAGGATCTGATCAAAACACGTTATGTTATAGGCATAAATTCCAGCAAGAGAAAAACACATGTCCATCCTTTGCCTGCCCAAATATTCACCATTTCATCCTGTTCGACTGTGCATGAAAGCTCCTGCTCAGTGCTTTCCAAGGGCCTGGTTAATTTCTGGTTGAGCATATTACATGGGCTAAGCCTTGATAACAGATCAGAATTACTGGTTTGGACTTCGGTGACTTAATGGAAGGATGCGGCTTGAAAAAATAGCTCTGGAAACAATAACCAATACTTTTCCTTCTGAAAATATCTCAACATATTTACTAGGGCCCAATGCTTAAATTCTCACACATTTCTAGCATCTGGCTTTAATCAGCTAGTTGAATACTTGATGCAAGCACATAAGGACTTGTGGTTCCAGGAACATAATGACTTAAATGTTTGTAGTGAACAAGATTACAATCTGGTTTACATTAAATTATTTGTTACAAGGATGGACAAGGTGGTGGGCCTAAGCAGCTCCCAAGTAAGTCACACTGTTAGACTGTCATTGTGCTGCTTCTTTAGGTACCTCACAAATAGCACAATGCAAAGATGGGTTTTCTTGACCATCCTGCAAATGTTTCGGGTATCTTTGGAGCATCAATTAGTCACTGCATCAGGAACAGCTGCCTTCTCACAGCATGTCTCCTATACCTAAATATAACACCTGGTAAGGTTCTACCAGTACCCAAAGCATCATTTCTGGAGGATGGAAAACACTCATGGCACTATACCACTTTAAACAAGGAACCCTGAATTTGTCTCATGCCATTATTTGGAGCAAAAGCAAGAGGGGTGTGTAGGGGGTGTGGGGGTGGTGCGATGCTGTGGAAATCTAGTGAAGATACCTTGGGTAAGATGCTGTAGCCTCAGCAAGCTCATGTTGCTTGGAAGCTAGGAAATGGGGGCCTGGGGCCAGCTGCTTGTAGCCATGTAAAATACCACTGATTTATTGGAAAAGAAGTTTAGCATTATTGTTATTTTTCTGACAACTTTGTGAAAGATTCAGACATTACCACACATAATTAACAGCAAATTTACATACTAAGATTACCAATCAGTTGTCATAAGTGTTTCTCAAGGGAATTAGAAAAGTAGCCATTGCCAATAGAGTAAAACCAAATTATGAAAACTGCCTACAAAAAGAACCACAACTTTTCAGGACAACACAAATACTTTTCCAGGATCAGGTTATGAGGAATATCTAAAGGACAAAAAAGATTTTTTGCCTTAAAGATGCATGTCTTTTTTTCTAATCAGCTACTGGCATCTCCGCAGTGTGTTTTTATTTCATTTATATATAATGCTGATCTTTCAAATATTTCTTAAACTTCTTGTAAAAAATGTCCTTTTACTTTTAAATTGTATTCTTCATTCAACATCTTAGTGTAAAACAGCCCAAAGACATCAAAATAGTAATCTGTCTCCCATGTCTTTTCCCTCACATGCTCCTCACAGGATGGCCGGGAGCCACTGTGCTTTAGGTCTGCCCAGGTGGCTCCTATGGGACGAGAGTAAAGTTACTCATTAATTCAGACCAGCCCTAGGTTGATGTAATTTCCGCAGAGGCAAATGTAGAGGTTTAGTATCATGGAACTGGGAGATGTCTTACTGTCACTTAGCTGCACCCTGTATGGGCCAGAAACTTCAGGCAAGCACTGAATTACATAAGGTAATTTTTTAAAGGTGCTTTCTACTACCAATGCCAGAATTTCTAGTCTCACTGTTTCAGCTTTCCTGGGAGAGCAAACTAATGACTGGACTAGAAGAGGAAAGCAAATCTCTTAGAAGGCAGAGATCAGATCCTAAGATTTTCTCCCTCAAGATGCCGAATGCAGTTGTAAGTAACCACTTCGTATCTATGTAACACAAATAAGAAAAAACTGCTTCCAAAGAACGAATTTTGTTTGTAACCTGTAATAGGCTTACTTATTATGCTGACCAAGATACTCTTGTTATCCTAACCAGCTGAAATAAATCATAGAATAACATTAAAATAGAATTTAGGTGCAATTAGTCAATTACCTTAAAATATAATTGACTTAATTGAAAAAAGTAAACAGCTACACCATCTGTAGCTCTCAGATCATAGGAAGTTTAGCATGATACTTTCATTGACAAGAGACATTAAAAATTATTTTTTCCATCATTATTATGTTTTTTCACAAATATATATACACATCATGTTTCTATGGTATAGAAAAGTGTTACATATTTGTGTCAGCACTTACTAATTCACAGAATCACAGAATGGCAGGCGTTAGAAGGGACCTCTGGAGATCATCTAGTCCAATCCCCCTGCTAGAGCAGGTTCACCTAGAACAGGTTGCACAGGATCATGTCCAGGCAGGTTTTGAATATATCCAGAGAAGGAGACTCCAAAACCTCACTGGACAGCCTGTTCCAGTGCTCTGTCACCCTCTAAGTAAAGAATTTTCCCCTTACGTTCAGATGGAACTAACCGTGTTCCAGTTTGTGCCCATCGCCCCGTCCTGTTGCTGGGCACCACTAAAAAAGCCTGGCCCCATCCTCCTAAACATAGCGGTACAATGTGGAGATTAAGACAAATGTTGAAAGCTTTCCCTTTTCAAGTATCTTTTCTTTTTTAATTGCCTTTATACTTTTGAGAAAGCTAAAAGGGAATCAGAATTACTGGAAATAGTAACTTGAAACTTTTTCACAGGAACCACACAAATGCCCTGAGTGAGGGTCCCTTAGGCCAGCGAAGGACAGACTTGTGTTTGTTTTAATACTAACCTTAAAAAAAAGTATTTGTCTTGATAACTGTGATTGTATAAAAGATTTCTTTTCACTGTAACTTACACTTGCATAGACTTCAGGAAACATAGGTAAGGTAGAAATTGTCAAATATTTTCAAGCCTACCACAGGATTTATAGGGCTGCTGTATGCATTAGCAGTCATAGGAGCATGAAAGAGTAAGCACCTCAAGTATTTCAAATAAGATATCCTTACCTCTACATGAAAAAAACATGTGAACTCATCTGGTGACTTTGGCATCTGAAAAAAAGTCAGCGATTGTCAAGAAAGCAATGACTCAGATGTCTCCTTAATGCTGCTAGGTGACCTGGCAAGTTTTATTGAAATTCCAATTACCAGAAGTCATTAAAGCACTCTCTAGTAATAACTATATCCTCCAATACCTAGTAGATGGTACTGAGCAGAAGGAAATTGGAGGAAACAGATAACCCTACATTAGATTCTAATTACTAAAAATTTGTTAAACAATCCAAGGGAAAAATGACTATTTCCAGATGGTTGCCCCTGACCTTCATGAACAAAGATAAATATTAAGCATCCTCATTGGTACACAATAAATGAAAACACATCTGAAAAAGCAATCACCTATTCAATATCTTAAACCCTGTGGCTTCAGGTATTTCTCATTAAGACTGTTTGAGCAGGTATAGGATTTTTCTTCCTCCTCGGTCTTTATAACCTCATTCCAATGTTTTAATGTATAAATGAGTCTTTATCTTTCTGTGCAAGAGACCCAGCTAGTTAATGGTTGAATAGTAATTCTAATAGATGTGTTGAGAAAAGTAGGTGATGACCACCATAATTTAAAATCATTCCATAAACGCTTCATCACCATTGTGTAGCAATGTAGTTTTAGAGTGTGTGTTGGCAAAGCTTGTGCTTCTGATCCGTTGCTACCCTGGCCTCTGTCCCAGTTTGAGAAAAAAACCCAGCTTCTCCTGTTCAGGAGGTTTGTTTTAAACTGACCAATTGGACTATTCCCTTCCATGTGACGTTTAGCACCTCTCATTGGCTGTAAAAGTTTCTCGCGAGCGTGTCTGTCTCTTTAAGAGGCGCGTATCGCGGGCTTTTGTGGGCTTTTTGCTCTCTGACGACTTCCCGGACACTTCCTGCTTTGCACTCCGAGGGGCGCCATGGGCTTGCAGTTTCTCTCCGGGAAAAAAGGCTTCCAGACTAGCCATTTGGCTCCGGGGACTTTACAGGCTGTGTGCCCTCAGCTTGAACCTCCAGAGGAACCCGCCTGCCTGCCTGCTTGCAGCTACGGCACCCTGCACTGCCCGAGCGGAGCGATCGCCGTGGAAAACCCCCCGCGCCACCTGGGACTGGAGACGCCACGCCCCAGGGCTGCTCTTTCCCTGCTGCTAAAGTCGCCGCTTTTTGCTGCTTTTCTTTTCTTCAACCCGCACGACTAGTCTGGTAGGAACAGCGTAGCTTGCGGTTTGCACACAGGATCCCAGCGTTCGTAACAGCCATGGTTCCTTTGTTCCAATCCACGAGAGCGCCACGTGGCCGGCGCCATCTTAGATACTGCCGCGGTATTTTTTTTCCCCTTCCCTCATCTGCCTTTAACCCTCGCTTCTCCATCCTGTACAAAACCCTCAGATTTTGCATTGGTTTTTCCATGCATATTATATATTTTGTTCTGGTGTTATTAAACTTTGTTTCAGTTTTCCGAACGTTCAGGGGTCTCACAAATTCTTTCTTCCTTTTCCTATCTCTGCTTTTTAACCTTTTCTCTCCCGGTGCAGGGGAGAGGGGTTTTAGGGATAGGAGAGGACACGTCCTCGTGATTGGCTTGCCTCAGCCAACCGGTGACACCTCAAAGAAAGTCTCATTAAGAAAATTGCTTAAATGTTTTATCTGGCAGCTAATATAAGCAATCTAAAAGTGGTCTTCCTTGACTCATTAGAGTAACAAATACGATAGCATAAATCTGATGAGGCAGTGAGATTTATGGGGTCAATACATGTGGATAAAAGAGCACAGGATGAGCCTAAATTCATTAGTCACTGGGGATCTGTGGGAAGAATAAAGATCCTGGGTGAAAAGTGTTGGAACCAGGCAGCAGCCGGCACAAACATCCTTTTGAAGAGCTACAGACCTTTTCAGAAGGGTATATCAACTTTCTAACAGGGATCTCGTGGCTGCACAGTCATGGGGTTAGTAGACTCAAGGTATATAACTTCATCAAGGAAGGAGGTCAGCCTAAGGTTTAGCATTCTGGCATACCTTGTGCATCCCTGTATAGAGTGGCCTCGTCTGCACTGTGTAATGAGAACAGTCTCTGACCTATTCACCTCATCAAGACTATTAAGCAAAATGTATAACTGGAGGCCACAGCTTGAACCCTCGGCCCGATCCTGTTCAGTTTGCAGACTATCACATCCTGCCTAATTATCTCACAAGTGCATCTGTGCTGACATAACTTGGGTTTCAACACACTCATCATCAGCTCTGGATGGAGTCTACATTTACACAGTGTTACTAGAAAAGGTTATATGAAAGATACATTTGATATAAAAATAGAAGAATATCTTTAAGATATTCTTAAAAAAACTGGGGACTTGTATTCTGTGCTGTTCATGACTTCAAATAGCTCATACCAGTACTTCTCAAATATGACATTTCTTTTATCCATTTTTCCCAGCTTAGCAGAATTGAAGCACAACCAGCCAAGTACAGAATTTAAAACTGAGTACAACTGATAACATCTTAAGTACTAGAACTGGGAGTGTGAATTAAGTGTCTGTGCTGTCCCATGGTGAATCAAGGCTTTCAAGGTGGTCAGCACATCACCTGCCGCAAAGCAGCTGGACCATCAGCTCAGGTTATGGCTTTCCTTGAGGCTCAGCTGCTGGAGCTGCTTCTGGCTTCAGCCTTGACAGACGAAACAGCCAACTCAGGCCTCTTTCTATTCTTCTGCTGTTATTGCACTAAGGGGAGATGTTGCCCTTTTTTCTATTTTTCTCTGAGTGGAAAGAAAGACTTTTGCTTTTATTATCACAGGAGGCTGTGCTGTTCTTTCCCCTCACAGAAATACGTACAGTCTTCTATGAAAGTATATCAGCTCCAGGCAATAAATTAGAAGACTTTTTAGTTTTATTTTACATAAGCAAGACTTCATTGGACCTCCTACTATGTAGCAGCGGTGTTAGCAAGTCTTATTTTTGACAGAAAAGAGAAGGGAATTTTGGGGAACAGGGCCACAGCAGGGACTGCATTATTGTCTTCCACCAGGCTCTTGGATCACTTGGCATAGGTGGGACTTGCAATGGATGTTTATGTCCAGCGTTACTATGAGCAGCTTAAAGTCATGCATGTGGTTTGTTGTCAAACATTGAAATTAAAGCCTTATTGTATGAAACTAGGTGTAATAGAAACAGTAAGCTACTGAGTCTACCTAGTCAATAAAAACAAGGGAAATTATATAAATGTCTTGAACAAATACTTTCTTTGATTCCAGCTCAACTCATTATTGATTTTATATTAGGGTTAGGTTTTTAGAAGATTTCCCAATATCCCACCATGTTTGAGACCTGCATAAGCCGTCTTCACCATCTTTTCTATTTTTCTGCCCCCAAATAGTCTTGGTGTGAATTCATCAAATATCTTTTTGTTATATTTTAGAAAGCACCACACAGATGTGTTCAAGCAAAATCCCAGCTAGACTTGGCAGCTGCCTCTCAGAGAGATGGTAAAGGCTATGATTACACTGTCCAAAGACTCTTAATAATTTTTTGTTGTCTTATTCTCAATAGCTATTTGGGCAATCAAAATCCGCTTTCCTTTCAGTATTGGATAGATAGGTTTTGTTTTTTCTTTTTTCTTTTTTAAATTGATTGGCGTGTTGTGATGGACTCTGTGCAGGCAGAGCTGCCTGCATCATTTTTCCTAGGGGAACAGACCCCAAATCTCCCAAGACTTTTGGATCAATAAATGTAGAGGTTTTTCAGAACTCACTCTAGAACAGCTAACACCTTAAACAGAAAAGGTATGGGTTAAATAGATGAAGATGAAAGGATTTGTTGCAGAGATAACTCCCTTCCCTCAGAGCAACTGGTGATTCAGAAAAACCCGTGCAGTTCCCTATGGACTCCTTAAGATTTCTCCTTTCCTTCTCATCCGGCACTTGGTTGTGCAACTGCTCTGTGTCTTCCTAAGTACTCTCCTAGCCTTTCACCAAATGGCTGAGTTGCAGCCCAGGGGGCCTCCTGCCCTACCAAGCAACCAGAGGAAACACTGAGAGCAAATGCGATCTCTTCCCCACCACACAGGCAAATCGTTAGCTTTGATTCACTTTGTACTTGTCAGTGACCCCAGAAAGTGCATCAAGATCAAACAAATCTTTCCCAGGCTTGTATCCAACCTGTAAAATAAATAATTGCATCTGAAAACAAACCAGAATCAAATTCGTTGGAGGGCTTTTCTTTTTTGCTTAAACCTCTCTTAGCTACAGGACAGTGTTTCTTATTTGGCTAATATTGACTTCCTCTATGCAAAGACATAAAAATTATTTATGCCAGTGCCTGAGCATCAAAGCCTAGTTTTACTTTTGAATATATTGTGACTGTTTTACCAAGTACTGTGGTAGATAAACCATTGCACACTAGTACAATGTGTTTCTGGGCAGCATTTTATCTTGCATTACATGCTACAGCATGAACAGTTCTTTGTATTCTTTTTGTCAATTCTGAGTTTGAAGAGTAAACAACTTTCTCCCCCAGGTTTGTTTTCTTTTGTTTTCTTTCTTATTTTATATCCTCTCATGTCCAAACTGCAGAACCACTATCTGCCCTTATAAGCATCAGACCAGATGAAGCAAATTCCCTTGCTTGCCAGATTTAATTACATTGTCAAAGGCAAATTCTGGATCTTTCTGAGTGTTCTGCCTCAAATCCTGGAATAATGTCTTCCCTTGTCTGGAAACTCTCCTCCATTTTTACATTCTTCTAATACTCTTTCAATAAGCATACAGCTAAAATATTTGTTTGGGTTGGTTTGGATTTTTTTTGTTCCCCAAGTAAAAAGGAAATGCAACACTTGATTCATACAGTTTTGTTAAACTTCCATATTCACTCAATTGCTCAAAGGCCCATAAATTATACCAGTTTATAAGGGGAGTTTTAGACTGATGATTAGAATCAAAGCTATCAGATTGCTGGGCTATACGAAAATTGGTTTGGGAAAACTTTAACATCTGAGTCTGCTGTTGTGTAACGGTCCCTGTGTACCCTAAAGATGAATCAAGTTATAAAGAGCTTTTTTGTTGGACGGAAGTTATGGTCAAGTTTTAACTCCCTTAATTTATGATTGCCCCTCGGATAAAGGTTTCTGGGAACATGGAGCAGAATGCATTAGAGAAGTTATAAGTACCAACCTTGATCTACCCTTGCCTCTGGTGGTTATCATATCTGCTTCCCTGCCTAGGGGCACGAATGTTAATGTTGAAAATGTATTAAAGAATGCTTCCACAAGGATTCTGGATAATTGGCCAGATTTTTCTAAGATCAATAGCAAGCACACTGGACTGAACTCTGAGTGCTTGACCTGTGAACAATAAAAAAACCCCAGCAACCAAATTAGAGAAGTTAATAAGATGTGATCCCAGAATCTCAAGGTATTTTTAGCAATTGCTAATTTTTCCTGTCCAAAACTTGAAACCACAAGTTCTCTTCTACTGTGTCCTGTAACACCATATTGTTGTCTCTGGGATTATCTCATATTTTGTTCAAAGGTAGTTTTATTTGTTTGTCTGGATTTTTCTGATATCTCCTTCAACTCATGGAAGCTTCATACCTAAAATGAATCAAGGCAAGCTGGAAAGCAAATGCATCAATTTAGAATGTCTGCCTTTGCTTTCTCTCCTTTCTGTCACACCGTACACTTACACACTGTTTGCTTTCTATCAAAAAACGTGGTTCTGCAAACAAAAAATAATAATTTTACTATGTGTTTATTTTTTCCTTTCTGTTTACACTGTAAATGTCAGCTCTGATGTGGTCCTTCAGCTCTCCATCTCAGACATCCTTATGTGAAGAATTACACTAGCATTCCACCCAGAAAAATCAAACGTGAAACTGTATTTTTATTTGGTGGGCACATGTAGAATCGGATTCATCTGAACTAACAATATATGTCTAAAAATGCCTAAATCTATGCAATTGGTTTAAGTTCCCTTTCTCATCAACAGAGAAAAAAACCACTCACATCCAAGCAGTTATTAATTTTATCTGTTTTAGGTGCTTACTTTAGCTAGACTCTGGAGATGATTATTTTTCTTGGTTAAGAGAGATTTCTTAGTTCTGTTAAACAGAAGTGTATCCAGGCCATCAGGAGTTACATTTTTAATTATCATGAAGTAGACTACATAAAGTAAGATAAACTTGTGTGAAATTCTGGCACATTATTAAATGGATTTATAACACTGGAATGAAAGATTACTTGATCTAGTAAGAATAGGACACAAAAAACCTTCCAGTGTTGAGATTGTCTTCTAATTTCTAATTCCACACTTGGTACTTGATGCACTCCTTTATATGAAACCTGAAGTGTTACTTATACTTAACTACAATCATGTCATAGGAAATTATAATTCCTATGACAAGAAAATGACCCTTTAAAATTATTTTGGTGATTTGAGTTTATGTTTCTCTTTAAACCAGAAATGTGTTGAATTGCAAAGCAGACACTGCAACTACATATTGGTTCATCTTTAAGGAGAAGCTGGGATGTCCTTTAAGCACCTTCTGTTCTGCAGTATGAGAAGCCCCATAGGTAGGAATATGTGAAACTGGTGAGGAAAAAAAAACCCTCAAAAAACACCCAAGAAGCCCCCAACCAAACAATAAAATCTTAGCCTAATATATCACATGTGTGTTATTAGTTATTAGTATTAGAGGGACACAAGGCTGCCTATTCAGCCTCTGCAGAGAACTGCATGCTGGGCAGGAGTGCAGAAACCAGTGCGAAGGTATTGGTGCTATGGAGAGCTGAGCCCAGCTTAAGCCTGCCTGAGCTGCAGGAACAGGTAGGCCAGCAAGCCCATGAGAAGAGGAGGAAAAAACCCCATAAAAAAAAAGTACTCCAAACACTGCCTTTCGCTAGTGACCCAGAGCAAACTGAGCAATTTCAGGCAATGAGGGAAGCCAGGAAAAGGTACTAGGCTAGCATCAACAGAAAAGGAACAGACATCAGGAAGAGGAGATTTGTTTTGAAACTTTCGATATAAAGATTTTCAGCAGGAAGACTTGGCTTTCTCCATTTAAAAAGTGGTCTTTTTTCTAGTGTAAATATACTAGGAAAGTCTCACTTCAAGAGACTGAAAACAATTGGTGGTTTCAATGTGCTTGTTTAAAGGGAGAATTGTAGGTGTATAAATTAGGGACTCATCACAAAGAGCAAAATTTTCCCTAAAATCCTCAGCTATAGCCACATTAATTTGTTTGTAGTAACAAGATGCCTGCTCCTTTTATACGAACCACTTTAAAAACAGTAGCTCAAGATATTTTCAAGATATCTGGTGGACTGATCAGAGCATTTGTGTCTTCTCTGGGAAGAAACCCACTGAACGTTCCTGAATATTGTCATGGCATGAATAAAACAAGCAATAGCTTGTTCTTAATTTAAAAGGTCCGTCATAAAATCCCAACCAAATTCTTAATGTATATTTTGCAGTCCTGAAATCCTTACCAAGGTGTAGTCTTATTCCTTGTTCTAGATGTTATTTTATAAAAACCTGGGTTTGAGGTAAAGACAGTGAAGTCTCCTTAAATTACATGTTACTTTGATCTCAGATAACCCTAAAGCTGATGTGTACACAGTAACTGAAGATTGCATAAATAAAAACAAATTCTCTTTGGTGCATTGAAGGCAGCAGTAATTTTTACTTTAGGTTATTTGCATGAAATTTCTTCTCTGGTATTAAGCCTGTGCTGAGCTAGAGTTCAATTTGCTTTAATTGCCGCCTTCTTCTACTTTTATTTCCAGTTTTGTACCAGCAGGGTAAGGTAAAACCAAAGGAAATGTCCTGCTTTTTTTTTTTTTCCTTCCCCAGTGTTTGCAAGGGAATAATATATAGAAATTGGTTCTGTCCACATTCCATGAAGGCTGGAAGACACCTTGGAAAAGGTTGCCTGTGCCAAAAAAATCCCAGCTGAAGTTTTCAGTTGAAAACTGCTGAACAAAATATCCTGACACTCCACATTACCCATGTGAAAAACCAAAAAAATGAACAATGGCATTTTGGTTTAGTTCAGGAAAAACAGTTCATACTGACAAATAAAGTCACTGACTTTCCAACTGTATTCTTAGTGGCCAATTATAAAATCAAAGAAAAAAGAGGAAAAATGGGCTAAGAAGGTCACCTACTTTACCTCCAGGTTACATCAACAATACCTAACCAGTCCTGACAGATGTTTCTCTAACTTGTCCTTAAAATACTTCAGTGACAGACATTCTAGAGCCTTCTAAAGCAGTCTCATACTTACCAATTTATTATGATAGAAACCAAATAGAAAACCAAAAATTTTAATCAGAGATTACATTTAAGGCTCTAAAGGAAAACATGTATATAGTTTTGAAACTGCCTGGCTATCAACCAGGCTGGCTTGAGAAACTCACAGGAAGAAAGATATATAACTAGCACACTCAAGGTCTAGCCCAGGGCACGAATGAGGTATATCCATTTACTCAAAAGGATGATGGATGAAATGCTGAATGCAAATGCAATAAAGAATTATAAATTACTGGCAAAGGTACAGCATTAAATCCGTGCAGCACCTGGTAAGCACACTTGTACACACAGCTTCGGTAAGGACAAGGTACTCTAGTTCTCACCTATTGGGTAGAAGGAGACCTTATATTTGACAAAGAGGTAGGAGACTGAACATAGCCCAGTAACTTGGAATAGCTGATTAGAAACTCACACCACAGCTTACTTTGCAGTAATATTTTAATTCTTTGATACCTACAGAATGGATAAGGTGGTGCAACACATTATATTCTTGATTATGCTTAAGATTTTGAGGAAAAATAAAGAATGGGGCCTTATTATTTTTTCTTTCTTATTCTTTTTCTAATCAGGGTTTCCCCAGGGTCAACCCAGTGACAATCACAGGGGATTCATACACTGAGAGTCAGATGAAAAAAACAAATGTTGAGCTTTTATAAAAATTTTAAAACAGGCAAAGGATTAAGTGATATCAAAAATTCTCTGAACTAGATAATAAGTTGACTATTGTGTAACTGGGCTGGAAATGAAATACATTACTGATATTTTTCAGTTCCTCAAGCTCTCCCAGCTATCTGATCTGCACATTAACTCGCATTGGAGATTAGACTTGTACTCAGTCTTTTATAGCATGCATTTCTACATCTGTAATGAATGATACTAAATTCACAACAAACTACATCCACTAGAAAATGCTGGGTAAGAGAAAATGTTGGTTCAGGGGCAAATAGACTAGCAATACTTGGCCCTTCAGATATGTTAGGAGTAAATATCGATGGGGACATCACTAACAGAAAACTGTCGATTTGCACTGACTGTACACAAATGTGAATTCTGCAAAAGGAAAGTAAAAAAGTTTACATAACGTGACCTACAAGACAAGATGAGAGATGTTGGGATAGCTTGGGAAGAGAAGAGATGATCAGACAAAGGTGAGAATGAAACTAAGGGAATAAATATTCTGCACTTCTTGGGAATAAGACAATAATTTTAACTTATGGCAGGGAAAGTTTAAGTTGGAAATTACAAAAAAACTGGAAAGAGTTAAGTACTACAGCATTGGAAGACAACTGCCTGGCAGACAGAGGCTGGGAAAATGCTCTCTCCAGATGTTTCTTAAGAACTTATGAAATAAACCTTTGTGAGGACTGCTTTAGGGATACGTGATCTTGACTTGGAGTAGGGGACCAGACCAAGACACCTGCACTGTTTTCCCAGCCCTACAACTCTTAGAAAACGTTAGGGATTGAGCTGTGAGAAGGTACTGCTTTGGCTAAATGATTCAAAGGCCTTCCAGCTAGCACTCAAACAAGATCTCTGCTTCTCTGCCTTCTCCCAGAGACATGTTTCTAATCGTTTGCTTTGCATTTTCTCGGCTGCCTTTTTGTAATGCTTTTCCTGTGGTGATTTGCCATTTTTCCCTCTGGGCAACCAGACACTCAGCTATAAGCAAACCAATCCCTCAGTCTTTGCATTATTTTATTTCATTTATTTTTATCAGAGCTCTTAGAATGCTTAGAAGCAAGGCTTGGACACTGCCCATGTTTGCATAATGTAGTGTTTGATGTCTGCGTATTTATAGTTTCTTCAGTGTCTAGATATGTGGCAATTTATTTCATTATTTAGCATGCATTGATTGTCACACCTTTCAAGAAGGTGATGAACTTGCTGATCTAACTTATAGCAATGCTTACTCCCATTGGGAGATACTGCTCCAAAAAATGAGATGGAGGTGTGAGAGAGAAGGAGAGAAAAGACAAGCACAACTTACTGAGGCCATGAAAAAATATGAGACCATAAATACCAAGTCACATGATAGCATTTTGCCCACAATTTTCTGACTACTACTGTGCACTAATAAACAGGAGAAAATGCTAGAAACTAGGCAGGACTTATCTTTTTCTTTAAATAAACCAAATTAAAATGTTTCTCTCATGCATATTTTTCACCTCTAGCTCCCCTGGAAAGAATAAGCACTCAGTAGAAAACAGATGCTGCCTTTGCTCAAGTATGTTTTGGAGATGTTAGCATAAGGAGAAAGAAGTGGTAAATTAAATAAATGAATCAGTAAGGTGTGGTGAAATAAGCTGCATTTGAAGCTTAGGTTCTCAGTTTAGCCCTAAGACCCATCGCAGCTAAGTATCTCCAAATAAATAAAATCATTAAAAAGAAAAAGCCAAAATTTAACACAGATCTTGAATCCATTAAAAATTCCAGTTCAATTGCTTAAAAAGGACTTTTTGGTGCTCTTTCCAGAATTGAAAACAAAGAGACATTATCCTACTGTAAGTGCCTACCAAACTGCACAACGCACTAGTGTGGAAGTATGAGCAGATCTCTTCAGAAGCAGTTAATAAGCACAGTCAGTGCTTTTGTAATTCAATGTCCTCAGCAGACTAAAAAATGAATGGCAACTTGAAGACTCATAGATCCTAGGGGAAGAAACAAGTTATTTAACACTCTCTTTGTCAACTAGTCACCATTTTTGGCCAGTCAGAAAGCTGCAATCTGTGTTCTCTGTACAGCTCTAGGGCTTGCAACGCACATGCTGAAGATAACTTCGCATGAAGTGCAGCCTTCATGCTACAGTACATAATATCCATGCTCAGTACAAGCGATGAGGACTGCTTGCAAGAACATTTCTGCTTCAGGTGTGAAAAATAGAAATGAAAGTTCGATTTGAAAAAAAACTTAAAGAAACAATGGTGTTCACATTCAGCATGTACTTTTCGCCCTGCTATATATGTAAAATGAATTGTAATAAGATTCAGCACGCGGTTCCGGCTCACTGAAATGCTATTTAGTACTCATAGAGCTTAAAAGACTTCCAGGATACATAGCACCAATGTTACAATGACCTCTGCTCAAACAAAATGTGACAAATTTGGATTTTCTGCCTACAATAACTACAAATGTATTTGGAAGGATGCCAGTAGAATAACTTTAATCCAGATATTGCTGCACAGAGCAGATTTTTAAAAGTCAAAAATGTTTTGTTTGCTCTAATATAATTGACACAATTTAAAATTTGATGGTAAAGGCAAATGAAATGGAAGCAGCCTTTTCTTCACTGCTTTAAATGTCTAGAGCTAATGGGCTTTTCCATTACAAATCTTTCTTGTGCATCCATTTATCGCTTTAAAAAATTGCTTGTAGGTTTGCCTCAGTGCAGAACCACAGAGCAACTCTACCAATTCAGTTCTAGCCAAGTATGAGAGAATGAAATCAGGAACAAGGCACTACAGGCAAGGCAGATACTATTCAACAAGCCAGAGAGGAATCTCTCTGAATGTAGCTTATTATAAATGCTTTATAGGCTGTGTTAAACACACTCAGTATAATATCCTTCTGAAACATATATTTTGTGAATCTGTGAGCTAACATACTTCAATGGATAATCTGTTTCCTGGTTTAGACAGAACCTGGGGATGAATCATTATATGTACCATGTGATGGCAGTCCAAGTCAGTGAAAGTGACATAGGTAATTCAATTCCAAGTGTCCACTTCTGTGCTCGCCCCCCTTCACAAGGAGGAGTTATTAGCTGAAGTTCCCTGTGAGAGATCTGGAGAGGTTAACCAATTGAACAGATTAATACATCTAGCACAGATCAAGAAAATAACTTTCACAAGCAGGTATGCTGGTAAGTCTCATACCAGGTGGAGCAGGCCACTCTTGAAATACCAAGAACATTGAATACCCCAAGCACATTGAAGCACAATTAACTAATCCTTCACGAGAATTTGTAGAACTGATAATGGATTCTGGGAAGAGGAGTAATTTACTTTTCTAAACCTCGTAATTATATTATCTCTTATTTTAAGCTGGGCATTTTTGGTTTACAAGATTTGAGTACTGGGTGTCTTTGCATATATATGATAATATATTATTAGCAGCCTAACAAAAATATTTCTAGAAATTCGGTGAGGGTCAGTGTGGCAGTTTGAGGAAAAAAAACCCTGCTTGAAGGCTTGTTTTAAACTGACCAATTGGACTATTCCCTTCCATGTTACGTTTTGGCACCTCATTGGTTGTAAAAGTTTCTCGCGAGGGTACTGTCCCTTTAAGAGCCGCGTACCACGGGCTTTTTGGGGGCTTTCAGTCTTTTTTCGCTCCACGACCTTCGGGACACTTCCGGCTTTGCACTCCGAGGGGCGCCACGGACCTTGCAGCTTCGCTCCGGGAAGAGGCTTTTCCAGACTCGCGGCTTGGCTCCGGGGACCTTACAGGCTGCGTCCCCTCGGCTCGGACCCTGCCCGCCTGCCTGCGGCTATGGCTCCCCCGCGCTGCCGGAGTGGAGCGGAGCTGTGTGCTGGGGAAGCCCCCGCCACGCCGCCTGGGACAGACTGCTCTGGCCGCTGGAGACCCGCGCCTCGGGGCTGTCTCTCTCTCTCTGCTGCCAGCGCCATTGCCTTTTGCTGCTTTTGCTTCCTTTACTTCGCACGACCAGGCTGGTAGGAACAGCATAGCTCGGGGCTTGCATGTTGGAGCCCTGCGTTCGTAACAGCCGCGGATCCTTTGTTTCCACTCCACAAGAGCACACACGTGGCCGGCGCCATCTTGGACTGTGCCGCAGCTTTTATTTGTATTTTCCTTCTCTCTCTCTCACGTTTAACCCTCGCTGCTCCATCCCATATAAACTCTCCAATATCTTTGCATTGGTTTTCCCTGCATATAAATATATTTTGTTCTGGTGTTATTAAACTTTGTTTCAGTTTTCCAAATGTTCAGAGGTCTCACAAAATCTTTTCTTTTCCTTTTTCTATCTCCACTTTTTAACCCTTTCTCTCCTGGAGGAGAGGGGTTCAGGGATAGGAAAGGGCACGTCCCCCTAATTGGCTTGCCTCAGCCAACCGGCAACAGTCAGGCATGCAGATTCTGCACTTGGAGGGCAGAATGGTCCCACTGTAGCTACCAGAGAGTAAGGAGAGGCTCAAACATACAATTGTTCTTTCAGTCCTCTGAAATGACTGCAGGATCAACAAACTTGCTGCTGTTACTGCTGCTATAGTCCCAAGGGTTACCTGAGCATTCTCCAAGAGAAGGGATTGTACAGCTGGTCATCTCTTGTTTCTGGGTTCAACAGGGATTTATTTCAAAGCAGAACGCGCCAGCCAGGGGATTTGTATCGCCTGCATGGTACTTCGTGGAAGGGAAAACACACCCATTCTGCCTCCTTAGTTTGGATGTTCACAGAGGAGGAGAGCACAGTGTACCACAACCTTCTAAAACTGAAGGTAATCATTAATCTGTATTCTTTTCTCAGTGTATGAATGTTATTTGTGTTACCATGTGTTTAAGCAGCATGAATCTTTCTTACATCTGTGCATTTAATTTCAATTAATTAGAGATAGTGCTAATGCTATCTGGATTATGTCGGGATTAAATGCGTAGTACAACCTCTAGTAAGAAGGCTTGATGTTTTTCAATACCATGTTGCATCACCTAATAACTGAGACTTCCCTCTAGGATGTATGTGTGACTAGCATGGGGTCATATATACAAGGCCAAAGCACAGAGAGGCTTGAGGAATGATTTAGACTTAGAAATTAAACAAACAAACAAAGAAACCCTCCCCCCCAAAAAAACCCAAAACCCACCACATTTTGATTATTTGATTATTTGGCTTTTTCGTAATAAGTACAATCTTCAGTTTAGAGACAAGAATCCAACTCCTTCCCAGAAATGGTATTTAAAGGTTAATGAATGTACTTTAAAAAACATAAGAAACTAAGAATAAGTGCCCAGTGAGCAAAAAAGTAATATTCTCCTACCTGCGTAACTATTTTAGGAGAATTTTGCTGTTTAATGATCTTAGCTTCTTTCTATTTCTAGTTTTGCAAGTACTGCTGTTTGGGAGTCTGACAGCATTTGATACTTTACACTGGTGTGCACTGTCCCAGATGTGTCGTTCTACCCGCTAAAATATAATTGCAGCGTTGCAGGTTTTTTCTGCTGACTCTTAGTACAATATCAAAGGCAGGTGCATGCAGAAGGTGGATTAAAAAATTGTTAACTACCCTATAACTTTTTTCATGATTAATAATATTTTTCCTAAGTCTACAAACATTTTAAATACTTTCCAGACTGCAGGGATGAAAAATGCAAAAGGACAAAAAAGTGGTTTTAATAAAATTTAATAGTCTCTTGTTCAAACAAATTTAACTGTTTTGTTAATCTTATGGATGAACCAGATGCTCAGGAAAAGACTATTTGGGTGACTGAATTGAGGGTTGGATTGTATTGTGAAAGTTGCCACATGGTCTCTGGATCTTTTTTATTAATGCCCATCACTGCAGGAGATGGGGGAGGATACGTGCCTTGTAAATTCTTACAGAAAGATAGAAGTAATTACTAAGTCAGGCCTAGTCCTCAATACTATTTCAGCTCGTCTTCTTTCTTGAGCCAGATCATTTGATATGTAAAAAATGTGTCTTTAACCCCAATCTCTTTAAGCACTTGCAGAGAAATTGTTCACGTATCTGAGTGCCTCCTGGGTAAAGACATCTAGTTATTAACTTACTAGATTTGTGTTCTATTTTAAGCAGAAAAACCTGTGTGTGTCTAAGTCAGATGTTACATGAATGCCTTTGGTGAGGCTGAAGAACAGATGAGCTGTTCATGTTTTTCACCATAGACAGTTTTTTAAGACTATTTAAAATGTATTTAACAACACCAAGCCAAAAAGTCAAGGAACAGATTTTTGTTGTAAGCTTTTAGTCATCATTCTCCTACAAACTCCCCAGTCATTAAAATATCTGCCTTTGTAAGAATGAGGGCAAATTGAAGGAATATTTACTGGTTATAGCAAGCCCTTGGAGTAACCTTCCCTTCCCTTCCCATCCTCTTCTCTCCTTGGCTCAGGTTCATCCTAATACTCTTATACGAGAAATTCCTGAAGTTTCTTGAAGCCACTGGAAGGAGAGGTGTAATGAAAACAAGAGGGGAAAGGAGGTCATTAGGTCTTATAACAACAGTGACACCAAATGGCTTCCACCACTGCTGAACAGCTGTAAATAAGTTCCTGAGGAGGGGTTTATCAAGCTGCTCACCTCTCCCCACAGCACATCTGGAGGTAAAGATTAGCTTCACAGTAAGAATCAGACTAATAGAACAAACAGAGTGAAACAAACACAAATCCAGTAAAGACAATAGACAAACAAAGGAAAACTAACAATCCCATTAGCTGGCACTTACGTTGATTTACATAGTGAGCAAGATTTGAGTGCATACATTGGTCATGTCTCCATGGAAAATCTCTCCAGTACTGATGCATTAAGTTTCCTGGTATTGTTTTGTTTTCTTCAAAACTTAGACATGCCCGGAGACAGCAGGTCCTAGGCACTGGCACATTTCGCTAAACTTGCTGAAACTTACCTTGCCTGAATGGGTACAGAGGTAAATTATACCCAAGAAGTGAAGATGCAACTGGAAGACAAAACCATCAAGATCAGAAAATGTGTCTTTGGAAATAGAGAACTCGGAAATATTTAGAAATATTGGGATATGTATAGGAAATGAAATATGATATAATTAATCTATAAAAATATGTTTTTTCAGTGTTTCTAGGTTTTGGAATCCATTAACTGGATTTGACACTAGGTAAATGTACATAGACTAAAGATTATTCATACCACTGAAACCATCTAATAACTAAAACCAAATAATATTTTCAGCCTGTACTAAGACAAGAGCTTTCTGGTTATGATATATATTCCAAAACAGGAGTAGACATTTCAAGGGGTAAAGCATTCCTACAGAAGAAAAAAACCCTTTCTGTCCTGTTGGTTAACTTGTACATGATTTTATTGTATCTTGGTTGACAAACAAGGAGTTTGTCCATGAACAAAAGAAAAACTACTTTAAAAGTACTTTACACGTTGAAGAAAACCTATTTTATGGCATTTCTGTCAGAGAATGATAGACTGCAGTAGCCTAAATATGTTGTGTATAAAGAATACACAAAAAAACGCAAAACCTGTGAAACACATAGTTTGTGTCTATTAAAGGATACTCCTGAGAAGAAAAAAACTCTTAATGGCAGAGACTCATGAAAACTTGAGTGGAGGCATAGTTTCCAAATTGCCTGGTCTTTCTTAATTTCCCTTAGAAGAAGAATGAATTAACTACATGTAATACTGAACATGATCACTACCAAAATTCTTCATTAATCCATGTAAGGGAAGAACTTTTTACATCATTCTCAGGCATTTTACTTGTTATGTTAAAATTCTCTTTTATCTTCACTTTGACTCTACTTAAGGAGCAATTTTATCTTGAGCCTCTTTTTGGCTAAGACAGAGATGCAATTTTTACTGAGATAACCAGCAACGGATAAGAAATCCTAGTGAATATATTGAAATCAAGTTTAAAAAATAAATTGTGGTATTTTCCTGTAACTTTTCTGAGAAACACTAATTCCCTTGGGGTTTCAGGACTGTATATGAACCATCTGCTCAGCAATGGAATTTAAAAGCTGAGTCTTTCTCCCTTGAAAAGACATTCAAATTCTATTCTTACCATTAATCTGACTCTAATGAACTCTAACTTTATTTTATTAATGTATATATAAATTTTTATAAATTTTATAAACATAGTTGAGGCTACTGTTAGAGTTTGTTGTTATAAAACATTGTGAAAATGTATGTGTTCACCCTGTGATGGTACGCTGGGTATCCAGGTAGACAATATCCACTGCTCTTCCCATATACACAGTCATAGGTTATCAGGTTGGTCAAGCACGACTTCCTTTTCATGAGTTTGTGTTGATTACTCCTGATAGCTTTATTGCTTCATGTGCCTGGCAATGGTTCCAGGATTAACTGCTGTATCACCTCCCTAGGTATCAAGGTAAGACTGTAGGGCCTGTAGTTCCCTGGATCATCCTTCTTGCCATTTTTTAAGGTGGGAGTGACATTTGCTTTTCCTCTTTTCACTGTTCCAATTATTGTTGTCATTAATCGTTAACAGTTTAATGACATGACTAGAGTGGTACTGTATAAGAAAATAAGGATGATGGCTTTTTTTTTAATATTCCCCAGACCTCAGTTAGAAATATTTGGTCCCTGTCCTGCTTCAGGTAGATGTAATTCTCACTTAATTCAAAATCATGTAAAAAATAAATTATATTCCTAAAATTACATTTGAGGAAAGGAAATATGTAAGTGTAGCTCCTCGACTTTTCATGTGGTCATTTCTTCACAGAAATCACAGTCTGTTAAGTTCTTGTGGACTTAGAACAGATACCAACTGTTAGAGAGTTAAAACTATGGAAACTACCCTTGGTCGCATCAGTTTCACTGGCTGTAATTCATGAGAAGATTGGAAAAAGTATCAAGGAAATCCAAAGGAAACATCATTAAAAAAAAAAAAAAGTAACTTTCTTGTCTCTTTTTGTTTTCTAGTAAATACTTGTCATCTAAATAATCTGTTTTGTTTCTTCTCTTATGTAATGATGGAAGATTTTTTAAGTAAGATGAGGAAATAGACATTTAATGGAAAATCTCACAAAGCTTTACACGTACACATTAGAATGTGTACATGTCCATTTTCTGTGGGCGTGTCATGAATAGAAGAGCTTTTATTAAAACATGAGGAAGAACTGGATAAAGTGAGCCATAAATAACTACCAGTAAGAATGTGTCTTTTTATTCAAATGGCTTGTGTATATATATGACAGTACGTTCTTTCTCTTACTGAACAAATTGTTCTATCAAGATGGTGGAAAAAATCTCAAGAAAAATAGCTTCAGATATCTGAGAAAAATTGATATAGGTTTATGCAGGAAGTGTATGCCATAAAATAGGGCTAGAGAAAATAGATGTGAATTCGAACCAACACCATTAAGCATTGCGTAAGTGCTAGGTTTTCCTCCAAACTTATAAAACGTCCCTGAAAGTTAAATAGATACTGCCCACATTCAAAAGGGATCAAGAAAAACAGAGTGTGTCAGATACTTATTTAATCTTCAGTGCTTGTCCCTAAAGAATCTGGGGTCTCGTTACTGACACTGTGCCTAGCCCATGGTCTATGGTCCCCAGAAATTCTGGGAAGCAGAGGCTGATAAACTGATCACTGACAACTCATGAGATGGCCATACATGTGCTAGTTGCACTGTGCAAATGACCACCACTGGCTAACATACAGAATTCCCAGACCAAGCCCATGCATCATGTCAGTACAGCTGACACCTGTTCACAGAGCTCTGGGTACTGGCCAGCCCGGGGTGCCTAAGCAGCATGCATGCTTCTGCCTCCCTGTGCACTGCTGTCTGTGCCAGGCCATATGAACATCATTCATTCAGAACTTCTGGGTGCTGGACTGTCTTATATAGCATTGCAGTCATGTTCCCATGTTCCCAAAGCTGCCTCAAGCAAGCAATGTCACCTTTCCTCCAACCTTCGCTGCTTCAGTGCTAAGCCCAGGCTAATACCTAACTTTACATTGGGACACATTGTCAGTGAAGTGTGTCTCACAGCTTGGTAACTGGTGCTTCAGACTGATGAAAGCATTACCCAGCATACTCTTAGATGCTAGCTGGAGCAAGTGTCCTGACTGAGTAACAGGCAGTGCTTACGTTTCAGCTAGAAACCTTGCTGAGTAAAATGCTCTGTGGGAAGCACTGCTCCGTGGGTAGATTTTATTGTGACAAACAGCAGCATTTCCTACTATAAAGAATTATTTCACTGATTCAGTTTATGGCTTTCAATGGCTTATTGGCTGCCAGAAGGTTAAAACACATGCTTTAAATAGGTTTGACTATGGTGAAAAGAAAACACCAAACCTTTCAAGGAAAGAAACATAGATGTGCTCTTTCTCCTCTCATGTAGTTTGCATTATTTTGAGAGCTAGTTAAACAAGTGCTTTTGAAAGAGACACTTTCACCTAGAAGCATTCAGCAAAAAACACCTAAAGAGAGGCAAGGTATTTTTCTGTATAGGAATTTGAAGTATATACATCTTAAAGAAGATGTTAACTTTCATGGTTTCAGGGGTATCGAATGTAAATAATGTGATAACACACAGCAATCTACCTTTAACACTGGATATTTAGAGCTACTAAAACCTGGAAAACTTTCCACGCAAAGCCTGCTCATGCAGAACACACAAAACCTGATCAGAAAAAAAGGGGGTGATGAAAAAATGCAGCAAATCATAATTGAGCAGGTAGTTATCAAGGACTAGTAGAAAATGGAAAGAAAACCAAACAGTGAAGATGTAGATTTTCCACCAATGAAATATGCAAATTGTGTTGTATTAAAAGCAACCAGCAATGGCTGGCTCAGCTATAGAATAACAAAAAATAGAGCGCAGGTCCTGTTCAAGCATATTATGTTATACAACCAAGGAGGGAAACGTCTTTGAATGCTTGATGAAGTAATAATTTACCTTTAATGCACTTAATTGAAGCTTTCAAACCAGAAAAAATGCCTGCTTCTTGACAACTGTCACTTTGGATAAAGTATCTGCAGCATAGGCATGTTAAAATGCACTTTTACCACAGAAAATGGGACACGCAAAACGGAAAACCAAAAAAGAAACAGTATCGAAAATCCTGGCATCCACTGAAGAGATATCCCTGCACATGTGGATGGACAATGGCTGATCAGAGACCGTACGAAGAGGTCCAGGGATAAAATGTAATGACCTGATACTGATTTGTGCAGAAGAAAAAGAATGTGTTAAAATTAATTCTGACTTCTGAGCTGTGACTGAATAACATGCACTTGGATCCCCAGGGGACCCAGCATAGAAGTTGACAGT
Source organism: Bucorvus abyssinicus (assembly GCA_009769605.1). Lineage (NCBI taxonomy): Eukaryota > Metazoa > Chordata > Aves > Bucerotiformes > Bucorvidae > Bucorvus > Bucorvus abyssinicus. The sequence goes on from CM020063.1 coordinate 16,407,323, forward strand.
ATTCCCAGCAGCCCTGCTATTAAACTGTAAGCCCATCAGATATTAAACAGGTACATACAGTTTCTAGACTCTTCTCCTTCACCTACATACTTCCCCCATGAATGAATGAATTCCTGGTGATGGCAAAGCCTGTATATAACATAAACTGTGATCGAACAGCTGGGCTGTACATCTAATTCACGCTAAAGTGCTGAGAGGTCTGCAATGTGGTTGCATGCCTGGGATGTGTGAAGGCTCTGCATTTGCTTTGAACAGAAATGTTAATCCAGACTGTGCACCTCCTTAGAAAATGTCTTATCCAGCAGACTGTGAGATAAACACACTGGACCAGCTTCAACTGGAAGTGTTAAGAAAATCTCTCTGTGCAATATCCTGGTGATGGAGACACTCAGGACATCCCTTTCACATCTGCCCAGTTAGAGAGGGAGTATTTGAGCTCCAGTCCTTTATATCCCAGATGATTTTTTATGCATTTATTTGGCAAAAATCCTTAGCTTTCAGGCAAAAATGAAGGCCTGGCTTTGTTTAGGCACCAGATGAGGGTTCTCAACTCAGAATCCTGGATGGAAGAAAATGTTTCTCTTTGGCCTAGAAAGAAGCGGCTCAGCATTGTTTCATCCGAGGAGAGCTTTGGCTCTCTTGGATCTCTTTTCTCCTTGAAATTTTGTTTCTGGGTCAGGCCTTCCCCTGCTCAGCCTATTTGTAGGCACTTGACTGATCATATGTATTGTACCAGGAAGCCCCATCAAGGTGAATACTCTGAAGGACACTCTAAGAATTTGGTAGTCCATAGTGAGTCTACAGTGTTTGCTTCTTTCTCAGCTAATCAACAGCATTTGTCAAGAAACACTGCCAAAATACATCATCTAAAGTGATTTACATTGATAATGAAATGAATGTCAATTAATACCACACTTTCTCAGCCTATCCAAGGCATGGTTTCCAAGTGTATGTAAGGATAATGGATATTAAAAAAAGGGCATGAAATATTTCTAATAAGGACATAGGCTCTGAATTTGACAAATTCACCTTCTCTGAATAGCCTTTCCTTACTTGGACTTTTATTTGTTTAGGTTTTTAAAACATAACTTCAAGACCACTGGGGGAAGATAATTCCAAAAACACCAGAATCTCTTAAGCAGACAACTATTTGGAGATTAGAAGAGACTGCAAAATCATAGCCATGTAACAATAACCTGTGATAGAAATCAAACATTTTTTTCAAAACCTGCAATTCTAACTGACATACAGAGTATTAAGTAAGGCTAAGTAAGGAACAAAGGCAACGGAAGTTTCAACAATTTCTCATGCAAAATTAATACTCAACCTTGAATCAATGTTAATAAGAAATTAAGAAAGAAAATTTTTACTTATACCTGTAGTTTTGCATTTGTATATGACAAAGATGCCCAAACTGTTTCCTTGTACAAGCTGAGCAAAATGAGGGGGAAAGGCAGCAAACAAAAAGCCTGAATGCTAGGAATCAGCTTTATTATTCTCACTCTGACACTCAGAGCTCTAAGCTGTTATTACTGCCCTAAAAAGAAACACTGAAAAATCATTTCAAATCTCTCACAAGCTATTTTTTCCTACGCTCTTCATAGTCTGTAACCATATTAGTTTTAAAGAGGCAATACTCACACAATCTGTGTATGTGCCTGCGTAGAGATGACTATATATTACAGCACAGGCACAAAGCTTTTGCAATTTATTTACAGTTGGATGGCACTGAAATTAGATGTCAGTTATCCAAGTATTCATGTCATCAGAATGACAGCTGGAGTAAAGGAATTGCTGCTTCTGTTTAATTGTTTACCACAAGAGGCATTTAGTAAAAAGAAATTAAGAACCTCTGTTCTTGGCAGTGTATAAAGGTATTACAGGATTCTCTGAGATTTACATTTACAAATATTTAGTTAATTGTTGTTCTGCTTCTGAGTTATCTAGTTGTATTAATTTTGCAGTTGAATTTCTAACATAATTTTTGAGCTTTATTACTCGTGATCTGGTTACTAAGAGCCATATGGTGAATTAAAAAAACCAATAGTTTGTTAAAAGGGGACTGGATGCTCAGTCTATTGAAGTCAGTGGAAATTTCCCTTTGGCTGTGGACCAAACCCAAGGAAAGCAGCATTGAGGCCACCAGGAATGGTGGTAACTCACTACCTTCCCATTGACTCCATCCAGTACCGTCCTGAAAGCAATCTCCTGACTATTGCCTGCTACAGTTTTGCAATCAGTATTAAAGAAGGCCATTCTATTTTGTCAGTTTATTTATGATTTTGCCACCTGTAAAGCAGCCACATTTTATTTCATAATATTCATTAGACATTCATCTTTTGCCCCAAATATTCCCCACTGAATCCCACAGGTCTACCTACTACCAATGCTTTGAATAATATTTTGTCAATCAACTTTCCTCCATTAAATCAATACTGCTCCCAACAGCATGTATTTCTTTTCTCATAAAACACACCAGTGTTGAAAACCAGTGATATCAGTCATCACTACTGTAGTGAAAAAGGAACCTCTACTGTAAAAAATAGAGAGCCGAGTAGTATATTCTACAAACAAATACGTGTCAAAGTCACCAAAGTCTCACTTAGGATCCCATTGTAGACATACATACTTTATTGTTCTTACTTAAATACATTAATTCACCATGTTAGAATAATATCATACAGACCTCTTTGTAGTAAGAGTCAGATTTTCAGTGTTCCTGCCTTGATTTTCAAAGAAATGTACTTCAATACCCAAGAAAGTCCTTTTTTCTTTCCTTTTCTTTTTTTTTTAAAGCAGCCACCTCTGCTTTTGATGTACTTGACTACATTTTTTTTCAGTAATTGAGAGTTCAGCATGCTGAGCTTTTTAGAAAATGCTATACATGTGCAACAGGTAACAGATCCATAACTGCTCGTTAATATGACAGTTCTAACAACGATTAAATTTAATTCCACATCAATTACTTTAAGGCAACACCATATATGCATTTAGATATGAATTACAGAAACAGGGATACTGTTACGCCTGTCCCCAAATCCTTTTCATACACTTTTGCTGGTTCCCCATACATTACTGAGGCATGCTCATGGCAAAACCCGGTTTAAGCTAGCACAGAGTATTTTCATGTGAAGGAACTAAAATATTAGAAAGTGTTTGGTTAAACTGCTGCATCATGCCCACATGCAAACATAAAAACAAACCAGATGAAGGAAACAAGCAGGACACTCTGGGTTATGTGCCTCTGCAGTGCAAGCAGCAATGTGGGAAACAAGCATGCAGACATGTTGTCATGAGCAGACACTGGACGTGAGCTGACACGGTCTCAGCAATGTCTCTGGGCATGCTCCTACTCTGTGGTGCTAGACAGTCTCCCATTTTTCACATAGGAAGCCGTTCCTTTCACTTCATGTGGCAGTTTGAGGAAAAAAACCCTGCATGAAGGCTTGTTTTAAACTGACCAATTGGACTATTCCCTTCCATGTTACATTTTGGCACCTCATTGGTTGTAAAAGTTTCTCGCGAGCGTACTGTCCCCTTTAAGAAGGCACGTATCCTATTTGCCGGTTGCTCTTTCGGGGCTTTGGGCTTTCGGTCTTTTTTTGCTCTCCGGGACACTTCCGGCTTTGCACTCCAAGGGGCGCCGCGGACCTTGCAGCTTCGCTCCGGGAAGAGGCTTTTCCAGACTCGCGGCTTGGCTCCGGGGACCTTACAGGCTGTCTCTCCTCGGCTCAGACCCTGCCCACCTGCCTGCTTGCGGCTATGGCTCCCCCGCGCTGCCGGAGTGGAGCGGAGCTGTGTGCCGGGGAAGCCCCCGCCACGCCGCCTGGGACAGACTGCTCTGGCAGCTGGAGATCTGTGCCTCGGGGCTGCCTCTCTCTTTCTGCCGCCAGCGCTGCCGCTTCTTGCTGCTTTGCTTCCTTTACTTCGCACGACCAGACTGGTAGGAACAGCGTAGCTCGGGGCTTGCACGTTGGAGCCCGACGTTCGTAACAACCGCGGTTTCCTTTGCTCCACGGCACGGGAGCGTCCACGTGGTCGTCACCATTTTGGACTCTGCGCGGTACCGTCCCCTTTTCTCTCTCTCTCGCGTTTAACCCTCGCTGCTCCATCCCATATAAACCCTCCAATATTTTTGCATTGGTTTTTTCCCTGCATATTATATATTTTGTTCTGGTGTTATTAAACTTTGTTTCAGTTTTCCAAATGTTCAGAGGTGTCAGAAAATCTTTTCTTCCTTTTCTATCTCTGCCTTTTTAACCCTTTCTCTCCCGTGCAGGGAAAGAGGGGTTTAGGGATAGGGAGGGCACGTCCCTGTGATTGGCTTGCCTCAGCCAACTGGCGACACTTCAGCAAAGGGTGAGATTAAGTTAGCACAGAGCTGCTGAAATTGCAAATTCTCACTCTGACCCCACTGCAGTGACTTCTAGCTCTGTCCATGCCCATGTTGCATCGGTGTTACTGAGATGGTCTTCTACCACAGTCTTGTGCTTCTGTGTGTGTGACAAAGCCTGAGTGCAGAGGTGGTCCATAAAATGGTGACTAGTTTGCAAATGCAACATGCAGCTTGTTGGTGCCTTTACTGCAGATTTCCATCAGCTGCACTTCTGGGAATGGTGTTCTGTATTTCAAGTGTGTCCTCAAGAATGTCTTCCACCTGAACGTCACTACCAAAATGGAGAGTATGGCACTGCTGGAGGCAGAAGTAACAGACTTAAAAGAGAGTCTGGTCTTGGGACAGGGCATTTCCTAAATTGTGAGTATATCTAATGTGTGAACCACATTTAATCCAGAAATTTCCGAAATTAGCATAAATTAATTTTAGGAGCCCTCTGCCAAGCCACAGTCACTCAGTGTCTCCAAATGTTAGAGGGTGGGGAAGGAAGCATATAATCGTTTCTGAAAGCAATATTTGGATTTGGTTCCCTGACGTGTATTTCAAGGAATGCTGGGGCACATTGCAGGCTCTCAGCTTGTCAGTATAGTGTTATACCTTATTTCCTACATGGTCCCTTTAAAATACATCAAGAAATATCTGTTACACTTTGCAGAAAGGCCTCATAAGGGTCTGAACTCTGCAGCAGCCTGTGCTCCAGTATTAACTGCAACCAGCTGCTTTTTAAAGGGCCACAGCCTATTCTGTTTCTGCAGGAACAACATCTCTTGGGTCTCCTTCCATGTCCCTCCAGCTGCCCAAACTGAGGCAGCTTTCCCTGAACTCCCCTTCTGCAACTCAGAGACGGATTAGCAGAAAGCGTTTTTAAGTCTCAGCAGAACACAGGAAGAATGTAAATACACAGAGATGTAACCCAGAGCTAAAAAGTTTTCACAGCTTTTAACTAAAAAGTGATACTTAGAGTCAGAAAATGGCCATTACCAGGACATTTGGAATTAAAAGCTGATGAACAATTTCAATTTAGTGTGAGTGGCATATGGGCAGAGGTGTATTTTCTTCCATGGTTGCAATACAAGAGCAGCATCAGTAAGTGAAGATAGATTTGATATGTCTTCTCATGATGAAATAGCCATCAAAGTACGGGCCCTCTTGGGCATAAAAGGATGTCATCTCAACTCCAGAGCCAGAAGAGGAAGCCTTTTCCACACCAAGACTGCAGACTCGCAGAATAGCTGAGGTGGGATGGCACCTCTGGAAATCACCTAGTCAAAACCCTTTGCTCAGAGCAAGGTCACCTATGGCAGGTTGCTCATAGTTGTATGCAGTCAGGTTTTGAATATCTCCAAGTATGGAAAGTCCACACCACTCTCTGGGCAACCTGATCCATTATTTAATCACATTCATAGCAAAAAAAATAATCCTTCATATGTTCAAGTGGAGTTTCAGTTCGTGCTCTTCGCTTCTTGTCCTGTCACTGGGCACCACCGAGAAGAGTGTGCTTTCCTAGACTATTAAAATTATTTGAATTTAAAATGTGATAGTTATTATCAGCTGCAGGTTTGCTACAGAAAACAATTAGAGGAGTTTCTCTGTCCTCTGTCAATAACGTGAAATTTTCTCTCACTGTAGCAATTCACATTTAATCACATTTGTGCAAAACAAGCAATTGGTTGAATAGTGAGCCCCAGGTAGTATAAAAACAAACCAAATCTTTTATCTGAGCATAGCTGGTGTAAAACGAATCAGGTAGTATTAGCACTATTGAGTACTACAACACAGGCCAGTGGCAATAATTTTCGGGATGCACCATGTTGGGACTGTCCCAAAAGCAGGCAGGAGGCAAGGTGAAAGCCAAAATAGGTTTTGGCCCTCCATCTCTGCCTGTGAGGGTCACACTGCATCCGGGCAAAAACTGGCCTCTGGAGTCTCTGTCAGGCTTTGCCTTCATTGCATTTGAAGAATAGTGAAAGTGCCAAACTTGGGCTTTTAAAAATCATGCTTTAGAGATAAATAATCTTGGGACTCTGCCTGTAACACATTCAGGGCTCCTTTTTGTGTTTACCTGACATCTCAAACGTATTTTCAGCTTGGATATAGAGTGCTAAGATTTAGTTTGTTTCTCTTTTATTGAAGCTGACGTATTGATATCTTCATTAATCTAGTTGTGGGGCTGTTTAGAAGTGTGAAGTTTCAGAAGACTCACAGTAAAGTAGTGAGGACTGGTAACATTGTGTCATAGTAAGATGACTATAACACACTGGGAAACTTGTGAATTCTTGTTTAAAAAATTTATAAGAACTTCCATTAACTATGTGCTCTGTATCCTTGTAGACTTTTTGAATTAAAAAAGGGATCCATTTAGGTATAAAACCAAGGCATATCCAGTTGGTACTAATTCTCTAGCAAGATTCAAGATAGGAAAAGGTTTTGACTGAGCATAAAATTTGTTGCTTGTTGGTTTGGGTTTTTTAAATAATGACATAACAATATTCTGAGCAGCTACTTATTCTCCTGTTGTAATAACACTTTTTACCTTACTCTTTGCTGAAAAGTCTTGCAGAGTGTGACCTAAAATGGGAAGTGTAAAACCAAGATGCAGAAGGGAAGCAACATATGCCTGGATGCTGCTAGCAGTTTTGACATACCAGTTTAAGCCTATGAGAGATTCTTTTGTCTGCACACTCAGCAAGAAGCAGAATACCATGGCAGAGACCCACAACTAATAACTGCAGCAGAGCGCTGGTACGAAGTGACACAAGCAGCTGAAAGGCAAGGAGAAGTTTTCCCTATACTTTGCTCATGCACTTTCCTTTCATGTTGCTAGATCTCAAATATGGTTGATACATTCTTCAGTTAACAAGGAATCCCTGTAAGGGGGACCTTGGACTTCAAGCAGCCAAGTTAATTTCATAAAAAATAAAATACTGCCTCCTAGCTCTCTCTTCCTCTATGCCTTTTGCCTCTTGAGCTCATTTTGACCAGAGTCTAGTATGTAAATCCTGAGAGACACTTGGGTCTGAGCAGTCCAAGCAGGTCTGTGTATTCCGAGAAAAACATAAAAGGATACTTGTTCCACTTAGCATTACTCCAGGAAATGCAGGGCAAAAGTTGTACCCAACTGACACCAGACTGAGTTTTCTAACATAAACTGACTAGTTACATGATCCTCAGTTTGATTATGAGTGTACAGCCACACACATGAAGTAATTCTGCTGTGTTTAAGCAGATGTGCTCTAACACACACTGGAAATTTTTTTCTTTATTGCTGTTCATAATGTATGGACATACAGTGAGTTATTTTTTCCTTGTAGTGAGTTATACTGGGGCCCGGTGACTTCGAATTCAATCGTCTCACAAAGCTGTTTCTCTGCTCCACAAATGAATTAACTCGCCATGTGAAGACTTCAAGTGCATTCTTATTTTCCATCTCTGGGGTTTCATATATCACTGTCACAATAAATAGAACGATATTCAGGATTTACACCACTTGGACTTACTTTGTTTTGGACAAAAGCCTGAGTTCAGGGAAAGTGTGCAGTAAGGGTTAGAAAGACTTAAAAGTAAAAGCCACATGCACTGTCTGAGGCAGAGAGAACTTGGGACTCTCTTAAAAGCAAAGATATGGTCTGAGTCCTGATTTTGGCAATAATTTCCAGTCCTGTTACTCTGTTCCCCATCTGGAAGTTGAGGATTACGATATTTTCTTGTCTCCCAGATTATGCTGAGAACTGGTTAGAAATTGTTAATATCCTTGTTATATTCATGAGCTAGGAAAATGCTAAAAGCTAGCAGTAAGACAAAGAGGACATTTACAAAATACAAACTCTCTAGAAAGAACTGTGGGATGAATGTTAGAATGGTTATTTTAGTCATCAGATATGTGATGCTGTAAAATGTTCTTTCAACAGGATGAGTTAAGGTTAAAATCCCCTAGGTAACAAAGAGGTTCAGCAGAAAATAGATCTGATGGGTAAGGAAGATCTCTTTCAACTTCTTTTAGCAGTTAAAAAAAAATGCAATTATTTTTTCAGTACCCTTCCCCTCAAATTTCTAGGGCTATGTAATGCATACCTTATATTTTTCTGTGCATTTTTTAAAAATTGTATTTCAAGACAGCTGACTTGAAGAGAATCTTGGCTAAATTTAAGCAAGGTAGATACTAAAATAATTTTTCGACATAAAGAAAAGTCTTCTAGAAACCACAGTGCAGAGTGCATGTTTTTGGCATTGTTGTAAGCTCCCTAAAGCAGCAGTTGCATGTGTTGTGAAAAAGGAGTGACTCTAATATGAGTAAAAGAACATTTGTACCACTTCCTGGAGTTTTCTTGGGTGAGGCAAACTAGAAATTATATCAGATTATATGTGTTTTAGTCATACAGAGAACTTAATCAACTTTGTTCATCTGTTAGTATTTTACAGAGAAAAAGAATACTAGGAACTGAAAATAAATTTAAGTATCTCACTTCAGCTGAGCTCTTTTCAGTTTTAGAAACCCAAATCTAAATGCTGTCTGTCGTATCACTAAAGCTAGTGCCCATACTTGCTCCTGTAACAAGACTGTAACGGTGCTACAAAAAACTTTGGAGATATGATCTATCTGCAATTCACAGAGAGAGCAATTAAGAGAAAGGACAGCCATCTTTTCTGAGCTAATCACACCCAACTTTTCAGTTTCCATCACACTAACAAGTCTTTGCTGAGACTGCCTTTTCAACACTGAACTATCTTGTCACTGATATGAACTGTGTCTGATATGTAATTAATTCATTTCTTGACTTCTATTTCACCTAGAATGAACACAGCCACTATCACAAACACTGTAAATTGTCTTATATCATTATTTACCTTTCTTTACAAAGCTTTAATGAGTCTTACAAAAAAGATTTCCAGGCCAGAGAAAAATAAAGCTTGACTCTTTCTTTGGAATCAGTCCAGGCATGTCTTCAGAAACAGATTACCTCAGGAAATATTTTCTGCTGGAAAGTTTGTTCAAACAGTTAACTCTGCGAATTCAAATACAGTCACTAAAGTTGTATATAACATTTATTTCTTAGCTTGCACAAGAGGATTCTGCATTGCAACAGAAGAAGCCGCAACATGGAGTCCCTAAGCTGCAGGATCCTTCCTGGACAAAAACTTGATCAGCAAAGTGCTCATTTAATTTGTAGCATGAACATTCTGAAGCCTGTGTAGATTGAAACGATCACTTACAGCAGAGTAACCACATTTACATTTATTTCAGTATAGACATAGCATCCACTCATATTTGTATTAGGAAAAAAAAAAAAAAAGTGGCATTAGCAATACATTTCCTATTTCTTCTTTCAGAGTTGGGAACTGATGGTGATCTCATAGTCTTGTTATAGGAAAAATTAACAATCTCGGTCCCTACATCCGCATGATCCATAGGACTTTCTTTCATCACATTGTATATGATAGAAACTAGAGAAGTAAAAGTTGCAAGTCAGCTCTCACATGGCAGGACAAATTATTTCCTGCACATCATCAGTTAATGCAATTGGCTTTTTTCTTGAACTTGGGTATAGACTCTGATTGTCTGCACATGGGCCAGCAGAGCTATTAAGATGTCTTCGTTTCGGCATCAGTGCTCTGGCAATGTATTTAAGACCAAGAAGAATCAATAATCCTGATGGCAACGAATAAAATTGCCAGATTGACTTTACTCTTTAATTAATTGCAATGGCTTGCAAATTGTCTTTACAGATGTAAGGCTAGCCTTAAATAAAGTAAATAATTCATTAACTGTTAATAAAAAGAGAATTTAGTAACAAAAAACATGGGTTTACAACCAAATAAAGCAATGAAAAGCAAGAAAAGGGGACATTATTAACAACTTATACAATGGAGAAAGAAATTAATGCAAGGATGACAAGCAAAGGGACCATGGAAAAAGAAATCTTAAATAAGAGTGGCAGTGGCAGACACATATATTAGTATTTTGATTTTCAAATTTTCTTAATATTTTTATTGCTGAGAATAAAGGAAGCTGACAGCTGTATTTTCTGTGAAACGAAGAATTCCTACCTGGGGCCAGAGGATGTAACACAATTATTTTATGTCCTATGATAAATGCAGGTGCCACACAGTCCACGATGTAACTAACTAGGCAAAACCAGAATTCTTGGAAAAGTAGTTCCACTCTAAAAAAGTGAGCTGTGAGCTGTATAAGGCTCGGCACTTAATGTCTTAATGACTGTATACCACATTTGTTCAAAGCACAAATTGTTTTTTTCTCTTCCAAAAACACGGTCAGAAGGCTTCCCTTGGGTTAAGAAACTTCTACTGTGTTCCTTTTAGTTTATGCATCATCCTCAGAAAGGTGATTCATTTGAATCCATATTTCTGAGTATGATATGTGAGCCAAGAGGAAAGTAGAAGTTTCTTGTAATACTGAGTACTTGCAGAAATCTTTAGATATGGTGCAATGACTCAGAGCTGACTCTAAATGGTTGTGGAGAACTTCACCTGGCTAGTTGGATTAGCTGAACCTGAGAGTTGGCATATAGCTACCATGGTTATCTGCTCAGAAACTAACTGAGTGTATAGCCTTGAATTTTGCAGCATGTACATGAAAATGACTAAAGCCCCCTTTGGTGTAGAAAGTCTCCCACCGAACTTGAGATACATAATAAACTTGCAGCAGTATGCAATATACCACTGCTTCGTGTTAATATTTAATCTCCTAATTAAATAAGACACTACCAAGAGCAATCTGCAACTGAATTGGGCAACAGTTCTTCTCTGGGGTTATTCCTAGCCAGCTTAGATTTTGTTAACTACACCATTCTTCTGGCTGCATAGCCCGAGGACTGGAATGAAATGTTTCAAATTGCCATGAGTCTGTCCTCTGAAGTGAGAAAACAATCTCAGTAACTAAGACTACAGTGGCCCATAGAAACCTCTCAGATGCCTCTCAGACAGCAAAACCAGAGAGGCCTGTCTACTGCTCAGATTTCAACCAGAAAGCATCTTTCCTCCTCAAAAATGAAACAAAGTTGATACCAGCTTTGTGAAACCTAATTGAAGTCACTGCCTGAATGAAGAGCAGTGGTTGTTAACACCACCCAAGCACATCTGGAAGCAACCAGCTGAAAGCTTGCCTCCTCAAACAACAGTGTTTACAGGTAGCAGCTATCCTTTCTACCTTTAAGTTTTCAGTATGGGTCCATAAACAATCATTGCACACACACAAAATCAGTTCATAATCAAAACAACTACTACCTTGTAGCTGAACAAAATACTCACTTCCCTTCAATGCAGAGTGAACATGCACGGCCATGTTCAGCTTGTGTGCAAACAGTGACACTGTTTACAACGTATAGCCTGTTTTCTGTACTACAGATGAGGATGCTGAGCTGTAATCCTCACAGAAGCATAAGAAAGATGCTTTAATCAGCTTTAATTTTGCCTGTTGCACAGCTGCCGCAAATTAAGACTGAGTTTTGGCTGTATAACCACAAGCTTGCTGACAGTTTTTGTTCTGGTTTATAGCAGTGACAGAAGGGAGTGCAGCCCAGCCTGCCGGCACTGTAGTGTTAAGTGTGAGAGATAGTAAAGATACTTGTCAGTTGAGTGCACAGAAGAGGCTTGAGTGCATGCAGAAATAACACTGCCTGAGGAAAGATTTGGCAGTTTTACTTAAGCTTTTTCCAGCACGGAGGGCATCTTAGTATTACTTGAGAAATTTTATTGCCTTTTCCTTTTCTCCGCTCCTTTGCATCCTTCCCTTTATACCTTACATTTTAGAAGAGAAATGACTTCATGAAACTCCATTTCTCGTAAAGCTCCTTTTACAAATGCTGCTCTACAAACTCCGCACCAGTAAAAGGTTCCATGTGTTCAACAAAGAAGCTGTGGCTGTGGCTTGACACACAGGCTGTTGGATTTAAGCTTGTTCAAACTAACTGGCTGGTGATGAGGGGGCAGGAGTGGTGGGCACAAGCCGTGGGCACAGATGGTGACATTGTAATCATATAATCATACAATAATTTTATGTTGGAAGTGATCTCTGGGGTCCATCCGGCACAACGCCCTGCTCAAAACAGTTCTAATTAAATCAGGTTGCTCAGGGCCATGTCCAGCTGAGTCTTGAACACCTCCAAGGATGGTAATCCTACAGCCTCATTCAGTTCCTGTCCCAGTGTTTGTCTACCTATTGGTAAGAAACATTTATCCTTTATATCTAATTGGAAATTCCTATGCTCCAACTTCCGCTGATAAGGTGGTCATAGACAGCAAATAAGGCCTCTCCAAGCTTCCCTCACTTTCATCTTAAGGTTAAACAAACTCAGCTTGCTCAGCCTCTCTTGTACCTCCCTTGTTCCAACCCTCTGGATATCTTGCTGATCCTTTGCTGGACTTACTCCAGTTGGTCAATGTTTTTCTTGCATTCAGGAAACCAAAGCTGGCCACAATACTCCCGATGAAGTCCCACAAGTGCTGAATCGAGGGGAAGGATCACTTCCTTCAGTCCGCAGCCTGCTGCGTTACTAATACAGCCTGGCATGCCAGTTGCTGTATTTGCTGCCAGAGCACAACCTTGGTTCATGTTCACCTTGTAGGCCACAGGATCCCCAGGTCCCTGAGCTTTTCTGCAAAGTTATTTTCTGCACAGCAATCCCCCAGACTGTAATGTTGAATAAGGCTATACCATGCCAGCTGCAAGACAGTGCACTTGCTTTGGTTGACCTTCATGAGACCAGTCTCAGTATATTTCTCTAGCCCATTGAGGACCCATTGAACACTCTTGTCCTCTACTGTAGTAATTGTTCTCACCCCACCCATCCTCCCCGTCAATTGGGGGTCTTGGCAAACTTGTTGAGAGTGCACTTTGTCCCATCATCATAAAACCATAAAATCATAGAATGTTTTGGGTTGGAAGGGACCTTTAAAGGTCATCTAGTCCAAACCACACCCCCACCCCCCACCCCCCTGCAGTGAACAGGGACATCTTTAACCACATCAGGCTGCCCAGAGCCCTGTCCAACCTGGCCTGGAATGTTCCCAGGGATGAGGCAACTACTGCCTCTCTGGGCAACCTGATCCTGTGTCTCAACACCCTCATTGTAAAAATTCTTCCTTATATCTAGTGTAAATCTGGTGTTAATGAAGACATTGAACAGTATTGGCCTGAGTAGTGATCCCTGAGGTATGCTGATTGTCAGCTGGACTGTGCACCAGTCACATGGCCCATGCAACAGGTATACACACCATTTAAACAGTTTTAAAAAGCAGGTAATCACTGTAAATGGCCTGTGTTTGTCCAGAAGAGAGTGAAAATTCAAGCTGAGCTTGGGAAGACTGCGGAACTGTCAAGAACAGCAAAGCTGAAGGGCCAGCAAAACTGTGCGAACAGAGCTGAAGAATTTTTTGTTCATAGTACTTGGTGAAGTGTTAGATTTTTCTACTCTGGCCCTTAAAGAAATATCTCAGTTGGGTTAGGAGGATTTTGTTGCATTCAAACACTATTCTCTAGTGTCAATAGGAAATAGAAACAAAAGTAATAATCAAAACTTAAGACTACGGATGGAACTCCAATCTTAGTATATGGTATAATCTTAATAAATTATGTATATTAGGGTTCTAGATACTACTTCCTCAAAAAATCTAAAATAGCATATCTGAAGTATCATATTTAGTATTTTCAAATCTGGTTAACATTTTAAGATTAGGAAATAATTTTGGCTAAAACATTTCCGTGCACCTAAAAATTGAAAGCAATAATTTTGACTCCCAACACTATTCTGGTGACAGAAAAACTGTCCCGCCAGCCACTGAGAATCATTGCATCCACTTAGCAATGGCTGGAAATGGTTTGTTCTAAAGAACTTAACATTCAACATCTATTCTTTGGATCTAAGGTACAGAAGGATGGGCTAAACAGATGGAAGAGGTTTAGATATAAGTAGATAGCCGAATATGTTTCAGGTTTGTAATAACCTTTTTAATTTAGTTTAAATTTTTTCTTTATGCATTACTATACAACTTTCCTTTTGCTGTAGAGGCATTTAAACATTTAATAAATTTACATTATCATAAAATGCAATTTGTATGAGTGGTCTTAGATGTTAGTGGTTAAATGAGTTACATCTCTTTTTCTCTGAATACTTATTTGTTGAAGGGTGGTAAGCAGAGTCGCTAGGTAGTATGTTTATTTATCCTAGACTTACTACTTATAATGATCTCACCTTCCCCCAACTGTAGTGTTAAAACAAAACCAATGTACAAATAGATAGAATTCAATCATATTCTGGATATTTTTTTCTAGATGGATTTCTAAAATACTGCGTGCCTCTCTTTGGCCCTGATGTTTGCAGGACATACTATGAAGCAAACAATTATACTTTTCTGATTAGAGTCTCTGGTTGCCAGACAGGCTTATCATAGTCTTGTGGGGTAGTGTCATGATTTGTTGCCTTTCACCACCAGCACATGTTCTGGCTCCAGTCCCAGAAGCCAACAAACGTCTTACAGGATGTGCAAAAAAAGAAATGGGAGATAAGTCACAGCAAACTGGCCACAGCAAACAACAAAGATCGGGGAATGTGTGGGAGGGTCTAAGTTAGAACTAACTTGGGTCTAAGCTAGAACAAACCTTTGGAAGAAACATCTTTGGAAATCTTACATGCTGGTTATGCTGTCTTGCAGCCTCCACCAAGTCTTGATCAGTAGTATTTTTTGTGGTTTCCATCTAAGTTAGCTGGATTGACTTATAGAAAAGGTTTCTTCAGCCTGCTATGAGGCTTAATGAGTGATGTCAACAAATCTTGTTCATATTTTCCAATGTTCCAATAAAAGTAATTGTTAGACATAGAGTGCAATGCTATTATAACAAGACCAAAAAAAAAAAAAAACCAGCATTTTTCAAGATACAAAAAGTGCTAAAAGTGTGCATGAGATCAGTGACAAAAAGCACCCAGAATACCCACCAGTGCTGTGATTTTCCAGATGCTCTCTTTTATAATCTTCTAGCAGGCCCAGCTCTGACATCAAAAGAAACCAGCAAAGTGGGTCTATCTGTTTTCAGTTCTCAAAATAAATGAGTAAATTACCTAAAAGAAGTCCTGTATTTGTGATGGAAACAAGAGAGATTGTTATCTCCTGTTCCTCCTGCTTTATCCCTACCCTCATGATGAGCTGCTTGGCAGTCTTAAATAGAACATGACATCTTGTCACCTTTCCTCCCTTATCTCTTTCATGTCCTCCAGGGAATCTCAACACAAATGCCTTATTTCAAGAAAATAATTTTTTTCTGCCTCTAGCACTTCTCTTTGCCTTTCTTCTACTCATTGTCACTTTTGTTCTTTTCAGTGTTTTTTGGCAATGATATCAACATGTCCCTTTAGTATTGAGAAGCTCCCCCAAATATCTGAGAATAGAACAAAAAACAGAGAACAATCATTCCACTCGACACAATACATTTTATCACCTATCACAGCTGAAATTATGAAAAAAAAAAAAAAAAGACAGAAGAATTTCTGTATGTTCCAGATATTCAGTATCCCTGTCTTGCAGGACACGATAAAAGAGCAAAAAGAGACCCAGAAGAGTGCAGCAATAAATAATATTGACCTCATTGACAATCATGGACTTGAAATAGCCAGTGTAACCAGGACCATGACATATGGTGCTCTGTGCTTAGTGCTATCTTCTGTAATAACACTACCTACACTATGGAAGCTCACCCCAGATATGTCAGTTTTTGCCAGCTATTAACAATGCCAACTCTCTTTTTCTTAGTAAGCTGTAAAACGAATAGGAAAAGACCCGTTAAAAACATGTCTTCTCTTTAACAGAATATTTGATCATCATAGATGCGAGAAAATAAAGGCTATAACGTATTCATCGTCTCAGACTCCAAACCTGAGGGATGTCTTATGTGAGACATTTTAACTCAGATTGATGCAGCTTTCACAGAAACCAGAAACGCAACTGTAAAGCTTATGTGAAGAGGATCAAAACCTAAGGGATTCATAAATTCACAGATTTTTTTTTCTTTTTCTTTTTTTACCGTTTTTTTCTTTTGGATTTGGATTTGTTATTCATGAGATTTAAATACATACAAACAAAATAGGAAATTAAAAATTAAATTAGGAAGTTTAAACAGCTTCTCACTTTCTGGCTTAGTTCATCTTTGGTCTAACTCACACTGTAGATTACACAGAGTTTAGGGGCACATACCATCTTCAGTCATGTATACAGTGGTGAACAAGTGAATTTATCTGCACTGTCTAAAAGTTTGCTTTCTGATGTTATATGCCAGTTGACATTAGATTATTATGTCGTATGGTCTATAAAGGAAGTTTATTTCTCTATGGGTGTTAGTTCAGTCAAGATTTTGACTAGGATTTCTGAACTGCATGCATATCTTTTTGTCTTGCAAAGAAGATATAAACAAAAGCAAAATCTTGAGCTGTCCCATCTAGAATCCGATTTGTCTGGTGAATCTGATCAGCAACTTCTTGCTACTGGAGAAAAGAAAGGAGGTATCCAAAACATTCTCTTGGATTTTTTCATGGTGTTCACCATTACTGCCCAGGGCAACATTACCTGCGATATAATACCAAAGGCCCAAGTGAATCATTAAAATTACTTGAGCCCTTCGTGGAGGAAGGTATTAGCATAATACCAGTTGTTAAAATGCACACAAGGCATTTCATTTACTGTTTTTTGTTGGTTTTTTTTTTTAATATTTCTTAAATCTTTTGAATATTAACATATCAACTAAATTGATCTACAGTTGAGATATAGCACTGCCTCCAAATATTGGTAGACATTTCTGTTGCCAAGGTGACAGCATAGTATGAGGACAAATCATAGGGAGAAAGTGGCAGATTTAAAAAAGGAAATTTTGTAATAATGATATAATCTACTTTATCATAGAAGATTCAGATTTGAATTGATGAGGTCAGGTCATATTTAGCAATTCTTTGTAAGAATGCTTTTAATATTGTTGTCCATCTTCTTTCCTTACCTAAAAGATTGGCTGTTGCAGTGGACAATGACCTGGCATCAGTTACTCCTCGCACTGCTTCTTGGCTGGACTAGAGGAACTGATATAATCGGACATAAATCCTCCAACAGTTAAACCCCCCCTAATTAAAATACAACACTTACAGGCATCTCCTCAACAATGCAGACTACACCTCTGGTGTCACAAGTATAGCGAACCCATTTTTTATGTTGATTTTGCAGAGAAATAAAAAATCGAATTCAAAAAAAGCCTCTCCTTGATGCCAAAATGCCTAATGGTCCGCAATGAAGACCGACACCTGCAGTTACTGTCCTCTGATACACAGGAACTTCCTTTTCAAAATCAGATTTCTCCATTTAAAACTTCTACAGTGCAGTGACAAAACAGGACAGAAACTACACACATTTTGCTCCCTGAAGAAAAGTTGTAAGGAAATCCAGAAGCAATGGTCACACTCAGTGTACCACCCATATTACATCTCAGATTTTGTGATGTCAAGTGCAATATCGAGCCTATAAAGAGTAGTGTAGTCATTTAAGTAGAAGACACTTAAGATGCTTTGCCAATCCTATAGAAACTTTTGACAGTGTTTATGTAAACTTTTCAGTAACTGTGGAGCCCGGGAGTGGCTGACGTTGTAGATGCATTTTCATATTGGATCTGGGTTTGTTGAGACCTATGGCTCAGTAGCAGAGCCCCTGCAGGTTTCTGCTGACTTTCTAGAGAAATGGTTCAACTACTTGCTTCCCTGTCATGCACAGGCTAGTTTGGACTGGTTGTAGACTTGGCATTACACATCTTGTCTTCTCTTTTGGTCTGCAGTTCTCCTCAATCCAAATTTGCCAATGAATTTTCAGCAAGAACTAACTCAGCACTGCACGCAGAGTGTAGGGAAGCCATACTGCAAATCTGATATGTAAAACTGAAGAATGGTAAAAAATATGGTATCTTCTGCAAGCAGGCAAAATAAAATCACATAACTGCAACAGTTTCAAGCATGGGGCAAAGTTTAGTTTCTGTTCAAGTGTTCATTTAAGTCATAGGCCAAAGATCACCTGAGCCATGTTGTACATCTTAAGTCGTCTGATGGAGTTGTAAATGTTTCTTTCCTTGTCACAACAGTATCTTTTTAAACTGTGTGCATACACACATAGCAGTATTTTAAAATATATATGGAAGACACACAGGTAGATTTAAAATAAATTCATTTGGCTAGATACTCTGCCTGTCCGCTATAATTGTGTTTCTCTTTCTAATGTTCCTATATCCTGACCTGAAAAATTCAGTGCTATCATGCATAAAATACTGCATGTCTTCACAGAGGTGAGAGGAAATGTAACCACGGACCAGAAATTATACCATCTGCCTGTATGACTTACTACACCAGTCAAGAAGGTGATGAAAATAGCTAAGTACACAAAGGAGCACTGGGTACTGATTGTTGGTAAAAATTTATACATTCAAGATTCACAATATGTATTTCTCAGAAGGCAATTTTAAAGCTTTTACTCTTCCCTGCTTAAAAGAAAAAAAAAAAAGAAAAAAAAGGGAAAAGCCAAATCCTCTACACATAAATTTGCACACCTAATACTTATAGCGTGTTCTAGACTGTACAAGATAATGTTTGTAGCTCAGACCTATGATTTCTAAACAGACACTTTCTGTTCCTATTTTGTAACATTTTTTTGTGTGTGTGAACAGAGGACTTTGGAACAGCAGAAATTACTAATACCAACCTGTATTCCCAGAGCAGTTGAATTGCAGGTTTGTTTAAAAACTAAACATTGTATTTCTTAAAACACAATATTTTTCTTCACTGGACAATGACACCTATAAATTAGAAAAGAACTCACATGGATAGAAATACTGAAGTCTGAGAAGTCATGAGTAAATTTTGAAAATAGAAATATTAACCTTCACTTGTAATGACATGCATCAAGATATGCAAGTTTGCTGTTTAAAATAAAATTTACTTTGGTTCCAGTTCTGCTGCTGCTTTATAAATTAAGGTATGGTAGGAAGTAAGCTGAGGTAGATACAGGTATTAGAAATGGGCAGATTTTAAAAATATATGTGTAGGCACATATTGATATCATACATAGTGATATGAAATATAACTTTAAAACAACTCTTTCTTTCTTTCTTTTGGTTCTGTACACAAGAATATATGATATAATAAGACTGGACCAAACAGCAAAGTATACCCTGTGCAGTGGTAAAATGTAGACAGGAGAACTGAATTTGCTGCTAAACAAGAATTTTCTAGTAACATGCTGGTCCTTTTGCAAATAATTTCATTGACTGTAGTTGGACTGGAGCTATAACTTAGTCATGCAATACAAAAAAGAATAAATACCACTGAAAAGAATTCACAGTACACTTTAGGGTGTAATTTGAAAATACAACTACTCATGCTTGCTTTAAATCACAGTTTATTACTCTAGGATTACATTGACCCTAGTGAAGTTAATGCAGGGAAAAAAAAAAAAAAAATCTACCCCTGGTTTTTGTGGACTATGCTTTTTCATTTACAAGGACCTAAAATGTAATTAATGAACACTACTTCCACATCAATGTTCCCTGGAAATTTCAACTATTATGCACAAGTTCAGAGGTACATCATCTAAGATTGGCATACATAGCAACATAAAGGCAAAATATGGTAGAATAGAGTTTCCTTAAGTTACACTAACAACTCGTTGGGATTCTAATTCAGGATATTTAAAATTGTCTGTAAAAGTAAACTCAGTAAAGTAAACTTTCAAATATTTGTACTTAAGAAATATTACAGGTTTGTGGTAATGACTTAAATGAGAAATTTGAGGAGAAAATTCCACTAATCTACAGAAGAAATGTAGCTTGGGAATTGCTTGAGTAAATCAGGTAGTATCCTTGAATTTCTAAGCTCTCTTTCCTACAGTGCACGTAATTACTCAGGCAGTATTTTCCCACCTCCCCATACTTAGTGCATATCAGGCTTAGGCTCAGAACAAAGAAAAGAGAAAAGCAAATAATTCTTTCATTGTAAAGCAAAACTTCTCAGTTACAAAGATATTGGAACAAAAAAATATTCATGGTTTTATTTTTATATATTTTCTTCAATTTATTAATAATCTTTTATATATATTTATTTATGGCTTTGAGCAAAGACAAAAGAAAAAGATCTAATTCATCCCCATTCATGTAGTTATTGTAAGAATCAGCACTATAGTCTTCTCAGCAGCAGTACAATCCAACTTTTTTTCATTAATACATTTCATCCTGTACAGATGTGAGATTTCATACTTATGGGCTTACTTATGTACAGAGAAAATAGGTCAGTTCTGAAACTAGCAATGAACCTTTATATTACAGGAATGTGAGTCATTTGTTTCTTAATCTAAGTATATGTACACTCATACATACATACATATATATACGTATATAATTTTATACCCTGTACCATTTTTTTTTAAATTAACATACAAATCCTAGATATTGTCCACTCTATTACAAAGTCATTAAAAATTATTTATGGTTTCACTGAAAGACCATGTGAATTAATATTTCTTCATAGTGCTTAAAGTAAAATAAAAATATATATAAAAATATTTTGCTACTAACCCCATTACTCCTATTAATGTAAACCTTAAAGAGTTTGAAAGATCAGTATATGATCTTAATTAAATGACAGAATTCGTTAGCATTAAAACAATATAAGGGGTATTGTACTGATAAATAAATGGTCTTGCAGCGTATCCATAATGTTCCAAACACTTTTAAACAAACATTTCCCCATATACTACTCTGGGTCTCTTAAATTAATGGCAGCAGTGTGTTAAATGGGTTAATTACATCAATTTTTACTGGTGAGTGGGAGTCAGTAAAAACTGGAAGATATTTTAAAATTTTTATTTGATGTACCACTTTAGTAAAAGGCATAACAGGCAGCATGGGTTCAAGCTCTGTTAGCTTTAGAATATTTACTTGGCTCTCAAGTACATCTGGATTCACTGCATTATGTAGTTTGTGATGTTATTTAACTTTTCCATGCATCGTTAAACTCAGCATTAATGGGAAAGGAAGAATTCCTTAGCATTCACTTCCTTAACACGAGTCAGCTGGGTTTTAAGGAACAGAATATATGCTTCTATCATATCCATAATGCTGATTTTTCAATGAGTTAAATTATGACACATTTAGTTTCAATCTCTATTTAATGTGACAAATCAGGCACAAATGATTACGAAAGGAATTTTTTTGGTGTGGATAAGATAATACGAAGGTTTGAGCAAACAAAACAAAACATTCACAAAACAGTATGCTTTAACCCTGCTTTCTGTCACCATTTCCTTTCTGTTTTGAAGACATAAAAAATAATAAACCTTGTACCTATGGGCTATGTTTGACACTACATGCCTTAGGATATACTAACCGTTTAGTTACAATATACACAGAGCAAATCGTGCATTTCCAGACAGACTTGATGCTATATTATATTTATTTTTGTAAATTAACACCACAGTCAACTACAACACTACAGTGAAGACACAGAAAGCACCTGAAAGCCTAAATCAAGCTGTGGTTTACAAATAATCCTTTAAATGAAAAACCTCACTTCTAGACTTAAACCAGAGATTCAAAGTCAGCATTATAGGAATTTTAAGGTAGACACAATTAATGAATGTTTATTATTTTCTAAGATACTGTAAAGCCTTTTCCTACAATGGCTGACCGAACCTATTTTTATAATTTTTTTTTTTTTTTTTTTTTTTTTTCCCCAAAGCATGCATGGAGTATTCTCAGATGCTATTGAGGGTAAGGAGAAGCAAAATGATGGTATTGGTGAAGTACAAGCGGTTTGCAGGATCAAGCGTACAATTTTGCATAAAGCATTGCATGTAAAAGTAACATTGTAGGTTTTAAGCCATTGCATTACAATTTAACGGTTGTGTAGCACTTAGCTTTAACAAATTTTAAAACCGTAAATTTTGAAGTGAAGAGCAGAACCTAAATTCCTAAACAAAGACCTTGCAATGGTACACCACACAGCAGCTATTTTTGTTTGGGTCTAAAAAGTTATTTACAATGGCAATATTTAGAGTCTTTGTAAAAGTCTTTAGCAATGTGAAGTCCACCCAGTTTTCTGAAACAACAAGAAGGGTTGACATGTCGTGAGGTTACAACCTATCCAGAGGAGTGCTAGTGCCAGCCTTTGGACTGCAGGTGCAATTTATTTCTTTTCCAATCTAATCCCCAATGGAAAGTGCTAACATATGAAATGCAATGGGAAATCACAACTGAATTAGTCACTAGAAATTAAAACATGTACACAATAAATGAAATAACAAAGGTTTCAGAATGTCACTCGGTCAACACTATGTGTTAGTTAGATCGATATCTCTCTTCCTTTATTTTTAGTACACTTGTTTGAAGTTTGCTATTGTGTTGACCATTTCCCCATGAAAATAGCAAACCTCATAAACAGAGAAATCTGTTAGACTGATTTTAAAGTCAACACATTAAGAATTAGGAATCCTACTGCTGAATTTAGACTTCTTTAATGGTTGCCAGAAAGGAAGACATGAGTTCAAACAGGTTTTTTAAATTCCTTTTATATATATATATATATATATGTATATCTTATATATATGTATATATATATATAAATGTTACATTCGTTACGTAGGGCAAAGCTGTCTAAAGTATTTTTCTCATAGCAGACTGCTGGGGTACATTAGGAAACAGGCTAAAACAGTTCCCGGGATGGTGCTCGGTTCGTTACAAGTCCATTGCTCGCAGTTACCGGGGATCATAAGTTTGAGGCGAATCGTGGTTTGTCTCCCTCGGGCTCTGTGCTTAAGACTGCGGAAGAATCCCTTTGCAGGGGCGCTTGGGGCGGTGGGGCCCCCCGGTTTGGAGGGATGGCTCCCGAGGACATCTGCCGGAAGAGGGACACCCGCTGGGGGACTGTGGCGCGGCTGGCTGGCGGCACGCTGGGGCCAGGGGCGGGCTGTGGGAGGGAGGCGAGGGACTCCCCCACGGTTGGGTGAGGCCTGGCGATCAGGGTGGAGATCTCGTGGGGCAGGGAGGGCTGCGAGGCAGAGAGGGGACGCACCTCCCGGCTCAGGTTGGTGTTGTGGAGGGCCTGGGTGCTCTTGTGGACCTCATTCTTTGGTGCGGCCCCGGGGGGCTGCTGGGGCGCCTGCGGCTGCTGCTGCATGAGGGAGAGCTGCGAGGCGGTCGGCGAGGCGTACTGGAAAGTTCGGCCGGCCAGTGGGCTCTGTACGGGTGGGCTGCAGACTGCGGTAGTGTAGGAGCAGGGCGAGAGGATGACGGCCTGCTGGGATGTCTGCATGCTGGGCGAGGGGGAGTGCAGGTTTCCGTGGGACAGGCTGCTGGCGCTGTACACAGGAGGAGACTGCGTCCTGACACGTGACGACGAGGCAGAGGTGCTGGAGTTCAGGGTGGGCATCTGCTGCAAGCTCACCGGGACGATGGTTTGTACCATCTCCCTGTCATGCTTCACAATCTGCTTCAAGATCTCATTCTCCTGGTTGTTGAAAACCCCGGTATTAAGGTCCTTCTGGAACTTCTGCAGGAGGATCGAGTTCTTCTTACCTTCACAGAGAGGCAAACAGTTAGTGAGCCTGACACGCAGGGGCAGACCCCTGCTCTGACTTTGCAATTCAGCACCCATCACCAAGGGCTATTGTCCTGATTTCGGCTGTGATAGAGCTAATCTTCCTTCTTAGTATCTAGAACAGTGCCGGTTTTTGTATTCACTATGAGAAGAATGCTGATGATACACTGATGTTTTTAGGTGTGGCTAGGAAATCGAGGCCTTTTCAACTTACCACGTTTTGCCAGCGTGCAGGAGCACGAGAAGCTGGGGAGGGAGCACAGCCAGGACAGCTGACCCAAACTAGCCAAAGGGATAGTCCCTACTGTAGAACTTCATGCTCCGTATATAAACTGGGGGGCGTTGGCCAGGCGGGAACAGTCGCTGCTCGGGCATCGGTCAGTGGATGGTGGGCAACTGCATTGTGAATTACTTGTCTTTTCCCGGGTTTTATTTCTCCCTTTTATCATTATATTCATTATTATTAATAGATTTTACTATTATTGTTATTATTCTATTTCCTTTTAGTTATTAAATTGTTCTTATCTTGATCCACAAGTTTCACCTTTTTTTTTTTATTTTCCTCTCCATCCCACTGGGAGGGGGGAGGTGCGAGCAAGCGGCTGCATGGTGTTTAGTTGCTGGCTGGGGTTTAACCATGTCAGCTATATATTGTAAAAGACTCAGCAAACACTGGGCTTAGCAGGGGCCGCAGCTCGGCAGCAAGCCCACTGCAGTGGGTTGTGCCACACCAGGCACCACCACAGCAACTCACGTTGGCAGGCAGCTCCTGGCAGCTGGCCTCCATGCACACCCAGTACTCCATCTTTGCACCAGCACAGCGGGCTTTTATAACACCACTGCACTCAAAGACACCTGGACTTTCTGTGCCTCTTCACTTGTAGAGTGTTGGTACTACTATAATTATTCTGAGAATGTAACCATGGTAATAAACTGAAAAACAGGGTGGAAAAAGCCATTGGGCTCTGCATGTATATTGTCTTTCTCTCTCATTGCAAATCTGTCCTATTTTCCACTAAACTGTTATGTAAGTTATAAATATACCTGCAGTTTAGCACATTCCCTGGAACTAATTATTAGACATTAGTAACCAGTGACCACCAGCTTGCAATAAATGATCTTTTTAAATATTTGTGAGCTCATATGATCTCATGGATAATGTGACACCTGCTTGCACAAGAAAGATGGCTGTACACTGTGTCCTGATGTTTGCTTGATGGCTTTCAGTGTCTGCAAGATGTGGACCCTATTCTGTGTCATCAGCCACACAGGAACACAATTGCACTCAATTACTCCTTTTTTTGATAAAACAATTCAAATTTTATCTTTTGCCCTGTGTAGACACAGCATTTCAGTCGGGATTGCTAATCCAAGAGCAGACTTCTCTACTAATATTATTTAAGCACATAGAGTTGGACGACATTTCCAGAGTCTTGAGAGACAAATTTTAAGAGTTTGAAAAGCCTTGATAAGATAAATTAATGCACTGAGTGCTCACAATCTGAAAATACTAAAACAGGTCTATTAAGTATTAGAAAACTTTATACCTGCACGTCATTTCTTTACTCTTGCTATATTAAAGAAAACATGTTTTCTTCCAAATCATATCTTCGGCTTAAAATAGACAGCACAATGACATTGCCCTGAAGTTCTTTCTGTATTCACTCTGAAGAAACTGCAGACATAACTGTATTGAGAAAGGGTGATGTGGGGAAATCCTTACACTGGAGTTTTCTCACGAAGTTGAGGAAACACCATCAAACAGGATAATATTTTTTTGTATGCATAGCTGCCTTTTAAAACCAGTGTCAATAATGATGATCAGAGTGCAATTCTCCCAACCAAAGACCATATATTTCATCCAGCATGTCCTATTAGAGAGGTCCAGAATGTCTGGATGCACAATAGCCGACTTCGCACACTCTTTTGATAATCTGCCATATGATTCTGCCTTTCACTTGGATATCATTGGCCTGCTTTTCTGATTGCAAGCAGATCTGAGTAATGCCAGTGTGCAGCCATCAATGCTAGCAGTGCCCATGTTGTGAGGAAAATGAGAGCCCTGCTGCAACGGATTAATTCACTTCAACAAACACAGGTTTTGTGAGTGCTGACAGGCTTCAGTTCTTCTCGAGTTATAGATGTCATCTGTTAACAATTTATGTTGGAAAATGTTACCTACTGTTCATGAAACAGCATATACCCTATCAAGTGCTGAGGGCAGCAAAAGAAACATACAGGATTAATAAATAATACTAATGACAATTAAAGTACAGAAAATAATCCCCAGAGGAATATGAGAGCTTTCTAAAACTCAAGGTTTTTTATTATTTAAAAGTGAGATTGCAAAATTTCTTGTATGGATGCATGTCTTATTCATAGAGCAACAGAACATTTACTGCAGTGCATCACAAAAAAACCCTTTAAAGATGTGTTTAATCTGGGCATTTTATCCTGCAGCTCTGGCAAAAGAAGGGGTAGGAAGATTTTAAAAATTTCTAATATGGAAAAAAGAAAATAATACCTATCCTGTCAAGTCTATCAATTGCCACTGTTTCAAAGGCCCTTCTCATCATGGGGTACTCTTCCAGAACCTCATTGAAGTTGTCCACTGAGAGGGAATAGAGGCGACAGTACGTGTCTGCTCGTACACTGGCAGTTCGACGGCCCTTGGTCAAAAGGCAAATCTCTGGGGAGAGAAAAATTCAACACACACAAAAAACAAAGAAGTTAGTGAACCATGTGAAACTTAAAAGCTAGGAAGTGACCCAGTGCTAACAAGTAATAATTCAGCACTCAGCAGCAATTTTTTCTATTGCTGTTTACGCAAGGTTGCAGGGTCAATTCTGAAGGCGTTCGATTCTATTTTTGCTACTTTCAAAAACATAACTAATGTCCTCTAAGAGCCCTTCTTATAGGTTTTCTTGGTCTGATTTTATCAAACCTTTTAAAATAGATTCTTAAAGTTGTAAGAAATGATCCATCAGCTGTCAAACATAGCTTGCTTACTCAATTAACCCAAGTGAATCTATTGATTTTTTTAAAAATATCCAGCTGACATAGAGGACCAATTCCTTTAATCATTCACCAGATTTGCTAAACTAATTTAATACATAATATAATGATATTTGAATATAAGAGCTGTTCTAAGCAAAAATGCTTCAAGCATGAAAATGGCTTCTGTTGCCTTGGGGTTTATGACCTAGGTATTTTGGGAGAGTAAACTTACTATTTTAGACTTTTTTTTTTTTTTTCTCATTGGACTGAAAACCACAACAATTTGATTAGTCTAGTAGTCTTTCTGTGCAAATGCCTCCAACAGGAATTCATCATTGTGGAACAGAGGAGACTAAAGCCATATGCAGTCCCAAGAAACGGACCCAAACTTGTGCCTGCTGATTCCTGCACCCACAGGAAGAGGGTTACTGGATAAAGGCCAAAGTCAATGTCTGAGGCTTGTAACAGCAAAACATATGGGGTAGAATATTTATTTCTATTAAAATAAAATAAAAAAAAGTCAATTTCAAGAAGAAGCTGGGGAATAAGGACACACTTAGAAATAGCAACAATTCTGGGGATCAGACAGGGTGAGAGAGATTTTCTCTACCCAGTTCTAGCAGTCAACAGCAGTGAGTTCATATTTGTTCATATTTGAATACTAGCTAGGAAACTGTCTCCTACCCTGCTTGTGTGTCTGTCACAAACTATCATTCTTGACCTCAATCAAACTATCATTCTCATTTGTGGAAAACCAAATATCCTTCATTAACAAAAATAAAGAATTCTGCAGGCTTTACTTCAGACCTATAAAATGCTAACAGTTCTGGTTTTGTCTTTAACTAAATACATTTTTTAGTAATCTAGAATGTAAAGAACCTCGACGGTTTTTTGCCTTATACTTCTTGCTGAAGAACTTCCACATGTCACCTAACCCTGAAGGCTTAGGGGCCAAGTTGCTTAAATAATAGTGTGTAATTTAAGGTAAATTAACATGGGACCAATACTAAATCTCAACAGCTTTGGGAATAATTTAAAGAACTCGAGTCTTCACCTAATGTCCCTCACAAAATATGATGTCGATGAAATAATGACAGTTTACTGTAACGAGTCAGCCAGGTCAAATGGAAGTCAGTCCTTTCCTCTTTTATCCCCCAGCTCGCCCCGAAACCTTTTCCTTTGATTGAACCCACTGCATTTTAGTTACAAGAGTGAGAAGGACATTTTGCCCAAAGGGAGCAGTTAAATGCAATGAATGACTGCTCCATTTCCTATGATATTCTTTCGATCTCACAGAGAATAAAGTTTTACAATACATGACTGAATTTAGAATAACTAGCTGGAAAATCTGTGTGACTAATAATCAACTCCTGATTTTGAGTTTTCTTCACTTAAAGTTACTGTAAACAATACTAGAGATGTAAGGAGGTGTCTTCTGCTACACTCTACAAACAAAAGCACCTGAGTTTAAAAAACATCACATGCCCAAAACAAAATAAATGGTGAATATGGCCAAACCATTCTGAAGAGTGGGGAAAAAAATGGAGAAAGCACTGTTTTCATCACTAGCCTAAACCACTGTATTTTAGATTACTTCAACAAGAAGGATGGGAAGAAAACATAAGAAAGAATGTTAGAGTTCATCACAAGACAATGGGACCATGTACTTAATGGATATTACTGCAATAAATGTAATCTTTTTTCCTCTTCTTTAATCTTCTATTATTCTCGTCAAAGGGAATGGAAAGAATCACTGAAACTATATACTGAATTCAGCAAATCCTGTCAGCCCAAAACTTCTGGTTGAAGAATCTCTTTTTGGTTGGTTCTTAATAACTGTAATAGCGTCTTCTAGTTAGAAAAGATAATACAGAACGGGTCTGAAAAGATACAAGTGTTCCAGCACCTAGAAACTGATCAGGGAGTGCCACTGTGGAGCAGGGAAAGCAGGGTTTTCATCTCCAGTTGAATGGTCTCATTCAACAGTTGAACTACAGCCTTCTGACACAAAAAGTACCATGTGATGAATACCCACGTAATGCATTTCCAGCAATGTTTCTCAACTGATTAGAATTGTATTATAGACACAGATACATCATCTATATTGCTTTATTATAAGTATCAATATCATCGTTTGTACCCTGGCCGGAAGACTAATGTGCTTCTTAATTGTATGTGTTCTGCATTTAAGTTAATTTCATATATCAGCTATTTGTTTGGAACAAACTCTCAAGCATAATAAAACTTAATATAGAAATCTTATTTACTTGGACCGGAAAGGGAGAATACAGAATGTCAAAATGTATTCCCATCAAACACTTGTGTTCTTTTAAATAAATCAAAGTAATTTTAAATTTTTTTGCTTTACAAATAAATAAACAATAGATTTCATGAAGTGAATAGGGTAACGAAAAATGCACGATATACTTAAAATGAGTCTTAGTAGCATCAAGTACTTTCAACAATTATGCTCTCCTTGAGGTTCAATTGATTTAAACAGAATGTGAAATACAAACAATAGCACAGGAGTGTGCAGTGAAACACAAAGGGCACAGATTATTTTCAAACAGCTCAAACAAGGTTCTCAATTAGCATAAAAAGAAAGCGGCAGCAGCAATTTACTGACTAATATTCCCATCTGTGGTTGGCATGGTGCATTGTGTTCATGCTGACACTTTCAATGTGTCAAATACTTTTTTCCAAACAAGATAATGTTTTTAATTCCAATTAATTATTATGTATTAGGCTACAAGGAACCTGCAATTTAACTCTTAATGCAAGTTTTACTTTAATTATTTAATCTCTTTGGACAACAGTTCCCCAGAACTTTATGAAACAAATGCCAATCACTGCACTAATGAAAAATGACTACATGAAAGTACTAAATGATGCTAAAAACATTCATTTGTTCTTACAGTCCATTTTTAATACAAATATAATTAATTCATCTGTGAAAAACCAAATTTGTGTTCTGCTAGTATCAGATCTTGCCCACAGAACAATGCATCTCTCTAAAGAACACAGAAAAGGACTCAAATAAATGTACTTTCTGCAGTCAAGATGTTGACTAAAAAGCTCAGTGATAAAAGTTTAAAGGTAAACGTGGTCTGAAGTTTATAATAATCAAATCTGATCACCAATATATCAGATGCACAGGTACAAGGGACAGGGTTTAGTGGTGGACTTGACAGTGTTAGGTTAATGGTTGGACTTGATGATCTTAAAGGTCTTTTCCAACATAAATGATTCTATGATTCTATGGCAGTTATGTCAGCAAGAGCCTCAGGTTCAGTTTTTGCAATACCAGGAATTTCTGAAGAAGCTGGTCCGTAGCTGTATCTCATAAAACAGGGGACACGTAGATAGCATTTTATTACTGCATTAGTGTGGCAGACTCTTTCAGACTCTTTCACGGGCACCCCCTTGCCGTGGGGAAAGAGCTTGCGTGCCCTTGTGAAGTTGAGAGCTATGCTGGTGGTGGCATATGCCTCCAGTAGGGTCTCCCAAGCCTGACAGGTCTCAACTGAAGGGTCAGACAAAGTGTGACCACGGGCAGGATGGGCTCACTAGCCTTCGGGCAACCATCCTAGGAGAAGGACAACTCTAACTCCAAACCCGGGCAGATGGAGCTCGTTTAGCCCTGTAAGGCCATCCATCTAAGAGAAGGATACTCTAACCAAACCTACGACCTGAGGACTTTGCTGTCACCGTCCAAGCTCGCTAGGCCCTGGCAGATGAACCTCAGGTGTAAAGGGTGGGGCCAGTCTCGCGCACGCTGCGCCTCACCTAAAAAATCCACCGCGCAGGCTTGAAGGGTGTACTCACGTTTGCAAAGCCCTGTAGCGACAGGCAAGGGACGAAACGGCAATACCACCCAAGGAGACCCTCCGGTGTGCTCTTTGCAACCGGTCTTGCCTATCCCGCATTGGCCTTTTCAGCCATCAGCGCGCTTGCAATAAGCGTGGGCAAAGCCCTTCCCAAATCTTCGTCCGCGAAGCCAAGCCATGAGTGTGGCAGAACACTCTGGGTAGCAAACTCTACATACCTGAAAGACAGCACTAAGGAATATTGATTTCAGGAAAACCTAAATGAGTTAAGGTGAATGACACAACCAGAAGGATGCCCTTTAAAGAATAAGGATTAGTTGGCCTTTTGTGAGCACACAGTTTTGGTTCCAACTGAGATCAAGTTCATTATTCTTGTGAACTGTATCGACATGCCATTGTAGGTGATAATTTTCCCTCTCCTCTGCTGCTATGTGATTCCTAAATGGTTTTTTTTTCTTAAGAAAATAACTGCTGGGTCTGCGGGTGTGGTTCACTTGCAGCACCATTTGTGATGTTACGTTGTTTTCTTAGTTTTTACTGGACGGGTACGTGGACTGTCTAGCCTAGCAATAATTTCCTGTTTTCACTTTATATAGACCTAGGATAAACCCTTTTTTACTCCAGGAAGCAGTACAGTTTATCTGACTGTGTGGCATCTGTCCTTTAACCATCAGTTCATTTTCCATATAAATTATACTCCAGATGTAATGACTCAACTTTTTACATCACAATAACATTTCACTAGAGATTGAAAAACTTCAAAAATTAAAATAAAAATATGAAGTTGCCTTGAAAACAAAACGTGTCCATCGACAGATCAACTATGTTGATAAAGAAGTCTAATAGTTAGCTGGTTGACTAAAGGACACCAAATCTGTTCTGCATCCTGGAACATATTTCTTAGCTTAGGATGGTGTATAGTAATAATACGTAGAAGATCTATACAATGAATTATTATTGTATGCATACCTTTCTTTTGCAAGGACACAAAGACCAGAATTAAAGCAAAAGTTCAGTTTACTGGGTGGAGGAATTAATTTTTTCTAGTAATGAATAAATGAGTTAACTAGTATTTCAGTCATACGGTGCTCTCCATATTAAAACCAAGTAAGAATAATTAGTGGTTTCTACAGCAGTTTATTAAGTGTTCTGTTCAAAACTGTAATAGGTTTCCCACCAGTTGTTAGATTTAACCTTACAGGAAACGAAGTGTCCTTCCAGCTGAGGACAGCTGAATACAGCTTCAGTTCCTCAGTAGAAAACTTGTTACATCTTGTAGCAGGCATATACATTGCTGTGTTAATGGGCAAGTAAATGGGCATTCAGACCATGTAGTTACTCTCAGCAGCAGCAGACAGATAGAAAACCAAAGCAATTCAAAGGCTTGGGTCAGGCTGTCTAACATATCTGGGGATGTTTTATGAGAATGGGACAGTAGATTACAATGTTGTTTATTGTATAGAGAGCAATGAGTTACAAAACTGTTACAGACAAAAGCTCTTTCCATCCACCCATCTTGTAAATCTTCAGAGCAAGTTTCCCAGAACTATCAAGTTCAGCCTACTCTTCTTTGCTAATGTAACTCTTCATAAGCAACGCTTTGGCAAAGATCAATAGTTCTTGACTTCCTTGAAGCTACTGAAGCTGTCCACTGACTATAAAATAGCTAGTGGGCACTTTCTTGGTGTGCCAGTCACAGGAAAGGACCTTCACTATGTTCCCAGCTTTACAACATGTAATTTAAGTGATGTTTTTTCTTTAGGAAAGGACTCTATAAACTTCAAGGAATTAAAAAAAACCCACAAAAACCAACCAACCAAATAAACAAAAAAACCCCAAACAACCCAAAAAACACCAAACGGTATCCTTCTAGACACCCCATTCTTTCAGAAATGGAGTGATTTCCCATTCCACATTGATTTAACCATCTCTAATATCAAAAACAGGGAGAGGCTGTTTCAGATGATAAAAACGTGACTTAATACATACTTCTTTTCTTTATTAAACTCTGAAAACCATCAAATGCATCTACTTATATTTTTTTCTAACTCTTAAATGTGTTCTTTCTATCTTTCAATGTTTTGTCACTAGTGCACAAAATGGAAAACCCAGGGAGATGCCGCTTTTGTAATATATATTAAAATGACTAGTGTCAGATCTTCTGATTAGCCAGAATGTAGCTTACACCAATTAAATGGGTTTCAGTAATTTACTAAAAAAAAAAAAAAAAAAAAAGAGAAAAAAGATTAAATGCTATGCCACATAGATATGCAGATTTTAATTTGCAGTTGCTCTGCAAAACGGTAGTCATGACTGTGGAGGAAAAAAAAAGGAACTGATATCCCCCAAATCAAGATCTGTGGGGTGGGTGGAAATCAAAAGGCTTAAGTAACATTAGCTCTGAATTCAGTCCTGTATTTAAGAAACCTTAATATATGGTCACTGCTCAACAGGAACATTCCTGCCACAAAGGAGATGACTTCAGGAGGAAGGAAAATGGAGACAATTACTGCCTTTTATAGCTGGGTTTGTTATCTGAGTGTCCAAAAGAAAGCTATGCAAACCCTACATCTTTTCCCACATTATTCACTCTAAATATGGAATTGCAGACAAGACAGTTTGAGTTTGTCAGAGCAAGCAATAGCCCTGCATGACAGTTTAATTTTTAAAATGTCACAACAATTCTCTGTAAAGTTGCTTTCAGATATCTGTGTTCATCAGCTGGAGAGATGGTTCATGAAGGATGCCTGGATACACTGCTGAGTAGTTAATATTTTACCAGTCCCTTTCATCCAGAATGTTATCCTTGGGACACGATCCCCACATTTGGCAAAAAAGAGGGTTTGTCTCCAAAGGTACTCCAAGACAAGAAAGAGCCTTCAAAGCAGATGAGTTAGAAGCAGCTGGAGACAGGTATCCATGATGGGCATTTTATAACCATTTTCCTGATCTAAAATATAGGTGAAAGATTATTAGTTCTTTTGCCATATTTATTTTATTACTCTTTTCCCTAAAAGTCTCCCTCCTAAGCCTTCATTTGCTCAGCCTTTGTGTATGTATGCCAAATACTTGATACAGTAAGTGGTCTAATTAGAGAAGTTCTGTTCTTAATTTTTTTCCTAACAGTATTTCTAATTGTCAGAGAGGTCCATTTATTTAATTGGAGAGAGTACAAAATTATTTTTCCAAAAAGAATTGCCTCACTTTCACTGACTGAAATTGTGATAGGATTTATGAAGGAATACCTATTTTAAAAAATGCTTCATATTTATTTAGGGTTTGACAACAAGCCTGAAAGTATGATCATTTCTTTACTTTGCCCCAAATTTGACTTTTATGCTACCTACCTACAAGAAGCTCATTTCTTGAAAGAACTCGTATCAGTCCATTTCCTTGACTAAAGTTTAATACACTACTTCACAGCCGTTCTGAGAAAAGCAGCATGATAACATGCTACTAGTTTGGGTGTTTGGCGAATTACTCACAGCAGGCCACATATTATTTCCATGTGAAATTCATTAAAACAACTTGGAAGAGCCTTTACAATATTATCTACCATGATATAAGTAAATGTTGATAGGGACATTTCAGGCATATGTATTAATTTTCAAGGCACACTTGGAAGCAATAAGCGAGTCTATTTTAGCCATTTTCTAGTGACTTTTGTAATTTTTGACAAGACTGATATATAACTGGATGTTTTTAAGTCCTCGTATTTCCTGTAAAGTTAATGGTGATAAACTATTAAGCATATTTCAATATAATATGTTTTATATATATTGACAGTAAAATTTCATTATTTTCAGAAAGAAAGGTTGTTAGTCATAATTACTTTTATGTCAAGAAAGACAGCCAGATATACACGGTTTGAATACAACTGCCTTTATAAAAAGTGGCATGTTATCTGACCAGAGACATTTTATGTTGCACCCTGACCTGCCTTTTCTTTTTGGTATCTGAAAGTACCGACAAGAGCTGTGGCCAAGTTTTCATGACTAGAGTAGACAGAAGGCAGCAACATTTCTTACATTCTGTCTATTTTCTATTGCTAACTGAAATTTTCATGAGACAGCTCTCTTTGAAAGAACAGAAGCTTAAAATCATTATATAAAATAGAAAGGCAAGTCCTTATTTTATCTTCAGTGCTGTTTATGACAGAGCATCAATATATTTTTATTCTGCTGTAATGAAGTGTTCTCCCTACCAAGGGAGACTAAGACAATCTATTTATTATCTTGTAAAAGCTCATTATTTGACTGATACTAATTTTATTTTCTTAAAAAAAAAAAAAAAATAAATTAAGCTTAGGTTCTAAGATGATGTACCTAAGCACAGGTTTAGCATTCACACCATCTGGATCAAAGGCCAAAAGTGTAACTCATGTATGACTACTTTTGTTCAGATAGATGCCTATTCTCTGTTGAAAAAACCCGCTTGGTTCTTTCTGTATTCAGCGTTATGCTCTTGTCATCTTGAGTTTGGCAAACAATAACAGTTACAGACTAAACTATTCAACTTGAATTTAAGTGGACTGTAAAAATATTGCACTTCATTTTTTTCCCATTAAATTATTAAATGAATTATCAGAGACTGTCAGTTCTGAATTAAATATTTAGGTTAAATATTTAATCTAAACTCAAATATTTAGTTTAAATTCTACTGTGCAAAACTGAAGGTACTTGCAAAATTATCTTCCAGTTAATCTGTGTTGGCGACCTCAGATTTCCAAGCTATGCTTGTGTGATATTTTGCTTGTGTCTAGTTCTTTTATGTATAAAGACTAAATTAAAAATTTATTCTGTTCATGAATTTGTTCATTAGAATTATAATTTGTTTTGAAGACTATGTTATTTAGATAGAGAGAATTATTACTAGCATTACTAGCATTGTTATTAATATTGTTAAATTTATATTTACATTTCTAATTAATAAAACTCCTAAAACCAAACACAATTCTACATTTTAGCAGCACAGAGTAGGCTATTTTCATTCTATCTTCTTAAAAAGTCTCTTAGACTTCTAAAAATAATATTCTATCTGAATAGCAACAAGTTCTTCTGAATGCATAGTCTTTTCTGTATAAAATAAGGTGTTAAAAGAACAACATAAGGCAGAACAAGAAATTATGCTTCATCATTGGGAAATGTATCCTCAAAATGGCAGACTAATCTAAGCCAAAAAGACATTTCATTTTTAGGACCTCTTGCAGACAATACTTTTAGAAAAATGTTCTAAACTGTTCATCTGAAACGTATTTTATGAATGAGTTGGCATGGAGATCTGGAGATCCTGTGAGTAGTCAGGCACTTTTAACAGCATTTTCTCTATATATGTAATCAGCATTACACTGGAAATCTTTAAAAGCAGACTATCAAAAGCAGTACTTAGCATGTACTCCGAAACAAAATAAGAGGCAAAATATAATCTAAAGTGACTCAACATTTCCCATGGTATTATTTTCCACTGCACTGGTCTAAAATATACTGACAGTTGCTGTTCTGAAATGGGGAAAACCTCCATAAATAATAGGTAGGTCAAAGAATTTCTGTCTAATCATCTAACAAGCTGAAGCAAATGCAAGATACAATTTCTTAGAATTTCAAGTGTGGAAGGATAACTGCTTAAACAGTATTAAATCATTTAAGTGAAATAAAACATTTAAAAAGCTAAAGTATTCCATGAACTACCTGTTATAAAAAATAAACCAAAGAAAGAAAATGTGCCATCGTATGTCTGGGATATATTCTGGGAAGATGGGGATAAGAATCTGACTTCTACATAATTTTGTTAGAAGAATGATAACTTTCAGTCATTAGTGATATCTGCCTTTGAATAAGTAAAATAAAACACATATTGGTCTCTTATTACAACAAAAGAGGTAGACCATTCATATTCATACTCACACAGAGCAACTCTTATATTGTAAAGAGTTTTAAAAAAATCACATGCATTTCTTCAAGTTCAATATACCTGGAAGCTCAGAGAAAAAATATTTTTAAGCAATATGTGTTTTAGTTAGACTACAAATTGATTTACTGAATGATTCAAGTGGCATGACAGCACTGGGATTCTCAATGGAGGGAAAAAGCAGAAAAAACAACAGGGAGGAGAAACCGCAATAGACACGTCACAAACTCAGTACCATGAAGTATTGAACACTTACCTACTGGAACTAGAAACTCTCCAACTGCAAACACAATGAAACCTCCATGGGGCTCCCAGATCAAACTAAAAAAAATTTAGCTACACTTCCTACTCACTCAGTTTGGATTTTCCTATCAATATGGGCATTCCTTCAGCTCTACACAGTATCTGTTAAAAACAGAAAATGGGGTTATAATTTCCCCAGAATATACATCTGGGTGACAAATGAAGGAAAACCTGTGTAAACACAGGTGGGAAAACAGATGGAGAAAGGAAAAGATATCAGGGAGACAAGTCTTATCTTGTGTCCTTTGAGGTTGAGAGGAATTTTGCCAGTGACTACAGCAAGATCAGGAGGAGACCACAGCGAACAATCAGTCCTCTGTCCACCAGCCAGAAAGCAAATGGAGCAACAGCAGAGTCCTGAACATGTTCCCAGAAACCCTCCTTTTTGTGCTGAGCCTTCCTGGTTGGGTAGGGCTGGATTTATTCCTTTCTTTTCCTCTTTGTATGCATCTCGGCCCCACTCTAGCACACCAGTTAAGCACAAAGACAGTTCAGCACATGCTTAGATAGATCAGGACTGCATCCCCAGAGTACTTCCTCTGACTCCACAGGGCTGGCAGCTGGAGGGGAACAGGACGTCATGAAACTACTCCCACTCAATGTGTTTTGCAGTAGCTTTGGGACAGCTTTAACTTTGCCTCTGCAAACTGGGGTAACAACCTGAGGAGAGTTACAAAACAGTAAAAAACCTGCTTTTCTCCTTTGTTCCCCAAGCAGGAGCTTGAGGTCCATAGCAGAGTGCATGTGAACACCAGCAGACTGGGTCTGGGCTTAGGGGTATACAGAGAAGTTGAGGGTCACGAGATGTCAGGGAGCAAAACACCTTTCCAAAAGGGAAGGAGAAATTGCAAAGTCGTATCTTTTTGTGATGACTAAAGGAGCCCTGTTCAGTAATTCCTCCTACCGCAAGAAGCCTTTGAGTAATTTCTAATACAATCACCTGGTACTCAGAGAAAAAAGTTGAGTAAGATTGAAACCTGGCAATTTCCTACATTTACTACTGGGATTATAGAATAAATGAGTTGGAACTACCAAGGTATTAAAGAAGAGAAACACTGACAGAGAAAAAACAGGGAGCTCTCATTCTCCACTGCTGTTACTTAACAAAGACTTTTCCTTTTCAGTATTTTAAATTGCATTATATAACCCTGGACAAGACGACAAAAAATTAAATAACTTAGCCATCACAACAACCTCAAAATACAATTGCTTACATTTTTCACCTGCCACCTGCTTCTTATTGTCCATCCCATGAAGGCTTAATTCAAGTGTGTTCATCTCAAGCTTGCAATTCCTCTTAGCTGCAAACACATGTACAGTCAGGTTTTCCGACTTGCTGTGTAAAAGGGATAGGTGAAAGCACCTTTCCACTCCTTTCCAGCTTCTGATGGTTGTTTTAGTCTTGTTCAGATGTGCTCTTATACCTTGAATTTTCTTCCCTTTCCCATCAATCCAAAGCCCATGATGTTCCCCTGCACTCACAGTTCCTGGGTCTCATATTTCTTTGCACCACTCACAGTCTTCTCCTTGTTGACCTCCATCTTGCACTCTTCTGACGTCCCCTATGGTTTTGTCCTATGTGTTAACATAGTCCTGACCACCCACTCTCTCCTGACTTTCCTCATGCACATTTTACTCTTCCTATAGAAGCAGCTAGAAGGAAAAGGTCATTATTTCCATTGAGGGCAACCTTGTTTCCCCTCATATGAAAACTGTGTCATTCTCAGTGGGCAAAGCTTCTCTTTTATTTGTACAGAGAAAAGACACATTTACTGCCTTGCTGAAATTAGGAGCAATCCCATTCCTAGTAATGGAAAAACGGAAGACATTTTGGAAAACTGGGAAAAAAAAGTGAGGGAAGACATAAGAAAATCCATAGACATGTAGGAAAAATAAGTATTGCTGTATTTTCTCAAAAATAGAGAACCCTATTAAAGTAGCTACAAAGAATTAAAATCCTGGAATTCTCCACTGGTAAATGAGGCTTACATTATTTCACTGATGTAGAAATGACCATGTAACTGTGCAATATAGTGAAAATTAGCTTCATGTGTTCTTCATTGCCTTATTCCTGTCCCTTTTATAAAAAATCACACTAGCCCACCACGTGATGATACAAATTCTAAGGTAAGGCAATAAAAAGTTACTGTTTTCTTTGCCAATAAAAGGCAAAGGCAAATAGATTGTCTTGAATCTTTATGAAACGATCCTTCCACTGATTCATGTCTGTTCAAGACATGATTTATGGCACTCTTTTTAAAATGTTTCCTCTGTGGTCATTATTGAAAGGTTTGAAAGAACACAGTCAACCTCAAATCACTCTTTCTTCTGAACATATTTATCATCTAATAATTGGGGGGGTATTGGTTTTTGGTATGTTGACTGCAGATCTGAGGGAGTGTAGACTGGTCAGTATTTCTCACATGCTCCCTTATACCTTTTGCGCATTCCAACAATGGCGGAGTGGAGTTTAGAGTAGGGGGTATGTGGCCTGGGGAAAAGAATAGTACCAGAAATTACTTTCAAATTCCTACTAGCAATTGGAGGAGATACACAGGATGACAATACCCTTCAATCAGCAGTCTGAAAAAAACTTACTGAGATGAAAACTAGCATCTTACATGCTGCTGGGCTAAGTAACTATCCTGCATGCAAAGTTCAAGAAGATTAGATTTATGAACACACATGAATGTTAAGGGATAGGATGCTCTTCCCGCAGGAATACCAACGAACAAGCCACAAGATCTCTGTGGTTACGATCTTGTACTTACTCCTTCACTCCAGGAAGGAGAAATCAGTGATTACAGATGAGGAAAGAGGCAGATGACAATCAAGTCCAGATCTATGGACGGTGGGCTTTCTAGAGTCACTGCTCTGCACCTCCCTCAAAAATCAGCAGAGGACATAAAGCAGGAGAGTCTGATCAATCTATTCCATTGACAGTTATCCACACATATTCTTTTTGAGGAGAATTTCCAAGCTATTTTAAAGTTTATCTAGTTTCACGTGAAACTTATATCACCCAGATCCATAGGGAAGCCTATTTTTTAACTAAGAACAAAGATCAGGCAAGAGAATTTAAATGTTCAACAGCATCTCAGTCTTCAAAGCTCCAGATATTTCCTCTCTTTATTACTGTGAATTTTAGTTTCCCAGGCTCTCACTCTCCCAACAGTCTCCATTTAAGCCTCTCCCAAATACTGATGGCACTGCTTTGGTTCTTTGTAAATCTTGGCTTTCACATTAATCTCCAGTTCTCCAACAACTCCCAGGTATCATAAGTTTTCTACTAATACAAAGTTGTCAATACTCAAACATTTCACATATTGTAAGTTTGATAAATGTTTTCCAAATCCACGGCAGGACATTGGTGAAACCCTCCATGAGTTGTGGACGCGAGCTTGCCTCTCCAGGGACAAGTCCTGAATCTCCCCAGAGCCAGGGCTCCAGGAAAACAAACTCAGCTCTGGAACATACCTGATACCCAAGTTAGCATCTGTGACCTGGGACTGGGAACTTCCAATTCATAAGACAATTAAAAATTGAAAAATAATTTGCTTAGGTATGGCACATCCCTCCCACCTATGTGTCTTTCCCTTGGTTGTGAGAGCACTAGTGTTGATATTGATTTATTGTGTGAGACCTGGGACTTAGAGAGTTGAAATGAAATTGTAAGTTACAGCTTCTTAAATGGTATCTCAGCCTCAGATTTTGCCTGTCTCCTTTAGGCAAAAAAGGGGTTACTGTTTTAGGATTTGAACACAGGCTTACTCTTCCAGCCTGTTATTTTGTCACTGTGCAACATGTTTTGTGTCTGCTTTGGTCAGGAAGCTGTACTCAGATTCTGATACACATTTCAGGGAAAGAATGTCTTCTGCAGAGAGATGAGAATATTAGAAAACTTTTCTTTTTTTTTCCCTGCTTTTTTTGCTGCTTTTTTTGACAAACCATTTTCAATTTGCAGTAATCAGATGTGCAGCTTGTTTCCTCTCTTTTTAGCTGCAGTCAGATAGGTCTTTCTTCTCCGGGGTTTGAAATGCCTTTCTGGGAATTCACAATGCTATATGATTTACAATTCACAATGCTATATGATATTTTGTTAAAACAGATGTGAATCACATCCCTTTGGATCTTGGGGCACTTCATTTCTCAGGTTCTCTCTCCTTGTGCTCTTGGCCTTCCTCTCCTTTGATCTCTCCTCTCTTCTTGCCTCGTCTCGCCTTGCTTTGCCTCTTCAGGCTACATCCAGCAAGTAGCTACTACCTCTCATTTGCCCCAGCAGCTGTTAGGCTTTGGATGCATTTGTCCCATTTTCGCATCCCTTGTCTCATCCCAGCGGCAGTTTAGATAAGCAAAACTGCCTTGGTATGCAGTGTAATAAATTCTTGTGGTGTCTGGATATTGCAAATGGCTTATTTTTTTGTCTGCACTCCTGCTAAGAAGGGGAGCGGATGAACGGGATGAGATAAGCAGTCGTTCTCACTGCAACAACAGCCCGACAGTTATGTAAAATACTTTCATGTGCAATCTCCTCTGATCCTCTGCTGGTTCAGAGCAGTATTATGGTCAGATTCAGAACGTAGGCCCTTGCAAACTCGTTTTCATAAACTGGGGCACTGCTAAGCATAGAGAAGACCAAGACCCAGGTTGCTCTGTTTCTTCATCCTCAGCATTTACCTTTTCTTTCTCCTTAATCCTCTGTCTTCAGCATCCACAGTTTAAGCCCGAAGGATAAGCACAAGAGCTCCACTGAGGTGCTTTTACAAATACTGGTACAAATTACCGTGCAGAGGCTACTGCGGAGAGACAAGGTCTGCTGGCCAATCAGTAGGAGTTGCTTTAGCATATTATTCTAAAATGGGATTAGTTAAGTAACTCTATAGCCCAATTCAAACACTGATCCCAATTCACTTCTCTAAGCCTCCCACTTCTGTGTACCACCTAAATGACGCTGATTAGGCTTTCAGTTGAACATTTTCTGAAAGGCTTTTGACTCAGTTCTGGGATGATTCATGGGATTCAACAGAAAAGTAATACAATGACCAACTAACTGTTACTGTCATGGGCACAGAAATGTTCAATCAGCTCCTGGAAACAAGCCTTGCTGCTTCTCACAGAAGCAGACACCTATTCTACTGCACAAAGACAATTTACAGTCACAAGGAACAAATTTTCATACTGGTCAATTATTACACGTAAAAGAACACATTGCTTTCATCCAAATACAAATATTCAGATGCCTCCATCTAAAAAACCCCTATTTTTCATTAGGATTACCACATGAATTTAATTTGGCTTAAAATTCATGTCTGGATTTTAAAATACACGTCTGTTAACTATCTAGTCCAATAGGGAATCCCGTTTCTCACAGTGCTAAAATTCAGTGAAAAAGCAGTAATAATGGCTTGAAATATTCACGAATACCAAAATATTCCATAAAAATGATCTTTTATGCACTGCCCAATATTGAAATTCTTACAGTGGGTTTTACCTTTTGGAAGTAGTTTATATTTATGACTCAAAAATTGTATCCCTTTTTAAAGAAGATTAATCCTGTTTATTTTACCTTTAAGGACCTATAAAATTACTATGCCAATTATAATATTTTTATTTAAATATTCTCTGTTAAATAACAGTGCTCTTAATTCAAAATAATGTTAAAATTCAAGAAGGTCATTTTGCATCTTCAAAAGCTATCCTCACAAGAGAAAGCAGACTCTTAATGTCTTATTCAGAAATATTTTGTGCACTATTCGGTGAAGTTGGAATTGTCTACGCAAAAGACACGCAAGCTGACTTATTCTGATATCTCTGTGTGTCTGATATCCAAATGTGTTTTGTTCTACTGCACTCACTCTGATCTTATAATTCATTTATAAAATTCACAGGTACAAACAGGAATATAGGAAGTTCCATCTGAAACCTGATGAAAAAATTCCTTAGTCTGAGGTTGACAGAGCACTAGCACAGGCTGCGCAAAGAGGTTGTGGCATTTGTCTCCTTCTCTGGAGATATTCAAAACCCACCTGGACATGATCCTGTGCAACCTGCTCTAGGTGAACCTGCTTTAGCAGCGGGGTTGGACTAAATGATGTCCAGAGATCCCTTCCAACCCCTACCATTCTGTGATTTCTTCCTACTCACCTCCGAAGTAAGAGCCATCTGTCAGCTTCAGCTCCTTGTTGGATTTGGTGATGACACCAGCAACACCATGCTGAATGAAATACATCTTTTTACCCACAGCCCCTTCTCGGATAATATAGTCTCCAGGTTGGAACACCTCAAATCGCAGTTTGCTTAGCATGGCAGTCACAAAATTGGGGTCTGCATTAGCAAAAAGAGGCATTGTAGCAACCAGCTTCCGACAGTTGAAGTTGACGATCTCCTAAATGGGAAGGAAACATAATAATAATGGTCAGCAAATATATACAATACAATGGGCATTGAAAAATAGACTTTCTCCTTTTTTCACAAAGTTCTTTATTCTCATATTGCACTTTTCTGTGCCTATTTTTTAAAATCTTTTCGTTATATTTTCATCTGTTTCAAGTGAAGCAATTGAAACAACAGTACAGTCTGATTTGTATTTCCGAGGTGAAAGGTTGTTTTCTTCAGACAATTTTTCACATTTCATTTATTATTCCCCTTGGATTTTAAGGGGAAAATATGACAGAAAGGCAAAAATTAAATAGGAATTACAGTGCCTGACAACATAGCTGTTGCATTAGCTATATTGTGATAAAGTTATGCCAGCTCTGTGTTTTCAGTTACACCAGTAACATCTTTCTGATAAGAACACCACCAGTGGTAATATAAATGCACATTACTGTTAGCTGCAGGGCTAGCCGAAATCAATAGGAAAATTTCCAGAATTTAAATCATTTTATAAACACAGAGGAATACATTTCTGCCCTTCAAAGAAATGCATATATAGTAGACCCTTATATGCAGAAGGGTCTGTTATTTTCCTCAGACTGCTACAGGCTTTATGGGCATCTCCCTCCAAGAATATTTACAGAGCCAACTATGAGCACATCTATATGAAATTATTAGTGCCAAAAAGCTATAAATGCCCTACTTGCTTTAAAAAAAAAAAAAAAAAGAAAAAGAAAACAAACAAAAAAAAAGAATTTGAACAATTTCTGAAAGAGTTTCAAGCTCATTCTTGCACACCTTCTTTGTCTTAGGAAAATTAACATGGTCAATCGTCATATACATTTAACAATGTATTGAAGAGCTGAGATTAATCAGTATTACACATGGAGAGGAGCTCAGGCAGGCAACATCTACTGAGTAAACAACACAAACATGACAAGAAGGGCACATATGATCATCTGGATATAAATGCACACAGAGCAAATGAAAGAAAAATACAACCAGCAGTCACCTAACTGCTTTGTAAAAGTAAATATAATTTCATAGGCAGTGGAGTATCCCTAGCATTTCTTACACTAAGCCAAGGCTTTGTGATTGATGTAAAGGAGATATCCCTCCCACACAAGCCCTCAGCCCCTTGACTGAGGCCCATTGGACTCCTCCTGGAAGATGCTTTTGGAATTTCCCATGCATCTGCTTTCTCACATATCTCGTCTATCCCATACAGCAAGCTCTCTGAGCAGCAAGCTTAGATATACCTGTCCACAGTTCAGACAAATTCCCTTCTTCTCCTCCCACCCCACCATGTGATATCTTGCTTGCAGACATGATGGGAAAGTTCAGCTAATTCCACTTAAAACAACAAAACCATAATAGGTTCTTCAAATTAGTCCCCTTGCATCTGGAAAGGAGGTGGGAATCTGCTTTTGAAGGGAAGCCATTGTCTATTGAGGCAATTAAGAAGCATGGGGATGATCTAAGATGAAAGAAACAACTGCCCTTCTCCAAGAAATT
The DNA here is from genome assembly GCA_009769605.1 of Bucorvus abyssinicus. Taxonomy (NCBI): domain Eukaryota; kingdom Metazoa; phylum Chordata; class Aves; order Bucerotiformes; family Bucorvidae; genus Bucorvus; species Bucorvus abyssinicus. Next base: position 16,452,259 of record CM020063.1, read on the forward strand.
ACATCCTTTTGAAATAAATCCAGTGGAACTTGGAAAAACAATGTGAAACAAAATGTCTCACCAGGCACCTGGGAAGCAGAAAGCTATTAACTCCAGCAATGTCTTTTTTTCCATTAAAGAGAGAAAAACCAGGGCAAAATTACTTCCTAGTGCTAATCCTACCATAGACTTAAGATATTTTCCAAGAATCCTGCAAGAAAGTGTCATTATATACTGGCAAGGTGGAAAATGAAAAGTTTCAATGCAGAAATGAACACTGATTCTTAACAAAAGGCAGTACAATGATTCTCGTTAACCCTGGTCTCAACAGCATCACATCTACGTAGATAAACACTACATAAGTCTTTTTTCTCCCTCCTCTGCAATGAGACAAGGTGATACAAAAAATTTATAATTTAACTATAAGTTAATGCAAATTTAATTCCAGAATTATTGGGTTAAAGATAGAATGAATGAAGAATAAGATGCATCTTTTAAGTCAATCACTAAACTCCAGTTGAATTCAGTAAGGGCATGATTCCATGAAGAACATTTTATCTGAGAATTATTTGTAAGTGATGGAAACAGAACAACAATCCTCTTCCTTCACTTCTCACTGTACTACCTCACTTTCTCTCACCCTCTCTGATTGGCATAACTTCCCCTTTTTGCAAGTGTTTTGGCACGCCTGAAACACTGCATCACATATGGACTCCATGGCTAAACGCAAATGGGCTGGATTAAGACAGGAACAGACAGATCTGAGACCAAGAGCAGACTTTGTCATGCTGGCATGTAACTTGAAATGTACAGAAACACATGGCAGGGATGGAAACAGAGAAGATGTGAGCAAAAGAATGCTGAGATTTGTAATGACTGGGATACTCCTACTTGTAGAAAGCAAGAGCAGGATGGTTCTGACTCCCACCCAACCCAGGCAAAGACATGGATGCTACTGGCGCGACATCATGGAGCAATGCTACCTACACACATGATGTCAGAATTGGAGTTTAAAAAAAAAACCCACAAATAAGTCTTGCTGGTAAAAGCACATGGAAAATGTTATGCAAGATGTGTGCTGTTTGTCTGAATCCAAAAATTATCTCAAGTAACATCACTGCAAGGTGTGAACTACCAGATAGCTGTCATTGGCATTCAAGATCAGTGAATCATGATGAATCATTAAGTCAAGAAGAGTAATCCCAGGCTACCCCTTCAAGTATATTCTGTATGAGAGAACAAATATTATAAAGAGATTCCAAGAAAGATAGTTGTCTTTCTAAAGGATGAGGAAAAGCCTGTTTTCCTTCTCATCTAAATACTCCATTTCTCAGTAAAGCTTCAGCCACTCCCTCCCTTCTATAGGAAAATTACACTCTGCTCCCACTGCTCGCAGTGCAGTGGCATCATGCGAGGATTCTCAGACTACATCCTCAGCTCTGTATGAGGCTGCCTTACTGCAGTTTTAGCTGATGCTGGAAAGCCAGAAATAACTATTATTTGTCTTGCCTTGCTCAGGGCCTGTCAGTAGACTTGCTGCTTGTTTTCTGTCCCTGAAAGTTAACGACTTGTCTTGCGTGCCCAGGAGGCAGAGAAAAGAAATTACTAAAGAAAGCAAAAATTGACTGGAAATTATATAGAAGCTAGTGGGGAAGCACAGAAAAGGCTAGGAGAGTTCAACTCCATTCATGAACAGGAAGAAAGAGTAAAATAGACCTAGGTGGAGTAGTATTAAGAAAGAATGGGAGGAAAACAAAAAGAAGGACCACAAAGACCTAGAAGAAAGGGGGAAAAGGAAATTGGAAAAAAAGGTGATCAGTAACAGTATCAGTAATAGCATCATAGGATAGCATGGCTTCTCTGTGTAGAGTCAGACCAGCCCAGTCAGAAAGGAATTCATCCCATCTTGGGAATCCCAAGAAAACACACCCTTGGTGCTGTATTTTCACCCTTGGCACTTTATGCCCTCTCATGGCTCCAACTTCTACCCACCATTCTGGATATGTAATCTGTATCTGGTGTCAAAGGTTAGGGCTGGGCTGGCCACTAACAAAGACTCTCTATTGACCAATCTCCCTTCCCAAAACGGAAGAGAAAGGGAACAAGGGAGAGAGACTTACGGGTTGGAAAAGAAAACTAAAACTGATGTAATGAAACAATAACAATAAAATAATGAAATATACACAAAATCAATATTGAACCCAACACCCTGATGACCATAATTTCGCTGTCACCACTGATGCTGCAGGGCAGGCACTGGGGAAGTCCCAGACTGGACTTACAGAAGACGGGAACCAGGTGCAGGACCTGGATTTGGGAACCGGATTCAGGAATGCACAGATTTGGATCAGACAGAAGAATGGAAAAAGTCCTCCTCAGACACCAGCCATTGAAGAAGAGAGTCTGACTCTTGTGATCCCTCAGCTTTATATCGAATATGACTTACATAGAATGGAATTCCTTCTTGGTCAGTTTAGGGTCACCTGTCCTGTCTGATTTCCCTGCAGGTGTGACCTTTTCCTTAGTAATAACTGTAAACATTAAGTGCTGTCACTTCTAGAAGGAGACACTGCAAAAATACCCCGTCAGAAAGTGCAGTTACTTAGAAGAGACAGAGCTGAAAAGTAAGACCAGAGAATGGAGAAAACGTTCAGTTCTAGCTCTAAACCAGGACATCTGGATATACCCATGGATACACACACGTTACTTTCTCAGCCTGAATTGCCTAATCAAGGTTCCAACATAGTTACAAAACCACACTGCTGTGGTAATTTCAGTCTTTATATCCTAGTAATGCATTCATTTTGTTGATTAGTTTTATGCGAAAGTTTATGATAAAGTACAAACTTTCCTTATTTAAAACATTAGAAGGTGGAAAATTACGGAGGGAGAAAGAAAAGTGTCATTTTTAGGTGCTTTGTTTTTCTTTAAAGTGTTCTTTTATTTAAATATGAGATCATTCAGAGCAAGTAAAATACATTTCTCTGAGTCTTAATCACAGGCAGTGATGCAATTTCAGGTTCTTATGTACTTCTTTAAATATCATCTTGGGGAGAAAGAAACAGTAAAGATTATGAATGTGTTTTATGTAACTCAGAAAGTACTTGAGAAATAGTTCTGAGTTTTAAAAGCAAAGCAAGAAAAGAACAAACTGCCAAATTAAAAGTTGACATTTTGTACAGAGAAAAATCTTTCACTCATATTTTCTTTTAGTTAATTCTTTGGAGCCAGACAGGAATCAGATTATGCTGCCCAATGTTAATATCTTCATTAAATGAAATAAGGATGACTTTGTCTCACCTCTACATGAAGAAAATACCATGAAGCCTGAGGAAAGGAAGTCATTAAAGGGCTAGAGTGATTCAGACCGATACGGAGCAAATGTTGATCTAGTTCAAGTATTGGTCTCTGTTACACAAGAGCTAATTTGGAGGTGCAATGATCTGCTTTACATAAGAGATTCTTTAGGTAATTGCATTGGCTCCGGCTCTTTATAGCGTGCTGATTTTATTACTCATCTTGGCCATCCTGGCTATTTTTTCAAAATGATGTTAAAGCATCAGATATTATCACAGAATCACAGAATCATAGAATTTGGGTTGGAAGGGACCTATTAGGTCATGTAGTCCAACCCCCCTGCAGTGAGCAGGGACGTCTTTAACTAGATCAGGTTGCTCATAGCCCCATCCAACCTCACCTGGAGTGTTTCCAGGGATGGAAAAATTATCATTTTGCGTGGGCTTAGTATTCCGAACAACTGTTCTGATGGGTCTCAAGACATCACATTTACAGAGATAGCTGCAAGGTTGTCCTAGCTGTGACCAGGGCATAGCTATAGCCAACTTCTCTGATGGAATCTGTAAGTCTTTTCTTCAGGAGAAGATTTTTAGATAGAGGTAGTGCTTTTTTTAGTTACACTGACTGGAAAAAAGCTACTGCTGGAAAAAAGTAGACAAAGCTCTTGAAAGATCCAGAGTCCTGACAGGTTCTTTGCTTTTTCCCACCAACCCAACTGAGCTTACAAAAGGTACTACATTCATCTATGAACTATGACATTCTTATGTGTAGGCCACCAAAGTCTGTTTATGCATTACATCATTTCCTCACACTATTACAAAAATATAAATCTCAATTTCTAGGCCATTCCCTGTTACTGGGAAAGCTGTTTTTTCTCTTAGAAATAACTCACGGAAGAAAAATTACTAAGCAAGTGATTAAGAGAGAACTATAGGAAAAAGCATGATATTTAGGGATTTGGGGCTGTATGAGCAGGTTAAGTATATTTAAAACAGGGTTTAAGGAGTTATATTCTGTATGTGTTTATGATTTCCTGTAATTTTTTAACCCATTGGTCAATTATAGTCAGCTTTGGATAAAGGAGGCATCTCACTGATATTAAGTTCTCATAGGTTTTATGACAGCAGGCAATCAGGAGGTCTAGGATTAGCACCCTACTGAGGCAATGACTACACCATTAGCTCACAACTTGTTTAATGCCAGAAAACCTACATGTGGCAACAGGATGCAATATTCTTAATTTCTGGTGCACCTGAAATTGTTCAAATTGCTTTGACACATTCTGTTTAATCATCTATACAGAGTGTATGACTTAAAATCATATAAATGACAACTATGCACATTTTTCTCTTCGAATGGGATTCCCATGATATGACATTTTTCAAGTACATTGATCAATTTTAACACAGACACTCTGCTTAAATTTTACTCACAAATATGGTAACTCTTGGATACTGTCATTAATGTCTATAGCTACATCAAGAAACACAATTCTTTATTCTTCAGCACTTTGATGTTTTGCCATTCTGTTCACATAGCTGGATATTGCAGGTGTGTGTGTTTTAGAAAACCTCACTGTCTAAACCCTTCAGCTACGTATTTTAAAGCCCAAGGAAGTTCTTATTGACCTATAGGCAAAGAACAAAACTTGAAAAAGCTGATTTCTAAGGCAAAGACAGTCCACGTGATCTCAGTTGCCTTGAAGACTAGTAGCTAACCAGTGTATATATATTTTCAAAGCCCTAAGGTACCCAAGACCTCCAGCATGCCTGCATACAGGCTGCCCCAATGCAGAAAATTTTCCAACCAGCTGTGAGTTAAACTTAGGCAGGCAAAAGGAAGGGAGGAATAAATAGGCTTTCCAGTCAAATGATGAATCAAAATCCCTACTTGTATTCTACCATGTCTGAAGCAAGTACGTTTTTTCTGTCTAGCTTTGTTCAACTTGGTTTAAGACAAGTCAGCCTTGAAGAGAGCAGATGGTAGCTAGTATTGCTGTCTCCTAAGAGGAAGCAATCTTTTTTATGTAGTTGCAAGCAGAAGGGATATAGATTTGACCAATTATATTTTCTTGGCTTTGTTGATTATATTTTGGCCTTCTGCATATTTTTCTATCATTCCCTACTTGATTAGAAGTCCCTATATGCATTTTTTTATGCTTCAGAATTATTATTGCATTAAATTCAAATGCAGACAGGATAATCCTTTTGAGGATGTATGGTTCAACCGAACCTTCAATAAAGTCAGTCTGATGATGGATATCCATCTTTTTCCAAGCTTGTTAATTGATTTAATGGAGCTTAAAGGAGAGCAGTTCTGTGTATCTCATTCTCTGGATCTTTCATTATATTTATAAGATTAAAAAAGAGAAAAAGAAAGAAGGAAAGAAAAAAAAAAGAAACTATCTATCCACCCTTTCAACTGTCCATTGATTCCTTAACTGGGCCAATTTTAAAGATAATTTAGCTTTCATCTTCTTTAATGTTCTACACCTCTCAAGTTTGGTTTACAGCTGGGAAAAGGATGACAAGCATCAAAATTAAAACAGTGATATAGGTAATATACTAAGGCGGTCTGTAATTGTGAGATAGCCAGCCTAATTTCAAAAGCTTGAGAAGCCTTTATAATCATGATAAGTTTGGGCCAGTCGACGTTCTTGCAGGTTTTCCCTTCTGAACTGTACCAACTGAACAAATTTCCTGAATGAACTTAGTAAAGAAACACCCATAGTTCATTACAGAAGGTAATATGGAATGGGTGCCATACAATATAGCAGTTGCCGTAGAGACTGTTCCTTTTTATTAACTGAAAAAATAAACTGCAATTTGCAAATATATTTAATAATAACTATTTCAGTTTTCTGTGCCTGAATAACCAAATATCTTCATTCCCATTCGTGCGTGTGTATTTTTGTGTGCTATATTCACTAATCCTATAGTATTCACCAAATAATATCTTGCACAGGAGGTACTTAAGACTGAAATCTTGGTTTGGTAAGACATATAAAATATTGAAGTTGTCCCATTATGCCAATGAGATTACAAATTTAAACACATGTATGGTCAAATTGTGGCAGAAAGGTGAAGCCTAAGAGACAGGAAGTTTTCAAAATCCTTTTGGTATCCATATCCTATTGGTATCCATATCCAAAAATTGTGCTAGTATGCGTAAGAATGGCATGAATCAGTCATCGTGTTTGTGGTACAAATAAATGAATCACACCTCATGTTTTTCTAAAACAGTGATTTAACATACGGGAGGAAGTTGATTTTCCTAATAATTAAAAACCTTTGTCTAATCTGCATGCTCACAGGTCTACTGGCATTGGCGAGGACAGAATTAAATTTCTTCATAGTAGTTGGTATGGGGCTATGCTTTGGATTTGTGCTGGAAACAGTGTTGATAATTCAGGGATGTTTAAGTTATCGTTGAGCAGCTCTTACAGAGTCAAGGCCTTTTCTCCTTCTCACCCCACCCCATCAATGAGTAGGCTGGGGGTGCACAAGAAGTTGTGAGGGGACACAGCTGGGACAGCTGATCCCAGCTGATCAAAAGGATATTCTATACCATTGGAAATCATGTTCAGGATATAAAATTGGTGGAAGAAGGAGGAAGGGGGATGTTTGGAGTGATGATGTTTGTCTTCTCAAGTAACCATTGCGAATGATGGAGCCCTCCTTTCCTGGGGATGGCTGAACACCAGCCTGCTGATGGGAAGTAATGAATGAATTCCTTGTTCTGCTTTGCTCGTGCACACTGCTTTTCCTTTACCTGTTAAACTGTTTATATTTCAACTCATGATTTTTCTCATTTTTACCCTTCCGATTCTCTCCCTCATTCCACTGTGGGGCCAGTGAACAAGCAGCTATGTGATGCTCAGTTGCTGGCTGGTGTTAAACCACAACAACGGGTTCGTATTGACTGTGGCATTGCTTTACTGCTGTCTTTGGATGTTCCAGTCACCTTTTCTATCCAGTAATCTGATGATTCTGGAAACCATATGCATTCTTGTACTGAAACTCACTGGAGTTTCATTGTACTGAAACTCCAGTGATACCACTTGCTAACACGAATCAATCTGTGGTTGACCTTGTATGTGATTTGTGTGGCAGCTACTTTTTTTTAATTATATCTTTTGAAAAAAAAAAAAAAAGCTCAGATACTACTTATGGCTCTTCTGAATGAAAAGTACTTTTTATATTCCCCAAAGGTAGTGCTAGGAAAAAATTGGTTTGGTTTTAGAATAGTGCTAAAAAGAGTGCTGCTGTTCTCAGGACAGTGCTTCATTCAACTGATTGCAAGGAAGAGCAGCTGTGCCTAAGAGAAAGAAAAAGAGATAGAGAAAATGGAGTTTCACAAAGCCAGCTTGAGTTACACTGAAATTTGTGTGATGTATTAGGTAAGATATATTTATTTGGGTGTTTTGTTGTGTCAGAATGCAGAACAGCATATGATGCCTGAGCAATACAGTATTGCATGCTGAAGAAAGGGAAGGCCATGAAGAAAATAACTTGTGGATGAAGGCAGGGAGGCAAAAAATCTGTGTTTGAAGCTAGCAGGGGGCTGACTGGGGGCTAAAAAAAAGAAAAAGTCCTGAAGCAAAGAACTAGGTGGCAGGAAAAACCAACATGCCTTAAGAGAAATATAAAATTTTGTATTGACTTATTTCTGATTTGCATTTGTTTGATCAAGATTGGAAATTGAAGCTAGTGATGCTTCCTTCCATGGAAGGTGTATTGTGAGCTTTGCAACAGGCAAAAAATTCCTTCTGCCATCCCCTCTTCATTCCCTTCACCCTTCTCCAGACCCCTGTGTACTGCAACTCAAATGGCCAGAACAACTGAGTCAGCAAGGAGGCAGCTCTCGAGAGACTGTGCTTTATCTACACTCTTAAGTGTATGGTTTAGTTGAGGCAGTAACATGAACAACCAAGAAAACAGTTATTTAAAAAATCAGTTGTGATTTGTTCACCAAGTTATTTTACAGCTCTCCAAGAGCTCTAAATCAGAAATACCATTATCCTGTTAATTGCTAGGTTAACATGTACGTCTTACTATGAATTAAAAGCACATTCGTTCAAAGCCTCTCTCTCTAAAATTACCAAGTAGCTTAAGTTAAATCTTACTGTTTATGCTGGATAAATCTCAGTTAGATGAGCTTAAAATATCTACACTGACAGTATGTTTAGAGTTTTTAAGTACATTTCTGTGTGCATCTAATTCGATACGTAACTATTCAGTAAAGGCCCACTTTATGTTACGATATGAGAGAAACAGCAAACTCCTAACTTTATCTGCACACAAAATCTAAACATTGCTGTTATGTATAACCAGAATCTTAAAGAAGTGGTAAAAAAGAGCATTGGTGAACTGAGAAGATTTATTTAGATATCTTAGACAAATCTGGGACAGAACTCTGAATGCCTATGTGTGTATGTGGCAGAATATTTACAATGTCAGCTATAGATGTACACATCTATACATGTAGCAGAAGGATATAAATAGAAAAATAAGAAGGATGCACAATCCCTTTCTAATTCTGAATCAGCCATCGTCACTACTTTGCTCTGTGAACTGGGACAAGCTAATTACGAGACCATTTGAATTTGCCTTCTATAGGAAACTACTGAAAAGGGTGCTGGAGTGTGATCAGGCTCAAGGGCTCAACGATGTCATGTTGTGAGCAGCAAGTTGCAATACAAATGTAAGAAGGTCAGTTTTACAGTGAAACATGAGGATGATGCTCAGTTGTAAGGGTGAGACATGGAGAACTGGATCCAGAAGAGATATCATCAGATGGTAAAGAACAAGGTGAAGTCTCTTGGAATAGTTTAGTAGACTGAAATCCAGTCAGGCCTGAACATAGAATTTGCTTGAGAGTGCCACTTTGAATAATATTGATAGCTGCAGGCGAAAGAGATGAATAAATAGCACAGGAAGTGTAAATTATGGAAGAAATTCTGAAGAGTGCAAGTAGGCATGGTGACAGCAAGAGCAGCCTCGATAGAAGAACATAAGGAGGAAAGAAAAGGCAACCTGGCAGGAGTAGACTAGTCAACGTGGATTAGTAATAACAGCTAGAGTAAAAGTAGTACATTAGACTCTTCAAACATCCAGTAGGCAAGCTCACTTAATAACGGCATGATATCAGAGTAATAAAGAAAAGGTCATATTGCAACTAGTCACATGGTCAAGGCCTGATAGATCAAGGATGCACATGGCACCGTCAGCATTTGTATGTACATCCTTGAAAACTTTTGGTCTAGGGAGCATGGTGATGAAGCAGCTATGTAAATAATAACAAGAACCGAGGGGGGAGACCCGTAGTCTTCTGTCATCTATCTTTAGTAATTATGCTGTGATTGCTTTCTGCAAGCAATTACTAAGGCCTTAAATATTTGTGCTTTCTTTCCAGGACTAGACATGAACTAAAAGCAAGGAGTCTTGATGACAGCAAGGCACTCGGTAACTGTCATTAGCATCTGTGCATGAAATCCAGCAGCCACAGGATACAGCTGCATAGGCAGTGCCATGCTCTTTACACTAGTTAAATATTCCTTTTCAAAACAAGTTCTGGTCACCTGCTTGTCCAAAGTTTTAAATTTATATGACCATTAATAGCATTTAAGTATAATTACATTACTCTCTTCATTAATTAGATATAGGCTGAGGTTTATTTCCATAAGAAATATGTTCCCATAATTTATTCAGAGAGATTTTCAAATGATCTTAAGACTATATCTTAATCTCTACTTTAATTAATAAATTTATCTATATTGATTTTATATCATATGAGAGCCCTTAAAACCATTGTCATTACAGTTCATTTTAAGGTAATATATTATAAACATAGATTGGTGTCAAAGGAAATATACGTGGAGATATACTGTAACAGCAAAGCACTGTTACGGTACACATGCAATGTATAGTGTGATGTACGTTACCGTGTATTATATATAAATACTGTATGTATACTGTAATTACATAGAATGTATGTACTCAGTGCTATGCAAAGATATCTACAGACTATTATACAGCATTCTTCTCACACAAACATCTTGGACATACGTGTTTGCATGTATGTGCCTGAAAGTCTGTGTATGTGTGTATATATATGCATGCATATATATATTCTCTCACACATATATGTATTTATATGTATATAAATAAACCTATATGTATACAAACATACATACTTGTACATTTAATATAAAAAACTCCACAAAGTTTAATTAAAAAAGTGTTTCATTAGAACTATATTTCAAATTAGTTTTAGTTAAATATTTAGACATTAACAAAACTCATGTAAGAGTGTGTGCTGAAGTTATAATCTACAAGCAAAAAGGTGAGAGGAAAGAAGATTATGCTCCCAGTCTCGATTATGTTCTTTGGAAATTAAAGGTCCTGATGTTCTATATTCTGCAAGGACACATGATCTGTATCTATTTTCAGCGAACGTCTTCTCACATGGTGGCCTAAAAATAGGCCAGCCATGAACTTTAAATAATGGCTTAGGAAGGGTATTAACCTCTTTCTCACACTCTAAGTTTGTCCCATTGCTGTAACTATCAATATTACGAAGAATGTATCTGGTGTTAGAGAATGACAAAGCAAACTACACGCAACTCCATTTCTGCTTCTCTACAGATGTCATTGCCTCCTAATTCCTTTCAAGGTCTTTTACATAATAAGCCATCCACACAGAACATTGACAGCATTTCTCTTCTTCTCAGTAGTGAATCTATGTCATGCCAGATGCTAAAAAGCATGCGCTATTTCAATCCCAATCCCTGCTGATGGGAGACTTTCTACTCTTGGTGAAGAGTGGATGATTATAAAAAATCGAATTTTCCTAAAGACACAAGAGTTTATACAATGTGTGGCAATGAGGGTACAATGAGTAACTAGATTTTTGTTCCAGGGACTGGATTTCTTGTACTAGTCACTGTATTTCCCAAATAATCTGTTATAAATCCCATAACACTCTCATCAGGTATATTTTTCAAATGATTCTCAGTAGTTCTACTCTTTTCTTACTTTTGTAATAGACACAGACCCATCTTTGCTTCCTGATTTTCAATTTAGTACAAGAAAAAACTCCTCACTATGAAACAATTTATTTTTAATAACAAGTAACATTCATGAGATCTCCGAAATAAAAAATAATTTTCAGTTGCACGGTTACCTAATGACTGCAATCCAGGCTAAAATGAAAACTTAATTTAATCACAAAGAATGTTGCTTGTCTTTAAAATATATATGACCACACAGATATTTATTTTAACTACAAAATAGTTTAGCCTTCTAGCAAGGCACTGTCCATTACTTCAAATGTACTATAGTGATCAGAGCACACAATCATGCAACGACCAGCTTGCAACTCTACGTGCATTAGGGCACCTTATTTGTATCCTGTCAATCAACCACAGAGTTTTTGCTTTTCACAAATGAGGAAAAACTGATCTGTTCAGAAGAAAATTAAGAAACATAGATTCCAAAGAACAAGCTGGGAGATTAAAATCCTCTTATAGGAACTCCTTGCCAGTCAGTGCTCTACTTCTGTTGAGGCTCCAGTGCTACCACTGAACAGGACTCTGTGAAGGTATCATAAGAGAGACGGAGACAACAGATAAAAAACATTGCCTTGAATTCAGCCCAGGAGCTACCGGAAAGTTTGTACCTGTACTCACAGCGTCAGACTCCACATTTTACACCAGCTTGTAACTCCACTCATCTCTAACAATCTTGTATCACAGTAGTTTAGTCCGAAGGGTTGAAGAACTTTCGTTAATCATTAAATATACCAGGCACTAAGTTCCTCCAGTGTTAGACACTTATCTTTAAATTAAACAAGTGTAATTCAACACCTTGTGCATCCATATCCATGCTAAATTTCACTAGCTGTCTATTTATATGTAATTTAAAAATCTTTTTTGCAATTCCCATTTCCAATTAATCTCTCATGTAAAGACTATTCATCAAAAGAGATTACACTTCCAAAAGACTATTTTGCAGCTGAGGAGAACTCATGATTTTTCATGTACTAAGACTTCAGAAAAAAATCAGTATTTCACCTTTGGCTTAACTTCAAGACAATTTTTGGAGAAAAGATTGCAAATATTTGTTTATTGTCTTTGCTAAATAACAGCAGAAGTCCAAAATTACAGATTAGACAGTTTTGTGCATGTTTCCAAATAATGTACCTTTTTTTTTTTTTTTTTTTGTTTAAGTGTCGCTAGGAAAAAAAGAAAAACTCATATAGCATTTCCATGATGTGCAGAGTTTAGTTTGGATATCTCCCGCAGTTTTAACAAGATTTACCTTCTTACATTACCAGTGCACCGAATGGAAACTAAGTTCATGAATGTGCATTCAAAACAGATTTTGTTCTGTTGTTTTTTTGTTCTCCTTGTCTTTGCCTTTGAGATCACATGCTTCTAAAAGGAAACTCTAAATTTATGCATGGGAAATGCTGTGCACCCTTCTGTATGTTGTAATCATAACGTGCAACATACACTTTCTTCTGCATTAGACAGTTCATGGCATATTTACCTCCTCTTGCTGGTGGTGAGTCGCATCTCTAATCTTTATTTGTAGTGAGTTTCATGGACACTGGCATGTTTAAAAGGTGCCCACTCAAGATAGAAACTTTTGTATTACATGACTCCCATAGCACTTCTAGTGATTCCAGACAAATACTCTTCAAAAGTCTTTAGCCTGCTTCTAGATCTAGAATTCAAATTCCACAGTGAAAACTGAAGGAAAGGATGTTCCCTCTCACCACTTCCAAGAATGAGATTTATAGGAAAGGGACATGGGCACTTCCATGCATCCCTGTCTTGTCTGCACCACATTTTTTCTACTGGGATTAGGTCTGCGTCCGATCCTCTGGTTTCTCCCTTCTCCTTCCCGCTGCTCCCCTTATGCAAGTGCCATGACTTTTTACTGCAGAAGCCCACGAGGGGAAAATGCGAGAACCCTGGCAAGTACCAGCGTGCTCTCCTGTAGCCAGAACCTGCGTTTCCAAATCTTGAATAAAAGCAGATAGTGTAGTTTCCAAGCCTGCAGCAAGAATTTTCATTTAATTATTTTTCATTTATCTGCAGTTATTATTGAAAGGGTTCAAAGGAACATGTGTTAACTTCTGCTGGTTTAATGTAATGGAATCATACTCACAGTTCAGGGATTAGGGCAAAAGATCATTCGGTTTTAGCTAAATAAACCATAACTTTCCAAAACCTACTAGAGGACACTGGCCAAGCCAAAGCAAGAAGAGTGTTAAAAGAACATGTTTATATAAGGAGAACTAACTCAGAAGTCATTTGAAGTACTTTGTTATTATTTTTAACCTCCAGAAAATCAGCAATGCCATCTATAATTGCAATAGCATACTCAGACCTAATAGGAATGAACATGCTGCTGTAAGCATTGTCTAATATGTAGTAACCTTTGCTGGCTTTCAGCAGAAACTGCACAAAGACAAAAAAAAAAAAAAAAAAAAGTCCTTGACTCTTTCCATCTGCTGCCTCCAGCCCTACCTGGGTATCAGTTAGCTGGACAATTCTTCAGCCCATTAAAAACTGAGACATGACAGACACTTGGAAGCATGTTCTCAGACTAAATGAGGCAATGGTGTGAAACTTTCCTCCATGGGACAGCACCCCTGCTCCATTAGCTGCTGAAATATTTATTAAACAATTATGACAAAGGAATCTTGTAGATGCAGTAACAAGACTGTTCAAAATCATAACTATTGAGAACTGCTGGTGAATTATTATCTATATTATTGGAAGCAGTTAGATCTCGGACTTGCCAAAGCATGTCTCAGCTCAGGATGGATTTGTTAACAAAGCAGGTCAAACACAGAAGTGACCGTGATCAAAGTTTCTTCAATAGGTGCAACAGCAATGAAAGTGGCTGACAATTCAAAAGCTGTGTCTCAACTGCAGCATGTACACTCATGTATGTACATACATCGAGGAGCACTTCGTTACCATGTCACAGCTGCTGGGGCAAAGCATCTTAAAATACAGTAATTCAATCACCTGGCGATTGTCTGCTCATTTTCAGCAATAAAAGGGCCCATTTGTTAATATTTTTCATTTAAAAAACTTAGCTATAATCCTTTCTAAGAGGTTTTGAAGGCTTTGCTTAGGCCTTGTATACTTATATTATTATTAGGCATATCTTACACAGATCTCTGAAAAATACTTTTTTTTTTTTTCTTCCCCAGCATTTGTCAAATAAATAATACTGTGGTATGTCAGCATTTATTCTGCAAGACCGGCATGGTGCACAATTCATTCATGAGTTCAGTACTCCAGAGTATGAACTAAAGTTATGTTTTATTTGTGTCTATGTGAAAAAAAAACCTTTAATGCCCCAGATAAAGAGGTATTCACTTTCTCCTTATAGGTATACAAAGAGATACGTAAATGGGTTCCAGTACATCTATAAATCTGATGCATTTCCCCTAGTTCCTTTCTTTAAGCTTCATACCAAAGTTCATTGAATATAAAAATGCATAAAATTACAGTGGATTATAATGAGAGCATTACCTTTCCGTCTTTGCTGAGCTGAATTTATGGACAGAAGTTGTTACAGAAGCAAAATATTTGGAATCTCAAATAATTTAATATTGACTCTGATACTTTTTTGTTTTCTAATACACTGATCTGATTTTCTATCATTATTTTAATGCTTGATGGCCTGTAACAAAAAATCATAATGACTACATATTAAAAAGGATTGAAGCATACTATGGTCTAATGACATTTTGGCCTCATACTATTAACTCTGGAGATATTTCATCCTTTGTGCACAGGATTATAGTATAGTCTAAATGAGAATATAATGTTTTGTGATTTCTAAAGATACATACTAGATAGAAGGAAATTTATTACAAAAGGAGGTAAGTTTTGATAGGGAAAAAGAGAAGGTTAACAATGGGGAAATTGTTACCAAACTAATAAGTTACCAAACTAATAAGTTTAAATATGATTCTGAAAGGACCAAATACTCTCTCCAAAAATATTTTCAGTTTGTCCACATGTACCAAAGTGGTCTGGTTTTAGTCCAGTTTTCACTTAGATACAA
Organism: Bucorvus abyssinicus; assembly: GCA_009769605.1. Taxonomy (NCBI): domain Eukaryota; kingdom Metazoa; phylum Chordata; class Aves; order Bucerotiformes; family Bucorvidae; genus Bucorvus; species Bucorvus abyssinicus. The sequence continues at coordinate 16,467,630 of CM020063.1, forward strand.
TTACTCCTATCAATTATAAATCTTGTAATGGAAGCTTTCCATACTTTGTTGTTGGAGTAGCTCTCTTATAAGAACTGTCACAAAATACCACCCTTGCTGCAACACCAAGCGCTGTGCAGGATCTTTTTGAGAATCTTAACACCTGCATCATTGGGCTGTCACAGGTACCTTAATGTATTTACATTCACTATCCCTATGGGAACAACAAAGGACAAGAACTTCACAGAGTTCTGCTCAATTTCAGAAACTGCACCGTGTAGAGATGAAGACGCTTGTTAAAAAGAAACTAAAATCAACGTCTTATGGGCTGGTTGGAGAGCAACGTTAAGGGTTACACCTAGACAAATACACAAAATAATGTTTCCATTGCCTCTTAGAAGCTAGCCCTTAAAGTTATAATTTAATAAAAAAAGTAAACTTAATGGTTGGCAGTGATAAAAAAGGCAAATTAATGTTAGGAATTATTAGGAAAAGAATTATTATTATTATTTTCTCAGCATGCTGGCTGCAGATCTGGTGCTCTCGTCTCTGAAAGGCTATAGTAGAGCCAACAAAAAATTTTGAGAATGGCAAGAAGTATGATCATGGGGGTGAGCTGAATTCCATGAAAAAAAGAATGAAGTAGAATAGGTTTCTTTACCTTCAAAAAATATGTTTTAAGGATATTATCCTATTCATCTATAAAATCATAGCTGGGATGTGAAGGGTGGGTAGGAATTGACTGCACTAGCAATTTTTCAACAAGAATTCATCAAAATCAAAATAAAAATCCAGTAGGAGCCAGGTTTGATCCCAAAACAAGGAGATGGTTTCTCATGCAGCAGGGCGCTCCTTGCCTAAGGATGGTGTGGTTGCAGAGAGAGAATACATGGATTCAACGGGATTGTAAACAGGTAATTGGAAGAGATATGTGTTAAGGATTATCCAGTGGACAAATCACATCAGTCTCAGAGAATTCCTTGAACTGAAAATACTGGGAGTCTTCGAGAGTCATTAATGGAAATACCATGCTTGCCGTGTTCTTATTCTTCTGTGGGCATTCACCTACAGCCACGGCTGGCTTGTCTGGTGGATTAATCACCAGAGCTGAGCCATTTCGTTGTTTTTTGCACTCTGTTTTCTAGATAAAACTGCTTATGTATATGCCTTCAAAATTTTGTAATTCAGGTGTCATTTTGGAATAGATTTCCCTTAGCTTGAGGTTTGGAGCTTTTTGGGATTGATTTTGGTTGGGTTTTTTTTTTTTTCTTTTTGGGTTTGTTTGTTTGTTTGTTTTGGGGTAGGGTTTTTTTGTTTGGGTTTTTTGGGTTTTTTGGGGTTTTTTGCTTTTTTGGGTTTTTCTGGTTTTTTATAGTTATAAAGACCACCTTCGGGACTACGGCCTTCTGATGTCAAATGATGCTCAAGCATGTAAGTGGCATGAACTCCAAGTTAAAAAGTGTGAACTTTAGAAAACTTCACAAGTATACCTGCTGAATAACCAGAGATGTTATTTATAAGGGAAACATGATAATTGCTATGATTTGGTAATTACTGCACCAAGAAATGAGGGACAGAGATACTTAATAGGAAATGCTATTAAAGGCAGGATTTATTTCATGTGTCAACAGCTGGTTGAAGATGTAGCCTTTTTTCTAAGCTAGTCAGCTAGGGTTTCCTTACAGTGAGAATGTGTGTGAGTGGTGGGGTGGGCGGGGGTGGGGGTGGGGGGTAATATGCGCAGAGAGAGCCTGATGATTACCTCAGACTTGTTGCAGAACTTGTATGGAGCTACAGATAGGTTTAATGAATTCAATCCTGCGTGGTGTGGGTCCATCTCTACTGAAATCGTAACTGCCAGGAGTCTCCTGACTATCTCATTCTCAAGAAGGCTGGACAGTTATTATCAGGTAAGTCTAACTGTGAACAGTGGAGGATATGCGTTTCACTAAGAGTGAAATTTCTGAATTTAGTAAAAAGAAACCTATAATTCCTTACTTCAATTAGAGCACCGTTCCTTACAAGCAAGTAGTAGCACACCACATATGGCAGCGCATGGTGAATTCCGTTTGAGTGTGTAGAGCTGAGGATATAAAATTAACCACATTACCATGAGACTAATATACCCAAATGGTGCAATTATCTTAACTGAGGAGAAGATAAAGTTTTAAAGTCCCACTTTCTAATAGTTCCCAGTCATTGAAGGGAATCTATTAAAACAAGCTTATCCTTGAACGATACAGGTCAGCTACCTCTTCCTTTACCCAGCTATGAAGCACCTGGAGAGAGCTTTGTAAAATTCAAAAATGTTCATGAGGATTGTATTTTTTCCTTTTTTATGAAGGCCTAGTTAATTCCCCACAGTAAACACGTCTCTATTTCTGTTACTCAACAAAGTCAGTCACTCACACATGTGCATCGAATCTTTCATTAGCTTTTCATTATTTCAGTAATCCAATCTACTATGAATGTTCCAGACATAATTTTCAGGTCCGTAAAACAAACATCCATCCTCTTTTACCAAAAAAAGTCTTACCTATATGAATATACAGCTTTATTAGTAGTACTTATCATGTAAGAATTAATTTTACAGCAGATTTTTACTGCTAATTCTGAGTCCTTCACCTATTTTTAATGGTTGAATGATCATATTTATATCATGCATAATTACTATTCCGCTAAAAAAGAATGAGTCAAAATTTTAAAACATGGACCAAGAAAAGGTCATCACTTCTCAAGAGAGTCTATCTGTGGAAAATTTTAGCCCTTATATTAAACTTGAATGACTGAGAACAAGGAGAATTGAAAACTATGAAACTTTTTTATAACATTTGATGATATTCATGCTCTAATTAAGCAGTTGTTCATGTGGCTTCTTTTGTCTGCTCAGTGCAAGTCAGGAAATAATGGTTTCAGTTGAATGTCTTCATTAGAAGCTACTTTCATCAAGCTAAGTATGCCCTGTGGAGAATGTTTAATTCTTATCCTACACTAAACTGGAAGTATAATAAAATGCAGAATCCATTAAAAACTTAAGAAATTCAGTAAATATTTTTTCTTGAATGACGCAGCTATGGTATCTATGGCAGCATGTGGATGTTAAAGCCTTCTGCAGTCATTGGCATGTAAAATGGTATATCCCATCCAATATACAAACAATTGCGTTCTTCCTTTAAGAGTATCTAATTTATTATCCATTAGTAACAGCAAAATGCACATACTGAAGTGTAACTAAAATAGAATTTGAAACTGCCAAACTAAGCAAATGCCCAAGAGGTGTTTTCAGGGCACAGTGCATGAGCTGCTGGCAGAATTTGGACAGATTCATTGCGAAACCTGTTCCAGCATTGCCACTGTCCAGTTCTTACCTCTTTCTTTCTTTCTTTTTTTTTTTTTTTTAATCTTTCTCTGAAGCAACTACTATGTTGTCATCAGGGCAGTGTGCAACCTGACTGTGGCTGAGTAAATACATTTTTCTTATATAATACAGGGAACAAAGGCGACATGCTAAGTACAGCATGATCATAGCAAAACCAGAAGCCACTCATTCCATGAAACTCTTTTCTTATTCCATGTTTTTAGTGGTTCATTAGTTTTTGAAGTTTTCTATGCTTGATCTCTCCCCAGAAGTGCTTTTTATTTTTCATGCTTGACCAAATTTGCCTTGCTGCTCTTAAGCCACAAGAAAAAAGAAAGGGCAGGAGACAGGACTAGGGGAGGGAGGGAGGAGAGGAGGAAACATGGAGGGAGGGAGAAAAGGAGGAAAAGACGGGTAATTAAGAGTGTGATAACTGCAAATTGTTGTTAATAAAAGCAGATTTTGCAATGGAAGCATATTAGACTTCATTTATGTATAAATGTTTTCCTTAAAAGCAGAAACAGATGAAACTGCTTCTGATGTCAGTGACTGATGCATCTATACCTTCTTCTGTTCTTTTAATAAAACAAAAGCTCCATACTGGCCAACATTCATGTTTTGACTGTCACTGTACTCTAGAGGTAATTCCCACAATTTTCCTGTCCTACATTACAGATTTTTATAGTACATTCTCCTCTTCACATTTCAAAAGCTACTGAGGGGACCCACAGGATAAACTGACAAGAGGCAATGCAGAAACCCACAGCCCTCCACCTGCTACACGGTGTTCTGTTGAGTGTTATATATACATTATATATATATACACACACACACTGACATATATTCAACACTGCTCTTCCCACGGCAGAGCATATGAAAAGGTATTACTTGGTATCACTGAAAATTACACAGGTTTCATCATGTATCAGACTTCCTCTTCTTTATTCTCCCCTTTTCTCTTTTCCCTGCTTATTCTTTCTTCTCTCTGAATTTTTCAACTGCATTCTTATACTTTTTTTTTTCCCCTTCTTGTCGTAGACGATATCAGACAACTGACAAGTGTCAACAGTTAGGGCTGGGCCAGCCACTAGACAAATGACAGATGCTCTGTATTAAACCCTGTCCCTTCCTAAAGCAGAAGAGGAAAGGAATAAGGAAGAGAGATTTATGGATTGGAAAAGAAAACTAAAACTGATGTAATGAAAATAATAACAATAAAATGAAATATATACAATAATGATACCAGGCCCACTCGTCCTCCCCCCACCCGAATAGCAATCATGTCACCGTTACCACTGATGCTGTGGGCAGGCACTGGGGAAGTCCCAGACTGGCCTCAACAGCAGACAGGAACCAGATTCAGGAGCTGGGTTCCAGAACTGCATTCAGTAATACATGGAATGGGATTTAAGACAGAACAGAGAGAGTCTTCCTTGGACACTGGCTACTGAGGAAGAGACTTGACCCTTGTGATCCCTCAGCTTTATGCGAATATGATGTCTATGGGATGGAACATCTCGTTGGTCAGTGTAGGGTCACCTGTCCTGCCTGCTCCTCTCCGCAGGTGCAGCCTCTCACTTACTGCACTCCACCGTGGTGCACAGGATTGAGCAGTGACCTTGGTCTGCACAGGAGCAAGTCTAAGCAAGAGCCTTTCTGCATCCCAACCCTGGTAGTGACTGTGAACATCAAGCGCTGCCACTTCTAGCAGCAGACGCCGTCTGCGAAAATACGCAGTTAACTTCAGAGAGTGCAGTTAGTCAGAAGAGACTTAACTGGAAAGTAACATCTCTGAACAGAATGAGTTCTGTTCTAACTCAAACCAGGACCACATCACAAACATCTTTGAGTAGGTCAGGCATGAGCATGATACAATGGAAGACAGTCGGATTTATATTCCCATTAAGCAGCTACCTCTGCTACAGCAAGAGGAACACCTCCTTCCTCCCACAGAAGCACTTTGCCAAAGAAAGCTCCAACTGCTTCCACATGTACCATACCGTACCATACTGTACCATACCACTATAAAAAACCCCCAAACTGGAACACAGACTAGAGTTTTAAACAAAAGAGATTTTTAATGGCTTGTAAATAATTTTTCAGCTTCCTTATCTCAAGTAAAGACCATCATAACCAAGGATGCTATTTTACAGAATGAAACAAAACAGCCCTCCTTTCACTGGTGGCTTTCAGTGGTATCATCTGCACTGATGTGTGGTGAGCAAGCAGGGAGAGCAGGAAGAACCTTTCACCCAGGACCATTGTAGTTCAACCCCTCTCTATTTAAAAGAATGGCAGAAAATCATGAGTTTCCCTCAAGAATTAAGGGTGGGATTTTACTTATTGACATCCTTGTGTGGCAGTGACTCTAACAGACTGGTTCAGAATAGAGTGTAAATCTGCTTATTTCTTTGTGCCTATCTAATATAAATTAGTTCTTCTGGTCATTCATTGACTAGGTCAAATGAGATCAAATGTTACATAATAGAATCAGAAACAGCATTTCAACACAGAAACAGCAAAGACACAAAAGTTTTCCATACTGTGGAGAACTATTCGAATACTTTAATCTTACCTCCCTGAGGGGGTCATTGAGCTCATTCAAAATGTTTTCTTCATCAAAGATCTTGCCTTGGTAGCGGTGCTCATAGTAATCATGGATCTTCTGGCGCATTTCGGCAGGTAACTTGTGGAATGACATGTACTGTTCCACTTGTTTGTACTGTCAAGACAATAAAAGGAAGAATTAGAAAAAACCTCCACTTTTTCACTGTCTAAAGACACCTACAAAATAAAATTCATTCATGTATCCACTTCAGCTTTACATATTTATAAAGACATTTTATTCATGTCAAGGAACCCTCATACAAATATTAATTAATTTAGAATTACTCATGTGACTGGACAACTATAAATTACAGAAACTGCCTTTGGTGCAATGCTATATCCACACTAATATATAAGTTTTAGAAGCCAAACCCTGACACTTATCATGTGTTGCCTAAATTCCCAGCTAGGCAGAAGTTGTGAAACTACAGCAACACCATTTTTAGCACATTCTGTGCAGCAGACAGGGAAACTGTGCACAGTGGATATCTACGTCTCTAGTGCTTCATTCAGAGAGTTTAAGGTGTGAAATTTCAGAAACTGGCTATGCTGCATTAGTATGCAGTATATTAATGTTGTTTATGCTTATAAAGTGACTGAAGAACATAATCTGTGGAGAAAATAAAGTAGAAAGCATTCCTCAGGAGGAATGAAGAGAGAAGTGAACTGGAATAACAGGCATGGCATCACAAACTAGAAAGTAGGGGAAGAGAGAGATGCCAGGACCCAGCAGACTCAGAGGATGTCATCTCATTTACCTTGTGCATTTGGTTCCATGTTTCTATCAGGCCTCTGTCCTGTCTCATGCTTTCTTTGCTTCCCTTCTTCAGAGGCCATTTTGGTCAGAAATTTTAAGAAAAGAAGGTCCCAAACTAACACACTCAGAGCTGTAAGGTACTAAACATCTGAGACCCACAAAATCGAGAAGTTGCTTAAGCTGCGAATGGATAAGTACCACCTGACCAAGACTTCTGCCTCTGAGATTCCCATCTTTGTCTCAGCTGAAGAGGATAAGGGACTGAGACAAAGGATAAAACCTCTCCCAGGCTCATAGGTGAGTCAAAATTTGGCAGAGACTTGGTTTACTTATGTAACTTACTTAATTTGATTTTTATTCATTTTTTCCATGCTTAATTAGGCAATTTTAACTGTTTTGGATGAAAAAGCCAATGAAGTCTTAATTAGGATCAGCATCTCTGTAGAGCAATTAAATGAATTTATAATGTACATGCACTCTTTCTGAACTGCTGCAGGTATCTTTTAACTTGTATAATTGAAGGCCGCCCCCATCCTCTGTAACTGAAATTAGGTTTTGCTTTGCAAAGTGGCAAAAGATTAGATGAGGCCACACGTACAACATGCACAAATAAGAGGAAAGTAATTTTGCACGGGACTACTTAACTGTGTACGATGAATATATATATGTCTGACTTAACCCCTGTACAGCTCTTTGGCACCTCTGAAGCAAGAATTCTTCACCCCATCCTTTAGATGTGAGATTTAAGTTTGCATGTTGAACGTTGATTCTGTTTTGATATGGAGAAATTTATTGATATGTTGTGGGTTTGAACCAGAGTTCTAGGACACCAGAAGACACAATGCTCTAGCATAAACAAAGTATTGTTTCTAAAATTACCCTACTAATCAGTTACGGCTAACCTAGGCATGGATTTACTAGAGGGAAGGGTCATGAGATTGCCCAGTGCTCTGTGTATCTCACCAAGGTGGTCACACAGTCCCAGCTGCTGTGCTGTGGAGCAGTGCTCCAGCTTTTCTGCAGTGAAGCCAAGGAAAAGATGCTGCACTGTGCAATGTCTCATTCGCAGCCTTCCAGTGCTGTGGCCTCACATAACGGTAGGTAACATACGTCATGCATCATAGCGCACACACGGACAGGGAAGGGACTTCACCATGATCCCTAGCACAGGGGCTGCACCCCTCTGCCCAATCTTATTTGCATGCGAAGGTGCTTGAGCAATGCTAATAACGAATAATCCTTGCCAATAAAAAATATGCATTCATTCGGATACTAATGCGAGAGAGTTGTAAAGCACTTTATACCAAATGACCTTGAAAAAGAAACATTCATGCTAAAAGCAATTTGCTTTGGCAGCATTTTGCACTGCTCCCTTTCATTAGTGCTGGTATTTCAATACGTGCTTTCTCCTACACAAGTGAGTTATTTTCTCTACCAGGGTTTATGCTTACACATGAGAATTTTAGGGAAACAGAAAAAATAAAACTAGTAGGAATGTAGTGCTTATTCCTGGTGTGTCTCAAAATAGGGACAGCTGTATATTAGCAACAGTCTCTTTAAAAATCTACAAGGAAGTTAAAGTTTCCCACAATTCCCTGAAAAATTTAATCACCTAAAATACTATCAAGGTCTCTTTACATGTCAAAATATCTGACCCTGTGAATATATAGTATACCACCCCTATCATCGATAATAAATCTTTCCTAATCTTTCTCAGTGTGATTTTGATTCATATTCTATATAATTCATGCTACTACTACTCCCTTCTTGACATTCTGCCACAGTATTAATGTTAGCGTTCCCTCAAAACTTTTAACTTATTCTTTTCTTCAGCAACTGGTATCTTTCACTAGCTCAGTCCAGGTGATGATTGTTTATTTATTTCTCAGAAAAGCAAGTTCATTTTTTCAGCTTGCTACATGTTATTGGCAATACCGAGGATTTTGCAGTTTAGTTGTCACTGTGGTGTGTCACATGCCAGATGCAAAATAGGGTGATAAAATGAAGAAAAAGAGAGCAAAATTAAAATAGTCTTGTTAATTTTGTGTAATAAACGACTAATTTGTCCAAGCTAATTTTGAAGAATATTTTCTCTGTGGGTACCACAGATATCAGTAATGGTTAGAACTTGAGATATTTTTCATTTTTAAATAATTACATTAATGCTTCTTGGTTTTTTTTTTTTCTCATAAAAGAATGTAAATGACTTTAAAGAGAACTGGGAAAAAATTACATGTCAAAAATGTTTAAGAATTCTCATAAGACTGTGAATCCCTTGAATAAATATGAAATGCAGTAGCTTCTTCTGATTTTTTAAATTTTTTTTTTAAGTGCAATTTTACATAAGTAGTTGATAAATTATCAGTGAAGTTAAATTTTGTCAAAAATTTCTATTTTAATCAAACTCTAGAGAGCTGTACCTGATCTCGAGTCATCCATCAGACCCAACTCTTGAACCTGCATCTTCATATGCAAGGGGAATACTTTTTCTCTACTGACTCTTCTCATCACATTGTATCCTGTATCATTTCCCTTCTAGACCGAAAATTTTGTTTGCTTGGTTTTTTTGGGTCTTTTGGTTGGTTTTTGTTTGTTTGTTTTTTGGTGTTTTTTTTTTTTTTTCGTTTGTTTGGGTTTCTTTTGTGGGGGGTGGGGTGGTATTTTCTTGTTTTTGTTTTGGTTTATCCAGAAAAGAGATGTCTAAATTCCATATCCACAAAGGCACCTCTCGTGCTTTTCTTATACCTGTGTGAAATAACTTCCAGGGCCCACAGCAAGTTCCTTTAAATTTCTTTTTCTTTCTTTTTTTTTTTTTCTTATGACACATGAGAAGCACCAGACTACATTCAAATAGAAATGTTTGTGTTAAAATTATCTTTTTAATTTCAAATTGCCTTTACATACTTGTTCCTGCCTGACACCAAGGTGCACTTGACTTTCCAGGAAGGACTATTTAGTAAGGGACTCCATGTGTGCACATTAAAGGGACGTCAGAAGCTTTTAAAGACAATGGTAAACTAACCCCGATTCCAGGGTTCAGAGAAAGAAGAGGCATCCAGGCTATTCAGCAGTGCCTGTGCCGGATGAAGACATGGCAAGACAAAGGAAATCTAAGATAAACTTTTTAAAATGAGAACATTGTTTTGCCTAATGTTGCTCTAGCCATGTATGAGTTTATTTCTATAGAAACCTAAATATGTACCAGTTAACCTCAGTAAGTTTTGCGGTAATCAAACGTTTTCAGCCTGCTTTAAAAACTCCACTCCACATCCATCTCTTTTTAAGATTAATATTGAATTGTTTGTCCTAAAATGAGAAGGTATTTTAATGCAATTTATATATTGCATTGTCATAATTTCAGTAATTTCTACACCATGTTTTATATTCATCACTGAAATGAAAATGCTCATAAATGCTACAGAAATAAACCAATAAAATAGCTGAAATAGGTAAGAGCTAACTGGATTTCAAAGTAATATTTCATAGATTTCTACTGCAAAGCACTATTCACTAATAACTGTTTCTTATTGTTTCAGATATAATCTTATTCATGGGTTCCTTGTATGTAGCAAAATTTCGCTGCTGTGTTCCTCCAGGATAAGGCAAGTGCCATGACATCAATCATATGAGGTCCTTAGTAGAGTTAGTTAGGAAACTACAGTTATCCTTAAAAAAATATTATGAAAAAAAGGCAAAGGAGAGGAGTGAGGTTTTTTTCTGTAATGATTTGCAACTGAAGCAGGAAAAATATTTTTTAAATTAAAAGAGTATCCTGATACAGGCAATATCCAATGAAATCAGTAAAATAGAAAGCTGAATGTTGATCTCTCACAAGATATTTTAGTATGTAAGGCTGAGCCTGCCAGGTACTTTCCTTATATTTCATAACAAGCAAGTTGTCCTTTTTAGCTGAAAAAATTCTCAGGGTCCGAATAATCTTTACAGCTCAATAGTCTTGATACAATAAACCATATAAATATACAAAATACATGAATAGTATCAGCTTAAAACATAAAACTAATGACCTGGACCTGGTACCATTCCCCAACTACCTGAATACCTTTCAGGAACAAGTGCCAATGTCAGATTTTCCCAAAATGTCAGCACTCAACAACATTGATAACTAACTGACTAGTTTTTCAAATGACCCAGGTCCCTGTACCTTCACTTGAAAATCAGCTTGATCAAATTGCCTTTTGTACTTCAGACAATTTTACCTTCAGCAATAGACCCTGACTTCTAGGAAAGTTCCCCCAAAACATAAGCATCTGTAAACATATTTGATGTTCAGGTTCGCTATCCTCTTACCACAGATGTAATCCTTGACCCTCAAAGTACATTAATATCATATTTTAATTGTATTTTTAACATACTGTGTAACATGTAATATAAAATGAATCACAGGACAGACAGACGGGGGGAAAAAAAAAAAAAGAGGGAAATAACACTTTACTTTATCGGAGGTTTATATCCAGTCAAAGCCACAACCTCACAAATACACACTCTTCAATGAGATGTGTTAACAACCCCAAAAAACAAAAAAGTACCAGAACACAAAACCAAACAACCACGTCCCCCTCAAAATCCCTATAACTTTATTACTAATGCAAAAGGAAAGGGCAGAGATCATTTGTACAAATCATTCTGCTGAGATTTATGCAAGTTCTGCCCACAAATTGCGATGTGCAATAAATTCATCAATATTGTTAATAAATTTAAAATTGCTTGCCTGCCCTGTATAAAATAAAATTTAAGCAGCATTATAATATGCAGGAGACTTAACTCACTGAGAAGGAGCAGAAAAGTGAGAGAAGCATTTTTGATCAAGATGAAGCCTTTCTAAATAATGAACATCAATCAAGCGAAGCACCACCACAATTCTGCAGATGATTTCTAAACTACAGTAGGAAAAATGGGTCTCCTGAGTTACTGAATTTATTCCCACTGCTATTGCAAAACCTCCATCATATAAATCCTTAAAGAGCAAACAAGCAATCCTCAGCAACAATTAAGACTTTCTCTCTCCATCAGTCCTTTAAGCAATCTGTTTTCAAGAAGCCCTCCAGTCTTATATATAGTTCTGAACCTTATTTTAAATTTCTGTCTAAACATATGCAGACAGAGTTTAAATCAACTAATGATAAGTAAAAAATTATCTAGAAGCTCCGAAAGCTCCTATTCCTTAGCATTTCCTCTCCGGAGTGCTGCAGATGGGAATCAGGGTCTTTTCCAGCCTTGTCCAACTAGGCATTCTTTTGTTCGGAAGAGACAGCACACCGGCCCTCTTATTTCTCATCATTCTAGTTTGAATTCATCTTCTCCAACTGCAACTACTAGAACGGTACATAATATTTTAAGGAGGTCTCACTGATTCATATTAATACGTTTCTTTCTTTCCCATCTAGTGGCCAAAACCAAGATGCATTGAAATGGTTGGTGGCAGTCATCTCTACAAGCAGCTTCATCACTTAGATTCCTCATTTTCTCCTTGCCACTTGCAATTGGCTGTGCTCCTCATTTCTCAGTTTATAGCAGGAGCTTGTACTAGTATCTGAGTCCTTGGATTTGCAATTCTGAATTTCATCCTATGTCTATTACTTTGCCCCCTCGAAACTCAACTTAATCTTTCTATAAATTACCGTGATCTTTCTATAATTTTAGCATCTAAAGCCCTCTATACCATCCTAAGCTTGACACATCACTGTACTCACCAGCACACTCCTGGAGGTATTATGCAAGCCTAGTGATGATGTCATGCCTTTAGGTATTTTCTACTAGGCTTGCTCCAGCTTGGTATCTGGAAAACTCACAATGAACCCACAACCAAACTGGGGAAAGGACTGGCAGTAGCATTTGTGAAAGGGGAGGAAAATTGCTCTTACATGATCTCTGATGTGTAAGCAGGATGAGTTCTACATACTCTAAGCAAGTCAGATTTGTGTGGATCACACGTTACAGTTTACCATAGGCAGTGTGTCACATAGAAGAGATCCTACTACTTAAATGATTTAATCTTTGCAAACTGTCATCTACCACTATTGTCAAAAAATCAAGTGAATCAAAAGGCAGCAAACCTGACTATCACCGAAATTGGACTTGTGAACAGAAACTTAGGAATTATAAAATTAAGAGTGCTCTTTTCTTTGCTAAATCATTCTTGAAAATGTGAGCTGATAGCACAGAATGGAAATTATTAGGTCTGATACCTTACTTCAGGCTTTCTAAAACTCAGGTGTGTGATTACTTATAAACCAGTTATTCTGACTCTCTCTCTCATAACCATAGAGAGATAACAAGGGACAATTAATCTAATTCCAAAATTCAAGTCTTGCATAGATGGAATAGACTTGTCTTTGTCATACTTATCTCTCTCTCTCTCCATTGACCCTGAGAAGGTCTAAATGACTAGCATGGACCAATTAGATAACCATCAACTGTAACCATATATTTTAAAATAATAATTTATGTAATGATTCTAAAATAGAAGCATTTCTGTCATGATACACATGTATATAGCACATGATCCAATAGGAGAATACTAAAGGATTACTTTCAGGTTTTTATCATTCACTCTTATAACTGCGCTTCTAAAATTTTAGACTTAAAGGAAGAAATTGATAAATTTGGTTATCAAAAGAAGAAATAGAATGTTACAGAGAGGCACTGATGAATCTTTAGTATCAAATTCCAGGTGAGGATTCTATACTTGTGTTTCAGAGTCCTTATGGAAAAAAGCAGATATGTGCTCTGCATTGTAAAGGCAATAAATGAGGAGCTTCTCTCCGAATCAAAGTAAAGGAAAGGTATGGTAATATGGCAACAGATTACTGAACAACTCAAATGCACTGAACTACAGAACTGCCTGATGTAAGAAGGATTTAATTCTAATAATGCAATATAATTATAAAATATCTCCCCTAACTTTTTAGCAGTGACTCGACCCATGATTCAGGTGACTGTCAATTATCTTACCCGTGGCACATATGGCATTTAAAAACCCAGCTCATCTTAACAGGTTTTCAGGTAAGTGTTGAATAAGAAAGCACAGCTCAAACATTTTCCTATTATTCAAATAGCTTTTTCTTGGTAGGGTGTTCTATAAACACACAGTTTACAATGTTTAAACACAATTTTCCAGTATTTTTGAATGCTAGTGAAAATCCACTGAGTTTACACCTCAGGATTTCAAAAGGAATTCCTGTACTTTCCACAAAATATAAGCAGGCATCATTGATGTCAAGGTTCCTTATCTCCATGCTATCATGCTGTAAGGCCTTGACATGAGCTTAAGGAATCAAGGAGATCTGCCTGTCCTCTTGTCCTTCACTTTGTTGGACACGAGATTTTATTTTCTATGTACAGATGTTTGTTGTTTTTTTTTTTTTTTTTTCCCCAGTGAATAAAAGGATGAAAATCTTTCTGAAATCGCTGGGCCGAGTGGGGGTGGTGGCCAGGAGGGGAGGGGGATATGTTTCAAAGCATGTAAACACTTAGTGTGATCTCAGTTTGACATTTAACTTGCTTATTCACGGAGTTTTAGGCCCTCAATTCTCTACAGGAGTTACCAGACATCCATTCTTTCAGGAAAAGAGAGGGGGTTTAACAGGGATCCCGAGATAAGAATAGGACAGGCGGCTTTTGCAATGGTTCTTTATGCCAATACAGTTTAACATTGAAGCTATCCAAAACGACATGTAAAATGTTTTAGGCTAAAACAAAATTATGACATTTTGTTCTTTTGTTGCTAATAAAAAAAGGATATAATTTTCTTGGAGCATGGAAAGGTTAATGATCTTGGTGGGAATATTCTGCTTTGTGGAAAGTGTGGTTTTAAAAGATTTGCTTCCTCCTCAAGCACTACCAATACAAAGCTTAGGAGATCATGAGAGCGTATGGACACAGACAGAAAGAATGGTGATCACACATGTGCAAAGAATCACAGCGGGGAGAGGCTTACTGTATTAGCTACATTTATTACCCTCTTCTTAAAATTATGAACTGCGTAAGTGGACTTGGAAAACAAATAATTGTGGAATTATACAAACTATTGAATATGCAGACAACTTCAAATTCTTAGTTAAAAATGAAACATAAACAAATTTGTGGTTACAATTCATAGAAATATCCATAATATCTACGACGCTTAAATTTGGTATTCAACTGACATGACTCAAATTACATTGATAAAGGAATTTTAAAAACGCAAACAGAAGTTTCATCTGGCCAAAATTCACAGGCAATTAACTTTTAAGCAATATATTTATATTTCATTTGTTCAAGGTTTCATTCTGCAGCAGAAGGATAACTGCAAGTGCAATGAATGAGTACTGAAATCATATAATGGGAAACGGTTTTTTTCCTTATGAAGAAGGGAGTAACATCACTTTTTAAAAACAATCTTTCAGCCAAAATGTATGTTCATAAGATTAAAGAGATACAGATTTGCAAAATTCTGTGCTGAGATCAGATAATGAAAATACCATAACTTCCATTTAAGATACCATTTGAATGAAATCATTGTGTCTTTTAATGCAGCCACTTTGCTTAAAACACTTCACATGCCTCTTTCAATTAAATTCCATATATTCTATTAAGCAGCACTATGAAAATGGTAAAAGAATGTGTAATCTCATATGGCTCATTTCTCCTTTTTTCATGAGATCCATGTCCCTCTCATAGGAAATAATAAGTTAATTCCTCTTTTCACTCAATCATTTGAGAAATTAGGTAATAGGTTGTTTACAAGCTTTTATAACGACCTCTTAACTTCAATAGTTCAAACTCACTAGCTAGTTGTATGTCTAAATATCACATGATATTGCTTCTTTGCTAAATGAATAATATAATCTGTATAAATAAAAATAATGACTAAAAAAAAGTCCCTGAGGCTTGAATCTCCCAGGAAGAATCTAAATAACGTAAGACACAGCAGGCTACATATTTTTTCCATTTGCAAGAACTTCCAGTCTACCTTTGTAAGTGGGTTCCATGTTAAAATAATAATAAAATACATTAAGTTACAGATTAATGGGAAATAAATGAGGAGAATTGTATAGCTTATATTTATTAATGGCAATTTAACAGATTTTCAATTCAATTTTCTCTTGTCACATTTATTTCAAGAACCTGGTACTTTTCTCTTTAACTCATGAATGTGCACTAGCTGCAAGCATTACTCCTGACACACAGTGGTGTAAATGAGGCACAATCAGTATTCTGGTTCACGAAAGATGGGGAACCTTTATTTTTGGCCCAGCCAATGTGGGAGGGCATGTAAATACTGCAGGTTACAGTTATGTGCACCTTTTCCATCTCAGACTGCCAATGATGCTATTTAATGAACTTGTCAGCTGGGTGATACAAGTCTCCGAAGTTACTCTCTCTTCTCTGCATTCGTTTGTCAGTCATACAATCCATTCACGGACTGTTCGTCGTGCCTCCATTCACAGCTTACAGAACCAAACAATAATATACTGGGTCTGCTGCACCTGTGTTGGTGCCTTTAGGGCTGCAGCTTCAGCCACTGGCAGCTAGAACAGCGTGGAGAGAACATATCACCAAGCAGGTCTCTTCTACAGCAAGGAATTGCACCTCACTAACGAGTATTCCTCATACTACAAGGTTCTCATGTTATACAAACACAGCATCGGCCTAAGATTTTACCTACCGCCTTTGGTTGGGGACCTGAATGGCTTTTAGATTACTGGGGGATAGAAAGGAGAGAAAGGTCAAAAGCACCTTCCCAAGCTATAAAGAATCCTGGGACAAATGTTCCTAAGGAGTTTAAGCTCAACTTCTATTCAGTCTCACCCAACATTAACAGCATTATCTTCAGTAACTAACCTGTATAGGAGTGGACGGATTGATTCTGTCCTAATTTTAAAATAATCTCTTTAGGCTCCTTCTTCATACTCCCTAGAGGGCAGCTTCCATACACTTGGTCAAGATGACTCTCATTCTCCACTGGAAATTCAACCAGGAATCCAGAACATTGATGGACTCTTTGCAAGAGTACTTGTACATTTGGTGTTCGTGAAGTCCGTATTTTTAAAATACCTTTTTCATCCTCGCTTTGATCGGGATTATTAGGAGAAGAAAGAAAAGTTTTCCATGTCGAAATATCTTCATGTTTCAAATAAGACAAGTCTCAAATCCCTCTCTCATATGTGTTTCCCCAACTACACTGGAAAAAGGAATGATTTCCATTTCACAACCCCTCTCATTTATGTGTAGTCCTCTGGCCTGCAACGGCAGGTTGTTTCATGAGCCAGCTGAACACTTGATCTGACTGTCAAGCACTATAGGACAATCTCTAACTGAATAACTGGTCAAATTTGAAGTTAGCAATAATCTTATCATTTATTCATAGGATGGTTATCTGTGAAGATAGCCCTATATATAAAAAAGAGGAAGCACAGGTGGCTCTCAAATGACCGGAGATTCTGGTTTGTGTTCAGAAAAAACACCAAACAGTGACCTGTCAATCAATCTCTTGGTTGTGTCTATTTCAGTAGCAGCAAAGTCATATGGTCACCTGTCCATCTCAAGTCAGTGAATGGCTGAATTCACTACAAATCGAGAGATATTTCTACAATCTCCTTTCTTCACTGCTACTCTGCCTTAGCACACAGGTATTTTCACAGGAAGAAAAAAAACAGTTTCTAATCAACCATAGTTCAAAATAAAAGCAAATTTCCCACTGGAATGGTATTATAGGGTCATTTTTATAGTTCTTATCACGAGATGGAACTGAAGTGATTGTTTAGCCTAAAAGCTATCATCTGTTTATATCCATTTTTCACTAATTACCCTGTAAAGAGTACTTTTGCTGCAAGAATGCTTTAAGCTGTCATTACTTACATGCAGTAATTAAACATTTCCTTTCAATTACTGCAAAATACACAATCTCTTATTATGTTCTTTTCAATTGGTGTAATTTAGAAATTAATTAAGTTATAGGGAATTTTCTGAATAGGATTATTTTCTTAGACTGTCTTTAGCTTGCAAAACTTCTTGTTTTTTCTGTTTAAAAGGGGAGGGAAGGAAGGAATATGAAAACCAGGCTCAGTCCTCTCTTCACAGAGGCAATGACAGAATTCTGATTAATGAAATAACTATCAAAGCCTCAAGGCATGAAGAGGAAAAGCGTCTCTTCTCCATGCTACTATAGGTGAAACTGAATCGAGTCTTTTTTAGTGAGGAAAAACAGTGTATAGAGGACAGTTATTTAAAAATATCAGATATGCTGTAATGGTCCCCTAAAGTTGCCCAGTTTTGCAGTGAAATTCAATACATATCCAGTCATCTTGTACAATTTTCCTTATCTTTTGAATGCTTTGGATTCCACTTTTCTCTTTTCAATTTGCCTGTGTCAGTAAAAAATAATATACATAAAAGAAGTGCCTGGAGCAGAGGAGAGAAGGCAGAAGGAATTATTCCCCACATGCACTCTGGAGAAGCGGGGGTGAGGGGAGAATCAGCTTGGCTCTGCTGGGCACTCCTTCAGCTCAGTTCTGGGCACAAGCAGCAGTTTGTCGCAGTTCAAGGACCTGTGATGGGGACATCTGTCCCTAAGCACTGAACGCGTAGTGCAGCTACCCTCGATGCTGACTCTGAACAAAGGTGACAAGTGTCAACCGCCTGTACTCATTTGAATAAATTTTTTTTAGACGTGTGTTGGGTCTGCCTATGAGAAGCATGGACTTCACCACACCCCACTGATCCTGCAATACAGAAACATTGCATAATGTTAAACTTGGCATGTGCTACAATGCCGGCAGCTAAAAGGGAAAGGCTTAGTTGTTAGCATCTTCCCACAGGAATCCAGTTATTTCAAGAACAATTTGAAGTAATAATTTAGAAAAGGATACAGAAAATGTATAATTAGGTTGAAATTATGTAACTTTGTTGTTTAGTAGTTGTAATGAAAGAATTAAAAACCCAAGTTTTATTAGCACTGTAATTGTTACATCTGTGTGGTGGTCTGCCAACAGCTATGCTACCAGCAGCACCAGCACAAGTAAGACAGAAACACTGGCATGATACAGCTGCTGATCCTGGAAATTCTGGCTCTGATAAGACCTAATTATGGCTTGCCAGTCCTTTTTCTTACTTAGTGGAAAATGACAATTCATCAGAAAGAACTTGCTTTTTAATGGATCTATTTCAAACCCTTGCATGGCAATAGGTTTATCATGCATGGCAAGGTCTGTCCAAAGCTAAAGAGAGCGTCAAAGAGATTTTTCAGTAAATAAAGATGGTCCAGTTGCTCTCTTATAGAGTGTATTGCTTTCCTTGAAGGCTGATCAATCCTGAAACAGGCCTCTTCCTCATTTCACAGCAGTGTCCTAATGATGAGGAGATGGTTCTTCTAGACCGGGCATCTCCCAGCATCTTTTCTGCTCTGCCTAATAAGCATATATCAAGGTAGAGAGAGACCGAAAGTCTCTTATTCTTCATAGATGATCACAGTTGACCTTTCTTCTCCAAAAAGTATAGTCACCTTTGCAGAATCAAGGTGGTGAGAAACACTGACAAAGACGCATCCCATGCAGATGCTACTGGTGGAAAGAGGAGTCTGCACAGGGCCACTGGCGGCAATTAAACCCACCCCCTTGCAGGCATTTCACGTGTAAAACACTTGAGTCAGTGACAGGCAGCTGCAGTACTAAGATTTTTTTCAAGAACCACAGGAGTTTAGAGGAGACAAGAAAACCTCTGCCCTGAGCAGGTAACCTCATTACTACTATTATTACTTTATGATCTACTGTTTACGTATGCAGTCTGAAACCTTCTTGCATATTCTATCTGAGCATACAGCTTGTTACTGCATGATGCAAAGAGGCCTTCCCACTTATAAAGGACTTGGAGACTATAACTAATTTTTTTAGATAATCTAAAATTGCTTGTCAAACTGTTCAAGTCTCCAGCTTCACCTGATACCACTGAGCTTAATACACAATATCACACAATATTCACAATCCTGAGCCTTCTGCACCATCAACTGCATCAGTCTGACAAACTGCTCCTCTTTGTTAGTTCCCAACTGTTTCATTCATTCTCACAAAATATCTGTAATCTTATCTTCTTTTTCTCTCTACCTTGTCTTTATCTAGTCTTGAAGCGTAAACACTTCAGAGACATCCTTAGGGAAACGAAATTATGGCACCTGGAGGCTTCTCTGATAAATGACAACCATTGCAGTAAATAATCCCCCATGCAACCTTTTGTACTCCCTTAAAAAGCATCATTAGAGACCTGATGGTTCCAGAGAACTGCCTGTGAGCAACAGGGTGTACCCTCTTGTGGTCTAGAATTATTGAACTGATTCACTAGGTACAGAAAAACACTTAATAAAGTTTAATAAGTCTTAGAGGTAATTCTTTAGTTAGAATAAAAGGAGAAATAATAGAGCTAGAGAGTCTATGAGGGATAGATAAGCCAATGGAGCAGACTCTGCAAAGGCAGTTTAAAGCTTTCTTCAAACAAACAGACTAACAATCCTGTGATATTTCTGGTCGTGAAGAAATCGTTTAATGCATCAACCATTTGATCATTCTTAAATAAAGAGTAGGTCTTATTTTTTATTCTCCAAAAGGACAGACAAAAAGTTCTTAGTGGATTACTTCCCACATCTCTCTGGAGATTTAACTCAAAGAAATTTTGATGATTTTTGTGCAGATCATTTCTGCAGAAACACTCAGGCAAGTGTTTTATTCAACATAGCTGGGTTCATCCGAAGGTAAAGGTACAAAACTGTAACTGCTAAAGAGAAATAATGGAACTTCTGTCAAATTATACCTTAATTTTCTTTTTTCCTTCTTCCATAACAAGAAGGAGAAATATAGAGAGCTTGGAGAAGTAGGCAAAACATCAGTAAGATGCTATGAAAGAACATGAAAGTAGTGAAAGGCTAGCAAAGGGTTCTTAAACAATTCTACAAACAATTCTAAATTAAAAAGACCTAAGGATTACTTACATTTTCTTTGACTTAACAGAAATCACATTTACAAAATACTTATCTATTTCTTCCCACTTGAAGTAATTTAGAAGCACTTTGCTCTGCATCTGAAATTTTAGCAAAATTTGCCTTAGTTTTAGAGTAGAACAAAGGAGACTGATTCCATGGCAAGAGAAGCAACATGCACTACAGTGCCCCTGGCTGTGACCATGATAGCCCTCCAAAGGCTATTGTTTCACATGTGCAGTTGATAATGTAAGAGGACTTTTTTCCTAAACTAGTACTCTAAATACCATTACCAGCACTGACAATGGCATCCCACTGAAAGGCTGCAGTGCAGGATCCTGGTGAAGCCTACCTGGTACCTGTGCAGCCCTGCTGAGGAGGGTGCTTCCAGGTGGTCAACACAAAGCAAGTAGGGTTTTTTATAAGAAGTTTTGTTTTGTTTTGAGAGGGGCTTGTTTTTAAACCATGCAATAGACAAATACAAGATTCAGTTTTCAAGAGATGTGGACTAGACCACAAAATTTTTTGTGATGGTCATGAAGTTGTAGGGAAACATTCCCAAGAAACACAGGTAACCCTCTGCTAAGGCAACGAAAGGCTTTTCATTTGCATTTTGTTTCTCAACTGAATGTGAAAACAGAGCTGAAAGACTTTTGAATGTATTCACAACAAATAAATATATTTTAAAGTTGCACAGACAGTGAAATACCACTTTGAGTAGTCATAATCAAATATAACACATGGGCTCTACAATGCTGATTCCTGAGAACTACAGAAACAGAATATTGCTTCGGCTAAAACTGTTATGTAAGAACTTCATTATAAATATTAACTACTTGTGGTAACCTAATGATTTCAAGGGCTAAACCAGCAGCCAAGTGAAGCATAAGCTGTCACTTCTGGTTTTCACAGCTCATACTGACATTTTCTCAAAGTAATGGCCAGAAATTACATCTTCGTCAGCCAGGGAAAGTATGTTAGAAGTTGCATATAATGTAAATTATAAAGTTAAACTCTGTTTTGAGCCATTTTGTGCCTTTAGGCCTGGTGTAACATAGAAATTCCTCACCCACTGAGGAGTCACCTTCAGCCTCTGCAGACTGAGACAGCTCATTTTCTCAGCCTGCCACATGATTGTTCCCTACTCTGTTTATAACTGTACTGCAAATTTAAATGTCACGTGCAATGGGGCATACATCCAATATTAATGGATATGCCACAGTACAACGCCTTCATTATTCACCTTTTTCCCCCTTTTTCCTGCTTTGTCTCATTTTTCTATGTAATTACACTGCCACATCCTCCCTTGGGAAGCTCGAGCTTTGTTGGCATAAGTGACACAACATCCAGAACATGGCAGCTTTCTTTTCCTGCCACGGCAAGACTCATGGAAGGTTTAGATGGAGGTGCTATCTAGTCTAAATCCCAGAAAACAGTTTCTGTGAGGGAAAAAGAGGACACATATTCTCTGCCAGATACAGAGACTGCCTTGGACACAGGCATAGGGATTGGGAGGAAGATTGGTTGACAAAACTACGGAAGAAAATAAAACTGAAGTAAAGACAAGGAAAAGTTAAGGTTTATATCTCTCCCAAATAATTTCTGAGTTTGACAAGGTTACATTGTTCTTTGCTATCTTCCCCAGATCATGAACACTTACAGAACAAGAACCAGTTTCTTAAATATTTTGCAAACAGAAATTTAAAACACAATCTTTCACCAATAAATAATTATATTCTCATTTACTGAGCTACATATACTAGTGGCTTTATTGGGCTATGACTTTTCAATTGGAGTTACTGACTTTTGTAGTTTTGTTTTAAAATCAATGGGCCATAGTCCATAGAGTCCATTAGAGCTTTTAATCTCTTTTCCCCTTTTTTGTAGTAGTTCACTTACTTCCTTTCAGAATTTTTTCTAGCAAAACTGTTTCAACAGTAAATACTGTTGTGTGCCTTACAAATGCACTGATGGAGCAGGTATTATCAGCTGCTACCCGCCTCTGCCCATGCAACCCAAAACCTTGTGGCCGGCTAACCAAATCATGTGAGATGGTGTCCAGGTGATTATTGCCATCGATAATTCTGACTGAGGGTCTCTTCTGCTAGTTTATTTGCATTGTCCACTTACAGAAGATGCTGATGCTCTAAGTAAACGGAGGAAATGTAGGCCATCAACAAATCCCTCATTATAAGCTCCTATGGCTATCACAGTTCTTCCCTACAACAAGCTGACAGCTTCTCCTCCCAGTGCAGTCCCAGTTCTTTCCTCGCTTCACTCCTCACCACCTCCCACTTCACATATCCTTTGGCTCCTTCTACTTCCAGTTGCATTTTTTCCTTGCCGTCATATCATAGGAAAAAGTCACAGATGCCTTTCTTCTGTCTCTGTCACACTCATCAGTCAGCTTTTGGGGCTCACTGACTCAGTGTTCCTTTGCGCTACCCTTTTGGGCTGCCTCTGGTGTCAGTGGTACTCCTGGCTGAGGTGAGGCCATATCCATCTTCTGATGCTGCCTGATGCTGCCCAAACATGAGCTGAAAAAATACTCGTGCTGGGCAGGCGTGAAAGAGGAACAAGAGCTAGAGTCTTCTGCCAATTGATTGCACACATCACTCACCTGCTTACATTCTCTACAAAGTCAGAGGAAAACAAAGGCCTATGGCAAGAAAAAATGCAGAAAAAGGAAAAAGGATAGGGAGGTATCTTAATTAGGGGAATTAAGTCCATTAGCAGCTCCTACTGAATGTCTAATAAGAAATACCCAAACATTTGCATTCACTTTTTATTTAAAAATTGATTGGTGGTGTCTTCAAAACTTTATAAAATTCTTTTTACATTTACATCAGTTTCTGCAGTGAAGAAATATGTTCAGCCAGCTCTGCCTAGATATATACAGACATCCAGCACTGCCCATAATAAAAGGCAGCTGATGTATAGATATTTTGCCTAGAAAGAAATTGGACAGATGTTTATGTGAAAATGACATTTTCCTAACCCCAAGCTGAACAATACAAATGCATAGCATTGTGATTTTTTATGAAAATGTCTCCTTTCCTTGTGCTTTTAGTAAATACTTAGTGTTTTGAAAAATGTATTCTAAAGGGGGTTTTTTTGGTTGCAGAAATCTTCTGGAAAAGGTGAGTCTATTCATTATTGAGTCTCTGTTCTAATGGAGTTTTCTTGAATTAGTTTTACAATATTTTTTAAAGTATAGTAACCAGTTGGACAAAACTGTCAATTTAGCGTACGGAGGAATACAAAGGACTGCTTCAAACATTCTTTTGCAGAGAAAAGATTTCAGTCTTACTGCTATTCTCTGCACTCTGAAGCCTTCATAAATCTACGTTGCATGTCTTAGTTACACAAATGATTATGTTTTCGAGGCAGACATGATTTAATTACTCAAACCTCAAGAAACAGGGTGAGGTCAAGAGAGAATTATGATTCAAAAGTCAAGATAAAGATAATCAATCCTACCTTCTTCCCTTTCTCTCTAACAAGGCAAAGGAAAAAAATGGAATCTACACAGCTACGATTATTTTCTCACTCATAATATTACATGAGATTATATTGAGTGCTCTTTTCTTCTACACATACAGGACACAAGCACAATCGTTCTTGTATCTGGGATAATTGTTAATAGTTATAACTATTTGGTGTGAATCACAGAGTTTTCTCTTGCTAAAGGGTAATTTGAAAAACAAAGGTCAGTTCCTTGTGTTTTATTGTGCTATAAAAAAATTAATAATTACTGTTAAAATGAAGGAGATGATTGTGTGTAAAACCTGGCTCTGGTATAACTTTATGCCTTTACAGCTAATTTTATATAGTCATCATGAACACAGCTGAAATTGTAATAAGCTTGCTCTGCAATTTCATAGGAAAAACTGTTAGAAACCTGTTAGAAACCATAATGCAAGACAGCTGAACACTTTGTAGGTAAATTACTCAAAACACAACAATAAATCAAAGAAAGCCCATCTGTCATTTTAGAAGCTGTGGGAGTCTATTACAGTTTGGCACAGGTATGATGCAGCTGGGTAGATAGCTCTTGGCTTGCATAGTTCCCTGCTACTGGGAGGAACCAGCCGCCTTTTTGGAGATGCAAGGTAAAAATAACCAGCCCAATTACCCCAGCCAGACTGACCATAATGAGAAGCTGGATCACAGTAACAAAGTACCACCACACAAGACAAGTCTAGTGAGAACATTCTGACTGATTTATATTCCTCTCCTAAAAGTCTCACCCTCAAACTGAGCATACTATTCAGTTCCACTTGAAAAGAAACAAACACATTTATTTTGTTATCACCGTACTGTTAAGTGTGACTTACTTCTGATTTTTGGTTAGGAGAAGAGGCATAATAGTTTTTGTCTTTTTGCAATAGTATCTGTTGTTCTTCCCAATTTCAAAACTTGGAACGATAAAGGTCTAATTAAATATCACAACTATGCGCAGCAAAATTTCAGGTAATTATAATAAACACAAATTGATAAAGATGAGCTTACAGAAAGAGAAAACAAGTGACGGCAGTACAAGCCCTATTCTGAGACAGAAAATATTTTCGTGTTCAGTGAATAGGTCTCTGTCTGTGCAGCCCACTCGAGCTCTCAGGCTATGTATTTACATATTCATTTATATGTCAGAGGGTTGAGTTCACAATGGTCTTAATTATGAATCAAAATACATAAAAGAATGCACAGAACTAAAATAATATATCTACAAGTTCTTTTATGTGAACGTTCTTTTAAATTACAGTATGCATTCTGCGAAACAGAATATTTTTTCTGAGCTGCAGCCACGTATTTTTTCCCTTTCAGAACGTTTGGTAATTCAGTTATACCAAATACCTTTTAAGAGCTTGCTTTATTCTAAGACATCTCAACTCATACTACAAGAATTAATAAGGTTCATGGAAGACAGGAATACTACATCTATCCATTTAACAGCCTGACATTTGCCAAAACAGAGTAAGATGATAAGGTGATTGAGAATTGATCCAAAAGTCGAGACTTACAGACCCTTTTCTAAATATAAGACACCCTGGACTTCCAAATAAAGTAACAAAACTAAGAATTAAAACTACCAGAAACGACAATCCACAGATACTGTCTCAGGCAATGACTCTCAGTTATGCCTAAATATTTAGGGAATAATGAGTTTTCTACTTTGCAATGCTACGATGACTACGATGACTACAAATGCTTTTGGCTCAATCAATACTTGGTCCCAAAGGTGCGAGACTGTACAAAGCATTTAGCAACTCTTGTACCTGATCATTCACAACACACTTCAAAAATTGTTTACTATTCAAAATATTGCACTGTGGCAAAGCTATATAGGATATATAGGGTATATACATAAGCAAGCTGATGAGGTTTTTATAAAAACTTGCAAAACTACAGGCTGATAGTGACAAGATTTTGCTTTATTTCTTTTTCTTTTTTTTTTTTCTAGAGAGTAGGTAACTACAGGATAGTGTAAAGCATCCCTCATTCGCCAAAATAAGTAATTCCTTTGGGATGGCATGTATGCCATTGCACAAGTGCACAGGAAAGACAAGATTTATCTACCAAGTGGCTCACTTTCCCCAGTAATCTAAACATGACATGACCTATTGCTAAAATTATGCTGTATAAGTGAAAATGGACTATTGTTACGTGAAGAGAAGGAGTTGAGACCAATCACAGAACATTTTTGTGTTAAACTCTTTTCAGGCTTTCTAAAAACCACTAACAGCATCAGAAAAGCAAGAGGATCACTGAGGAAAAGAAAATGTGGACACCATGAAAAGGTACTGGACTTAGAAATCAGTATTTATAAAAAACTTTGCTGCTCAGGTCAGACCAGGAATTACATGCTAAAACTTCAGTATTGCAAGTTCCACTGGGTGTCTAAAATTCAAGTTCTGCAGTTTATGTTTTGAACATCTGTCCAGTTAAGCAAAAAAAACCCCATAACAACTAGACTTTAAAAGATGTTTATGAATGGTATATATAATATGTAGGCAATGGAAACTCTTCTTTAGCCGTTTCCCTCTATCTCATCTGACTCTGGACTCCAGCAAGGGCAAAAATTTTATCTACATTTACATGTTTATGGATATAAATGTATATACATGTATATATATAAATATATATATAAAATATAATATATAATAATATAATAGGTATAATATAATAGATATAATATACAATATATTATATAGTATATAGTATATATTGTATTATATGTTATATAATACATATCATATAATATAATATATATAATAACATATAATATTAGTGTTATATATATTATATAATATATTATATATATAATATATTATATATAATAATAATATATATAATGTATATATATAAAAATGTACCAAAAGCTGGTACAAGCCTAGTTAAACAGTGTTGAGGTCCTAAGTTTGCCATAGCTCTTCCCTCCTTACACATTTGCATCATGAATAGCATTGCCATTTCTTAGACTCCTGTGGAAATATGCAAGTCCATGATACTTACAGAAGAGCTACTTAACGGGTATCTAACATTCTCCAGAAAAGCCTGCTAGGCACCACAGCAGTACTAATGAGCATGCCGAGAACTTGGTATCTGCCTTGTTCCACTTTCAGTTTAACCACAGAGTGCTTGAAACTTAGGTAAATGTGGAAGAACGACGTCCTTCCTAATCCTCTTAAGAAAATGAAGAGGCATCATGGCCTGAATGAGTGGCTACCAAGTACTGATTTACTCCATGGCAGAGCCCCACCACCACACCCTGAAATAACCTCTCAGAGAAAGAAGTACAAAGAGGCCACCTCACTTTCCAGTTTTCAAAGGGAGGACCTTGCCTTTCTCTCTGCACAAGGTGCTCAGGTATGTACCTCAGCCTCGTGAAGGGGAAGGGAAACGGAAACATGCTTTGTCCACTGCTGCCCCAGAGTTGCCCCTGATAGCTTGTTATCCCTTTCATGTGCTTGTCAAGTGTCTCCCCGTGGACTACATGTACAATTTAGATACTCAACTGGAGCTGTTGAGGAGCAGATTCAAAAAGCTGATGCAAGACCTTGTGCTGCAAAATCTAAAGCTGCCTTCCTGCCCTACCTCTGTTATTAATTCGTAAACACTTCTTCGGATGCTTAAGAAATGAAAAATGGGCAATCTGTGCTTCAAAACCCTATGCTGTCTATGTAAAAATACACAATGTTAATTAGTAAGTTGCTTTTAAATTATTTTTATATGCAATTATTTATTTTTTTCTGTAGAAAATTACACTTAGGTCCTTTTCTCGCTTTGAACTAGACATTTAATAACTGAAGATGTGCTAAAAGACCATATATTAAGAGATAAGATAAAAGCAGAATAAAGGGTTAGCAGGAGATGTCCTTTGAAATATTTGAAGTTGATGTCAAGCCCAGAGTCTTTCACAGCTTTAATACTAATTTAATATATCTTCACATGACTGGGACAGCATCCATGATATGGAGATAGTTGTCATTTTTTTTGTTCATTTCCTATGATATGTAGATAGTTGAATTAAATATATTTTATGTGTCTTTGCTACTTGCAATTGGTAAAATTGCTTTGATTTTTTTTCTGTTTTTGAAACTTTGTGCAGTTGTTTGAGCTGCTTACCAACAGAGAGAAATCAAAATATACAAAATGATAGCATATTGAAAATGGATGGAAAAGCTGTCATTTTATCAAACTGGTTTACAAATATTTATGCTACAAGAGAATCTGTATGCTACTACAAATCTCACTTCTATTAGCTTGTTGTGACTTTGTCTCTGGATATTTTATGCCCATGACAGATTGGAACAGAGGAAATATTACCCCGTCTTCAATCAAGATTATTCAATGACAGCCACAGCATTAGGTGAACACCTTCCTATTAAAACTCGCCAACATGTAAAAGAAGAAATATTTAACTAAATATCTTCACCTCCTTGTCAAGTGACTGTTCATTTGGCTGCTTTGTTTCATGCTAGCTTGTTAAGAAGCTCTGCATATGCATTTCTGATTTGTCTTTGTAAAGGCAAACATCCTGGAGATATGGTGACTTCCTAGATATTAGAAAATTTCAAAGGGGCTATCCTTAAAATTTTGCTTTTATTTACTACTGCATTCATCTTTGCCTTATATCAAAAAAGAGAAGGAGAGGGAAATATGGGCTGAGAACACTTAGCTTGGGCATGTCTTTCTCCTTTGTCAGGTATTGGCCAAGATCTGATTAATGTATTTAATCTGAGAGATGTTTTTATTCTGAGAGCAGTTCCACTCACTTCAGCAGAAAAACGTCTGAACTTCTTCAAAGTGACCAGAATGTACCAATGGATCATTTTTTGTAGCATTTCTTGGTACATGATTTTATTATCCACTTCCTACATTTGACAGCTAATAATCACTATTAATTTCCTCTGATAAATGATGTCTTTGGCCCATAACAGTGAACATGTGGAGCAATATTTGCTTTCTTACTATACCTTGATTTCTCTCAACATTCAATGCTTGGCACAGGTCACATTCTTAGCTGGTGCTCTTAGATGGGGTTTGATGTATTTGGCGTAAGTAAAGCTCTCTCTTGCCTTCCTGTGTTTATTTCTTCCATTTTGACTTATGCCTGTTCTAGTGTGGCTTACCCTGAGCTTTGGGAGAATCTGAATGAGGAAGATACAGTGATTTCAGCAAATACGTCATTTCTAGCTGATTTCAGTGAGATAAGGAGCAGAATTCTTCCTTCAGTCACATTCCACAGATACATTTATGAAATGTTATTGCAGTTGCAGCAGAAAAAAAAACAGTCAAAAAAAGATGGATAAGATTTTGGCATGATTTTACTCAGAGAAGAACCAAAGAACCACCTCTTTCTTCATCTCCACCATGATTTTATGTTGCCTAGCAATTCATGTTAATTACATTATTTTCTGTAACTCTTATAAAGAAAACAATGGAGCCAATACACAATCCTATATATGTAAGACTAAAAAAAGAAGTTGATCCTAGCATTTAAGCCCAAAAATCAAAACAAGTTACAGCCTCCTGAATTTTTCAATTTATTAATTCCGGGGCGGGGGGGAAAGCACTAGGCAAAAATAGATATTGCAGTATATATATTAAAATTCTGAAAGTTGAGTATAAGCTATTTTTATCTACCAATAATGACAAAATGGGTAGTGCAAACTCGTCTTTGAAATACCCATTTATCTAGTTTTCAGAATAAAGAAATATATTATATATTCATTAGCAGTATGATAAT
This sequence comes from Bucorvus abyssinicus, assembly GCA_009769605.1. Classification (NCBI taxonomy): domain Eukaryota; kingdom Metazoa; phylum Chordata; class Aves; order Bucerotiformes; family Bucorvidae; genus Bucorvus; species Bucorvus abyssinicus. The sequence continues at coordinate 16,497,547 of CM020063.1, forward strand.
AATGGGTTGTAACTCTTAGGCCATAATCAAAGATTTATTTCAAAACATATGATTAAACTATGATAAAGCCATGGGCAAGAATATTTAAACATGTCAGTACAGTTGTTATAGCTGATAATAGACATACGATTTCAGGGTCTCAGAAATCAGTAGAAAAAAACTCTTTAATTAAGATATCCTTTAGCTCTAGCCCATAATAACTGGCTTACAAATGGCAGTCAGAAAAAAAGTATTTTCTAAATCACAGAAACATGCAACTTCTGGCTTATTTATTTTGCTCCTGATTGTCAATGTCATGCTATGCTTTTGCCTCTGATGTCAGGAAATAAGAATTAAAATCAAAAGGAAGAATCAAAATGCTGAGAACTGCAGGAACTGAAAAATACCAGACATTTCTACGCTAATGTTTACTAAAGTTTGTGCATAAAAAACAGAGAAAAACCCCAAACCTTTGTTTCCTGTTATTTTAAACCATGAGAAATGCAATACCTCTTGACTGTTGCTGGATTTTAATTTACACCAAAGCTGCACATGAAACTGGCTTTACGTAACACAGTTTAAAATATAGGTATATCTTTACACATGACTATATTTCTGACACTCAAAACACTGTGATATCACGCTGCAGCCAGCAATGGATAACGATTAAGATGAGGTTTCAGCTCAATAGTGACATTCAGCTGATTTCATACATCCGTGTATATGTGTGTATATGGTGTCTCTAACCTCCAACGAAACTGCAGTTATACTAGATTTAGGGTTTCCTTCTCTATTTCGTCTTCATGTTCATGGTCAAAATGTTTCTGTCCCACAGCTCTCTACAAGTGTCCCCATTTCAATACAATTACTCCCCTTTCAGCTGGCAGAACAGATCCAACAAGCCAGCTAGTTTGGCTTACAGGACCTGCCGGGATTAGCCCTGTGACTTTATACTGAGATGGATTAGCGGGTTGCACATGATCACTGACAGACAGACCTTGGGCTTTTAGTGGTTTTAATGCTCACTCATCCTCTCCTTCTAAACCTTCCATTCTCACTTATGTTTCAAGATAACACTATGTGAGCTTTCTTGCTTGCAAACTTCCGTTTTAAACAGCTGTGAGATTAATGTGTCGGCCACTGGGTAATTTTTCTGCTACTGGACTTATAGTTCATCCCTTACCTCTCCCTGTCTCTTAAATATTGACCCTGTGGTCTTCTTGCAACTTGAGCTTAACAAAACTGAATGTAAACTCTTTTTCGCCCACACAATCATTTCCTCCCTCTTTGCCTACTTGTAAAGAAAACACTCCAATCCTTCCTGCTCAAATCTTTTTTGGCTTTTCTCTATTTCTTGCCCAGCAAACTCAGACCCTTCTTCTTCAGTACATGCCAGGATCACCCTCTTCTCTACTTACTCTCTGCCAGGTTTCTCCCCCAAGCTTATGTTACATCACACTGGGATTTCTGCCCAGTTTGATTTCTGGACTTTCTTATGGATATATGCCAAATACTATAGGTCAGGCTGTGTTTCTTATTTGCTGATGTGAACTCTCTGATTTCACTACTTCACTCAGCAGATGTGTCTCCTGGCACGGCCCGTCCAGTTCCCCACTTACTGTAACAACCGATTTTGGCTTCTTTTAAACACTTCAGTAACTCTGCACATCCTTGTTGTCCCTTGCTGAGGTTTGTTCTGATGTTTTCTTCCTTATATCATCATACCTGGCCTTATCTCCTGGTTTCATAGGTTCACCCATACCTGCCTTCAACTTCTATTACGCAACTGACAGTGTTAGTACTCATTCCAGACAGTTCCTATCCTGTACCCACTCATGTCTTTTAAATTGCAGTCATACCTACAAGGAATCGACCAACATTTTTCTTCCTCTTTCACAAAGGACTCCCTTTCTTCCGCTAAACTCTCTCTACTTTTCTACCCTTTGGCCACTGTTCCTTTTATCCTTGGAGAGAACGTAACAGGTCATGGATTAGCATGTAAAGAATACCATTATAAAGCAAACAAAAGACATCTTTGAAGTATTTCTCTGAGATAGTTCCAAAGAAAACTGATTGATTTGGTCTGGTCCTCATTTAAAGGTCATTATTTTGACTTGTTCTAGGTTATCCCTAAGATGCAGTCCAAAGGAATAACAGAAATAATTGTACAGACTTGCCCAGGCTACTGAGCTCAAGGCCTTTGTTCAAGCTATCTAGCTCAAGTACCTACAGAGTGTGGCACAGTGGTACAAAGCACAGTCTGAACCAGAGAATGGGGTTTTCACAGGAGAGTTTAAAGCAAGTTTCACATCCAAGATTTCATTCAATGCATGTGACACTCAGAACTACCTGCTCCCTAAGAAAAGAGGGTTCACTCAGGAGTACGTTGAGCTCATGGAGTGTTCTGAATCCTTTCATGTTCAATGAATCTGCCACAGGATTCAGATACTACTGGATTATTTCACATAAACTTAACCACCCTTTTCCACAGGTAAAACATCACCTTAATCTATTTCAAAACTTATGGAGTTATGTTAAAATGAGTTACCTTTTCTTGATACTGTCGCCGTGAGGAATCCAGAGACTGAATGAGGGCAGTGGCATGACCAACAAACATGGCGTAACAAGTTGCCCCCACGATCATACTCAACATGGTTATCCAGAGGTCGGACATGCTGACCGGGGCGCGGGCTCCATAACCAATGCACAGCATATGGCTCATGGCTTTGAAGAGCGCGTATGAGTACTGCTTTCCCCAGGAATCGTTCTGCAAAAAAAGAGACAAGTGACTGAGCCAGCAAGCAGCTGAAGGGGACAATACACTTGTAACTGTACAGTGGGCTCATAGATTACTGGCTCTGAAAGAGCAGTCTGGTAGTGTATCCTCTCTGCATGAGAAGAGATACTCCTTCTAAATGAATTCTTTGATAAAGCATCAAAGATTCTACCAGATAATGCTTATCACAGTGAGATGAAATAAAACCTACTACTTTTAGCACATGATTGTATTCTTTAATGTGGGTGTTAACCTAATTACAAGGAAACTAAAGGTCAGTTTAAATTATTTTACAGTCCATGGTGGATGAAATAGCTGAGCACGCAGACTTTTCAAGTGCTAGAAGGCAGTACCTTGTTCTAACATGCATGAACATACACCTATGGCTCCGTTTCTTTCTTTTCAGAGTTGTCCATTTTAACACACAAACACATTTCACCTTATCAGCTGTTTGACTTCCCAAGGATAGAAAAATAAAGTGTTATTTGTTGAAATGTCTACTTATCCTGTTTTTTTCTTGCAATATTGTGTTTATTGCAATATCAGAAGCATCTTAATTCAAAATAAGTCTGTTTATTCTGCAGCCATAGCAAACCCAGGTTCATAGCCATGGTCTGTGAAACACAGCTCAAGAGAAAAGGTGAGTACCTGGGACCTGCATTTCTGATGAGTAGCTACCCCTTCCTGTTCTCTCTGGGAGATTAGAAGGACCGACAGCTCACTCACAAGCTTTTAAAATTGCAAAGGTGTTGTCAGCATCCTCCCTTTAGCTCTAATAGAAACAGTCAAAAGGGTTGCTCCCAGAGAAAAGCAGACACATTAACACATTCTAAAAAGCCCTGGGACCCCCTGTCAGATTTTTCTATTCTCCTTGCCAAAGCAATGAAACAAGAACAGGAAAACAAATTGTGCTTGGAGGCATGCAGTGTGCATGAGAAAACAGTATTTCCCACAAAGGACTGAGAATAATTTCAGAAATTAAAAAGTGAAGAACTGGTATGACATTAGTAAGATGAGGCAGTTATCCAGTATAGTGTCTAATATACAGGACCAAAAATAATAATCCTGTTAAGATATATGAATCTCCAAATAATCAGTAGCATTTATACGTAAAATTTACATATGGAATATCAATATTTGAATCTCTCTTCCACCCACACAAGCTTTGCTCAAATGCCCTTCTTTCTCAAAGAGCTTCAGGCTTGCTCTCCTGCCATTTAAATGGCAAGGTTACTAAATACTCTTCTGCGTTTCATCTATTAAAACTGCTTTTTTCTAGATGCTTTATTAGCTAAAATAACTGGTAACAGAAAATAACCTAACAATTCTGGGATTGTAGATTGCAAAGTAACTATTCATTCAATAATATAAGAATTTACAGTGTTACAATAATTTACTTGTTTCACTTTCAAAGTGAAAGATTTTCAGATTTGTGAGCTGTTTCTGCCTTCAGAAGTGAAAATTTTTTGTTGTAAATACTGCTAAGGAATAAGTTTTCAATGTCTGTAATTGAAAAAAAAAAGGAAAGAATATCTTAGACTGCTGGGAATCACATAGGTTTCAGAACACAATGAGGAAATCAGTTTCCTTTTGTTTTGGGGCTTTAAAAAGTCTTCCAAAACTGGAAGACCTGAAGAAGCTCCCCAGAAAAATCTTCTGTTCAGTATTCAAGTACCCAGCTAGGTATCCTTGTCGTCTAGGTGGGTGCAGGTATTTTAATGCAAGTTCCCTTTCTCTCAGGAAAGCAGCTTACAGCAATCAAGGCATGGTCTATTTCAAAGGACTTTCCTTCCAGCTGGTATCAATCTCCTTTGAGTAGAAACAATTAATAAGGGAATTCTCAGAGACCCATACCAAATTCTTTAGCAGCTGCAGTTTTATATAGACTATATTGGGGAAAACAAAATAAACTGCATGTTGGGAAAATATATATCAATTTTCTAATGCTACAAGTAGCATTGTTAAAGCCACAGTATTCAAGGAGTTGTAAGATCAAACATCACTTCTTGCAAGGCTCCATACAGTGGATCTTGCTCCTAAACTGTTTTTGTTTGGGTTTTTTTTTTAGCATAACTATTATAAATATTAAATAAAAATAAAAACTGATCTTGAGGTTGTCCATGATTTTTTTCTATCACACCCTTGGTGTGATACATGTCAACCAAAATTCTTTCAGTAAAACAGTATTTTTACAGCAAAGTCTTTGAGTTAATCCAAATGCTGGTCAATTTTATTTCTTGACTCTTGACTGAGATCCTTTCCAAGTCTGTGAATTACAGTTTTAAGTAAAATACCACTGTCTTTAAGAAAGAATAAGAAAATAGAGGTGAGGAGAAGCAAGAAGAAGCAACATATAAGGAGGGCTTTCTACTGAGTATGTAACAGAGTGCATGAAAAATAAATTGAATAATACTTCAGGAGTAGTAACATGAAGAAATGAGTGGTAATGACACAGAGAAATAACTAAAAATGTAAAAAAACCCAAACAAATATGTGTTTAACCACATATCTATCTTTATATACAAGCCAAAGTAGGATTCAACACCTCAAACAGTCATGGTCTCATCTGATTTCATACTGGAGGTCAAAGCCAACTCAAACAGCCATTTTGTTAGTGGTATTAGATATTACTGTGTAGGTTGTGATAGACCTTGTTACAGGCTAGGCACATTTCGGACATTGGTGAATGGATGGTCCTGAGCAGCTGGTCCTCAGGTGGGTAGAAAGGGTTTAGCAGAAGGAGAAAAAGACCTGGTGAAAAAGCCTGACAAAACATTTGAAATCAGCTTGGATTTGTGTGAGGATTTTTTGCTGAAAATATTTGTCAATGGTTTTTCATTTGTTTCTTTTCCTTAATAATGAATCAGTTCTTGTACAACCAGTTGCAAAAATTGGTCGTCTTAGTTTTTATGGGGATTTTTTTAAGATGATGTTGAACAAATACATTTGTGGATGATACAATTTCAGTACAGTTACTTGTGTTTTTCAATGATTTAAGCCATACATAAACCATTTTAAAAGAATATTCGTTCTAATGTCAAATGCTATACATCATGTATGCTACTACCAACATTATGATATGAAATAATAATTGTTATTATTTAATTATATTTCCAGTTGTGTTGCGTAACCTAAGGGTTTGGCAGGACCAAGTCTAACTTTGTTTTAATGTGATAGGTTGGCATTTTCCACAACCCCCATTCCAACATGCTGCTCTTTGTTGTACAAAAGTGAGGAGTGGCCATTCCTCTGTTACTAGCCTGCAGAGATTTGTTTTAAATAAGAAGCATTTTTGCACTTGCATCATAAGGAGATTTTTACATAACACACTCACAGATAATATCCCTGAGTTAATAGAAGTCTATATTCTATGAAGTAAAGAATACTGGGTTTACATAGTCAGATTTTCTTTAATATAATTTAAAAATATTAATATTTCTATAAACATGTGTTAAGTGTTTCTCTAAATGGTCACATTTTGGTTTTGATGTATAGATTTAAAAAAAAAAACCAAACCAAAATCACAAACCTCTGTTAGCTGAAAAAATCTCCTACCAATCACCAAAAAAGGGCATTTAATTTCGTAGTTGACAATGGGTTGATCACCGTTTCCAGATTAGCAGTAATCGGTTTAAAATGTTTTAAATGAAATGACCTTAATTTGAAAAAACTATTAAAGACTGTAACTGTGAGAACTACCAAAGCTGTTTATCCAAGGACTGATTACATAATCTAGCTTGATGACATTAGGAAATCCTCACATTTGTGAAAGGAATGATCACTGATCATTTGCAATTAGTTCTGCAAGTATATACATTAACTTAGCAGTTCTCCTGAGAACGCATTAATCAGAGGGCCATTCTGATTTTAAAAGTCTGCTTCCACGCCTTTTCCTTCACTGCAGGATTGTTTTATAATTTCACACAAATCTGCTATTTCTTATGAGCTGAAACATTTTCAGCTCCTACAAAATGAATCACAGAAAGGTCACATGGCACCTGCTAAGGGACAACAATAAAACGCAAATTATTCTTCTCAGAGGATTAAGAAAGGGTTTCAATTTTAGTGGAATCTATGAAGGTTTTCACCAGATTTTGTTGTCATCAGACAAATCAATTCCGCTCCCATATTGTAGTCATTCCCTCAGGCACAGCTTATCTTTGCTCAGACATACCCTTACACTGAGATATAAATTTATTTTAAAAAATCTTGTAAAGGCAGACTATTGTACAGACAGTAGTGGTTTCCACATTTTTAACTCAGTTCCTTCTTCCTTTCACATCACGGGCACTGCATGTGTCACAAAAATGGTCCTCTCAGTTTGCAAGGGCATGCTTTACAATCATGGAGCAAAGACTAACACAGGAATTAAATTAAATGGTTTCTAAATGAATCTTGAACTCACTCTCCTGACTCTCTCTTTCGCTAGTGTAATAGCGAAAGATCTTGCCTTCATATGTGCTGGTTTTGGCTGGGATGAAGTTAATTTTCTTCCGAGTAGCTAGTATGAGGCTATGTTTTGGATCCCAGGGGATGTTCTATTCACTGTTATCCCGGGGATGTTTTATTCATTGTTATTGCTGAGCAGTGCTCACACAGAGTCAAAGACTTTTCTGCTCCTCACACCACCTCACCAGTGCGTAGCCTGGGAGTGCACAAGATCTTGAGAGGGAACACGGCTGGGACAGCTGACCCCAACTGACCAAAAGGTTATTCTGTACCATATGACATCACGATCAGCATATAAAGCTTGGGGAAGAAGAAAGAAGGGGGATGTTTGGAGCGATGTTGTTCGTTTTCCCAAGTAACTGCTATGTATGATGGAGCCCTGCTTTCCTGGGGATGGCTGAACACCAGCCTGCTGATGGGAAGTGGTGAAGGAATTCCTTGTTTTGCTTTGCTTGTGTGTGCAGCTGTTGCTTTACCTGTTAAACTGTTTTTATCCCACCCCAGAAGTTTTCTCACTTTTACCCTTCCAATTCTCTCCTTCATTCCATCTCAGGGGACAACCATCAAGAGAGGGGAGTGTGTGAGCAGCTGTGTGGTGCTTAGTTGCCAGTTGGGATTAAACCACGACACCTTGTAATCAATCACACACATCCATTCATGCCCATCATTGCCTTTAGGTTCTTCTGAAGGAGGGAAGATGGATACAAATCTCAACAGCATATGGATGGTTTTTGTCTAGCTTAGTAAATTAAAAAGTATCTGAAAGCATTTCCAAGCTCTGGAACGTGGTTCACACAGGTATAATTAGAAATGCTCCTGGTGTAACACTGGCCATGTAGCACTCTCCTAAACAACAGCAGGTCTACTATGGAGTTGGTGTGGATGAAGAACCACTTGTTCTGTAAACCTGACATAAATTTGTCCTGCGCTGAAATCCAAATGAGATTATTACTATGGACACAGTTGGTAGCTCGTATCCCAGTCCTTATCCTGTGCCCATTAAAAGTGGGCACTTTTAATTTAGAGCATGAAGGCAGCTAGACAGTCCGTACATAAGCCCTCTGGTTTTAGTGTTGTCACAGAAAGTTATTGCGCTAAACAAATGTAAAGTTCAGAGTGGGGCTTCAAATGTCGATGAAAGCACGAAGCATCCTTGCTTGCATGGTGACACATACTGTAATGCAGTGGTGGCCCCAAGGAAACATCTGCCTAAAATATGGAGGACAGGAGCCACTGCTGGTTGATGTTACTGTAAAAATTAGTCTTTTTGAATGGGAATTCAATTAAACTGTATTTGTTTAGCCAGAATATATATATACATTATTATTTTTATATATATATATCATATATAGCCAGAATATGGATTAGTTGTATACATTTATTTGCATGACATTATTTCCAACAGTTTCTTAAAGACTTCTGAAATTTAGGAATTATTTCAAATATAATTTAACTATTCAAAAGGCATGCTAAGAAAAGGCTATACCCACTTGTTAATAACAGTTTTAATAGGTATGTCAGACAGAACTAAAAAACCCCACGTGTTTCTTACCAATCCTGCATCATCTAAGTTCAATGGCTAAATCCTCCCACTAGATTTAAATTTTCCTAAAAGTTTTATTGTCCTCAAAAGTTTCTCATACTTTGGATTTGACACCTACATGTGTTCAAATTCTGGCTCAGCTTTCATATTTCAGAACACAAGTTACATCCATTAGCAGTAATTTCCCTGTGTTAACTAGTTATAGGCATGCAACACTGCTACATGAGCGAATTGGCCTTTAGATGAAATCTGTAATTGCGACAGCAATCCATATATACATTTTGATATAGATGTATAGCTTACATACTTGTCCATCGGTCAGTTGCATAATTTACTGCCTCTGGCTTCATGCAGTACCTTAGAGTAACACATTAATTAAAATCTCAGACAGGAAGTTACAGTGAAATGCCATCTCAGCATTTCAACTTTCAAAGAAATTGTTTGAATACCTCAATGAATAACCAAGGTGGCCAATGGGAAAGCTATGCATTATTTGCTGTTTCAAAACTCATGGAGTAGTGAATGCACTATCATGCAAAACCTCTACTTCTTATCACAGCTATTAAAACTAATAATATTCTGTTGTTTTCTAAAATTAGTAAACCAAAGTAAGGTGGGATCAGACTTGGAAGACTAAAAATTCTGCTGGTACTCCAAAACTCTTCAGAAGCACAAGGAAGAAGAGTATATTTTAAGAAGTGAGTAAATACTTATGATTTAAGGAAAAAACCCTCAATCTGTAAGCTCAGTAGAATAAGCAGATGTCTTCAGAAACTTCTCAGCATTTCTCTCTGCTGATACGTGCACAGATAACAGATGGTGCAAATGACTCAGCATATGCTTTCAAGACCAATACTGGCAGAAAAATTTTTGGGAAGCATTTGGCATTGCATTTCACAGCAAAAAAGGTTTGACTGGAGGAGCAATATTATATATTTACTTTCTTCAGAGTTGTTACATGACTTTGCTGTCAATACAGCTTATTCTTGTTTTGGAGCTATGTCTTTGTCACTAGCCATCAAACAAAAACCACAATGCATAACAGATCTTTCTTTTTCTTTTGATTATTTTTCCTCAGACAGAAAAAACTGAGTGTTAATCTGCTAATACATTCCCTCATTAAAAGAAGCAGCAAGAATATCTACCTGTGATCACCTTTTCATGGTAAGGATGAATAATTTTAATTGTACAATCAGTGTGGCAATTCATTAACAGCAACAGAAGAGAAATTTGACTCATGCACAGAGCCCAGCCTTTCACGTATATTAGAGTTACTATGTTCACAAGAATGGGCCCATTGCGTTCAAAAGGATGGCTCACATAAGATCTGCTCAGAACTTCAGCAGGGAGGTTTACCTGTACACTGTTCAGTACTGCTCATTGTTCTTTGTATCTCTACCTATGATTACAAATTCCTGCAGCTGCATATATAAAATTACAAAATAATAAATCAAAGCTTATCAGAAAAATACTTTTTTCTATTCTTTTGCCTGTAAATCAGCCTGCTCTGACTCGTCCTTTTATATGGACACTGTGGTCCATTAACTGAACCCAGAAGACTGAAGAACATTTGTAATGCATGGATCCTATTTAAAATAACATTCTATTCCAAAGGATTATTTTAATAAGCATTTTTAAGAAATTACAGCTTAGAAAGCTGTTACAAAGATTTACAAAATTTAGAGTAAAATGTTAAAAGTGGAGACCTGTTCTGTTTTTCCCATGTGAAAATGTAACGTTGCTTGGAAACATTCTCCCACTGTGATATTTGATTGCCTGTACTTGTAATTTTTCAGAAAGCAGTGGTTTGGGCTCGAGCCAGTTAGTATTCTCCAGAACAACTCCTGAACACAGCCTGAGAGTTAGCACACGTTCATTTGAGGCCACCTTGCCGTGGTAACGAAGTCCAGTCGTACAGAAGCAGGCTGTGGAGGCAATCGACGTGCAGGAAAGAAAGCAGACCTGGGCAAGTTTAATCTACTTAATTAATTAATCTCATTAATTAATACAGCCCTTGTGTCAATCAGTCAGTGATAAACTAAGGTGCAATTACTGGTGAAGGAATTTTCCAGAATATACCTGTTGCTTTGCCTCATGCCCGTCTGCTGGAAAAGCGAGATCAGAATTCAGTGAAGCAGTCAGGCATTTTTAAAGGGATTGTGTTTCAGTTCCTTAAAGAACTCTTACAAGACGCCAAATGCTTCTGCAAGAGGTACTTTGGCAGGTTCTAGACTTCGCCTTTTACTTGTGACTATTTTTTAGACACTTGTTTTCAAACTTATTAGATGGCATCTTCTTTAGTTACAATGACTACAAATGAAGACAATTCCTTCTCTACTCCTTTGAAATCAATTTCATTATCACAAAATATATACCAAAAAAATAAAGTTTTTACAAAAGCATAACACTGAAACTACAGATGTCACCATGCCAGTCTATGCTGAAATTTGTTCTTTGGGATCTTTTTATTGAACATTATCAAATAATCTAAAATTCTGATGAAGACATTTGGCTTTTGTTCTCCTCTCTCATAGCACAATTGACATCTGATGAAGATTAAACCACACTGGTTTTTGATCTTGAATAGTCCATTATTTACAAGGGATCGACTGGAACAGATAGACATTGTCCGCCAAAGGGAAAATATGTTGTAACCACAGTAAGCACACAGTAAGTATTATGTGGTCACAATAAGTGATTACAAGTGAGTACGTCTACAGGTTTTCAGTAAACATAATTTCACTGGGAAAAAAATGCATCCGAGAGAGAAACACCTCCTTATATGAAAAAAAAAAGGATGGAAACAATGGCACATCTAATAAGAGAATACATAAATCCTGAAAAGAAATGTTGTCGATGAGAAACTGAAGTTCATGAAATAGCACGGCTCAGGAGAGGTAAAAAAAATCAGAGTGCATTAAAGATATCTTCTTTCCTGCTCTTTTCAGTTGGTGAAAGGAGCTGGATATGATGCAAAACAGTTTACTTAACAAGCCTCAAGCTTTGAATAAAACCATTTATGAAATGCTTTTATAATGCAACTACCAAGAAAAGCTTTGAATTTTCAACAGTAGCTATCTGGTAGTCAAGAACAGTCAGATGATAATGTGGGCTTAATATAGTACAGTTCTGGGAGACGGCTGAAGGAGTGAAGTGACATAAACCTGACTTGTGACTCCACAGTGTACTGCTTTACTGCAAACTGCTAGGAAGAATCTCCACCATCACAGACAGTATTTCCAACCAATTTAGAAAAGGAAACTCGGCAGAAGGAACTGCATCTCTCTGGTCTGTGAACAACTCAGATTAGATAGCAAATTATGTGAAGCATCTGAACCCAAATAAAAAGACAAATGAAAATGATATTGTTTCGGCGGTGGACATCTAGTATCTGAGCACTATCACTGTTCGCTCTGAAGCTACATGAAAACAAGGAAAGAAACAACTAACTTAGCAAGTGGCAGACAAGGCTGTTATTAGGGAAAGGCTAGGCAAACTTGATACATAAATTGAAAGGAACAGAGACATGCACAAAATCATACCATCACAATGCTTTCTCACTAAGAACACCTCAAAACATTCAAAGCCTGATTTTCCAAGAAATACTTTCATCCTTGTTCTATGTACATAGATACTCCATTTTGTCTTTGTAAGTATTTGTCCTAAAAAAAAAATAATTGCAGATTACAGTAGATTAAAACAGTCTAATCTAATCCACTCATAAAGGCAAATATGTCTACATAGAGTCTGAATACATTTTAATCTGCTTAAAAATGCATCAAGGTGAACCAATGCTACTTGCACATAGAGAATTAGCATAACAGTTGGGACTGGGATTCAGAAGTTCCAGTGCTTTAAAAACCGGGTTCTTTCCCTGGTAAGGTGCTGCTTGGTACCACATAGGCAAATTCAAATATTTTTCTCCTTAGTTCAAAGATATATTTTTTATCATTTATTTTCTTTTTAAGTAATATAGCTTTTAAGCATTCTTCTTCACTTACCTGCTATTGAAGGCAATACTTTTCTTTCAGTTTTTTGATATATTTCCTAACCTGATGCCTTTGAGACTTTAGGCTACATCTGGTTAATTTACAGTTCTTTAGGAAATTACTATGAGCCCTCAAGAGGCTGGTCTGCTTTTTTGGTAAGTCACAGTCCTTCATCAAATACTGTGTTCTACGAAAAGCTGTGCATTATTTTATTAGGCAGTAACAGCAGGAACCAAAGGAGTTTTGCAGCTGAAATCCTACTTTGGCTCTATGAAAAGAACAAATCTCAGTGTCAAAGGAAGTAGGCTGGATCTAGGTCAGAGGCTAGTTCTTTTTCCAAGAACTCATCTGAAGGTTGCTGAATTCTTAAATTCAGAAACCCTAAAACTGAAGGTGCTTACCGCTGTCTGCCAGACTTTCAAGTTAATTATATAATATAAAGAAAAAAATATTAGGCATCCTAAATGCTGCCCACAAAATGATGTCTAGGCATTTTAAAAAAAAAAAAAAAAAGAAAAAAAAAAGAAGTGTGACTCATAAAAAATTCATCTCTCTCCTATACCAGAGACAGGTTAACATAAATCATAGAAGAATGCCCTAACTTTCAGGGTACCAGCTTCATACTCCGAAGGGAAGGAAAGGGAACATGCTCCTCTTCTAACGTCCCTGAGGGAGTTGACAGAGCACCTGCCTAACTGTAGTATTCACAAAAGGAGTGAACACAGTGCCAAAGACAGCCAGCAAAGCCATCTTGAAACCATGAATGTATACCAGTCATGATGCTCTGACACCGTGCTCCCACTTCTCGCACTCAAAAAGTGATTGGACAAACTACTGGAAGAAATACACAATGATGGTGGTTAAACACACAGATACCAGTTCTGGATCCAGAAGTCCCTCAGCTGCAAATTTCTGAAAGCTTGTAGGATGTGCTAAAGGAAACATCACTCCATGCTTGCTGTGGTTTGATCTTTCCTGGTCATCTGCTCCTTGCCATCCTTGGAAAGGGAGTAAACAGACCATGGGCTAGACTTCACATAGCCACTCTGTAAGTCCTGTGGTTCCATCTGAAAGAATGGTCCTCTGCTAAATCACTAACTTGGATGCAGTCATGTATTAATTTTATTTTTACTTTATTCCTCTCTTTCCTCTGAGCAGTTTCCTACCTCTCCCCCAAAACCTCTTGTACTATTCACCTGAAAGTGAGGTGCTTTAAAGCTATTGATGCATCAGGTACCCTGGAAAGAGTATAAGGACACTGCCTGGTTGTGTAGGGATGGCGTCAGGAAGACCAAGGTGCAGCTGGAGCTGAACCTGACAAAGGAAGCAAAGAATAATAAGAAGGGCTTTTATAGGTAGGTCAATCAGAAAAGGAAGGTCAGAGAAAGTATATCCCCCATGATGATCAAGACCGACAAGATGATAACAACAGATGAGGAGGAAGTTGAGGTACTCAACAAACTTTTTGCCTCAGTCTTCACTGCCAATCTCTTTTCCCACACCTCTCGAGTGGATGGCCCTCAAGACAGGGATGGGAGAAGCAAAGTTGGAAGAGAAGATCAGGTTTGTGAGCACCTGAGGAAGCTGAACATACCTAAGTCTATGGGACCTGATAAGATACAGCCCAGAGTCCTGAGGGAACTGGCTAATGTAGCTGACTAGCCACTGTCCATGACATTTGGAAAGTCCTGGCAGTCAGGTGAACTGGTGACTGCAAAAAGGGAAACATTAGGCCCTTTTTCAGAAAGGGTAGAAAGGAGGACCCTGGGAACTACTGACCTGTCACCCTTGCCTCTGTGCCTCGGAAGATCTGTTAAGGCACATGGGGGACAGAGAGGTGATTCGAGGTAGCCAGCATGGCTTCATCAAGGGCAAGTCCTACCTGACCAACCTAGTGGCCTTCTTTGATGGGACTGATTACATCAATGGGCAGGGGAAGAGCTCCAGATATCATCTATCTGGACTTCTGTAAAGCCTTTGACATGGTCCCCCGCAACATCCTTCTCTATAGATTGGATTTGATGGGTGACTGTTCAGTGGATAACAAATTGGTTGGATGGTCTCATCCAGAAAGTAGTGGTCAATGGCTTGATGTGTAGATAGACATCAGTGACAAGGTATATTCCCCAGGGGTCCATCCTGGGACCAGTGCGGTTTAATAGCTTCATCAGTGAAACAGACAAAGGGATTGAGTGCACCCTCAGCAAGTTTGCAGATGACACCAAGCAGAGCCATGCAGTTGACACTCCTGAGGGACAGGATGCTATGCAGAGGGATCTGGACAAGCTGGAAAAGTGGGCCTGTGTGAACCTTATGAGGTTTAACAAGGTCAAGTGCAAGGTCCTGCACCTGGGTCGGGGCAATCCCCAGTATCAATACAGGCTGGGGATGATGGGATTGAGAGAAGTCCTGCAGAGGAAGACCTGGGGGTACTGGTGGATGAAAGGCTGGACTGAGCAGACAGTGTGCACTCGCAGCCCAGACAGCCAACAGTATCCTGGGCTGCATTAAAAGCAGTGTGGCCAGCAGGTGGAGGGAGGTGATTCTGCTGCTCTGCTCTGGTGAGACCTCACCTGGAGTACCATATCCAGTTCTGGAGTCCTCAGCACAGGAAGGATATGGACCTGTTGGAGCAGATCCACAGGAGGGCCACAAAAATGATCAGACGGCTGGAACACTTCTGCTGTGAGGACAGGCTGAGAGAATTGGGGTTGGTCTGCCTGGAGAAGAGAAGGCTCCAGGGACACCTTATTGCAGCCTTTCAATACTTAGAGGGGGCTTATAAGAAAAAATGGGGACAATCTTTTTATCAGGCCCTGTAATGACAGGACAATGGGTGATGGTTTTAAACTAAAAGAGGGAAGATACTAGATGTAAGGAAGAAATTTTATACAATGAGGGTGGTGAAACACTGGAACAATCTAAGTCAGTTTGGATGGGGATCTGAGCAATGTGATCTAGTTGACAATGTCCTTGTGCCCTACAGGGCAGTTGGACTAGGTAACCTTTAAAAGTCTTCCAGTCTGGTATTCTATGATTCCAATTCTGATTTCTTGTGCAGTCTTTTGTATAGACTGTTTCACTGCATTATTTTGATATGATTGGTGATCATGTGGGATATAACCTCTCTTACTATCACATGTAGTTTTCAAACAAATGATTATTTGTTTCTGATCAGAGAAAAAGCAGTTCAAAGACATTAATTCCTTGTTCTAAACTATCTACCTCCACTAAGATTTTTATTATCTAAAGAAGAAGGAAAAAACATTCTTTGATTAAGTCAAATTTAGAAAAAGCTACCACCAAATCATAAACAGTCTTTATTGTTCTATATTTTGTTTCCACAGATTAGTGAATACAGAAAAGGACTAAGTCATAAATTACCTACATTTTACATGTGTGTAACTTTTCTTCCGCCAACTTGCCTTCTCACAGCTCCATAGTAAGTTATTTATGAGACACCTGTTCAATCCACACAGTAATAGCAATGCTATTTATCTGTACAGAAATGTTGGGAAAGCATATGGGACACCTTCATAGCTGCAACATAAAAAGTAAGAAAGTCTCTCACTGCAGTTAATTAAACTGCGTGCTTTGATTACAGGAAGATCCACAAAATTATCCTGCAGAGCAACTATAACATCCACATGCTGAGTAGTTTAAAGGCATTTTGGTTCCTCAGTCTAGATACTGAGGATGAAAATGCTCTGACTGAAATGGGTAAGACTGAGGCAGGTGGCTCAGCCCAGAGCACAAACCCTGGGGAAAGGCCAGTCATGAGGGATCTAGGATTGATGTTTGAGGTCGAGAGGAACAGGAAGAACACCATGATCCTGAGTGATGGAGGATGAACAATAGTAACAATGCACTGCATTTTGTGTTGCCTACACATGGGTATCTACAATGAGCAGTGGTCCCACGTGTCCTGGGTTTTTGAGAAAATGGGCAGTAAGGGAGGAAGGCAAAATGAAATTTCACATCAGCTGACTTCAGGTATTTCACTTTGATGGCTAAGTGAACTGGTGAGTCTCCCTAGGCTCCCTACAATGTCAGCAAAAATCAGACTCCTGCAGATGGTGATTCAGAGCAGGAGGTAAATGCAGGTGTTCTTTGTCACCTCCAGGGAAGAGCTTCTCTTTCCATCAGCTGCAGCAGGATCGTATTCAACTGAAGCTGCCTCTATTTTCTTCCTGAGCTCTACTGCTCAGCATGACTCTGTCTTCATGGATGGATGTGCCTCCCCATTTCTTCTTAATTCCAATCCAGTGGAGAAAACAAAATTCCTAAGGACAGTCTCTTTTCTCAAGCTACAGGTTTATTTTATGATCCATGGTTTTGCTCTTGCAAAAGCAGAGATATTCAGCTATTCAGACCAGGACATGGATTTGCACTTGCAAAGGCTGAGAAAGAGGTTCCAGAGGTTTGACTAGGTGAATACAGTTACAGTCCAGTGTCTTTAATGTAAGCATACTTCACTGAGATGGTAGGTATCATAAACCACAGATAGGAGCAAGTAAGAGACAAAGATACCTAATGAGAACAGAGGAATGCTTAGAATGCAAACACCATAATTATTAAGTTATATGGATAAAGTTATACAGCAGAGAGCATACAATTAGGTTAAGCGTTCTTGGATTCAGGGCACATATTCGAATATCCGTATCTTGAAGTCATGGCATTTGCTTTGCTTGAAAAATGTTGAGAAGGATGTTAAAGAGGAAAATTCTTAAAGGACTCAGCTTCTAATGAAAATAGCATATATTTACCCCAAAATTGTGTTATCTAAATTGCAAATGGTTGGAAACGTTTCTCAACTAGAAGCTTCATATTTACTGGGCACTTGCTAAATGACAAATTGATCTTAAAAATCTGATAATCCACTGTGTATCTAGTATATGTTAAGTATAATCAAAGGAATAGTCTTTTTTACTATTAGTTGGTCCACTAAAAGAAAGTAATCAAAACATTCACTTAAGAGAAATTGAGAAACCAGTGCCATGTCAATGTTGGATTGTGTAACAACTCTAGCCATCCACAGTATTATGTATAGCACTAAGTATGAATAGCGAAAAAAACAATCATTCATTTTTGTTGCAACTGTATCTTCCGAGCACATAGGTACAGACAAGTTTCAGGTGACTTACAAACAGAAACAGTTTCATAATTCCTAATTTCATTGAAATTAGGTTTAAAATGGACTTGTATTGAATCTAATTTCAGATCACATGGCTATTTCTCCCTTCTGAAGTTTATATGAAAAATCCACAATTCTTGATAAAAAAAGAAAATACTTTAAATTATTTTCCAGATCCAGCCTTTAGAATCAAACCTGTGAAAAGGAACAAAATCACTCCATGGGGGTGTGGGAAGTTCATCAGAGGACATATATCAAAGCAGCCGTCATTCTTCAAAACAGCAAAATGCCATCTTTTTCTACTATATTTTAAAATAAAATTGGGAGTCATTATTGATTAGAAACACAGATTACATTGTATTTGGGTAAGGTTTTCACTAATACCATACATATTTAGTTGTTAATTCAGCTTACATGTTCAGTGTTACCACTGTATGTGAATAATTTAAATGGTATTTTTTCTGCCTTTAACATTATTATTTATGAATAAATACCTTTTATGTAGTCTGTGTGTACAGATGTCAGTGCATCTGCATGAGCAGGAAGCGAGGACTTTTTTATACCAACTCTGAAAGATTTTAAAAGCAAAAGAGTAAAACCAAGAAGTTTTGTTAAACCCTAGAAATTCTTCATCTTTTATTTACTAGTACAAATTCCAACTTTATGTTTGCTCAAATCATGTTGAGATGGGCACTGGCTCATACTGTTTTTTTAAATAGATACTCAGCAATTCTTTAATGCTCAGATTGCTCCCACAGGAGGAAAAAAACCCACTGCAAATTATTAAAAGTTGTACATATAGACCAGAGAAAGTCTCACCACAGAGATTTGTTAATCCCTTATGTTATCAATAGTATCTTCTAATCAGTAAATGAAACCAACACAAAAATCCAGTTACCAGAAAGAAAATAAAATATATTTAAGAGGCATTTAATGTTCAAAGTGATTGGTACAAGAAAGTGCTCACTGCTTCTCTTACAAGTAATATGTAGCCATCTTTACAGACTATCTAGAAGCTATTCTTCAAAATTTACTTATGAATAATGATGTTAAATAAATGCTGCATGTCTCAGATAATGTAAAATTTGTGTATTATTACTGTATTTCTCCTATAGAAAATGCTTCCAATTATTTCTATTAAATTACATTATCTTCTGAAAATTTTGTACCTCTTTGAATTAATTCAGGTTGAGTCTGCTCAAGTGAGTGTACAAGCAGAAAGCAGGAAGAGCAGGAAAGGTGAAGGAAGGGAGCAATGTTAAAGAAAATTATCCTACTCTTTTAAAACAGTCAAAATAAGTGCAGCCTAAATCTGAATGTGTTGTGGTCACCCCTGGCTTGTATAAAAAGAATGAGGAAAAACAGTTGAGACATTAAGGAAAATCAGTAGATTAAAACAAATGAAAGAAGACAATAATGCTTTCCTGATTTTCTCATGTTTTTGTAACAAGAACTGGATGCAAATCGAGACTTCCAGTTCTACAGGGAATACTCCTTGTTTAGATTTAGCTTCATTCTGAATTAGAGTGAAAATATCAGATATTATGATTTCCACAGAAGAAGAAGTTTAGAAATAACCAGATTTAAAAACGTTGTTATGATACCCTCTTTTCTTCCTCTGGGATTTGGGGAATTACAGATCCTAGGTCTGGTGGACACAGGTCAATGGAAACAAAAATATCTCAAGTGTCTAATGTATGAAAGTGCCTCAGTTCAAATTTGAGATGGCAAAACTCCTCAGTTAAAAGCAGTAAAATCAGTGTTCTTGAGAAAACCTGATCGTGATACGGATAATCATGACTACTTGGCAATAACATGTAGCTTGTGCAAAGACAACTAACTTTATACAGTCTTAAAAGAGTACAGATCAAGAATTACACTGAGCCTATTAATATAGGTTTGCAGTGAAAAAGAGAAAGATCTGCTGAATAACAGCTGCATATGAATGGTGTTCATCTGGATGTATCTACATTTGGATTAATTCTGGGAAACCTACTCTAGCATAAACATTTCAAGGGTTCAGTTTTTGGGTATTCCAATGACAGGAGAAAAGGCCACCCTTGGAGACCTGCTTCAGAAAAATTGTTCCACATTGATATCCCAGTTCAACCTGGAATACCACCACATTCAGGTAAACACTTACTGTTAAATTTATAGAGACAGAGCAAAGCAGACTGATCCAGCTACCCCAGAACACTCTCTTCTACAACAGAGAAGCTGCGTTTGGCCATGAGGTGCTTCTAATTCCTTCTGAATACTCACTTTAAGGCAAATGAGGTATACAAGGTTCTAAAATTTGACAGGTCCAAATTCTGTTTCTGCTTTAGTTTATTTTTTTTTATTAAAGAATTGGCTTAAGGCATGCTTTATGATGTCTATTATGTTTTCCCTAGAATGTTCTATCAAACACAACATTAAACTTAACCACATATGTGCAGTGTCTTGTATTCTTTCAAGTTTAAGGCTTAAATAAAATATTTTGTAATTTACAGTTACCAGAAATCCCTTCACAATATACTGCAGTATAAACATTTATGAGTTGGGTTGATTCTTGAGGGGGAAACATGCAAATTAAGTTTTGATGATAAATGGGCAAGTCCCTCCTGGCATCCCCATCTTGCTAATTTCCTACAAGCTTTCATGATAACAAAGAAGAAGTATGGAAGTAAGTTAGTAGTTAGTAGCTGTTAGGTACCTCAATTTGCTTTTGCATGCATCCTCATAACTAATTGTTTCATTATTCTTATCCTATATAAGGAAAACCAGTTTTCTATAGGAAAGAATCAGGAACATGCAAGGCAGCCAAATAATTCATTACAGAAGTCACTCTCTTAAGCACTTATTACCACATCAGTAATACAGTGCTACAATCAACACTTACAAGCACAGGTGTCCTAATTTAGATCCTTTCTCTGTAGAACTGAACACCAATATCTACTGAAATAACTATCGCCATCAGCATTAAAAAATTATATCAATACTACAACATTGAGTTTAAAGTATTTAGTTAGAGTAAAATGAGGTAGCAGGGCTTATGACAATAGCTGAGTTCATAATGCTAAACAATTTCCAAAGGTGGTGAAGTTGTGGGATTACAACTGGGAATACGTTCATGGAAGGACTGTTTTCACTTTTGTCAGTTGTAATCCAAATGTTCATGGATAATATGAATACTTTCACTAACCTAAAACTTTCAGGAAGTTTTAAACCTCCTTGTAAATGATTTTGCACCTTAATTTTCCAACTTCAAAACTGCTACGTCTCAGTTAGCTCATGGTATTAACATGATGAGCTCAAAATGAAATCCTGAGAACACAAAAATGGCAGTAAATGATGAAGACGAGTGAGTTTGTCATTGGTTTAGGTTAGAGAACCAATGAGGCCTGACTTTCACAGAATCTAAAACAGTTTCTGCTGCATTTCAGATTTTTAGAAAAAAAAAAGAAAAACACTGCTCTGCACCAGTGTTTCATGGCTTGAAAGAGATAAATAATACAATCTCAACAACAAACAATAAAAAAACCAGTAAGAAAACAGTAGGGACCAAATGAATACAACTTGTAGGAGAAGAAACATCAGCCATGATAGAAATAAATTTAACGCACACTGTATAGATGCTGGGTTTGATCACAGGAACTTCCTTATTATTTGGAATCGGTAGAAATCAATACATGGAAAAATTAAAAAAAAAAAAAGAAATATTTTCAAAAAATATGAGGAACAGAAAAATCTAATAACCTATTTTATGTAAGTACATCAGAAATCTACTGTCAAAAATGCACAGTCCAAATGTACAGGAGATATCAGCAAAATTATATAGAGTATTACACCAAAGAGAAGAAGATAGGAAGGATAAGTTATTATTACTTCCCTTTCTAGCCCTGCAAAAGCAGATGACCTGCTAACCTGTCAGAGAACAGAAAAAAGCATAAGCCAAAACCTATGTGGTCTTCCTAAAGCCTCAGCAATTGCTGTAAAAATGAGAACTTGACTTGTTTTCTTCTTCACTGATCACGACACGCTGAGTTAAATCAACAGTGTCCTCAGCTACTCCGTTTCTCTGACCCTCACTAGCCTGGCATAAAACTTTGGTATTTCAGTTAACACATGTCCTCAGTCTGCATTAAACATACCTTGCCATTTAGCACTGCACGTCTACAAAATTCTCCTCTGCAGTTTTTAACAGTGTCAAATCACACGAACTAATATATTCTCCTGAGCTAATATATTTTTAGGCATAACACTTGATCCCAACCGGCTGAAACAGGTCATCACTTCATCATTTTGATGCAGGGAGAAAAGGACTGCCCTCAGTGACTAAGGTCAGTGCTGTGTGCAAGAGAGAGCAATAACTGTATTCTCAACAGCTGCACAAACTAGAAGGGCAATTATTCTTCACCGTAGATTCTTAAAATGTGGGTACCTTAGTCCCAAGAATGTCAGTTACATATTGTTGTTACTGGTATTACCGTATTTCCAAACTGTGTTCTAAACAGAGCACTTATCTAAGTTGGGCAATTTCCCTTATTTTGATCATAGTCCATCCCTGATATTGCAATCTTTTATCTTTTCCAAGAAGCATTTTTATAACTAAGTAGACATAAATCAATATAAATGAGTATAAAAGATGTTAGAGTAGTAGTATTCCTCATGCGACGTTCAGTGTCTCTAGAAATCAGGTGATTCCCATATGATCCATATTTTCTAAGCACCCAATTTAAGATTGTAGGATTTGATTTACATAAGCATTTATTGCTCAGCACTGAAAATAAAGTCAGAGGAATCTAATGCTCTAAACGTGGCTCTACAATATCTTGCCATATAGCAAATAGGTACTGAAAAATATCTGTGAAGCTCTAAATGGTGATTAGCACGTCATGATCAGATGCAGAAAAGTCTTATGAGAAAATTAGCTGCCCTAATGGCCAAAAGAGGGAAAAAGGTGCTAAGCTGATGCATTATCAAAAAGGAGAAACCCCAATGCTAAAAAACACATCAAATTACTATAATGCATTCCTTAAGCAACGCTGAGTAAAGCAGAGATCTTATTAAAAAACACATCTGATTGTGTAATTTAAATTGGCATTAATTACTAAGAAATGTTCAGAATTAAAGCTCTGTGAGTTATTACCAAATAGTTTTTGTGCAGATTGTATTTATGTTAGCATAGTTCTTAGAGCGTTATAAATCCTTGCCATCCTCTGCATTTCTGAATTTCCCTATCAAGTATTCATTTAAGTCATTCATTTTATGAGAGGGACTGTTAGACTTTTAGATATTCCCAAATGCTTTTCCTAGCAATGCTGATACTGTTAGAGATGATCTGAAGTCTAACGTGATATACTTTGCCCCTGATAAAATGATATGAAACAAAGGGGATTTAATATCATGCAAAATTCCACTTCACCAAATCCAAAACCTAAAAACCCCCAAGAGCTGCAAAGAATACAACTGCAAGAACAGTAAGGAAAAGTCAAAACAAAGAACCCAGAACACCTGAAATGTTCTTGCTGAGCAAACATCGTCTGACTGTCAGGAGACAGGCCAGAAAACCAAGACCGTTCCAAAAGCTTTACAATTCCTTTTGATTTTTAAAAAACTCACTCTTCGAGTTAAATTCTGTACTTCTCTGATAGATTTTTATCTCACTAAGGGAATATTATAAACGAAAAATTCAGAAATGCCAAGTAAATACCTTGCTTAAAGGAGCATGTGTTTTCCTAACCATGCAACCAATTATTGCATATAAAACCAGGGAAATACAGGTTGAGGATCTTCAGATACTCTTGCTTCAAGGCCTAACATGCTTAGAGTCCTTTCCATAGGTGTTATGAAAAGCCAGAGCAAACTTCCAATACAACAAAACCTAATCATCTGCTGCAAGTGTTGCTTTATTGAAGTCAGTCATGCTTAGACGGACAGATGCCATCAGTGGCAAAAACGTCGTGTCTCATCTCTATTTGCCTAGAAACTCTGTCCCATTAAGATCTGGCTATAACTGTTCATCAGCTGGGACTTACACACCGTGGTTTTGTAATTCACTGCAGCTGAAACTGAATGCAAGACACAGACTGACTATAGGAGAGGATCACTGTGCTTTTCTGTTCCTGTGCCTCCCTTGGTTGCCCTGCAAGTTTTACACCTAATTTTCTAAAGAACTATTAGCTCAGATTCTGAGGTAGGATGAAGATGTTTGGTTTATGAGTCATTATGGAAGTACAGGAGTCTGAAATAATGCAGATCAGAAAGATGAGGACAAATCACACAAGGAGGTGCAGATGATAGGCTTTCTGAGCCAAGGAGATATTAGGCAGCATCACTGGGAAAGTCTGTGAAACTTCTTCAGAAAAGACCTTTTTTAGGAATGAAACTCACAACCCTAACATTAAAAAAAAACTAAGAATGCCATCAGAGAGCCGTACACCCTCTCAGAAGTAATTGACTGTTATTTTGTCTGTAACGGATTGGTTGGAACATGACTCAAAGTGAGATGAAAAAACAACAGCTGCTGCTTACTTTTATCTTGTGATTTACTGTTTTTCTTATTTTTAAAGAGAAGTGCATTGATGTTCTGGAAGAGCACAAGACCCTGCCTGTCCATGTTAACTCAGCGTTAATAAAGTCAGTGCAATCAAATGGCAGCAAAACTACAGAAGTGGGCAAGTGGGATAACATTTAGAAAACTTAAAGGAAGATTCCAGCTCTGGCTTATATGTCATAGCAACATGAAGGCCAATGTTAGGATCTGGCCAAGAAGGCCAATCATAGAGGACAGACAGAATATGGGTTCATTATTATTGTTATTATTATTGAAGACAACATCCCAATGTGATCTGAACATTTTTGCTGAACGACTTAGGCTGTAGGTTGGTGCAGTAATTAAACAGTGGTGATGTTACTCCCTTTTACAGAGAAGGCTTTCCATTTAATTTCATAGTCTTCTTCATGATGCACTATGACATTTTTATCATCCTTTCAGAGACGGTAATCCAATCGATTTGATTCGCTTTAATTGCCTTCAGTCGCATTGTTCAGAGAGGCAGTAAGCAAAATGCAGCTTGGTTTCATTATTGTATTTTCTTGTGACATACCTATGATACTTTTCTTAACAGTAAATAAAGTAAAGCCAAGAGCATGCTTGCGGAATTTGAATACTTTCATGTATCAGCTGGTGCAGAAGAAACAGCTTTCAGAAGAAGGCTTTTAGAAGTTTTTGCACTCTGCAGCCTTAAGCAACTATATGCGCAGGCCAGAAGGGAGCTATGGGCTGGAAGAGAACACTGAGCTGTGTCAGCTGAGGAGATGGCATGTCATCCTCATGGCATCCTTAATCACTTTAGCATCAGATTATCTGCAAATGCTCTGGCTTGCCACTGACTTGCACGTTGGGAAACTAACTTTTTCTGGCTGAACACACATTGGCTTGAGTAACTCTTCAAGCCAGTGATCACCATCAGTAAGTGTTAAAATTTTATTTCAAAGCAAAACTGGTGTATTAGCCCTAGGTCAGACCCTGTAACAATGTCACTTTGAGGAACGCACATCGAAGCCACAGTCTGAAATCCAGGAAATGCTCACACAAACTCTCCTCTATGCTAAAAAAGATTGAAAGTCAAAGATGGGCATTTTTGCCTTTCTTAAACCAGTTGTATTTCAGAATTGTTTGACTCAGAAATTTGAACAAAACTCCAAATGTATGCAGGTGCAAGGAGTTATATTTATCTGCTAATTTACTAAAATCTCTGACTAAAACCTAAGTGAAAGGGAATACTTTGTCAGAAAGGTGCATTAGCTATGGAAAGACCTCCTCTTCCTCACAATATTGGGCTTTTGTCATGGCCATCACTACCAGTTCACAAAGAACTGAAGGGCAGAAAAAATTAACAAGATTCTTATCTGGCTTTTTGTCTCGACATCTTTTGAGTACAAACCCCAGTATTAGGTGCAGTCATTTCAACAACAAAAGCTTTAAATTTCCCAGTGGATTAAACTGTTGTATGCTGCTGTACATCAGGAGAGAAGGTATGCCTTTTCTTGAAGCTCTTGTAGTATCAGGAACATGAAGCCCTTCCAAATTTCAAAGTCAGCAGTCAGTTAGACTCAATACACCAGCAAAGCATATAACCATCATTATCGACATCCTATTCCCGCTATCATTTCAGAGGACTGGTGTTCCATGATGGCTTCTCTGTCTGTATTCAGTGCTAAAGGATGCACATTGCAATCAGGCAACATCTCATAACTTCATGATAGGGTAAGAACAAAGGTCTAGCTATTTGCCCCAACAGTGGCCTTAGATATGTTCCTGATTCCAGGCTGGCAGTCCACAATTCTTTCCCTCGCCATAAGATTAGTAGACTGCCTATGCCTATGTGGTAAACATAGTCTCTCTCAATTTCCAGATGTCCTTAGAACATTCATTCAACAGAAACAGATCCAGTTGGCAGGAAAAAAAAAAAAAAAAAAAAAAAAAGAGCACTGTTTCAGTAGAAAAACTTGAGTTTGGGGAGGCAGAAAGAAGGGACTCCCTGAGCATGTGCACGGTGTACACAGCCTTCTTAGATTAAATGTATCTCTCCTTACGGAACAGAGAGAATTTAATAGTTCAGTATTCTTTAAAAGTTAAATACTTCAATTAAGTGTAATCCAAGGCTTCCTTTTACTCACTAGCATGGTTTTCATCCAGATCTTTAACAAGACAAGCTGGTAGAAAATGTACCCTTTGTAAATGTGAATGGAAGATGTTACAAAGCAGAAGCCAGAAAGCAGCAGAATGCAAAGACGTGCCAGTCAGCATCCTGGTGACCTACTTTTATTGTAGCAGTCCCATTGTTGAAGATACGTCAGTATTTTTTTTAGGAAAGCTGCTCAGTGAGGTGTCAGCAAACATGTTGCTTATTATTAAAAATGTTGCTTGATGACTGCAAATAATTGTCTGTATGACTGACAATCCTAGTCAACGAGCTCCCACAGTAACGTGCAGTATCACACTCCTAAGGGAACAAATACTGTTACATTTCTACAACAGAAATACGTGGGACTGAGCAAGATGCCCACCTACATTAAAGGTGCTCTTTTATGGATTCTAAAATTGTAAAAACTGGAGAGACATATGTCTTCAGATGGCCAATGAGAGAGTTGCTTGGGACTTTCTGGTATAGGCATGTTTCAACAACTTTTTCAGTGTATTTCTTATAAAAATGTTCTATGTATTACTTCATTATCTGACTTGATAAAAACTACTGAATTTTTCAGAGCCCTTGAACATTAAGGCATATGTCAAGCAAGCAGAACATCATTACCCTTACTTATAAATAAGGCACAGCCACATTCCATCCTTGAACAGTTTGTTCATACATATGGAAGTATCATAGAAACAAATCTTAGAAAAAAACTTGTGCTGACTGTTAAGTTGCAAACCACTTGGTAAAGGGATTCTGAGCTGACCCAGAAGGTATTTACTGAGGACATTAGATGAAATAAACATCAGTAATATAGCTTTAGGAGCATTTTAAAACTAGAGCCTAAATTGAAAGCACTGATGTTTCCAAATTTCCTTTGGTACCTTTTTTGAGGGAATGAGAGTTAAAATAATTAAAATGACCTTAAAACTGAAAGTATTGTCTGGCTCATTTACTGATAATGGTTCAATATATTTTATTTGTGATTAACACTACAAACCAAACTTTACTTCATAAGCAAGCCAGGCAGCAAAACCCAAAAGTAACCTTGAATAAATTGCAGGGCAGTATATTACTAGGCATATATTTTTACACTAAAGGCTAAAGCTAACTGTTTAGAAAAATAATGTTTAGAAAGCACAATGAAAAATGAACAATACTTACAACCATACCGTTTAGGGACACCCAGCAATCTGGTGGGAAATCCTGGAGTAATGGTACTAAGAACTGCAGACAACCATCCCAGTGGCACAGCAGCAGCATCATTCCAATCAGATTAAAGATTCTCACCACAGCACTGGCCAGATCGTATGTCATGTGGAAAATCTGTGGGCAAAAGTTACAGGTGATATATGTGATACAAAACAGAAATGCAAATAATTTAATTTTCTTTTGGCAGGTTAAAGGCAAAGAACTTCTAAAAAAGATTATATTTCTCAGCAAGGACCATTAATTTGGGTACATCAATTGGGGCAGAGAGCTGTGCTGACACACCTGACTCTTGGCTGCATGCCAGTGTTATATAAGCTGCTGAAAAAGGCATATTTTGGATAGGAAGTCACCAACTACAGTGTTTTCTTAAAGCCTAGATCTCCTTTCAACTGAAGTGAGTCTCACAAATTAAAAAGCTTGGTAGAAGTAAGGAGATCATTACTTGTCTGTGAACTTGGTGCCTAAATAGTCACAAAGTTGTTGGAGATAAAAATTCAATGACCCATTCAGACAAGATTAATCTTCCCATTTCTTATCTTCTTAAAAGCACCAAAATCTCAGTGAAGAAACAATATAAGTAATTTTATATATTTTTGGACTTCTATTTCTCTATTATTAATCCAATTTGCACATATCGGGTCACCAAACAAAATGAGAAAAAAAGTAGTTCGTTGCTCTTAATCAATAGCATTTTTCCTAAAATACTGAGAATTCTGTGACTACTACATCTCTAGTAGATAAGTTTGTACCAAACAAATATGATTGTTTGGATTTCAATATATTCCTCCATTCTTAGACAGAAAATGTTTGCCTCTGGAAAGTGTCTTACAGTAAATCACACATATACTCTTAAAAAACAGCACAGACACTTTCAGGTTTGTCACGGGCAAGTTAGTTATACAGAATTAGCAAGAACAACAGCAGTCAGCTGCTAATGGTATGGAGAAGATCACTGTATTTAGCACTTTTCTGCTTTATCAGATTCAAAGCACTTCTAAACTACAGATATTCTTTATTCATTACACAATACAATCAACTCGAGGTAAATATGTTACATTTTAATATGCATAATTATCACTGTGAAGGAGTCCCACTTAGAAGATAAGGAACATCCAGTTTCTTCCAACTTTAAGTAGAAAATACTATTTAAATGTACAGATAGACATAGAAATCAGAGGCTTTAGTGCTGAAAACATCAGACTGCTAGAGATATACAGGCATATTGACACATGACTTTTTGCATTTGTAAATAAAAGAATTCACACATGAAAGAGGGAATGTCTGTATCCTAATTTTTACATATCTGAACGAAAAGCACAGATTAAGTACCCACACTGTAAATAAGTGCATGTGCAAGTATGAAGAGCGTGTTATGGTGTCTTTCAACATAATTTTCTGTTAGTGGGGGTTTGAAAATGGTGGTCTATGTTTTCAGTCCCAAAACACAAAATCTGCAGAGTAGAAACACCTCAGACATTAACCTTACGTGCAAAACATTTTTTCAATGTAGGCCATTTTAAGAGAATATATTCTAAATCCCAGTTTGATTGGAAACAGATTCTTGTAACACTATTTAAAGTGTCATGCCTTATCCAAATACCAACTATCTCCTGCCAATATTGAGGAGATGACATTAGTATTTAGGAGATGCTGTAAATTGAAATAAACAGTAAAGTGTCACCATTACACAACTGTCTTGTTTAGAAGGCATCTACGTTACAGCTATTTCAATACCTACGGTTTCAATAGCATGACATGAACTGAGAGACTAGACGTGTGAACTGAAATAATTTTATTTCAAAGATCTGGGAAAAATAGCAAGGATTATTATTGTTTTGGAATTCTAACACTCATACAGGTTACACTTTGCCCACATGGTGATTTTACCACAGCCTCAAAATGCAGATTAATTCCTGATCACACGAAAAGTTCCAGAAGTTTTGTCAGATAAATCAGTCTGAAACATTGGACAGAAACAGTAAAGGCTATACACAGAGATTATAACTTCCCCAGGAATTTTCTATTGTTTCAGAAAAGCAAGTTATCACATCTCTACACTATGGCAGGACAAAAATCAAAGTTCTCACACACACACTCTTTATACTACCTCAAGCTTCCCATTAAGCTTTACTGTAAGGGACCAGATTTTCAGACTATTTCACTGTGTTGGATACTGAGTGTTTTTTTTTAAATGGCTCACAAATATGACAATGAGAGCCAAACGTAGCACAAATATCTTAAGTCCTATACTTAGAAAGAGAACTTTTCTGAAAACATGCACCTAGGTATACGTGATAAAGAAAAGAAGATCTGGTTCTCCAAAACTCTCCAGAGTCCAAAAACCAGCACTTGCAAATACCCAAGGCTTCTGAATTACTAAATTGCTTCTGCACCTATGGGCATAGGCACCTTGACAGATTGTGCATGTATCCTGGGATCTTAGCTGCATAAAAATGATAATTCTATGGCTCTTTCACTTAGATGGAGCCCATTTGGGGGCATCATTTCAAATTACAGAGGTGTTCTGCAAAGCTCATAATTTGGTATAGAATTTCCAAGAGTGTAGAGCATCTTGTGCTGGTACATTTTCATTTAAAATTTTAAAATTATATAATTCGGTACCTTGTACAGGGTAAAAAAAAAAAAAAAAAAAAAGGCAAGTGGATAGATTTGACAAGGTATTTATTTCAGCATTTCCAAAATCTTGCCTAGCTCTTACAGATGTATCGTTCCCTGTCTACCCTATGAGACTCACTAAGGGCTTCTCAAATGAAGCTTTAGAATCAGGACACAGAAAGAGATACTGCAAAAGGATATTAAAATTCAAACCAAACAGCTGGAGCAATGAGTTCAAACTAAAGCGCCTTGCTCAACCAAAGAAGTCTGCTGTTGGGTTTGGGCTCTGCAAGGAGTATTCTATCTTGCCACAGTGGTACAACTGTGTAACTACTGTTTTCCTTCAGCCTTCACCTCTTCATTAGTAGTGTGCCTCCACAGAAGTGGTCACATACTGCAAGAACCATATTTCATGTTGAGTATTTCATGTAAAACCAAGTCCAGCAAAAGAAATGGCTGCAACAGTCCGTGTATGACACTGCAACCTTTCATCATTTCTGAAACATTTCACTCCAGAAATAGCTCCTGTGCAGCTTAGCATTCATGGCCAGGGTTATTAAAAATGCATTAATATTATCTGGATATTATTTGGAATGCTTAACATGGTGACATTGTATCAGCATTTCAACCATAGTATGCTTTTATCGCTCATCTTTTCCTTATATATTCTAATATCTGCAGCCTATTCCAATAACTGTGATAACTGTATTAAAGAAAATAAATTTGTAAGAACAATCTTAAGGACGTGTTGAAAAAACCTTTGAAACACCTTTGCATATTTTCTCTCCAGCAAATAAAAGCTGAGGTTTTTTTTCTCCTAAAATGAACTTACTATGGAAATGTGTGCTCGGCTGGAAAAAAACATTTAAATACCTAAAGCATACATTGTAAGTAAGCAATAATATTTGTTCATGGTACTGTATTGACATATTTATATTGGGAGGGTGGGGGGTGGATGGCGGAAATGTGTGGGTTTTTTAAACTAATAGTTAAACTATCCTGTGGACTGCAGTCATACATTTCGTGTTTAATATTTTATGTTTTTTTCCATTCAGGAAGAGATTGTGACCCAGTAAAACAAGACAGGAAGAGAAGTCACACTTTTATAGCATTATCTTTTGTAACCATGAAGTATAGCTCCTGTATTAATGAACTACACATTAATAAAACTCCTAGGAGACGTGTGAAGTGTAGTTTGTTACAAGAGGAACCAGAGAACAGAAAGCTAATGCCATTCATTTCAGTAGATGGTGGCTTGCCTGTTGAATGGTCCTCCAGTGGGATAGGGAGAAGCACAGGAAGACCACAAATCGATTTACCATGATTTCGCAGTACAGATGTGTGGTCAAATCTCTCTGTTTGAATGGATGTCTTATCAAGAAAATATTCACAACAAAAATAATGCAAACACTTGCACACAACCAAAGTTAGGCTACTAAACCTACTCAGGTAGTTAAACATAAATAGCCTGGTTATTATTAAGCACTTACAATTCACAAACGCCATGCAAAGAAGGATTAGCATCTGTAAAGGCATTTGAAAATCCGGCCACTTTATTTAGACTCCTTATTTCATACCTAAATATTCATCTTAACCAGCAAGACATGCAAATTTTCCAGAAAACATTTTAAAAAATATTACTAGTTACATGAGATCACTTTAACAGAAAAAAAAAAAAAAATCCCTTGAGAACTAACTCTTTCCACATTTTTATTTTACATAATAGAAATGAGTTAATAGATATCTTTCCTTTTTGCTTACTAGTTTTGTTTTTGCTACTAGTTTTGTTTCAATTACACATGATACTTTTTATCATTACCATGTTTGGTTGGGAGGGGGGTTTCGATATAATATCGTAATTTTTCATAGTTTTAATATTCTTCAAAATCATGTTTAACAATAAGAAATTGCTGAAGAAGTCAGAGCCTACATGTTTTATCTCAGTTTTAACTCATACTTTATTAATGACTCTTTGTAATCCCACATGTGAAGCAGGAAGCAGACTACTCTTCCCCATCTTTATAATGGAGCATATACTATAAATTAGTCCTGCTAACCCTGATTTCTGAGCCTGAGACAAAAAAATTGTCCCAGTATTACCAACTCACATGCTTAATATTATTTGAGGGCTGTCATATTAATTTAATAGTGCACATATAATTCAACTAAATGAATACAAAGTCTGTTGAACTGCTGTCATGGAATGCATCAGTTTCCACTTTTACCTTCTGATAATTGGCATATAATATTTGTTCAGTTGTGACTTTTAATAAATAAAAATGTGTTTATATAAATTATTGGAATTCGATTGTGATTTAAAAGAAAAAAAAAGAAAAAAAGAAGAAAAAGTAAGTCTTAGGACTTCCTAGAAAATTTATTCAAATCTCACATCACTGAGTTCATCCAGACACCTCTTCTCTTCCACACCTCAGAAGTCCTAAAGGTGATCAGGATCACAAAGCTTGCAGTGGTTTAATCTTCAGATTAGGATTTGCATCATATCTTGGGCAATATGAAACGACAGTCGTATTAAGTGAGACGTGTGGAGTCCGGAATATTAAATAACCACAGTGGGGAAACAGAAGGAGCTGCACACATGCATTGAGGCTCTGGAAAGCATGCTGCAATCTGTACCAAGGCCCACACCGTAACTTCAGGCTATACTGCAGGGCAAAATAACATTATAAAAATGACACGTACTTTTTGGTTCAATCTCTGGGTCATTCCAGAATTGTTAGGTTTATACCTCAGAGCACCAACTAGATGGAGATTATAAATCATAGATCCAAATTTTCCTACCTGAGGTAAATATTCAGTTTAAAGGTAGTGGTTCTAACAAAGCTCTCCAGGAAATAAAATAACATAAAAGGGATAGAAGAGCACAATGCCTCTTTTTGAGCATCCATCTCTCAATCTACTTTAAACAACGAAAGGCAATCAGGTCTTTTTGTGTAGCCATTTCATATTCTACAAATTGATTTCAAAAGACATTCTTTGTAAATATCACTTGCGATACTACGGGTCTAATCCAATTCCTATCAAAGTCAATTTCTTTGGAACGTGCACGTTACTACATCTTACAGTGGACACTTCTGCACAAGTGCATTGATTGAAATGCCTGGCTGTTCTCTCAGGGTAACATTTTACACTCAATTTATTCCTGATGTTATATGGTTAATTTTATAATAAATAATTAATTATTGATAATTCAGCAGTGGGGAAAGGTACGTAGCAGTATTTAATTTAGTTGTGTTTGTGACCTTAAGATGATGACAAACACAGAGATCTGCTTCTGCTTTAGTCAGCCCGGAAGGGAAAACACCAGTGATTTAATAAACAGAACAAACTATTTTTAATCAAACATATCCAGAAAATATTTCTGAGAATGGCCTATTTTCTGTGACCTTTAAAAACTGTTATTTTCTAGATGGAGTCAATCTGACATTAGGTTTTATAATAGAAGTCCCATTTGTTCCAATTCAATGCATGTACAAATGTAAGCTAGTTTTTGTGGATCAAAAAGAACAGCACAACAACATATAAATGTGACAGTGCACTATACATCCTGGTTAAATGTGAAAGCATTAATAAAACTGCTTTGTTGAAAGAAGACTTAGGCAAGCCTTGGAAAGGTCACATATAACCAGAAAGCAAAATTTATTTACTAGATATAAATTCTGCAGTACCTATTTTCTACTGTAAATTGGCCAATCCCCTACTGATATATTACCTCTCACACAGAGGGCTTGACTTCACTGCCAAAATGTGTGTTTTTATTATCCTGTTGTGATTAATGTGTGTGACCTGTCTTGACATCTAAATAGAGAGGTGCAATGGTCACTTTAGTTCTGCAATGAAGAAAACAAGGCAAGAATGACAAATCTCAGGATCCTGAAATAAAAAATACAGTGCCAATTTTCACTGTGTTTTTACAGAGATGGAGGTCTCATTGGTCACTTATACTGATGACAGAAAGTACCTTATTAGACTAAGCTTTTATCTTCATTAACAGGAACAAAGTAAAAAAAAAACCCAAAAAACAGTTGACAGATGTCAGATGGCAAAATGCAATACTAACAGCCTGCCTCTGCGACAAAATTTAGCTGAAGCTCTTCTCCTTAAGTCACAGCACCAAACTGAGAATGACCATAAGCCAAAAAACACTTGAACTGTACATGAGCACAGAGATTGAGTGTTTTGTCAGCTTGAAGTATAGCTCTTTTTCCATTTCAGCGTTACTTTGAGCATGAGCATCGTCTGCCCTTCAGCTCAAGCTTCTTGATGGGCCAAGTGACAGCATCACAGAACTCAAGCTGGAGACCTCTGTGAGTGCAGCTGAGCTAGAAGGACCATTTTATTTATTATCTTTTCTAACTATTTATATCCTACAAAGAAGGCAGCTTGAAGATACAGCCAGTCTCTAAACAGCCTGAAATACTATTTATGATTTATCTTACTAGCTGAGCGAGTGGAACTGTTTCTCATATTAAGGTGCAGATGCTTTCTGGAAGCAATAAGAGAAAAGAAATAAGTTATTCACCATCACTCATCTGCCCACAGAAAGGCCAAGGCAGGGACTCCCAAGGCAATGAAAAGGGCAGCAGAGTGAGCAATGCGAATCTTAAAAAATATCACTGCTGACAATCTTTCAAATGTAAGGGTATCAAGTCAGATAGCTGACTGCATTTTTAGAAATTATCAGCTTCTGAAGCCTATGTTCCCTGGTTTAAACATACTCACACAAGTAACTTTCATCCTTAATGCCAGACATACATTTATAAAGACATATATTTATAAAGAAATCTACCATAAAATGTGTCAAAAATATTGAGACAATTTTGGGAAAACCTTAGGAAGAATCGAAGTCTTCACAAAACTGTCATGTCTGATAAAATTGTTTAAGAACTTTATTGATCACTCAAGTCTCAAAAACCCTGAACCTTTCTCACTTCCATTTTCAAAGCCCAGCTTTGGAGATAATCACACTCCACCCCTGGCATCCTAGGTCTTTTTCCTCTGGGCTATGTATTTAAAAGAGAAGAACAAGGCAGTGATCTGGCTGCACCTGCTATTGAAACCTGCAGGACATGACCCAGACTCTCAGACTCCCAGACTCCCAGATCCGACAGTGAAATTCAATAAGAAATGAATAAACACAAAGTGGATACACTGCAGGAAGTATAATTACATAGAATATATATGTATAAATACATAGAATGTAATGGCGTATCCCAGAACAACACATTTTCACAATCAACACTGTACAAACAGGACACATATCACCAACCTCTTTCAACCTCAGTATTTTCCTAAACTTCATTTTTTTTTTTTTTAAGGTAGTCCTGTTTTAACTTCCAAACTCTGTGAATATGAAATCAAATCAGATACTTTTTGACAGTAGGAGAAGCACCAGAAGATTGGATGTACTCAGAAATTTGGAATTCTGCATGTTTACAGAAATTTTATCTGAATCTACAGTTTCTGTAAAAAAATTCTCTTGTTGTTTTTTCTTTTCAGTAGATCTGTATGTCATGACAGGCGGCAAATACTTCAAGGAGCTTCTCTTGTCTCAGCCAGAACCAGGCTTCGGAAGCAAATGAAAGCATATGAATAAAAGGAAAATAAAGTTTTCTCTTACATCAAGCTAAAACCCCAGAAGAATCAGTTTGAGATTTAATGGAATGGTTCATAAACATTATTAAATCACGAGTTATTTTTACATGATGCCTACCCTCAAAGTCACACTGCCACATTTCTCAGCTTCAAACTAATTGTCCTAATTATAATACAGCAACATAATGATATAACAGCAAACAACAGATATAATGAGGAATATTTCTCCTGGGTAATTTAAGCTGGTGTCTTACTGTAGCTGTTGAGGTTAATCTTCCAAAGGGGAAATAATGGGCAAGGAATTGAAAATGAAAGTTATATTTCTGTAGAATAAAAGTTATGAGACCAAACTGATTCACAATATTTTCTTTTAATAGCATGTGATGCCTTCGTTTTAAAAAGCTGCAAAATGTTGTTTCACAAGGCACAATTGTTATGCTTTAATGTTTATATATTTAGGTCATTAAGACTAAATATGAGCTGTGAATGAAAAATGTAAAATTCCACACTGTATTAGAATCTAAATTTTGGGGTTTATATAATCTTAAAGAAGAGTTCATAGGACAATCCATATTAAAAAAAAATAAGACTGTTGGTACAAATCAAGGCAGATGATTAGTGCACAATACTGTGTGAAAAGTCAGAACTCTCCATCAGCTGGATACTTAAACCCCAACACACAGAAAATCAATTTATTTCTTTGAAAATCTTTGTAATACCAAAAGCAAACACACACACACAAATCAAGGAAATAGCACTAAAAGTATATATGTGAATAAATAATTGTGCTAATTACATATAAATGACTTGAGGTCTAAGTCAATGTTACATTATATTGACAAATGATTTTTGAAATTATGTGGCCAACTGTACTGCATTATAGACCAACTTTTTCTGCGAAGTGCAAATGAAGCCTACAGTTAAAATCCTACTGTCACTCAAAATCACACAGAGTGTTTTGGGGGTTTTCAATGTTAAATATCAAAAAAGAACCAATGCCTGGGCAGGTAGAAAGAACACACTAGAACTGTAGTCTTTATCATTTGCCTTAAAAATTGTCAGCAGAAATTAGGAACTCTGTTGCCTGATAAAAACTTCATGTAGACAGAAAAGTATTACCAGTTTAAAGAAATTTCCTTGGACATTTAATATAATACCCTCTCTAGTGAAATGTTATGTTTACTTTGTTTAGTACATAAACCTACTGTAAGCGGAAATCTCAGATGCTAAATTATTCTATTTTTGTAACTGTGTTCAACATTTGGTAAATACATGACTATCATTATTATGAAAAGTGACTGTATGCTTGCATGCTCACAACACAATTTGCACACAGTTCTGAGTACTCAAAAGTCTCTATAGCTCTCTAATGATAGCCTACGAAAACATGAGGCATTGGGGAAAAAAAAAGGACAAAAAAGACATAGGAGTAATATCAGAAAAGAGGAACCACTATGAAGAAAGAAGTGTTCTTTAATGGGCCTGTTTGGGTTCTTCAACCTTTGCCTATTTGCAAAATATTATTTAAAATAACGCTTGCTTCTAACAGGTAAAGTTTTTCAGGATTCAATACACAGTCAGCTTAGAGTGTGTGTTTTAATGCTATCAGGTACAACGATGAAGACCAGATTAGGGGACATTGTGCCTGGACTTATTTTTTCTATTATTTTATGAGCAAATTAATTAATATTAACTAATTAACCAATGAATTACATTTTAACAAGTTATTTTACTACATTAAGGTATTTTCAAAAAGAAACTTAGTGCACAGCAAGCCTGATGTGTAAAACCATGGTAGCTCTCACTGTACTTACTATAATATAGTCCTTACAAGATGAGTTTACATTTAGTAATTTATTTATTTTTTAACTAGTACCTCATTAAACACAATGCCTAGCTGTAGTTTACAGTGTGAACAATAGAATAAGACAGATTACTTTACAAATGGCAAACGTCAGCTTATGAATTTGAAACATACACTCAAATGTGAGTAATACAACTGAAATAATTATTTACTAAAACTCATCAGCAGCAAATCATAAACTACTCAAAGATGTGTTAACTCTGGTCAGAGTCAGAAAGCTCTGCTGACAAGTTACAATACCATGTGATTTCTTTTCACTCTAAGTCAACATTCCAACACCCACCCCCTATATTTTTGTCTTTCTTTTATATCATTCTTGCACTTTGTCTAGCACACCAGTATGAGAAGTGCGGGACGTGCCCTGAGTCTCTGGCCACCCCAACATGACATCCCTCCTCTCGCTTCACACTCTCCTGCACGTTAATTTGGTCAGTGCTTTCTACACTGCTCGACCGATGAGCACAGAGGTGCTCCCACATGCTCTTTGTCCTGGCCCATTTGCACAGCAAGCTGCCCACTGAACAAGCCTTGCCCAGTGTCTCTGTTGGGCCATGGCACACCATCTCGCCTGGGAAGGTTGGTCCCAGCTTAGCAATGACCACATCAGGTTTATTCCTGCTGAGAGTGTTATGTGATGGCCCACCCTTTCCAGGTACAGATCTGTAATAGTCTCCCTGCTTTGAATTTCTCGGCTGTCTCAGCAGTGGCTTTCCTCTGTTTTCTAGCTGATCTGATGAACGTGTCTTGTTTTCAAATTGACCTTCGGGTACAAATCACTTCAACTAGCAGAATATTTTGCCCCATTTTCTAAGTACAGAACATCCACTAAGTTGCATGCACTTTGCAAAGGCAGGCTCTGGTTCTCTACTGCAGCTCTTTGTTGACATTGGAGTCACACCAGGTGATCACATATGGCCCGTCTTCAGAGGTTTGGTATGAACATTTTATCACTGCATTCACACCTTTTAAACAATTACTGCTATTTCTGGGTATGCTCTCAGCTGGTCATTCACGTTGAGGTAGACCACATACCTCCTTGTTTGTCCCAGGAAAACCTCTATCCTCTCATGTATTTTCATTTAGCGTATCAACATTTCTGCTAGCTAGATGCTATTGCTAGCTCTCCTTCAGAGCAGTATGTCAGTCCATCCTGCATTTGGTAAGGGGAACTATCTCCTCTGCACTCGTTCCTCGCAGTCTTGCACTGATTTACTGCCAGCGTTTGTCTGTGGGACTGTCTGCAGCATTTTCCTGTGGATGCAAATTTGTGTCAAAAAAATCAACTGCATGTTGCTCCAAAGAGCTAATCCATCCTGTGTTCTGCAAAGGGCCTTACCTAAGGGTTTAGCAACCAACAGTAAGCTTTTTTTGGGCAATATCCTACTCTCAGGAGACATTGCTGAAGGCTTAGTAACTCAGGTTGCTTTCTTACAGTTCATTATCTACGAAAGCAAAAGTGACGGAATTTTGTCTGTTCTCAAGAGCATTTCACGAAGCCTTTCACTGCTTGAGTCCCCTCTCCAGGCGCACTGGAGGTTAAGGCACTCTCCCAGCGCAGTAGTCAGTGTAGGCTGGTGCTGGCGTTACCTCTTCCTCGACATCACAGACCACGGTTCAATCCCGTGCTGCAATACTGTGCATCACTGAGCAGCACTCATGTTTGTCAACAGGGCACAGCAAAAGCACTTCTCATTTCATATTTTCTTATGA
The DNA here is from genome assembly GCA_009769605.1 of Bucorvus abyssinicus. Lineage (NCBI taxonomy): Eukaryota > Metazoa > Chordata > Aves > Bucerotiformes > Bucorvidae > Bucorvus > Bucorvus abyssinicus. Next base: position 16,537,113 of record CM020063.1, read on the forward strand.
ACAGACTGCATTCTCGTGTGGCTTTCTGAGTGGGTTTAGTACGTGCTAGTCCCCACACAGCCTGTATCCTGTCTCCTGTTTCTGCTTTCTCTGCATGCTAACACCGAAGCTGACACCACCGCCCAGCTGGAATCCAAGCTGGCTATTGAGCAACAACATAACTCATGTGACAGCCAAACGATTGGCAGCCAAAGAACAGGACACATAGTGAAGCAAAATAAAGATAACAACTTGAAGCTTTTTTTAAATTTTTTTTTAATTCCTCCTTAGAATTAAACTTTGGGACATTTCCTACAGGATATTTAGTAGTTCTATCTTCCATTCTCCATACCTTGCTGTTAAAAGATGGAGTGCATTCCTCTACAATACAGGCTGCAATCTACTGCTTTCCTTTTCCATCAGTCTGTTTCTGTTTCTAGCCTTTATTTTGTACAGCTCTAACCTCTTGACATTTTCCTTTTCTGCTTTCTATATATAGTTCTTATTTAAAACAAAGGAAAGATTGCTAAAGCAATATTATGTAATTTTTTTAGAGAAGAGTATAATTTCTTTCTCTTTGTGGATTACAAGCAATTCCAATTGATGCTGAGATTTTGATTCATATTTTTAAAGGCAGGCTCTTCTGTTACTAAACATCTGGAGGAAAAGGAGTTACTTTCAGTAAGTATACCAAAAATTTCCCTTCAGTTTCTGTGCTTTATTCTTGTTCCCCAGAGCATCCCTGCATTTTCAGCCCATCCTTTCCAAACGTTTTAATTTTTCTTTACCCTGTCCTTATGCCATACCCTCCTTTGCTTTTCTTTTTTTCCATACACTCCCACAGAAAAGGTGAACATTACTTCCAAACTATATCCAGAAAGGTTTCTCCAATTTAGATTGAGCAAGTCTGTCCAGGCACTTTCAGAGTAATTGTACCCAATGACTGCCGTTAAAAGGTTAGTATTTCAATTACCACATCGTGGCTATATTACCAACTCTAAGCCACTATAACAGTGATTTAGGTGATCCTATAAAACTTGAGATTAATTTAAAAATATGCTTTGGTTTGTTCATATTTGTGTGCCTATCAAAATTCCCTCAGAAATTGTTGGAAGGCTAAACATAACTATAAAAAAAAATAAAACAGTAATAATTCTGAGATATTTACAAAATTGCACAACTCCAGGGACTGGGACATAGAGGGAAAACTGAAACCGTAAAACCTACAATAATATTGGAAGAGTTTGCAAGTTTTCAATGATGTTTCAATCATCCTGCTTTTACTAATGTAGTCTGGAATTACAGAAGTCCTTTGTTTCCAGAAGGCTAAATCCTGGAAATGTTTATCCTGTGTGCTCTCGGTGCTGCAGTTTGCATCTGTGGGACAGTGCTGTGACGGAGACTGAACAGCGAGAACAGTATTTACGCAATTGCAGAGTGACAGTGAAAGGGAGAGTTATATTTATCATTGAGTTTGGCAGAACCAGCTAAGCACTACGTCCTTCGAGTGCTTCAAAAGGCCTAGTTTGCACATCGTAGAGCTAATAGGCCAGGAAGGGAATGATAAAAAACAGGGAGGTGGTGAGAGGGAGGAGGGCAACTGTAACCAGTACATGCAAAAACCTAACTCCACATGTGTTGAAATGGGCTCAGTAAAACTGCACACTGTTCAGGAGCATTGAGTGGTGGTACCTCACACATGGTCTACAAGAACGGAAGAAACAGCAGTGCTGAAGCACGTCCCCAAGGAACAGATGTAGTGAGTGCCAGGAGGAGCACTAGCCCGCTGCCATGGGCGCTGCGGGCTAATCCTTCCCCATCTGCCCCTTCCGATGTCATCTAACACGGTGATAACACCAGGACATTTGATTTTTGTCATTTTTTTCCAGTTGACTAGGTTTGCCCACGTGCCATGATCTGGCACATAAGATGAGCCCTTCACACAGGGAGTCATAGTGTCTTGAAGCATTTGTGCCGGGATGGTGGCAGATGCTCTTATTTATCATCCCCTCTTATTTCTAAGAAGGCAGTGAAAATAAAATACAGGTAGTTCCCAAGCAAGCCCATTCCGCAAGCCAGATATTGTTTTATCTCCGAATACTTTTCCAGTTACGTAATTGTTGGGTGCCTCTGCGGTGTGCATGTTTGTGGCATCTATCACTCGAGGAAGGGAAAACGGCAGGAGAGAAGGAAAGAGAAGCCGTGGTTTTACAGAGCTGTGAAAACTATTTGCCTACCCAGCCCTTGCCCTGCAGAGATAGCCTAGATGCAATGAAAACAGGCTGCAGGGAATTTTCTGAAAGACTGCTGAATGTGGAGTAGCACTTACTCAATTCTCTATCAGGCAGTATTCCCTCAAGCACAACTCTGAAATTACTCTGGACAATTTATCACCTGCCCAAATGACCCTGTCACTTGGATAGTCTATCTGCCTGGAATTTGCTCTAATATTCCCAGTCCCAGAAGCAGCAATAAACAACTGCCATTTTTTATAAATCAACCTGCCAAATACAGATTTTTCTTCCCTGTCTAATGCCCAAAACAAATAATAGTCTTTCCTGGGTCACCCACACATTTTCTAGACATTAAAATGTCATAGTTTTCACTGGGAAATAGAAGGGGGAAAAAAAAAAAACCAACCAACCCACAATCGCAATGATTCTGGGAAATCCTTTAGGGTTTGACCAGCTACCATCTGACTTCTACTTCTGGAATAAACACATTAAAAATAAATAAAGTGGTTATCTTACCCTTTTAACATGCCTCATTAATTATTTAGACTGTGCTCTACACAAGATCTGCATTTATTCTGTTCACTCTTTCCAATAATCACTGCAGAACAGCTTATTGTTGAGAAGCAGGAGACACTGCTGGCTCCCCACAGGCTTTTGGGATGAAGAGTGATGGCACAGCTGACAGAGGACCTCTCTGGGGTTGCTACATTCTTTCTTGTGCACTGAGCACAACCAGGTTGTATATTTCCCACATGTAATTTCCCACATGTAATGCCTATGCCCTTTACTCGCCTGAGATTATGGAGTGAGAGTGCTCAGTGTCTTTACATGAGAAGAAACAGTGATAAATACTATATATATATAGATATAGATATATATAAGCCTAAAAAATTAGTTACACTCTTTTTTCTTTCAAGAATCAAGGAGTTCATTGCACCATGGTAACAATAGAGTGAACATTAGTGCCGAAAGTCAAAACAAAATGACCTCATTATTTTCAAAAGATGGAAAAGGTTTTGTAATCACAGCCTAAATCCTCTTTAAATCAGTCAGATCTCTCCAATATCTTCCTTTCAAACTTTGTAGTTTTCCTTTTAATTGATTTGTCTTCCCTTTGCACTTCAGTGATTATTGATTCTTCCCTTCTGAAAGAGTACAATTATAAAACAATTATCTGCTCTTTCAGTATTTCCCTGTCAGCTATGAGAAGAATGTTACTCCATTAGTGTACTGTTAAATCTTTTCCCTTCATTCAAGTGTTAAAATTGGAAAACAGTGTAGAGTTTGTTTTCTGATGCTGGCTATAATGTACTAAACAGATATGAGATATTATCTGTATATTTGTGTGTATATATATGTATACATAAATATATAGAGATGACATATGACAGTGATGTATGAAGCAGTAACGCTGGGCTTTTGATACATGCCTGACGTTCTTAAGCAATCAAAACCTCATCTTCTACCTTAGCCACACTCTCCTCAACAGTGTTTCACTACCGAATGCACCATTTCTGTACATAAACACAGCATCAACTGATGACACACTCAAGACATAACTCTTTTCCACCTGTCCTGATTCTTCCTCACTTTTAAAAAGCTCTTAAGAAGGCACAGAACAGAGCTCCTTCAGAGGATGTATATACCTTCAGGTATGCGAGGAAAATCTTTGCCTCATGTAAGTCAGTAGGAGTTTGGTATTTCTTCAGTGGATCCAGCATTTAATTAATATTTTTCCGTATCCTCTGAATTAAATTAAATGGCAGTTATTGTAACTTAACTGTAAAAGAAGAAAGGATTTGGGAGGCATGAATCCAGGAGGGAGGGACAATAGTGTAGTAAGGATAGCAGAAGCATAAGTACTGTGGTTCATATGGATTTTATTTCATTTTAAGTGTTTTAACAGATGTCGCACATTTTGGTTTTATGCCTGAAATAGCAAAAGGATCCATTAACATTTCCTCATATATTTTCTGCATCAAAATAAATGTAAGTTCAAGTTTTATTTGTGCGTCTGTAGCCCTGGCACTGAGAACATGGATGTCTCTTTGTTATCAACAAATGCCAATATTATATCAGTCTGTGTTAAACGTTCTTGCATTTATTCTATCTGTAGCAGTAAAATTGGCCATGTTGGTGAACATGCTCCTTTCTGAAAAGCAAGCTAGAGACAAAGTAGTAGACTTTTCATCTTTTGCAGTTTACACAGGATTCACATGGAGATTGGATCTTCTCTAACCAACAGAAGACTACTGTCATGTGGGTATTGACTACTCTTGTATCTTCACCTGATGAACTAAGGGAAAATACACCAATGTTGTTTAATATGTGCTGCGGACTTAAACACTAATCAGCTGGAAACTGAGAGGAAAGGTACATCACTGTCTGTTAGATTTGTGTTCAGAAATATAAACTACAGCCCAAATCACCAAGCACTGAAAACCAGCACAGAGAACAGCTACAAGCCCATTACAAAGTTTCCTTGATATTCCTGTTATTATTGTTACTTATTTTACACCAACATTAAAACAAGTACAAAACTTGCCCTGCTCAGCAACTTGCAACACAACCTAGACTTGGCTAATTAAGGATTCATTAAAAAATACTATGAAGCTTAATGCATAAAATGAACATCCAGGATGTCTAAACATGTTGTTCTTCTCCAAAACATAGCCTATTTCATTTTAATCCTCTAGGCTTCTGAGTGCCTCCCCAATCACTTCAGCTTTCAGACTTATTTTTCCATTACTGCATTTGGTGTGACAAAGGTCCCACATACATTATATTGAAATGCTGTATTAGTGCCTTGTGACTAATACTAACCAGTTTAGAAGACAGGTAAAGGTTTTATGTGTTTTTCAGCCTTGGTTACTTCAGTTCTTCAACAACAGATATAATAGAAAATACTATCCCCAAGTCAACAGCACTGAAGCCACCTTCCCCAGTGCTACTTCAGCAATGGCCAGGTGTCAGCACTACTAATGACTCCTAAGAAATGCAACTGCACAGATTCCTCTTTGGTACCACTAGCAGGTCAGCTGTCATGTTTTATCTTTTGAAGGTTATTAATACAGTTGATATTTGTGATCACACTGAAAACCCTGCATAGAAATATATATAGATCTATAACTGTATATATCATTTACCAATTGGAGCACAGAGATAATGTGATTCAAATGGAGGAGACTTATGTATACAAAGTCAAGAGAAAGAACCGAGAAGACTTTCTCCTCTAGTACAGCACATGCAGACGTACCCTAAACCTCCCACGTTTCTCACTAAATGAGCCAGCTGGGCATCCTCAATGGAAAAACCCTCCAGCATGGCTAGAGCAGGAAACCTGCATGATGGAAGCTGCCTTCTGGAAGACTCTCTCTATTGCACTGAAATTAAAAGTCACCTGAGAAGACTTGCTTTCTACTCTTAGCACCTAAACACCCCTACAGAAGTTTTTCTACTCTTTTGCTGCAGTAGTTAGGTTTACTGCTGTCTGCTCTCCAAGGGCCAGCAAGATCTTTGCTCCCCGCAGTCAGAAACTTGAAAGAGGGCTGCACCAACCTGCAAGGGCATTTATCCCTAGCTATGGGTGCTGAAGAGGGTAGGAAAAAACAGGTGTAGCTCCTTTTCTCCTTTGACAGACTCTTTTGACACCAAGACCCTATTTAAACAAGGATGTTCATGATGAGCCAGCCTGAGTGCTCACACAGTGATGCCCTGGTGCTGCACCATCCCATGTTTGCACTATGTGAAGATCTAACGCAGGCTCATGGGTGTCGTCTATCTCCACACAAAACCACGGGGCAATTTTGCCCAGATTTTGTATTTTAGGGTTGTTCCTTACTAAGAGTAGCCAAAAAATGAAAAAGAAGAACCAGATAATTAACATACTGCAACTCTAACTTGTTACCAGACAAGATTAATCCACACACTATGTGCTAATTTCCATTTAAAAAAAGCCTAAATATGGGTGTAAAGAAATACATAAGCAACTAAAATCAAAATTGGGATAATTTATTCTAGATTAACAGTTTAAAGGTTTATCAATTTCCTATTGATTTTAACATAGTGTGACTAACCTTTTCTTACTTAACTCCTGTTACATACCTTTAAAAAGTCTAAATTTCTTCAAATCCTGCTGAATGTGTTAACTCATTAGTATCTTGAGACACATGGCTGTCACCTGATGTAGAAAAAGCACTATTTCTTTATAATGCTTTCAATTTGTTACAACTGAATTTTATTGTAAGAGCCTGTACTCTTATCAAAGAGGTCAAACATTCAGGCCCAGTCCACTCTTGTTCGTCCTCTCACTCTTGGCATGGCTTTACCAGGGAAGTTTTAAAGCATGATTAAATCTGAATAAAAAATACAAAAACATATTTTAGTGAAATATTTATACTTTTGAAATGAAAAGTCTCTGTACATATTTTTTCACAACAAAATTCTACATAAACTCTTTTTAGTATCAGGCAATGCTCACACAAGAATAGTTTTATTCCGTGAGTTATAAAAACACTTGTCAGCCACCATTATTAAAGAAAATATGGAATCTATTATGCAATTCACATTTTCGATATTGTAGTGTGTATGAAGCTGTTATGATTTTGCTTTTATTTATATATAAAAGTATTTGATTACTTTTGAACAAAAAAAGCACGTAGTGCCACCTAGGGGTATTTGTAAGCTTATGAATTTGAATTTCTGACAGCTCAAATATTCTGAATTAGGTTTATTCTTCAAAACTGCATTCCTAGGAATAAAAATACGTATTACAGGAGTTTTATGCAATTTCATTTTGCTCACCTGACGGTAGATCATATGGTAGTTCCAGAAACATCAAGAAATTAAGTTTTTTCTTTGTTTCAGACAGTAACTTTGGAGTTACTAGCCCTCACAGAAAATTACAAAATAAATAATCTGTATATTAGAAGTAAATAAACAATTGAGAAAAAACTCCACTCTTCTTTCTCAAATCTTTCACTTTCTAGACCAGTGGAAAACTAAGAAACATGTTAATTGGCTGTTATCAAATATGTGAAATTCTATTTCACATGCTTGAGTTTCCATTTAATTTTCTCCAGTCCAACAAAAGATGGGTGATGTGGGAGGATTCCTCAGCAGCAGTGTGAAGGGAAAGTCAGCCACAGCATCTACTTACTCACTTCAGTTTTTATTTCTTGGGTTGTTTTGTTTCTTTTTGTTTTCCCCCTTGCTTGTTAGTTTTCTGTCAGTGAGGGATATATTTTGTTATTCTAGAAATATTGTGGATAGAGAAGTGGATTAATCTGTTATAGACTACTTTCAGACACAATTAATTGATGAAAAGTGCACTACTACCAAAAGGAGCCTTGAATGTACCATACTGATTACAGCTAAGGACTGCTCCATTTTTCAGGAAGATTTTGTACAGAAAATACTACAGCAAATATAATATAGGGACAGGACTAATCCTTCTTACTGTTTTTCACAGCAAACTCAGAATGACCAAACTGACCACACTCATGAAAACATTTTAATCAGGCTGCCTTTCCAATGGAGGTGCCTTGCTCCTTAGCAACAGAAATGCCTCACCACCTTCTGTGAACACAGTATAACCCACAACAGTACCCTAGCACTTCACCAAGCCAGAACTTTATACATTAACTTGTTCAATAACAAAATAATGGAAAGTGTTCTCTCGACCCTGCCTCTTTTGTCAGACACCAAACAGGGCAGTGCCGCTCTCAGTCCAAACTTCCACCCTATGAAATAACCTAACATCACTTTCACAAATACCACAGGGGCAAGAAAGGCTGGTTTTAATATCCTGAATTAATTTATCACTGACTTTCAGTCTGCCTGATTTTTCAGTCATACTGGATCATACTGTTGTAGCAATAATTCAGTTTTACTAGGCATTACCTAAAAACCAAAAACACCTAAGTGTAGAAGCGGCAGAGTCTATTCAGTGGAAACTCTAAGAAAAACAGGCAAGTAATTTTACGCACAATCTGTGTTTCTCACAGCAGGGGTTTTTTCACAGCTTCCTCTTCATCGAGGATACCCACTCATCTCCACGCTCAAGTAATTCAAAGATGTTACCAGAACGTCTGTGAGGTTTGAAGAATCTATGAAATTGTATGGATTATTTAGAAAGCACTGCTCAGAAACACTGTATTATAATGGATTTTTCCAGAGTTGTTCAATATTTCCCTTAGCAATGTGTAGGAACTGGAAAGATAAACACAAGGGAGAGGATTTAAATCTTACTTTAAAATACTTATGTCAATGCAAATGAGGACTGTAGAATCTTCAGATTCTATTATTAGGCAATGATGCAACAACATTAATTCAATAAAATTCTATTAATCACAATAGTTCTAGAAAGAAAGAAAAGAAAAGGCTAGTAAACTGATAGTCCCTGGCAATATTGGCTTTTGCATGGCAAAATGCTGGATGGCTTCCCTGGTCCCAATCCAGGAAAACATTTAGAAAGTACTTTATTTCAAGTATATTTGCAGTTTTCTTGATTCAATGGGAAAAAACCCCAAACCAATCAAACCAGGCTCTTGTCCATCATTTTAAGTTTGTATAGTTAGGTTAGAATCACTGGAAAGGTGATGTCACCTGTCAAAAGGTAGATCCAATCTGGTTTTAGCTCACTCTGTTACATTCTAGTGGAGGAGTGTTTGCTTTTTCATCTATCTGCCTTGAAAGCCACCTCAATTACATTATTTCTCTTCTCTGAAGTTGGTACTTCTGCACCTAGATCCTGCAAATGCTGTTCCACCCTTGTATGTGGGTCCTTGCATACAATTCACCAAAGTAATAGCATTTCTATAGCAGCATTTCATTTCAATTTAATTTGATTTTCTAGTGGAATGCTTTAATCATCTGTTTGGTAATAACTTCTCCCTGCTGTATTCTCTAAGGCTGCTTTTCCCCTGCATGGCAAGAGAACAGTTATGGACAATTAAAAATACTTTAAGTGATAAAGGGAAAACTACACTTGAAATTATGTTCAATAACTAAGAGTTTGTTGAGCTGACGTCACTGAGTTACAGAGAGGCCTAAAAATAAAAACAAATGAGTACTTCTCCTTGATACAGACTTTCTTGTTCATACCAAAAAAGTGTTGAGTTTGTTGGGGTTTTTTCCCTTATGAATTACTGTCTTCATTTACCCGAAGTGAAATTTTTATGAGTCAGGGACAATCTAGGCCAGTCTATCTCCACCACATTTCCAACCTGTTATATTTTTCAGTCTGCCCAGAAAGTTATACAATGGTCCCAGTTAAATCTCACGTTCTGCGGTAGCTCTGCTTAGTACGCTGTTTGCCCCTTCTGCTCTGTACAGGCAAAACAGCACACTGAGTAATGTTTTCTGAAGCTGTGCTTTTACCCACCTCCTCCTCCCTTTTGACTCCTATTTGAGACATTTTATGCATTTATGTGTTTAGTTCTTCTGCGCCTGTGTCCGAGACCACATAGCACTGACCACACCAGAAATTTAAACTGGAATTTCGCCTTCTGTACAAAACCAGAAAAAACCCCAATCTTGTTATAAGCTTTGTGGGCTTTCTTATATATGAACTCCTGTTTCACTTGAGGGGATCCACACTCAGACCAAACTGAGAACCAACTGAAGGGAATGCAAAAGTTAGCACATGAATCCCGCAAATTAGCATTGGACTAAACAACATATGCCTCTAAATAACAACTGTGGAGAGCCTAATAGAAACATCAGTACAGTAAGACAGGATGAGGAGTCAAGATAAGCCCCTCCAAATGAGATTCTGATGGATTGATGGTAGGAGGCAGGGGCATTTAGCAATATCAGTACACTTTCTGAGTGGGAAAGGGAGTATCAGAGGACAGAAAGAAACGCAGATTTTCTTAATTCTTCCTGCAGAGCACACATAGAGTTAGTGAGCAAGTTGTCCCACCTGAGCACCAACCAGTGTCCTAGATCTAATTAACTGCTCCGGAGATATCTAGTAATCTCCTGAGACATAAGAGCAGATACTTGACATTCGGTGTGTGGCTAAAGGCCTATTTTGCTATTTCCTGAAGCCAGCTGTAACAATTTTAGGATTCTCTGTCCAAAATAACAGCTCTAGGACCAAGATTCAGAAAAATATTTTTTCCACATCTCATACAGAGATCCCGGCTGTCCCTGGTCAGCCACAACACAGAATAAGGACTCTGTCTACTCCCGGCAAGTTACAAGGAGTCCCCTCCTTTCGCACAGTCCCACGCACCAGAAGCCAGCTCCTCTCTTCCCACCACCAGCACACCCAGCCCCAGACAGAGAGGGAAGAGGACTGCACACCAGCATTTCATTTCCATGCTCCTCTGCAGAAGCCCTTGGTTGAAAATACATGGTGAACTGCAACTCTTAATTTCATTTTCAAACCTAGGGCAAATGCTTTGATATCAGTTATACTTCAAATAAAGTATCTAATGCAGCTTTGACACTTGAATTTGGTCTTATAGGTCACTGGAGGGTTTTAATAGAATAGTCTCGTACACACTTACATGAACACGCAGAGATGAACCTATACAATGCAGACTCTGGAAGATTTTCACATTAAAATATGAAACAGATAAATTCACACATTGACCCCTGATAATAGACAGTGGGAGATGGTATTGAATGCTCCTCCTATCCAGGTCTAAGAAAATTAAAAAAGTACAAATGTCAGAATAAAAAGGAAAGGAAAAATAAATTAGTCCCTTTGGTTCTTAGCTTGTTACTGCTACAGTTAAATTGGCCTGTCAATGCTTATGAAATATTCCTCATGCCTGTGTTCAAAAATTATTCAGAAATCTAATCCATATGTTTCTTTTTTGTGCCTTGCCTGGATGACTGCAATGCTTTCTCAGCAGGTCTACCAGGAAAGCCGATTAGTGGACTCCAAGCAATTCAAAATTCAGCTGCAAGACACATAGCTAAAAAGAAAAGGCTATTTCTCAACTCTAACCCCAGCATAAACCTTTCAGACAGACTTTTAGTGTGCACTTAGAAACATATCATTTTGCACAGAACACAGTAAGATTGCAAATTACTAAGCTGCTCATCACATGCTTCATTCACTCCTCACTTTCCCTTTGTTAATATGGAAAACAAGGAATCAGCAGTTTGTTTCACTGAAGCAGAATGCTATTGTAGTCTGTATTATCACAGAACACCACTGAGATACATTAATCAGAATAAACTCCTGATCCAGAAGGTTTACCCTCTGACAGGACAAGTAATATCTTTACAGCACAGAACAGAGACAAATATAGGACTTCCCTTATCATGCAAGGAAATAGGCAACAGCGAGAGAATCCCTTACGTTATCTCCAGCCAAGGCATGCAGGCAGCAGTGCTGCTCACTGCTCTCCTGCAAGGAAACAAGCCAAGTGGAGGAGAGAAAAAGAGAAAATTGTGGGAGGCAGAAGAGAGACCTACACAAAATTCTGGGTAACTTATACCAACACACACCCTGACACAGAGCAGAGCTTACAATGGAGGATATGTGTACAAGCCTGTGTTTTCCTACACGATGTACTACGACTGCAAGACACTAGAAAATGCTTTTCAGGCAGCGATATGCCCAAAATGATATTTAGAACTATTTCTTATCTTTCATAACTGTGATGCTATGAAATAACCTAATGGCTAGTGGCTTTTATGCAAACTCATATGCATCTGACACAGCAGAGCAAACTGATTTGAGCTGGGATTCGGGTAAGACATTCCTATAGATCTGCTGGTACTTTTTAGACTTTCTTACATTTTCTACATCAGAAGTTGCAGTTACAGGGTAAAGCTCATTTCTAGGATAGGGGAATATACATTGCAATCTAAAGGAAAATGACTGTCAGGGATTTAGAATTTTAAAAAATAGCCAAATGTACTAAACTTTGCTAATGCTTATGTGGCATTCAAGGCCACATACACCATTACTCTCACTTGAACAATGATGGTCTGATACTTTATGTTCTTCCTTCCTCTAAATCCCCTCCAAAAGTTGAAAATGACACTTTTTATGATGCCTCATTATTCTAAATGCACAATCAGGTCATGTTAAGGTATCAAAATGGTTACATTGCTATCATCTTTCTGTGCATGAGAGATAATTCTTCACTGCAATTTGACTGTAATTTATTCATACTTGACATTAAGGTATTAACTAATGGAGTTCAATTTCTCAGGAACAACCATATGAATAATGTTGAAATCATTCATTTTAAGTATTATTTACTAAAGTCCAGTATTGAATATATTTACATTATTATTAATTGAGTATTCCAAGGGAATTTTTCCCTTGTGACTTTTTGGCATTTTTCACTTCAGTTACAAAACCTCCTGCTTCCTCTTTTCAGTCATCAGAGCAGAGGATTCTTCTTGACATCCCATTCATTACCATCCTGGGGAAAGCTGTAGAGGACACCATGACAATGAGGACACATGCAGGCGTATCTCATTTGGACTTCTGTATTTGTGGAAAACTTAACTGTAAGGGTAAAGAGAAAGAAAGGAAGCAGCATGCTCACAGTTTAGTGACCACCAAGGTAAATGAAAAGAAAAAGGAAATATGTTTCACTCTTGCAATTTCCCAGTGTCTTCTTTTCCGAAAAGGCTGAAAGAAGAAGCAGGTAAAGATTCCCCCACTACTGTTGGGAATTCCGAATAACTTTTTTGAAAATATTGGCAGTTTTAAGAAAGAATAAATCTTTCACTATGGCTAACCAGTTACTCATTTCTTTAAAAGATACCAAGAACAGAAGTATTGCTGGGGCTAAGTCAACCCAAGCCTGGCATAAAAACTACTACTATAAAGAAAAAGAGATAGGTCATCATCATAGGTCACTTCTGAAGGGAACTGAAGACCCGATATGCAGACCCGACCCACTTCTTAGCGAAGTCTGCTGTCTCCCTGAGGCCCAGGTTAAAGATGTAACAAGAAAGCTTCCCACCCTGGTACAGCCCTCAGACTGTTATCCATTATTGACCTTACAGGCAGACAATGATGAACTCCAAACAAGAAGCCTGAGGGCAATCAAGAAAGACTTCAGGACCCTAGGACGACTTGTCAAGTAACCAGGAGAACAAGTGGTGTTCTCCTCTATCCCTCAAGTTGCAGGGAATGATTAAGGGAAAAGCAGGAAGACCCATCAGGTCAATACCTGGCTCTGAGACTGGTGTCACTGACTTTGGATTTTTTGATCATGGATTGGTCTACGCAGCACCAGGCTTGCTGGCATCAGTCAGGGTGCTCCTGTCTCAAGGGGGAAGAGAATTCTTGTGCAGGAGCTGTCAGGGCTCAGTGAAAGGGCTTTAAACTAGATTTGAAGGGGGAAAGGGATAAAATCAGGGTCACTGAAGCTAAGCCTGAGAGCTGCACATCAGCATTAGTGGGACGCTGTGCTAGCAAGGTCCTTGGGATTGTCACACCAGCAGGATTAGAGGCCAGTGTGCCATGTGATAGCATAGTCACAAGGGATACTGGTGTGCTAGGAATCATGGCAGCTCCTGGGAATGGTCAGGTGGGAATTAGGCCTTCTCCACTGTTAGGGGTTGAGCCTCCGAGTAGAACTCAAGGTCCCTAACGCTCCTTAAATCCCTTATTGATACAGGGGAAAAGGAAAACAAAACTCAAACCTCGGAATATATGGATGGGAAACTGAAACAAACTTTTAATAAAAATTCTAAAATACTATCATATCACACAACTATATATTAAATGCAAAACAGGAAACAATACAGTAAGAGTTAAAACACTGCAAAGGGAGGAAAAGGGAAAAACTACAATTATGGCCGATTGGCCACAGGCCAGGAGATGACGTCACGTGAGGATGGTAGCTCAGAAGATGGCGTCTATCCAAAATGGCGGCGGGCCAAGTGATTAAAAGTTTTTAACAGCTTAGGGAAGTATTTTAACGAGTTCACAGGGAGATCTCTCTCCAGTGTCTGTATAAGAAAACTTCAAGGACACTCCTGACCGAAGCTGCTTCAGATAAAGGAGAAGCCCGCGCGGCCGGAACGCGAAGGGGGGTGAGCTTCCCCCACGTCCGAATCCAGCGGTAGATTCTCGTCGAGTGAAAAGTATCTCTTCTCTTACCCGATACGAGAGAGAGATGCTGACTGAGTCCCACAACAATTCACAGCAGAGCTGGGCGCCAATAGACAGAAACAGTTCTGAGTTAGGCCCCGACTGGGGGGGCAGGCCGCAGGCTTTTGGCCTGGACGGCAGCCAGCCCTCTCGCTGTGGCTCTTTCTCCGAAGCTGTCCGGTGTCCAAAGAAGAGGAGACTCCTCCTGGCTGCAGGTTTTAAAGAGCATCTGCCGGAAGAAATCTTTTGACCTGCACTTTTAGCCAATGGGATGCCGGGTTTATGGAACTTGTATGAAATAATCCCGATACTCTATTGGGCACATTTCCAAAACAAGGAAGTCTTGGCTCAAACCGTGACATCCCCCTAACAAAAAGGAGATGGGATCAGTAGCCCAAGTGAAGTGCATCTACACCAATGCACGCAGCAGGGGCAACAAATAGGAGGAATTAGAAGCCATTGTACAGCAAGAAAACGATGATACAGTTGCCATCACAGAAACATGGTGGGATGAGACGCACAACTGGAGTGCTGCGTTGGATGGCTACAAACCCTACAGGAGGGACAGGCCAGGAAGAAGAGGTGGGGAAGTGGCCCTGTATGTCAGGGAGAGCTTTGATTGTCTTGAACTCAACAGTGGTGATGAAAGGCCAACAGGGCAGACATCACGGTGGGAGTCTGTTACATACCACCCAACCAGGATGAAGACATAGATGAAATATTCTACAAGCACCTGAGAGAAGTCTCATGATCTGTGCCACTCGTTCTTGTGGGGGACTTCAATCTACTGGCTGTCTGCTGGAAATACAACACAGCAGCGAAGAAACAGTCCAGGAGGTTTCTAGAGTGTGTGGAAGACAACTTCCTCACACAGCTAGTGAGGGAACCAACCCTGGAAGGCTCCCTGCTGGACCTGTTGTTCACCAACACAGAAGGACTTGTGGGTGATGTGAAGGTTGGAGGCCATCTTGGCCACAGTGATCATGAGATTATGGAGTTTTCAATTCTTGAGGCAGTAGAGAGGGTAGTCAGTAGAACTGCCACCTTGGACTTCTGGAGGGAAGATCTTGACCTTTTCAGGAGTCTAGTTGGAAGGGTCCCTTGGGAGGCAGCCTTGAAAGGCAAAGGAGTACAGGAAGGTTGGACAATCCTCAAGAGGGAAATCAAACTGAGGAGCAGGCTGTCCCGGTGAGCCATAAGATAAGCTGGTGGGGTAGAAGACCGGACTGGCTGAACAGAGAGCTTTGGCTGGAGCTCAGGAAGAAAAGGAAACTCTGTGGCCTATGGAAGAAGGAGAAGGTCACTCAGGATGACCATCTGGATTTTGCAAGACTCTGCACAGAGAAGATTAGAAAGGCTAAAGCCCAGCTTGAGCTTAGTTTAGCTGCCGTCATAAAAGACAACAAAAAATGTTTCTATAAATACATCAACAACAAAAGAAGGACTAAGGAGAGTCTCCATCCTTTGCTGGATGCAGGGTAAACGTAGTGACCTAGCATGAGGAAAAGGCTGAGGTACTGAATGCCTTCTTTGCCTCAGTCTTTAATGGTAAGACCAGTTCACTGAGTGCTCAGCCTCTTGAACAAGAAGGCAGAGACAGGGAGCGGAATCAAGGCCCCATAATCCATGAGGAAACAGTAAATGAACTGCTGCACCACTTAGATGTGAACAAGTTGATGGTGCCAGATGGGATCCACCAAAGGGTTCTGAGGGAGCTGGCAGAAGTGCTCATCAAGCCACTCTCCATGATTTACCAGCAGTCCTGGCTAACGGGGGAGATACCAATCAACTGGAGGTTAGCCAATGTGAGGCCCATTTACAAGAAGAGCCAGAAGGAGGACCCAAGCAACTACAGGCCTGTCTGTCTGATCTCGGAGCCAGGGAAAGTCATGGAGCAGATCACCTTGAGTGCCTTCACACAGCAGGTACAAGACAACCAGGTGATCAGGCCCAGTCAGTGTGGGTTTATGAAAGGCAGGTCCTGTTTGACCAACTTGATCTCATTCTATGACAAGGTGACCCACTTAGTGTATGAGGGAAGAGCTGTGGACGCTGTCTACTTGGACTTCAGTAAGGCCTTTGACACTGTTTCCCACAGTATTCTCCTGGAAAACTGGCTGCCTGTGGCCTGGATGGGTGTACACATCACTAGATAAAAAAATGGTTGGATGGCCAGCCCCAGGGAGTGGTGGTGAATGGAGTTAAATCCAGCTGGTGGCCGGTCACCACTGGTGTCCTTCAGGGCTCAGTATTGGGGTCTGTTCTCTTCAACACCTTTATCAATGATCTGGGTGAGGGGATCAAGTGCACTTTCAGTAAGTTTGTAGATGACACCAAGTTGGGTGGGTGTTGATCTGCTTGCAAGTTGGGAGGCTCTACAGAGGGATCTGGACAGGCTGGTTCAATGGGCCAAGGCCAATGGTCTGAGGTTCAACAAGGCCAAATGCTGGGTCCTGCACTTGGGTCACAACAACCCCCTGCAATGCTACAGGCTTGGGGAGGAGTGGCTGGAAAGCTGCCAAGAGAAAAAAGAGCTGGGAATGTTGGTTGACAGCTGACTGAATATGAACCAGCAGAGCGCCCAGGTGGCCAAGAAGGCCAACAGCATCCTGATCTGTATCAGAAATGGTGTGGCCAGCAGGAGTAGGGAAGGGATTGTTCCCCTGTACTCAGCACTGGTGAAGCCACACCTTGAATATGGTATCCACTTTTGGGTTCCTCACTACAAGAAGGACATTGAGGTGCTTGAGTGTGCTCAGAGAAAGGCAACGAAGCTGATGAAGGGTCTGGAGAGCAAGTGTTATGAGGAACGGCTGAGGGAACTGTCTTGTTAAGCCTGGAGAAAAGGAGGCTGAGAGGAGACCTTATCGTTCTCTACAACTACCTGAAGAGGTTGTAGTGAGGTGGGGGTTGGTCTCTTCTCCCAAGTGACAAGTGGCAGGACAAGAGGAAATGGCCTTAAGGTGTGCCAGGGAAGATCCAGGTTAGATATCAGAAAAATTTCTTTACAGAGAGGGTTGTCAAGCATTGGAACAGGCTGCCCAGGGAAGTGGTGGAGTCCCCATCCCGGGAAGTGTTTAAAAGATGTGTAGATGTGGCACTGAGGGACATGGTTTAGGGACCCTGGCAGTGTAGAGTGAATGGCTGGACTCGAAGATCTTAAGGTCTCTTTCAACCAGATGATTCTGTGATTCTGTGATATTGTAATTGGTGCATCAGCCAGGGTATGGCACAGCAGTTTGTGTGGTAGTTCACATGGAAGGGTGCACAGGAAGGGCTTAGTCATCCTACCAGCTCAAGAGGTCTCCACAGTAATGGTGGGCACTTGCCTCAGAGTTAAAACCAGTGTTTCTACAGAGAAAGACCCTGAGAAGTCTGATGCTTCCACACAGACAGAACTGGTTAAGAAAGGAGACTTCAGTATAGGTGTGAGGTTGCAACAAGTGCCCAGACCCTTATCCTGAAGTAAAGGTAAGTACCTGCAAAAGATGTGCACAGGTTGATCATCTGTTGCGTCAGGTGGCTGAGCTGCAAAAACAGTTAAAAGGCTGTATAATTTTTAGAGGGGCTGAGATGGAGATAGGTAAGTGGTTTCAGAACCATGTTCCTGTGGTGGACATCACAGAGAATGACGTACCTTGGTTCCTGGTGACCCACAAAAGCAGGACTCTGCTTCAGTCCCCACTCTCCAACATTATAACCAAAATCAGATATAAAGCTTTAACAGCGGTAGACACCCATGAGCAACGGCTGCAAGAAGAAACTGTACCAGCAGCACACAGTGGATACCGCAAAAAGAAATGACGAGCGCTCATAGTGGGTGATTCTCTGTTAAGGGTCACTGAAGTGTCCATCTGCCAGCCTGACAGGGAGTCACAAAAGGTATGCTGTCTTATGGGAGCTAAGGTCTGAGATGTTGCTGAGAGGGTGCCACAACTTGTCAAGAGCACCAACTACCACCCACTGTTACCTTTTCATATGGGCATGAATGACACTGCAAGTCAGAACCTGGGCAGAATCGAGGAAGGTGCCCTGCAATCAAAAAATATTGGTGCCCAAGTTGTCTGTTCCTCCATTTTACCAGTTAGAGGAAAGGGGGAAGCCAGAAATAAATGTATAATGCAAGTCAACTTCTGGCTCCATGGCTGTCACTGTCTTGAGGGTTTGGGATTTTATAACAGGACATTCTTCAATAACTATAGCCTATTAGAGAGGGACAGGATCAAGCTGTCTAGAAGAGGCAAGGGAATCTTTGGCAGCAGGCTGGCCAACTTTGTGAGGTGAGCTTTAAACTGAAGGACTTCTGGGGCGAGGGTCCAAAGTGGCAACACTCACACCATTGCAACCAATAGTGGAATAAGCTAGGCCAACCAAAGCAGCAACAAATGTTCTTTAGCTGCTTCCCAAGATGTGAATCAGAAGATCAACCACCTCAATGCACTCAGCCTGGGGAAAAAACAGGAGGAACTGGAGCTCCATGTCCAGGCAGAAACTTATGATGCAATAGGAATATATGGTGGGACAACTCACATGACTGAGGGATCACAATGGATGGATATAGGCTGTTCCTTAAACACAGTCAGAGAAGAAGAGGTAGAGGAGTAGCAGTCTATATTAAGAAGAACCTTGAATGTATAGTAGGCAGCTATGGCAATTGTGGAAGCCCTATCAAATGTCTTTGGGTCAATATCATAGGGGTTGTCTCCAAGAGGGATTTTATAGTAGGCATCTGCTACCAACCTCCAAACCATGATGATAAGGCCAACAAAGCCATATTTGAGTCACTTAAACAAGCTTTGGGTCAAGAGAACCTGGTTCTTATGAGTGACTTCACCTACCCAGTTATTTGTTGAAAGAACAATACAGCAGCTCACATGACATCAAGTTCCTGGATGCGTAGAGGACTGCTTCTTCATACAAATGTTAGATATGACAGCCATCAATGTGGAACCGCTGGACTTGCTACTCACAAACCAAGATAACCTGCTTTGTAACATCTCGGTGATAGCTTTGGCTTCAGTGATCACAGTATTTTGGAGTTTGGGATCCCGCTGAGCAGGCTGTACTAAAACAAAGGATTTAGATCTTAGAAAAGCAAACTTCAGCTCGCTCGGACCTCAGTTGGGCAGGATTTTATGGGAGGTTTCTATGGAGGATGAATGAGCTAGCAAGTGCCAGGAGTTTTTCAAGAACCTTTCCCTGGAAGCACAAAAACAGTTCATCCCCTTTAAACGTAAGGGAAGTAGGCACTCCAAGAGATCCCCTTTGGTTTGACTGTGAGCCTCTGAGTCTGCTCAAAACCAAAAGAGAAGCGTACCAGGGATGCATAAGCGGATGAATACCTTTTGAAAACTACAAGGGCATGCAGAAATGCAGTTAGAAAAGCAAAATTTCAGCTTGAATTGAAATGAGCTGAAGATGTCACAAACTACAAGAAAGACTTCTTCAGGTATGTAAACTGCAAGCAGAAACAGAAGGAAAATTCTGGCTCACTGTTAAACAGGAGAGGTGAATTGGTCATCAACAACGCTGAAAAGGCAGAGGTTCTCAACATTTTCTTCACCTCTGTCTTTACCAGCACTGCTGGGCCCCAGGACCTTGCAAACAGAAATCCAGGTCAATGCAAACAGACCCACTGTCAGTGAAGGAAGAGTTGATATGTGAACTAACACAGGAGCTTGAACCCCACAAATACCTGACAATATCCACCTCAGGGTGCTATGAGAGCTGGGTGACATTATTGTGAGACAAATCTCTACAATCTTTCAGAAGTTGTGGAGACTGAGGGACATCATGGAAGCCTGAGAGAAGGCTAATGTCACCTCCATCTACTAGAAGGGTTTAAAGGAAGATCCAGGAAATTACAGACCCATCAACTTACACCAGTTGCTGGGAAAGTTGTGGAAAATCCTCCCGGAGGCTATCATAAATCAAGCACATGACTGTGAAAAGCCAGCACAGACTTACCAAGAGCAAATTGTGCTTGACAAACATAATCACCTTCTGTGACAAAGTAAGCTGCTCAGTTGATGTGGGGTGAGTAGTGGACATTGGGCTTCCAATGACAGTTTCTCACAGCTTCCTCCTGCAGAAACTGATGCTTTATGTCTAGACAAGTGGTCTTGCAGTGGGTGGGGAACTGGCTGACAGCTGGCACTCAGAGGGTGGTGGTAAAAGGCTTGTTTTCAAACCGGCAACCTGTCACAAGTGGGGTCACCCAGGGGTTGAAATTGGGCCCAGCACTGTTTAATACATTCATAAGTGTACCTGAGTTGCGAAGTGGACACTTTGGAAAGGAGAGCCACCTTGCAGGAAGACTTGGATAGGCTGGAAGAGTGGGCTAACAAAAACTTTATGAAGTTCAGCAAAGACAAATGTAAGGTCTTGCACCTTGGAAAATATAATCCAGGAGTGCAGCACAGGCTGGGATCTACATGGCTGGGATCTATCTGGCTGGGGACCAGCCCCACGGAAAAGAACCTGCGGGTCTTGGTGGACAAGTTCAATATGAGCGAACAGTATGCTGTTGTGGCAAAGCAAGCCAGCAGGATTCTGGGTTGCATCAATAAAGGCATCCCCAGCAGAGATAAAGAAGTCATCATTCCACTCTACTCAACATTTGTCAGGCCACTCCTGGAATACTTCGTTCAGTTTTGGTCCTCACCATAAAAAAAAAATAATGTGACAGGCTGGAGATGGTCCAGAGGAGGGCCACAAAGATGATCAAAGGCCTGGGAAGCTGCCATATGAGGAAAGTCTGAGAGAATGGGGTTTGTTCAGCTTTGACAAAAGGTGGCTTAGAGGAGACCTGATCACCATGTTCCAGTATTTAAAGGGGGGCTACAAAGAAGATGGAGACTCCCTTTTTGTAAGGAGTGGGTACAAGTTACTCCTGGGGAGATTCTGATTGGACACAAGAGGAAAATTTTTCACAGTGAGAACAATCAGCCACTGAAATAATCTCCCTAGAGAAGTGGTGGGTTCCCCAATACCGGACATTTTTAAGATTCAGGGTGCTGGGCCATCTTGTCTACATTGTGCTTTTGCCCAGAAAGGTTGGCCCAGATGATCCTTGAGGTCCCTTCCAACCTGGTATTCTATGATTCTGTGATAATTTTTGTAAATGGCTTCAGAGGGATTTGAGTTTCTGTGTTCATGGAGGTCTAAGTACCAGCAACAGGAGTGGGAACACAGGTGTGTCCATGGGGCCAGCAACAGGAAAGCCAGTGTGGGTGCATAGCACATACATGTGTATGATCACTAGCAAACACCAAGCAGAATAAGAGCCTGAGGATCCACATATCAATGGGGTCATAATTCTGGGCTGGATATTGGGGAGACTGGGAGTTCTGGCTCCTGGAGGTGCTAGCAGTCCAAGCCAGCTACTTGAGAGACTATGGGTTCTAGGTTTTGGCTAGTGGTAATATATGGTCATATGCCTGGATGAGCTAGTGGGCAAACATGTGTGTCTACCTGTGAGCCTGTGCTGAAGGTAACTGGGACATGAAGATCCAGGGGTAACAGCTGGCTAGACTGAGTGTCTAAGCTCAGTTCTTGTAGGGAACCATTGGGTGCACATACATGTGTGTCTCTGTGTGCATCTGTGTGCGTGCAAGTAGGGCTGTGGGACCCAGGATTTTTATGTCCAGGTGTCAGTAAGGGGAGATCAAGGACCCAGGGGCAGCTACTAGGCATACTCAGTGTCTTGAGTACAGCTGCCGGTGGGATCCACATTGTATACGTGTATATTTATACACATGTATGTTTTGCAAGAAATGGGAATGGGGCGATTGTGTTTGTGTAAGTACTATGTTTTCTTCCTGGGTTGATCTGTGTGGCTGCCTATATGGCTAAGGCTATGGCTCTGGCTATGCCTATGTGTGCCATGTTGTGTGCATGTGTAACCTTCCCGGAATACATGTTCAGTCTCACTATTAGCTGGATCTGGAGCTTCAACAGCCTTGACTTTTTTTGGCCTACCAGATTTGACAACTTCTAGCAAACATCACTGACAGAAATACTGATTCTCAAAACAGTATTATGCATTACTTCAATTGAATTAAAAGACCTTAATATGTCTGTTGCTGTAGCTGTGCTACAACATATGATGATACAAGAAATACAAGGCTTGCAGACTGGCTGATAGAGCTGGGAAGGTGCACAACGTTTTGGACATGCGTTTCTGTCATTACATATTTTCTAATTCTTAAAAGAACCATATTATCTTCACAGAGAACATGTTTCTCTAGGTAATACATACCATACATGAGTAAAGCTGTCAGTGTGACAGAGAAACTAATTGTGTTCGGAGGCCAGTATTACAGCTGAAGACAACAGCAGCAACAGAGAGGCTTAGGAAGGCTAAGCACAGAGAACAGATTTTCTGCAAGAAAGCCAAAGGAACCAAGTACCTGTGTGGTCTGGAAGGATTTTATGGGATGAGAATAAATCCCCATTAACAATCTCTAAATCTAAAAAAGGTTACATGTGGTAACATAAATCTACACTGCCAAAGTCTCTCACCTGTGCAGATACTTCCCTTTCTCTGTTAATCCCACTAAAAAGAATTTGTAATGCCAGTATTTTAACTTTGCTTTTACATGACTAACATCCCAAGGTGTATCACAGCAGATAAGCAAGGTTACAGTAAAAGTGCAGAAGCGCCGATGTATCTATCCCAACTCCATTTATTATTATGCCAGTGGATCTCCTGCTTGACCCTAGTGAATAAAAGGTAATTCTGTACAGATAAGTAAAATCACAGACTAAAGGATCTTATCATGGAAGTGGTGTGGCTGACAGTTCTTGAAACAATTGCATTTCTAAGCTCCACCTGGCCTCCCCAATGGCATTCACTTCATCTCCCAGGCTGCCCACTGTCACCATCCCAGGGGCAGCACCCTCCAGGCTGTTTCCTTGAGAGAGGGGCTTAAGCAGCAGCATCTCACCACCTGCCAAGATCTCCTTAGTGGGTCTGTATTGAGATCAGCACCTCTTGTCACACAAATGACAAGGTCACTTATGGTTCTGGACAAGCAAAGAATGATTTCCTCAGAACAAGGAGATTTGGGGAGAAGGAGGAAGAAATGTGTCTCAAACATGAGCTCACATACCTACTTGGTTTGTTGGGCAACAACCCATCATCTTCCACAAACAGCCTTCAGGTATTTGGATCACCAGAGTCTTCAGAAAAGTTGAAGTCTGAACACAGTTCAGGTTATGTGAAATCTATTACCCAATTGTTTCATTATTCATAATTTACATAATTATCTCTTTTCTCCAGAAAGTATTCTGTATTCACCCATTAAAACATGTAACCCTTTAATAATACCTAATATACTTTCTGAATATTCTCAGGTTCCGAAGTATATGAAAGGACAACAAAACATGTCTTTATTTCTTCTAAACTAGAGAATTTCCATTTGCTTCATTGAAGTTCATAGATTTATACCAGCCAAAGAAGGGATGCCACTGTTAAAATGCATTTACATTACTGAACATGACACAACTGCTGACAAAAGTAAAACATTTGACACCTTAAACTAAGGTGAACCTCACTGCTGTCTTTTAGACCCTACTTCAAAGAACTGGTTAAATTGAGAAAAGGTGGTGTTTCAAATCTGAGTGCAGTTGAGAGACATTAATTAAATGATCCAACATCTCTGTTAACAAGTAAGCCATACTAAACTGACCTACAGGTAAGCTCAGCTTCAGATAGATAGTACTGATTCTGCCCAGAAAAGATTTGCAATTCAGTTTCCAAATTTTCCTCCTGCCATAAAGGAAAAAAAAAAAAATTACTTTTGCTTTTGAAAGGAACATTGCCCATCCTCGCCCAAAACTTCATCTTAGTTTAATATTTTTTTTCAAAGAATGAACTATATAATTCTGTGCTAATATAATAATCAAATATCATTTTAGCCAAAAATATCCCTTTTAAGCGAAAAAAAAAGGAACTTTTTTTTTTTCTCATGAATCTCATAGTGCCCCTTTGTCACCACACTTTTAAATGAAATCCCACAGAAGGGAAGAAAAGAGGAGGTTTTTGTATATCCCCTTCCTACAACTAGCAGGAAAATAGCTGGATAGAGGAGAGAGTTCACCTTTTCTCTCCCATCTCTCCTCCATCCAAGAGGAAGTTTTGCTCAAAGTCAGCTCAAGTATTATTAGATAATAACAAATACATAAAGAAGTCCTCACCCCAGAAGAGGTTCAGAGACTACACATTGTTAAATGTAGGAGGGTCCACATGGAACAAAGCCACAGGAAAACAGGTTAATAAATACCACTGTATCCCAATCTACGACCTAAAAATGCAAGTCACTCACTATCATGATTGTCCTGAAAAGCTCTGAAATGCAGAATCTGGGGGCTCATAATCCTGCCATAAATCCCAGATGGTTTCTTTTTGCAATCTTATGATCACAACACGAAAAATAATTGTTTCTAATGCTTCAGCTTGTATTAAATTTCTTGAGTCAGTTATAGGTGGCTTCATACAGTTGTGTAACCATGAGTAAAATCTGTCCTGAAGGCTCGGAATGCTTTCCTCGGGAGGACTCTAATGGCACAGCTGAAATGAGTTCCCCAAGATGCTGTGAGCTTTACAAAAGCCTCTAACCATATTATATGGCAGAGCTTTTATTCTGATAACAGATCATAATTCTCTTCTGTTTTGCAGCAACTGAGTGAAAAATGTAAAAAAAGCTATATATTCTGTAAAAACTGGTGGAAAATGGAACTATTTTTTAAGGAAAGTTGCTTTCATTGTAGATATTTTAGAAAGTAAGAAAGTCAGAGAGTGAATGTTTGTACACCAGTGCATTTCAGCATCTATTTTTCTGTTGAAAATTACAAGGAAAATAAAAATCCGTACAGAGGGATTCTTCTGGCATCAGGGGTGGTTTTGTGTCTGTGTGTGTCTGTATCTTCCATCTGAATGTTATTATGTCACAAATATAATTACCAGACAGTGATGCACAGGAGTAGTCATTCACTTCGTTTTGTCTTCTCAATACAAAGCAGAGGAAATACATGAGAGGAAAATTTATCGCAGTGGAAACTTGCCTTTTTACTCACAGGGTACTAACTACACAGAAACATTCCTGGGTGCTCTGGCAAGTCTTCTTTTCATTACAATTGTTTCTTCATTGACCTTCTTACCCTTTCTTGCAGCAGGGACCCAGATATCAAAAGGAGAAGATAGTATATGATCTTAAAGCAAGGCTTTTCAAAATTGGGTGCCATATTTAGGCACCTATATATAAATGGCCTGGTTTTCAAAAGAACTGAGCACTCATCAGTTCCCATTGATTTCAATAGGACCTAGAATTGATCAGACCTCTGCAAATCAGGCCATTTCTATTTAGGCTCGGGCATGTGAATATACCAGAACCACTTTGAGGATCTCTGCATAAAAGCAAAAGCCAAAAGTTCTACAGAAAGTTTTAGATAAAGATTGTAATCTGCAAATGAACTCACAGCAGCACAAGAGTTTAAACAGACACCTGAGCAGTGACACTTCCTGTTGCCCAAAGGGAGCTGGTGGGAATTTTGCTGCTAAGAACAACTTCTCTTCAGAGCTCTTCAAAATATGGAACTTTTCTATTTGTAAATAAAGTGGATTTGAATAATCTCATATATTTATTTTCTTTCCTAACTAATATAACCTAGTTCTCAGTTTTCGTTTCGCTAGCTGCCTGCTGTGACTCTAAAAATTATGTTAGTTATGTAACAACGTGCTCTTTGTAGCTGCAGAATAAGAGAATAGTGACAGGGACTGGGACAGCAAAGTCCCCATGATGTTTCAGCTTTAGCTCTTTAATGACAGCAGGTTGCAAATGCACTTTGCTGAGCTAGAAGAATTTGCTTCTTTATTCAACAGAACTAGATGCTGTCAAGAAAAAAAAATGGGTATAAACTGCATGAACAAGAGGCATGAAATTAATTTTTAAATGCTGTAATTGTTGGGAATTAAGGGACAACACATAAATTAATTTTATGTGCCAGAGACACATAATCAGTAAGAGCAACCTTATCATTTCATGGAAAACGTCAGGTTTTCTTTAGAAACCGTAATAATTACATACTGTGATGCAAACTGCTCTCCCTTGAAGTTTCTGTTTCTTTAAAGGTACTCTTTTACAGATCTTAATAAATGCACAGAGGCAAAGATCTCCCCACAAGCATTGACTCAAGCCAGTGAATTCACACAACACTGAGCTGTGTTGTGCAAATACTGAAGCTTACATCTGGAAGCAACACCCAGATATGATGCTGCACCTAACCTCATACACCCCTACCGGGTTTATCTGTTAGGTTACATGATAAAAGCTGCACAACTTCAAAGGACCACAGAGTAACAAGGGCTGGGAGGAGGTGGGGGGGTAGGTGTGTGTGAAGCCGGTCTACTCCCAGGGCTGCCTGAGGAAAGCCTCGGTCCCCATGTCCAGGCATGAAACTCATCAAGTCGAGTCAACACTACCACAGCTTTTGACTGAGGGGGGTAGCTGTCTAGAGGGGATGGGACACATGATGGCAAGCAGGGGAAAAGCCACCCCAGGAAACCTCTGTATCACTGTCCTCAGCAAATCTAATTCTGACATGACTCTGTGCAATGAGATAGCCTTGTAATCAGGATAGGTGAGATGAGTATGAAAACAGCTGCCAGTGACGAGCTCACAGCAAGAACATTCACGGCTTGTAAATACAAACTCTCTCAGCACAGAATTTAGCAACTACTTCCTTTAGCTCCTAAAGGACTGCTCCTAAACCACAGCAACAGGGGCACCACAGCACTCTGCATATGCCTTTGCCCTTCAGGGACTTTGATGAGTGTCCTTCATCACTTCTCTCTCTCTACTTCAGGGAGATGCTTGTACCAAAACGATTTCTTTCTCACTGACCATAAGACACGAATATTATGGTGCCTTATCTTTTTGACAGTTATATATTTATATGTTGAAGCCAGCTATTTTGTAATGTTTGTTGTCCTTATCACAGGTTCACTGAATCTTAAATTACTTTGCAATAAACAAGTCATATAAACTGAGAAAAACGAGAGGGTTCAGGAGTGAGGCTGTTTTGTTTCAAGCTAGCAGCTAGCACGGACACTGCTGCTCTTTTATGGAGGTGTTTTGGGATGAATGTCACTTAGGTGACAGTAACAGAGAAGCAGCAGCAGAAAAAAATTGTCTTGTGACCCTGAAACTATGATTTGGAGGCTTACATTAAGAACTCAGACACACTCAAAGGTGTGGTTAAAAGCTGGATGCAGCTGCATTGTGAATTAATGGGGGAGAAAACCAGGCATCTGTGATGACAAATCGATCTGCTTCTGTTCACTGAATTCATGCTGTAATGGACAGTTCCAAAAAGGGCAAGGGAGCTTCTGCAACCTGAGATACTGCTGCTCCTTATAACGCTGCAATTTCTTATTCCATCTAAGTTAAAGTGTGCCAGGGATGTTTTCCCTCTGTTACGGGGAAATAAGGTTCACTGAGATGCAGAACATGCTGTACATAAGCACTAAAAGCTAAAGTGTAAAAAATTTAAACAGCAGGAGTGTTGGGGAAGCTGTAGCCTGGTTCCACTTTGAGGCTAGACTGAAATACAAACTGCTGAGACAGCTTGCTGACTTGCACTGAAGCAGAACTAAGTGTCCATGAACATTTAGAAATCTTTCCAGAATAGTACAAAACATATATATCCTTGCATTGAGCCAGAAAAAAAAAATGCATTTTTGGTAGCTCCAGACAAAACAGTGAATCCATTCAGATTAACAGTTGTTGGAGGGGGAGTTGTGGGGTTTTTTTCTTTTTCTGCACAATGTATAGTACGTTTAAACTCCGTTCATCATTTTCCCCTACTGTTAGTTACAAATATTCCCTTGTTAGACCTAATTGACAGAAGTTTCACATGCTCCTAGAAAAGGGCTGTGGTATCGTGTTTCTATTCCGAGATTCCCTTGCACTTTCAACTTGCATGAATTGCTGTCTTTGTGATTGTTCTCCTTATAAATAATTTCTGTGTTATTGTATATATACTCAAAGAAGCTCATGATCACATTATTCTAAAGTCCCAAGTCTAAGAAGGCAAAAAATACAACAAAATGTGAGGCTGATCCTGGAGTCCTGAAATAAATGTGGTTCATGAATAAAGAGGTAAGACAAAAATTACAGATGATGCAACTATCCACATATGAGTCTGGTATCAAGAAAATACCCATCTATCATATCAAACTTGATTTCTTCAGACCTTCTTATCAGTTCCCAGCTACCTGACTGCAAATTTTTATTCAATGCCTTCCCTTGTTTTTTATCATAAATATACATGTATCTCTGATTTCATATCTACTTTTGACATGGATGTTTTCTGAAGAGGGTCCAAAAAAATATGCTAGAAAGAGGTATTACAGATGCTTTTACCCCTGAATATAATGGGTTTTTTAATAAGTAAAAATTAAAGGAAAGAAATACATAATTGCAAAGATACATTATTAACCAAAGACTTCCCAATAGCTCAAGGACTATGCCCATCTTTTCTTGTCCTGGGACTGTATGCAGCAAGTGGAGAGCCTTTTACAGTACTTATATGTTCCTGCTGTTTTTTTGTTGGTTTTTTTTTTTAAACAGCTGATAGGGATTACCATACATTGAACTGGAGAAATGAATGTGTTTAAAAAAAAAAAAAGATAAAAAGTCTATTTTGGTTTTGAGCTTAAATCTTTTCCCTGATCTGCTTTACAGAGTGACCTGACAAACACCCACAGTGGTGCAACCAAAGGGGTGAATTCAGGTAAAAGAGATCAAGACAGACCTTAGTTTTTCTAACAAAGCATATGCTCTGAACTACAGCATCAGCTACAGCTTTTGAGAAGGAGTCCTTCCATAATGCAGAGACATAGTTTGTGTTCTGTCTCCAGGTTTGTAATGTTCCTTACTACTGGATTAAAATAACTGATCAATTTTCCCTCATGATCAAGTTTTATAAGCAAAAGTTTTATATTTTCATTCAAGTTCCTGATAAATATATGAAGGAGCACTGGACAATGATAGGTTCTTCTAACAACCAGCTAATTTTTTGAGTTATATTGGTTATCTTTTTCTTAATTTTTAGTGTGTATTCAACACATTTAGCCCTACTACTCTTGGTTTCTTTAGCCCTTCTTAATCAGTTCCCAACTACCCGACTTGACAGTTTTATTCAATGCCTTTCCATTTTCCTTGCATTTACATACTTATTACATTACATCTATCATTGATTTCATATATCCTTTTCACCTGGACAGCTTCTGACCAATTCAGGTTTGAATAAATGTGTAGTCGTGGCTTTCTAGGCATTCAGAAAGATGTTTTTAACCATTTTTTTTTTGTTTTTTTATTAAGAATTAGCCTAACTTAAATGCACAGTTCTGCTCAAGTATGGCAACAGAGGGTTTTGGAAGACTAGTGTCATACAGGCCTAAACTTTGATCACGTCATTTGCATATGGAAAATACAGCTAAATGATAAGCACGGCAATCTGCACAGTGACAGTTTTTCAGCTTCCATAATTCACTGATCAGAACAATGTCCAACATTGGGTTTGACCTGGTTTTTCACACGTGACTTTCTGGCTCAGACAGTTATTCTGACTTCTGAGAAATTCTGAGAAGGTTTTCTTGGGTTCTGTATTAATCAGGTGGGATGGCATCTCTGAAGATCACCTAGTTCAACTTCTTTCTCAAATCAAGGTCACCCTCATCAGGTTGCCCAGGGCTGTGTCCAGTCAGGTTTTTAAGTTTTTAATATCTTCAAGGATGAAGATACCATTGCGTCTCCAGGCAACATTATAGATTAACACCACTGGCTATTTACAGATTAATATATTCTACTTAGTTTGGAGTAACCTGCTGAATTTGGGATTATTAGGTTACTGCACAATTAATCTCTGCAGTACCCACCTGTGCATTAAGCATTTTTTTTATTGCTAAGACTGAGATAGAAGACACTTATTTTCAGATAGCTTTTCATTTGTTATTTTGATGAGAATAGTATAAAGCAGCTCTTCAGGAACAAAAATTTAACTAAAAAATTTATAGCAGTTCAAAGCCTAAGAGAATGTGGAATTTCAATCCAGACAGCATCAACCCATGTGAGGTGGATCGGATCAATCCAAGTGAAAATTTGGCTGAGAATACAAAGACAAGCCACTGCTCCTCTAACTTTATGAACAGCCATCACAACCTCTATTTTGAAAAATAACTCAACTCTACCTACTCAGTTCAACAGATGATAATCCTTGGTACATAAACTGGAATTGCAATTGACTTTGTAAGAATAAAAATCTAGACTTCAGAGTTGAACTTGTTTAGTTAGGGTGTTCAAGCGTAATATTTGTACCCTCAGCCATCCTATAAGGCTTCAAAAATCACTCTTTACTTTCTATTAGAACAAGCAGCTGCAACCTCCTTCCTTAAAAGTGTAATGAGGCCTCCTAATTCTTCTTCATTAAAATATTAGTATTTATTTGTACTCTCAAAATGAGGAAACACTAAGTCAGATTGCTAATGGACACTCTATTTGCTCTGATTCTGCATCATAATTTACATAGTGACAATTAATATTTTCTTTTAGTACCACTCAGTAACTCAAAAACTATTAGGGAAGTTCGACAGATTTAAGCTGCAACAAAAATCTCTTCAGGCTTACTCTGAAAAACTTGTTAACATCTGTTTGTCTTTCAGAATTCAAATGGAAAACAAATCATAAAGCAGCCAAGATATGGAGACTTGCTAAACTTGTCTTTTCCCCTATTCAAGGGATCGCATCTAAAACCATAGAGCAGGTGACGTTGCTGGAAGGGAGACTGCAAAGAAGAAAAAGCAATTAACAAATCAAATAAGAAGACATTCATTATGAGTTTAATTCCCCTTTCTTTGACATTTCTTCCTCAATTTAATTAGTATCTCCTGAGGCTTACAGTCTTAGAGGTCTTCCTATGCAAAATAAAATTTGCTTGCCAAGGAAAATGTCCAAAACTCTCCCAATTCTGCATCAGTGAGACTGGATTCTATAAATAAACCCCATGAAATCTATCACGTTCTCAGCCTGCAAAGTCAAATTATTAAACCTGACATCTCCATTATATCCAGCTGTGGCACAATTCCTCTCTTCTATCTGAGATCTGCTACTTTACCTTGCAGAAAACAGAAATGCTGCAGCTGTGGATGGCTAGTGTTTCCTACGAGAGACTTAAAGGAATATTAACAACTTAGAATTAGCAGACTGTTTAAGAGTATCCAGGACTTCACGACCCCTAGATTTTCAGCACAATAGGCTTTGTTTTAACAAGAGGATAGATTTTTTTTAAATTTAAAGTTTAAATTTTATTACGTTATTAATGTTAACATGCTACTTCAGCACTTTGCAGCATTTCAGTAGATGGTGATGCTTTTCAAAACAAGAGAAGACTAGCGAAGTTTATCGAACTCATTAAGGGCCTGATTCTGCAGACTCTCTCCCAAGGAACTTTTCCATTGCACAAAGTCACAAAGTCATTGTGAGTCTAGTGGTTCCTGTCCTTTTAAACCTCATATACTAACAGCATACCCTGGAAGTGTCTCATTTTTAGTGTCTCAATTTCTGTAGGGATTAGGAAAACCTGGAAAAATCCTGATGTCAGAGGCTCAAAATCTAAACGCAACTATTTTTTCACAAGGAATATATCAGGATCTTTGAGGGACATAATTCCTGAATTTTGAACTTCTGGTAATACTTCTGTATTTTGAGCTATGCAGACATATGGGCTTCCATGAGATACTTTCATGGGGTATAGAAGGGTTTATAAACATCAGTGCGCAATGACAGGTATCTAAGAAAGAGTGAAATACAGACCTGTATTACACCCTGATTACTGCCCTGAATGTTCGCAGTTTTAGGCAAGGTAACCAGCTATAAAATATTGTTGTTGTTGCTAAAATCAAGATGCTGCCTTGCTCACATTAATGTATCCAGCTGTCCTGTCTGCTTCAGGACCTGTTTATCTGCAGTATTTTTTTCAATGCATATTTACTTCTGTTTGCTAGTTTATAAATGTGGCTATGTTACAAATCTTTTTTAGCCTACATTCTTCTGTACTGCACACTGTCAAACAGTGAAAAAATAAGGACCTCTTCTAAAATAGAATCTTATTTTCTCTTTATGTGTACCTTAAAGAAATGGAAGAGGAATACTCAATTTTCTGCCCAGGTCTGCAAAAGCAAAGACTATTATATCTGACACCAAACCAATAATGAAAGAGTCTGCACCAGTAAATGCTCTTTCCTCTTTCTATCTACATATGGCTATGTCCTGAGCATCAAAAAGTTCATAAGTGTTTTGTACCAAGCACTCCATTGAACACTATTTGGTAGTTTTGTAAGCAGGCAACTCTCACTCCAATCTTTCAAAAGCGCACAAAATACTTGCAGTTACAATTACACAGCTCTATTAATATATTTGTCTTCCATGGATGTTAAAGCTGTAGGCAATACAGCAGCCTATCACTTCAGGCATTTTCCCTAGAAGTCCATCGGGTCATGGCGCAGTTATCTATTCCTCTCCGCATCTGCTTTTAAGTTGTTCACAGAACTTTCCTTTTTGCTTGAACCCTCACTCATCAAGTTCATTTGTCTCTCGGAAGAAGTCTTCTAGCTCAAGTAAGAGTAATAAACCAGGTCTTACGTTTCACACCAGAGCTATACACCTAAAGACCAGTCAGAACATTTCCTATAGAGGGGTCTCCAAATCACAGCTTCTGCTGGATTATTTGGATACACGACATATATGAGAACAGGGATGCTGCCCACAGCATTTCCCTTCTCCAGCCTCAAGGCAGAACACATTTAGTGGAGGGGAGGAAAGCTGTAATCCCATCAAGTACTCTCTCTACCCTACAAGCACCATAACTATTCAGGAAAGGAACATAGATTCGAGGTGGTTTTTTTCCACTGCTATTATCCTACCCAGCCAGAAGCAGAAGGAGAAAACATCCATTTTGCCAAATGCCTCTGTTAATAACTCTGATGTGCAATCTTTGCATTTCAAGATCAGAATTTAATGCTAACAGCTCTCCATAGTGTTGTTCTTACTGATTTACATTTTAACACTATACAACTGTCAGCAGAAAGAACAAAGCACAGATACAGAAATCTATACACTTTCCTGGCATCATCATTAAAGTAGCTGAGCTGGTCCCAAGTATTTGTAAACAAACATATTTCTCTTTATGCACAAGCTATATAAAGCATAGTTCAATTAATTTACCATTTCAGAGTCCTAACTGATTTTAGGCAGAATTTCTTTTTCATCAGTATACACTGACAAATTCCTCAGTATTTCCACATACTGACAAATAGGAGCACTTTAAGAATATATCCAGCCAAATTGTTACCAAAGTGTACCGAAAAAACAGTGGTTTCCAATACCAAATGCCACACTGAAGGAACAGTAACTTGATTTCTAAACGGACTCTGACTTACTGACTCTGTGAACAAAGCGGAGAAAAAAAGTTGTTTACATAATTGTGCTGGCATTACAGACACTGAAGTAACTGTTTGTCCTGTTCTATAGCATAAAAAAAGAAACTTCATACTACTTAAGTACTCAGATCTTCTTGCAGTAAATAGATGTTTTGGACTGAAATTAAAATTTAAAACTTTCATCTTCCTTTACTCTTCCATGGTTTTATTCTCTGTGTTGCTTACTTGCCCCAAGAGACTTGGGCAGGCCTAGAATCCCAAGTTTATAAAAGCTTTACTATAATGTATAGATTAGCACACAGCTTAGTCCAGCTAGACATACAACCACACTTTGGCCTCTGTGTCAGCAAAAAGGTTTGGGGCATTTTTCAGTTTTAACAACTGAGCCTCCCGTTCTTCACTGTTGTACAGACATAGGGCTAAAATTATAATTCTTGCTTCTTTTTAGCTCTTCTTTTCTTTTCTTCATTGTGCTTTATCCCTTCCTACAGAAGTTGGCTAAAGTATTTCACACTGGCAGGGAGCAGCATGGCCAAAACATGTACCCTTTTTAGGTCACAAAATCTAGTTAATGGCCAGTTGTCTGAATTTTTACTTTTTGAGTAGTGTTTTCAGCAATGTTTAAGATGCTGCTCAGAAACATTTTAGTCTCTATCCTCTATTTCTAGTTTTTCATTTGCAGATTGCAAAGTCAGATGGTCCTAGACAGTCTTCCTATTTGTCAAACAGTGGCATATTTCTTGGATTGCTGGGGCTATGTTCTGCTGTTATGATGACAAAAGTAATTAACAAAACACTGAAAAAGTTGTCTTTGATATGCAAGTTCACAATCTCAGAGATGCAAGTTAACATAGACCATACCCCTGAGACACAATCTTCTGTTGTCCTTACCATCCCCTTCTTGTTTTTAATAACCATTTTGTATGTTCAATTATGGCACAGATTTGTTTTATCCTCACTTCTCAACCCCTGACAGTGACAGTCTCATTTGGCTAACTTCTCTGTTCTATACCAGTACTAGGTTTGTTTCAAAATTATCCAAATTAACTTGTAGTTAAGAGGCCTTCATATGTTTCAAACTTCTTACAGAAGCGGCAGCATTGAGCCCTCCTTTTATTATGTTTTTGGAGATGAAAATAGCATGGTTCAGTCTGGAGTAAGAAGTAGTCAGGAAATTCCTGGTCTTGAATTAATTGTGTTTGAAAAACATGAAAAAGTTTAGACCCTTAAGAAATGTAATTTTTTGAGGTAGGATGAAGACATAATACAAGAAATCAGAATTCAATAGTCAGGGAGCTCTACATTAAACAATTCGCAAGTTAAAAAATTTTAAAAGTACACACCAAAGAAGAAAAAAAACAACCCCAAAACAAAACAACCACACACACAAAAAAACCCCCAAGTTCTCAGCCAAAAGATATCTATCATGGTATCTCACCAGCATAGTTACAGAATTTTCTAGTAGATTTTAAATGTATATTGGAATGCATTCCAACAATAATTGAAATTATGTATAATTCTGTCATAGAACAGTTTTATCATGGAAATATTGAGTCATTTTATACTCACAAAAATACCCCAGAAATAAAAATGGTACAATAGTAATTCTTGACTCCTACAAATCATCTTTAAAGGTAATTAATTCCATATCAATTAAGTCTTTGGAAATGCTTCTCAACTACTTTTCTGTAGATCACCAAATCAATATCTAGTGCACTCAGAATAAATTCTCTGTATGACAACCTTAAACCTTGAGAAACTTGAATGCTAACTTAAAACTTGATTTAAATTGGTCAGCTAGGTGGAAAAAAAAAAAAAAAAATCCATCTTACCTCCTGTTGTTCCAAAACTTCATATTTTTAGAGAGTCTAAAATAAGATTTGAAGTTGACTGACAAGGATTATTCCATTTTCTTTCTTCAGGGCATGCCTAGTTTCTAATTCTTGCATAAATTATCTTTGCATAAGCAAAGCATGAAAGAATGAGAATGATAAGAAACTCCATGACACCATGCCACTGCTCTTTCAATGCAGAGCAGGAGAAAGTGCTGGTTTTGCTTTTCTTTTTCTGATGCCCCCTTTACTTTTCTGCTTTCTAGAGAAGAAAGCTAGTGACTATAGATGACTCTTGCAGGAGTAAAATGGGCAGATATTGGGGGTAGTGATGGTGTTTCTCAGTTGGAAAATATTTTAGCTGCTTCCGCATCTTTTGTAGGTTGATTTCTTATCTTTGAGCTTCTGAGGAATTTAGACTAAAAACTTTCCTTAAGCCTTGTTGAGTAAGTTTTTAATCATAAATTCATCTCATCAAATGATGCTTGTTTCACTTGCATTTTCAATCTTGAATTATATTCTGACCTCACTTAAATCATTAACAAAGTCATTAGTAACATCTGTGGAGCTGTGATTTTATTCTTCATGTTTAGTTGATAGTGCTAACTTAGTATGCTTGTTTGCATATTAAGCTCCATTAAATCCACTAGGAAACATATGTTTCATTTATGGAAGGGTTTAGGACAACGTCACATCTTCAGCACTAAGCTGCTACTCTTATTTTCTCTATTATAAATAAAAATGTTGGACCTGAAAGAAGCCAAATGCAAACTCAAGCTGTACATGTCTCAGCCTGACAGGATTAGGGCCCTAAATCTGGCAGTCTTAACTATGCACCATATTCCCCTGTCAAAATTTCTTTATATTAACTAATTTTGACAGCTATCACAAAATAAACCCAAACAAATATCTGGCATTAGGAACGAGTGTGAATATTATTTTTGTAAAAACTCTTTAATAGAATTGCTAGACTACAGTGTTTGACATCAAACTAGCATTTCATCCAAGCACCGACTGTTCAAGACACTTAAATTTTGCTTAAAATGAAGATGCATATTTGCATTTGGAGGATATGGATGACAGTTCATCTACACCAGAGATGTCTCCAAGGTCATAAGGCCTAATTCCTCTATCACTACCACCTCTATGAGGAGGAGATGAGTTTTAGTTGTAGGAAACACCCTTCTGAGGGGAACAGAGCTCTGGTCCAATATGCTGGCTACATTCTCCTGATAGGGCAGTCCTCATAGGGCCCCTCTGGTGCCCTGGTTAAGGACATCACTAGGAAACTCTCCAGCTCAGTACAGCCCTCGGACTACTATCTTTTACTGATCCTCCATGTAGGTGGAGAGGAAGCTGCAACCCATAGTCCAAGAGTGATCAAAAGAGATTTCAGGGGGACGATTGGTGAGGGAATCTGGGGCACAGGTTACTTTTTCCTCTCTCCTTCCAGTTGCAGGCAGTAACATTGGAAGAAATTGATGAATCCTGTCTATTAATAATTGGCTCAGTAGTTGGTGTCATCACCACAATTTTGGGTTTTTCCACAATGGGATGGCCTACACAACACCAGGCTTGGTGGTGTCTGATGGGACTCATCTGTCTCAAAGAAGGAAGAGGGTCTTTGCTCAGGAGCTTACAGGGCTCATTGAAAGGGCTTTAAACTAGACTTAAAGGGGGAGGAACATAGTATCAGGCTTGCCTGTGACAAGTGAGGGATGACACGCCATGGTTTGAGGGATGGGGTGCTAGCAAGGGCCCTCAACCTGTAGCTCTGAGGCATGCTGGGGACACTGCAGCACAGATGAAGTCTTACAGAGATCAGCTGTGGGCTCCTGAGGTAATAGAAGCCAAGAGGGAAATATTGGTGAAATATCTCCAAGGAATTAAGGGGTGTTCCTCCAAGAATGTGATATGGCCAAGAGCCAAGCTGAAGTGTCTCTACAACAACGCACACAGCATGGGCAACAAACAGGAGGAGTTAGAAGCTACCATAATGCTAGAAAGCTATGATCTGATTGTCATTACTGAAACTTGGTGGGACGAACCCCATGATGAGTGTGATTATGGCTGGCTACAGGCTGCTCAGAAGGTATAGGTGAGGAAGGAGGGGCGCAGGCATTGCCCTCTACATCAAGAAATGGATAGAATGTGAAGGGCTGTCCCTGAAGAATAGTCACGAGCAGGTCAAAAGCTTATGGGTGAGAATTAGAGAAAGGGAACCTTGTGGTTGGTGTCTACTACAGGTCCCCTGATCAAGGGGAGCCTATTGATGAAGCCTTCTTTCTCCAGCTACAGGACTCATTGCACTCTCAGGCTCTTGTGCTGCTGGGGTACTTCAACTACCCTGGTTTCTGCTGGAAAAGTGGCACAGTGAGCTCCAGGAAATCCAGGAGGCTCCTGGAATGCATTGA
Organism: Bucorvus abyssinicus; assembly: GCA_009769605.1. NCBI lineage: Eukaryota > Metazoa > Chordata > Aves > Bucerotiformes > Bucorvidae > Bucorvus > Bucorvus abyssinicus. Next base: position 16,575,155 of record CM020063.1, read on the forward strand.
GGATAACTTCTTAAGGCAGGTAATAAGACAGGCCCACCAGAGGGGACGATCACCAATGCAAGTGAACTCATTGGTAGTGTCAAGATTGGAGGCAGCCTGGGGTACAGTGATCCTGCACTGGTGGAGTTCATAGCGGAGACAGGGCAAGAGTAAAGTCAGGACCCTGAATTTTAGGAAAGCAAACTTGCAGCTGTTGAAGGAGTTAGTCTATAGGACCTCCCACGAAATGGCTCTCAGGGACAAGGGAGCACACCAAAGCTGGCAGATCTTTAAGAGCACTTTCCATAGAGTGTGCAAGAGCTCTTGATCTCCAGGAGTGAGAATCCAGGCAAGGGAGGAAAGAGATAGGCACAGCTAAGTCGAGACCTACTGGTCAAACTAAAGGGCAGAAGGAACTGCACAGGCAGTGGAAGCAGGGACAGGCATCCTGGGAAGAGTATAGTGACACTGCCTGGTTGTAGGGATGGGGTCAGGAAGGCCAAGGCATGCCTAGAGCTGAACTTTGCAAAGGAGATAAAGAATAATAAGGGCTTCTACAGGTGTGTAACCCAGAAAAGGAAGGTGAGAAAAGCATCAGAGGATGAACATGACTGGCAAGCTGGTAACAGGAGAAGGCTGAAGAACCCAAAAACCTTTTTGCCTCAGTCTTCACTGACAACCTCTCTTCTCAAGTGTTCTGAGTTGATGGACCACAAGACAAGGACCAGGGGGTCAAAGTTTCCCCCACTGGAAGAGAAGATCAAGTTTGTGACCACCTAAGGAACCTCAACCATAGACTGAACCATAGACTGAGGAACCATAGACATGGTAAGTCTATGGAACCTGACGAGATGCATCCCAGAGTCCTGAGGGAACTGGCTGATGTAGCTGCCCAGCCACTCTCCATGACATCTGAAAAGTCCTGGCAGTCAGGTGAAGTCCCTGGTGACTGCAAAAAGCGAAACATTGCACCCATTTTTAGAAAGGGTAGAAAGGAGGACCCTGGGAACCACTGACCCGTCAGCCTTGCCTCTTTGCCTGGGAAGATCACAGAACAGACCCTCCTAGAAGCTATGCTAAGACACATAGTGGACAGGGAGGTGATTCGAGGTAGCCAGCACGGCTTCATCAAGGGCAAGTCCTGCCTGACCAACCTAGTGGCATTCTACGACAAAGTGACTATATCAGAGGACAGGGGAAGAGCTATGGATCTATCTGGACTTCTGTAAAGCCTTTGACATGATCCCCCACAACATCCTTCTCTACAGATTGGAGAGATAGGGATTTGATGGATGAACTATTTGGTCGATAACAAACCGGTTGGATGGTGGCATGCAGAGGGCAGTGGTCAATGGCTTGATGTGTAGATAGACATCAGTGACAAATGGTGGTCCCTCAGGGGTCTATACTTGGACCAGTACTGTCTAATATCTTCACCAATGCTATAGCAGGATCAAGTGCACCCTCAGCAAGTTTGCAGATGACACCAAGCACAGCCATGCAGTTGACACTCCTGAGGGACAGGATGCTATGCAGAGGGACCTGGACAAGCTGGAAAAGTGGGTCCGTGTGAACCTTATGAGGTTCAATAAGGTCAAGTGCAAGGTCCTGCACCTGGGTCGGGGCAATCCCCAGTATCAATACAGGCTGGGGATGATGGGATTGAGAGAAGTCCTGCAGAGGAGGACTTGGGGGTACTGGTGGATGAAAGGCTGGACATGAGGCGACAAAGTGCACTCGCAGCCCAGACAGCCAACCATATCCTGGGCTGCATCAAGAGCAGCATGGCCAGAGGGAAGCAGGAGGTGATTCTGCTGCTCTGCTCTGGTGAGACCTCACCTAGAGTACTGTATCCAGCTCTGGAGTCTTCAGGACAAGAATGACATGGACCTGTTGGAGCAGATCCACAGGAGGGCCACAAAAATGATCAGAGGGCTGGAACACCTCTGCTGTGAGGACAGGCTGAGAGAATTGGGGTTGGTCAGCCTGGAGAAGAGAAGGCTCCAGGGACACCTTACTGCAGCCTTTCAATACTTAGAGGGGGCTTAGAAGAAATATAGGCATGATCTTTTTATCAGGCCCTGTAATGACAGGACAAGGGGTGATGGTTTTAAAAAGGGGAGATGGTTTTTGAAAGAGGGGAGATTCAGACTAGGTACAAGGAAGAAATTTTTTACAGTGAGGGTGGTGAAACACTGGAACATGTTTCCCAGAGAGGTGGTAGAAGGCCCATCCCTGGAAATGTTCAAGGTCAGGGTGGATGGGACTCTAAGCAACCTGAAGGTCCCTTCCAACCCAAAGCATTCTATAATTCTATGGTATCAGTTGAGAAATGTTTTCCAATTAATGCTTTGTTATAAAAATGTTTATACAATTGCATGTTTAGCAACTGGATTTATGTTGACATTGTGTAAAGGTATGTAAAAAGTAATTAACTCTAAGATATTTTATAGCTTCAGGGGCTTAAGGGAGGACTGAATACCAGCCCAAGAGAAAAGAGGTTTGGTTGTGGTTTCATCAAAGTCATTAGCAGAATATCCAGTGATTCCAGCAGAACCAGAATTTCACCACACAAATTTAAAACAGAGGTGAGAACTGTAATAAGGGCATCCAAGTGAGGAGGAAAACAGCGACATTCTCCAATTTAGACTGTGTTATCACATTAAAAAACCGATATTAAAGAATATGCTAAGTGATTTACAGTGCTTGAATTTTACCTGGTTAATTATATTCTGTCAACATAGGGTAAGAAATAATCAAGAATTCCATAACACCACCGTGAAGCCTTTACAAAGAAGAGATTTTTAATGACAATGAGTTTTGAATAAACAGTTGTTACCAGAAAATGTTACCTTTTCTTTATGTGCATATGTATGCATATACCCATAACCACTGGACAAAAGAGCCCAAATCTAAAACAATCACTGCAATTTACATAAAGACTAATAAATATTTAAAAATAAAATATTTTGTAGCAATTTCTAATGAAATTATATTGATGTGCTTTGTATGTGTCATAAAATGACAGTCTGCAAAACTGAGTGACAATCTAAAACGAATCAAATTTGTTTGATCTTTTTTAGTTCTTATTAAATCAGTATATTCATGGTATGCTGCAAAAAGGATAAGGAAAATTAATGTGCATTCTCAAAATCCTGTGAAGTATTAAGGGTAGAAAAGCCACGCTGCTTTTCAAATGAGACATGTAGGACATGTTATTTAATTTGGGGCAAGGAACACAAGAGAAGAAATAAAGGATGATCTGGTATTGAATAAACATGGGACAGGTGGCAGGTTCACTTAAAGCTGCTATTAGGCTGTCTTGAAAGATAAAGGACAATGGAGAAAGTTGTATGGATTTGCGTGGACTTTTAAAACTACCTTTATAAGTGCTTTTGGTTTTTCTCCTATATAAAGGAAACTGCTAAATACCTTCTATAATATGGTCTTGAGTAATTTTTCTGTCAATATGCTTTCCCCAATGGCCAAGACATTGATCAAAGGACAGTCCAGCTTGGCCCTTGCAGTCATTACTCAAAATACAAGGGAAGGAAATAGTATATCAAAAGGCAGCTGAGTATTAGAAGAGTTCTTAGAGCAGGTGGAATTGTCATACCAAGTAAGATATAATGAATAGCACAAAAACTTTCTTCTTTTAGAGATGATCTTATCACAAAAGTAGCCTATATGGTATCAGGCTATCTGTTCTAGTTGCAGAGTCTCATTTTCCAGATATATTTGAGGGTCAGCCTAAATGCATGCTGAGGATGAGTTGCAATTTTTCCATCAGGATTCTCATATAAAGCTAAATTTCATTAAAGCTTAAATCAATTTAATTTCCAATTCAGGCTACATTATATTTTCTTTTATCTCAAGTAATTTTTCTAGAAATTATGAAATACTATCACTGCTGCAATACTGTTCGTTTCGACTGGCACTCTTGAATGATCTTTGATTTAAGCTAGACTGCTTGCTAAAATATCCCCAGTTATGACTTCCAGATTTGCATCTTTGGCATTGAAAGAGTTTTTAATCATAAAGCAGCCACATGAATCCTTACTGTCATACTAAAAAAAAAAAACAAAAACCCCACCAAACAACAAAAAAACCCCAATTCTTTATTTTTGTTTCTGTTTTAAGAATATTGAATAACTGGAATTTCTTCAAAGAGCTGAAAGATGGAGGAGGTTTTGTATAATTTCACCTGCAAACTACTCTCCTCAGTCTTCTGGCAGAACTATGGTTCAATAAAATAATGAATAATACTTTCTATAATGTACACATACATTACCATAACTATTCAAGTATTTTAATTCTTGCGATTTTGAACAAGCTTTCTGTTATATCTGAGAGACCAGTGGGGACTTTCTGAGAAGAGCGATATCTGTTCTGGGCTCAGCAAGTCATCACTTCTGTTCGTTTCTGCTTTCACTGTCTCAGATGCAGTCCTTGACACTTTAATGGTATGATGCAGTAGTCATCTTCAAGTTTACTCTTCAGCAGAAGGCAGTATATAAAACAAAATACTTACTGCAACAAGTCTAAAGGAGTTATGATCTATTGCAATCTTATCTCAATTCTACCACATTTAGATAAAAAGTATAGGTAAAAAAGTAATATCCTAGAATACTTCTCATTTTGAAATGGTTTGGCATAAGGAGGGACAAGAGGGAAAAATTATCCTTATTTGTTAAGACATTTGTTTCTGAACACAAAATATATTTACTGCTTTCCATTTTAAGCAGCATGTTATAATCCATGTAGAAAACCTAATTAAAAATTAAACAAAACTCTCAGTCAGGCAAGTAATTAGGTGAAACCCTCCAAGTGTAACCTCTTCTCTGTCTCTGCATATGCATACGTTGTCAAATTACCTGAGAAGTGACATATTAAAAAGAGAGTTCTTTTCTCACTGTCGTTAATATGAATCTACGAAATCAAATACTTTTTCAACTCATTTAAAAATTGGAACTTATGAGGTCAGATCACCTAACGTGTAAAGTTTTGAAAAATCAGAAGAGGGTTGTTGCTTTTCTAATGGACCAATACAAAACAGTAACCAGCCCTCAAGCTGGGCGGGGGGAAGATTCCCAACATTCAATGACATTTTATAGTTGTAGAATTTTTAATTTTTTATATGGCACCCTTGACAGCTGAAAAAAAAAAAAAAAAAAAAAAAAGGGAAGCCATAACTACAGGATGTTTCTATTTAAAAGAAGGCTTTACTAGTAGGAAAAATAACATACAACCTATAAAGAACCAGGCATTGGCATATGGCTGAAATATATTTAAGAGCACCACTGTGCTTGCCGACCAAAGAAACCAAAGTTGCATGCTCTTTTCTATGATGGACATGTGTCGCACCAGAGGGAACAGCATGAGAAAGAATGGCTGGGGACAAGGCTTTCCAGGCTGCTGGGGAAAAGCTGGCTCTGTGAAGAGACAAGAGTGGCAGTTTGGAAGCCTGAAAAGCAGAAAAACATCTATCTTGCAACAAACCAACTTGAAAAAGATTAGTTCCAATGACAAATTATTTTCAGCTGATCCCGTAAATACTTCTGCCAAGGAACCTGTAAGGGTGACGAGCAAAAGACAAAAATGGGAGAAAGATTACAAAGGGCAGCCTGGCAAGGATGTCACTAACAAATTAGTTCGCGTTTTATAACAAATAGTGTTTTAAGTCAGCTCTACTTCCATGTATTTCAGCATCTGTATCGGATCAGCAAGGATCAGCTACTCTTTCAATCCCATCTTATTTATTTATGATGTATTTTCAACAGAGGGTGCTTTTTATAGTTTTTTATAAGAAGAGCTTAAATTAATACTGTATATTGGAAAGTAGTAATTACCAATGGGCTCGAGGTATTTTGTGGCAATATGGGGACAGAGTTGGTGAAAGGTATTATCCTGACCAGGGACACCTCTATTTTACAAAGATATTTGATCTGCTAATTAGCAGAAATGTGAGAACCTCTGAAAATACCAAAGCAGAAATAAAAAGGCACTCTAACAGTTATTTTACTATTTGCTAATTATTTCCTAACAGCTTTGCCTATCACCAGTTCAGAATCATTTTGCTTATCACGTTTATCCTTCATTTCAAATAGCCTTTGTATAGTGCATCTAAAAGTTTTTAAGTGTTCAAATATCCTAAATACATAGCTTTTTATACTGCCTAACCAAAGAACTGAGCAATCAAAGAATGACTTTTGCAGCACCTATGAGGATTTCAATAGCACAAGATGTTGCTGTTACTTGTCGTTGGAAAACAGTGTACAAGCAGCTAGAAAATGTGAAATTTGAGTGCTTTGCAATTCTGGATCACCTCCAACTGCAAGAGTGATAATCGTGAGAGGATGGCCATATTCTCACTCCTGACACAAGCATTCTCAAAACGAAAACTTAATTAACCTGAATCAACTTATTTAAAAGAAAAACAGTGATGAAAAAGATTAATTGATACTTAAGAAAAGTAAGACCAACCCAAATCAACCCCAGCTACGTATATGAAGATGCAGCTTTTAAATACCTCAGTATCGAGAATGACATAAAAATCCACATGCAGTTTCAGAGAACTTAATAATTTTTTTCGTAAATAAAACATAGTTTCCCCATACTACCCATCAGAGAGTGACAGGCACAGGAATTGTGATGGTCATTATTTTCAGATATGAATTCCAAAAGCTAACCACCTAACAAAAAGTAAATCAAACTGAGCATTAGGCAGAATTGTTACCCCTCCATACTCCATGCCTGAGTCATTAATAGGTCAGGAGAATGCTGTTTTGAGAAGCGATAGTCATGAACAGTAACCTTAAGTTACATCTTCTCAATTCAAGGGGAGATCTCCAACCACTAGGCTATTGTTCAAAAGTCTCGAAAGTCAAAGTACCACAGTCCCCTCTGACCTTAATTTAAAAGAATACAGTGAGTCCTATTCTTATTTTGAAGGAAACAACTTCCCTTCTGAATTCTAGGAGAATACTAAAATCCTTTTACTACATTCAGTAGGAAATTTCAAGCCAACAGCATTCAGTGTTAAAATACAATATAAATTAAAATATAATTTCTTTTGACTTTTTATATTCACAATACAAGCACTTATTTTTTACATGCACATACACTTGGACATACATTATCTGCTAATTCTTACTGTATAAAGTTATAGCTTACTTTCTAATTTACATCTATATTCCTTCAGAATTTGCCATTCAGTCCACTAACTTGATTCAGGTCCTGTCTCTCCTCTGTGGTTTCAGATAGTGAGGAGGGATCATTCCATACCTCAATTCTAATTTCTCAAACTCATTTATTCAATATCTGATCTATACAGAAAATGTTAAAGTAAAAAGGAAGCAGCAGATGCTCTGTCAAAGTAACCAACAATTTTCTCCTCTTACTAACCTTCAGTCCACAATATAGTTTGCTTCTGGGTCCATTAAAATCCACCATTCAGCTTTTGTTAACTTGAACGTGCATTGCAGTTAGGAGACCTTTTACACGCACTTTTACTTGAAATGCAAACTTAGAGGACATAAGATAATAAAAAAATAAGTAAAATGTTTAGTATTTTTTGTGCTGTATGTGCCACTTTCTCTTCTTTGTGGAATAAATTATTTGGTTATTACATTTTGAGAGTTCAGGTAAAGAAAATAGTCTAGTAAAGGTCCCCAGCAATAAGTCTGAATGCAAACCATTAATTAATTCAATTGTTAAAATGTACCAATACACATATTACTATTTTAAGATAAGTATTTGAGATTTAAACAGTGAATTCCATGTTACAAAGATATATAGGCATTAATGATACTGTGAAACTATGCTTTGGAATCTCAATGGCAGTGTGATTACACAGCCTAGTGCTTCAGGCATTAGTTCACACATACAGTAGTCCTTCTTCCCTTAAGCAGTATTTTACACAGAAGAAAATTGAAGAAAAGACAGTCTGTGATGTATAGGAAAAGTGAAATTCAAGCTACAAGAGTAACGAAGGGCAAAAAAGTGCCCCTAATTCATTGACTTTTCCTTCAAGCTCAATACGCAAGAAAAGCTGGAAGGACATACAGATCCATGACTGTTATGCACTGTATGAGAGCCCATCTGGGAACATCCCTGAAAATTCAAAGGGGCATTTTGAGCTCATACAAATTCCTAAGCTGTATCAGCTGGCTCTTCATGGATGATATCCTGCCCCTGATACTCCTCAAACACAGAGGGAAACAATGGTGAGGAAAGTATCCTGAATTAGCAATCTCTAAAGTGGTTTATTCATGGGAGGTGAGGAAAACAGTTGGGGATTGCCTTGACACTTCCTCCACTATTTCTTTCCTAGAACAGCAGATGAAGAAAGAGGAATTTCATAGTTCTGAAAAATCCTGTTAAAGGCAGATAATTGTTTGGTACTTCGTTTTGTGCTAGTCCTCAATCAAACATACAACTTCTGTATCTAAGTGAGGCTGGGCACCCCTGTTACCAGGATGGATTTTAGAAGAAGTGTTATCTTATCCTGATATTCAAAAGTCGAACCTCACAGGTTGAGAACATAGATTTCCTTCTTTCCAGGAGCAAATACAAAATTCTGCTCACTTTTTTTTTTAATTGTTATTTGTAACAACATCAAAATCGGAGAAAAATTGCTAAAATCTTTCTACAAGCTTAGCTCAGGTGAGGTAACACATTTTCTTTCCTCAGGCATCAAAACTTAAAGTATAACTGTTCAATACTTAATCTTCTGTTCACAAGCACTGAGACAATCATCGTTCTCCATTTCTTACTGCAGTTCTACGTATTTATGCGTTTTTTATGAAATAAACAGAGCTTTTCAGATTCAGGAAACCCTCCTCTTAGGGAAGAAAATGCTGAACTTATTTTAGTGATTATAGTATATGCATTCATCTATTATGGGTAGGAAAAGCTGATTCTCTAATTGCAGTCCCATCTCAAAACTGCAGCGCTTTGATATTTAGATATTTCCTTCAATTGTCAACTCTAAGTGTTAATGCAGATTTCTAAATGTTTTTCATATAAAATGGTCAAAGTAGTGTCAGGAGGCTTCAAGAACTTTTTATATCATAACTGAAAAAGAAAGTGAATTAATTTTAGAAAAGCATGCAATGTATAAACTCAAACTCCGAAATGGTAAAATGCAATAAAAAACATGAAAGAATACAGCTGAACATTAATAGAGAGAAAGCAGTAGGCATAATGTCTGTGAAAAAATTAACGCTTATTTGTCCCCAAAACATTATTGTGTAAAGAATGACAACGGAATGACACTCAAAACCAATTTTTAAAATTGCATTATTTATATTAATCAATTATTAAAATAATATTATCTTGATTGCAGATAATTTTCCATTATTATATTCTCCAATTTACTAATCAGGACCAGTACCTCCTAGCTGCTATCATAATTAAGCTTACATTCTATCTTGTTTAGTTAAAGTGGTTAAACGTGGTCTTAAAGAACAAATCTTGTGTGGAAGTTAATAACATAGCTTTAACAGGTTTGTATCTTGCTATAGAAAACCTAAATTCAGTGGAACTTTACTTCCCTAAAGCCTTGTGCCACCTTAGTTAAGGAATGCTGAGCCACAGGCTGATCAAATGAGGCATTGAGGGAATGAGGGCCACTTTCTCTGACATACAGTACTTTGCTCTAGAAAGGACATGGAAGGAGGTGAGCACTTAGATGCACTCAGTGAATACAAGGTATTTCTTAATTGCTATGACTTGGGCAAGGTAATGCAGTGGGGAAATACAGGATGGGGAATGAGAGAACAGAGGGCAGACAAAGCATCAGTAAGGGTGACAATTGTAAATCTATTTGAACAGCAGAATTGAACAACAAATATGAAATATTATTTCTTAAAGCATGAGTTCAGAATATATTGAATGAGCACAAATTACAGAGCAAAGAAAGATACAGACAGTTTGGTTGCTATTTTCCTGCAGCCAACCTTTATAAGGAATTTGTCCCATTAAATATCAAGATGTGGCAGCTGGAATTCAAGAAATGTATTGCTCAGTGGTAGTAAAATATGAATGGGCAATATAACGCAGTTTAATCAGCTCAGGGTTTAGTCAAAAGCAATGCTGTGGCATCACCACGGTAACAAAGTCCTACTTGTATAAAAAGCTGAGTTCAGGGGAGTACTGTCTGTTCTGCAAACCAATGCTAAACTGCTGCTGTGGAAATATCTTACAGGTATCACTTTACAAAGGTTATCTTTTGCATAGCCTAAAATGAAGCATAATGAAGGTATCCAAACACTAGAAATGTGCAGAAGTGACATATCATATACCATATTCTCTTCTTTGCTATACATGTTCTGCTCTCAAGTAACAAGTTATTTATAGTCTTATATCCTTTATAGAAACATGAATCTGATGCATATAAAATTTTTAGCATAGTTAGGGGAAAAAAAATCTTTAATGCACAGTACTGTTTATCAATACCTCTTATCCAAGTTTCAAGCTTGCTTTCTGTCATATTAGACACCTTTAAACAGAGGCGTGAAATTTGGAAAAAAAGAAAGCGTACTCAGGTGGTAAAGACCTTTTCTTTGCTAAATGGACATTTGTCGACTTGATGCATTTTGAGGGGGTTTATTTGTAGTCTGTTTGAATGACGTTAACAATGCCACAACTGTCATTTCTCTCAAGGAACACTATTTCATAATGTAACAGAACTAAACTTACAAACATAAACTTTGGAAGCTATTTCAGACTACTAAGCCCAGCCTTTCTACAATGAGAGAAATGGGAAGAAAATGAAAAAAAAAGTTAATAATTCACTAGACGTGAACTGGTAAATGAACACAGATCTGGTACAATCCTCTCAAAAGTAGGAAGTCTGAAGAAAATTTATTACACACTGTGTTAAAGGGATTAATTCTTGAATAGGAGTTATAGCATGGACTAGTAAAGATCTGGTCTGGCCTGAAACAATGTCAAAGAATTTTATATTTAATGAAACAAGTTGAGATTTGAGAAAATATTTTCACTTTATATTGAAAGAAAAATTTTAACTTGTGTAGGAAAAAAATCAAAACCACAACAAACATTGAAAAGAAAATAGAACTAGACAGAGTAGGTGAGGTTGGAACATTAACATTATCAGGTTACTCAATTGGTATATGAAAGATAGGTTTTGAGCTGAAGTTTGCAAACTGAAATAACAGTTTTCATCATCTTTCCCTTACAGTTCTATTTAAGTATACTTTGTTTTTATACCGTTCTTCATTGTCTCATATATCTATATATGAGGAAAGGTTTAGCATTTTCCTTCTTGTATCTGTTGTGCGAAAACAAACAACTGAGTCCATTCAGCTGAAAAGACCTACACTCAAGTAAACACTGTGATGGATACCAGGTGAGTTATCCATTTTGAGCTGCAACCATCTTCACTACTGGCTTCAGAAAATTATCTAAACAATTTCTCTTTAAAACCAGCTGCAACAGATACCAGCAGAAGGTAAGACGTGCAGAAAAATATTTCTCAGCAGCCATTTCTGAGCATTATAATGTTTTTTATAATTTTAGATTAACTCAGGAAGAATAGGCCAATAGAAAGCTGTACAGGAGACATTCGAGAGACAGTGCACTCAGCGTAAAAATGAAAAGTGATCAAAACACTCTTTAAAAGAGAATTGAAAATGAATGGGAACATAAAGGAGTTTATGATTGGTTTAAAACTGAAGTAGTCCAGTATATTTTTGAAGGAGTGGGGGGAGAGGAGGCTTGTGATGAGTGGGCAGTGTTCTGACATAAATAGACATTTTAAAGAATCCAAAAGAACAAGAGAGAGAGGCCTCTGGAATCCAAAATTGAAATCTACCCAAAACCACACAACTGCATACACAGTTGTGACAACCAACGCAGTACAAAAAAATTATGATTATCTTACATGAAAATATGCAAGAAAGGGAACAAATAAAACTGTTTTGTGAATTTTCAAGTAGGAACAAGAAGTCCAAATTATATCATCTGCCATAATGTCTCTGATGCATTAAGGAAGATAAACTGTTACCAGTCTGACAGCACAAACATTTTTTTAATTCTAAATTGGACAAAAACATGTTACAAGTATCTTGCCATGAAAAATTTAACTGGATATTAAGACAGTAAATCAGTGAAACTGTGGGAATGTACTAATGGCATGTAAATGAAAAACAAACTAGAAAAATAAAGTTCATAAAATCACATCAGTTGGAAGGTACATCTAGAGGAAATCTGGTCCAAATCCTTCCTCAAAGAAAGCTCACCTTCCACCAGGTCGCTCAGGTCCATGTCCAGTGAAGTTATCAAATACCTCTAGGAATGGAGACGCCACAAGTTATAGTATTTCACCAGACTCAGTAAAAAAACAGATATATCTAGCATATCGCCTCTGAGAAGTTCCTCCTTTTCACTGTGGATTTTCTTGCTATGAGTCTCTCTACTGTGTAAATATTAGTATGTTGTCATCCTGGGAAGCAGATACAGGAGATCAGGGCACCTAGATTTCCTTCTTTGTTTTGCTGTCAGGATATCATGCTTTCCTTACGCATTTCTCCTATACTTTTGAACACAATGCATTTTCTCTCCCTGAAAGGAGGGAAACCGTAAGTGTTAAGTAATTAGGCTTGCACTTAAAGAAAGGATTATGATTTATGGTAGGACTTGATGATCTTAAAAGTCTTTTCCAACCTAAATGATTCTATGATATGTAATCCAACTTTGTTATTGCAGTTTGTGTCCACTAAACCTCCTTATTTGGCACCTCTGAGAAAGGTCTTCCCAAATACTGCCTAAAGTTAGGCAGTTATAGACACTAAAAGACAGTTATAGACACCAAAGCCTTATATAAGCCCTGGTCTCTCAGCTGCTTCTTTTACATCTTGTGCTCCAGACCCTCAAGCATCTTAGTGGCCATCCTCTGCTTTTGCTCTGGCTATGTCAATGTCTGGTTCTCGGGATCCCAAAATTGGACTCAGCGCCCCAGATTCACTCTCGCAGGCATCAAATAGAATAGAAGGATTACTTCCCTCCACCTCCTAGTTGTGCCCCTGTTCCTACAGTGCTGCATGCTGCTGCACAGGCAGAGAGCGCCCAGCATGAACTTTTCCTAGCAATTATCAGGGAAAAATTAGATATCATTGCACTAACCTGTGTCTTCTAAATGGCAAGTTTAAACAGCTGAGGGAGAAGTTTAATTACATCTTGCAATGCATAAAGACTCTGTCAACAGAGGAGCAGCACATTTCAAAATTAACAGATTCAGCAACTAGAAGATCAGAACTGTATCAACATTGGCAACTAAAAATATTAGAGGTGAAACCATAGCTTATGAACAGACCCAGCTGAAAAGGAGGATATTTTTGGAGTGAAGTGAAGCAAAGCTCAGTAAATGGGGAGAGCAAATATTTACTCCTATGAGCTGATGAAGCAAGTGCCAAGAGTAAAACAGAGCAAACATTTGTGCTAAATTAACTCCTTTTACAGAGAACACTATTCTTGAAGCTATGACTACCAGCTGAGGTCCTCAGCCACGGGTTGGGAGAAGAACTTGACCAGCAAGAGACTCAGCAGAATGGCTGGAGGTTTATTTTTTTCAGGTTTGTTTACTGCAATGAACACATCAAGGGAGTACATTCTTTATTCCTGGCATCCTTTACATTTGTAAAACACTTGCGAGTTAACTATTCAGAATGTACCAGCTGTTAGGAGACCCAGCAGGCAAATAACCCTCTGGAGCTTTCTGTGTGTCTCTAAGATGATGTTTAGAGGCAAACTGCCAGACGGCATGAGAGGAACGGTTTGCCATACATTTACAGTGACACCTTGAATTGAACTGAGTACAAAATTTGTTGTAATTCTAAGTTTGAACTGGATGTAGAAAAGCATTGCCCTTGCCCATATTCAAGAAAAACTCCAGCCACATCCTCCCGTTACTCAGATAAAAAGTTCTGGAAATATTTTTTGAGCAAAGTATGCAAAATTACTTACAAATATGCCTGAACTGCTGTTTACTGTTTGCATTTATTTTCTCCATGGTAAAACAGACAGAATAGAGTGTACTACATGTTAGGTCAAAAGCCTTAAATATTTTCCTGTCAAGCCTGAGTCTAATATCAATTCATTGCCAAAAAGAATCAGTGTAATCACCATCTGGAATGTGCTTTAAGTCTAACTGACATACTTAATGCATTGCTTAGAAACATATGAGCTCATACTTAGGATCCTCCTCATGCTTGTTCTTACTGTATTTGTATTTGAAGGTGTCATTCATATGACAGTCAGAGCAAGAATAATTAAAATGTTCATTCATTTATTTGAATATATTTGCAAAATAAAATGTGAACAAATCTCTAGCCATATGATTTGGGAAGGAAAACTTAACATTTTTTATTTATCAACTCCTTTTTAATCTTTATTTTCCACTTAAATCCAGGGTAAAGAAAGAGCGTGTGTATACTCGGGGTAACTTTCAAGATCATGATGACACTTTTTATGAGATCACAAAAGAGATCACAAATTCCCAGGATATTCACTAAGTATGAGAAATTTTAGCAATTAATATTCACGTATTCTAAAAACTACCTGCATACAAAAGGTCTTTATGGGTTATCAATAGTCCACAAAATTATATTATTTCATCTCTGTAAAACCTAGAGCAGCTCTTCAAGCTTAAATAATGTCATAATATTATTCTTCATATTAAAAAAATTACCAAACAACCCTCTAAAACTGAATTAATAAACATGGAGATGCATATTAATGAGACTAATAAAACTGAACCTGGAAAATCTCTGCAGCCACTGAGAAACTTTCTAAGGAACTGGAGAGTTTGCTAAGAGATAATACTTTAAACTTTCTCTGACTGGTACCTCTCTGGTAAAATAGAGCACACTCAAAAAATCGGAGGAAAACGCTTCAGTCTAATTATTGGAATACTTGTTACAAGGTCACATTCCAAATAAAACACACTTACATGCAGAACAATATTTATTTTTCTGATGGGCATCAAGAACAATGCTGTTTCAAATCAATTCATTTGGGGAAAGGTGACACTGGAACAATCATAAAAGCAGCAAGAGAGCTTTAAATATTTTCAGTCTTAGAAGAAAGGTAAATGAATAAAGGGATAGAGATAAGGGGTAGAGAAAAGCAAGTAATTTAAAATACTTCACAATCATACGTCAAAATACTAAAACAAGACTTCAGCTAGTTCTTTAGTATGATGATGTCAAAAAAATTCTGACTAGGAAGCCATTTGAAAATGACAACCGCTTCATGTCAAGGTACTTTTGAGTCAGAAAAGCTGTAAGGAGCTATATTATTGCATTCAATAAAAAGGCAGAAATGTCACATGCGCACTATCACAATTTACAGAACTGCACCATGTTCTCATTTTCCTAAGAGGTCTGAGACTGAATTCTGATTCTCATTCGCTGATTCACATTTGTTTGCAGCTTATGCTTTCATAATGGAGCTAACAAAAAGTATAGGAGGGGAAAAAATGTTCCAGATTCAGTCCTGGTGTAAAAAGACTGACTCAGCTCCCTTGATTTCATTTGAATTCGATTCACTTGTCTCCATGATATCAGTCCAACATTCTTAAAAGAAATGATAATGAGATCATTAGTCTTTATCCAGCAGATGTTGGTAATTCAACAGTGACTCTTTTAGAACAGTATGTTTAAGTTTCAGAAGCTCCCTCTTCCCAGGAAGGTTAATTACTATAATGCATTTAGCTAGTTTTCAAACAGTAATACCCTATGTCACATGGCAATATCACTTTAAAAATAGGGCAGATTAAACAAATCTCTTTACTTGTCCTGTAAAAATATTGGTTGTGGTTGAAAATGCACTTTCATAACTATGACATTAATGGCTTGTCTTCTAAAATATTAAGGCATGTGTAACCACAGTATTGTATTCTTCATAAACCTCAAGGCACTGTTGAAAGAAGATAAACAACAACTTAATTCGAACTGCTATTGCCCAAATCTAAATGTGCATTGAACAGATAAGATCATAATTAAGCAACTCTGAAGATCTGCTTATGCAAGGCAACATGTACTTGCTAAATTCTACTGCAGATTATTTCTGCAGTTTTCATGTTTTATATCTTTAAACAGGAATAAAGCACACCGGTATGAAAAACAAGACAACAATTTACACTATGCTTTTAACATTTAGCTCTGTTCTGAAAAGTGCTATATAGTCTTAACAAAACACAAGATTTTGCAGGATTGAGATCAAACCTAACAATTAAGTAACCCAATGCTTAACATGTATACCAAGCTTTTGTTTCAGCCCTTTGAAGCCAAATGGAACTAATTCATGTGCTTAATTTTAAGCACAGTCCCTGGGTCAGAGGGGGGCTGCGCACCACACTAGCCCCTTCTTGTAAGAATAGCTCATTTCTCAGAGTGGAGAGGGGCCACTGCCTCTGCTGGGACTGTGCTGATCCTCATACTCAAAAACAGTGTGGAAAGGGAATGAGAACATTTGCTGATAATAATAAGTTAGGGTAATAAGGGCAAGGATCAGTTGAGAAGAACTGCAGAAAGACATTTAAAAAATTAGCAATAAAATGACTAAAGAATCTCTAAGTGTAAAGTGACACAAAAGGCTAAAAAAAAGTGTTAATTTCAAATCCCAGATGATGAGCACTGAGTTAACTATTGTATCAGAAGCAAGATCTTGAGTGATGAAAAGAAAAGCTTAATGCTCAGCTCACGTCAAAAAAGTAAATCATATGTTGGAAGTTATTGAGAAAGAAATAGAGACAAAAATAAAGATTACTGTGCTCTGGTATAACCTTTCTTGCATCTTAAAAAGATATTTTTTGTCTTAATTGGAGACAGAGTACTCAGCAAGAGTTGCTTTCTAACACCTCTTGTCCACTACCATTCATAATCAGAAGAGTCAGAGTTGCTAAACAAAATACTGGACTCCTATTAGCAACACGGGAAAAAAATGAATATGAGAGTCTCAATGAAAAACTGCTTTGAAACAGAGTATCTTTATCTTCTACATGAGAAGGTTCAAGACCATCTAAGGAACCTGATGAGATGCATCTGCAGGCCCTGAGGAAACTGGCAGATAAAGTGGCTAAGCCACTATCCATCCTATTTGAGAAGTCATGGCAGTCTGGCAAAATTCCTACTGACTGGAAAAGTGGAAACAAACACCCCATTTTTAAAAAGGGAAAAAAGGAAGACCCAGGGAACTACAGGCCAGTCAGTCTCACCTCTGTGCCTGACAACATCATGGAGTGGATCCCCCTGGAAACCATGATAGTGCACATGGAAAATAAGGAGGTGATTTGTGACAGCCAACATGGCTTCAGTAAGGGCAAATTGTGCCTGACAATTATGCTGGCCTTCTACAAAGGGTCTACAGCATGGCGGAGAGGGACAGAGCAACTGACGTCATCTACATGCACTTTTACAAAGCATTTGACGCTGTCCCACATGACATCCTTGTCTGTAAATTGGAGCGACACGGATTTGATGGATGGACCGCTCTGTGGATAAGGCATTGGCTGGATGGTCACACTCAAAGAGCTGCAGTTAATAGCTAAATGACCGTGTGGAGAGCAGTGATGAGTGGCATTCCTCAGGGATTGTTTTTGGGACTGGCACTACTTAACATCTTTGTGGGTGACATGGACAGTGGGATCAACTGTACCCTAAGCAAATTTGCAGATGACACCAAGCTCTGTGGTGCAGTTGACACGCCTGAAGGATGGGCTGCAATTCAGAAGGACCTTGACAGGCCTGCGAGGTGGGCCTGTGCAAACTTCATGAATTTCAACAAGGCCAAGTGCAACGTCCTGCACATAGGTTAGGGCAATCCCAAGGACAGATATAGGCTGGGTAGAGAACGGATTGAGAGCAGCCCTGAGGAGAAGAACTTGGAAGCATTGGCTGATGAGAAGCTCAACATAACCTGGCAATGTGCACTTGCAGCCCAGAAAGCCAAGCGTGTGCTGGGCTGCATCAAAAGTAGTTTGACCAGCAGGTTGAGGGAGATGATTCTTCCCCTCTACTCTGCCCTCATGAGAACCCATCTGGAGTACTGTGTTCAGCTCTGGGGCCCCCGGCATAAAAAAGACATGGACCTGTTCAAGCAGGTCCAGAGGAGCGGCACAAAGATGATCAGGAGGCTGGAGCACCTCTGCTATGAGAACAGCCTGAGAGAGTTGGTGGTGTTCAGCCTGGAGGAGGCTCCAGGGAGACCTTATAGCAGTTTTCCAGTACCTAAAGTGGACCTACAAGAAAGCCAGAGAGGGACTTCTTACAAGGGTGTGTAGTGATAGGTCAAGGGGTAATCAGTTTAAACTGGAAGTGGGTAGATTTAGACTAGATATTAGGAAGAAATTATTTTCTGTGAAGGTGGTGAGACAGCAGAACAGGTTGCCCAGGTAAGCTGTGGATGCCCCATCCCTGGAAGTGTTCAAGGTCATGTTGGAGGGGGCTTTGAGCAACCTGGTCTAGTGGAAGGAGTCCCTGCCCATGGCAGTGGGGTTGAAACTCAATGATCTTTAAGGTCGCTTCCAACCCAAACCAGTCTATGATTCTATACCTTAAAAACTCAGTGATTACCCTACTCACATTTTCTATTTCAAAGAGCAACTTCATTAGTTTTCTTTCAGAAATAACTAAATTAAAGCAAATGTTCTTACGAGAAGCACATAGAAGTTACGCCTAAAACAAAAAAAACCTGTAGATGAAAGTACTGAATTTGACAAGAGGCAAACAGCAAATCTCAGTCATTTTACTATCCTAATTTTATAGAAGGCTGAAGGTTTCCCAGAAGCAGACATTTACATTTCATCAGACGGCTTTTATCCCATGTGTCCATGCAGCTTCGATCTTGGCTTGAATCTCTGGGCACTAAGACGAATAGAAAATAAATAGTAACAACTATTAACCTTGGGGGTTACAGTGATATCTCAGCAAGTGAGCTACTGGAATGCAGATCAAGTTTTTAATAGCAGTTATTTATTATATTATGGTAGTCCCTGTAAATCCCAGCTGAACACCAGCACACAACTGTGCTGGTATTTTACAGACAGCAAAAGAAAACAGGCCCTGCTCTACACAATTCAAGATTCAAAATTTAGCTAAGGCATAATAAATGGCCATCTAGACCTTCTGGATTGAAGGTGAGCCAGAATGATAAATCAGCAATAAAACATGAAGTTTAGCAGAGTGAGTAGGGACTCAGATTTCTACTTGCCTAAAGAAATTAGAAAGAAAAGAAAAACTGTCAGGGAAATGGAGTCAAAACAGAATAAAACATAGGAATTATCCTATTCCTGAAAACTTGGGTGCCCTCCAGTACTGCCGGTAGTCTTCAATGCACAGATTGCTTTTGTTTTCCCCCAAATGACTCATGACATCTTTGGAATATCCTCCTCAACGTCACAGCCTGCTTGCTTTCAGGGTATGATGCTGCAGCAAGAGAAGCATGGATTATGATAGCATTCCTCTAAGTACCTTCCTCAAAAAGCACCTTGGGAAGGCGGCGTCAGAGCAGGCATATTGGAAGCAGTTTTTATTTTTTTATTTACGATTTCAAAAACTACAGTGGTTCTGAAAAGGTTAGCGAAGTTAACACATAATGTGGTGTCACAGGGATTGAAAAGACAAACACAAATTAATGGCTGCAGTAAGATCATCATGTCTATAACCAGGTGAATACTGACAAATAAGGAATATTAATGTTGCTTTTCTGTCAAATTCATTCCACTTCTATTCACAGCCATCTCTCTGCACTGCAGGAATCAATTGCCAAAGCATGGCATTTTAAGTTCATACTAGAGAACACTAGAAAACAGAATTGTTATTTATAGCTGGGAATACTTGTACCAGAAATATGACTGATTTTTTTTCTGGCCAGAAAAGAGCACATGACCCATTTGTTCAGTCAAAATCAGCTGAAATTTGAAGACCAGCTTCACTTTCTGTTCCAGCAGATGAATAATTGCTTTCAGAAATAATCCAGCAAACAGTTTGTACTCAATAAATACGGAAAAATACGATGTAAATAGTGAACAGGGAAAATCAGTTTTGACTGCTTAATATTAATCTAGAGGAAAAATTGACTAATGTCTATGTCAGAATCGTTAAGCAAGCAGACATGCTTATACTGTAACAAGTTTGCTCTTCACACAGCAGCAGGTCTCATCTCATCTATTAGTTGTGTAACTCAGTAACTCAAATTTGCACTGTAGTGTAACTGAGCACAGTCAGGCATTAAATAAGGAAACTAGCATTTCTGGAATCATTTACAGATGAGGAAATTAGTACATTGAGAATCAGCTTCATTTACTTGAGGAAGCAATAAGGAATCCAGGAATTATTCCACATGAAAAGAGAGTTTCTAATAAAATGTATGCAAGGTAGTTACATACTACGATATAACAACAGTAAGGATGAAAAGCAGTTTACAGCTCTGTAACTTGGAAATCTATGATGCTCCTACTGAGGTACTGTGAATGCCATAAGAACGGCTGGAAGAGGAATTTTGGCTTGTCTCAGGCAGAGGAAAACAGATGGACACCCCACAAGCTTCTCTACATCTTGCACAGCTTTTTCCTGTGATACACACAAGCATATTCCTTCAGTTTTTTAATTATAAACTCAGCATTGCTTAGAAAATCACCTATGGCTACTTTCAAAATCATAAAAACATGTTTTGTTTCTCAGAATAGTGTATATTTTAGAGTCATATACTTGTTTAAAAACTTTGCAAGTAATAAGTGCAAAGTAAACAATAATAGTATATGTTCACTTGTGAAATGAATTATTAATTTAAAAGGAAACTCAGTGCATACACTACAAGCGTTCAACAAAATTCTGAGATAAAAATGTATGTACTTATGCATTCTAAATGTAGTCTATACTATTTGAATGGTTTCAAAAAATAACAGCAGCTTAATTTTGTAAATTCTAATGTGCCATCGATTAGATATGTGTTAGACAGACTAATCTAACAGAACTCTTTTGCCTTCAGAATGATACCACTTTTCCCTTTTCCTTTGTCTTCTAAGAAAACCACAGGCATTCCTGGCTTGAAAATAAGTGAACGGTCACAGTCATATTCCTTATGTTTTTTTTGTGTTAGTCTAGAAAAAACGTAAGTCTACATTTTTCTGACATGCTGGAGGAGCAGTATACTGGTGGAAGAAAATAACTCTGACACAGAGTAAATAATTGGCACTGTTCCTCCAAAGTTGTTGTTGGAACCTGACCTTGTGTTTCTTATTCCTTATTAAAAATGTGCATACAATTAGTACACAATTTTTCCATTTCCACTGAGAGGCAGTAAGCCTTATCGGTGCCACTCTATTGACTCTACCAGTAAAATTATCGAGAAGAATGTGTTTCAGCTGCTGGTACACAGGGATATGTTTTCTGTTAATTGTTCTGTACTGCTTTATAATTATGCTTGGTTTGTTCAGTTTTGCCTGTAATTAGTAGTCTTTATTAGACCAAATGCATGCTGTCTAGCTTGTAATACTGTATATAAATAGAAATATCATAAGAATATTAGGGAAAAACTTCTTTAGAGTTAACTAAATAGGCCAATAGGATACCCTCCAATTGCCTCTCTAGCAGCTAACAACCTTGGACAGTCTCCTGCTGCATCTGAAACAATGTGACTTCTAACATCAAATAAATTATTTCAGGTAGCACTATAGTGCAATTAATGAACAAATATAGAATGCCATTTGATGCAAGATGTCTTAAGAACTTGTCAATGGATTGTATAAGATGTGACTGTCTTTGTCCTACTTAGCCGACAAGGGCATAGATTGCATTATCCGTTCTAATACGAAAACTGAAGCAAGTCTTTGTTGTGTGCTCTTGCAATTTCACTGTACTGCTTATGATATCAGATTTTTTCATCTTGCAGTCTTGTGATACTTTATTTAAATCCATTATTAGACTAGAATTTCATCATTTGGGAGCTTAGATTTTGTTTAACCATTTGAATCAGGCAATACTGAAACTAGATAATATGATTCTTTCCAATGTCTCTTAATAAGCTAATGTATTTTAGTTACTTCTATGAAAATATTGATAAGTACGTTCAGTTTATTTATATCCATTTCACTTGTTCCTCCATGAGATCAAAACACAAGGATTTTATTCCATCTATTGGAAAACTGATGAATGATAAAGTTCACAACTGAAGTAATGGATGTGAGAAAATTTGGCCTTAAATGTCAAACAATACCAGACTTTTTACTGTGGAGAGATCAGGACAACGTATTTTCCCAAAAGCTTTCATGTTGCTATCTTCATGAACAGCTTCCATCTTATTAATTAGAAATTATCAATCTTTAGTTCCTGTATTTCAGAATTAGTTTAGCAGCTTAACAGAGAAGTGAATGGAGCCCTGTGTTAAATGAGTATCAAACTACTAAAAGATCTGACAACCAGAAACTGGTCCATTTTACAAAAACTCCCTTAAGCATGCAGTCAAATCGGCTTACCCTTTCCCACTGACTCTTACCAGTTGTAAAACAAAGATCATATGCTTTCACCCTGTCACACAGCCCACTGCCTCATCACAGAGAGATGTCACACCAGTGGAGCTTCTGCAAAATTTAGCTGAAAGACCAGCCAATAAGAGCTCACGCAATAGTGTGACCTCCTATTCCATGCAGATAAAGTGTACTCAAAGGTAATTTAAAGGATAATTGAAAATATTACATAGATGATGGTAACTAGTGTCAAGCAGAACACTGGAAAGTAGAAATTAGCTAGATTTAAAGGAAGGTGGCTTAACAAAGATATCGTTTAACCTTAACTAAACATATACTTTAGTTTTCCAACTTTACATAATTTTCAGTGTTATTTGCCATCAAACCAAACTAACAATAGAGCAGAGAGCAGACTCCAGCATGCTCCAGAAATACCCCACAGTCATAGATATGGTGGGAGGGTAGTTGTCACTTTAAGTGAAATTAAATAAAATTCAGACATGATCTAGAACCTAAACTGCCATATAAATCTATGAAGGATAAAGTCCCACTGCTGCCTATTTCCTGAGGTTCTTTGAAGGTGCTAATAAAATGTCAGGATTTGTAAGGTTTTGTGACAGCCCATACAGCTTAATGCTGACTTTCAACTTGAAACAGTTTGAGTATTTTTAGTAAGTATCTGTTTCTTCTTCTAAATCTCTGAAGATCACTTTGGTATTAGGCTGCTTCTCAAAGCAATGGGAATACAAACCATGGGAAGTCAGTCTCACAGAACTAATAAGGGACTCTTAGCGTCACTGGTTGTAATAACAATATAACTAGCCTTTATATAACAGTTTAGTAAACAGATTATTTCATGGTGATGGAGGCGGGCCCCTGCTTCAGGCTGAAACATCTGCCTCAGTCTCACAGGACATATGCCTGAACCACCATGGTACAGACTGAATTGAATGGTAGAATCCTACACTACTCTGATCTCTGTGACTCACATTATTTTCCCAACCACACTGAGGTCAAGGTGAATGTATGCATTTGGGGGCATAGCTTTTCAGATGGTTTTTAAACCTGTTCTGAAACAAATTCCTTGGTATAATTAATGGCATAAATATTAGGTATCACAAGTTCTCCCTAAATACCACTTCCATGGTCATTTTTGTGCTTTCCATATTATTAGCTTTTTACTGTTTCAAAGAGAAGAGAGGGTATACAGACCTTAAGATGAGAAAAGTATTAAATAATGTATGCTGTAATTGAAAAGTAAAAGCCAGACAGGATCAAAAGTGTCCCAGGCAGTATAATGGTTTTATCTGTTCCTGAAAACAAGTCATTATATTTCAGCAAATGCATGGTCACTATTCTCAGTCTTTATAAAAATCTGTTACAGTTTTATGTGACTCAATAGTAGATCTGATAAAAAAATTAAATATTTCATATAAGGAAACACATTTTTTTGAAAATGAAAGATCACTTTTTCTAACATTTTCTGGAAGAAGAGCAAGGGGGAAGGTAAGGAGTTGACAATGTTGAAATATCCTGTCTCTCAAACTAAAATTGTAACAACCATATCTATAATAATGCAAGTGAAAAATAAAGGTGAAATCAAATGTTTTTATTTTGTGAAGCTAAAATATTCTAGCTTAATTGAATAATATTCTTTTTGATTCTTCCTGTTGGAAAACCTGACAGTACCATATTTTGTTCTTTACTGAAGCAAAGAAAGATGTCAAAATCTTAAAGTCCTTCACAAAACAGAATTGCTGAACAAGAAATTGTCATGCAACTGTAGCTGCTGTCTCTTAAAGTCAGGTCATGATCATTTAAAATTGTGGTCCAGCATTCACTGAGGTTTCTTTGCCATCATCCTCTGGATTAAAAAAGAAAAAAAAAAAAAGAGTTCGAGAAGTGAAAGTGAATTAACTTCATTCAGAGTGTATTGAATTATAAATCATCACAAATCTGCACTGGGAAATCAATCAATATTAAAGATTCCTAAATAAATGTCCCTACATTGTCTTTCCTCATGGTTAGATAGAACTCTAGATCTACATAAACATACACACAACATACAAGTCTGTAATGTGTAGCTAAATAAAGATAAATAAATTCTACTAATTTATTTTCCCAAGCTAACAAAATAACCTTTGAGCTTATAAATAACAAAAGTCAGCTTTGAGCTAATAAAACAATATTGCCTCTTATCAGGGGGGAAAAAAAAAAAAAAGAAAAAAAAAAGAATTACTGGAAAGTGGGGGGATGGGAGGAAAAGAAAATCACAACAGTTAAAGCTGCCGTGAGGATGGTGGTTCTGTTTCCTGTTATTTTTATGACAAAAGACATATTTCCCAATAATAGTGGTTGAAGCAAGTCTCCTTTTTCTTTCTTCTAGCTGCAGGCTAAAGAAAGCAAATGGACTCTTCTCTGACTTTTCAAAGTTACTAATATACTCTTTATCTCTTTTGTACCAGCAATCAAATAATATCAAGCTCAATGGAATTGAGCACACTTCTGAAAATTTGATGATTCAGTTTATCTGAACAGCAATTTGCTTAGATATGAAGGGCTATTAGTAAGCAAACATTCCATTATAACTTATATCAAAAAGCCTGGTCACCTTACAGGGCTGACTAATAATAGAGAGAAATAGAACTGTTAAAGTGCTTTGGCATTGACTGTTTTCTCAGCAATGAGCTGCTGTTTTATAGCACTGTTAATATTACATTTTCATGAGCCGCCAGCACTGACACTTTAAAAGCAACTGCTTCCACCTATTCTGTCACCGGTGGTTATAAACACCTTACAGTAATGTGACAACTGGCAAAGCTCAGAAAGGCAAATGGAGAACTTAATTTTCAATGGAAATAAGCTGGAAACACTAGTGCAGAAAAATTATTAAACATACTAGGTTTCAATCTGACACTGAAATTTTGGAATGAGATTCAGACATAAAATCTGCTTATTTTCAGGAATGAGCAGGAAAGGTTCTCCTCATCCCCAAAGCCTCTACAACTTCAAACAAAACACAAACATTGGTACATGCACTGTAACATGTCCAAAACATTTTTGCAATAAACCAAAAAACAAATAGGAACTCATTTCTCACTGTGCAGCCTGGAGGCCAGACCATTTATCTGAGATGCTAGATGAATTATTTCCTAAGTAGTTGCCTAGTGAACAAAATGGAACTGCTTCAGCAGATCAAAAAGGGAGAAGATAGTCATCTGGTAAGTCGGACCATACACTAGGGAGTATAGGAGCATACCTGGGCGAGGACTTTATCTGATTCTCCTGCACTCTAGATGACTTTTCTCATGTACTGAACGTTATTCTTTATGGCACCTTTCCCTCTCTCCCCCTCTCCCTCCCCACCACACCCCCCACCCACCTGCCTTCATGAAAAATATTCAGACTTGAGGTTTTTCCTCATTAAAGAGCTGTCATTGGTAGAATCACACTTTCTTTTTTAAAAAAAATTATTATTATTACTTTCGGCAACCATGAATTGGCATCCTCTGTTGAAAACTCACATTTGCAGAAAATGCCAGCTCTAATTATCCTAGAGTCTTAACTTATTACTGCCAAAATGAAGGCAAGATTGGCATGCCACTTGAGTGTGTTACAACACAAGGTCAGACATTGCTACTGCTGTTACTGGAATTGTCTGCAGTACATAAATAAAGCAGAACAAGAAAAGAAAATCCCTACTAATGGGTAAGGAATATTTAATAGTCTAACAGTGGAATTTTCCTTTAGTTGATTACAGAAACCTCCTTACTGCCTTCTCCCAAAGGAAATAAAAAGATAGACAAAATAACATCCAGGCCTAAACAAGTTAGTTTTCCAAGAAAGTAAAGCTTGCTGGTCTCATAGCTACCCAGCACAGTTGCATTTTTCATTATTTTTGTATCATTCATGGAATCAAAAATTAAAAATCATATCATGAAACATCTTCAAGGAAATCCTGACGTTTCCTCACTCTAGTGGGAGGTGCTACAGCAGACAGACCTCTTAGGAGTTTCCCAGTGTGTTTTACCCGCCCCCCCCCCCCCCCCATAAACTTATGCATGGAATTCCCTCATAATTGTATCCTGAATGTATAGAATCACTCAATTGAAGGTGTTGTCATGTAAAAAAGAACTGACACAACAAAACTTTACTTGTGTTGGAAAACTCTGAAAAAGCTCTTTTTGAAATAGTACATGGCAGGTGATACATCTTCTCAGAAATACAGGTTATTAATAGAACATAAAGCTTATCTTCTCTTTAGAATTGGCTATAATCAAATTCAAGCCTTCAAACCGTCTTCAAAGCACTCCATGTTTCAGCTCTGAAAACTAAGACTGTCAAATGCTCCAAAATGAAGACTGTAGGAAACAACGATGCTCCCCATCAGAACTGAATGTTTCACAATGTCAATAATACTTGCACTTCTTTAAAAGGTCTTTGATGAATAATAAGAAACCATACCAAAATAAGACAATTCATGTTACATACTACTTCTGGAGGAAGCAAATGAAAAATACTGAAGAAATTAGTTCAAAAAACCTTAAGAAATAAGACTTAAGAAACAATATTGTAATGGCTAGCATTAGAGAGTGCTCACAGAAACAGAAAGTACACAACAGGTGATCTGCGAGGCATACAGCAGTTCCCTGCCAGGTGCACTCAAATGCCACAAGAGTATAATCTACTTGCCTACGAACCGCAGCAATCTCAAATCCATAGAAGATGGATTTAACACTAGGCTTGGCATGGGCACCAGAGAGCAAGCCCAGCAATGCATCAAGAAGGGTTTGTTTCTAACAGCCTGTTCAAGTTCTTAAAGACCTGCATCCTGTTAGGTACAAAGTATACTGTAACTCCATTGATCTTCCAGGAGTAAACAGGATAAAGTATGTGACAGGATAAAGACATGTGAATACTGATGGATTAAGGATCTGTGATACCTAATCTGCATCACAACGAAAAAGAACATTTTAGTGATCCTTTTTGGCTACTGCTGAGTCTCACAACCTCTTATCAAGGGCATACCTAAAGGGCATAGAACAAAGAGAATTTGTAACCCTTTGTTGAAGAATGGGGCTGTACCACCAGGGAAATCACTGACAACAATTAATTGTAAGCAATGGTATATATTTAATATCATTCTGGATTCCTGTCAACTATGTCAAGATTATAAGCCAATCTGCATTACCCTGATAACGCCAAACCCCAACTGGTTCGCAGTTTCAAATATGCTGTCTGGGAATCGGCTGAGACAGGACAATATAACCTTGTACTTTATGATACGTTTTTACATGCCAAAGATACCATAGCAAACAAGTAACTGTGAAGGAAGGAGAATCTTCATCTGTCTACTGATTTCAGGAATCTCAGATTTGGATGTCTACTTTGAGAAAACTCATTCCTCACTCCTTCAAGGAATGAAGGAAAAGTGTGACAAATCAGGAACCCAGAATAGATGTCATTTTAAGGGAGGAAAAAAAAAAACACCTTAGAAGTTGTTGATGGTGCATGATACAGGCAAAATCACCCACAGTCACAGTAGAAGTGCATAATCATGATGGAATAGAAAATGCATTTGAAACTGGATTTCAGTGGAAGAAATTGTAAACAGTGAAAGAAACATTAACTTTGAACAGATAGAACAGATGCATCTTTACTGATGCTGGTGCAGTTAGCATGACTAAAAGGCAGAGTACAATATTCTTACATGCCAGCAAAGACAGTACTATGAATTACAAAACACTTAGGTAGGGTAGAAATACATTTTGAAGAACAGTGTAAAATAAAAGATATGCCATGTCAGGCATTGCTCTGAAGGTATGCAGATTTTTACCTTAGCTTTTTAAAATATAATACTGCATTTTTCTGAGCCATTTTGGCTCACCGTGTCTTCTGATACTGATTAGTTATCAGAGCAGCAGATCTGTGTCAATGTTAGACCACCTTTTATAATTTTTCAATTACCAATAGTTTATCTCATTACACTTTCTACCAGGAGGAAGATGAAGTCACCAAGCATCATCTGATGATTTTGAAATGTCTCCATCCATTTAAAAGTTACTATAATTGATTTTCTTATACCTACATAGTAGTGTTCATTGACTAACACTAGTGAGCTCATGAACTTCTCCACCCATAGCCAAGAAATCTATGACAATTCTTTCATAGTGCATGACACAGAATGCAGAACTCAAGTACTCAAATACTTGATCTGCCATGGAAATCACTGTGGAGGGGTAGAATCCTACATAATCATTCTTTGCCTGCTACTTTAGAAATATTCTGAGAACATCATCTAAGTTAACTGAACGTTAGCAGTATCCTTGTAAAGATCTGGCATAGCCTTAGAACTGCAACTGACTATGGCAGTTACATGCTCTACGCTTAAACTGAAGAGCAACTTAAAAAGTTCAAAAAGGTTATATTTGTTTTTCTGTTCCATATTTTAAAAGAGCTTTTCAGCAGACATATCTATTTCTCCTCTTGCAAATGAAAGAAATAGACCAGCAAGGTAAGTCTTGAGAAGAATCCAGACTTTGCATCAGTAACATGGAAAATTCTCTAATTTTCACCATTGCAGCCTCATTTGAGATAAACAGACTGGATCACTGAATTCAAAATATTTCAAGGTAAAACAAATTGAGCTTCACCTTTTCATTCTCTCTAGGTCATATACCTTATTTCTTCTATACACCAGTAAATTTTCAACGCTATCATTGGCTAGGAGGTTGAGAGTTGCTCTAACAGCCAAGTCTAAGGCCCCTATTTTGAAGTTTGCTCTCCAGTGCTTAATGAGTGTCTGGGCTCCCTGCCCAATTTTTGAGAGAGATGGACACTTCAGATGGTGCTGCTAAGAGTCATAATGGGGACCATGGATCTGCTGACAGCTAGTCGATGGGAAACGTCATAGCTCAGGCATTGCCCTTTCTGTGTGTCTCAGGAAACAGTCATTCCACGAAACTCACATGTACCCACGTTGCCTCTCCATCAGTATGAGCACTTCCACCATGAGAGTAGAGCCACACGCTCCATTAGGCACTCGATTTGGCACAAGGAGTTGCCTCAGGTCAGGTAGGGCAGCATGCCCATGCAAACCTAGTCCCATGCCAGCCCTGTCTGAAGCCCTTCAGACCAAGGAAGGAAGGGATTCCCAGTCTCCTGCTGCCTTTATTCAAGACATCAGTGGACAAAATAGTGGACTCCCTTGGGTTTGTTTCCTTTTAGAAAATAAAGCACTGCTACTATAGGGGAAAATTTTCAACAGGGAATAAACTCGATGATGGAACAACTGTACATTCTGTAGCTTTCATCTGGGGTGGCTTGCAAAAATACTCTATTTAACAACTTTAGAAAACTGGTTTTCTGTCTTTTGTTTCCAACTGTGAGAAAAGAAACTGAAACATATGTCTTCTTGGTATGCTTATTTGTACTGTCTAAGTCAAAACTGTCACAAAAACCTGTTGTGTTTTGCATCTTCAGCTATGGAAACAGACTTGAGGGACTCAGAGCTACAAATTTAGTAACAGGCTCTGACCCTCCACAGCCACTGCCTGCGAGAACAGAGCACAGGCTTTCTGTTCCCCCATGCCGCTTACATGACACAGAGGAAGATGTGGAAGACTGAAAAGATGTTGGAGGATAAATGACTGGGGGCATATTTCTCAGTGTGAAAAAACAGCTGGAGGTCAATTGAGTACATTTGTAGCTCAATTTAAAAATAAACTACAGTTCGACAAACTTTTCCCATCTAAAACATCAGAAATGTGAAAATGCTAAAAAACATTAAACAGATTTATAACTTTGTATTCCTAAATCACATTTTCAGGCATAAATCATCCAGTGAAAAGAACAGTGTCAGGCCACAAAATAGTAACCACCTACTCTGCTAACCAACTGGAATACTGCACACACAAAACATTATATACGTGCAGAGAGGGGAAATGGTGCAAATACTGCACTTGCGACACTTCAGTTCCAAAGTACAGTGATCACAACAGTACAGCTCAGCTGCTGCCTACCACTGATGGGGTCTACATGTGTCTGAGCTTACTGAATTCCTCTAGGTAGCTAGAAACCTGCTTCCACACCTGTCCTAAACTGCCCTATGTAGCCCAGGCAACCAAAGATTCATGGACATCCAGGAATTAGAACAGCAGCAGCTAACAAGAAGCAACAGTTATAAAGAAAAAAGTCATTTAAGGGCATGAGGTTGCTTGTCCCTTCTCTTAGCAGTTTTTTCCCCTCCTCTCCCATTCCCTAGGTTTAGCATGCATAATAATTGAGTATTACATTTTTTTAGTATATTTAGCACCGGAACATAGAGCTAGAGGTGTACTGCTGCTCCAAAAGCTTACTGTCAAAAGATCAAAAAAGGAAAACTAAAGGAAAATGAGACCTCTCAAGCACATACAATAAACCTGAAACTCCTATCTCAAGCTATATCCCTTTTCATGACTTGGCAAAAAGTTATCGTCTTTTATTGGTGGGAAAGTATTTCGCGCTGCTTAGATGACAATCCGCTGCTGGGCTAAATTTTCTAATTCTGAATGAGATAATGACTACTTCTAAAGATCATCATGATATTATTCACATCAGAGAAAAAATTCTAGAGAATCTGGAGGAAAATCCATAGGACCATGGTCATGACTCATGTATGACTATAAGTCTCAAATCTGCTTAAATGAGAGAAGAAACAAAATTCTGCACTCGGATAACTGGCAAAGAACTAAAAATTCTAATTTTAGACATTTCTTTTTGCATTTCAGTGCTCAACTCCAAATATTTAACTGACCATCTTTCTTTCATTGTCTGTTCAAAAACATGAGAAAGAAACCTACTGACTAGATGAAGCATCTTAAAATAGCTGAGAGGACAAATATAAAGATGTTCACGTACTTCAGCAGCAAATAATGCCCCAAATTTATTCTAGTGTGCTGTCACCACAATTTTCAACTCTTAGCTCTAAATAGGTTGTTCAATACAGACACGTGTCGTTTTGAAATTACATTATAGCTGAAGAGTTCACGTCTTCAGCTGGTTTGCAGACCATGTTGACTTTACAGAAAGGATCCATACACATTTAATAAGAGGGGGAGAGTTTCCCAAAGGCAAAATTCAAAGTTGTCAAAATTACTTTCTTACCCTAAGGAACACTAGTAACTGGCTGAAGCAGGCAGCATGGGAATTCCTGTGTCACAAGGACAGCATCCAGTATAGCTGCTGTCAAATACTACCACTTCTAAACAACTTGCTGAGGAAAAAAACCCCACAAAACACTTCTACTCCAAATATAAACTTACTTAGCTGTTAACAGTTGATAACAACTAGTGAGTTAATCAATTACGTTAACAAACAGAAAAATAGTATATGTA
This sequence comes from Bucorvus abyssinicus, assembly GCA_009769605.1. Classification (NCBI taxonomy): domain Eukaryota; kingdom Metazoa; phylum Chordata; class Aves; order Bucerotiformes; family Bucorvidae; genus Bucorvus; species Bucorvus abyssinicus. The sequence goes on from CM020063.1 coordinate 16,607,000, forward strand.
AAAATCTTGGTTAATTCTATTTTCACTAACTTCCACGGGAATAATAATATTGCCATAATAATGGGAAGGTTAAATGAAAAGAAAGAAAGAATGTAAAGTTCTACTGGAAATTGTTTTATAATTATTGTGAAAAAAGTCACATGTTGATATTAATTCTATTTGTGCAAAGTATTTTGACACCTCCACTTCCAGTGCCTGGCAGGTACTATGCCAATTAAGAGCCCCAATAAACAGACTGAGTTTTTTAAAACTATTTTCAGAAGTTCAGTAAAAACATACATTTGTGATATGTAAACATTAACAGCAATATAGATAAAAATCCACATAGGGTTAAGTTGTATATTGTTACCAAAATTGTCATGCAATAAAAAGGACGAAGAGAAAAACACATTTATGGTGAGGTTGGTTTTGCCATAGACGAAATAAATAAGTGATGGGGAAAAGAGTGTTCATATGATTGATGCTGAAGGAAAAACAGTGTTTCACTTGGTTCATCAGAAAGTCCCTGTGAGAAAAATGTAAGTTACTTGTTTGGACTCAATATCTTACAACTTCTTGGTGATCAGAACAATGCAGCAGTTCTAGAAGTCTGTTGAAAATACATTTCAGTTGCCTTTTTTTTTTTTTCTATTTCCTTTTTAAAACATATCTGGCATTAGATTTCCCCAGCTGGAAAACAATTCTTATGTGGGATGCCCAGTCATTTTCCAGACAGGTGAGGACATAATTCATGTCTTTTGTTAAGGGAAGAATTGATCATGCTGAAGAGAACTACTACACCTTTTTTAATAATGTTCTTTGGAAATCCCACAGGAACATACTCTTAAAAAACAGATTCATTTTAAATTATACACAGCAACATTGACTCTTAGGGTCAGGTTTTGCCCATAAATCTTGTATACCACTATCTTAAAAGTATGAACAGAACTCAGCAGCAAAACTTACAGTTTTTAGTGGAAATAAAAGATTGTTTGTCATGAACCTTTGCATACTGCCAGTCACTTAAGGTAAACTGAGCATATGATACATGGAGAATTAATCCGGAGAGATAAAAATTGCAGATAGGATCATTTTCTTTGCTTTGTATCAGAGGCACAAAGATGTCGTTAGGAACCTTCACACTGGGCAACACATTCACATAAATATGCACATGCACATTTGTTCAAATTACCATTATTTTCTCACTTATTTTTTTTTTTAATTGTTACAACTTTACTGTCTTCTACAGGCAGCCCATTTGTACAAGGCCCATGGTTCTGGCAAAGATTACAGCAGTTGTATCATAATTAGCCATTCAGCCATGTTCAGTTTTTTACAGATGGTTCCTCCCATGCATAAACAAGGCAGATAAACACGTGCTATACAGGGCTCTGTTGTCACGGCTCCTCACCCAGGAGTGCCTACTTGGATGTAGAGCAGGATCTCCAGTTGCATACCGTTTTGTCACAGGAAACCAAGATTGAAATGACCAAACACACTGTATGACAGCTATTCCTGCCATATCAATATCAACTTGCCATATTTACTGGACAGAAAGGCAGTGCAACTACAAGGCACCAAGGTAAGCAGGTGTATAGCTAAGCCTGTTGCTATTGGCTCTGAAGAGAGGTTACGAAAAAGCTGTTTTAAGAAGATAATAAGTAACAAAAGATGAAAACTCTTTGAGCCTAGACACGTGGAAAGGCTATGGCAAAGCACACGCATGGGTTAAGGGTGACATAAACAGCAAGAAATAGAGCATGTTCCCAGTGCAGAACGGTGAGGAAAGCCTAACAGTTCTATCACATCCTCCATTTCTGCTTGGAAGCAAGGAGCACAGACAGTCTCTCAATTAGGTTATTTTGCTGTTCTTTTCAGGTCACAACTATATTTAAACCATACATTACACATGTGGGATAATGTCATAGTTATTTGGAATAAACTCATTAGAAACAACTCGTTAAATATAACTTGCAGCTGGAAAGGCCATTTCTGCACTGCCATCTTGGTTCCTCAACTGTCTCTAAATAGGTTTATATCGTTGCACCTTACTTCCTAAGTGGTTAATTCAGACCAAATTACCCTTAAGAAGCAAAACCTTGTTCCTAATTAACTATTAAACCACTATTCCATTGTCCTCAATGACAGCCATTACAACAGATACCTACTTAAAACAAGCAGTGTCCTAGGTATTTTATTGTATTAGAAGATAGTCAGCTTTGATCAAAATCAGAACACTATCCACAACCCATTGACATGTGGTGAATTCTGTATCATTTCAGTCCTGGTCTTATTTGATAAAATGCCCACAGAAGCTAAGGAACAGGACAGACCAGGAAAACAGATGAAGGCAAAAGTGCACGGATAGTATACCTGGCACAAATTCTCCAGGCATCTACCTTTTCTAACTCTCAGACCTTTCTGAGATACCTGAGGCAATGCTCTCCCACAAAATTCACCAGCACACTGTTCTCTAAGTAAGATAACAGAAGAACAGAGTGGTGGGTTTGGGTTTGTTTTGTTTAAAAAGCTGTTCACAACTACTGACAACTTTGAACTTAAACTAGAACACAGAATTCTATCAACTTGAAATCTAGGAAATTATCTTTCTTTAATACACGATTACTTAACTTAAAAATTAAATGCTCCTTATAGCCAAAAGTTAGGAAAGGGTTAAAATTGTTCACACCCATACACTTCTACCCATACACTTCTCCGATTTATTTTTCCTGTATAACTTGTTCTTCAACTTTCAATTAGTAATGATGCCCTGTAAGGGCACCTTGTTGCTGTCTTTAATAAATAAATAAATAATGTATTAAATACTATTAAAGTTTTAGTATTTTTAAAAATCTCCCATTTCATCTGATAGCTGGGCATATTTTACCATATAGGCTAGCAAACCATCTTCAAATTTGTCTTCTAGAAATTTATTTTCTTTTTTAAGACAGCATAAAATGGCCATAATGTAACTCTAACAATATCTAAAGATGACTTGCCCTTGCAGCTACATAAAGAGAATACCAAGTCAAATTAAAATTTGTGTGCAAGTCTAAGGTATTTATTCAACTGACTTCTTTATATGCAAAGATCTACTGGTATTACACAAACAAGCAGAGGGGAAGGATCTTACAAGGCATTAGTGAGAAGCTCGGAATATCTTTTAGTCAAATTACCATTGCTGAGTAATTTAGAAGTGTAAATAGTCATTCTGAACTGGTCGCTATTAGTGCAAAGCTGAAAACGCAGAGATGGTTGATTGGATTGTGTTCAGCCTGCAAAGACCAAACCCTAATACTGTCATTCTTGTTAAAACACATGGGGGAAAATGAAAAATCCAATTCACAATTCCCCCTTCTGTCTCATCACTGCAGGAACCGAAGGCAGCTTGTCACACGTGCACTCACCACAGGAAGGACTCCACAGTATCTCAGTGTCCCAACAGTGAACCACGATCCAGACCAGTGACTGCTCAAACAGCTCTTTGGCTGTCATCACCTTCTCTGACGGCTCTTCATCTCCAGGGAGGGAGCGGGACAACATGGTGAGCAGCCAGAAGCTCTGCCTTGCAAGAGGGCTGAACATCCCCGACCTCCCCCTTGCCTGAAATGGGGTGTATCCATCAGGTCACTACCCTGTGAAAGCTACGCAGACTTTCTGCTTGTGTTAAAAGCTTAGGATGGAAGAACAAGAGGCTTTTTTGCAAATCTCCAGACAGAAGTAACATGTGCAAGCTTCAGCAAGTGCAAAACAAGAATGGCTTAAAAAATAACGATCAAGTTAGACTTAAAAAAATTCTTCTAAAAAACCTTTAGTTTCAAAGACAGGCTGACACAGTTCTGGTAATTTTCAAAACTGTTTGACTGGCATTACCGAGAAATGCTACTGCAGTGGTGAACCCACCCCCTTGGGTCTACAGACAAGACTCCCAGCAATAGGTCCATTACCATAGAAGCCAGACAAAACTCATATAAAGAAGAAAACACTATCTTTCAACATTTGAGTTCAGTGAAGTTTATCTCCAGCTATGTTCTACATGGTTTATCTCCCAGGGAAAACATCATCACCACACAATTACTCTTTTGGCACTGGCACACAAGAAAGGCAGCCCAGTTTGCAGTGTCTTTAAATACGGGGTAAAAAGATGAAGCAAGAAACTCCATTTGTAACACTTCCTATATACTCTGTACAGGGATGGATGGTTCTTTACGTGAAAGTGACTATGCATAGACCATAAAGTAGGAAATTAAAAACCAGAATACTCTATATCTTGCTTGCATTTCAGAAACTGACTGCTCTACAAACGTGCTGTTCTTTTTTGGTGGTCAGTATTCTGTTAACAGGAGACCACAGATCAGGATGCCTTCCAATAGCCTCTACCGGTTATGTGTGTTTTCCTACTGTTGTAGAGAAATAGTGAAAAATAAAAACTTGATAGTATGCTTCATCACCTAGGTCTGTGACGTCTCATGGATGTACGCTTTAGCTGCAATGGTACATACTTTTCTCAAATAAATAATCTTCATTTAAATAAATGAAAAAGCACTGGCACAACTGAAGACAATTTACCCATCTGTTTTTAAAATATGGATAGTTCCGTGTAATCAAAAAGGTTTACATGAAACGAGATTATAATTTTCCATTTGGAACACTACAAATGTAGTAAAGATTGTAGTAGGTGGTCTGTTTAGCAAAACAGAGACAACAAAAAATTTAACAACACAGGCTTGCATACCTATATATTATGAGACTGATTTTTGCTCTTATGAAAATGTTTTGATTCATATGTTCTTTCAAATTGTATAATGCTTTATTTTGGAATCTAGGTATTATTTATGTATCTTATCTATCATTTCATTTCTACCCATATAAGCAAATTATATTTAGTAAACTAGAACTACACTATCAAGACGTAATACTGATAGCCTCAACAGTATCAAAGAAAGTGCATTTGCACTCTCTAATTTAATGTGAAAGTGGTGACCCAAAAAAAGCAGGAGTCTGCTTCAGTCTCCACCCTCCAGCATCACTACCAAAAAGAGATATGAAGCTTTAGTACCTATAGACACCCATGAGCAAGGTTTGCATGGAGAAATGGCCAAAGCAGCATGTAATGGAGTGCTCTTAGCGGGTGATTTTCTGTTAAAGGGCACTGAGGCATCCAACTGCCAGCCTGACAGGGAGTCACAAGAGGGATGCTGCTTTCCAGGAGCTAAGGTCCAAGACATTGCTAAGAGGGTGCCATGACTTGTCAAGAGCACCAACTACCACCCACCTGGGCAGAATAGAGGAGGACTGTAATTCAGGAAGCGCAAGTGAAAAATATTGGTGCCCAAGTTATCTGTTTCTCCTGTTAGAGGAAAGGGGGAAGCCAGAAATAGACAAATAATGCATGTCAAGGACTGGCTATGTGGCTGGTATTGTCACAAGGGTTTTGATTTTTATGACTATGGGACATTCTTTGATGACTATAATCTGTTAGAGAGGGATGGAATCCACCTGCCTAGAAGAGGCAAAGGAATCTTTGGCAGCAGGCTGGCCAATTTGCTGAGGTGAGCTTTAAACTGAAAGATTCAGGGGGCAGGGTCCCAATTGGCAATGCTCATGCCATCCCATCTGGTGGGAGGCCAACCAGAGCAGCAACAAATGTTCCTTAGCTGCCTTCCAAGATGAGACCCAGAAGGCCAACCACCTCCGGGGTGTGTATGGCTATGGTGGATCCTCTTGCACCCCTCCGGGGAAATCTGAATGCTCAATGACCTCTTTGAAATGCCTGTACACCAATGCACTCAGCATGAGGAATAAACAGGAAAACCTGGAGACCTGTGGTCCGTCACAGAGCAAGCAGCACTACTAGATTTTGTAATTCAAACTGCAAGCAAACAGCAGGGTTTTTTTTCGCCTCTAGACTACACAAGAGGTGGAGTTGGTCAGTACATACCAAGCACAGAGCACCACAGCTTCATCTGGTAGAAAAGACTACAGAAAAGGGAGGAAGGCCCAAGCAAACCTCACAGGTGTCTGAGACACCTGCGCCCAGCACAAAACGGAGGTCAGCTGTCTAAGACATACATATGCAAGCAAGGATCTGCACTTCAAACTGCAACATGAATAATTCACTATGGTTTGCATATTTACTTAGTCCCGCTAGGGAACACTTCTTGGGGAAAAAAAAAAAATGCTAAAAAAGTGCCAAACATCTTGGGCTTTTGATATTTCTCATCGATTCACACAACCTGACTCTAGCCATAGACTTTATGTGGGAGGATGCAAATTCACTAATTTATACATAAGAGGCATTTTCCAAGCACGACTTTCCAAAAGAAGGCAAAACTTGTTTTTGTGTTTCCTTCCTGTAGAATTTGGCAGGAAATAGGGATTTTCTCCTACTTGCACCTTCTTAATGGTAAGAAGGCAGAAGACATCAATACGGAGACTTTGTCACAGAATTCACAGGCTTTGTGCCAGTAAGAGAAGGTGGACTCTCCTACGTCTTCTTTCCCCTGAAGTTATTTAACAAATTTTCTCCCTTCGCTCCCTGTGAGCTAGACAACTCATATTTGATTGCTGTATCTGTAATAGGCAATAAAAAAGTGTGTCCTACTTTAAGCTAATTTACTTCAAAATTGCCACTCAACCTGTAGTGGTATGCTTATTTGCAGTACTTCATTAATTGACACAATTTTGTAGGGCCTAGAAAACGTATTTTAAACTGTCTCCTTGGAGGATGGGAATTAAAACTTAATGAAAATAAAGAAAAAAAAAATTAAGTCACCTCCCATTTCCTTAAGACCATTAATTAAAAAAAGTAAGTTAAACTGTATAACACCATCATTGTCAGGAAAACCCCATTTCTTGTAGACACAGACTTATTAAAATAAAATGAGTACTACAGTCAGTAAAGTGTTTTCATCCAACACTACCAAGTACCCACCTAAGTCATCATCTCTCCCTTCCCACACAATTCCCCAGCCAGCGATCAAAAGGAGAGACAAAAAAACTTGACTTCTCACCTGGCTGTAGGGGAAAGAGAATGTGGTTTGATTTTCTGTAGGGAACAAAAGTCCTATGTATACCTACGACAGAAACAGCAGGCTACTGAAGTAAAGAGTTGTATTCCATTGTCTGGATAACACAAGCATTCTCTTACAGTGTTTTTATCTAGGCAACAATAACGACTCAACGCCATAGACACACTGCAGGTATTTTGTACTGTCGGCAACAACCAGAACAACAACGAGAGGACACCTAGTGGTGATGAGTGCTAATGAGGGCTGGTGGCCTGGAAGCAAGAGGTGAAATTGTTAATGTAGGACCTGATCAGACAAAGCGCTTACGCACTTAGTTAATTTTTAAGCACTTTAGTAAGACTTAGCATTCAAGCAAGCTTATATTTATGAGCTTTTCTACATCAGCTTTACTGTGATTATTAGAAACAAAACAGGAAAATTAGAATAAGACACATCTGTGTTATATGCTTAGAAATATGTTTCATTAAACACCTGAGCTTTAGCAACAGCTCAAATGGATACCAACACTTACCTAGGTTCGTGAACCTTGAAAAGGTTTAGTAAATTAAAAACCAAAATAAGACATGGCTGCTATTTAAAATTATCACATATTCTAGCAGATGCCTTTTTGCAAAACATAACCTTTATTGCACGCCTAGCAGTAGCATTCAGTCACTTTAAAATTGGTTCTAATGCTACACAATCAGATATCTCAGAATGAGAAAGGCTTAGGGTACAGTTTTAGAAATACCACTTCTATTTAATCATACACCTACTAGGTCTTGTCCTGTGGTTAGAATAGCTGTAAGCAAAGCTATTAAAGCCTGTGTTTTAAGCAGCCTTTGGAAAATACTGTTATTGGAAAGAATCAGTAAATTTATATCATAGACAAATATAAAGGAGCATATGATTTGACATGTAACACTATTTATTCCTTATTGTTCTTACCTTTAATTTTTAATTTTTCAGTTATCTATGAGCATAATTAACTATGAATTACTTAATAGTTGCATGCAAACCTATGTAAAATGTTCAGGGGTCAGCAGCTTAGGCAGTCTCATAAAATAAGTCTAAGCAAGTAAGAATCAGGTGCAGTGCATCCTGTTCGGTATTTTAGGAACCTATGCTGAAAAAAAAAAACTCCAAAACAAACACACTGTCAGACATTGCTGCAAAAGTATTTCTGCAATCACCAATTTAAATAATTTTTTCTTGCATGTTATAATATATAATTTTGTTTAAGTATATGATCTATTTGTCAACATCTGAGTTGTTAAGGACCGGAATATTAGATACCGTAGCTAAAATGCTGTTTCAGGACAGAGTAAATTTGCAAATTCAGTAAATTAATTCCTGCCGACATATCTCCTGTCCCTTTGCTAAAGTGTCTTTTCCCATTTCCACTGAGTCATTAATTTGGACAAGCTATTAACATCAGACTGATATGAATATATCCAACAGATTTTAGATACTGCACCACAGGCTACAGCTCTGTCCCCTCATAACAGTTAGGGAGAAAACTTCTGCAAAGCTTATATTATTTACCTCAATATTACTCTGTGTGACTGTTAGTAGCTTGATCTTGATTTAATTGATTTAAATTATGTGGAAATAAATAAAGAAACGGAACCGTTTCACCGGTATATTTTTTCCTATGCATCTTAACACTCAGTCTACTGATCAAGTGAAGTCCAGGTATGTGATACTAAAAAATCAAAAGCTCAAATAATTTCAACCTGCCTTTTCTGTTGGAGAACGTATAAATACCTCAACAGGATACGAGCCTGGTTTGTTCATCAATCAGTTTTTTATGAATTATCCTCTTGGCAAGTTATGAAGAATTAGTTTGCTAGCTGTCCTCTCCATATTTTTTATATAATGCTTATTCTTCTGGATCCAAATACATAGTATTTGAAAATTATCTGCACCCACATTTAAAACCAACATGTCAGTCCGTATGCAAAACTATTATATCTTTTCAACCATGCTTAAATGGGCTCCAGTTCTATGTCATAAAAATTAGTTAACATTTGCTCCATGTTGTGTATGTCCAAACACAGTGCAGAAAAAGATCAATAGCAGCAGCAAAGCTCTTACTGGCTACCACTATGGGATCATCCAGCTATTGTTTCCTAGTTCAGCAAAGTTCGTCCGTACCCAGGGTTTTTTTTGTTTTAAAACACTACAATGCTGTAACACACAATTTCTCTAAAATGGTAATGAATTACTGTGCAAAACCATTTCACAAGCTACATCCAATGTGATAATCGACTACTACCACATTAAAAGCCAAATATAAAAATCCATGATCACTTTTACTTCTTGTATCTGTAAAATGCTAAACAAACAAAAAGAAAAAGAACATTTTTTTTCTGGCACATATTTCTTTTTGGGATTTATCAGAACTTGATTAACTCTACATATTTGTCGCTGATCCCACATGTTCTCACAGTCTTCAGAAATCTTTTTCAAAAGCAGCCAATGACCTTCTTGCTGCTTTATCACAGGCTCAAAAAATACAAAAAAACCCCTTCAGACCCTCTTTCACCGTCCTGAGAACATCCAGAAAGCACTATAATATGTTATGAAACACAAAAAAGATGGACTCCACTTATTTTTCAATACTTGTCAAATAAAGTAGCATTCAAGAAATATTTCACAAGTTTTTCTAGTGGAATCAAAGGCAAAGTTGCAATCACGAAGCCAAAAGCTAAAGGTCAAATGGACCAGCTAATTGCTGGTTTGGACCACATCTTCCCATCACTTCTAGCCCCACTTTGTAGGTGATTCAACTATTTTTGATTTAGAATACCTGATTTATCTTTGACAACAGATGGAAGGAGGGGGAGGGAAAGGTATTCATTACTCTGCTTAGTCGGGCTTTATAGTGGCAAGCTATTAACTCAAGCTGCCAGAAAATAATGTCATTGAACACATTTCAGAAGGTTGTCTCTCTGTAAAGCACAGAGGAGACAAAAAACCAAAGCTTTATGGAAGAACTACGAAATATGCTTAATTATTTGCCATAGTTAAATTGAGTACAAAACTGCAGTTCTCTGTTTCTATGTCAAAATTATAGTTACATTGCATTACAGGGAGGTAAAAAGAAGTAGAATTTTCAAAATATAGTAATAAAAAATAACTACCTATTCAAGGAGATTTTTGAGAAACAAATATAAATTTATTAGACTTTCGATACTTTGTATCACTCAGTATCATGCCATTTATCATATAATCTCATTTTATTTGTAAAATGGCTTCACATTTACGTTTCAGTTAAAACCAGAAAGTGAATATAATACTGGAGATAACCAGCAGAAAAAGCACCAGAAATGGTACCCAATCATGCTTCAATTAAGTACATCTTTATCAAAGGAGGTAAATAAATTGATGCTTAACAGTGCATCCATGAAAACACTTTCCAAAATAATTCTCATTACACTTGCTGCAAGAAAAGTTTAGAAAACAGCAGTTATTTTCCCATGTTTATAGCACTTCCTTTTAAAATATGATATTTAGAACTACTGAAATGGGGACAGGCAAGAAATAAAATGACTGAATCATGGAGGTATGTGCCAAAGCATTAAACACTTTCCGGCCACGAGCATGCCAAATCAGGGAATGCCATAATTCCTGGAAATGTCACCATGCCAAATTGGCAGGCAGCATAAGGTCACATCTGGGAATAGTGGAATTGACAGTTTATAAGGCAACGACTCAAAATTTGTACTACTCACGTTTTATAAAGAAGGTCAGTATTTGATATATTCAGCCTACATACAGCCTTCAAACAATGAGCATTCTAGGAAATCTACTCAATTATAAGTGGTTTTAATTTCTCCTAAATCAGAAAAATATGAACATGGATTTTGAGCTCTCTGTGATTACAAGAGCATTAACGTCATAAGTTTCAGTGCTAGGCACCAAACTCCAATGCAGATTTAGGTGGTTGCTAAAATTTCCAATATTCTCAATAGAAGCCCATTGATGCTTACTGCGCTGATGCTTGCAAACATATTTTTAGTCTCTGCTGTTAGCAGAGAGAAGATGGTCACTCTGTGCTTTTTTTTCTAAAAATGCTTTTCTACTAGCACCTATATGTAATGATACTAATTGGTGAGTAAAAAAATCTTTATTCTATTCTGGTTCTTGTGTAGCTCTTCAGAGAGTCCTGACTAGTTTTTGTAGGAATACAGTCTTAGTGAATGATGTTCTAACCATATAAATCTTACCTCTTCCCACTGGTGTATGTATCTAATCAGTCTTGAAAGGCGTAATAAACGTAACAGGCTGAGGATTTTTGTAAATCTCACAATACGAAGTGCTCTTGCTGTCTTGTAAACTTCCGAATCCATTCCTTTTTCTACAATGAGAAAGATATAATCCACTGGAATTGATGAGATGAAGTCAACCACAAACCAACTTTTTAAGTAATTCATCTTAATGATTTTAGGGTCCAGTATTATTTCAGAGCTGTCTTCATTTACAGTCCCAGTTCTAAAATTCATGATCAAGTCCAATAGAAAAACAGTGTCTGATGCCACATTGAAAATAATCCATGGTGTTGTTGTTTGTTCTGTGAAGAATGTGATTCCAACTGGTATAATGACAAGGTTTCCAACCATCATTATGAGCATGATTAAGTCCCAGTAAAACCTAAAAAAAAAAAAGGAAGAAACAGAATGGTTGATGTAGTGGTAAAACACGGTTAGAAAAATGGTCTATTGTGCTGTCATCTCGAGATGCTTAAACTTTTTGTTAATGCTAAGAAAACTCTCACTGTTTTAACTCAATATATTCACAGTCAGTAGAGAAGTCAAAGTAATTAACATATTTCATTATGTGCCTTTCTTAAGAATACGCATCTAGGATAAAGACAGTACTATGGCTTATCACTCAATGGCATATCTGAAGGGTGTGCATATATGACACTCAGCAGACTTATCCAGACATCCATCAAGACCTACCCACCTGTTACTTAGAGCATACATCTATCATGATGGAAGACTGCCAGGGGACGGTAGTATATAACCAACAGATTTTAAGAAAATTATAATAACTTCTAAATGTTAAATTGTCAAAGAAATTTATTCTTGTTCAATAAAAGAACCAAAACTGAATTTGAACTGGCCACAAAACATTTCAAAACCATGAGTTTAGTTTTTGCTAGACTTGCTGAGAGCATACAGATTACATTAGATTTCTAAGACTGCTTCTTGTATTTGTCAAATGATCCAGGTTTATAAATTCCCATTGTTTCAAGTTTATCTGTGAAAATACTTCCGAGTTCACAAATTTCTGATCTCAGAACACAATTAACTGTAACTGTAAAACATATTGAAGGAAGCATAGCATAGGATTGAGAGTGGCATGAGAATTTCCAGTTTTAAAATGCTTTATTTCAAAATAAACCTAGAGATTAGTCTTGACTAGCATTTGAGACAGTAGATGGCAAAGTACCTTTAACTAGTACTCAGAAACTACACGAAACAGTCTTTGTAATTCCCTGTGTACCACAATGTGATTTATGTCTTACACTTTTTCAGTCTTACAATAAATATGAATGTTAAGTGCCGTAAATATTTAGTTTTATCCAGACTGTATATATTTTTGCTTAGCATGTGATGGTATGCACCATATCCGTGCCATATCTGGCAAAAACTTCTCTATTTCTCTTATCTTTTTAAGTTCATGTAACAGACTTCATGCTGTGCTAGATTCCTTTTCAATAATCTAGAATTACCATACAGAAGGAACCACTAAATTTATACATCACCACTATTATGATCTACAGGTACAATTACCACAAACACTTTTACAATGCTATCTAACAAAATATTTCACAAAACTGTTCTGGTAGAATAAACGTCTCCAAAGAATCCTGAAAATGGAGGAAATAAATCACAAGAAGCGTACTCGTATGTGTGGCTCACTCCTAAGCAAAGCATGGCTTGATTTCAGATTGACCTTGACGTTTCACCAGCATAGGGAGCAGTTATGCAATGAAGGCTAACCAAAGCGGCACAACAACCAATGACCCAGCCAACATAAAATATAATACAGAACCAGGTGATTTTTACCCTACAGTAATCTGCGGTTTAAAGGATCATTATGTACTATGATTCTACAAAACACACTGAAGTTCCTGATGTTGAATGTCAGATGAAGTGGTAGCATTAGGCCTTCACTAATAAAATAAGTACTACAGTGCTAAGTACTACAAGATTGTACCAGTTCTGTATTTTGATTTTAGCCCAAATATAGTATCAGCTGATTAGTTGACAAGAAGAACTCTTACTGTGATTGATTTTTCATTTAGAATGGAATCAGAAATTTTCTTTTAGGAAAAAGGTCCTAAATGCCATTCTGATGGCCACATGATACGATATTTTTGCTTCAGGTGAGAAAAACTAGATGCAACTCCCCGTACTGCCCTTCTGCGACCTTTGCTGAGAAAGAAATACAATGCGTTCCTTGCCTACTGATTCAGAACATCTTACTATTCATGTAACCAAGAGCAAGCTGAAAGGATTCATGAGATGGTGCTAGGAGCTGCTATTGAGACACAGAGGTAGTCCTTTGTCTCACACTATTTTTAGCATTATTTATTTATTTTTTGCTAATATTCCCCCTTGCCCCGCCACCCCAGCCCAGCCCAAAAGCTGGTTATAGATTTAAAACTTATAATCTCAGCATTCCAGATTTATATATGGTATTAAAAAATTATAACAAAAGGCACAGAATAGATAGGCCTATGACACAAAATTTCTGAGAATGAGGGGAAAAAAAAATAATAAAAGCCTGGAGTTAATGAGATCTTTCAGAGCTCATAATGAGAAGGAAGAACTGACCTTAGCCCCACAGCAAACAGCTACATAGCTTACAGCTGCACTGAAGCTAACTCAGTACAGCTGCTACTAGTTGCAATTAACTGAAGGTACAGAGGTCAGTGCCGCATCACACCGAACTATTCCTGAAACTTTTTAAATGCTTCTAAATGACACAAAGGTTTAATATCTCTAGGTGAAAAAAATCTTCAAGTATTACAAAAGTATAAAAAAACAGTTTTAAGGCATATTTTTTCTAAATTTTAAAGAATTGTTTTTTACAGAAATAAGCACGTCAATTATTACTTTGGTATTCTCAAGTAAAACTAGTTGGAGTCACACCCTTTTCCAGTGATCTTTTCACTCATAATTCATCTACTATACTTTCAAAACATGGCAATAACACAGTGTTTTTTGCAGCTCTGGAACATGGTGCTGAAGCTTTGGTGGTTTATTTATTGCCAGAGGCTATCCTGGATAGGACGAACAATCTGTTCAAAATGAGTGCCTACCCAAGCAGCAATAAAGAACTACTCAGTGCTAATTAATCAATGTTTGTACTAAGCTTAATAATGTGAGATACTATGAATTCTAACATGCATTTTATTTTCCACTTTATATATCCAACCCACAGAAAACAGTCTTAAGGAAGGAAATTTCACCTCTAAGTTAGTTAATTTGCTGCATAATTTGCTATATTACACACCAAATCATTCCGATTTGATTTCTGTATTATTTTCTGGTTGATGCCCACTGACACAGTAGTCTCAATGTCCTTAAATCAATGTAGTTTGATACATGATTATCCTGATGGTACACCCAGATTGACCCAACAGAAGCTGTCAGTGTTCTCACTAACCACACAACAGAATGAAGGGCACATCTAAGGCACTGAGTGCCGTGACTTGAGGCTGCAGAGCAGTCAGGGCTTAGCTCAAGATTAAGTTTTCTGAATTTCCAGAAAGATCATAAAACTCTGATTATTTAATAAAAAAGAGGAAAACATCACTAAAACTTCATGAAATTCAGTCACAAATACATAAGAAATTCAGCCACATTATAAAGTGGGAGGTCTTTTGATTAATTCAAAATGCTTGTAAAATATCTTTTGAACCAAAACTGATGCATCTGAGACATGATTTCATTCTACACATTCACAGAATCAAGACCTATAAGAAGTTTTCACAAGCTTCCCATAGAAAACTTGCCTCCCTTTTAGTTAAATAGTCTGATTGACTAGCAGATGCTCAGTGAAATGAACACTGATTTTTTTCATCTCGACTTCAAACACAGCTTTATTTCTTCTGCTTTCATGGATCATCAGTTCACCTAACAGAGAAATCAATGTCCTATATAGAACAAAAACAATCTTGGTGGAAATAGCAGTCATTTAAAACTTTTACAATGTACTGTAACAAGTACTAAACTTGGTCTTACCCATGTCAGAATTTGATTCTCATAGGACATGCCATCTTACTCTTGCTGTGCAACTATATCATTCTTCTAGTAAGTGAGAGCAAAGTGAGACATGTCTGAAAATATCCGTGACTTGCAAATAATTACTGGGATGTGTTGGAAAGGACAGAAGAACGAAGAAGGAAGGGTGTTCTTCAGGGGAACCAAATTCTTCTCATGATTGCACAGGTATCTGTGCTTGAAAAATCGTAACTTTTTTTTTTTCACAACCTGAAAGTGAGGATATCCCCTTCTGTCCAGCTACCCATTTTCATCCTGCCCATCTGTCTCTCTCTTACACATAACACACACCTACAGGAAAACACGCTTCTTCTGGGGAAAAGGCATACAAATGAAACATGAAATTCTTTCCATTAACAAGGAATATTGTATTCAACATCCTCCATGAAACAAATTTAGTTTAAATGGTGCAATTTATTGTGGATCTGTAATTTTGTCTCAGTAGCAATTTTTTTTAATTTTAAAATTTCCAGACTTAGATTTACTGTAGTCTGTGTGATCACACTAATACAAATGCATTAAAATGACTAGTGAAGTGTCATTCTTTACATTGGCCAGTTTTAGGCTAGCGAACAGTTACTCCTCCATTTGTGTTGATAGGACTGACTTGAATGTGCTGAATTTTGCAAAGCTTTAGGAAGACAAAAAGTTGGGTTTGTTTTTTTGGTTTGTTTTTAAAAGATAAATTATTCTCCTGAAAATGTTAATTTATATTCTTTATTCCCCTCTATTTCCACTCTGACAGCTTTTAGCTTATGTCAATTCAAACGAGGAATCTTTCAAGGCTGAAAAAAAGTCCCTTTCTCTTTTTGATTGTAAAGCACACACTACAGCAGAGTAGTAAGAGCATCTCCTACTCTGCAAGAGCTCAAGTTGAAGAGCAGAAATATTAAGTAGAAGCTTGTGACAATTTCTCAGGTGAAAATGTCATCAATATTTTCTACTCTTTTTTAATTTAAAAGATAGCAAGCTTAATGAACTTTCACTGACTTAGCTAGGTAACCTGCTGAAGCAGAAGAAAGGCTTTCTCTACCTGCCTGCGACGTGTCTGTCTTAGATGAGGGACAAGGTGATGTTCTGAAAACTCGGTTTCCCTGTCCGAATTACAAGCAGTGCTGGAACTGGGAATTTAGCTTAATGGCTGGATTCCAGTTTAATGGTGTCCTACTGATTCAGACTAAAAGAGGTTAAAAAAAATAAAATAATGAAGTTTTCAGACCACCAGAAATCTTAATTTGATTTTAGACTCATACTGAAGTCCTTTATTTCAATATTACACATATATACTTAGAGATCCAATTCATGCGCTTTGCTGCTATTTTTGAAATATTGATGAAAATTCCTAGCTGATAGCAGAAACAGAATTCAAAGAAAGATTAATAAAATTCAGCAACACTGAGTCTTCTTCTTTATATAGCCTAAGAATGTATGTAAAATTACAAACTTGCACTATTTTGAACAGATATCATGATTTTTTTTCTGGTAACTAAGCACACTTAGCAGTGGAGATTGGCAATTTGTTGCTTAGTTGTGATTCTATGCACTAGGCAGATGATTAGATAAATGCAGCTCTCAGGGGACCTGATCTGAGGCCAGTGAAGCCAATGAAGCAGTTTACTACTTTCAAAAGGCTCTCGTTACAGCACTTGGTTAGGTTTAAAGAGTGAGTGCTTCAAAGGCCTGATTACTAGGAAAAAAAAAAAATCACAGTACTGTCCATGGAAAGTGACTCTACAATTAACTAATTAACGTAATGTTAATATATATGTATGTATGTTCTCAGTAAATTCAACTAATATTTAAGCAGTGGGCATTTCATCTAAAGATTTTTAATTCTTGGTACACATGCAATAGCTTTTATCTAAGGTTTTTATAGTATTTTAAATGCATTAGCAAATTAAGTCTCCGATTTTTGAGAAATAAAGTTACAGGAATAATGCTGCCCTCATTGCATATGGGACGGGAGGAAGGAGAGGACAAAGAGAAATTTATATAATATGGCAATATTATTTAATGAGTGGTTTTGGTTTTAGCCAATAATCCTCTACCACAAGTGTTTGAATACATCTGATCGTTGCAATTGCTTTTCTTCCAGAGAAACTTACTAAACTGGAGCAGAAAGAATTAAAGCCTGACTTCCACATAACCTTGGGCAAGAACTGTGCATCACTATCAGTGGAACTCTGATACTGCTTTTGCATTCCCCCATCCCTACACAGTTCCTCTCTTCTTCAGCCCCATTCCTCAGTGAAAATGCAGGGTTGTGTTCCTGTCCAGGTAGCTACCAGCTAGGAAGAAGTGTTGACAAAAAGTCAGGGCTCCTAAATGAGTTTTCTCCTGGAAAAAGTTGAATCTGTCTATGGTAATCTGTACTCTGATCAAAACAGCTATCTTTCAGATCAAGATTGCTTCTGCATCAACATGCATCAAAGCACAAGTAAGCACCTTCCTCATATTCACCTCCCCACACTCCATTCAAACTGTTAGACCATAGCCTCTCAGGCAACATTTTGTGTAGGGACTCCAACTGATTTGTTTTAGTTTCATATTACCAACTCTTAAACCAATTACAAATTGCCACATACTGAATCTTTAAGTGTCAGCAAATTTCTGTAGTGGATCACTATAAAATACACATTCACATTCTCAAATTATAAATGACCACTTTACAGGCATGAGAAAGTTTGAAAGAGACATCTAAAAATATTCAGCTGTAAAATCATCTCATATCTCATACTGGAACACTTGTATTAATTAAGAATTTTGTAGTGACAGTAACTTTAAGAGTGCCATTTAGAAACATGACATTTAGGATGCCTCCATAATAAGTAAAAATTCAGAGGCTTAAATTGGGAGAATCCTTCTGTAATTCTTTTCACGAAGTGCCGTGTGAAAAGGAAGGTAACTTAACCCACACCCCCTCACAAAAATCAAGAAAGCCAGACAATATCACCTAATCTTCTTTAATAGATTTTTTTTAACCAATTCAATCTCTCAATTTTCAGACTAATCTTCAAAGTTTCTTCTGATCTCTACATACCTTCAGAGAAGGAGATCATGGGGAAGACATTGCTCAGTAGCTATCGACAGACCACACTCATGGGGTTTAGTGAGGAAACTGGCCTCCAAATGACCACCAAATGAGTTGGGACAATTAGTTTTTTTGAGGTGAATACCTCCGACAAAAAAACACGAAGACTAGGACCATCAGCTTGATTCATCTAAGACATTGAGATTTCTGGTACTAACAATTTCATTCTGATAATCAGAGGAAAAACTGGCTTTGTATGTATAACTTACAAAGACATAATATCTCCAGACAAGCAGCTTCAAACATCAATTTTCATTTACTAGAATTTGGTGTATCGTTTCTTGAAAAAGTTCACTGAAGGCTAGACTGGGCATTGTATTTAAACTGAAAAAAAGAGGTAGTTTGCAAATTTATGAAGGGGAAAATGAGAGATGTGAAAAAGTGTAAAAACTATAGATACATATGAAACAAATTATGGATTACACACACAGACTTTGAACTCCTACATCATGAGTGAAAACAAATATACATGACTGACTATTTGTATACTTTTTATGTATCTACATGGATGTACAAGATTCTAATGCAAGAACAAGTAATTGAGATAGCATAGATATTATAAATAATAAATTATTATGCCATTTTACCACCACTTATGATTGAGCTTTGGTTTTTTTCAAATATAAAAGTAAGTACTGAGATTTCTACCCTTTAAAATAAGTGGAAGTACCATTCCATTTTAAGAATCAGTAAGTTGTTTCATTGTAATCCATGAATATCACGTTGCAGTAAATAATTTGCTTCAAAAGGTAGTTGAAGCTAATTAAAATATTCATATACTTAAAATATGTATGAACTTACGTTTGATGTGAAAATAACATGAGAAACTGAGGAATTAGTGTTCAAATGAAAATATAATTGTCTTCATTTTTACTTATACTTTGATGAAAAGAGGTTAAAATACATTTCAGACACTTTCTAGAAAAGTAAGGGAAAAAGAAAAATCAAATTCACAACACACAAGCACGGTAAGTAATTAGGGTCATGTAATGGACATCTCCCTTTCACAAACTAGCTCAGTACCTACAGCTCCCTCCAATGCCTAGGGAAATCCATTGACTTTCCTCATCCATCCGTGGGCATCTGAACCTAGGATTTCCCACCTCTCAGGGAAATTAATTACCTCCAAGCCATGCTGTGTTTCCTGAATCAAGGTACACTGCTGACATGTTCTCTTTCCCTAAACAAATATAAACTACAGCAGGAACCAAAACCTTCTTCCCTGGGAAGGCAGCTACCAGACTGAAGAGGCATTCTCACTTTTTCACTCCCTCAAAGCAGAACAGCTCTGAGAGGTGATATTGTTAATGAAAGTACCAACAGAAGTGCTATGCAAAGTAAATGCACAGGTTCAAACCCTCTGCAGGAAAGGACCAAAATAACCCCCCATTTTCAACATCCACGCTGAACGGTTTTGATCTCTGAGCAGATAGAAAACATCCAGATACAATTGTCAGGGTATATATTTGAGTGTGTATTAGTATTTTTACTGAATTGTTATTTTATTAATTTTATTAACCAAATTCATCATATCTAAAACATCAACTAATTGAAAATACGATGTGCACAACACAAAATATTTTAAAAAATTAAAGAAGTAATTTTCCACAAGCTTGCTTATACCTTTCCCCACATGTATTTATTTCCAACCCCTTTTTACAGGGTGACATCCCTTAGGAGCTCCACTCTAATGAGCAGGTAAGGAGAATGCTCAGCCAGGAAGTTCAATATTCTGCTTCACCATTATCTTTCAAAACATAATTTCATACTTCATATACTAAGCGACATGTCTGTGCCAGAAATAAAATGCAGCTCTTGCAGGTTTCACCAGCCCCATCAGGAAATCCCGCCTTTTTTCATTATTCAACTTGTATCCAGATGCCTCTGCTAGCCCTTTGCCTTCCACAGTATTTAAGCAGATACCACATAATTTTAATACTTCTTTAAAATTTTCCTATTTACACACTGCATGTTCCAGTCTCACCATCCTTTTGTCAACATAGCACTCTGCCTGCATTGCCAAAACAAATAACTAACTATACAGCTAGTCTGAGCAGTGATCAGATAAACCTGATAATCACTTGTTCAAAAGGAAAATCCAGAAAAACAAACAAAGCAGACAAGAAAGAGAATACAAGATGTTGAAAGATGTTCTAGTTAGTGGCCTAAGTAATCATAATCTTGTTAGTTTTACCTCCGCTCCTCTCATCATCTTTTCACACTATTTACCCTCTAAAGCTCCAGCAAGCTCCACATAAGCAGGCTTGAGCAAAACCTCATGTATTACCATTGCAAGCAGCTCAGCGAAGGGAGGAAGTTGGGAACACACACCAGGTTTCTGGGCATGTAAAATCTGCCTGTGACATTTATGAACATTGGTCAGTGTAATGGAATGATTGCTGAATGGTCCTCTTGCAATTAAATTGAATACAAGGAAACAAAATGTTTTTTCAATGGAACAGCTTTGGTTATTCTTAAAAATATCAACAATCAAATGCCTTTCAAAAAGACCCAGCAAAACAACCTACATATACTTATTTATTAAATGGTTTTCTGACCTGCCAAACAGGGGATAACCTGCAATATTAAGCACTCCATGAGATTGCGTTTACGTGCAATGAGGCCTTTTCTCCTTCAGGTACACCTTTGCCAGCAGCAGTACTGCAGGTCATATCCATTGCTTGGTTGTAATTAAAAAATGAGGTTCCATTACATTTTGTCAAAGGTAACTGAAATAGATGTTCAAGATCCATTTCTAAAAACAATATGTATTAAATTGACAAACTATGTGTTGAAATGGTTGTTAAGCCATTGAAAGGTATTTGTTACCAACATACAGATGAATTGAAAATCATATTCTATGTTCATTGAGACAGAACCATCAAGAGTGGTTACAATATATGTATACTAGATAAAGGTTTTTCCTCCTCAATTACCTTTACTTTTTTTTTTTTTTAAAGAGAGAAAGTCACTTTAAGCTTCAGAAAAACATGTCAGTTTTCAGCGTAAAAGATTGATAAAAAATCTCAAAGTTTATTCAAACCTAACCACAGGCTTTGTTACATGCTTCACCCATAAATATTTATCAGAAAAAATATAAAAGGGAATTATTTAATAATCTACTTCTCCACTTCATGTTTTGGTAGAATGTTTTGGTTTTCACAGTTGACTTTGAAGTCTCTTGGTATAAAAATTTTTTCTCCGATTTTCAGGCATTCAAATGTAGTCCATATTCCTTAACAAAAGCACAGCCTCCACACTGCTCTCGAGATCAGCCACACAGTACAGGTTGACAAGCGAAAGTGCTTGCCTGCAAGTAAAGTTGCCTGTAATTGTAGCCACTGATAAGTAGCTCTGGAACAAAAGAAACTCAAAGAAACTTTGGTCAGGGACCTATGACCTGAACTACAAACAACAGCAAAAGTACCAAGGAAGCTATTTACTCCCATACAGGCAGATGACTGTTGCTTTGATAGAATAAAACAAAAAGAGCTTCCCATTACCGTGGTGAATAAAACACCAGGTGTTCATTTTTATCTTCCATCCATATTCACTTAAAATTAAGTTGTCTACATATAATAAATAGGTTTCTGTCCTTCGGCACAGAAAAACATTTTACTTTGGAGATCTCAGAAAAGGTTTTAGCCACAAGCCAATACTCCTAAGAAAGGCAAAATTTAATTTAGTCAAATATTTATGTTTCATTTTTGGAGGACAGTGAGTTATGAACAATTCAAACATGCTAAAGCTAAAAATGTGTAATAATTAGAACAGCCAAATAGATGTTAATAATTCATTGGTAGAGGACAGCAAGAAATGGAGGATGAAAAATGATTAATACAACTTTATATCATAATCTTTAAAAAGATATTGAATGTAAACTGCAAATCAAAATATACAATATGACAGAAAGGTAACATGAAGCATATTCAAATTATTCCGGTATACTAGTTCTGCAAATGTACAGCACCCATAGGCAACATTTTTTGAAAATCGGTTTTACAATTTATGGCTCCTTACGGCTAGACTTCTGAAGGATGTTCAAGCACAGAGTCCAGATGCTTACAAGTATCTAGGTCCCTAGCTTGTCCTAAAATCCAAAGATAGATAGGCTCCTGACTACCATCTCAGTTCTTCATATACCAGCCTACAGATCCGCACACTGCAGAGCACTGGGTAAAACTGACATTTTCAAAGCCGTTCCAGAAATGGAAAAGCTGGTACTGGAAACATGAAACCAAGTTAAATATCATATTCAGTTTGCTCATTTTGCCACTGGCATAAAATCAGTATGAACTTTCAATGTTAAGTTGAGCTGCTATTCAGTAATACTTTATAGAATAAGAAGTCAGTAGCCCCAGCAGGAACATCTGCTACCATTTTACACAGATTCATGGTACCTGCATTCCTGGGCTATAAAGCTAGCTCTCCTTCCCCAAAGCAAGTCTGAACTGTCGCACTATGCGGAAGAAGTATGGAAGTTCACTGCAGCTATCCCATCACTTCCACAGAAAGATAAATTTGGCATAGCCTGTGGAGAATACAAAAGTTGGCTGCAGGTTAGCAATGACAGACACAACCATGGTCACAGCGAGTCATGTTCATGCAGTCTTGGGGAACGACGGGCGTGGTGGTAGAAACTGCTGAATAACACTGACGGCTTGTATAATACTGAAGGAGTATTCCTCAGCCCTATTTTTTGCTAAGAATCATCTCAGCAAAAGAAAATTAGCCTGCATGTGAACAACCAAGCACAGCATACAGGCGGACTATAGGAAATCTACTTTTAGGAAACAAGACCAGAGAGCAGTTTAAAGGGAAGCAAGGAATTTTAAACTCATTGGTACTACTTTTAAATAGGAAACTAAAACCAAAGACATTTAATTAGATTCAGTCATCATTTATGTCCTATTTAGTTCATATCTAGCTAAGTAATATGCATATGAAATAATACAATTATTACATCCTGGATTTAATTCTTTTCAACATCAAAACCCTTGAAATCAATTAGATTTCTTCATCCATTTCAGAGAGATCAGCCATCGTACAAATTCACTACTTAAATAAATATACAATAAGAACATGTACAAATCCTACTAAACTTTTCAACACCCAGCAGCATATCACTGCATTTAATAATCTGTTCCAAATTTTAGAGAACATCTTTAAGTTAGTGAAAACATGTATTTCAGATATTTACTGACACGCAATTAAAAGTCAATTTTGGTCATGTGGGCACCTAAATTAGGTTACTTATCTCTCACTTGTCCCACACATGCAACATCTATTGCTTAATAAGCCATCAGATTTCAGACATTTTCAATTTTGGGCCTTTTAAATGCTCTGTAAGATTGCCTACCATCTGGCAATGCTTACTCTTGATACCACACTCCCTTTGCATTACAGAAGTGTGTTCTTTATAATTATATCTTTAATGTGATAGATGTATGCAACACTAGAATTCCCAAGCTGGCAATAAACAGGCTGAAGGGCCAATTTCAGCAAAGTATCGTTACTAGGTCTAAGGTAACAGCATGTTCAGTTGCATTCTCAACAGAAAGCCGCCAACCTGCCCAAGTCATGGGAAATAGAAAATGTGCAATTATTTTTTTTTTTTAGTTATTACAGGTATTTATTTGCAAACTCCAAGACATTATGAAGAATAGCTAGGCTAACTTCTCCCTGCTAGTTTGAACAAACAGCTCAGTATCTCCTAGCTAACAGACACAATAAGAATGGAAAACTACATAGGAAAAGTACGTTAAAAAAAAAAATCAATGCATCATTTCCATTTATATAAAGAAATTCATTATATCTTCAGGAAGAGATGTAGGAGGGAGAAGAAAAAACAGAATGAGGGAAAAGAGAAGTTGTTTTCAAAAAAAAAAAAAACACCACACAGCTGTCAGGACTACATCATCATATTCTTACTAACTTTAAAATGAGAACTGCCAGTTGCCTGCAGCAGTATCGTAGTAGTTCACTACCTGAAAGTTAGACAATAAAACATGTTATAAATAAAAGACAGAAAAAGCAGGTTTCAGTCACTGAACACACAGCTCTGAAAAAGAGGAAAACTCTGAAGTATACTTGGTAAGGTGGGTAATGAGAAAGGTACCCAATTATTAACTGAAACTTGAGGTATACGCCTGACTTATTTTACTACTTGTGTTTTGTTTCCAAGTTTGTGTCTAACAGACAAATCCCTAGTTAGAAAAGGAAATCTTTGTGTTACTACTGAGCTTACCTGGCACTAAAGAAAAGGTGAACCAGAGAGACAGACAAGCTTGGCTCTTCACTGAGAAATCAAGTGCAAACAAGCCCATATGCAGCCATCCCAAGGAACCTGTAGCCCAGGATGTGTTTGGGGAACAAAGAAGCCTGCAAGTGTGTACCGTCAGGCAGCAATACGATGTAGTATTATCTACTACTAGTTTCATAGTAATTTCTCTGCCAGACAGAAATCGTAAGACCTCCTGGAATGAAAAGATAGACAGAAGTCACTGAAGAACCTGATGGAAAACCTCTCAGTACTCATGTGAAAGCTTGACTGTATCCCTATGGTCTTGCAGCCATACATTTATTGCATCTTCTGGGTAGAGTTGGACAGATCTTACTCTATGTATCTTGTAAAAGTTCTGTATATTTTCCATAGCTTTGACCTGGAGCAAGTTAGAATTATCCTTTATCATTATGATCCTATGATATATTACCCCAAATTTATAGCAATCTACAGATTTGCTTAACATCAGAACCACACTGTCTATTGCTGCAATCATGCCATAGAGATGCTTCTTGCAGGATCTGGTTAGTTACTGTAAGATACAACAGAATGAGCCAAGGAAACATCAATAATTCCATGATGGTCTGTTGACAGGAGAAGAAAAAAATGGAGGCAACCAGAGTACACTACATATAGAATCGGAGGATTTGAGACCATAAGGGCACATTTTATTTCTCTGGGACTCTATACACTATAGCTTTAGTGCAAGTGTAAGCTTCAGTGGATTTCAGACTGAAAGTTGTACAAAAAAGAGTAAGACTACCTAAAAAAATCCCTTGCAGTCAAAATAAATGTTTACATATATTGGGTATTTTAAATTACATCATTTAAAAAAACAAACAAAACCAACCTAGCTTTGACTATGACCATAAAACAGCCTGTGGTTTTTCAGCTGAAAACAAAGTATTTTAGTAAGAGTTTCTAATAAATGACATTTTTAGAGATAGAAAACTCATTAATATCAGCAGCAGCTGAATTCCAATAGCCTATCAAATTATTTGTTAAACAACATGCTTCATTAGATAAGCTATCCATATAAACAATACAGAAGTTAATAAAATCAGAACAAAATCCTGTTCTTAGCAATATGATGCAACTCCAGTTGTAGTAACTTCACTGGCATAAATAAAAAAGGGTTTGGGGGTCTGTTTTAGTGTTTTTTTAATATATAGTGGACACAGACTGCATTTATTTTGTAATCAAATTAACATTTTTCTGAACCCAAGTTTACTCTGGACTTATTCCAGTTGCACTGCAAACCAAGGCAATAAGATTATTGCAAAATATCATGCTGCTTGACTGAATCTGACTATCATCAGATTAAAAGATAATAGCAGAGATTTTATGGAAGCTAGATGACAGCGTCCTTGAGGCAGTACTGACATTGACTCCAGCTGATACAGTTTTTGGTCATTAACATACCTTACTATGTGTCTAGAATGAGCCCTCCAATAATTAGAGCTAAATACACTATGATTCTTAAAATTAAATCGTGCCTTTGGGAAAGAATCAGAGAATAGATAGCTAAAGGACTTTCAAGCAATTAAGGAGAACTGTACTGTCAGGTTAAAAATTAAACACTGCAAAGTAGGTTAAAAGTTTTCTCTCTCTCAAAAATTGTATGTGAACATAGAAGACAGCTCTCAGGCATGCAGTTGAGTGAAAGCAGAAGTGAGAACAGATAGCTCTTACTGACAACCAAATGAAGAAAATATCTCTACTAATTTTTATACTCTACCTTCCTCTCTTCCCTTCCAGTACCTTCAAACCAAGCCTCTCAAAAAAAGCTGACAAAGTTTAATTAAATATTACAATGTCACTGATCTTAGATAGATAGATAGGCAGAAATGCAGAGGTAAAGACTCACACTCTTTAAGTGACCTCTGATTTCATACGTCTCTATTTATGCTACTCCAGGCTGAACAAATAGAAATTGAGCCACTCAAATTTTAACTTGATTATATAACCAAAAAAAAGCCTAAGCAACTTACCAAATGTTATGCATTTTAATTTAGCTGCTTTGTAGCCACCAAAACCCCCAAGCCAAATCCTAAATCCAGACCTTTATTTACTATTCCATGCTTTTACGTTAGTATTCCATTTCACAGTGCCCCATATATTCAAGTCTAAGAAACCAAATAAATGGAAAAAATTTTTACTGACTCAATTATAAGCATTGCTTATTTTGATAAGCTAATGAATAAAGTGGCAGTACACATTCAAAGATGTGTAGTCTTGCTAAAATTATCAATGGGAGTAACAGAATCAGCACTTTTTTCCCCATGGGCCCAGTTGTGATGCTGATCTTACAAGATCTAAATTTTGATATGTATATATATATATATATCTATACACACACATACAGTTAGTATTAATCAAGCACTTTTTATCAGTGTAATCAAAACATAAAATCAGAAAACCAAAGAGAAAGCCTTATTATATTAAGCATCCCAACTCAAAGTTTAAAGACTCACATATAATTTCCCCAAAACATCATGTTTTAGATTACTCACAAATCCTATAACACTTTCGTTTGATTTTGGTTTGGCTTTTTTTTTTTAAATATCATGACATTTAAAATCAGGAACATATTTAGAATATGAAGAAGGTGAATATTGTAAAATTAAGGATCTTCCAGAAAAGAAAATGTACATGTGTACTTCTTAGGTGCTGTCAGCAATCCTCAAAATATCCCAAGTTAAATAAAAACTACCTCAGAGAACTGAGGAATTTGAATTACGCTTACTGAGCGCTTTCTCTGCTGTAAATTTTATTCTATGTTCAAGTACATGACATGTCAAAAGTGTTAAAAAAAATGCAATGAAAGGACTAGAATGGACATAATGAAAATTGGGAGTGTTCAACACATATGTGAGCTCAAACTATGCATTAGTATTTTATATTATCTGGAGACAAAATGATGTCTTATCAATAAAATGAATTGCTTTCCTGGAACACAGGTATAATCCCTTCCACGTCCCCTAGAGGACCGGAAGATGAGTGCCTGCCGTACCAACCTCGGGGTGACTTGGCTGACTTGCTTTTGTGGTTCTTGAAGAAAACCTCAAAGGGGACAAGATCCCATGGCCTTCATGAGCCCAAAAGCACAATATACACCTCTACATATCCATTTTCACTGATACACGTTTATAGCTGGTACAAAAAAGAAATGCCAGTAGCTAGCTTTAGTCAACTAGATTTCATAACAAATGAATCAGTGACAACCAATGATGAGACACTCAGTATTAAAAGTAATAGAAACTGAATGTGAAAAACAATCTAGTGCATTTCTAGCCCATATTCCACATTTAAGCATATTCAATAGAGTATTTCATTGCTTATTTTTGGTCCAGCTTCCTAAATGTCTAACTTAAGATATTTCTTGCTGCAATTTCATCCCATTACTTCTATGTAATTTATTTCTTCTTTATAACATCCATTTATACATTTGAGGACCATAACCATATTTTTCTTCAGCCTACATTTACAGGAGTTGCATTGTACCTGGGTAACCTATAAAGCTTAATATATATCTTACTGTCAGAAAGAATTTTCAGACATTACACAAGCATTATTTTGAATAATGCTACAATTTTGTCATTTTATCCTTTGGGGCATTTACAGAAGTGCAAAAATTGTTGGAATGCAGCAAATAAAAAGCCAAGCTCTACTAACAATCTTTTTAATACTAAACAGTTTTCTGTGTTTAGTCACGTACAAGGAGTAAAATGTTCAAGTAATAGGAATAGTTTAACTATACAAAGTTTTTCTTTAAGAGAAATAAAAATTATTTGCCACAATAGTATTTGAAAATGATACACGAAAGATAGCCCTAGCTAAAACTGTGTTCAGTCATAAAAAACATAAACAATTAAAAAAAAATTGCAAGAAATGTATACAGTATAATTATAAATCACTGATTATCAGATTAGCAAATAAT
Organism: Bucorvus abyssinicus; assembly: GCA_009769605.1. Classification (NCBI taxonomy): domain Eukaryota; kingdom Metazoa; phylum Chordata; class Aves; order Bucerotiformes; family Bucorvidae; genus Bucorvus; species Bucorvus abyssinicus. The sequence goes on from CM020063.1 coordinate 16,635,606, forward strand.
TCAAAAGTCTGTAAGAGACTGTAAGAGAATACTGTAAGAGAACCTCACAACAAATCCTGAGCAACAAGACTGACATGACTACCTTGAGAATCCAAAACTACAGACATTTCGTACTCCTACGCTACCAGTGACATAATGTACTCATTAAAACCCACACTAATTTGTATCTGATCTATTTAATATAAACCTACATGATTTATATAGTTAATTTTGCATACATGTGTTTATATCGACTACATTTAAGTATGTTACCACACATTTTGTCTTCATATATAGCATTACCTTCCAACTCTACTGCTCTGTATAAACCTAGGTATGTAACAGCTCTCAAAAAGATAAATCTCATTAGCTTCAACTGAGACATTACAGACACGTGACAAAAGAGAGAGACAAAGTGCTTACCCTAAGCTTCTTAAAACATAAATAATAGGTACAACACGTGGAGTGAATGTCAATCCCAAAGAACAGGTTTTAAACCAATACATGCACAAATTTTAGAAATATGTATGTCAGCTTCACATGTAACAAGCACAGTCTACCACGTTAAGGTGATTGCTAGTGGTCAAAGGCAGGTCCAAAAGAGGTATAAATTAAAAAGAAAAGTGATTTATAAAGCAAATGTAAGTTCAAAATTTAAAGAAGTATAATAAAAAACATGAGGCACACTAATATGTTGCAAATACGACTTGCAGTTTGGCATATACTTAATTGAAAAATTAAACTGCACATGTGCATGACAACATGGATGGGTTGCATAACAGTATACAAAATAACAGAACGGTTTTTAATAGCAACAGATGCAAAAATATTCTTCTGTAAGTACCTAAATGTACACATGCAAATACTGTTGTGCCTTTCACCCACTGAAACCTGATATTAAGGTTACTTATAAGGTAGCATCAGTAGAGCTCTCTATGATTTATAAAGATTTACATGGTAAATCTCACACATTTACATAACAACCCTCCAATGCATATTCATAACAGTTTTGTCACTGGAATGCCACACATGTTAAAAACATCCAGCATACCTTCGCTATTCACTATGATCTGAAATTTTCTGCTCAAGTTTTAGAATTAACTCTGTTCTTACTTTTCCGTTCTCATTATAAATAAGGCTTTCTGCTCCTTGAACAGATGAGAAGTTACCCAGAGAGATTCTCTCAACATAAAACATCAGTAGTTTTTTGCTATTGTTGCAAATCAGTTCATACTTTGTATTCATCTGCACAGGGAAAAGACCTTCAGCACTCCTGGGCTGCACCTCCTTATCTGCTACTCTACTGGACAACTCCACATCAGTCTTACTTCACTTCACCCCAAAGCCAATTAAAATTTTTGTCCCCACTTCCAGCCAAAGGCTTTCTCAAACATCAAACTGAGAACTGTAACCGTCAGAGTGCAAAAGCTACCTTTACTTATACATGTATTATTCCCACTCAATCCTTCTCATACATTGCTATTTCTGGCCAAAAGATGCCTCTTCTGTGTGACTCTGGGGGTAGTAACTGTGTTTTCCTTTTAGACTGCTGACTACAGATGACCTGTCTGATGTGGTAATAAACCAGAGATTTATTACGTGGTAATAAGCCCAGGACAGTGTGAGTTTCTCTGTGTACCCATAGACAGGGAGGGAAGGAGATGCTACAGGACCGGACCAACAGCCCTGGCATGTGCAAGCAAGCCCTCTGAGAATTAAAGAAACTCCTGATGTGCTGAAAGACACCAAGTAATTACTTGTCTGAAAAATCAGCCACATACATTTCCACTAATACCAGAAGACTGTAACATACAAAAGTCACCCAAAGTCCACGTCCACCACAAACCTGCTACAAAATGAATGAAACGCATATGGCAGCAGCAGAACCATGTGCAGTTGCTCCCATCTCCTGCTGGCTTCATGCTGCTCTCATCCAGCAGCTGTGGGGCCACGGGCTGGACTGGCAATGCTCTCATGCAGGCTCATTCTTCCGCACGCAAGCGGAGACGGCCAGAGGCACTCAGTATCTCACAAAAAGCACGCAGGCCTTCAACAAACTCTAACCAAAACACAGACAATAAATGGACTTTCGTGAGTCATGAAATTACACGGAATTGTTGTCCAAGTTTAGAAATGCAGGTATCACAGCTGCAAAGAGATAAACAGAGGTCTTGTGCTGAGTTTGTTGTGCATTAGGTGCTCAGTTTACATAACAGTTTCCAAATTAGACATTAACCTCAGAAGACTGGGAAAAGACAACCAGGAACAAAATGGTCCCCTTATGGAAACATTATGTAATACTTATTGAATTTAATTCTCAAGGGTGTATCTGCCTGATGAAGAGCCAGGTTTTCCCTGAAACACAGGCACGACAGAGAGCCATAAAACTAGAGCCTAAACCCCGCAAGGATGCGAGTAACCAGTTCCCAGAGCACCAAGTTTACAAACACAGCTTCTACACACTGTTCACACCAAAAAAAGGGGGCAGGAGGGCGCAGGGACACAGCCTGCCCCTCAAAATGACATAGCAAAATACTTTTCAGATTAGATAAACATACAAATATTCATAAAAAACATGAGAATGGGGTCAAGAAATGTAACCAAATGCACCAAAGTATCCCAGCAAATGCATGCAAGCATCCAGAACTAGAAAAGCAAAAATAAATAGGAGTCCTCAGGAGCCTGTACCAGAATTTTCCCATGTCTTATGCGTTCGAGCCAATATTCTCCTAAGTGTGCCTATATTTAAAATTTACTGTGATGTCCATTGTCATATGTGCCACAAACACCCTATTTATAACCACATTTACAAACTTACTCTGTATCTTCCCTCTTGGATACCATGAAATATTCAATGTTTTACCTTTTCCTTGTTGGTTGGGAAGAAAATTTAGTTCTTTCCCTTGGTGGTATCAACATCAACACAGTGAAATTAGAATACCCCTGTCTCTTTGGATGCTTTAAGGCTTGTCTGCGTACAAGCATTACATTGTTACAAAATCGCATGCAGAAAGAAATCAAAACAACTCCATTCTTACACACGCATTTATTCTGGTACAGAGACACTCTTAGGAGGCACTTACTAGCATTGTAGCAACACCCACATAGGGAAATGAATAAACTAAACAGTATCACATCTTCACCCGCTTCTGCCATCCAAAAAGAGAAGTACCATTATACAGCTGCAATTATTTCAGGAGAAACAGCACAAACATAGCACATTTCTCACTGAAACAGTCCTACTGGTTAAAACATTGTGTCCGGATCAGACTACATCATGCCAAAACTAATGAAAGACTATAAATTTTAGTTAAAAAACAAACACTTCCATTCTAATAAAATAAAGACATAACAAAACCCCCAGGAAATACAGTTAATTTAAGAATATGCAAACAGGCCTGAAAAGGATGCAATGTTGCTTACTCCTATGGAAAAAATAAGTAAACATACGCTACAATCTCTAAACCTTCCCTCAGGAAGAATTAGAACAGAATTAGAAGGTATTTCTGCAATGAAACAGAAGAGCAATGCCTACCACCTATTTCACAGATCAGCTTAAAAAGTTACACGCCGCACAATACGATGCATTAAGCTCCTATCACCCAAGACATCACTGAGTTGTGCACCTCGCTCAGAAACCAAGCTTACAACAAAAGAGGGAATTTACTCGCAGGAATAATGTCATTCATTTTAACGGAATCCTCACGTGAAAAAAAGTTATGCATGCACACACATGGGTAATTAAGAGGTTATCAGACCCCCCTAATACCCTACGCACACTATACCACAGCACCAGATGTGACCTGCTACGTCCCTCTCCAGCTGGCAGAAAGGGAGTGGGTGGACTCCTGGCTCTCTCCCCCCTTAATGCACCTGCTAGTGCAGCTGAGCTGGCATGAGAGGGGGGAAAAGGTAGTCCAGGAAAAGAACAAGTGCAGCTTATTACCTCCAGGGAGCCAGGAAAAAAAGCAGGGATCTGAAGCATGATTTTGAGTCATAACTGAGTGCTGCCCTGCTCCTCCGCTCTTGTAGCTGCACTGTTCCCGGGCTCGATTGCAAGGTGCTAGTACAGCTCACTCGTAACACCTCACTCTGAATAGTCCCGCAGAAAGTTGGGCTTTGGAAGTATTTCCTCCCCTTCCCACTCAAAGCATGTTCTATTTAACCTACTTTTACTTAGAAGATCTATGTAACTATTGAACATTCTGGGTTTTCCTTTTTTAAACATGGTCTCTGGTGCAATTCACTTATTGTATAGATGCAGGCTGTTCAATTCAACCTGTTAATTAAATACGCTTAACGACACCAATAGTTCTTCAGCAAATATCGGGGGGAGTATTAAATTTACAAAGGCATATAGCCAGCTGGCATAATAATCCTTCACTTAAAATGTAATTCTGAAGGGAAATGTCTCTTCCCGGGAATTTATTGGCACTGCTTTTCATATGGATATTGCAATTCTCCATACATTCAAATTACTATGAAAGTAACACTAATGTAGCATCAGATTTACCCATCTACCTATGAAAACGTAGATTCCCGCACGTTTGCAGGGAATCCAGTATTAGCTTGGATAAAGTTATTTTCCTGCAACTCTGACCGAGATGTGCTTCCTTCACGCAACCTCTTGAACAAATGTTTACACCGGGTGTTCAGGAAGGGGCCGACGTGAGCCCAGCGCAGGCACCCAATTGTACTGATGTTGCTGCCGCTGCGGACGCCCTGCCGAGCTCTCCCAGCCCGGGGCAGGGCCGTGCCCGGCTCCGGCGGCGCTCCCCGCCCGGCAGACGCGGATATTGAGGCGGGCCCCGCGGAGCGGCCAGCCCGGGACGGACCCGCAGGCCCCGCGCCGGCCGGGCGCTGCCCGATGCGTCGCCTGCGGGTCCGTCCCGGGTGCAGCACGCTGGAGAGCGCCGGGCCGGGCCAAGCCCCACGGCCGCCCCAGCGGCGCCGCACAGACCGCGGAGAGGGCAGGGCAAGCTCCACCGCGCCGGCTTCCAGCCCCTTCCCCGCGTCCCAGAAGGGGGACGCGGAGACGGCAGGCAAAGTTTTAGCCGCCAAGCGGGGCAGCAAGGCTGCCCGCGGAGAGGGAGAGAAGGGACGAGGCCGTACCTGCTCGCGGGGCAAGCCCCTCACCTCCGCGGGGCGTCCCCTCTACCAGTCCGCCCTCCGGGCCTGCGCCCGCCTAAGTTTGCGCCGCGCGAGGTGCGAGGCGGCGGGAGCGCCTCTCTGCCTCCCCCGGCGGGGCCACCCGCCGTGCGGCGGCGGGAGCCCCGCGCTCACCTGAAGTCGCTGTAAGGGTGGATGATCCAGAACCCCGCAGTTTTAACCCTTTCCTGCTCTTTCTCCACCGCCTTCTGGCTGCCGAACATGCGGAGGGAGAATTTGTTGACCCCCGGCTGCAGCATCGAGGTGAACTGCCGCTGCATGAAGCCGTACTGCCGCCGGGGCCCCTCGGCATCCTCGAACCCCACCACGGGCTCCTCGCCCCCGCCGCCGCCGTCCACTTTGAAGCACACCGAGTTGCCATGCTCCTTCACGCCGCCGCTGCCCCCGCCGCCGGGGCTGCTCTGGGCTTTCTCCGCGGGGGCCGCCGGCTTGGCTGGGAAGGCGTTAGCGCTGCCATCGTCCCGGATGCCGGCCGAGGAGCTGCGCTTCCCAGCCTCCATGCTGCGGGGCGGGCGCGCCCCAGCCGCGGGGAGAGCGCGGGGAAGCCTCGCCGCCGCCGGGTGCCCTTCAGCGGCGCGGCTGAGCTCGGCCGCCCTGAACTGGGCTGGGCTGGGCTGGGCTGGGCTCAGCTCCGCGCCGCCGCGCCGCCCGGCATGGCCAGCACCGCCGACTCTGAGCCGCGCTCCGCGCAGGGCTGGCACCGCTTCCCCTCGCCCGCCCCCTGCCGGCGGTCGCGCCGCACCACCCGCCTGACATTGAGCGCCCCGGAGTCCTTGAGGGGCTGAGGCGCCCGGGCCGAGGGGAGGGGACGGGAGGGGAGGAGCCGGCGGGGCCGGGCCGGGCCGAGCGGGGGCTGGTGTGTGGGCTGTGTTGAGCCGCGGAGAGGTGTCGTGTGTGCGTCCGGCGGGGACTTCATGCGTGGGCGCCAGTGCGGTGGCCCGCCGGACGGGATGGAGAGGCGCGGGGCTTGGGGCCGGGCCGCCCGCCACATGGCGGCGGCGGGTGTCGTGCAGGACGGCGTGAGGCGGTGGCTGCTGGGCGCAGGGCAGCGGTGGGGCGGAGAAGAGAAGAGGGGCTCGCCGGTGGCCCTGCCTGCGCTCCCAACGTACAGTAATCGCACGAGGGTTGTCACCTTGGCCGAAGTGGGTGTCAAGGAGTGGGGAGGTGGTGTGCCTCCGCAGGCAGGTCGAGGAACAGCGGCTGGGAGTGAAGCTGTGGAGAGGTCTCACTGGCTCGCCTGCCTCTTGTCAAGCCTCTCTGGTGCTTCTCAGGGAGACGACTGACTGGAAGAGTGCAGGAGGCAGGGGTCTGCCTACTCATGGAGCCGAGTGACAGCACCAGAGGTGTCAGAGCCGTTTGGGGTTCATACTGCTGAAAATGAAGTCAGAACCTGTGCTTTGCTGATGCTGTCGTGAGCGACAGCGAGGAAGGAGGAGGGAGGGTGAGTGAGGAGGGAAGGCTGGGTCTTGAGTGATAGTTGTTTTCACACACAAAACAGTTCACTCCAGTTAGATGGCGTCTGACGATCTCCAAGCAGCAGTTCCCTTGTTCGCAAACCCTTCACTGACTGAAAACACGGCTGGGCGTGCAAGAGTAGGGGCATGTTGATGCGTGGGCTGCTGCACGCATGACTGGAGTGCCCGGAGGTACGATTGCCACCAGCAGGGTCATAACAGCATGGGCGCCTACTTGTCTCACTGTAAGGCGTAAAATGGCAGTTGTTCCCAAGTGCGGAGACAAGCTTTTCACATATGCCAAGAAGTGATTTTGGTTTTGTTTGTGTGTTAACAGGGATCTGGAGTCTGCGTTCAGCTGGCTCCACCTGACGCGGAAGTACGTCACAGTTAAGAAGCCGCCAGGAGCCAGGGAAAAGGCTGTTGGGCATAAAGGAAGCAGGAGGTATTTCTAGCTCCTGATACTCCAAGTACACTCAGAGGAAACAGGATATGTATTGCCTTGGGTATCTCTACACCTGTTATCGTAATGTTTGTGGATAGTATATGAGGAGCTGTGGGGTGAGGTAGGGTTTGAGACCAGTTCTGCCAATGGTAAGCAGCTGTTTACAAGCCATGAGTGAGGGTGAGGGCTTCAGTCTCAGCTCTGAAAACTGAAAGATGCTGATATTTACCCCTAAAGGGGGTGAATTTGTTTGGGTTACAGAATGTTGGAGAATTATCTGCAGGTGATATCACAGGAGCTATAGCATTATGCATATCTGCAAAAACATAAAGGCATGTATTATAGCACATATGCATAGGTCCTGGGACTCAGTTTGGCTTGACGTAGGTTTGTTTTTCACACATTCTCAACACACTTTTCATTTTGTATGTTAAAAATATAGTAAGAAAGAATTAGTTAAGTCTCTCAAGCTTGGCGCCGGTATTTTCAATGGTGTTTGTCACTTCATTGTTATCCACTTCATCCTCTACAAAACAGACGCTTAGAACAAACCTGATACAAAAGCAGATGTGCAAATTTGCACAGTGCAAATGAGGTGCGTTGGGGAGCTGTGTTTCAAAACTAGATCTGAGGGTTTTTCTCAGCAATTCTATCATTAATGGAATGTTTGTGCTTGGTGCACTCAAACTCACAGAAGGTTTGGATGTTGTTAATATGTTAAGTGCAGAAGATGTTAACATTAATGCAGTGTTAGTGTGGAAGAAGACAGCAAGAGTAGGTGCACCAGAATGGATTGCTGGAGGCTGGGCAGTGACCAGCATAGGAAGGAATAGGCTCACAGTGTGATTGGTTGAGAGCTGACATACATAAACCATCTCCATCTGGAGCAATACTTTTCTGTATGATTTTATCCTAAAACAGTGAAGAGTGTGTGCACAGCTGCTGATGGCTCATGCACAGCTGCTGATAGACAAAACCCTCTTACTGGTTTATCCCCAGATGATGTCCGCCTCCTTTCCTTATCCAATGCCTGTAGCCAAATAATAATTTAAAAGTAAGAAATTATTACTGTTTTACAGCTTTGTGAAAGAATTCACTCACGTCATATTTGACAGAAACCCACAAAGACAAGGGATGAAGAGGCAAAGTCACGCTGTGCTTTTCCACGTACTCATACAGTTTACCACATCAGCGTCAGTGGAACTGACACTTGCCACGTTTCAGTCGTATATATGTTGTAACCTTAACTTTCCTCTCTGAGAGCACACGATTTTCCGACCTCTTCACTCCTTATTTCTGAGGACTTTGGCATGCAGCCCTTGACCTGAATGGTCTGCCAGCATAAGCTAAACAACAACTAGCCATGCATAGGAGAAAATAGGCTTGTAATGGGAGTAAATGAGAACAGCGAGATGGAGACATTTACGGCTGCAGAAAGCAGATTCTGTGGAATGTTGCTTTAGTTGGAGAAGCAGTGAACAGTGTATTAATAATGGCAGTTCTTCATTTCTGGATGATGCAAACTGTACACAGCAAGAACATTAAATTTCTTATTTTATTAAACTTTGATTTTGCTTGTATTTAACGTCTGATTTGTCATTGTTTATCTATTCTTACTTAGCAAGGGCTACAGACCTACCAGAATGACTACTGCTGCCTGGCTTCCCTGCCTTTCTACAGTACAAGAATCTGGAAATACTCTATTTCCTTTGGTGCCACATAGAACCAAAAGTGGTTTATTACATCAAAATATTACATCATTTGATCTAAGAGAACTTGTTAATGAGAGAAAATAACCTGGATTATATGTAACACATTCTCTGCATGCTTCTCCAACACAACATACATATAAACTACACAGGTACAAATCTCTTCATAAGATCGGTATTTTGTGCTTCCTGTGAAAAATGTTAGACTTTTTTATAATTTTAATCTTCATAGAAGAAATGTGTACTTATTTGTGTACATTCAAGTGCTATTTGCCTTAAGTATTTGCATGGCCTAATTGGCCTTAACATCTCAGCGCCTTGCAATTTTTAATAGTAATCTTGAGATTGCAAGGATGAGAAAGGATTTTCATAATCTGTAGTTTATGTGTGGAAGAATGGATTTTTCTCCAGGTCAAAATAACTTACATTTTCAGCCAGGAAACTGATCCCTCCGGAGGCCCAGGCCAACATGTTTGGTTAGATGAGAGAGTTTTGGTTTCAGAGAAAGAGAAATGATGGGCCATGGTGTGTGTGAATAGTTCTGAAGACCGCACCAGGGCTACGTATGCTAGAAAGGTCACAGATTCACTTTAGCTAAAGGTATAGCTTGTTATCTATCAACTTTGATTTTGATTTTGTGACTATGAAAGGAAGGACATGAAAAAAATGAAACTGATAAATAAAATTTCCAAGAAATCAGTGTTAGCAGAACGAAGAGGGAAAAAAAAAGTTTTTCTTCTCTCTCTGTTATGTCCTAGGTAAATGGATCCCTACTAAAAATTTATTAGGCTCTTTTATTTGTTTGTATTACTGGACTCCATCAAACTATTATAATATCATTAGTTTCAATGCTTTATATGACTCTACAACTGTGTTACTAATGTATACCTCAAAATGAATTTCCTTATCTTCTGCCAAACATAAATTCAGTAAATACAGTCCCACTTCTCTTATTTTCTCTTATTTTTCTCATTTTCATATAATATATAAACATTCTGAACATAATATTCTGAACATATCCAGCACAGCTCATCTGTAGAAAGGAAAAAACTAGCAGCCTATGTATTGAAGTATATGTAGTTTGTCAGTGAAGAAACTGGGACGCAGAGACATACCAGGAGGTCTATGAGCTGACACAGTAAAATGCGCCTGACTGCAGAAGCTCATGTCTCTCAAGTTTTAGTTTCATGCCCTGTGCGATTATTTTAAGATTGTTTCTCAACAGAGAATCACCATCAAGTCAAATGCTAAAGCAAGATTAGCAAGGAAGGAAAAAAATAATTACAATTATAGGACTGGCTGTGCAAGGTAAATTGAGTTTTAATCAAAATTCATAATATGTGATGGTTTCTGTGACTGGACACTTGAAGTTTGCAATAAAACAATTTTTATTTGGTCCCACCCTACTTACATTACTTTCCATGAATATTCAGTCACACGTAATTACTGGCAACAAATGTTTGCCAATAAATTTTATTTTAGTATTGCATAGTGTTTATGAAGAAGGAATAATCTCACTTTTGCAATCATTAATATCCCTTGAAGAAAACTATCGCAAAGCAAGCACACCTTCAAGTCTGAATGTTAGGTGGTAGCTGTCCATATAGTTACATAATTTTTAGCATGTTACACAGTTTGAATATCCACTCTGAACACCAATGTAAATATGATCTTGGTGATTCCTATAATGATCAACAAGAGCAGAGTTGCTCGACCCATAGAATTTTCAAGTCCTAAATTTGCCTGACCAAGTGACTGACACCCAAATTTACTGCACAGTGTGAAAAGCAGCTGCTTCCTTGTTGCATGTTTTCAAAACCAGTGATCTTATGTTTTCCAGAAACACTTTTTGTGGGAAATAGATCTCTTAGAGAGTTAGAGTCATAATTTAAAAGAAATCCCAGGCAATGGTGCATGTTCTGTTGAACAAAAACTAGCGTAGACTCTAGTGTGAATAGGAAATGGCTCTGAGACAAGACCTAGGGTGCAAGGTACTCTCCTGGATACAGATATGAACACACTGTGGTATGTGTGAAGAGAAGCACAGACTTCCTATGGATAAACTACTGGGTCATATGAAACCAATAGCCAAGAATCTGAGATCTACTAAGTTGTCTACTCAGCTGCACTTACTCTACAGAAATACATGCCTATTCATTTAGTATGTGCTACAGCATTTTTAACCTCTTTGAAAAATCTTGGTGTTCAGCTGTGGCATCGTGCTGACTGCTGGAAGCTCTACCACAGCAGCTGAGTCATGTTTCAGAACAACTGACAAGGTGGGACAGGAAGGTTTTATTGTTGCCCATATCCCAGAGTGAAATTAAAGCAAAAAAAATTCCTACTGTTCTTTACCAGCTCTCTGGAGTGACTTTTACTTATGCAAATCACTTCTAACTTTGATAGAATATTTGTGTGCTCCAAATGTTTATCTTTTGCGAAGATCAATATTTTAATACTAGTGTTTATTATCTGTTTAATAGCCTGCCAGATCTTTATCCAGTCTTAATGGAGAAAACACCATCACAAAAAGAATGTAAAAGATGGAAAACAAGTTTCTAATTGAAGTTGTAGGCGTGTAGGTAATTGTGTATTAATCTTTGTTACTGTCTGCATGGTTGGGTACTTACAGTGCTTTAAAAATCAGTAAGAAATTACTTTCTCTGACAAATGTTCAGCTGATCAGCTAAATGGCTTCCACAATATACTTTACATTTTTGCTATGATAAAAGTAATTCTTTATTCATTTAGTTCATATGCAAGTGGGCTTCATATAAACTTCTATCTTTCTTTAAAATAATATTTATCTTATGATTGTATTGGTTTGAATAACAATTTGATACAATGCAGATGGAGACGTTTCTGAATAACGACTATATAAAACATGATACCTGTTAATGCAAAGCCTAATCCTGTGAACATTTCTAGAATCAGAGTTGGGCTGGGTTTGGCTGAGGTAGAGTTAATTTTCATTATAGTAGCTAGTATAGGTTTGTGGTGGTTTTGATTTGTGCTGAAAACAGTGTAGATAACTCAGGGATGTTTGTTTTATTGCTGAGCAGTGCTTACATAGAGTCAAGGCCTTTTCTCCTTCTCATCCCCCCAGTGCATAGGCTGGGGACGCACAAGTAGTTGGGAGAGGACGTGGCTGGGACAGCTGACCCCAACTGACCAAAAGGTTGTTCTGTACCATATGACATCACGATCAGCATATAAACTTGGGGAAGAAGAAGGAAGGGGGATGTTTGGAGCGATGTTGTTCGTTTTCCCAAGTAACTGCTATGTATGATGGAGCCCTGCTTTCCTGGGGATGGCTGAACACCAGCCTGCTGATGGGAAGTGGTGAAGGAATTCCTTGTTTTGCTTTGCTTGTGTGTGCAGCTTTTGCTTTACCTGTTAAACCGTCATTGTCTCAACCCACAAATTTTCTCACTTTTCTGATTCTCTCCATCCCACCGCCAGAGAGGAGAGTGAGCGAGCAGCTGGGTAGTGTTTAGTTGCCAGCTGGTGTTAAACCACGTGTATACAGCTGTGAAAGGTCACATGATACTATTCAGAGTGCTAAATACTATGCTGGGCAGCAGGTATATTCAGGATTCTTGGATTCCTTCTCCAAAATATGAGACAAATATATCATTTCTCTAAAAATGCAAATACCTTTAATTCCTCTGGAGTGCATCTTCACATTAACAATAGCTTTTTCCTCTTGTTGCACACAGCGTTCCCTCACAATTGCATAATCACTCCACAAAAACAAGTTCTTGTGATCTGAAAATCTCTTCCCTCTGGAAGTTACAGAACCAAATAAAGAAATGCTTTTTTAACCTTGTATGTTTCAAAAATGTGTGAATATCAGCACAAAACAGAATAATTGTGTATGTTGCCAAATATTTGTCTGCGATATGCACATATTATGACAGATACTGCAGACACCTTTTAAATAATTTTCTTTCTATAGTCATGATTTTCAAGAAACCAACAATCTTGTTCACCACCTCAACCTGACTTTGCTCAGGTTATCAGAACTGCTAGGGTGCTTATAGAGATAGCTGGAAAATGCTGTCTTTTTGACTTTTTAGTTCATTAGAAAGGTTTCAGTAGTTGCCAGTTTTAATCCTGCAAGCTAATCTTTTGCATTGATTGACTTAGTTTAAATACTTGAGATGTATCACTTCACTATCATGTTTTAATGGTTGTAGACGATAGCAGCAAGCAATATGCAGGTCTTGTGTTCAGTTCGTTACACAGAGCAATGTCTTGCAGGACTAATCTCTCTCTTCAATACAATATTCGTTAAGGTAAATGTACTGCTTTTGAAGAGCTACTTGGAATCTTTCTAAAGGAATAACCTAAAATCTTGAAAGCTGTTGTTTGTGAAGTGCTTATGTCATGGTTTAAACCCAGGTGGCAACTAAGTTCACACAGCCCTTCTGAGGGCAGAAGCAAAAAAAGGTCCTTCAGCAAAAGTAATCCTGTGGATGAGTTTGCCTTTGTCTGAAGCAGGACTAACCCAAGCTGCCTTCCCTGATATATTCTTCATGTGCACTACATGGACTTTATCCCCTTGTGTGTGGTGGTTTTGACTGGGCAGGGCCAGCTCGATTGGCAGATCCTCTAGTGGTAACGAACCAGGTGGCTTTTGCTAAGTGTGTATCCCACTGTTTGAAGGTCCACCCCCCCATTGCTCTCAGTGCAGCCTTCTATACAGTCCACTGTATTGTTCAATTTTCCCAGAGGCTGGTGCATGATAGGGGATGTGATACGCCCACTCAATGCCATGCTCTTTGGCCCAGGTGTGTATGAGGTTGTTTCAGGAATGAGCCCCATAGTCCAACTCAATTCTTTCTGAGGTGCCATGTCGCCACAAGATTTGCTTTTCAAGTCCCAGAATAGTGTTATGGGTGGTGGCATGGCAGGGGGAGGGGCACAGCAAGTTTCCGGCATGCTGCATCTCTGCTTTGGTGGCCTGAAGTATCATGGGCCCACTGAGCCAAAGGTAATTCACCCCTATGCTGCCAATCCAGGTCTACTTGAGACGCTTTAAAATTAGCAGCCAGGTCTACCTGCTGGTTGTTTCAATGTTCCTCAGTGGCTCAACTGTTGGGAACGTGGGCATCCACGTGACGTACTTTCACAACAGTTTCTCTCCCTGAGCAGCAATATCTTGCCATAATTCAGCAGCCCAGATGGGTTTACCTCTGCGCTGCCAGTTGCTCTGCTTCCATTGCTGTAACCACCCCCACAAGCATTTGCCACCGTCCGTGAGTCAGTACAGAGATAGAGCACTGACCACCTTTCTTGCTCAGCGATGTCTAAAGCCAGTTGGATGGCTTTCCTCTCTGCAAACTGACTTGATTTACCTTTTCCTTCATCAGCTACGGCAGCTCGTCATGTAGGACTCCATATAGCAGCCTTCCACTGTCAATGTTTGCCCACAATGCAACAGAGAACAGGGCATATCGCTTCTCATTATTGGTTGGTTGTTATCTGATGGGGCCTCTTCAGCGCAGGTTACCTCCTCTTCTGGTGACATTCCAAAGCCTTTGCCCTCTGGCCAGTTTGTGATCACTTCCAAGGTTCCTGGGCAGCCAGGGCTCCATATTTGAGCCTGTTGTGTTATCAGTGCAACCCACTTACTCCATGTGGCATCAGTTGCATGATGTGCAGAGGAGACCCTCCCTTTGAACATCCAGCCCAGCACCAGCAGCCAGGGTTCTAATACCAGCTGTGCTTCAGTACCGACCACTTCCAAGGCGGCTCGAACTCTTGCATACGCTGCCAGTATCTCTTTTTCTGTTGGAGTGTAGCGGGCCTCGAATCCTTTTTATCGCCAACTCCAAAAGCCCAAGGGTCAGCCTCGGGTCTCCGCACGTGCTTTCTGCTGAAGGCTCCAGATAGGGCCATTCTTCCCAGCTGCAGTGTTCAGAGCACATTTTTAATATCTCCTCCTGCCTGGACTGGCCCAGGGGCTACTGCATGAACAGTCTCTTGCTTGAATTGTTCAAAGGCTTGTTGATGCTCATGGCCTCATTTAAAATCTTTTTTTTTCTGGGTCACTTGATAGAGAAGGCTTACAATCAGAGTGTAGTCTGGGATGTGCATCCTCCAGAAACACACAGCACTTAAGGATACCCCTGTTTTCTTTTTATTAGTCGGTGAGGACATAGCTGCTATCTTGTTGATCACATCCTTTGGGATCTGGCAATGCCCGTCTTGCCATTTTATTCCTGAAAATTGGATCTCCTGTGCAAGTCCCTTATCTTTACTTTGGTTTAAGGCAAAACCAGCCTTCAGCAGGATTTGAACTACACTCTCCCCTTTCTCAAAAACTTCGTCCACTGTATTACCCCCTACAATGATGTCATCAATGTATTGCACATGCTCATGAGCTCCACCCTTTTCTAGTGCAGACTGAATCGGTCCATGGCAAATGGTGGGAATGTGTTTCCACCCCAGGGCAATCGAGTCCGGGTGTGCTGACTGCCTCTCCAGGTGACAGCAAACTGTGGCCTGCACTCTGGTGCTATAGGAATGGAGAAAAATGCATTGGTGATATCGATTGTGGCGTACCACTTCGCTGCCTGTGACTCCAGTTTGTGCTGGAGTTCTAACGTGTCCGGCAGGGCAGCACTCAGTAGCGGTGTGATTTCTTTCAGGCCACGATAGTCTCCTGAAAGTCTCCACTCTCCCTTAGGTTTTAGCACTGGCCAGATAGGGCTGCTGAAGGGTGAGTGTGTCTTGCTGATCACTCCTTGACTCTCCAGTTAGCAGATCAGCTTATGGATGGGGATCAGGGAGTCTTGATGAGTACGATACTGCCATATCATATAATCGTCTCATAGGTTGACAATATCCAATGTAACAACATGATAGTCCTGATCCGTCTCTCAGAGATGATAAACATCACCACAGGTAATACATAGTGCTCATAGGGATTTACATACTCCACCACATGAGCAAATGGACCAACATGGTGAGCATGGACTACTTAACTAATATACAAAGTGTGTACAGCAAATTGTTTTAACACACTTGGGTCAAATCTGTCGTTATCTCAACCCTTCGTATTGCCCCATGTTGGGCACCAAAAAGGACCGTCATTATTTAAATCCAACAAGACAAGAAGGAAAACAATAGTAATTACAACGATAAAGCAAGTTACATACAACACTGATTACTGCTGCCACCATGCCACGCTGTGCCCAGCGGAGCCAAGCCAAGCTGAGCCACCATTTTGAAAGTGTTCACCCTGGCCTCTAGCTTCTTGTGTATATACTGGGCATGATGTCAGTATGGTATTGAATATCTCATTGACTGGTTCAATCCGGCTATCCTGGCTGTGGAAATTAACCCTCTCCTAGCCAAACTCAAGACAGCTTACAAAAAAGGAGGTCTGCTCCAGTTGTTTCTAAGTCATAGGTAGGTCTTCAAGGTATTGAAAATCAAGAAATTTCAACTATTAAGCCAACAATGGAAAAAAGAAAACAAAACTGAAGACTTTCAAAACAATTCTTTAAATCTACTCTGCTTTTTACAACTTTCCAGAATATTTTTTTATATTCAAAATGTGGAAATGTGTTTGTCTTTTTAATGAGTACTTTGAGGAAAACAATGTGAATGTAAAAATCTTTTCAATGTTGATTTAAATCTTCAGTTTTACCAGCAACTAAAGAGGAGTCCAGAGGAGTCCAGAGATGGTCCCAGCACTAATTTAGAGTTGCATCTCACTTGATGTCTTTGAGATACCTCTTTGTGTAATCATTTTTCAGAGATACTTTGTATTACTCATAGCTGGCTGTGCTGGTGGTAGGTGAAACTCATTCACTAGCATGTGTAATTAGAAGAACACACAGCACTACTCCCTGTTGACTGCATTGCCTCAGAATGCAATCTAGACTGACGTTGAACCCACAACTCCAGAAGATTTGTCCTATTTTTTGCTGTCAGAATTTCTGCTCCCCAGTTCACACTAAGAACTTTCTTGTAGCTAAAGGCATCTCTGGATCAGAGGAGGGGAATAAGCTGCTGCAACTTAATCTCCTGAATTGCCATTAGTACTTGCAGGTAATTACTACTTCAGACACTGGCTGTTTAGGTTTGCAAGCAGATTCCCATACTCTTTGACTTCTCCTACTTGGAAAGTAGATGAATTAATGATTATAAAAAAGTTTCACCTCTAAGATGATTTTTCCCCTTTCCACTTGTGATATCAATAAATAGGAAAATGGTAACTGCCATGATGGAGACGTGCCTGTTACAGGGTTAGTGTCCTTTTATTAAACAGAAATATCAATGAAATAACAATCTAGATCATTAGCATCAAGAATGGAAAATAAAATGTAGTTGCTCTTTTCTTTCCCTAGGCCACTGCTGAAAGAAAACACATATGAACTTAGATATACACCCTGAACTTTGGTGGTTGGATAGCTGATGGGAAGTTGTTTTTTATCAATAGTGGGACTATGGCCATTGTTGACAGATGCTGTATGTCTAATAAATCTTGTGGAGTGGTGTGTTGGGTTTGTGTCAGGCAGGGTTTTGGTAGTGGAGGATGGGCTGCTGATGTGGCCCCTGTATGAAGCTTCATGAAAGCTCCCCTGGCTCCAAGTTGGCCCCGCCTCTGACCAAGGCTGAACCAATCAGCACCTCCACGATAAACATAATTAAGAGGGGAAGCCTGTTTGGCAATGGCCTTTTGTTTTGAGAGCTCTTTTGTTTTGGAGGGGGATAGGACAGAGAGAGAGACAACCCATTAGTGAGGAAGAAGACAGGAAGGTGCACCAGAGCAGCCCTCATGCACCTTTCGGCCCATGGTGAAATGGCAGGCTGAGTCCTTGCAGTCCTCAGAGATCACTGATGGAGAAAAGGTCTGTTTGCAGCCCGTGGAGGAGCCCACACTGGAGCAGGAGACTACTCCCAGAGAAGGCCATGACTCCGAGGGAGTCGTGCATTGGAGTGGTTCATCGCTGGGAGAACTGCTGCCCACAGAAGGGCCCCACATTAGTTGAAGTTCATGGAGGAATGTCTCCCATGGGAGGGTATCACCATGTTGCCACAGGAGAGGACTGTGAGGAGTGTTTCCCTTGAGGAGGAAGGAACGGCAGAAACAACATGAAGCGGACTGGGACCGTCCATGACCCCGCATTCTCTGCCCCATCCCCTGTGCCATGAGGTGGGAGGAGGTAGCAAAGCTATGTCTGGAGAAGAAGGGAGGGGTGGGGTCAAGATGTATTTAAGATCCTGTTGTTTTTCTCACTGTTTTACGCTGATAGGTTTGGTGATTTGGTAGTGGGTTTCTTAAGTTAAATTCATTTTGTTTCCCAAGGCAAGACTGTCTTTTGCCCAAGACCATAACTGGTGCATGAGCCCTCTCTGTCCTTTGTCCTGACTCTTTAAGGCTTTTGTTGTATTTTCTCCTTCCTGGAGTGAGAGAGTGGCTGCGTGGTGCTTGGTAGCCAGCTGTGTCTAAACTACAACAAGAAGGAACTCAAGGCAGCCTTTGCAATGCTCTGCAAATGAACTATTGCATGTGACCTCCACAGATCTATAAGGGACCATGTGCATCTGTAGCAAGTTCAGGTCTTCTGGAAAAGTAAGACTAGATAGAAAACCCAAGCTTTATGAACTGAGTGATGTAAATTAGTCACTTCTCCAAGGCTGTCGTGGTGGAAACATTAGAAATATGAACTGTAAAGAGACTTTTAACCACTTAACATCCAAGCCAGCTCAGAGGTATTCAGTGTAATGCTGGCAGTAGTTATCAATGTACTTGTAACCAAAGTATTGCTGAACTAGTGGTGGCAACTTCCCACAAAGGGCAGTCCTAGGGAACACTAGTGACCAGGAGTGCTGCAAATAAACAGGACAGGCAAACAGGGCATGGCACAGCAGCCAGGGCCTTTGTGTCAATGACCAGCTGAAGTGCATGGAGCTCCACCTGGGAATGGATGAGGAGCCAACCAGAAGTTTATGGGTGAGGATTAAAGGGAGGGCAGGGACAGGTGACTTTGTAGTGCGGGTCTGTTACAGGCCACCTGACCAGGAAGACCAAGTGGATGAGGCACTCCATAGACAGATAGGAGCAGCCTCATGTTCACAAGCCCCGGTCCTCATGAGTGAACTTCAGCTACACCAGTATCTGTTGGAGGGACAACACAGCAGGGCATAAGCAATCCAGGAGATTCCTGGAACATGCTCATGATAACTTCCTTCTCCAAGTTATAAAGAAGGCAACGAGAAGAAGGCTATGCTGCACCTCCTTCTCACCAACAAGGAGAGGATGGTGAGGAATGTGAAGATCAAGCAGAGCCTTGGCTGCAGTGACCATGAAATGATAAAGTTCAAGATCCTTAGGGCAGTGAGGAGGGCTGTCTAGTTTAGCCCTTATCCGGGGCTAAACTATAGCAGTTGCTCTATCACCAATGACTTTTCCACAGCCAATAACGGGGATTGGGACAAGGAGAGGAGACCCATGGGATGAAATGAAAATTGATTTAATGAAACAGCCAAACTAATAGCAAATGCCAATATAAAGAATACAAAGTTATACTCAGCCCCGCACATGTACAGTGGTCACAATAAATGGGAAAGTATTCCAAGAGCAGGAGAAGGAAAAGGAGCAGCATCAGGCGGAGCCTGAGCAAGAGCAGGAGACCAAGCAGAAAGCCCCTCTCTTCAGCAAACCACCCCCTTTATAATGAGTGTGACATTTATGATCTGGGATACACCCGTGAGCGAACTCAGGTCAGCTCCCCTGGCTGACTCAAAACTGCTAATAGCCTGCAGACCATGGCTGGCCTATGATTCTATCCAAGTGAGACTAGGACAAAGGCGCACAGCAAGCTTGCTGTCATAGACCTCAGGAGAGAAAACTGGCCTTTTCAGGGACCTGCTTGGTAGAGTACAATGGGCTAAAGCCCTGGAGGTAAGAGAGGCTCAAGAAAGCTGGTCAATATTCAAGGATCACCTTCTCCAAGCTCAGGAGGATACATCCCAACAAAAAGGAAGTCTGGCAAAAATGCCAGGCCTGCATGAATGATCAAGGAGCCCCTGGACAAACTCAAACACAAAAAGGAAGTGTGGAAGCAAGGACAGGTAGCCTGGGAGGAACACAGAGAAATCATCTGAACAATCAGGGATCAGGTTAGGAAAGCCAAAGCCCTGATAAAATTAAATCTGGCCAGGGACATCTGTAGGTACGTCACTGACAAAATGAGCACCCTCTCCAGAAAGAAATGTGAGAACTTGTTACCTGAGATATGGAGAAGTCTGGGGTACTTAATGACTTTTTTGCCTCAGTCTTCACTGGCAAGTGTTCTGTCACGGTTTGAGAGAACCGAAAGGTTGTAGAAGTGACAAATCACCCTCAGGGAGATGTTTATCCCCTCGGAGAGCTAAGTAAAAGGACTGAAGTGTTCAAGCGGGGAAGAAACAATGGGACTTACGACTACGGGCAAAGAAAAACAGCGTAGCATGCTTGGGTTAAGGGGTTGAAAGAAAATTAATTTAATTAAAAAACAATGAGAACCATAAATCAATAACTTAAATTAGGGTAGGACAGAAATAGGAAAAAAGAGAACGGTGGTATTAAACACATAAATAGTTATATATATATATATATATATTCCACACATTCCATCCACATCCCATTATAAACCCGCACGCAAGGTCCATGCCGGAGAGGGGCAGGGGAAGGAAAGTATAAACCTGAAATGGGGGTACACAGTTCTTTTAACCTTATAGATATCAGTTCAAAGTTGAACTTTTCAGGACAAAGTTCCCTTGCAATATGTAGTCTTTCTATGAGTGGCTGGAGAGTTTAAGAGTTACCAATTTTCCAGGGGGTATCACAGCTCTCTGCTCTCCCCAGCTGCAAAACATGAGTTTTACTGGATCTCCAGGGAATGTTTTAGGTTTCCTGCGCTCCAGCAGAGCTTCCATGTCTCAGCACTTGAAACCCTTCTTGTTCTACCTCGCCAGTGGCTCGCGCTCTCCGTGCAGAGTTGGGGGCATCAGCCACTCTGTGCCCCTTCCTTCTGGCAGCTCTTCTTACCACCCCCACCAGCAATCAGTGAAGTGAAAAGGCTATCTGCCATGCAGGATATCTTTTGCTGTTCCGGGTTTGAGGTGACTGCTCCCAGTTCTCTCTTTTTTGTCCTTACACTGAAAATTAAAAGTGCGTACCAGCAAAGCCATGTTGTTGCTGCTTTTTATATGTTTATTCAGAGGTGTTGATTGACATGGCTTGGCTCCAGAGCTGGGCACGAAATTGGAGCCGGATGGATTTCACAATGCAAGCACCCATTCCCCCACTGTCATGAAAACGGGGGTGGGGGCAGGAGAATACACAAAGAAAATTCCTGGCCCAGAAGGGGGGTTTCCCAAATCTTTACAATTTGTCCAGTTCCGCTAGTTTCCCAAGGAAGACAAACTCCTATCACCCAACCTGCCCACCACACTCCAGTTAGGGAGAAGGGGAACCACCTCGGGTTCTTTACAACTTGGCCAGCCTACCAGGCACGCTGACAGCATCACTGAAACCAAAGTCCCTTTTGGTAGCCCACAGGATTGGAGGATATTCGCCTAACTATTCAGGG
Organism: Bucorvus abyssinicus; assembly: GCA_009769605.1. Lineage (NCBI taxonomy): Eukaryota > Metazoa > Chordata > Aves > Bucerotiformes > Bucorvidae > Bucorvus > Bucorvus abyssinicus. The sequence goes on from CM020063.1 coordinate 16,656,958, forward strand.
ACCCTCGCTAGCAGTTACACAAAGACAAATCCCTTCAGTATTAAAATCAACAATAATAGTTTATTGTGCAGATTCGTGACTAAATGCAGGTTCGAATGATACCGGTGATAGGGTCTTGACTGCAAAGTGGATTTAGAGCAAACAATAAACACACACATACAAACCTAAACCCACAAGCAAACCTAAACACTAATGATTGTTAATAGCTAGCCTGATGTTAATATTAAAGTGCGCCAAATACAAAGTTCTTACCTAATAGGCGTCCCTATGCGGGGGGAGAAGATAGGTTCGGCCCATCGACCGATCCCAAAGTTTCGACGGTGGTCTTCTGTTCCCCAAAATCCCCCTTTTAATTGCTACTTTTTATATTGTTTCTATACCTTTAGGTGGAGCTTGAGTAACTTTAGTCATACATTCTTTTTATTCTGATTGGATTAAAAATCTCTCGCTTCACGTTTAAAGGTACAGGCGTCAAAATATAGAGCGCATGCCCAGTGGGGAGTGGTCGCACCTTGGAGGCGGGTAGCCTTTGGAATGGAGGTGTGTTTTTGTATTATAATGTCATTATAATTAGCAAAGTTCACCTAGAGGACACGATTTCACCATTTTTGCTGGCACGGCAGTAGCGATCCATCTTTCTTGATAGCAGCTATGCGGTTTCTCGTAGCAGCCCATCGTTATCCTGATAACAGAGAAGGGCTGCACCACCTCCGTGATGCCCCGTTCTCCATTTCAGAGATACAGTACATTCTGCCCAGTCAGGGTGGGCCTTATCCATGGCAACCGCATTCCATTCTTGGGATCAGCAAACTGCTTCTTAGCCGCTTCATGGCTACTTTTTGTGTCAAGGTGTAAGCTAAAATCTGGGAAATAGGGTTTCCCTCATTTTCCCATTATCCATCGTTTTCCCACACCCACAAGACGGCAAAAACCTCTAACACACTGGGAAGGGGAGGAGGGGAAAAGCCCCCTCCCACCCTGGAGCTGAAATCCTAAACCACAGCATGCTCCAGCCACACCTCCCAAGTGACAGAAGGCAAAGGTAAGGACTGGGAGAATAAAGAACTGTCCACTGTAGAAGAAGATCAGGTTCAAGACCATCTAGGGAACTTGGAGGTGCCCAGGTCCCTGGGACCTGATAAGATGCATCTACAGGTCCTGAGGAAACTGGCAGATAAAGTGGCTAAGCAACTGTCGTATTTGAGAAGTTGTGTCAGTCTGGTGAAGTTCCCACTGACTGGAAAAGGGGAAACATAACTCTCATTTTTAAAAAGGGAAAATAGGAAGACCCAGGGAACTACAGGGCAGTCAGTCTCACCTCTGTGCCTGACAACATCATGGAGTGGATCCCCCTGGAACCCATGCTAGGGCACATGGAAAGTAAGAAGGTGATTTGTGACAGCAAATATGGCTTCAGTAAGGGCAAATAGTGCCTGACAAATGTGGTGGTCTTCTACAGCAGGGTTACAGCATTAGTGGATAGGGAAGGAGCAACTGGCATCATCTCCCTGGACTTGTGCAAAGCATTTGACGCTGTCCCACATGACATCCTTGTCTCTAAATTGGAGAGACATGGATTTGATGGATGGACCACCCTGTGGATAAGGAATTGGCTGGATGGTTGCACCCAAAGAGTTGCAGTCAATGGCTCAATGTCCAAATGGAGACCAGTGACGAGGGGCATTTCTCAGGCGTTGTTATTGGGTCTGGTGCTATTTAATGTCTTTGGGGGTGACATCAACAGTGGGATCGAGTGCACCCTAAGCAAGCTGAGTGACACCAAGTTGTGTGGTGTGGTCAACCCTCTGAAGAGAAGGGATGCCATCCAGAGGGAAGTGGACAGCACTGAGAGGTGGGTCAGTCCAAACCTCATGTTCAACAAGGCCAAGTGCAAGGTCCTGTACCTGGGCTGGGCAATCCCAAGCACAAATACAGGCTGGGTGGAGAATGGATTGAGAGCAGCCCTTAGGAGAAGGACTTGGCTGATAAGAAGCTCAACGTGACCCCACAGCCCAGAAAGCCAGCCATATCCTGGGCTGCATCAAAAGAAGCATGACCAGCAGGTCGAGGGAAGTGATTTTTCCCTTCTCTGCTTTTATGAGACCCCACCTGGGGTGTTCAGCTCTGGGACCCTGTCGTGGGTTAAAACTATGAGGCTGTTATATCCGAAAAGGTTTTGCGACTACATGGGTTTGGAGGCAAGGTAAACCCACCCAAACCTACACAAAAGAACTTAATGGCTCATTAGGCTTTGTTTAGGCAAAGGAAAAAGAATGTGATACACAGGACTTAAGCGGGGGTGAGAAAGAGAAGCATTTTAATAGCGAATGCAATTAAAACAATAAAGAAATAATTTAAATACAAGTAGGACTGGAAGGAGAGAGGGAGAGATTGATAAATACATAAATAGGCATATACAAGTACTATACAGTCTCCCATTTCGACCCACATCTCCTGTTTACAAACATAGAACCCCCCCACAAGGTCACACTGCCGGGGTGGGGAGGAAAGGAGTCATTGTCCGTCACCTCACAAAGTTTTCAGTCCGAGAAAAACTTCTCCTAGACCAAACCTTCATGCAGAAACGTAGTCCTTCTTCCTCTGGGGTAACAGAGAGAAGACTTGAGTTCACTGAGGGCAAACCCCCGAGGCTTCTGGCTCTCCCCATCTGTGGAGCAGGATACGGACCGGACTCTCAGGGAATGCTTGTGGGTTTCCCACGTGGCACACAGGAGCTCCAAGCGGAGCCTTTAGAATGCTCGTCGCTTTTCCCCTCATCAGCAGTTTCTGTCCCTTCGACGCAGGATCTGGGGGCTTACAGCCAGTTTTACCCCTTATCAGGTTAAACTCAGTCCGAAAGCCACCCCGCTGGTAATCGGCAGAGCGGAAAGGTCTACCTGCTTCGCAGAAGGACTCTTTTACTGCTCCAGGGGCATTGAGGTAACTGCAGGTGGTTTTCTCTCTCTAGTGAATCTTCGCAGTCCTGCGGCACAGAGAATCAAAAGTGCCGCGGCCAGCCCAAGGGAGTGTCTTAAACTCCACTTTTTATGTGCTCATTCACAGAGGTGTGTCTGAATATCTCGACTCCCAATCAGGGAACCAAGAGGGCTGGTGCTTCTTTTCCAAAATACGGAGAAAACTTTCCCGTGCCTCAGGGAAAAGGAGAAGGGGGAGAGCAAAGGTCTCACCCCTGCCAGAGCCATCTTAAAACAATTCCAGACCCTCAGCTGCCCTGTGTAGCAATCACAGATAAGCATGGGAAGCAGGTTTCTGGCACTTTTATTAATAGAGAGTTCTCCCGTCTTTCTTGTTTCTCATGACATTCAAATCACAACAGCCTTCTTTGCCAGTAATGCTCTTCAGATGGTGGATGATATTGGTCACAGATGATACAATGTTATCTCAATTCATTTTGTAAGAAAGACATGGAATTTCAAAGATTATTTCAAGCTGGAAAGTCAAATCTCGTAAGTAGAAGACTGTAATACAACCTGAACTAGGTGGTGGTAGCAATAGAAAAAAGGTCCGGAAAGCTCTGTATCTAAAACTTGGTTTTTTTCTGAAATGCTTGAATAACAGTCTTTATACACTAGGTGGCAAGTTGCAAAGTATAGGAATTATTTTGCTGATGAGCTACTATGTCCTAAACTTGGATGTGGTTTTTTGGCTCACCTTTTTCTTGTCTTTAAGACATAGAGCCTCCCTGGATAGCAACTATAATAGTTTCTTCTTGTGCTGCTCTCATTTTGTGACCAAAAGAATGAGTCTTCTACTCTAGTATAATTACAAAACTGATGAAGCTGAACATTCTAATCAAATAAGAATACCAGCACTTTTTATCATCTTGTAGGTGATCTAGTATTGCATTCCCTGAATGTCAGTTGTGTGAAAAATCACTTCCCAGTTAATGTTCTGTAAATTAGTGTCTTGGTAGATTTTATTCTTGGATTCTGTATTTTTCAGCAACCTGGATAGATTTGTAATCTATAACTCCATTTGTATTGGCTATCCTTTTAGTTCTCTATAGCTATTTAGTACAGCTGCATTTGAGCATTTTCTATTTAACATGAGTAAGAAAGTCCCGAAGTGCTACCCATGTCTGTCTTTCTTCATCTAAAAATTATTAGATGTTTGTGATGGATCTTTCCTATGCATTGAAACACTGAAATAAAAATCATGTTGTAATTGATATTTTACATTCAGAGTTTCATTCTTCTAACTATAAGCTCAATAGAATTTTTTTAAACCCACATATCACTGATAAGCTTATCTATGTTTGCATGATAGAGGCTTCCTAGGATCATGCAATTTGCAAGAACTATGGCTTCTGAAAATCAGAGTAAGCAGTCTATAATTCTTTAAAATATGCTATGCCATCATTTATAAACAAAAACTAGGATTTCGTCTAGGCTTTTTATGTTGTGCATTGTGAGAGATATGTCTAGTGTAGACATGACTTTATTGATATGTATGTGTTTCAGAAATTGTGACTGTGGTCAAGGTACACATGAGCTATTGTATATGAGATACAATATGGTCTTAAAACCATGTATATTTACTACTAAGAATTCATCAGTGAGGATATGTTTGGGAATAAAGGACCTATGTACCCTGTACTCCTTTGCACTTTGAAAACTGTGGCAAACATCCCACTTACAAAAACCCGGGAGGATGGGAGACAGTACTTTAGGCACTCGCTCATTTTAAAATTCATGATAGATAATGCCTATTGTTTTTTAGTAGTATGTACTCATTACCTTTTTTCAGTGAAACGCTTTTCCTTTCTTTGTCTTAGTTATGTTCATCTGCAACTCTGAAAGGTCTAGGTCCGTCACCAAACCTCTCCAGATAAGGGAGGGAAGGTAACTCCTACATAGACTTAGAATCATAGTCATTGAATTGTCTGGGTTGGAAAAGACCTTGAAGATCATTGAGTCCAACTCTTAACCCAGCACTGCCAAGTCCCCACTAAACCATCTCCCTAAGTGCCACATCTACATGTCTTTTAAATACCTCCAGGGATGGGGACTCCACCACTTCCCTGGGCAGCCTGTTCCAATTCTTCACAACCCTTTCAGTGAAGAAAACTTTCCTAATCTAAACCTCCACTGATGCAACTTGAGGCCGTTTCCTCTTGACCTGTCACTTGTTACTTGGGAGAAGAAACTGACCCACACCCCGCTACAACCTCCTTTCAAGTAGCTGTAGAGTGCGATAAAGGCCTCTCCTCAGACTCCTTATCTCCAGGTTAAACAACTCCAGTTTCTTCAGCCACTCCTCAGAGGGCTTGTTCAACCAGCTTTGTTGCCCTTCTCTGGACATGGTCCAGCACCTCAATGTCCTTCTTGAAGTGAGGGCCCCAAAAGTGAATACAGAATTCGAGGTGGGGCCTCAGCAGTGCTGAGGACAGGGGGACAATCACTTCCCTACTCCTTCTGGCCACACTATTTCTGATATAAGCCAGGATGCTGTTGGCCACCTTGGCCACCTGGGCACACTACTGGCTCATATTGAGCTGGCTGTCAACTAGCACCCCAGGGTCTTTTGCCACTGGGCAGCTTTCCAGACATTCTTCCCCAAGCCTGTAGCGTTGCAGGGGGTTGTTGTGACCCAAATGCAGGACCCAGCACTTGGCCTTGTTGAACCTCATACAGTTGACCTCAGCCCGTTGATCCAGCCTGCCCAGACCCACTGTAGAGCCTCCCTACCCTCAAGCAGATCTACACACCCACCCAACTTGGTGTCATCTGTGGAGCTGGTGCTAGACAGGGAGGAGAGATATTTTGCTAATGGATTTAATAAATATTTGCTGTCATCAGCAGAACAGTGCGTTCAGTGGGTTCCATTCCTGACTTTGGACTCGGACTGGAACGATTTGAATACGCATTTGGAAGAAAGACCAGAGCTTAATTCCTGCCCAAAAGACACTTCAGCAAATGTGAAATTTTTTAAAAAATCTTAGATATTCTGGAAATTCTAAAAAAAAAAAAAAAGAAGTTACCACAACTGGATATAAGCTAAATACACTTTGTTTTGTCTAACTCTTTTTTAAAAAAAAAACCTGAGCTGTTTTGTCCATCTGCAAAAATTCAGCCTAAGGCAGATTCCTGGCACAGGAAAAATATGAAATATAAAATCTGTGGATTTGTGCAGCTGGCACAATTTCTGCCCACCTTTTCTCATTAATTCAAATGGATTTCACTGTTGGACCATCTTATTAAAAGAAGGAGGTGTTAGTCCCATCTACAAGGTGATTATGTTATCAGTATCATTGTCTGATAAAATGCCAGCAGCATGTTCTCTAGTGAGAGAAAAAGTAAGAAAGAGCATGGTAACACTGCTGAATTGGACCTTCGCTTTTTTTTGCTGAGCAACCTGCTGTTTCAGACCTGTATGGAATATGCCCGCGCAGCAGCCAACAGAAAAGTACAGAGATAGACAAGTTACCTGCACAGTTGAGCTTGTTTATATGAAGCAGTCTAGTGGGAAGAGCATGGAGGTCTGTGTGAGTCAAGATAGTCAGGTGATAAATGATAGCTGATTAGCTCATAGACTAACTTTTTAGACCTATTCCGTTGCTTCTGCTATCTCTTTTAAAGCTGGTTTGTGAATCCCTGTATTGAACTGCAGGCATACTTTAGAAGAAGGTGGTATTATACTTGAGAGGAAATTAGGTAAGTTATAGCTTGCTAAATTTTCCAGATGTATTTAGTTAAAAATATTTATATTGCTTGCATTGTCTTATAGTATTCAAGTACTACATGCTTTACTGTATTTGTGTTTCATATGCCATAAACATCTGAGCTGCTCAATCAGAGAAGATTTTTTTACAGTGATCATGCATTTTTTTCATATTTCTTCATTTCTAAGTCACTGAACAGTTTACCTTTATATTAATCAACTCTACTTTATAGCGATACCTTTTCATTAACAGAGAGACAGATTGTCTTTTCCTCACTACTGCTGCCCACTCCAAGCAGATGACTAAAGAACCATGGAGAGCATATGCTCAGTTATGACAGTGAATGCTACAGAAGCACTTTTTCTACTGCTGTGAAATGTGGCTTTTACCATCTCTCCATTTTTCTCAGTACACTCAAAGGCTTATTCATTTGCTAATGCTGTTTGAGTCATAGAATATCTTTGCTTACCACATGGAAACAGAAGGAGGAAAAACATGGAACACACACTTTTAGAGGGAAACTGTAAGAGAAAATACAAATAGCAATAGTGGAATTCTGGCAATACCCATAGGACTGTGGAAAAAATCTTTCACAGGGAAAAACATTCATTAAAATTCTCTCCTGACTTTTAGAGTTCAAATGTTAAATAAGCAGCTTGAATTTTAATCTAGAGAAGCAATTGGTCAGAACTTCTACTGTTAATCATACTAAAGGATTTTATATAATGCTGTATTTAAAGAAGTGAGTCGTTAAAAATGTGAGTCCATTCATTTTGCATAAAGAGACTTGCATACTTGCACTTGCAGTGAGTCATCTCTGCTTCTTTTACTTTGAAATATGATATTGGATTGAGACTACATACCTAGAAATGCTGAGTGAACAGCTAATATTTTGGAAAACAGTAGAAATTCATTGTTTTAACTTGTAAATACAGATAAATGGACTATTAATAATCCTTAAGGCTCAATGTTATTAATAAAGATGTCATACAGGCTATGCTGTAATAAGCACTGAGTGTTGACATTGCACTGTATTACCTGTGGGATCCAATGACCATTGGAAACAAGGCAAAGACTTTGGCTATAAAAAAGCCGGTCTGGCTGTCATCTAATGAAGGAAAATAACCTGGAAACACTTTTGACCATTTTTAAGAATTCTGTTATGATAGCAATTCATATATTTCTGCTGTTTAAGTGAGATCCCACTAGTTTCAGTTCTGCAGGATAGACTACATCTAAATCCTCCATATGTGCTAATCTTTCCTAAACAAATCTGTGTGGTTCCCTGACCCCAAGTGTCCAAGAGGACAAGCACATCAGAAGGTAAATCACCTCTGTGTGGTCTGATGGGCATCAGATCAACTCTTTGACCACTGACCTTTTTGGTAGTGCTTTTTACACTGCAAATGTTCTTCAGCTTTCATCATATGATGCCTTGATCTGTGGTCATTGAGTTAAAAAGTGATCTTTTTTTGTAAAACTCTGAAAGAGAATGTAGTCATGCAGGTCACCTCACTTTCAGTCATAAATCAAACAAAGCCTTCTGTGACAAAAATAAAAAAACTCATACTGCACAAGATTATTTATCTTGCTTATACAAGATAATCAATTCAAGCCTCAGGGGGAGGTCACTGTCTGTGGTCATACTTTTAAAGATATTATACTGGCGTCTAGCTGGAACATGTAACACTGCAGAGCTTGCAGGATTATTTCTGTAACTTTTAGAAATAAGCAATGAAGCCCAATTTAGCCATGTTATTTTAAAACAAAATTTTACAACATAATAAATGATTAAAGCCTAATCTATCTGCAATGGTAAGCAGTTTCCTGCAATTTTTAGGTGACTATCACATACTTAATTTTGCCTAGCCATGGTAATTTACTGTGTGATTCAGCAAAATGATTAAGCTTATGTAGTCTTGTTGGGCAGCATGCACATGCTCAGGTTTTGATATATACCTCAATAACTTGGGGAACTGAGATCCAAGTACTAATCTTATACTATTGCATCCATCTAGATACATCTTGGGTTTGGGTTAGGCTTCTGAGTACAAACACTTTGGCATGGTTTTCCCCACAGAATTAATCTTAGAAAGATTGAACCAGAAGGTTGCAATTTAAAAAGTTCTGTTCAACAAAGGAAAGAAAACCAAACCAAAATATTTTTCAGGAACTGTTTTTTAGTAAATCAGAGACACTTCAACATGAGGTGAAATTTAAGCAGGATATCCAATGCCAGTCAGTCCTTTCTGATTGTTCAGAAGACTCATCTGTCATTCCTGTTCCCCAAGCTCTTTTTCTTAAAGACTCAGAGGTGGGATGATGAGTGGAAAAATATCCCACTCTCGGTAGAACAAGAGAGGTACAATTTTCTGGGTTTAATCTCAGTGTTATTTCAGATTAATATACAGACTTTTGTCTGTTCATCATACTGACCATCTATTTATACCCTGATGCCCATTGTATGGACATCTGTTCAGTCTTCTGATTTCATATTCCTTCCAAACTTTCCTTCAAAGCGTGCTAAATTGCAATTTCAATATAAATCAAAGTTCCAGCCAGTTTTTATGAGGACCAATAGACATTTGAAAAAGAGGTTTGCCCATTGCCTTCGCTGAGCTTTGCTTGCCTATATAGATTACATATCCTGTCTCTTGTAACCTTATTGAAGGCAGCTAATAAGAAGCCAAAGCTATTGATAACAATCGATTAATTCAATTATGAGATTTTAAATTTTCACTTTTCTCAACTAACTCGGCACACCTACTATTATGTACTGTAAAGTGCAATTTTAGGACTATGCTAAATTTATCAACCACAAATCCAGAGGTTTCGCCTTCAATAAATATTGGAAAATATATATAAATATATAACATATATACATATATATATTAGAAATTATTGTATATAAAGCAATGGAATCAATCCAAGGGGCAGGAAAATCTAATTCTGACACATATTTTCTTTGTGTCTCTGAGGTATGTGTCTTTCTTAAATTCTACAAAGTCCAGTGTCTTTATATATATAAACAATAGGAATGAAAATCTTTGAGCCAGTACTCTTGCATGCAGATTGAATTCAATCTAGGCAGAATAGCACTGCCAAAAATTATCTAGAGAAATATTGCATTCTTTGAGTTTCAGTCTTTACTAATAAGATTAAAAGCTTTTGTTTTGGGGTTTTGTTGTTGTTGTTGTTGTTGTTTGTATTTGTTTATTTGTTTTAATGGGAAATAATTTAAATGTCACTGGATTTTTTTATTTTTTATGGATAATGATAGTATCTGCACAGTTCAGTTGCAGTAGCATCAATAGGTCTTCCTTTTAGGATTGCCACATGGAATTTTCCTGCTATAACAAAAAAGACTAGAACTCCTATTTGAGTAAAACTATGCCAAAATATGAAGAAATAGCCCCAAAATCTTTCTCTGTCCGATTTGGTAGATCTCGAATCACAGCTCAATATGTGCCTTGTCCTTACATCAGTGACAACAGAACATCTACAATTGTTACAGGGATAGTAAAAGGTTTATGACAGAGTTCACAACCTTAAAATAGCTTTTTGTTATGTTCCACAAATTTCCTTTTCAACATAATAAAACAGAATGCAGATGATGGCATTGGCTTGAGAATGAACTCGGAAAGGGACTGACCAGGGCTGTGTTGCTTGACTGAATAAATCATTCAGCTTTTCCTGGGCATCTCTTGCTAAACATTTCCTTGAGGATAAATGAAAGCTGATGTGCCAGTTGGCACTGAGTTTCTGAAATGAGTAAAATACTACCTGGTATTCTTTACCATCTTCTAGTCTGTTTTATCAAATGCTAGCAAATGTTTCAAATTAGGGTGTCGCATTCTATAAACAGCCAAGAGACAAATTCTCTCAAACACACCATATTAGGCTAAATAATGTAACATATTATTTGAAAATATCAATAGATCAGAGTGAGTGGGTTTTGTGCCTCATAGATCCAAACAAAAAATACATTATAAATCAAATTTAGCACTAGAACACTGTGAGAAAAGTCCACCACATAACAGTAATTATTCATTTACTGGCTTTGTCATCTCTTGCCAGTATTTCCTATTTGAAGATTATACCAATAAGAAATAATGCTGATGGTTGTTTTTGAAGCCTTTTTGGCATAACTGCTTTCTAAATCTTAAACAAATAAAAATCATAGGAAGTGAATGTCAGCACCTTTCTCAAATCCCAGCACAGAAGAACATGATTTATAGACATATTATTTTTCTATAAAACATGCACTCTTCTTATGGCAAGAAGTTTTCGATATTGATTGCATAATTACCAAAAATATTTTTGAAACATAAAATTGCAGGGTCATCTGTATTCTACCACCAATTCCTCTGCAGAAGGGGTTGAACTCACTGTCATAGCTGTGTAAGACTTACCTTTTCCCAAATCAATTTGTCTTTTCCTATATCATTCCTCTGATTACCCTCAGATTCAGCAAAAATATCAGATTCCTCTGATTTTACCCTCAGAACTACTTCACAGAAGGGGGCTCCACCCTGTGGTAAGATCTTCAGTAATTAAGTTATTTCTGTGCAGATCTTGCACTAGTCACTGTCAAGAAAGCTTTTTGGATTTCTCAGATATGAAATTAGTTGAGTTGTGAAAGTCCACAGGCAAGCTATTAATAAAACAGTTGAGAATACAGAGATTAAATGAATCAAATGAAACACTTGATCTTCCACCCTTTACCTTCTTCACTTCACTACAATGAAAAATTTGACAGGTCTTGTTGGAAGTATAATACTGCAAGGTCAGTGGAAGAAATAAACAGCTAATTCTGTGAATAATAATAGAACACAGATTGGTTTTCTCCCTCAGGAATGACAGCCCTAATGACTGACCTCCAGCTCCCGTTTTGTGGATTAACAAATCTTAAAATCCTTTTTTGGAAAATAGGTGTTGCTGTCCTACTTTCCAGGCAGGTAGCAGAGCTTAAGGGGTAAAAACCTCATCAGGCTGAGAAAACAATTTTACTCAGATCTCATTTTATTATAAAAAGTGGACATCACAACATTTACTAACCAGCCATGCTTAGAAAAATATTGGTTAATGAAAACTGACTTTTTTCAAGAAAGAATGTAGTCTGTTAAATCTCTTGATTTGGGAAGAATTCTAGAGGAACTTTAAAAACCTGTTCATCACTTCTGTAATTTTAGAATTATTAAGTGGTGTTCTTATTTCCACACCCATAAATAAATAAATAAATATTTGTAAATAATTCTATAATAAGGAATTGGGTTCACTGTATTGTATAGCTGTGTGTTTTGTCTGGTATCGGAGCAAGACTGATTATCTCCAAGATAATCAGCAAGACTTTGAATTTTTATTCTGATTAATTTAAAAATATGAGATGAAAAATAATCATCAAACCTCTAAAGTAAAACTCTTAAAAAATTTTTTTAAATTTGTTTCCAAGGTTTGCCTAAAATTGAAAATGGAAATTACAAAATTAAATCCATAAACTACTTTGGAACTATATTTTGGTTTGTTTCTTTGTGAACTCAGGAAGCGCTGAAGTTATTCTGTAATTCCAGTTCCAGCTCATCATCAAAACATTTTAGATAAATTTAAATAAAATTTGTTGAGCAGGGAAAATAATTAAAGATTTTCTTAGGGGAAAGTAGAAATTATAAAGACAGGCTATGCTGCTGTTTTAAGTCAATAAGAATTAACATGCTGAAAGAGAATTGCACACTCTTCCCCCCTTACTCCCATACATTAGTATGTAGTTCAAGTCTTGAGCATTACTAGCTCAGGATGTAACTCTAAATTACTGTCTGGTTGTAGCATCTCTTGTTCATCTTGCAGTCCTTACTGAACCGAGTAAATTAAATCAGTGAAGTTGCTCACATCATCTTATTCCAGGGATAACAAAATCTAGCTACATTTTTAGTAGGACATTTTTTCCATTCTTATCCATAATTCATTTGTGCAAGTGGGCTTTTTTCCATTTTAATAAACAATATGAAAGAAAGAGCTATTCTCATGATATTTGCAGAACAACAAAGATGTGTTGAAATGTTCACAGTAGCCCTTTCTTGTGATACGTTTAGACTAATTTCTCTGATTAAGGTGTTTAGTCACCCAGTAAACACTGATTATTTAATGTTACAGCAGTATTGTTGTTTAATCCTCTAGAAAACAAAAATACAAAGAAAAATACTTTATCGGGATAGTGTTTGAATTGGTGATTTATTTTTGTTTGTGTACATTTCACTAAGTACAATGGCAAGATCTGTAGTGCCCAGACATTCTCTCTCATCTGAAAAGTGATATTCACACAAAACTAGAGCAAGAAAAAAGAACAGCTGCCCAATTCCAGAGACAAGCTTATGTGGAATCCAAATCATTGATTCATTTTTCCAGCTGATGTTGTAAACAAATTTCAAAAAGCACCTTGTTTACTAGCATTTTCAGTCGTAGTTGTTCAAAGCTTTCCTGTAGAAATGTTGACCACTGTTATCTAAGATTTTATTTGAGGGTCTTTTAATATTTTAGGGTCTTTCTCAATTGTACTGCACGTACAATGTACCATTTTCTCGAAAACTAAGTAAATCTAAAGAGAACAGGAACATCCTTAGGCAGCACGGATCAACAGAGTTATATATTAGGTGATGTACCAATCACAGTTCTGGAGATCTCTTAAATAATGAATGTGTAGTACATCTGCTACCTCCCAGTGGTTAGGGATGGGAATTGTCCCACTTATGAACATTGACATGAAAATACACTTTAAAACCAAATGCTAACAAATGGTTTGAACTTGGTAATATTAAAAACCCCACTATTATTATGTTTACTGTAATTGATTGGATTTGAAGATATGGGGGTGGGAATTCTTCTTTATGTGAAAATACATCACTACAAATTAAATGTTTCTGTCTGTTAAAAAGACCCAAAGACAAATAACTAAAGGCAACTTGCCTACTGCCCTGTGGTTAATGAAGATTGCCTGCAAATTTAGCATTGATATTTTGCACTCTGGCTCAGATCCTCAAACGTATTTTAACCTCTACTGAAATCACAGGGAGTTCAATGCCTGAATGAGTCCAGGATCATCAAAGCAGTTAGAGGTGTTGAAACCAATGGCTCTTGTAATTGCTGGAAGCTACTTGAACACCCACCTCTCTTCTAGTTTTCTCATAAACTATAGGGAGGTATTCAGAGTAGCACTGAGATGTTTACCAAGGTAAATGCCATTACCAAGCTAACACTCGCCATTTACTTTCCCACAGCGGGAACCAAGTATCCAGATGCAGAAAGCAAAAGTTGTAGTGATTCATAAAAGAACGGAGATGTTCAACGTGAACTTATTTTCTGATCATACTGTTTCAAAAGTAGCCAGAATAACATTTTCATTAGCTGTTGAAACTTAGATTTCAGTAATCTTAGAATGCAATTGCTAGATGCTGAAAAATATTTCTCAGCACCAACTTCATTCCCAGCGATAGCATATAATATTGCATAAACAAGTCTGTCTCACATAGCTGATTATTTTAGCACAGGAATAATGCATCAATTGTTACTGTGGATAAACAAAATTCCACTTTGCTTTTGCTGTCAACTTCCTGAATACTAAATATACAGCATTTTTTGAGATACAGTGATAAATTTCTTCTGTTGTTCCATGCTTCAAATACCATACTTGCTTCTGCATGTCCCTTTAATGTCTACCTTTAGCTTGAGAAAGTTACTGCCTGGTAACTTTCAGTGTGGCTTTGGGTTAAGGTTAAGGGCCATTTAGATATGTTTGGACCAAACTTCTTTTTCTTTTCTTTTTTTTTCTTTTTTTTTCCTCTTTTTTTTTTTCCTTTTCTTTTTTTTTTTGTCCAGAAAGCTACAAACCCATTTCAGGTTAAGAGATACAGTTTAAAACTGTCACAGACAGCTTCAGTTTGGTACCTTTATTACAGTAATAAACTTTATTACAGAGCTTAGTTTTTCAGGCTACATGAACTATAAGACTACTTAAGAACAACTTAATAACTAATAAAAAGAACCTAATAATTAATAAAAATTAATTTATTTCTGCTGTGCTGACTGTTGCATTCACAGTGCTTGCGCTAATTATTTTCATGGTGGGCAGAGGCCTGATATTCACAAGGCTAAGCATAAGAAATACAACATTACATGAATTTTCTGATTTTTTTTCAGGCCCATGCTGTAGTCCTCAGAACACTGGAGGGTTAATCTATAGGCATGCTCACCTTCTGCCACCTTTTCCTGAACTAGAAGGTGGATGTGAGAAAGGTAAGTAACAGCCTCTTTTAATCGAATGGTTATTCACCAAATGCAACAGAATATCATGAACTGTGTTTGTGTATTTCAGTTGTAATACCTGCTCCCTATCTACTACCCAGACTTTTATAAACTGTGAACTCGGTTATAAAAATTTCCAGAGGGAAAACCTTGTTCTGCATTCTGTCCTTGCAAAGTGTTGTGCTTGACAGTAATGTTCTTAACAGATCGCTAATAAACAGTGAAGAAATCTCGAAACACTTGCTGGAATAGCACCTGGCAGGTCAGCATTTCACAACTTGAGGATAAAACACACCCAAATCATAAAAACTATTACGGTATACTGCAGTAATGACCAAATTAAGATCTAGAGCATTGAATCGTAGAACTGAGGAGAATGTTTAATTGTTTGTATAACAGCTGTCCAAAACTTCACTGAGTCAGTCAAATGCTATTAGTGAAGCACCTCACAAAAAACAAATTACCTTAAGGAAAAACAAACCGACAGTCAGTTCTTCACTCCGTGAGCATAGAACGATAATTTCACATAAATGAATATTCTTTATGAGAAGGTGTTAGTGGGATGGTAACATCTCTAACAAATTATTTCCTTTGATATCCTACTCTGCTAATACAGGCTTCATCCACTCTTGCTATTCTTATCACTTAAGACTGAGTGCCTTCAAGTAATGCATTAAGCAAATTGATTACTATCTCTTATGTGCTTATTCTTTCATTTTTTTTTCCCCTGAGAGGGAAGTGCATGCAGGTGAAAAGTGTCTGCTGTATTTTTATGTACTATTGATGTGCACTAATAGATATATGTCTGACTGATCTGTATGTCAGTCCATCTGATAGAAAGCCAGATTATGGGGAACACAGTCTGCAATTGGAGCAGGAAGTGGTGAGGTTTGTGACAGTCCGTAGTTGCTATGGTCATCTCCTCCATTGCCTGTGGGAGTACATTATCTTCAGAACAGGAGCACTCTGTCTTTATTTCTAGCACCCCACTGTGCTAGCAGAATGAAGTTCTTGAACACAGTCTTTATTATGACCAAAAGATAAGTATAAATTGGTGAATTACCTCAAAATTCAAAGTTGTGAATATGACTTAGAGGTCAGTTTCCAAATGGGGGTATTTAATAAAATTTAAGACTTATTTTTGGATTCTAGGTTTTAAATTAAATGTGTATATGTTGAGATTTTTGAATCAGAGTTTCTAAATCAGAGTGTAGACATGCAGCTGGCATTCATGCATTTAAATATGGGATTAATTAATTTACTATATTTTATCATTTAATTGGATTCTTAATCATGTAAAATCCTTGTAAGATTTAAGTTCTTATACTTTCTAAAAGTATAGATCCTCTTATTTTCATAGAGGAAGGTATTTGAATCTTCAGTGTTCCGTTACCTTTCAACCATTTCTATTTCCCCAAGTACTTCTACCCATTTCTATTCTGCTTTGAAACATAAGGCTAGATATTTCTCTCTCATCCTTCCAGTGCAATTATCTCTATCACTTAATGAAACAAATAAAAATAAATTGTTTTAAAATACAATTCTCTTGGTTTTGGTTTTTTTGGGTTTTTTTTTTTTTAGTGGAGGAAACAACTGCAAGTGATTGTTGTCACTGACTTCTTGCACTGGTAATGACATACAAATATTTATTTTGCCCTTATTAGATACTCCTCTCTATTTCAATGTAGTTACAGAGCTGACCATCATAACAAGTTAAATGAAACAACATGAAACCATGAGTCATAAGACTGGCAAATGCACGTGAATTTCTTGAAGTAATTTGTTGTATTTAATTTTTAAGTTCTAAATCAAAGTCTTCCTATCACATTTGATAACTATTTTTAAAGAATTAGAATATTTTTAGTTCAAAACTGCTATATATTGAAATACTAAAAAGTGAAAGTAGATAGTATCAAATAGCATACATCTGTTAAGAAATGCATTAAATTATAGTTGGAGATATGTGACCATTGGATTCTTGTTCAGAGTCTCCAGTCAAGCTCTGAGATGATGGTTGCCAGACGAGATGTTTGTCCATGCAGTGCCCCCACTGAGTCAAGCTGAATTCACCTCCCTTTTTGCCATTCATCATTTTACAGACCTCTCATGATATCTTTCCTCCCCCTTCCCAGTCTAGGTTGTGAAGACCCATTTTTTTTAGTTATTCCTTTTATGGAAGACATTTTTTGTCTTCGATCCTCCTTTTTGCTTCTCTCTTCTTTTTTCCAGTTCTAACATAGTCTTGAGACAGAAGAACCAAACCAAAGGCGCAGTTTGCAGGTGCTATGCGGATTTATACAGTACCAGAATGATGCTCTGTGTTCTATTTTCTACTCCTTCTATATTATTCCTAACATTTTATTTGCTTTTTCACTGCTGCTGCACACTGAGTGGGCATCTTTATGAACTTTTCAATAAAAATTACTTTTTCATGAGCCTTTTATCATCTAAAATTTCTTTTCCAAGCAATAGCACCTAACTCATGAACCTATTATTGTGTTATACCCTAGCTTCCCAATCATTGCCATGGCTCTCATTACTTTTAGAAACTGTGTCATTGGCAGTGAGACACTTCCTTACAAGACTGACCATCATACCATGCTGCTGATAGGGAGACTGCTAGAACTCAGCCCTATAAAAGAGCATTGGCAAGGAAAATGACACTGTAACCTGGTTATTGATGGGGCAGTGAAGCTCAGGGAACTCAGTACAGTGTACAGAGTGCATACAGCCAATAAACCTTTTCCTCAATCAGCACTGCCCTTTGATGATACCTTAGCAACTGCCCATCAGTCATGACTAAAGAGAGCTGATTCCCTCACACCTCAGCCAACAGCCCAGCTTTTATGTAACATGTAGTCTCAACAATCCACAACTGCAAATTGCTGTAGAGAGTAGGTCACTCCAATTGCAAACACAAAACACAGTGACCGCAGGAAAGAAATTTATAAGCAGATGAGCTAGAAATAATTAATCCTTCTGCTTTACAGATAGTGAATACTTTACAGGTCCCCCATTGACTGCTGTCTATGTCCTGTTTTTGAGACCAGACTGTTCCTTATTCATGCAGAAATGAAATCATTTGACAGACAGATGACAGGCATACTGTGTACTAGAAGAGCAGCTGTTTGCAATATCATAAAACAACCCTGGCAAAAGCAAGGATATTGAAAACATCTGCTAGACACTTTCCCCAGTAATGTCATTATGCTTCTACACTAATCCTTGAGAGTACAATTCAATTTCCTAATAGTAAATCTTCATATTTTATTTCATAGCAGCTGAATTAGGCTCCTACTTCTTAACCGACTTGTAAGAGAATCTTCATTTTTCTGTAAATTTATAAAAATTATTCCAAGTCGTGGTAATTTATTAATGTCTCCAATATAATTTCCCAATGCTTAAAAAACCAAAAACTGTGTGAACTTTTGGGCTAATTTACTATTTTCGTGTCTGTTTGCTTGTTGTGTATGCTTCTCATTAATAGCTAAATGGACTAGATTATTATTTTGTGTATTTACTTTCTTCTGATTCCTGTGTGATTGGTGGCAAAACATCTTTCCTGCTTTGTTAGAAAAGTAATTACACACTCAAAACCTCAGTTTAAAAGATTTGAAACAAAATTTTAATTAACAGATTGGAAAGGCTCCAAAAGGAAAAGTCCTTTAAATATAGCATGTACATGATAACTATGTAATGCTAAAAAGGTAAATATAAATGGGAAGTGTAGTTTGACAGATCTAGAATTCTTTTTGCACCTTCCTAGAAAAATAAAAGCAGATGATTAAATACTCCTCATCCAGGTCCCACAGCCAAGGTATCATTTAGAAAATCTAGGATGATCCCCTCTAGACAATAATGGAGTTAATCCCTTGTGGATGAAATTAATTTATTTATTCATATTTTGAATGCTAATGTTGGGTTAAAGCTTTTGCCTTTTAGTAAATGTTACTCACTTCCATGTAATGTCTCCAGTCTTCTGAGGCTACCAATAAGGTTACAAATTAGTGCCACTGAAAATGATAATTTGTGAGAGTTGTCCATTGGGAATGTCAGTGGTGCCATTCAGCTCCATTTAAGTATGCCATGGAGTACTGCTAAGCTCCTGCCAACTTGTGGTCATCTACTTGAGGTTGAATATTAAATTTTCTAACATGGCAGAAAACCTGGGAAAAATTCTACATTCAGATTGCTTCCTTCTGGAATACTAATGTGTATAAATGTGCAACAACTGGGGTTTGTGTAGTTTTGTTTATAAATAAAAATATCAGAAATATACTTGCAACTTTTTGGTTTCTACCAAACTAACTTTATAGCTGGAGATTACATATCCATTGCTGGCATATTAAACAATTTCATGTTTATGTAAAATGTTTCATATTATTCATTAAAAGGCATGTCATGCAGTGAGCAATGCAGTGGGTCCCCTAAATTGTCCATATCTTAGCACTTGGAGCTCACCTCCTGAAAAGGAATTCAGTTTCTCCTTTCAGAGGCTGCTCTGTAATGCAGACAGCAGCAAGGATGACTGGCAGATTGCTTGAACATCATACCTGATCCGAAATAAAACGCTAATGTATGCCATGCACAGTCAGCTCCTTAAATCAACTTTCCCTCTGTCCTTTGCTTGAGAGGACAAGCATAATCCCCATCACTCCCAAGGCTACTGTCAGAGAGCACCAAGGGCTGCTTGCTCCAGAATGGATAGGGAACCAAACCCAGCAATGCAGCTGGCAGGGCCTCACCAAGCAGGGCCCGGTCCCCCAGTACCCAAACTCAGTGAGCATGGCAGGTCTGGTGGCAGCTGGGTTCAGCAGCGAGTCTAGATTGCTGGGCAAGTTCGTAGTGATGGGGAAGGTCCAAAGCCAAGTCACCAACTAAAATGTACACATCAGGCTCTGTCCAGAACAATGCACATCACAGGACAGCCCCAGCAAGGACTGAGGGCACATGCCATAGCTTAAAGGCAGCTCCTGAGCCAAGGGGTGCCTGGGTTAGGCAGGCTCACCCTTCTCGCAGCTGTTTCTCACGGCAGTGTTAACCATGGTTACACAGATGTGCAGTATCACTGACCCTGAGGACAATCAGCAAAGCACCTGACAGCCTCTTCAGTTTCCAGGGCTTCCCCTGCTCAGGTGCAAGTAGAAGCATGCTCAGACACGACAGGTATAGTGGGAACAATCAGATTCTGTTTGTGTCCTTTGTCTTGGAAAGAG
The DNA here is from genome assembly GCA_009769605.1 of Bucorvus abyssinicus. Classification (NCBI taxonomy): domain Eukaryota; kingdom Metazoa; phylum Chordata; class Aves; order Bucerotiformes; family Bucorvidae; genus Bucorvus; species Bucorvus abyssinicus. Next base: position 16,677,151 of record CM020063.1, read on the forward strand.
AATATGCAGTGAAGCTTTCAAGGTCCGTTCCTCTTTTTTGTGGTCTGAAAGATAGTTGGAATATAGAAACATATTGGTTGTTTTATTCCAATTAAATAGAGATGCTATTACAAACATGCCTACATATTAGGTATGACTATTGGTTTTTACTTAGCAAAAGTTTACTATTGTTTTGGAATAGGAGGTGGATAATTTATTGTTCTCCAAACTTTAGGTGAGAGAGCTAGTATGGCAATCTTACAGAAATTTGAATGCGTTTCTTCTGTAAAATTGCTCTTTAAAAACAATAACTAAAACATAATGTTATTTGGAGTTGCTATGTTTGTTAGCTTGCTCTTCTCACATTACCCTGTCTTGAACCAACCCTTCTGCTATGGGTTTTCTAGGTTTTTTCAGAGCTTTATACTTTGTCGTGGTTGGGATGCAGGTCAGTAATGCTGTGGATCAAATGCACTTAATTTAACTCCTACCTGGCTCATTTTACCTTTTGGCTTATGCCTTCTGCAAAGTTATTTTCTCTAGCTTGGCACATTAACTGTCCTTCCACAACTGCTTTGAGATAAGTTCATCTCTACTTACAATAGGTTGAACAAACATATCTTAAAAGCACTGGCCTTGAAAAACTGATTTTTTCTATGGAGATCATGTTATACGTGCAAATGATTGCATTCATGATTATTCACGGGGTTATACTTACCAGCTAACTGTGTAGTTTAAAAATCAATGTGCCTATGAAATCTCTGTTCCAGCTTGCTCTCTTAAAAAAACATCTGCAAAGATTAACTCTGATCTTTAGTGTCATCTCAAATCCTCCTTCTTGATCTTCGCTTATCTTTCGTCCTGTGAAGTGGGTTGTTTCTGGTTTGTTAGTTGTCTAGGCTCTCTCAGTGGTCTGTTATTGTTCACATTCCAAAACAGGTAGAATTGCTCTCTGGAGGTACCCTTCCCAGTGACTGTACGCGGCGGGGCGGAGGGGGTCGAGTCTAGGCAGCTAGCTTGTGCTGCATTGCTACAGTGTGGACAGCAAAGATGAGGAAGGATGATGATCCCACTTCAAATTTATAGCTAAATGTACTTTCCAATGGATAAAATCTTTTGGTTTTGAACATGTGGATAAGCATTCAGAGTTAAATGAAACTGATAGGGTGGAGATTTTTTTTTCCTTTATTTGATAAGAGGATGCTCATTTAAACCTGTATATGTTTGGTATGAGGGAAACATAACGAGCAAAATAAGTAGAAATTGAATCTCTCTCTGCTTGTTAACAATGTTACCCTTATGGATTTTTGTATCGAGGTAGAAATGAGTGGTAAATGAGTCTGGTTTGCATGGTGCTTACTCAGAATCCACATTAAAGCTCCCTTCAAAACCCAACTGAGACTTTTTCAAACACAGTTGCAGGCCTTGATGCAATGTGAATGAGATGAGTTGGAAGTACCCTAGTGTAACAGCTATTGCTCTCATGTGGAACTGTAATGGTTCATCTCTATGAGGAAGATAAATTATAGTGTAAACACATCAGCATGGGAATAAAAAGCACTTAAGATCTTGATAGCTAGTTATGACATAATACTGTGTTTAGTTAATACGATCTCCAGAATGACCTGCAGCGGAGTCCTACAGCTACTGTGGAGCTAAGTAGCATAGCCTCCACTGTTTTTCATTTTTCCAAAATGCTGGAGTGCTTCAAAATTGTATTTATGACTGCATCAAGTTGCTGACCAGTATCAAGTACAAAATCTTTCTCAACTGTAAACTCATAAACCCATAGAAAGCAAAACTAAAATTCTTAATAGTGTTTAATGTTCTCAGCATAATTTTTTAAATAGAAAATGCTTTTAAAGACAAGAACAGTAGATAAGGGACTGCTCCACAGCAACAGCAATTTCTTTAAATCAACTACTATGGAAATAGCGTATAAATAAAATCACCTTATTGGCTTCCTGTATTGTATTAGATAACTTCCAAGCAGCACATAAGAAACAAAGGCGGGAATGTTTTATTCATTTGATGTATGCAGTGTTCAGCTTTGGATAACAGGAAGGGAAAAATAAGTAAAATATTCCTTTGTTTCCAAAGTGAACATGTGGATGTACAGTTCTTACTGTAATGCAGGAGTTTAGAAGCTCCTCAGATGTTTTAAATGTCATGGAAAAATTAATAAGAAAAATCTCCTTTTCACTCTTTTAGCATGAGAGTTATGCCTGGATGAGTAGCACCAGGTGTGTTACTAAAGGAGCATCAACAACACTACAGACAGGAGAAGGCATTAATAATCTTGTGAAACTTGTTACTGGATTCACTTATTTAAAGCCACTGACTGTTCTATAGCTTCTGGCAAAACACATTTTTCACTTCTTTTTGATGCTGATTTCAATGAGCAACAGCATCAAACCTCGTACTATAAGTTGGTAGAGCTTTTGCATATCTCTCCTTCTCATGCTATGACAGGAGGCTTTTTGAAGTAGTTTCAGGGAACGCCATTCATATCCTATAGAGTGCAAGAGAAATCATTCTTTTGCTAATATGCAGATAAATGCTGTTCATGCCCCCTTGTATAATCAGCAGAGAGATTTCTCCTATTGCCCAGCTTATCTAGTCAATGCAACTTCTGGTGATTTGGATTTCAGAAGAGAGAAGCTGAATTCGTGCTATGTGACAAGATAGATAATGTCTATAAAAAACAGCCCCTTCTACCTGCCCATACAACTCACAATACACTGTTTGCCCTCCTGTCTGCAACACTACCAGCTCTTCATACTCTTCATGTTTAGATTGCAAATCTGGGTGATTTTTGCATGATAATAGTTATGGGAACGATGTTCTTTGCAGCATTTTCAATCTTCTGGTCCATGTACTCAAAGGCACTTGCAATTTAGGCCAGCAAAGATTTATTTGAAAGATATTACCCAGACCAGTGCACCTGTTTGACACTTGCTATTGAAAATTGAAGATGTGGCATCTTTTTTTATATATGGGCTCATAAAAGAATAGAAAAAGCTGGCTGAAAAGGACACGTGGGGCTAGCTTCAAAGTTGAATCAAGTTGCTTAGAGACTTGCCAAGTTGAGATCTGAAAATCTCCAAGGGATAGAAATTACAAAAATCTTGGACTAGCATTTTCTAACTGCTAGGTCACCGTCCTAGTGAGGAACTTGATTTTCTGATGTCCAACCTGAGCCTTCCAAGCAACAGTTTGTGACTGTTGTCCCCTTTTAGCTCATCTGGCATTACCAAGAAAGGTGTTGGCTCTGACATCCTTGTAACTAGCTTTGAAATGTTGAAGGGGCCTCTTCTATTTGCAATGAAATAGAATCCTGAGGAGTTCTATATCATTTACACATGCCATTAGAAAATTTTAGAAAGAAACAGAGAACTGATAAATGGGAAATGGTGCACAATTACTTTTAAGAGAACTAATTTGATGGAATTTTTGTTGAAAGGGATATCCACAACATCATGTAGAGATTCTTTTGTCTCATGGAATTAAAACTATTTAGAGATGAGTTATTTTCTTAAATTTTGGCTTTCATTAGAGGTTGATATTGTATTTATTTTATTCATAGCAATCATGTATTATGTAAGTTAACATATGATAGGGAACCTCCTCAGAGTGTGCTGTAAGTTGATGGCATGTTCCTGACCAAATGGGATTTAGGTGTAAAATTGAGGCCAAAATTAAAAGAAGGTGACTGTTCTAAATGCTGTTTCAAGAAATTTAGAGAAATGAAGGCAACTCAAAATTTCAGATTGATGGCTGCTGAGGATATTACTTTTACTGTGCTCTGGTGCATTCTTTTGGTGAAACTCATAGCAGCTGATACTAGCTGTAATGAAAAGATACTAATAATATAAAAAGGTATTGCAGTTCACTGCCTGCGTGTATGGAGAAGTCACCTGCAGGGAAAGTATAAGATAAATGCTGTATGTGAAAAGCAAAAACATTTAACACTTGGAAGAAAGATGGATGACCTCAGCGAAGCCAATATATATAATCAGCATAGAAATCAGCATTAAGGAAAAATATAGTCATTGTTCTGTGCAGACTACAAAACATAACGATGACAGCACAAAGCATTATGGCATTTGAATATATATCCAACTCAAGATCTTAATTTGATTTTATTTACATAGGTATATTTTATAGGTTTTGTTTGGATGGAATGAAGATTTCAACAAAGTACTAGTTCTAATGAACTATTTCTATTAACTGTATAGATCCAAAATTCCCTGCATTTGAAGATCCCAATGCAATTATTTAGATTTAAATTAGGATTGATATAGGGACTCTGCTGCAAATAATAAATGTGAAAAACGAGGTGCCACATTTTTTCTAAAAGCTCTATATTCCTTTAAGTTCTGCAGCTGCAATTATGACAGGAATGATTAACTATGATTACAGCTTCCTTTCATGGAGTAGACTTGTCTTAAAATCAGAAGATGAAATCTGAGCATAGCCTATGAAACTGGGTCTCATAAGACCCGAGAAGGCTATCATTCAGGCCAAACGGTGCTTAAACAGAAAACTTCAAAAGGATGCAGCAGTTGCCTAAAGCTTACATCTCCAGTTGTACGAAAGTACAGATGAAAATCAGAGCAAAATTACAGACTGGAGATTTTTCTATTCTGTTTGTTCTGTGCTGACTTTTTTTCAAGTGCGAAGAATTCTGAGGAATTAAATGTATTAGTGAAGTATGGGATGAAAGATTGACCTCGAAGTGATGAGTGAGAGGCTATGGATGAGGCCATGTCTTTAAGTTCTGCCAAACATATGAAAACTACAACAGAGCAACACTGCTAGCCTGTTGCTGTCTCGTGTAACAAGCATTTAAGTTCAAAACCATACTAATCTGCATGTGAATCTTGAATGTATGTGTGGCATTTGCAATCACTTCAGTCAATGTAGTTAGCTGAAGTTTGAAACCTTCATTATCTGCTGCAACAAGGTAAATACCTTTGAGCTCATTTTAACTCAGTCCCTACCTTTTTGACTGTTCCGTGTGCTTCGGGATAATCAGCTCCTTTTAACTGAATTTACATAAGTGCCCTGTAATTTGTGTTGCTCAGTCTCAGCATGTAATGAGGACTTTGAGGGTCTCTATCAGAAGACACTGTTCTTTTCTAGAAGATGTAACCCTGAAATTTCCTCTAGTCTCCCATGCATAGTAGTATAAATACTGATAAAATAGAGATTCAATAGTGCTGCTGTGCAAACTGAAGCAGCAGCAGCATGTTCTCTCACAACCTAGCTGTTGTTTAAGTGTGTGATGTGCACAGTTTCCCCTTAATCTAGCAGGTTTTGTGTGTTAGGAAAACTTACTTCAATGTAGGCAGGCCTAAGAACTTTTAATTGTGGGTTTTGCTCATGAACACATGAATCTGGCTGGGTAGCAAGTCTGATACAACCCAATTGCATTTGGTAGGCTTGCATGTCTGTTCATCCATGGTTTCTTGTTTAGTTTAATAGCATTTATTTTAAATTACGCAGAAAACAAATTTCAAATGTATAGCAGTAGTGGTTAGTACTGCAACTACCACAAAAAATAAGGTGTATTCTATGATTATTAGGGACGATGTTTTCCTGACAAAGGTTTAACAGAAGAGAAATTGTTAATTCAAGTCATACAGTTGATGAAACATCTGAGAAGAATAAAACAGATGAATTCCTGTGCAATTCCCAGTATGGAGTGGATGTGGAAATATAGTCTGTGAGAAAGAACAATTAATTGCAAAAGAGAGATCGAAGGGTGAGCTTAATAGCATGACTGCTGTAGCAAAAGCAAGCTTAGCTTTATCTGCTAGATCTTGTTTGGGGATTTATTTTGATAAATAGAAGCAGAAGCCATTATAACACTGTTATGCCTTTATTCTGTTCTTTGATTTTTTTTTTAATAGTCTTGCTTTACAAATTGGTAACTTGTGTCCAAAAAGGACTAGGAGACCTGAATCACGCTGGGACCTTCTTTGTTGGTACTCCTAACAACAGTAATAGTCCAGTCCTATGCAGCAGCGCTCAACATGTAGGGTAATGTCTGATAAGGGAAAGGCATCTCACATTCGATCACTTAGAACAAGAACTGATAAGCATTAATTTCTTAAACACAGCATCTGTGTCCCATAGGTATTTGCATGTAACCAATTGAATGCCCTTTGCAGTTAGATTCTCTTCATAAAAAAGTGAATTGCAGCCTTTTTAAACATCGCTGTACGTTAGGTAGATTAGTAGCCCACTCCATATGCCGTTTGCAATGGTGAGAAATACTGCTGGAAAACATCATGTTTCAGGGCCTGTATGCTGTATAACAAGTTGATTTCTGCTACTTGTTATGCCTGATATTGAACACAAAGATGGGAAGCAGGAAGGACGATAGAAGATGTGTTTCCTTCAGCAGCAACTTTTACCAGCTATGATTCATTTTCTGCGAAATGCTGGATATTCTCCTGTGTCTAACAACATCTCAAACTTGCTGATAAGGCCCAAGCTTTTGACACTTGCTGCCTCTGCAGGCAGCAGGTCAGCCTGGGGCATGAGGCATGCTGGATGTGATCAGGACACAAATGCGTCTGAAATGCAAAGGAAGGCTTTGCTAGAGCTGATACAGAAACCATTAGTGAGTGTGCTCCAGAGGGATGGCAGTGACAGATAGAAAGAAATGTGTAAGCTCTGAAGATCCAGGTCGGACTGGCTGGATTCATTGAAGCTGACAGATGTCACCATGCTATGTTTTTTTGATCTTCATTTCTTTTCTGTGAAAATTACAGAATGGTCTTAAAAACACCAGACCACTGCAGCCCAGATTGATGTCTCTAGAACAAGACCCAGAATGCCTAATCTTCATCCATTACAGTTTTATTAAAAATTACCGTGTTTTTGTAAACTGAGAATTCAGTACAACGTATTTCTGGGTGGGTATATTTCCAGTTACCTGAGTATGATTCTGTTGTGGTTTGAACCCAGCTGGCAACTAAGCACCACACAGCCTCTTACTCACCCCTTTCCTACTCCCAGGGTGGGGAAGAGAAAAAAGGTGAAAGTAAAGGATGTTGTGAGTTGTGGGAACTTTTTTTTTTTCTGAAAAAGGGCAAGTCCAATACTGTATGATGGGATTCTTAGAAGTTAAAGCAATTGAATCAGCTTTACAGTTTCAGCCTGAGTCCTGGTGAATACTTTCCTGAAAGGACAGGAAAGCTGTGAAGTCAACTTAATTTGACACATATGGAGTTTTTCTTCACCGATCTTGAACATGATAGTTTAAAATAAAACCTCCAAACCAAAATTTATTCCATGCAGAATGAATGTATAATTTTCATTCTGTCAGGAAATGCTTTAAAAATGAATAATTTAAAATTATGACTGTCAGTTATTTATAGGATGAAAAAATACTTTTTTCTAGTAGCTCAGATTTTTTTTTTTTTTAATATATTATTTGATTAGTGTTTTGAGATCCTTCGTGTGCCACATGTCAGAGAGGCTTCCTTTGTCATGATGCAGAATATCCACCATTCCATCTGGGCCACATTTTCTCCATAAATTTCGTTAAGTATGTGACATGAAATTAAACTTAGATGTGACATTAAAGCCACATAAATTAAATTATGTAGCATAATTATGCAGCTCTCAGATGAATAATGGATCAATATTAGCAGGAAAAAGGGTAAGGTAAATTTCCTAAGGTAAATTTTAGAGGTTCTGACTAGTCTACAGTACTTGAGTACTAATGACTTTCAATGTGTGTTGGTTCCTAGTTTTATAAGTTATATAACAGAGCTCTGTAAATGCAAAATATCGTAAGACACTTGCAGCTTGGGATTTAAGCAGCTCTAGAATTAATCAAAGCAGCTCCAGAATTAATCAACCTCTGGTCACTTGGTGAATTTTGATTATGATATAGTCCCTAGTTACATGATTCAACTCAGTCAAATGTTAAAAGCTAAATTATAGACGAGATGAATGATTTAGCATTGCTGTAAAATAATAGGCTCAGACTCTGCCTCATCTAAAGCTTATGTGGAATGGTTAACTAATCAGTATTATTGTGTTTCCTGAGGCCATACTTATGCACTACTCATACTATACTCTTGACTAAATATACTAACCTCTGTTTTCTAGAGACTCACTATGATTCTTCTAAGTTAAGGGGGTTGAATTTTTAAATTGTTTCATTCTTCTTCAACTTAATGTTCACTTTAATGTTTTTCATCATCCTGACACTTCCTGCTTCATATACATTTGTCACGGTCTAGGCCCAGCCAGCAACTAAGCCCCACGTAGCTGCTTTCTTGCTCCTCCCTGCCCCCTCCCCAGCTGGGATGAAAAGGACAATTGGGAGAAAAAGGTAAAACCCCATGGGTTGACATAAGAGTTTGGTAGAACAACACAAAGAGAAAAGAAACAACAATAATAACACTGATTAAATATTATATAAAGTGAGTGATATACAACACAACAGCTCACCGTGCAGTACTCATTGCCAACTGGCCACTCCTAATATCATGCACATTCCCCAACCAGCTCCTTCCCTCTCATATACTGGGCAAGATGTCAGTATGGTATTGAATTTCACATTGGCTGGTTCTGTTTGGCTATCTTGGCTGTGGCCCTTCCCAGCTTCTTTTGAAAATTAACCTTATACTAGCTGAACCCTGGACAATCTTCAAAAATGCTACCTAGTATTTTAGACTAGCCAACTTTAAGTCCCTGATACAAAACATACTGTCTAGCAGTTGTTAGTGAAATTATTTCAATTCAGTATAAACAACTGCTTTTTTTTTCCAAAACACCTTTCACGGGTTTTTTTCTCCCATATCTGTCTGACAAATCTCAATACAATACACTTTATGGAAGAAATTAATCTGTTGAAATTTGGGTCCTATAATTTAAATATCACTTGCAACTGAAGACTTCAATGAAAGTGAGGTCTGAACTTCACAGCTGCCGGTAAATTAATATTAACTTATGTACATTTTCATATACCTGACATTGGCTTGTAACAATGTACTTGGTTGAACAGTCAATCTAAATCATTTTAAATTTGGAAAACCTAGATCTAGATGAGTAACTGTCTGAAGCCATTTTTCTTTCCATCCAAAATTTTTCCTCGTGTTCACTTTGTGGATCTTTCTCATTCTTGCATTGATTGATGTAGTAGCAGAAAGCATTTGTAACAACGAAAACAGCAGAATTATCTGAATGGCACTCTGCCCCATTTTTACACAGTCAAATCAGATAATATAATGGCTTTTTAAGCTTCCTTCTCAGCTATTTCCTGTCACCCTGCATTTTTTTCATTGGGTTCAGAGAAGTTCACTGCCGTTTACTGGACTTGTCCTACAAACTTGATCCGAGGCCATGTTCTATCACTTGTCAGACTAAATCCAAGTAACTCTTGCTTTACTTTTGCATATGCTGAATGTTGTGAAATTTCACTGAACCTTTTTTGCCCTTACAAATAGATGTTAGCAAGTATGAGCTTAGGACCTCTGAAAGACAGTTTTTATCTGTTAATTCCCTTAACAGTGAGTCTAGTCCTCTTTCAACCTCCAAGAGGATGCAGAAAAGACCTGAGAAGAGTAGTCAGTGGAAACATCTTTTCTTTATGCTGCCACCAGCATTTAATGTTTCTTAATACCTCTTGCTTCTCATTACTTTCATATGCTCTGTGAAAAATACTTACCATAAAAGCTAACATCACTGTAAGGATTTTATCATACGTAAATAAAACAGTACTTAGATGAAAAGTAGTTGACTTAGTTGTAACTTTGACAAAACTAAATGAAGTGATAACCAAGCTACTAAGAAAAAAGTTCATTGCATTCATCAGACTTCTGGTTTACTCACTTATTGTGCTTTAAGGCTATTGAAAAATGCTTTGATCCCCAAGGAAACAGATTAAATAAATAATGGAAGGACTAAGATAGCCTTCCCTCAGTCCATAAACACTAAAAGTCATGTTTCTCCCTATCCTTTTGTAATATTCAAGCTGCAAACATTGTAAGTACTCTTTACATCCCCATCCCGAACAAATTCAGACTACTTGTCATATAGTGCTCCACTTGTGAGAATCGTTACTTGGTCAGAAGAATAGCCATGATACAATGGGTGTCCAACTTGCAGACCAGCTGATCAGGTTTGTAGTTCTTGGTTTGAAATGGGAGTTTCATTATGTGGGTATAATAGGAGAAGTATTCTCACCTTTTTAAGCAATTTGGGGGAAAAAATGTATTTTTTTTTGTTCTGAATTCTGGCAACCTCACTTTTTAGCTTGTTTTAAATAACTGTTTACTTCCAATACTTGCAAGTGAAAATATTTGATTCATACTACCTCAGATAAAGAAGCTTTATATTGACCTAGTGTTCACTTTTCATTTGTCATCTAGGATCAGAACAAACTGTTCCTTGGAGTTATATGGCTTAAGAAATGATTTTGCTTTGTCTATTGCCTAAGATTCTTATTGGATTTGAGGTTTAGTTTGATAAGATGGACTTAGTGTTTTCCAGATGTATTTAACAGGCTATTTAACAGAAGAAAAAAGCAATAAATTTTCCTTTTATCAATCCATAAATCTCATACTTCCTAATGTCAAAAAGTTGTCTTAGAATAGTTGCAAACTCTTGCTTGGCAATTTAGTAATTTGCCAGAGAAAACTTATTTCAATAATTGCCCAGTAGACCCTATTACTATTGCCATGGAAATGTTGCATGAACTACAATATTACAGTTCTAATCTTGATTGGAATGGTTTTATTTGTATTTTTATTTATATTTGTTTGCTATGTATTTAAATATTATTTGTGCTTTTATTTAAAAACAAATCTGTATGACTTTCTTTAAAGTGACTTAGCATTATATTCATTGTATGCATTTTTCTGATATCTGTTTAGGTGTTTCGTAAAAGCATATATGATAACTTCTGAAGGTTATAGTATGTGAAGGGAAGTTCTCTGGGTTCACAGAATTCTTATGCTGGAAAAAATTATACAAGCAAAATTGAACAAATCTCCAAGCAAATGCAATTAACTACAATTGAGTCTATTGTACTAACCAGGCTATATTAACTAGTTTCATAACATAAAATATGTGTGTGAAATAGAACCTTTCTGGTTGTTTTGTCCTCCTAGCTTTGGGTGCCCTACAGTTCTTCATGAGTACATGGGATTTTATCGTTGTCCTTCGTGGTATCTTCTTACAAAACGAAGAGCCCTGGTCTCCCTTTTTATGGAAGGCATTCTTTATCCTTGCAGCCATTCTTGTTTCATTTGGTGAGAGGGAGGGCTGGAAGGATTTCATTTGAAAAGCTATGAAAACTATTTATTGTTATTTAAGTATTTTCTGACTCAGTAAGGGTGTTTTGTTTGTCCTTTTTTTAAAATTTAAGTGACTAAGCATCAAGGTGATATTTGCATGGTAATTCCGAAAATCTTCTTTGATGGGCAACTTAAAGTCCATAATTTGTGCCCCATTCAAAGTTCATGTAAGTGTTCTGGTGGAAAAATGTTTTCCATGGAAGTAATTTGATCCCGGAAAGTTCGGCTTAATATGCAGAGTTTGAAGCATGGGCATAATGCTGTGACTTTACTCACAAACTTCAAGTATAAACTATACAGATGGGCATAATTAGGACACCTGACTGTCAGCAACATTACCAATGCCATCTGGTTTATCACATGCATATTATGCCTCTTTGAGACATTTTTGCTTTTTTCAGAGGAAGATATTGTTCTCTTATTTTGCTGAACTTGGCCTTTACAGAACATGCATATACTACAAGCAATTAAACGTTTCTGTCTGTTTTCTTGTTTATTCTCTGTATAATTACATTCTTTGCTGCATATATCTGTAATAAAATATGATGCTCCTTTTCCAGATGTCTTTTATTATCTGAGCTGGAGAACTTTATTTTCCAGAATATTTCTCTTCTGAATTTCTTTTGTTTTCTCTGTCCTTATTTATTCTGTTCTGATTACAGATGACAGCCATTCACGTCTTTTGAATGCATTAAACAGAGGATATAATTTAACTGTGATACTTCTGAGAAATTCAGTATATTAAATACAGAACAAGTCTTGGCATGTCCAGGGCAAATTAAATCTCTTGCAGAGGAGCAATGTGAAATAATTTTTATTTTTATTTATGTATTTGTCAATTTATATAAAGCACCTATCATGACAGTAACAAATTTCTAGAGAAGGATTATTGAATACATTGAAGCCTTTTAGAAGCAAGTCTTAGATCTTTCTGAACTTTGACTGCTGAAGATGCCAGCACTATCTGAGAGAATGGGAATTGGTCCAGGATGCTTGTATACCCATTCAGCTTAAATTGTAGTTTTCTTTGAGGATAAAAATAATGTTATATTTATGCTCAGGCTAAGGTTCTAGCCCACAATAGAGGTCTTGCATGGAAGAAGCTTCTGAAAGTACTGCATAACTATTTCTCCACTTACAAATGTCGGCCTTATATGGTTCTAAGGCTTTTGGAATGCATTAGATCTTTTGTGATCTCAAGAGGGTTTATGTTGTCTTTTGAATTGTTTTTGTGTTTTTTAAATGGTTGATAAGATGAAGAGATTATCTCTGACGGGTTATCAGCTGGTAGGGCATTATTGTAGGTGGTGCGTAAGATATAGTGAGATGCTACCTTATGCCTGTGATTGTCTTGATAGCAATAACCCTTTCAGAAAGACCTCAAGTCCTGAAAGACTCAAGAGGTTGTTGATTTGACTGTAGTTGGCTTAAGCTTGAGTGAAAGCTATTTAAGAACTTAGGCCCATGTAGGTTTATGTATTGATAAAAATCATTGCATGTGTGTCTAACACCTTCATCCCTCCACCCGTTACTTGTAGTCTTTTTCATGGATACTCATGTAATTGGTGTCTTAAAGCCTATCTTTGTTTTTTTTCCCTTTCTGTTCTTTGAGATAAACAGTACTTATTTTTTCAGGTTTTTGTTGTGGTTTACAATTTCAACTCCAAGGCAGGGAGGGGGCTGGTTTCCCCCTTGTTTTGGCATGAAAGGAGGTAGTGTGGAGGAAGGGGTACCAGCCACTGTAACTGGCATTATGAAACACAGCTCCAGCTCCAATTTCTCAGCCTGCCCCTGGCCAAGCTGTGTCAATCAATGCCCCTTTGAATAACACTATAAAAAGCAGACCACATTGCTTCTTTTCGCGCGCATTTTTGCTTCAGAGAGAACTCCTCAGGCAGATGCCTTGGCAACAAGAACTTATCTTCACTACACTGGGACGGTAAAGATCGTCTGAGCGGTAAGTAGACTTTTTACTTTGCTGATTACTGGTGGGGATGGAAAGGAAAGGCACCGAGAGGCAGAAAACCTGGAGATCCCCCCAACCCTGCACTGAGAGTAACTGCTGGCGAGGGAGGAGGAAAAGGGTCAAAGTGCCGAGGATGAGGGCTCCACTGGAATGTAGAGAGAGACCCAGAATGTCCCCTGGAAACCCAGTGACTCTTAAGTTTTGCAGCTGGGCTGAGCGCAGCGCTGAAGCCGTTGGCCTGAGGGATGCAGACCACCCCCCCGCCATGGATTGGAAATGGCTGTGCCGAGCCATCTCCTGTGAGAGAGAGAGAAACACTATGCACAGCAGAGAAAGTTTGTCCAAAAAAATCAACCGGGAACTTAATGCAGGAGGTTAAAAAGGACCACGCCTTTCCGCTCCTGGTTTGGTTCCCCACCACACCCCGCACCCACACCCCACACCCCCTAGCCGCCCCTCCCCCCCGCCCAACCTGTGGCAGTGGCCATGTGTGAGGGCTCCTAGTCAGTGGAGGGATGAGTGGAGATAAGGTATATGTATTTATGTATTTAAGATCACTGTTCTTTCTCTCTTTCTGTCCTACCCAAGTTTAAGTGATGATTTGTGGCTATCATTGGTTTTGCATTAAATTAATTTTCGTTCCCCCCTATTCAAGCCTGGTTTTCTTTTCTCACAGACGTAAGTGGCGTGTTAAGCCCTCCATTCATTCCCAGCTCGAATGCTTTAGTTTCTTTTGTTTACCTCTCGGAGGAGATAAACCTCCCCTGAGAGCAAATTGTCACTTTTTGCTGCCTTTTGGTTCTTTCAAAGGGCGATAGTTTAAGTCGTGTTTACGGATGTTGAGTCATAGGGTAAATTGGAGTCTTCCCAAAAAGAGCAGAGGAGAGACTGTTCCTGTCTGGTGAGCAGCTGAGCTCACTCAGGTAGTAAGGCAGCTTGGCAGGTAAGTGCAGTACAGAGGTGGGACCAAACAGCCAGGCTTCAGAGGTGACGGGGGGAACCCTCCAAGATTGAAAGGGACAGAGAAGAGTGTGTTACTACTTGGTAACTTATTTAATGTTGAAAAAGCTTGAAAGGGAAGCTCTGCCTGAAAGGAAGTAGGGAGCTGACTTGGCATCCTGCAAAACTTGCATTTTAGCCCTGTGCAGGCAGGCCCTTGGTAAGCCGAGCTTCTGATTCTCCCAGAAGACTGACCATGACTACCTCCCTTGTGTGGTGACAACTGCTTCCCCCAGCATGCTGTTTTGTCATCCTGGTTCCTGGAGTTTCGTCTTCCCTTCCAGCTCCCAGGGCCATGTGATTGGTTTTGAGAGCAGCAAACAGAACTGGAAACAGAGACAGATGCTTCCTATAAAACAGCATGCTGTTTGTCCTTGGAAAGCCACCTGACTTCCTGAGCACCGGGTGTTTATACAACCTCTTTGAAGTTCTCTTGCAGTTTCTTTTTTTTTTAACAGAGCTATCTTATGCAGCTCATTAACTTCATCAGTAAGTACCTCATACTTCAGTGGCTTTTTAGTAACTTGCAGGTTGAAATAACAGCTCACTTATAAGGCCAAGAAGTTCTACCAGTTTCCTAGTACTGAACTGGGGTATTGTATCCCTTAAGCCACTTAGTGATGGTTGAATTGGCCTGTATCTGAACTCTGGCTTACCAGATATCTTAGATTTTTTTTTTTTTTTTTTTTGTCGTGTAGTATTCCCAGAGGGAATGTAAACCCACCGAAACCTACATAAAAGTTTAGTGGCTCATTAAGGCTTGTTTAGGCAAAGGAAAGAGAATATGACACACAGGTTTTAACTTAAAGGGGTGGAAATATAAGCATTTTAATGGTGAACGCAATTAAAACCATGAAACAATCAGTTAAACAGGACGGGTTGGAAAGGAGAGAGAGAAAGATTAATAAATACATAAATAGATATACACACACACACACACATTCCTTCTCCCCACAGAATCAACATCCCTGCTTAAACAAAGGACACGCAATGCAGCTGCCCCGCCAGGGGAGGGCGGGCTTGGGGGAAAGGAGAATCGCCAGTAAAGATTTTAACCTCCAGGGTCCAGTCCAGTAATGAACTGTCCAAGCAAACTTTTGCAAAACGAGTCTTTCCTTTCACCACTGGCATCGTATCTTCTTCATGGGCGTTCATCTGTCCCTCCGCTGGACAACGACGACTGTGTCGGGTCCCAGCAGGACTTTCCTCACTGGCTTTGCAGGCAGCAATCCATCTCATGTCCCGCGGTGGTGGATCTTTCTTGATGTGGGGGCAGTGTCACTTCATACCTCTTTCCACCCCCTTGAGGCAAACAGGAAAGTGCTTGCAAAAGAAAATCTTTTTACTGCTACGTGGAGGCAAGTGGTGTCTTGTCTCTCTGTTAGAAGTCTCAATCTCACTCTCTCTCTCTCTCTCTCTCTCTCTCTCTCTCTCTCTCTCTCTCTCTCTCTCTCTCTCTCTATTTCTCTCTCTCTCTCTCTCTCTCTCTCTCTCTCTCTCTCTCTCTCCCTCTCTCTCTCTCTCGTGTCCTGTTCTGAAATCAAATGAGCGTGCCAGGGCGTGTCAGAAAACTCTGCTTTTTATATGCTTATTTGCTGATGCGTGACTTGAATATCTCAACTCCCAATCAGGCTAATGAGAGGGCTGATGCTTCTCTTCCCAAAAATCGTGAGAAAACTTTTCCTGTGCTTTGGGGGGTAAGAGAAAGGGGAGGACAAGGGGCTCACACCACCGCTGGTGACATCTTAACCCATTACACTAATTATATCTACTTTATATACAGACACCTCCAAATTTATATATCAATATATCTTCTGTGTTTATTTATCTCTCTATATATTATCCATATATAACTAGATATGTAGATAGTTTACTATATATAAATATATCTATTTTCCTCCATAAAATTGATCTTGCAGTTAGCAGTGTTTCACATACTCATTTTCAGTAAACACAGAACCATATGTCGTAAAAAGAGACTGTGATTGGCTCGTCAGTTTGTTGTTGTTCTGTGATGCCTAGGCCAGCTGTAGGTTCTGATTATTCACTGGAGGAGTGAATTAAACTGAGATTAATTTGCTCACTAGCATTAAACTCTTTCATTATAGTTCAAGCGCCTTTAACTAGGTATAGTCTCTGGTGTCTTTTTTCGACTTGAGAGCTGGTGTCCCCTGGGCTGGTTTACAGAGCACAGGCCAGACGTGCTGAGAAAAGGTCCTTACTCAGTTGCACTCTCTCATTGAGCACCATACCCAAAGCCTAAGCTACAGTGGTAATGTAACGGAGAAGCAGTTGTACCTCGCATGTCTCAGTCATGGAGCTGGCTTCAGAGCAGGATGCTGCAGTGCAGTTAAGGTAGAGGGTGCAATACTTACAGGTGGCTCATTCCTCACCCTATCTGCAGCAAAGGAGGTGAAGCCCCTCCTCTGTCAAGGGAGAGACACACCTTCTACCATATGAGTTACACTTACCACCAAACGGCAGGAAGCAACAGGAAAAGTCACTGCTCAAACTTGTTACTCTAATCTGGGCAGTTTCTGCATGTTCTTGATGTCATTGGTCATACAAGTTAACATGGAGCTAGTGGGACACTAGTACTCGTGTGAGTTGTGTTGTTTCAAAGACTAATGTTGAAGGGTTTATACTTATTTTTAAAAAAATAATCAGGCCAGGCATTTATAAGGGTTAAAAATTAAGAACTGCTGCTATGAAAACTTATGTTATTCATGTAAAACTCTGTTTCTTCCTTCAGAGAAATAGTTTATTTTAGGTTTGTATTAGTGATGAAAGCAGTCAAGACCAACCAAGGAAAATACAGCTTCTGATGCTGTGATGCCAGAAATAGAATTGTTCTGTCATCTATTCAACAAGGCTGTGTTTAGGTTTTCCAGCATGTAGCTCCCCCAAGTTGTGATATACTGAAGATGCAAGAAAATGTTTACTGTTTTCTGTCTTTGTTTAGGGTGATCTATTCCTCATTCTTGGCCCTTCTGATGGGTTGGGTGTAGATGAGTAGCCCTTTTCTTCTTTTCTGGGCCTAATAGAGTAACGTCTTCCTTGTGTCTTAGGTTCTTACAGAAGATCACTAGAAGGATAAACCAATGTGAAAATCAATGAGTCACAATCTATAATTTAAACATAATTCACTATGACTCATTCATGAAATGCTTTTGCAGAGTTTCATGTAAAAAAACAATAACCAAAAGTGTAATCATCAGTGCCTGCTCCATCTTCTCTTTATGGCTATGCAATTCTGCGATTCAAGTTATTTTGGAGAGTCTTAACAGATAAAAATCAACACAGAACTGTCAGAGGCCAAAGAACTCAATGACTTAGAGCAGCTGCGGGGTCATACTTTTTTATGGGTATGGTAAGTTCAACTGGCACAAACATCTTCAGCTGTTACACAAGGAAGAAAAAATATTGAGGACTGCTATCAGTTTTAAATTGTGCATAAAGTGTGCTGGTATTAGTCTGGCAGAACAGATCACGACAGCTTTGTTTGCAATGATTTGATGCAGTTGTGTCTATAATAGCTAGGGCAGTTCATAGAGTCTTTCCCTGATTGCACTTTTCTGAATCTATTTTCAGAAAATAGATTCCCATCGTTTCCAACCACCCTTCATGCAGGCATGTTACTCTGACCCCACTCCACTTCTTAAGCAAGAAGGTGGCAAGAGCAAGTGATGGAACTTGTTCTGGTAAGGGCAGCCTAATCCAGGCTATTCTCAAGACCTCTCTGGGTGTTTCCCGAAGATGACAGACCTTCTGTAGTGTCACTCAGTATTGCAGCCATGGTTTTTATCTTATTCCAGAGGCAGGTTTGCCCTGGAATAATGTCTATGGGTCTGCCTCCTAACAGATGTTGATGGTGTGGCTTCAGTCATGCCTGCAGAACATGTAGCAGTTGCACAACTCTTCTGAGTGTGTCCTCTGTTGTAAGGCCTTGATTTGGTGCTGCATGTTCTCAGTGTTCCTTGCATGAACTAGCTTAAAACACAAAAGAGAAACAGAAAAACCCCTGAATAAACAGATTTTCAATAAGGGAGTGTTTGAAGGGATTAAAATAAGGATCCATACCCTCTACATAAGCAAATCTTTTTATCGGTGTGTCCACTAAATTAGGGGGCCTACAGCAAATTACTAAACCAGAAGCTTTTAAGGAAAAGGGATTGTATTAAAGAAACATGGAATATAAATGAAAATCCTGTATTCCAGAAAAAGCAAAGATAAAGAAGGACTTGTACAACAGTGAAGTTGTTGTTCCCTTTTACGAAGGGAAGACAATTTGTCTGGTCCTCTACCATAAATCCAAAATGCTGAGATAGTGGACAGAGCCTTCTCAATTGTTCTTAGGAGTGCTGTCCTTGTAAGGGAGATTTGCATATTGTGGTTTACATTAACAATCTGATGTATTCTATCATTGACACAAATATATTAAATGGTACACAATTAATCATGGTTTCCAGCCGCTGTCACAGGAAGATCATCAATTGTAGGAAGTATCCTTCCCAGAGGGATGGTTTTGGATTGAGGCTGAATGATAAAATGAGTCTGGCTTTGAAGGGTTTTTTGTAACAGATTTCATCTGACCTTTCAAAGGTGTTCAAAAGGTTTTTGAAGAGTCAAGTTGTATCTTAAACTTACTCTGTACTCTATACTTTTTCTGAATAAAATGTCTTGCTAAATAATATAGTAAGGTCTGCGATTGGTGCCCGTGGTTGAGGGTGCCCTTTGCTTTGGTGATATTCCATCTTTACAATGCACTTCAATGCAGAAACTTTTTTAAAATACTCTATTAACTTTTAAATTGCACTGAGTTTCCTATCTAACTAGCACTAATTGACCAGAGAAGGTCACAGTTGAGGAAAATAAAAAAATGACAAATGTACTTTAAAACCAAAGGCTCTCTGGCATAGCACAAAAGCCGTCTTTTACTACCTTAAATAATCTGTCTGTAGACAGGTGAGAAATTTCAATAATACAAAACAAATCAGATTAAGAGCATAAGTTCTTGTACCTTGATCTAAATAGCATGTGCTGCACAGTGATGTGAAAACTTTTAGGGTTGTAAAACATCAAAGACTTAACAGCCAAAGGAGAAAAATTAAAGGGGACGATGCCATAAAGCAGCAGTCGATAGAATGTGGAATCCTAGAAATTTAAAAAAAAAAAAAAAATCAGGAATTATCTGTAGAATCTATAGCTAAGTCTTCTTAATAAAAAAAATAATTCATTAGACTGCATTATTATTTATTCATTGTTGTTTATGACATTATTTATTTTGCTGTCTCATAATCTGTCATTATCAGGGGACAAATGTGTTAACCAAAGAAGTCTCAATATTTTAATATTTAGTCCTCAAAATTTATTCCAGCCCTTAAACATAATCTGCAATCATCAGAATATAAAATAAACCAGACTAATTTACTAATTATACTAACTGTACTGTACAGACCAATACACTAATACTAACTGAAAGGGATCCTAAGAAATTGTCTAGTGTCTCCATACCAAATCCCTCAATATCTATCTGTGAGGTGTTTCAGAAATTACAGATATTCCATGGCCTCTTCAGGCAGTCTGTTTCACTGGTCCAGAAACATTTATAATATCAAATCTCAATATTTTTAACTACTAAGTCCTTTATTAATTTTTGACCTACTGCGGTCATGAAATTATTGCTTCCTTTCTTCAGGTATGTAAAAACATGCTAAAAGAGGTTTATGTAAACTTTGAATAGCCTGGAATATTTCATGTAAAGAAAAGAACAATCTTTTATACAGGTTCTGGATCAAGCCCTGATCACTCCTCCCACTTTTCTCCTGTTTTCTAAAGTTGGCCTAGACTTCTGAAAATTGCACCTGAGGTCTTACTGGTGCTGATTAGAGCACAGAGATAAACTTGTGTATATTTCAGATAGTGATTCTGATTATGGTCTTTTCTCTTTGGCAAAATTTATTTTTATTTTGATTAAGATGGTAAAAGAGAAAATGTAAATTTCTTGTGTAGTAGACTTATTCCAATAAATTTCTCCAGCTAAAAAGGATAATGTGTGCACAGGGTATCCTGATACATGTAAAATAATCATGTGCAAACTTTTAAATTAATTTCAGTTCTATAGGGATGAAAACTTTTATGGGGCCCATGTCACAGGAATGGCAAGTTTAGGTCATGCATTCTCTGCAACTAAAGTTGTCCTGTAACTGCTGGACATCTTGATCATGTAGACCATGTTAGTTGTTGAGAAAACTTAATTTTCACTAAATCTTTTTTTCATTTCCTCTAGTTTATTTGGGTTGCTTCCACCTCAGCAGTTTGCAGTGTCAGAAGTGCGGTGTCAATTCACTCTTCAGAGGGAAAACAAAGATTTGTCCTGGAAAAGATGACATTCCTAAACGAAAGAAAAAAAATGAGCAAAAAGTTTTCTGATGCGGGCTAGGTTTATTCATGTCTGTGAAAATCAGTCTGTAAGTGGATATTGTTTCAGTTAGAAAATAGATTGGTTTTATAAGACATTTCCTTTTATATGATTGAATTACCTCTAAGCTTCTTTGAACTATTTATATTGATGTAAAAATCTTCTAGTAGCAAAAAAAAAATACTTTCTGAGGATGTAATTAATTTGTCTTGATGTATTCTGTAGTTTAAATTGAAACAGAGCACATGCATCACACTTGAGTAGCTTTCTAAGACACCAATGGAACTGATTAATAGTCTTTTGGAACAAATGTCAGCTTTCTTCCTAAACAAAATAAATTCAAGTGAACAACTTAATATAGAAATACAAAATGTAAGTGGTGTGCTTCAATATGATCCATTAGGTGCAGCCCACAGTAAATTGAAGGTCTCAGCTGTTTTAAGTTCAACCATAAGGCAAAGCCTAAACAGTGCAATCAGTTTGTCCTAGATTCGTCCCAGCATATTTCAGGATGATCTCTGACAAGCACACGTAATCCTCTGAGAAGCTCTGTATTGTGAAGTTCTCTTTTAGATCCAATTTTAACTAGATTAAGCTTTGTATTTTGTTACGTAATTCTCAAGACTGTAAATACATACGCAGAAATTGTCAGAAAATATTAATGTTCTGTTACTTTCACAATGTCTGGACTTGGCTTCATTTTGTGCATCTATAACATACACAGGTTGTCATCCACCCTTTTCTGAGCGAAATATCAGATCCTGAAAAAGGTACTTAAAAACTATGGTTTGCTGGTCCGTTTAAGGCTTTGGTCTTTGTATATTACTCCTGTTGTATATTACTTTTGTATATTACAACTTGTATTGGGTTGTCTTCTCTACTTGAGAACAGACTGCCTTGTCCTTTGTTTTTTAGCTTTTTCTGATCCAGCAATTAAAATTTCTGTTACTTGATGTACAATCAGTTTACAATCAGCCTGCAACTCTCTGGCTTCTTGACACTGACCTATATGACTTCAGTGAGTAAAGGATGGGTGTTGTAACCTGTCTAAGTTGAAGTTTACTATTGGTTTTCTTCATGATTATTCTGGCAGTATCTGACACTATTCAATTCTTGTAAGTCTGAACAGTAGCCTCCAATAATGGAGGTGGTTAAGATGTTAAGACTCAGTTCTGTGCCATGGTATGCTAACTATACTGCATAATCTCCACTGCAGTGGGCTCACTCATATCAAATGAACAGATCTTGACTCTCCTTAATGTAGGCTGGATACAGATGAAATGTATGGGGAGTATAGATGACCATCTTTGGCTCTTCAGAGTTTATAAAAAGGATGGGTTTTGAGAAAATGATCAAGATCTTCTTAGAGGCAGATAGCAGAACTTTGATCAAGATTATGTTTTGAATTTGATATCAATATTATCTTGTACACTCTGAATAGACCTACTTTGATTCTTCTTCTCCCTTTGACTTCAGTGAAAGCTGACTATGTCTGTTTCATGATTGACTTTCATGCTTCTCTGATGGGAAAAACCTACATGGAAGTGGAATGTTTCACATTGCTTTGAATGAGAATTTGGCTACCTACATCTGAATTCAATTATTGTTGCACTCAACTTTCAGGAATGCCTGCTTGCACTACAATTTGGTAGAAGACCCCAGGATTTTGGCCTCTAGAAACAAAGCCTGCTGTGATCTAAGAGCATAGAGTAGGTTAGTTTGCAAACATTGATTACGTATCCTTTGGATTCCTGAAATACCTCACCCTGCAGTATCTTAAGGCCAGGGAAATGTCAGTCTACAGAACATACTCAGTCTTCAGAAAATATTAGTTTCCTTTTGTTTCATTTTAAAAACTAATTATTTGGATAGTTCCATTTGAGATGTCAGTGTTGCTGTCTCTTTTCCCAACTCTAGTCAACCTTCTCTTGAGTCAAAATCATAACTGGAGTTACCATGTTCAATACACATCTCAAATTTAGAGGTAATACCTAGTAATTTTTTTTATTCCACCATTTAATATTGGAGATAATGGCTTTTTCCTTTTTTTTTCTTTTTTTTTTTTTTTGTTTCTGGTACAATACTTTCAAAGTAACCACCTTTAAATATGCACGGTACTGGAATTAAGCTGTAGTTCTATTCTGATTTTTCTTTTTTCCTTGCTTCTCTTCCTCATGATTTCTAACAAACAGCTGTTTGTGACAAACACCCACACTGCAGGGTAAAAAGATCAAAAACTACAAAGTCCGTTAGGCTTATTACATGCAAGTGTAACGCAGCATACAGCGTTTAGGGAAAGAACCTGCAAGTTTATAGTGCACTTCCATGCTACCCAGCTGTGCTTTCCTGCACTGGTGGATGCTGTGGAGTCTTGTTCTCTTGTAACATTAGCTGACAAACTTTTAGGCTCTAAGTCATCTCTCTTCTGTGGCAGATAAGAGTCTTGGAAACAGAGTAAATCAGAATTCACTGTGACAAGTGCATTCACCTTTAAAAAATTTATAATTGTGTATATCGGTTATTACACAAGTTAGTAATTATACACTGACTTTTCTTTCCAGATCTTTGTTATACTCATTGCAAAGAAACTTTTAAGTAAGCTGTGATTTATGGGCTAAAAGTTCTTGGATCTTTTCTGGGAGTCTGCAGCAACCCTATTTTCCATGGCTGTCATTTAACCAATAGTTAAGCTATTACAACCTGAGCCTAATGTAACTAACAGTGTAGCTAAACTTGCATTATTTGTCTTGTATTGGTCTCCACTGCTATTATGAAGTATTCGCATAACAACTTGAAGGATATCTGTTTGCCTGCATCTTTCAGTGAAGAAAGAGATCTATAATACTGGACGTACTCCAGGCACTGTTATCACTTGTTCTTTCTTTTTTGTACTTTTATGTCAAGTAAAGCACCAAATACGTGTGAACTTGGTAAGCAGAAGAAAAAAAACCAATAATCTGTCAAGGATCTGAAGAACAAGAGAAGGCACTCCTAAGTCTATAAATGACATAATAAGCTATGGATTTTTATCTTTTCAGGAAGACAGTTTTGTCCTAAAGCTTATTCTGATTCATCTGCAGAATGAAACCTGAAATGAGAAATATTCAGTTTTGCCCCCTGTCCCACTGCTTGTCAACAATTGATAAACATGAGACATCATAAAATGTTCAAAATTTAAAACTAAGCTGAAAACACTGGGCAAACTCAGGGCTTGCTGGACGATCTAATTCTGTATTAGGAATAAAAGTAGCAGTAATAAAGATTTTGATATGAAGTCTCCTTTTATTTCACATTATCCATAGAATTCTCCTCAAAAGCACATTAGATGAAGAGCAAAGACTGAAAACACATTCATCAGAGCCTCCATATCAACAGAAGTCTGAGTCACCTAAATAATTCAGCAGGCTTCTAATGCCTTTTGTCCATTGAGGTCTGTGACCATTTTGGACAGCTATGAATTTTTGTTGTGATTCTTCTATTTTTCAATATGGACATGAGATGAATGCCTGTCATTTTGTTTTGCTTTTAGAGCAAAGATAAGTGTGATTACACGTCTAAGCATTTTCCCAGGTATAGGAATTACCTTGCATTTCTGAAAGCTTTCTGGTCTGCTTGAATCTGTTTAGATTATTAGTTGTTGGTTTTTACAACATAAACCCCTCTAGTTTTCTGTATTAGTTCATGAAAATTTGAGCAAACAATGACCCTTATTTTTTGAGCAGGTATACCCACAGCTTACCAAAATCAGTAATTACTTCTGAGAAGTTAATGTGTATGTGACAAGCTACTCATTATAGAAGTATAACACTAGTCCAGGTATCCTGTGCTTTAAAGACAAAACTATTGAAGAGCTGTAATCACATGCCCTTCCTTTTGTGGTTGTCACTACTAGAAAAGCTCTCTTCATCCACCTCATGCACCCTGTTATCTCTCTCTTTGGTGCTTGGTGTTTCTGACTCTGCCCTATGTTTCTGAAGTGACAGGCTCCACTTATAAATCAGGAAATATCACAGTAAACAAGCAGCTGATTATCTTTTTTACTAGATAATTTTTCTGTGTATAGAGGTGTGCAGCTGGTACATCCCTGACACCATGTGATGCTCAGTACTATGGTATGATGGTAACAGCAGTGGAACAAACTCCACGTGCCTGAAAATTTATCGCTGCTCACGGTAGTTGTCAGGACTCAGGTGAACAGGAAGGTCCTAAACTAGGGGAAAATATCAAAAATAGGACAGTACTGTGAAGCCATATCCAGCCAGCTGAACTTTTATATTATAAGGACAAATGTGATTGGAAAAATTTATGTATTTCTTCATAATAACCAATTTTATATCTAAACAACCCAAGTCAACAGACAAGAAATGCTTTTCTCTCCCTGTCTTCAGACTGTGGGATAACATTTGGCTCATGTGATTAGATGACATGCAATCATTTGTGACTGTTGGAGAAGAGAAGGCTGTGATGAAGTCTAGGACCATAGCAAAGTTAGGTGCCTGGGAGGCAGGATGACAGATGAGATTGACTATTGTCACTGCAAGCTAATACATCATAAAAGGGATAATTGTAACTGCAGACATAACTGGGGGGGATTCTAAATTGAAATCTCTTTAAGGAAAAAGGATCTGTGCATAAGTCCATGAAATTATTTGCCTAAAACATAGTTGTGCACTATGAAAGCAAATAAGAAAATAAGATTGGAAGAAGAGATAATCAGGATTCCTATGATCATATTAATCATTATATAATGAAGATTAGAATGAAATATTGAGTACAGTATATTAGCTGTAAAACTTGATTATCCTTTCTGTCTGATCCTGGTAATCCTATTTAGAGAAAATTTATATACCATAGAAACATGGGTTTTATTTGGGCTTAAATTTGCATATATTAATTTATATTAATTAAGCAGGACCTTGTGTAGCTAAACAATCATAATTTTTTAAATAGCTTTTTTAGACTGTTGAAAGAGTAGTTACTTATTTGCAGAGAGAAATGTGGTTCCTGGGGAAATATAATGACCTCAGGTGAAGTTAAAATAAAGGGAAGTTGTAGGGAAGAAAATTGTTCTGTTGTTAACTCATTTTTGTAGAGTCATAGGAGAATTTACATGGATGAGAATTTGCTAGTTGTGGAGCAGATCAACTTGAGTGCCATCAAGGGGCATATATGATAACCAGGTAATCAGGCCCCGTCAGCATGAGTTTAGGAAACGCAGATCCTGCTTGACTAACCTGATCTTCTTGGACAAGGTGACTCAGTGGATGAGGGAAAGGCTGTGCATGTTGTCTACCTGGACTTTAGTAAAGCTGGTTTTCTCCAGTAAATCTGAAGAAACTGGCTGCTCGTTGCTCGGATGAGTATACTCTTCACTGGATAAAAAACTGGCTGGATGGCTGGGCCCAAGAGTGGTGGTGAATGGAGTTAAATCCAGCTGGTGGCCGGTCACAAGTGGTGTTCCCCAGGGCTCAACATTGTGGCCAGTTCTGCTTAATAGCTTTATCAATGATCTGAATGAGGGGATTGAGTGCACACTCAGTAAGTTTGCAGATGACACCAAGTTGGGTGGGTGAATAGATCTGCTTGAGGATAGGGAGGCTCTACAGAGGGATCTGGACAGGCTGGATTGATGGGCTGAGGCCAATGGTATGAGGTTAAATAAGACCAAGTGCTGGGTCCTGCATTTGGGTCACAATAACCCCCTGCAACACTACAGGCTTGGGGAAGAGTGTCTGGAAAGCTGCCCACTGGCAAAGGACCCAGAGGTGTTGGTTGACAGCCAGCTGAAGATGAGACAGCAGAGTGCCCAGGTGACCAACAGCATCCTGGTCTGTATCAGAAATAGTGTGGCCAGTAGGAGTAGGGAAGTGATTGTCCCCCTGTCCTTGGCTCTGCTGAGGCCCTACCTCAAATGCTGTACTCAGTTTTGGGCCCCTCACTATAAGGACATTGAGGTGCTGGAGTGCCCCAAACAAGGGCAATGAAGCTGCCGAAAGGTCTAGAGCACAAGTCTTATTGAGGAGCAGATGAGGGAACTGGGTTGTTTAGTCTGGAGATAAGGAGTCTGAGGGGAGACCTTATCACTCTCTATGACTACCTGAAAGGAGGTTGTAGTGATGTGGCGATCAGTCTCTTCTCTCAAGTAACAAGTGATAAGACAAGAAGAAACCATCTCAAGTTGCACCAGGGGAGGTTTACATTGGGTATTAGGAAAAATGTCCTCACTGAAAGGGTTGTCAAGCACTGAAACAGGCTGCCCAGGGAGGTGGTGGAGTCACCATCCCTAGGGGTATTTAAAAGATGTGTAGCCATGGACTTAGAGACACGGTTTAGTGGTGGACTTGGTAGTACTGGGTTAATGGTTGGATTTTATGATCTTCAACGTCTTTTCCAACCTAAATGATTCTATGATTTGAAGAAAAATTCTGCAACTTCTTGGCTTTTGACTTATGATGGAATCAACAACGCCACTTGACTCTAAAATAATTACTAGTACAGGACTGTCTGCATCTGCTCTGTACAGCCTCCTGGGCTTTATTTGCAAAGCATTTAATATTATAAATTAATTTTTCAGACTTAGTAACCACATGCTTTCACCTGTCAGTTTGATCTCTTTTGAACAACTTTACAATGTACAGTTGAAGATGATGTTACGTTTTTTATACTACTGTGGAAAGAATTTGTGGCTGGTTTATATTTTTGATATTTTACTTTGCTTAAAACAAGTCTCAAAACAATTAGGAAAGTCTTTATGATAATGCATGAATTTTAATGAGTATTCTTGGAGCCACAGCTGTCAATGAAATCCAGCATTTGAATGTCAGTTTTAATTTGATCAAGCATTATACCCTAAGACCACCATTTATTCTGTAACGGAAACAGTTGTGTCAGTGTGATCACCATCTGCAGTAGGTACAACTTCAAATCAATTCTTCTGTAATTTTTCTTGAAAGGAAGAGGCCTTTGTTAATCTTACATCATGTTGAAAAATAAAATAATCTACCTAGGGAACTCCATCTAACATAATCGGAAAACAAAATATGAACCTCTCTTCCAATAAGGCCTTAATTTGCCTGTTGGTGCATTCAGAAGGCAAATTGTTACAAGACACAATAATGCTTGGATTCTATTCATACTCTTGGCCAATACCTAGATGAATTTCAAAATAACTAATTTCAATTCAAACTAAAGAGGTCATCCTGAAAGAGTTCAATATAGTCAGTGAACTGTCACAATTTTTGTAGGACCTCATTCTGAAATGTGGGGGAGAACTTCTGTCCTGTATTGTGTCAGAGAAATCAGTGGGTTTTCTAAGGCTTATAATGCTTATAGCTTTATTTCGTCTTCCATGTGGAAAGCTGTTCCTCAGGGGAGGGGAAGGAGCCATGACAAAAGATGACTTATACTATGGTTCTGGTTTACTTTTTGATTATGTGGAGGGGAGATGTCTGATTCTGTTCTTATTATATTAAAGAAAAAAAATCTTATTTTTGTTAATCTATAGGCTTACTTGGACTTGAGGAAAATCCTTTTTAGCTTTTCATTTGTGAATGAAAGAAGCTTGAGGTCTAATATATATATATATATATATATGCTGGATGCTTTAAAAGGGCAGTGGTTTCTGTTATCACATCCTATGTTTCAATGAGCTGCAGCTCAGTGGTGCTCAGCCCGAAGTGGTGTACATAACCTGCTGCGACTTGGCTGATCTGTCATGATCAGGCAAAAGACTAAATTCTGTGATTCCTGAGGAGCAGGTGGGTGTGGACAATGAGCCACTGACTGGCTACTTCTGCACATGTCTTATTCACTGCTACACTGTATGATCTCTGTTTCTTCTCCACATGCTTCCTCTTTGATATCTTTGTGTTATCTTTGATCATTAACTGAATTCATTACACAGTTCCATGAAGTCAAAAATTGTATGGAAAAAACAGGATAAGCATTTCAGGGTTTTGCATGATACAGAGTAAGGGAAAACAAATAATTAGGCAACAGACTTAAAATATATTATCAAGGGGAAAATTTCTCACCCCACAGTTGTTAAAATTAGGAGCTCCTAGACACAGGTTTCTGGACAACTGTCATGGTTTAAGCCCACTCAGCTGGCAACAAAACACCACGCATCTGCTCACTCACTCCTAGCCCCCTCTGGTGGGATGTGGAGGAGAAAATACAAGAGAGTCGAGACAAAGGACAGGGCAGGCTCTCTCACCAACTGTGGTCATGGGGAAAAAGACAGACTCCACTCAGGGAAGCAAAAT
Source organism: Bucorvus abyssinicus (assembly GCA_009769605.1). NCBI lineage: Eukaryota > Metazoa > Chordata > Aves > Bucerotiformes > Bucorvidae > Bucorvus > Bucorvus abyssinicus. The sequence goes on from CM020063.1 coordinate 16,706,104, forward strand.
CAATTTAATTTGAACAAAACAACCACCAATTCACCAATTGAATTAGAGTGGGACATTATATTATTAATAATAAATAATATAAATAATTAAATATAATAAATATATATAAATAATAATAATTTATATACATATAAATAATATTAAATAAATATAATATTAATCATAAATACAACCAATCCTAAATAAATACACCTTTCCCCCACCCCTCCCTCCCTCCCAGGGCCAGCTCTGCTGCCTTCTCCCTGCCAGTGGTGCAGGGGGACAGGGAATGGGGGTTGCAGTCAGTCTCAATCCATTCCATGTTGTTTCTGCCACTCCCTCCTCCTCAGGGGGAAAACTCCTCACAGTCCTCCCTTGCACCAACATGGTCTCCCACCCATGGGAGTCTGTCCTCCACAAACTTCTCCAACTAGCCTGGATCCCTTCCATGGTTTGTGGTTCACCCAGTGATGGATGGCTCCATTTTGGGCCCCCTTCAGAGTCATCTTCAGGAGCAGCCACCTAGTCCAGAGTGGGGTCCTCCAGGGGCTACAGATGGGATTCTTCTTCACTGTTGATCTCACAGGGCTCAGCCTGCCTTGTCATCATGGGCCGAAGAGGCATGGCTGTTCTGGCATGCCTCCCCACCTCCTTCCTTCCTCACTGACCTGAGTGTCCACATGATTGTTTTTCTCTGGTTCCATTCCTCTTCAAAACAAAAGAGCTCCCAAAACAAAGGACCTGCCCAACAGGTTTTCCCTTCTTAAATATGTTTATCACAGAGGCGCTGATCGGCTTGGCCTTGGCCAGAGGCAGGTCTGACTTGGAGCTGGGGCAGCTTCTCAAAGTTTCTTTTAGAAGCCATGCCGGTAGACCCCACCCCCACTACCAACACCCTCCCCCTCCCAGGCACAAACCCAACACATAAAAAATGGAAATACTCCTCTGCTAAAATGTTCAAGCCCCTTTTTGTGCACGCATGACTATTAAATACTTTATTTAGCTTTTAGTTTGGAATATCTGTAAATCACTGGTTATTTGAAGCTTGGAGAGTATGGCAGGAGATCCATTTCTTTGCTTTCTGCACACATGTGCTACAGACCCCTGTCAGTGGTGGGATCCTCATTCATTATGGTATTGGGCCCCACCCACTGTTCTTCAGTTGCATTTAGGTATTTGGAGAATCAGCTTTTGTTTAAAAACCATTAGCAGAAGTCAAAAATGCAGCAAAGTATGAATGAACAGTTGTGGAAGGAATGGTACTTTTTGGACTATATGTGAAGTTTATTATTTATTCATAGATATAGTAAGCAAATCCAGATATTTGCAAGTAATACACTGTTATAAAAAGTAAATAAGACTCTTACACTAATCAAGTTAATTCATTCAAATAGAAAAATACCAATACATGATCTGCTAATTGGCCCAAATAATTTAACAGCAAATGCTCAACTTCCAGTTGGCAAACAATCCATGGCCTAAAATACTTGCACAAACTATTTGCCATGGAACGAGAACGATGACTAAACTTGGGGGGGAGGCAAGGAAGAAAACAGCACTTTGGTAAAATTCTCTAATCTGTGTAACTTCCTTCTTTTCGTGTCTCAGTGAGTCCTGTATGGCTTTGAAGGACAATTGCAGTAACTGTAATGTTCGTTTCTTTGTGAGCCTACCCTGTCTTCTTGATCTCACAGTCCTCCATGTAGAATTTGGATATAGGGGCACATGGGAAAAAGTGGAGGGATTAAATCTGCTTAGGTGGGTTTAGGCAATGTGAGAAGTAACCATGCAACAAGTTTTGTTTGGTGTCTGGTTTTGTTGCAAGCAAAGGGAGGATCTGAGATAAGGCATGAAACCTGAAATATAGTCTAGGAGTTGCTTAAGCAAATTTGCGCTTTTTTCTTTGAAGGGCTCTCATGAGATATTCTTTCTGGAGGAAAGCAGTCAGACTTATGGCTTCTTACACCAGTTTATATGACACGAAAATGCAGATAGCTATGTGCAATGTTACATATTCACTGTTACAGTTTTACTTTATATTTCTGCCTTAAGTTGTTTAGTATACTCTTTAAAACACAGTTGTTTTATTATTAGGGGATTTTTAAGGATTACGCTTGTTGTGACTTCTGTTTCTTGTATTAATTCTTTTTAGCATCAAGTCCTCAGATGAACTACAGATGACTATACTAATGCCAGCCTCAGTGCCAGTGTTTATTGCCTGAGCAATACATAGTTAGGGACAAGTTCAGATTTGTATATAGCAGTTCAATTAAAAGGTAAGATGATACATATCTCTTCCCTTGCGTGTCGTTGATTCAATTTCATTTCACATGGATAGTGACAAATTGCCAACTACAAAACAAGCAGATACTTTCAGTCAGAACAGTTTTAATATAAAATTTAGAACCACTACTTGACTCAGCAGACTGAGGCTTGAATATGAGCTCAAATGAATTTACATTTCGATCAGTGAGTTTGTCCCCTGGTATCAAGGTTGCACTACTATTTCATGAAGACACAATTTCAGATTCTTGAGGTATAAATAACACTCTAATTCTCTTTAATGTATTTTCAGATAAAAATTCATTGCTGAAATACCTCAAGCCTTTGGGCCTGTTACCTGCAAAATGTTTGGTGGATTATTGCTGTGGTACAGTAGACTGTTAAAGTTAAAAAGGCAAAGTAAGTCACAATGAAGAAACCACACACTTTCAAGAGGACTTCCTAGCACCGCAAATTACTTGCAGACCCTTCTAGCTACGTGGTATGTTTCATGTTTGAAACTCATCAGCTTTAAAAAATGTGAAAAGTGGTCTGTATAGCAACAGGAGATGCCTTCATTGTGAAATGCTACACCCATAAGCCACCCACATACTGCCAAATTTAATAATTTCATCACCTGATTTGACATTTCTGGTAAAACTTTTTCTCTGATCATTATTGTTACCCTCACCATTCTAACAGCTGCTGAATAATTTAGTCTACTTAATTTTTTCCTTTTCCCAGGCAAACAGCTATCAGTATGACATTTGGTCAAGCTCGATTAGGTAAATCTTCTGTGGGGCTGTCTAACCATTAGAGCAGATACACCTACTTCATTCTGATTTATGTGGAATAGGAAATGAGCCCAAGTTTGTGCTCTCTGACAGGTATATGACTTCTGTGATTTAAAGCATGAGTCAACAGAGTGGATACAACCTGTTCCAGCCACCTGGAAACAACACTGCTAGCAAAGACAACCAAATTTAGCCAATATCATGGTAAGGTACTTTAATCTACCACTGGGCTTCTCTAGATGCAATTTTAGACCTGGAGCAATAATTCCATTTAATTGTAGTGCTTGACAAATCTTTTTTTTCCCAGCTAGACTTCTACCTGTGTTTCTTGAAGATTAGGCTGAATTCTCCAGGTATCCAAACTTCATACCATTTGCTCTGTACTTTTGGTTAAGCATGCTTTCCATCATCTCTGCCTCTCTAGGAAAGTCCTCATATTTGTCCTCAGGCTTACGTTTAACCTGCTCTGACATACAGTCTTGCCAAGTAGCCAGAGTGCCATCTCCAAAAGTGTTCTGTGTATTAAATGTTTTCTGAACGCTTTCTTGAGCTGTTTCATTTGTGGGCATAATGGCATTTAAAACTGAGTATGTTTTCTCTCATTTCTTTTGATTTATCTGCAAGTATTAATTGATCTGCTCTGCATAGTGCCGGAATTCCTGAACTCTTTCACTCCCATTAGCTGTATCTGGGGCCAGACCAGAAAGCTGAGGCTTTTTTAAGATGGCTTGCAAGTTCTCTAAGAAAATCAAACTCTTGTTGGAGTATTCCTCTTCTTTCCCCTAGCACTGTCATCCCAAAGGTTTTAAGTAGTGTTATCTCCTATTTTCAGATATTGTATCCTGTTTCCTAGACAGAAAAGTTGTGGATTAGTGCCACCTTGGGTGACATGCTTCAGAAAATGCTGTGATATATGAAAGGTTGATAGCCCTCTTTAAGACTGATTTACTAAATACATGACTGCAAGTGTCACACTAGTCTGTGGAACAACTCAGGGTTTCAAACTATATGATTCACTTTGTAAGTTCTTTGACTTTCATAAAATGAAATGCTGAAATACAAAACGTGGATCAAATAGTATTCCCACACTAAGTGAAAGCTCAAGTTCTGACTTTTTTCATTTCTTTCTCTTCTCTATCTAGTATAATTACAGATTTCTACCAAACAGATGCACATATATCAAAAGAAGAAATATAAAGGAGATCAACTTTGTTTTGAATTGAGTTGTTCTGACCGTTAGAATTAGCTACATTTCCTGCTGTGCTAAAATATGTTACATTCCAAATGTGATCTCAATAGATTAGACTGCAATGAACTGAAAAAATCTATGTTTTTTCCAAAAGAAAAGCCCAGCTGGAAATCTTGGAAGCACCACTGGGGCCTGCTTCAGGAAGGAGTCACCTTCAGGCGTCTCTGGTTCTATTGATGCTGCTTGCTGTTTGCGTAAAACCTCTCAGACAACTTCTGCAACTCCTAATTCTGTCACATAACTATTAGCTGGAGCAAGACGGGAATCTTTCTTTCCCCTCCTCCCTTACTATAAATACTAAACACTACGTATGCAAATTGTTTTTATGCTTCTTAGCAGCAGAGGTAAGAACTAATCCTTCTTCCCTGCTCTTACTTTCCTAAGGAGTGGAATTGGGATGGAAGGTGGAGGGGACGAGGAGAATAGGGGTGCTTGGCTTGCAGGGTTGTTTTTCTGGGAGTAGTGACTGTTGACGGGACAAGTTACTTGCCTCCTTATCACAGCAGGAGCAGTTTGTGGCAAGTCTGGTTGCCAGTTTTATCACATTGTCACTGGACTATTATCATTTTGGTATCCATTGTGACGCAGACAGCCACTTTACTCTTGCTCCAGGCATGTGCTGGCTTCAGAGAAAAGTAGACATGATTTTTTTATAATCACTTTGTTACGGCAGCCTGAAAATTGTTGGTGTCAGCAGCAGTCCCAATCCACCATATTTTCCATGGCTGCACTGCCCTGAAGACCAGAGTAGCACCTACAGCACATTTCTCTGCCAGCCCAAGGCTAAGATGGTTGCTTGTAACTGTCATACAGCTGCATTCCTGGGCTATTCCCCAGCTTTCTTGCACAGAATTGAACTTATTCCCATACGGTGTTGTTTTTCAGCTTTTAAAATATTCATGTGTATATGAACTTTATAGAACTTTCCTTTTATATCTAAATAAGACTTGATCTTGTTTCCTGAAGGTAGTCTACAACCAAAAGATGAGTCTTAGTTTTACGTGGAACATACTGTAGGCAGTATCACTCTCTGCTTGTCCTCACTTTTTTCCACAAATGTTTCCTGCCGTCAGAGATGAAATATTGAGCTAGATGGACCTTCAGTATGACCTTGTCTTGCTGTAAAAAATGTTAGTGAATAGAAAAAGGAACACCAGGTTCGATTATCAGCCATAAACCACTGAATTCATTGTAAAATGGATGGAATATAATTGATATTATAAACAGTTTTATAAGGTATGCAGTCAGATTAGATGTTCTAGTTAAATCTCAGCTTCCAAACATGGACAATTATGGTTAAAAGTAGGGTTATAGAAGCAATATTTTTTCTTTATTAAACTGAATGAAAAGACAACTGCAATGTTGAGCTTGATTCCATTAAAGAGGTCATCTAAATTATAGACTGGCTCAGGTAACTGATGCTTCTGGAAGAATATAAATCTTTAAACATATTGCTGAACTACGTTCTTTAAGTCTAAATTCTTATTCTGTAGTTTATTATGAAAGACGAGTATATAACTTGAAAAGAAAGGAGAGACTCAGGTGAAGTAAATATAAGGCAAATGGAGTTGTAAAACATTTATCTCTAGTCAGTGTAGGTGTATTTCCTGCTTGAATTCCAGATGTTGCACAGATACCTCTCATTTACTATTACATATATATTAGTTAACCTGCATATGTGCTAAGAAAAAATAAAAACTTTTACAATAAATTATCCGTAAGTGTAGTCCATAAAGGGTATAGTTCATATAGTAGTTAATAAATGCTGGTTTTAACTAGTCAGCACTAAGGTATATACATTTTAAACTGCTCATAAATGCAATGTTGGTTGTGGAAGATTGACTTTAAGTTGTTGAGCCTAATAGAGGCAAGTTCAAGCTGTATCTTTCAAGTTCTTGACTTCTTACAGAAAGTGTCTTGTTTCAATTAATATAACTTTTCTGATACATTTTCGCCACCTCCAATTAAACGACAGAAATATCAAAGTCAAAAAAACCTTGAAATACCATCATCTGGGCTTGTCCGATTTCTTACACCACCACAACAATGGAATACATGGCAGGACTGTCACCCCTATATTAAAGTTAATAGCTGTAGGTGGAGGTGGCAATGCTTCCTGTCAGCTTACTGAGTCGGTGGAAATAGTTGAAGACTCTCTTCATTTGACCATGTAGTTTTCCTGTGTAGGTGGAAAGCACTAGTACCCGCTTTATTAAATAATGTTTGTAAAGGATCTTTGTAGATACTAATAGTAAAACAACCAGAGCCACTGTCTGAGCAATAGAACTAAAGATTTTTGAACAGTCAACTGTGAATCACATTTTTTCTCTCCCTCTTCTTCCGTGTAACTTAGCAAGTCTGACGGTTTACCTTTTGGAGGTTTTTTCCACAATTTTGCTTAACGAGTATAAAAAGTTTTAATATTCCTGTGGAAAGGAGGATTTGAAATTGTATGAAACTGACAAAAAACCCACCATTTTCCTAAGTTCACAACCAAGCATCCTACTGTCTATTGCAATACTCTAGTCAAGACCTTTTTTCTACATGTGTCCAAATGGAATTATATGTACGAGTACATATCATTTTAACATGCTGAGAATACCTTTAAGGGAAGGATGCTAGCTATTGGAACAGCAACACCATTTGTTGAGGCCGAGTATTGTTCCCATTTGATTTTTGCTGCATGAAATGAAATCACATCCCAGCAAGAAGGCATGAAGGGTCTGGACAAGTGAAAAAGAACTTGTGTGGCAGTTCGAGGAAAAAAAAACAGTTTGTCCTGATTTGCAGGCTTGTTTTAAACTGACCAATTGGACTATTCCCTTCCATGTTACGTTTAGAACATTTCATTGGTTGTAAAAGTTTCTCACGAGTGTCTGTCCCTTTAAGAGGTGCGTAAGGCGCGGCTCTCTTGGTCTTTTTGCTCTCTGGGACCTCCGGGACACTTCTGGCTTTGCACTCCGAGGGGCGCCGCAGACTTGCAGTTTCTCTCCGGGAAGACTTGCGGCTTGGCTCCGGGGACCTTACAGGCTGTCTCTCCTCGGCTCGGACCCTGCCCGCCCGCCTGCCTGCTTGTGGCTACGGCTCCCCCGCGCTGCCGGAGTGAAGTGGAGCTGTGTGCCGGGGAAGCCGCCCACCCTGTGCCGCCTGGGACAGACTGCTCTGCCACCAGCGCTGCCGCTTCTCTGCTTTTATACCACCCACACGACCAGACTGGTAGGAACAGCGTAGCTCATGGCTTTGCATGTTGGAGCCCGGCATTCATAATAGCCACGGATCCTTTGTTTACTCCACGAGAGCGCACACGTGGCAGCGCCATTTTGGACTCTGCCGGGTACCATTTCTCCCTCACTCGCGTTTAACCCTCGCTTCTCCATCCCGTATAAACCCTCAGATTTTGCATTGGTTTTTCCCTGCGTATTATATATTTTGTTCTGGTGTTATTAAACTTTGTTTCAGTTTTCCAAACGTTCAGAGGTCTCACAAAATCGTTCTTTTCCTTTTCCTATCTCTGCTTTTTAACCCTTTCTCTCCCGCTCAGGGGAGAGGGGTTTAGAGATAGGAGAGGACTCGTCCCCGTAATTGGCTTGCCTCAGCCAACCGGCGACAACTTGGTCATGTTAGCCTACAGAGCTGCTCCCTGAAATGAAAGGGAACTTCATGTCAAAAAAGCAACTTATCTTGTCTTGGACTTTTTTCTAGGTACGAATGCCTTATTCCCTTGATTCCGCTAAATGCTAAATTCTGCTAGCCTGTATTGAAGTGCAAATACACATTTCCGTGAAAAGCAACCATAGAGAAGCATGGCTTGCTGCATTCAGAACATTCACTTTTCTCCCATTATTTGGTGGTTATGCACTTGCTCAGGCTTTGCACCCAGGAACAAAGTATCTTGCCAATAACAGATGGTGGTGAATGGAAATATGGAACATATTTCACTGAATCATTTGTTCATTAGTTACAGTTTGGATAGATAGAATTATTTTTGACTCAAGCATATCCCTTGGGAATCTAGTTTTTCATTTGCATGGTTTTCACTAAATTCTCTTGGGCTCTTGTTAAAACAAGATAAAGTACACTAGAAAGACAACTACATTCAAGCTTATGAGACAGGCATTTTTTGATGGATCATGGGAATGCTTACCTTCTATTTCTCCACAGTATACACACACTAAATTAATTTTTCTATATCGAAAGAAAGACTAGAGACAGTGATCATGGTTGATGTGTTAGTGAAATCCCCAGGAGACAAGTTACTTCACAGTCAAGATTTAGGAGCATTATACAGCGATTTTGCACAAGCAGTGAGCATTTCAACCTCTGAAGCAATGAAGTTAAGCTTTATTTGCATCTTCAGTGCATCTGTATCACTGCTTTGTAACTTAAAAAAAAAAAAAAAAGAAAAAGAAAAAGAAAAAACATCAATACTGTATGGTTGCCAAAAATAGCTGATTCCTCCATCTGCTACAGATAGGCAGGAGCAGAGCTGTGTGAAGCCTGCCAGCTCAGTTTTGATTTGAATGTCAGCTTCTGTAGTAACTGACCAACTCCAAAGCAGCAAATCAGTAAGCAGATAGGAAAATATAACAGCATGGTGGTAGGTAATTCTTCCAACTATAGCCAAGTGCTAAAAATACCCATTTTCCCTCCATATTTCAGCTGAATCAAAAGATTTTGAGGACTCTCATTTTCACCTCCTTCCTCTTCTTCTTTTTTTTTTTCCCCCCTCATTTTATCCATCTGTTCTGTTTTCTACTGCTGTAAATAGCAAAGTCAGAAAGCGGAGATTCATTTTGCACATAGGCTGTGAGATGAATGGGGTGTTTTTCAGTTTTTTCAATGATAGCTACAATGCTTTGATTTGACTTTTGGCATGAAGTTTCTCCTGCTGTCACAAACAGTCCTTCAGGTTGAGAAATTTCTAGAGGAAATCAAGCTGTTAATGGATGTCATCACTGTGGCAATGGTTTGCTTTGCTTATGGACCATGTTCTTGAATACCCTTGAAAATTTGGAAGGGAATTCTAAGGAATATTTTGTATCATATTACAAGAGAAAGCAGGGTTGTGAGTCACTGAAGTGCGATCTTAAATGATGATAACATGCGTTACTGTATTTCGTAGTATAAGTTGGTACACACAACACAGTGATGGAGCTAATCATAGTGTTCGTGGTTACATGGGGACCCGTGGGATGTGCACAGGTGGCAACCACTGGTATTGTCCAGATCGACTTTTATTTTTTCTGTTGCTTGCTCTAGTGTTATTTGTCTTTCTGTGCTCTTGCATGGCATATGAAAGTGAGATTTCTGGGATGAAGTTCTGCAGTATAAACCTACCTTTGAATTCTTGATGCATCTTGATGCACACAGACATGGAGCAAATTGCACTGGAGAGCAAGCTTTGATCCTGCCAACTCTCACTACTTTCTGTAATGCGTTAAAATAGCCAACTGTTGCTTCAGGTAATTTATCATAGAATCATTTAGGTTAGAAAAGACCTTTGAGATCACTGAGTCCAACCATTAACCTAAAACTGCCAAGTCCACCACTAAACCATGTTCCTAAGTGCCACATCTAGGCATCTTTTAAATACCTCCAGGGATGGTGACTTTACCACTTCCCTACAGAATTCGAGAGTATGAGTATGTGATTCAGCAAGGCACAGCAAATTAAGATGAATTTTTAAGGAGTGTGTGCATGCTAATTTTCTGAAATTAATCTTTTTCAATGAAGCTTTCATTCATGCTACACCATTGTTTCATAATTTTATGAGGTGCTCGCTTCCCCTCCATATAAGTGAATAGCAGGAGAAAAATGCATGCGTTAGAAAAAATATCTAATAAATTTTAAATGCCTTAATAAAATCACAGTTTGTTAAAACATGTTTTATAAAGACAATATTTTAAATCTGGAACAATTGTTATGTGTATCTGGAAATAAAAGTGTTTGCTAATAGATCAACTACACACTTGGTACATTTAAGTGTTTGCTTCTTAGTCTGTGACTTCTAACAGTGCACACTTGTCAGAACTACTTGGGGGTTTTGTTAGTAATTGCTTGGGGAAAATTGCTAACATCATAACACTTCATTGTCTGTATTTGTAATATATTATCCTTATGCTTTAGACTGACTCCAAAGCTAAGCCATTTATTTGTAAACCCATTCCATTATGAAAAAGCTCTAGCTCATCAAAACATAGTAGAATCATCGTAGGCTTACAGTCACAGCTCTGTAGAAGAAAAGTAGATGCTGAGACTGCTTGAATCTTATTACCAGCAATTTGATACAGCCCTATGTCGCTGTTGCTCAAAGGTGTAAATATTATGGAAAAAAATGTATATATTCAGGTAGATAAATGCCACAGAAATATACTTATCATACTTTTATCAGTACTTTCATTGTAATGAAGTTGATGTGAAATCTCCACTTCTCCCCAGTACTGTCTGAATATTCACATGGCTGTTACTGGGACTTCACTGTTGTCAAGACCTTTGCCTGAATAGTGGTCTAGAACAATCTAAAGCTTATCCTGCACTGTACGATGTCTGAGCTGTATGCATTTTGCTGAACTTGTTCCTCAGAGATGCTGCATGTAGGTTTATGGTGGTCTTCTTGTTGTTTATCGTCAGAATGTCACCAAATAAGAACAGCTTGAGAGAACAGAGAAGTAAGACCCAGAGTCTGGGCATCTCATTTGTATTGTCATATAGAGGCATGTCTAAAAATAAAATCTTATTTAAAATAATGTGTAAGAGTTTCTAATACTGGTGGGGATGCAGTAGGTCTTTAAATTCCACCTTATCCCATGTAGTCTGGTTTTCTGGCAGCAATTTTTTTTTTTTTTTTTTTTTTTTTTGTGGGTGAGTGGGGAATGGGGGAGGGAGATGGTAATGTCTAATTGGAGCTTGTACTGAAGTTCAGTATACACATCATAACTCCACACTAAGAGTCAAATTATGACAAAAGGCCTTCTGAATGACAAGGTCATCTTAATCTTGTTACTCATCAATAGCTAGAAATTCTGAGCTTAGAGTTACAACCAAATGGTCGTTTGAGCCACTCGCTAATGACAGAGTGACTTTGTACTGAACTAATGGTGGATTCGCACTGATCTTTAACCAAATAACAAAGAAGAGTGTTTACTTAAGGCTACCTTTTCCTACTCACTGAGACATCTTGCCTCATGTCTAAAGTAATATTTAACCTCTCAGTTGCCACACTAGGCCTCACAAGGTGTGCTGATTGATCTTAATTACCATGTATGCATTTCCTACGATGTGCTGAAATGCATAATAATGAACTGTTTAAGTACACTACTTGATCCAGTAACATACACTTAGCTGAAGTGTATATTCTCTTAGAACTCATCTGTTGTGACAAAGAGCTCCCTTCGTCTGAACAGTTCTGCTCAGATTGCACAGGAAGAAGAACCTGGCTCATTAAAATGTATTTTGTCATCTGTATGTAAATGCTGTACATACAGAATTTCAGAACCTGAAAATATAAGGAATTATTCAGAGCTGTCAGTAGGGGGAATGACTGGATGATTTAATTGGTCTCTTCCATGTCTAGTTCTTAAGATTTCATGACTCCAGATAAAATATAAAGAAGTATACAAAAATGTTTTTTGCACTCTTGTCTTTCATTAGTTTGATACTTTTCAGTCAAGGGCACAGAAATTTCATAATTATGGCAACTGAAGAACAGATGTATTAATCAAGATCTAATGGGCAGAGTGAAGGAAAAATAGACTACATTTGTCTCTTTTTCCCCACCTCTGTTTTTCTCTGCTTCAGACTTTTACTCTATATTTGCTCTAATTTCTAGATACCATTTTAAAGAACAATAAGTCTTTTTCGTATGAAAACCAGTGCAAAAAATGGTTGTGGTTTTTTTTTTTTTTTTTACCTCTGAGACACAAGCTCAGGAAAGAAGGTAATCACTATGCAGTTTTTAGATATAAGAATAATTTTCTTACTCTTAAGGGGATTGCTGAGAAGTTTCAAGAAGAACAGACACCCAAGTACTTTGCTATCTTAGTAAATGTCATTAACTATCTCATATAGTCATCTACCTTTCAGATTTTTTTGAGCATATTTATTCTGCAATCTATCCTAATGAATAAAGCAGGCAGCTATGGACTTGTCACGAAAGTCGTCGTCCCTTTTTTGTCTTGAGGGTAGCCCCTGCACACAATGCATACATTGCCGGCTACTGGAGAAGCATACTGTTTAGTGCACAGAATCTGAAAGAACCCGTCATTCATTTAAGGAAAATTATTAGGAAATTATTCTTTTCCTTGGTGGTTAATACTGTATACATTTACGTAGCGGTTTTTTGTCTGCTTTAATTTCATATGTCTCTGTATGGATGACAACTTAGGACTGCTTATCTTTCTATAACCATTGTTCTTCATAGGGAAAAAAAAATTCATTTTGTGAGTTTTATTATTACTTCTGGGTATTGTAAAACAGGCTCTCTGAATCTTGTTTTCTATTCCTTTGATACTTGCTTACAGTAGAGAAAGAATAATACATTCCAGATTTGAAACTGGATGCATGTCTTTTACATCTAAATGTATCTTATACAACTCCTTTTGAACCTACTGTATCTTATCCTTTGGCATTTGTGTTATTTGTATATGAAAGCCAGAGTCTTCCTGGACAGCAGTGACCTTTTCCTGACAACATTGCAGAGAATGCCATCAACATGCTCTCTGCAGAATTTACTTTTCACCATCATATCTTCAGCAGTAAGATCTCTCTCTGCATCATGCTGGGAGCATATTCTTCAAAAAGGAAGCCATAGCACACTGTGTGTGTGACACTGTCATTTATATACAAATGGGAATTATCACTGCAAATATGAGCAATGTTTTAATGTCCAAAGTCTGCATAAGGCACCATGTAGAAAGGATGTATTAAGTTGGCAGATGTCTCAGTATTTTTACACATTATATATTTTCTTTAGACTCTTCATACGGATTTCCTTTAATGTTAAGCTTAACTGCAATTCTGCTTTTAATTTTACTGATACTTACATGTGTGGCTAAATTCTCCTGTTATGTTGTCTAAAATCAAATAGTCCGTTCCAGTTGTGGGTGTTCTTAAATCAAAAAAAAACCCCTCCATTCTTAAAATCTGAAAGCTGTGATAGATATCTTAAATTATGTTTGCTTATATATGAATTAATTACAGGTTTCTATATTAAAATATAAATAGAACTTGAAGTAAAATTTGTGGGAGTTATAATTATTGTGCCAGTCTCAAAGTTTTTGAAATAAAGCAGAGATAACTTCAAATATTCAGTCTCACCACCTAGATTTTAGAGCAGTAATTATTTTCATGATATTTCTCTGCTGTCAGAAGAGGGAAAAAAGGAACAGAGGACCTGTCTCTTGTTTGTTTCAAAAAACTCAGAACTCTTTTCTGGTTAGGATCTTTTATGTGCCGGTACTTTGTTTGGCATAAAGAGTTCTTACTCATTTTTCTTTCCTTTTGCATATCATCTGCATCTCAGAAAAGCTATCTGGCATATCATATTACATTTCATAGGATATCACAGAATTGTATTCTCTTATAACTGTGATTTAATATGCCTTCAGTTTTTTTCCCCAGCATAAATAAACTTTTCCTTCTTCAATGCAACAATATATTCACTTTCCCGTGAAACTGTGGGAGCACAAAGTATTTGCATATCATTTGTCAAAAAAAAAGGAAAAGGAAAATAATGCAATTGGAATCAGCTGTCTTGTGAATCAGAAAAAAAAATGTAACGCTCTTTCCCGAACACTACATATGTTGAAAGATTCTCAAACTTCATGATCATCTATGCTGACTTCTCATGATTTGTGAGATACAGGACAAAATACTCATTAATGTGTCCACCTTTTAAGGTGGTGCTATTCAAAGATCTAGTTCACACGATAATACTTGAACATTCCAATCGGCTTTTCCCCTTAAAAACAAGAGCAACAGAATTCTCCTGGCTGTGCAGAAAAGTTTTCATGTGTAAGTCAAGTGTAAGTAATTTATAGAGTCTGGGTACTTCACCTGGGAAAGGGTAAGCATAACCCTCCTTCTCCACCTCCTCAGGCACGATAATGAGACTCCAAGCACCTGATCTGTACTGCTTCGTGGATCCCTTCAGCATCTGTTAGAGGAGACCTTTCTGCATACACAGCTTCTCACACATCTAAGCAGCCAAAAAATGAATAAAACCACAATACAGTGATGGGAACAGCCAGCTTTCATAATTGCTTCTTCTAGAGCAGAGTTCTTGGTGCTTCTGAAGGAACAAAGAAGAGCTGTCCTCTTTAGGGATCTGCAGACACAACCCCGCTGTTGGCCTTAAATAGCATATGGAAAACGGGAAGAGGTCTTCTGCCATAGGGTATTTTGAGCCCAGAGAGATCTGTTCAGCACTACATTATAGGAGCTCTCTACATCACTGAAATACAGCAAGGAGTATCTAGTACACAGTGACTTCACAGAAAAGAGTTAGAGATGCAGTAGCTTACCTGGGATGTTACCCTCCAAGGTATCGACCTGCAATCTGCAGAGTGTTTGGCATTCCCATCTCCTGAGCAGTTCATATAACATCAAGATGTGAAGCCTCGTTAACGACACAAAGTTCTTGCTAGGGCTGGAATCCTAGTGAGCTTGGCTAAAGCTTCCAGTTGTATCAGTGTTGGACTGGCTTAATATGTTAACTGACTTGATGCTGTAATTCCCTTGAGCTAAATGGCTAATTTTCAAAGCTTAGAATGTGTTACAGCATGATTATGAAGGCTCAGGCTCTTCCTTCACAGAAAAAATGCAAACAGGTACAAACAGGTATTAAAATTACTTTACTACTATGTTCAGTAAATACTTCTGAAAGCATTAATTCAAGAACTGTGTGAGTTTGGGTAGGCCTGCTATAAAACTTGCAGACTGATGAGCAATGATGAGTCTTTATATTACCAAAAAAGTCTTGTTTTTTCAAGAAACTAGAAATACCCTGCAGTGAATATGTACAGAACTTCAAAAGAATTTTATTTAATCAGCACCTCATGGGACAACAGATAAGGAATTTCATATGCAGATTAAAATGCAGTTTCCCTTAGGAATTATGATGTATTCCTGACAAATACTGAAATTCTGAGTGAGCTCACCAAACCTCCTTTCCTGTAGTTCTCAGATTCACTGAGTCTCAATTGCCTGACTTGCTGAAAAGCCTATGTGTCCAAGGTAAAGCACACATGAAAGATGAAAACATTCCTTAGCCTTTATTTACATGTACTCACTCACATCTGAAACATAATTGTTTTGCCTTGTCAAGGTTATTCCATAACATGTTTTGGTATCTACTAGTTTTGTGCTGCAGCAATTGGTGCATCAGCTCTTCTAACCAGTTAACTCCAAAGAGTTCCAAACATTTACCATTCTTCCTATCTCTTTTCTGTAGCTGAGGAGGGCAGCTCTGACAGCCTTCCTGAAACCAGAGCATTTTTTTCTTAAATTATAAGAACAAAGTTGTCAGAGAAGCAAATGCGAGACAGCCGCAGTAGGAATTCTCAAACCTGAAGTGTTGGTAGCATTAACATACTTGAGCTGTTTCTAAAGTTCACGTTTCAGC
This sequence comes from Bucorvus abyssinicus, assembly GCA_009769605.1. Lineage (NCBI taxonomy): Eukaryota > Metazoa > Chordata > Aves > Bucerotiformes > Bucorvidae > Bucorvus > Bucorvus abyssinicus. Next base: position 16,722,008 of record CM020063.1, read on the forward strand.
AGAGATCTGGCAGCTGCAGTTTCTGGGGATGACTTGCAGCATTGCTGCTAAGGGAATACCTGCCAGCACGTGCATGGTCTTTGGCCTGGCTGGACCAAAAGCAGTTCTTTGGCCTAAGCAAAGAAACAAATTATCATATTTACCCATTACATTTAGTAGGCATGTTTGGGTCTATTTTCTCAGGTTCTTTCTGAAGTAAACCAGTCCAATCCATCATAAATATCCTGATAAGACTGTCAGCATACAGCATTTATAAATAATTACCATGAATGAACAATGTTATTTTTTAATCTTATGTACTGTCAAGTAGTCAAGAAAACTGAGTCTCTGGGGTTATGTCATGTTGTAGCTAGGATCAGGGCAAAATGTCAGCCCTCCTTCTTCAAGAATCAGTAAGGTGAATGTAGGAAGAGAAACGGAGAATCAGATACAGCTGATGACCAGGAGCTTAGATTTCTTTCATCAGCTCTCTAGAGCTCAATTGTGATGATGTTTCAAGTTAGCAGAAGCATTTGGCAAAACCACATGAGCATCCTAAATTGGAATACTTGGAATATGAAGAATAAACTTCATTACACTTCATTACAATGCTTGGGTTTTTTCTCTGTGCCTAACTATATAACAGGAAGAGACTTTATCTTGACAGAAGTTAGGAAAAAAATGCAAAAGGTGATCATGTTTCTAATTTTTTCACATAATTCCTGCAATTAAACGATTTTATAAATAAACTGGAGAGTCGCACATTAAATAACTGTAATGGGCTGCTTGCGCGTCCCATAAGCAGCTAGCCCCTATCTTCAAGCAATCATAGTAAATAAACAGCAAATTAAATTCAGAGTTACTGTTACTCCAGCATATGTAATGTATTGGTCTCCCAGGTTTTCCTAAAACCTGATCTTGTCTGTTAATCAGTAACTTTGTCCAGCCAATGGAAGCATATCAGCCATGATCACTTCAGTTTGAATACTTGTTAGGATTGTTCTTGTACTAACGAGTATAACATCAACATTGTTACACTTATTATTAAATTTCTTATTTATTACGTTTATTCTTACCTATTGACTACTTAAATTTGCATGAAAGCATCACCTATATTCTTTGGGAGCTTCTGGGATACATAAGAAAAATCCTTGGGCTGGGTGTAACCTTTTCAAGTTCTGCTTTTCAAATAAATCCATCATGAATTCCATTTCCTTTTCTTTTACAAAAATCAAGGGGGAACTGTTGGAGCTAAGCTGATTTCCCTACTACACAAAAATGCTGAGTTCAAAACAAAATGAGCTTGTAAGATCCTGCTGAGCTTGTAGGATCAAGCTGCTTCTACATAACTTTCTTCAGGGCAGGTTTGGACAGCCCTACTAACTCTCAGATCACCAGATGCTATTGCTTTCTATTACAAACTGGATATAGAAGAACTTGTGATTTTTCTGTTGCAGTTCCTTCAAGACAACACAAATCCTGACTGTGTTAAAGAGAGAAGCTGGGAAAACTGCCTCCAGTCTGAAGACTCTAAAAATTCCCCAAGCATCTATATACCGCAGACAAAAACCTACCTCTAGGCCCTGAGGCATTTAAGTACGTAATGCAGATTTTGCTCTTCTTCTTGTAAAGAAATACATGTCCCAAACAACAGGCACAATTGTTTTTGGGGGGAGGAAGGACTGATGATGATGGAGAAAGAAGTTCTACTTTGTTCAGCCTAAATAGTGGTCTTCAGTCTTAGACTAAATAAACCCTACCCTATTTTTATCATCAAAAAACTTTCAACACTATTTCTATGTAAGCTAAGAGACATTTTTGTCCTAAAAATCTTCATTCTCAGTGCTGTGCAAGGTGCAAGAAGAATGAAAGAAAATTTTACTTCCAAGCACTTACAGATAAAAGGCTAGATACAAAAGAGAAAGATAAAACTTTCTGGTGATCTTGGTGAGAAGGTAGCAAGTCCAAGGAAGATCACTTGGTCTGAAATATTTAACTGGAAATACAGATGAAAAAGAAGTTTGAAATTTTTTAACTGTGCTGCCTCTAAGTAGCCTCTTTGTCTCACATTGCTGGAAATGTCTTTCAACAGTCCAAATGAGATGAAACTGTCTTCTAAATGTTTATTGTTTAACGGATATTCTTAAAATTAAGACGCTTGGGGTTTTTGACAGCAAATAGTTGTATGTACAAATACATTTGTTTGCAATGGTGCTATAGGATCACAGAATAGCTGAGGTTGGAAGAGACCTCCAGAGGTCAGCAAGTCCAACTGCCTTGCTCAGAGCAGGGTTAACTCGAGCTGGTCACTCAGGTTGCATCTCTATTTGTTTTGTTCATTCTGCTTTGGTCTTTTTTAGGAAAAAAGTAAAGATTTTAAATAGTAGCACTTCTAATGAAACAAGAGGCTTGTAAAAAGGATACAAGAATGAGGAGAATCAGACCCTTACTAATGAACTCTGTATCTCTTGCATTTGATTTATACTTATGTTCACTAGATGACTTCAGATTATGTTATTGTGGAGTAATGCTATAATGAATAGTGTAAACTCTGCACTGTTGGTGTGAGTAATAGCATCAATACTTACTGAGATAAATAGTTTTAAGTCGTAGCCTCTGCTTTGTAATTGCTGAATGTACAGCCCAGCAGTTCAAGTGCCTGTTTGGGGTTAATTTGAAACCAATCTGAGGTAGTTAGGTCTCCTATAAGCAAATAAAAGTGATCCTGGCCATCTGATATTACCTGTCGTTTTCCTTGTATCTCCTGGCATAAACAAGGGCACTTAGCCACATGATACCCCTTCTGTTCTCTTTTCCTGAGGCTTCTCAGGTCACTGATATTGCTGTCTATAGCAATGCGATGAAATATTGGTAGGATGGGGATTTTAAATGACCTTTGTTGTACTCTTCCCATTTTAAATGTGAAGACATCTTATGGATCAATTCCCTCTCTTCTTTATGATTATCTAGGTTCTCTTTGCTTGTGCATGGTAATACTGGGAATAAAACCAAAAACCTAGCAACTGCCAATATGAAAAAGCAATGGCTATATTTATAGCTGCCTTAGTACATCTCAGCAGTAAGTAAAAAATGCAGTTTAATCATCCAGGTCTCTGGGTTTGATATAACCCTTGTGACAGACCTGAGAGACTATTTTTAATATATTCCTATATTAGATTCTGAATTTTAAACTTGGATAATGCACAGAACAGTAGAAATATTCAAATAGTTGATGAGACTTGAAGTTGAAGCAAAACCTTGGAGCTTTTTCTTTGAAAGGTAAACATTATTTTACACAATTAATATAGGATGTGAAACATACAGTACAGAAACTATTTGGGTTTTTTTAAGTAATTCAAATTCAGTGGCAGCATTCATAGTTTATTTGCTCAATAACTTGTCTTTCATAATCCTATTTATCTTTATAGGACTGTATTTGTTAACTGAGGATAGAATTTCATTTCAGCACTTTTTTTTTTTTTCCTTTTTCTTAAGGTTTATAACCTAGCTTTTCAATTCTTCAGATTATCTGCTTAGCTGATTAAAAAACCAGTTACATACAGCTCTGGTTCCAACCTCCTATCACGTAGAGACTCATCTTTTAACATCTGTAGGTTGGTGATTTCTATATTGTTGGGCAGTCCCATACCACTTGGGCTGAGGCTAGTGGTATGAGGTTCAATAAGACCAAGTGCCGGGTCCTGCATTTGGGTCACAACAACCCCCTGCAACACTACAGGCTTGGGGAAGAGTGGCTGCCCCAAAAAAGGGCAATGAAGCTGGTGAAGGGCCTGGAGAGCAAGTCTAATGAGAAACAGCTGAGGGAACTGGGGTTGTTTGGTCTGGAGAAAAGGAGTCTGAGGGGAGACCTTATTGCTCTCTACAACTACCTGAAAGGAGATTGTAGAGAGGTGGGGGTTGGTCTCTTCTCCCAAGTGACAAGTGACAGGACAAGAAGAAATGGCCTTAAGTTGCACCAGGGGAGATCTAGGTTAGATATCTAGAAAAATTTCTTTACAGAGAGAGTTTTAAAGCATTGGAACAGGCTGCCCTGAGAAGTGGTGGAGTCCCCATCCCTGGAATTGTTTCAAAGATGTGTAGATGTGTTGCTGAGTGGCATGCTGGCACCCTGGCAGTGCAGGGTGAAAGGTTGGACTCGATGATCTTAAAGGTCTCTTCTAACCAGATGATTCTGTGTGATTCATTAGTGGTATAAAGCTTCTATCATTAACTTTTATAGTGAACAGGAGTTCAAGGAGCTGTGTAGGTTCACATCTACAGTACATATGCATCAAGTATCAATCCATTGTTGTCTTGCTATAAGGATGACCAAAGTCTTGGCCTATGTTATGCTTGATTTGTCTCAGCTTAAAAGACTTTACCTATTGTAAAGTTGGGGTTCTTTTTAATTTTATTTTAAATCAGTGGTCAGGGTATTACAAAGAAATTCAAGTAGAACTGAATGCAGTGACAGAATCATAGAAATCCATATAAAAATGAAGAAACTATCTGGTAACACTTGCATCTTCTCACATTTTCCAGAATGCTCTAATATTTAAGAGATTTTTAACAAGTTTTTAATTTAATGTAACACAATCATCTTCTAGTATACATCTGTGGGGCTTTTTGAATTGTCATTGTGTTGCCATGCTTAGGACAGCAGCTTGCATTAAAGCCAGGGATAGCTTTAAATCATTCAGTGCCAAGGTGTTAATGAGCTCTGCAGACATTTCAGATAGAATTTTCCCCTAAACCACTCTGTTTTTTCCATAAGCAATATGACGTCCAATATATAACTTTGTCCTCGTACTTCAAATAACGTTTCATAGAATCATCATGGCTTGGCTTTGCAGACGAAGATTTGGGAAGGGCTTTAAACGTGAGTACACCCTTCAAGCCTGCGCGGTGGATTTTTCAGGTGAGGCGCAGCGTGCGCGAGACTGGCCCCACCCTTTACACCTGAGGTTCATCTGCCAGGGCCTAGCGAGCTTGGACGGTGACAGCGAAGTCCTCAGGTCGTAGGTTTGGTTAGAGTATCCTTCTCTTAGATGGATGGCCTTACAGGGCTAAACGAGCTCCATCTGCCCGGCTTTGGAGTTAGAGTTGTCCTTCTCCTAGGATGGTTGCCCGAAGGCTAGTGAGCCCATGCTGCCCGTGGTCACACTTTGTCTGACCCTTCAGTTGAGACCTGTCTGACTTGGGAGACCCTACCGGAGGCATATGCCACCACCAGCATAGCTCTCAACTTCATAAGGGCACGCAAGCTCTTTCCCCACGGCAAGGGGGGTGCCCGTGAAAGAGTCATAGAATCATAGAATCATAGAATCATAGAATCATCTGGTTGGAAGACATCTTTATGATCCTCGAGTCCAACCTTTCACCCTGCACTGCCAGGGTCCCTAAACGATGTCCCTCAACGTCACATCCACACGACTTTTAAACACCTCCAGGGATGGGGACTCCACCACCTCCCTGGGCAGCCTGTTCCAATGCTTAATGACCCTCTGTGTAAAAAAATTTTTCTTGATATCCCACCTAAATTTCCCCTGCTGCAACTTAAGGCCATTCCCTCTCGTTCTGTCATTCATAATATGGGAGAAGAGACCGACCCCCGCCTCCCTACAACCTCCTTTCAGGAGTTGTAGAGAGCGATAATGTCTCCACTCAGCCTCCTCTTCTCCAGACTAAACATTCCCAGTTCCCTCAGCCGCTCCTCATAAGACAAGTTCTCTAAACCCTTCACTCGTTGCCCTTCTCTGAACCCACTCCAGCACCTCAACATCCTTCTTGAATTGAGGGGCCCAAAACTGGACACAGTACTCAAGGTGTGGCCTCACCAGTACCGATTACAGGAGGACAATCACTTCCCTCCTCCTGCTGGCCACACTATTGCTGATACAAGCCAGGATGCCATTAGCTTTCTTGGCTGCTTGGGCACACTGCTGGCTCATGTTCAATCGGCTGTCGACCAGCATCCCCAGGTCCTTTTCCGCTGGGCAGCTTTCCAGCCACTCTTCCCTACATCTGTAACGTTGTAAGGGGTTGTTGTGGCCCAAGTGCAGGACCCAGCACTTGGTCTTGTTGAATTTCATACAATTGGCCTCAGCCCATTAATCCAGCTTGTCCAGATCCCTCTGTAGAGCCTCCCGACCCTCAGGCAGATCAACACTTCCTCTTAGCTTAGTGTCATCTGCGAACTTGCTGAGGGTGCACTCAATCCCCTCATCCAGATCACTGATGAAGATCTTGAAGAGGACAGGCCCTAATACCAAGCCCTGAGGAACACCACTAGTGACCGGCCTCCAGCTCTATTTAGCTCCATTCACCACCACTCTCTGGGCCCGGCCATTCAGCCAGTTTTTGATCCAGTGAAATGCACACCTGTCCAGGCCATAGGCAGCCAGTTTCTGCAGAAGAATCTTGTGTGAAACGGTGTCAAAGGCCTTGCTAAAATCCAGGTAAACAATATCTACAGCTCTTCCCTCATCTACTAAACAGGTCACTTTGTTGTAGAAGGAGATCAGGTTGGTCACCAGGACCTTCCCTTCATAAATCCATGTTGACTGGGCCTGATCACCTGACTATCCTGCACATGCTGCATGATGACACTCAGGATGATCTGCTCCATGAGTTTCCCCGGCACTGAGGTCAGACTGACAGGCTTGTAGTTCCCTGGGTCCTCCTTCCGGCCTTTCTTGTAGATCGGCGTCACATTTGCCAATCTCCAGTCAGCTGGTACCTCCCCTGTTAGCCAAGATTGTTGGTAAATGATAGAAAGTGGCTTGGCCCCCGCCAGCTCCCTCAGAACTCTTGGGTGGATCTCATTCGGCCCCGTAGACTTCTGCACATTTAAGCTATGTAGCAGTTCACTTACCGTTTCCTCTTGGATGGAACCTTGATAATGCTCTCCATCTCCACCCTCTGGTACTAGAGGCCATGCACCCAGTGAGTTGGTCTGACCATTAAAGACTGAGGCAAATAAGGCATTGTGTACCTGAGCCTTTTCCTCATCACTATTTCTCCCACTGCTTTTAGCAAGGGATGGAGAGTCTCCTTAACCCTCCTTTTGCTATTAAGGTATTTATAGAAACTTTTTTTATTATCTTTTATGTTAGCGGCCAGATTAAGCTCTAGCCTTTCTAATCTTCTCCCTGCATAATCTCACAGAATCCTTGTAGTTTTCGTGAGTGACTTGCCCTTTCTTCAATAGGTCATAGACTTTCTTTTTCTTCTTGAGCTCTAGCCAGAGCTCTCTGTTCATCCAGGCCGGTCTTCTGCCCTTCCTGCTCGTCTCGCGGCTCACCGGGATAGCCTGCTCCTGGGCTTTGAAGATTTCCTTCTTGAGAATTGTCCAGCCTTCCTGGACCCCTTTGCCCTTCAAGACTGCCTCCCAAGGGACTCTGCCAACCAGTCTCCTACAAAGGTTAAAGTCTGCCCTCTGGAAGTCCAAGGCAGCAGTTCTGCTGACCCCTCTCCCTACTGCTCCTAGAACTGAAAATTCTATTATCTCAGGGTCACTATGTCCAAGACAGCCTCCAACCTTCACATCATCCACAAGTCCTTCTCTACTGGCGAACAACAGATCCAGCAGAGAGTCTTCCCTGGTTGGTTCCCTCACCAGCTGCGTGAGGAAGTTGTCTTCCACACACTCTAGGAACCTCCTGGACTGTTTCCTCACTGCTGTATTGAATTTCCAGCAGATATCTGGTAGACTGAAGTCACCCACAAGAACAAGTGGCTGTGATCTTGAGACTTCTCCTAGTTGTTTGTAGAATATTTCATCTACATCTTCTTCCTGGGTGGGTGGTCTATAGCAGACTCCCACTGTGACGTCTGCCTTGTTGGTCTTCCCCCTAATTTTGATCCATAAGCATTCTACCCTTTCATCACCGTTGTTAATCTCCAGACAATCAAAACCCTCCCTAACACACAGAGCCACTCCCCCTCCTCTCCTGCCTGGCCCATCTCTCCTGAAGAGCTTGTAGCTATCCAGTGCAGCACTCCAGTTGTACATATCATCCCACCAGGTCTCCGTGATGGCAACTATATCATAGTTTTCCTTAAGCACAATGGCTTCCAGCTCTTCCTGTTTGTTGCCCATGCTGCGTGCATTGGTGTAGAAGCACTTCAACTGGGCTAGTGATCGCTTTGCCTTTTCCTTACAGGGAGAAGGCCTGACTCCTGTGTGGCAGTTTGAAGGAAAAAAAACTGCTCGAAGGCTTTTGTTTTAAACTGACCAATTGAATTATTCCCTTCCATGTTACGATCGCCCATCTCATTGGCGGAGAAAGTTTCTCGTGAGGGTACTGTCCCTTTAAGAGCCGCAGGCTCGGGCAGCTTCCCCGGACTTCCTGGGCTGCTTTCGCGGCTTTCCTCGGCATTCGCGGCTTTCCCGGCTTTCTGGCTTTTCCCGATTTTCTGGCTCTCGGTGGCTTTCGCGACTTCCTGGGCTGCTTTCGGGGCATTCGCGGCTTCTCGGCTTTTCGCGTCTTTCTGCTCTCCGGACACTCCCGGCTCCGCGCTGCGGGAAGCACTGCAGGACCTCGGCTTCGCTCCGGGGATCTACAGGCTGTCTCGGCTCGGACCCTGCCCGCCGCCTGGGAGATCCACGCCTGGAGGCTGCCGGAGCGGAGCGAGACTTTGCGCCGGGGCAGCCCCCGCCACGCCGCCTGGGACAGACTGCTGCCGTAAGGCTTTACCCTCTCTTTGCCTGCCAGCGCTGCCACCTTTTCCTGCTTCGCTTCTACAAACAACGAGAACTGGTAGGGACAGCGCTTTGCATATTGCAGCCCCGCGTTCGTAACAGCCGCGGTTTCCCTTTGTTCACTCCACGAAAGCGCACACGTGGCCGGTGCCATTTTTGGACTGCATGTGGCACCGTCCCCCTTTCTCTCTTTTCTCGCGTTTAACCCTCGCCTTTCCATCCTGTACAGACTCTCACATTTTGCATTGGTTTCTCCCTGCATATTATATATATTTTGTTCCAGTTTTAATAAAGGTTGTTTCAGTTTTCCAAACGTTCAGAGGTCTCACAAAATCTTTTCTTCTTCCTTTTCGTATCTCTGCTTTTTAACCCTTTTCTCTCTCGGAGGAGAGGGGTTCAGGGATAGGAAAGGACTCGTCCCCGTGCTCGGCTTGCCTCAGCCGACCGGCGACATAATTGGCGTCCCTGGGTGGGCTTCTGAATAATTTAATATTTCATATTTTTATTAAAGTTTGGAAACTGAAACAAACGAGGTTTTTCCAGGATGGTGCTAAGCGAGATTCTGTTTGAAGCTCTTAAGCAGTACAGTTTAAAAATGCTCTATGATCTGGTGCCTGGCACACCAACTGTGATGTCAAATTACTTGTTTTTAATTGGTACTGGTTTATGGTTTGCTGGTCTGGGGCACTTAGCAAAGAAGGTGTTCACCCTGGCGTGCGTAATTTCGGTGTTTTGGTCTGTATTCAGTCAGTTTATAATACTCCCAGTATATTTTGCACAATACATGATAGTGGCTGCTTATAATTCCACTACCGAATGGATGATGAGAAATAACACTTCTCCATTTGATACTGGACCAATGGCAATTGAAACTGGATATTCTGCAAATGGCATTATTTTCCTGTATTTGATAATTTTTTTATCAGTTATCTGTAACATGGTCCAGGGGTGGATAATTATCAAGAATAGGTATCACATGGGCACTACACCCACCAAATCAGCCGCTGCTGCCTCTCCACCCAAACAAGCTCAGGTTGCCCCTGTGAAAAAGAAAAATCAGCCCTCTGGTGCTAAACACCAGAGAAAGACTAATTATGCAACAGATAGCTCTGATGATGATGCAGGACCAAGCACCTCCCAAAAGCGTCCAGGAAAGCCTTCAGGGAAAACTGCCTCAGCAACTCCAACAGCACCGCCCTCCCAAGGATCCTCATCACGGGATGACTCATCAGATCAAGAGGTAAACACCCAGCCTCAGTCCAGAAAGGACCTGAGAAGCATTAGAAAGGAATTTAGCAGGCATGATGGTGAGTCACTAATGATATGGTTGCTTCGCTGCTGGGACAATGGAGCTGATAACATTGATTTAACCAGTAAAGAAGCCAGGCAGCTGGGAAATGTGGCCCGGGAAGGTGCTATTGATAGGGCAATTGGCAAAAAGGCAAAAAAGCTCAGTCTCTGGAAACGGCTTCTGACTGCTGTGAAGGGCAGATACCCTTTCAGAGATGACATAGAATGCCGCCCTACTAAATGGACTGTCCTGAGCAAAGGTATTAACTACCTGAGGGAGCTGGCTATGAAAGAGGTCATCTATGGTGACTGGAATGTTAATGTCAACCCGGATCAAGTGCACAGTAACGAGCCTTTGCTGCGCAAATTTGTGCAGCGTGCACCCCAGACATATGCCCATACATTGGCCACAATGCTGTGGGAGAGATCGGGTGAGAATCGGCCACTCACCATAGAACACGTGTCTAACAGGATTCGCCAGTATGAGGACAGTCTTTCTCATACCTCTGCCTTCATTGCAGCAGTGGAGAAAGTGACAGACTCTCAGATTTTTGCATTGGTTTTTCCCTGCATATTATATATATTTTGTTCTAGTTTTAATAAAGTTTGTTTCAGTTTTCCAAACGTTCAGAGGTCTCACAAAATCTTTTCTTTTCCTTTTCGTATCTCTGTTTTTTAACCCTTTTCTCTCTCGGAGGAGAGGGGTTCAGGGATAGGAAAGGACTCGTCCCCGTGCTTGGCTTGCCTCAGCCGACCGGCGACATCCTGCCTGAACTTTTCCTGTCGCTACCTTGACTCCTGGCACACCAGTGACCATTGTGGCTATCCTATCAGCAAACAGGATCCTCAATCCCTGCTGGTGCAGCATACTCAAGTAGCTCGCTGGAACGCTGTCTGATTAGCACTGGTGTGCAGCAATTAGGTTCAGTCCCAGCAAGCCGGAGGCTAGCCGTTTCCCTGCTCAAATCTAGTGTAAAGCCCTATCAATGAGCCCAGACAACTCCTGTGCAAGGATCCTCCTCCCCTTTTGAGATAGGTGTACCCAATCAGATGCCAGTAAACCTGGTGTGGTATAAATCGGCCCATGATCAAAGAACCCAACGTCCTGCTGGTGACACCAGGCTTGGAGCCAGGTATTGACCTGGTGGGTCTTTCTGTTTCTTCCCTCCTCAGTTCCTGCCACTCAGGGGATTGAGGAGAACACCACTTGTGCTCCTGATCCCTTGACCAGTCGCCCAAGGGCTCTGAAATCCTTTTTTATTCTTCTCAGGCTTCTTGCATGTAGAATTTCGTCACTGCCTAGCTGAAATGTTTATAGCTGATAATAATCTGTATGTTGTATAAGAGTGGGAAGCTTCCTCACCACACCTCTAACTCAGACCCCAGGCAGGCAGCAGACTTCCCTGTGCAGTGGGTCAGGTCTGCATATTGGGCCTTCAGTTCCCTTCAGAAGAGAGTCACCTATGACAACGACCCGTCTCTTTTTCTTTGTGGAAGAGGTTTTCAAGTTAGGCTTGTTTTGACTAATTCTCATCAATGTTTCCACTCTTGATGAGTCATCTTTCTTGTAATTAGTTGACTCAACTTGCAGGCCCTCATATCTATTACTTAAGGGCACTTGGGAAGGTGGGGCCCTTGCTGAGGCAGCACGCCTGCTACATTGGGCAGGAACTTGTTGCCATTGCCCCCTGTCCTTCTGGTCGTGATGGTCGCTCCGGTGAGGGTGAGACAGGGAGCCTTCAGTATCTTGTGATACAGTGGTTAGCTGGGTCTGTCCCAGTGAAGGCAGGATGCTATCCCAGTAATCGATCTCTCTCTCACACTCCCTCATGCTCCTCGGTCTGTCCACCTCCTCTCGAAGCTCTGTCACTAGGCGGAGGAGTTCCTCTACCTGGGCGCACCTCCCACAGGAAGGCTCGGCACTGCCGTCCTGTACCGGTGTTATAGTAGGGCACACCCTGCAGCCTGACGCCTGGGTGGCTGCGTGACTCCACTGTAGGTCTGTCTGTACAGCTGCATCAGTCATGGTGTATGCAGCTCTTGGAGAGGACATGGGTCTCTGCCGGGTGGACACCATTCCTCACTGGTCTGGGCAGCAGTAGTTCAGCGCTTCAGCGCCCCTCCGATGCGCCCTTCTGCGCAAACTGCCGCGCCACGCTCTGGTCACTGCGCTCCCTGGGGGTTTCTGTTATAGTTCTGGGTGTGGTTGCCGTTACTGTGGCAACGCGCTCGCTTCATCCCCTCGTCTCGGGAGAGCTGTCGGCTCCAGGTGGTCTCTCTGCACCCACGTGGCTCCCCCCGCAAAGGAAACCCGCCAAGTTCCTGCGGACTTACTGACATCTGTTGCTCTGTTCTCAAGCCGTGCAGATTCGGGCAGCTCCTCTCGGCTAAAGTCATGGTTAAAGTCATGCTCTTTGCAACATGAAAGAGACTTTGCAGATTTTAATTTTCCTGATGTTAGATTACTATCCAGTTCCACCCTGAAATTTGATGGCCTGACAACAAATATTTTTTCCCCCAAATCTCCATCATGAGATGCTAGTTTGTATATTCTGATTTGTGTGTGTTTGTGTTTCCTCTCTTAAAAACTGTTGTAAAAAAGCTATTTCTGTAGAGTTTATACTCAAGGACCATTTTTCCACATTCTAGCTACAACAATGCAAACAAGTTACATTCAGATTCCAAGGAAAGAAATTAAGGATTTAATGCTGTGGTCAAAGCATTGAAGTCGTTACAAATTCATTTATTGGGAATTCATTCCTCAGGATCGATCTGATAAGTGGAAGCAAGTAGGACATTAAAAAGATCTTGCATAAATCTTGATAGTATTTGCTGCTACTTATTAGATAATGTGTCCATGTTCTGCTATTGGTATGTTTGCAGCCACCTAGGTAAACTGTAAGACTTCTGGCTACTAAAATCCCTGTGCACGTACAATGGGAGTTCTGTGCTTTGCTCCAGCTGTGGGAAAAGTGGGCCAGTTTTTGCCTTAGTATTTCTGACTCATTCCACAAAACAAAATTTCATCAGTACCCAATTGCCAGAAAGCATCAGCTCTGTTATTTAAAGCATTTAGCAAGTTTTCTCAATAAAAATTTTATATATTCAGGATTTTTTTAAACATTAGTTCAGTGTGCCCTTTGTAGCCCGTTTATTTTCTTTAGAAAACATTTTGGTTACAGACTGGCTTCTCTAGGATGTCACTCAAGCTCAGGCTATGGCTTTATTTGACATAGTGTGGCAATGCTATGGCATTCATCACAGCAGTCACTCCAAGGGAAATTAAATTTGAGATTCAAATTTTCTCTTGGGGAATGCTATAGGTTTTGCTTCAGATCAAAGACATGAACCTCCACCTGTTGTCTTAGTATAAATGTGTAATTCCACAAAGCATCTGCCTCTGCCAAAACACCTCGTTGAAGCCAACAAGACACAGATCCTTTGGTATGCAGTAAAGAGGTTGGGTGTCCTGTGGATATTTCCCCAACCATGTTTCCTTTGGTATTGTCATTTGTCAGCTTACATGTAGCAGAGAAGTTCTTTCATTCCTTCCTTTCCAGCCAAGGTGTCCATCCAAAATGACAAATGACTTGTTAAAAGGACTGCCTGTACAAGTCCATATGTTCAAACTACTGAAAATCTCCTGAAGTAACTCCATATATCATGAAATATTGTTGGGTTTTTTTTAAACAACTACCTGTCTTGAATAAAAGGAATTCCCACCCAAGGAAAAATGACCTCACATCAAGATTATTTTGTGTTATAGCCATAGTTTTTTTTTTTTTTTTTCCACAGAGACAACGTTCATGTTTTTATATAGTTCTGGTTCCTATTGTCAGTGATAATTCCACTGGTAACAGAATAGCACGCCCTGTCTTTGGGTAGAGAAACACACTTGTGTTTCACTAGAAAAGTGTGGTTAATAGAAGCACAAGAAATGAAACCACGAAATCTAAAAAGGGAAATTTAAATATACTTTTATAGGAGCAGATCTATAAGAAAAACAATAAAATCCAGTGTTTAAGCTTTATAGAAATAATTTAATGACCATCTGGAGCAATAAACACCTTTCTGTTTTGATCATTAACTCCTCCATTAGTTGCTCCATGAAAGACAAACACATTACATGATACCTTAAGTGTAACATCTTGTTCTAAAGAATCCATTACTTCTTCCATAAATTCCAGACCAAGGCAGTAAGTGGCCAGTATTTCCTTTCCAATACTCATCTTTGGTCTTCCTTGCCTTTATACTCCATTTAAATAAACAGTAATGTAATACTGTCATGTCACAACTTGTTTTCCTTGGAAACACCATGGAGAGCATAGGATGAAAATTGTCTTTTATTTAAATTGTGGGGAAAATCTGACCTTTTTAATAAAGTTCTGTTAGTGGTCCCTCTACAGGATGGTGCATATGTTTATGTTATTAACGCCATGCATATTGCAGATAATAGAACAGCCACTAAGACAGCGATTAAAAAAAGTACTTTAGATATAAACTAGAATTTAGTTGGTGACTGACAGGTGAAATAATTATAAGAAAAATCTCCAATTCATCCACTCCTCTTCTTACACAATTAGGCTTCCTTTCTCAAAGAAGCCTGAAAAAGGGACCATATATGACACTAGCATCAAGAAATCTGTACCGCAGTACAGGATGTATCTAGATCAGATGTTTGAACTTAATTTGGTTTTTAATTCCATTTTATTTCATTTTGTGTTGCAACCTCCCTTTGTGAGTGTTACCTTGAGTTTAGTTACAGAATCACAGAAGGGTTGAGGTTGGGAGGGACCTCTTGAGGTCTTCTGGTCCAACCCTCCTGCTCACGCCGGGTCGCCTAGAGCTAGTTCCATGTCCAGCTGGCTTTTGAATGTCTCCATGCAAGGTGAGAGATTCGGCAGCCTCTCTGGGCAACTGTTCCAGGGCTCAGTTACCCTCACAGTAAAAAAGCGTTTCCTGATGTTCAGACAGCACCTTCTGTTTAAGCCCACTGCCTCTTGTCCTGTCACTGAACAACACTGAACAGGGCCTGGCTCTCTCTTTTTTACACTTTCACTTCAGGTATTCATATACTTTGATAAAATTCCCCGAGACTTCTTTTCTCCAGGCTAAAGAGTTGCAGCACTTTCAGCATCTTCTCGTATCAGAGATTCTCCAGTCTCTTATCATCTTAGTGGTTCTTTGCTGGCATGGCTTCAATAGCTCCAAATGAAGCTTGTACTGGGGACTTTGGATTCTTTTCTTTTGGACTAAAACATTTGCTCTGGGATGATGCCTTTTATGAAAAATCAGCACAATCGAGCATTTCTTCCTTTAATGGTTTCTCTGATGAGCCCATCCAGAGAAACAATAGATTCCTAAATGGGAACAGGGGCAGAGGCAAGTTCAGAACTGTTTCTTACTTTCAGTTGTCTGTGGCTCTGAATACTGCTGACAAGATCTGCCGATGGTTAATGCATATTCCTTTGATAAGCTGGCAGTCTTTGTTTGCTTGACTGTTTTCCCATAGCCACCAGAGCCCAGAGTGAGTGGAACTTGACAGAAATGTTTATGAACTCAGAAAAATGGGGCATTAATATCAAGATCCAGAGCCGCTGGATGACAGCATCCTACTGGCAAGGAAAAGTGCCAACTCAAAGAGTTCTATAGAAATCTAGAACTTCAGGGTAGTGTTTAGTCACCATCCAGTCGCAGGAAGCTGGATGTAGTCCTCTTGGTCACTGGGAGAAATAGGTCAGAAGGAGATAAATATCTCTACTCACTTCATGATCTGAAAGGAAAGACTTGATGGACCTAACTTAAATTGCAACTAGGTGAAATCAACCATGTTAAGGCTTGTGTAGTGCAGCTGGGGCTGCTCACCTCTGGTGACTGACTTAAATTTGTAACAGCAGTAGCCTAATTCATGAGGTGGTGAGGCCGCAGCTGATTGCTGTAGCTGATACCTGCTCTTCAGCTGCGAAGGTGACTGAAGTTTTAGGTGGAATGTATCAAGTCTTTAATTACCACACTTCCTTTTCTTTTACAGAGGAGTGATATGCTTGACTAAGATATGCCCTGTGCTGAGGGTAGACTGATTTTTGTCCAAATTAGTGAGAACTTCTGCTTTCTCTGTAAAGGTTATTTCTGTGTATTTCTTGGAGATAGTTGCATAGCTCACCCTCCTTTTAATAGTTTTTCTTAAAGAGAAAGAACTTTGAACAAAAGAATCTTTGTAAAATGAGTTTGCAGAACTTGAGGCAAGTATCTCTCCAATGTGTTTAGAGAAGCTTGGAAGTTTAATATTGATATACTCTGTTATGAAATAATGGGGAAAAAAAGAAAAGAAATAGAAGAGTGTTGAGAATTAAGTAAGAGGGTGTTGTGGTGTGTGGTGTGTGCATCACAGCATTGAATTTGTTCTCCATGGATGATTTGAGAGTAGAACCAATCTAGTTTTGAACTCTTCCAGTTTGAAAGCATCCAAAATACTGGTGTGTAAGAAAAACTATTTTCTCTGATAAAAAGGGAAAATCCCTATTTTGGAGAGCAAGGACTATAGAAACTGTTTTTAAGCACTGTGTAGTTTTAGATCTCTTGTTGAAGGTTATTAGGAGTAGTGTGAAATTTGAGATTTCCTGATAAAATCCTAAAATGTATAATGTTTGTTGACTAAAGAACAATATGAACTTTCACCTTGTTGCACAGTGTGGCGTTTTGTTTTGTTTTTTTCTGAGGTAGGACAGATGTAAGTACAAGTATTTGATTTGTCAACTGTTTTGTGATTACAGGACAAATGAAACTATCGGGGGGGGGGAAAGGCCCAAATGATTGTAAGATGTAGATATGATAACTCTTATTAGGTTTGATGAACACTGCAGGTGTATGGATGTGTTGTACAACACTTCTGAGGGCTGACTGATCTGTTCCTTACTTAACAAAACAACACAAAAATGCCTGATATTTGAGAAAAATATGTAGTATCAAGGCACCTGGAAAAGTTATCTTTGGAAATCTTGAGAAGAAATTCCAGGCAATGAATGAAAAATTGCTGAAAACAGTGTTGAACCTTTTAACTGAAGTCTCTAATACCTTGACAGATACAGCAAGATGGGAAAACTTTGGGTAAATCTGCATAAGGAAGTGCACAACTAGTGTGTGCTTGAAGCATATGTCAGTAATCTATTGTTCTTTTACTCTGTCTTCCAAATCAGTAAATAAAACTTCCTTCTGGTATCCACAGAAGGGAAA
Organism: Bucorvus abyssinicus; assembly: GCA_009769605.1. Lineage (NCBI taxonomy): Eukaryota > Metazoa > Chordata > Aves > Bucerotiformes > Bucorvidae > Bucorvus > Bucorvus abyssinicus. Next base: position 16,739,214 of record CM020063.1, read on the forward strand.
AGAAATAAAGTGGTTCTGTGAACACTCATCTCAAGCAAGCCCTGCTTCTTGTGATAAAATGTTAACACAGTGAAGTATGAGGTCTGAGCAAAGCTCTTCCTATGGCTGGAGCAGCACCCAAGCTTTTCCTTCCATTTAGGTTGTCAGTTATCAGATGAGCAATCAATCACCTGAACAGTTTTCCTCCTGTGGAAGTACTGGAAGGCTGTTTTTCACAGAATTTTTATGAGTTCATTACTTTTTCAATCAGCTGTGACTGAACTTGGCCAGCATTCAGAGGTTATCACAGAATCTTGGGCACACATTTCCACAAAATTCAATGTCCTAGGAAACCAGAATAGTCAATTCAAAAAGTAGCCCAGTGTACTAGTTATGATACCCATAGGAGATGAAAACCACCCAGATAAAAGCACTATCTACATACTAGAGTCATTCCAGGTGAATTTACATTGGTACTGATAGTAGTTTGTTTAAAAGAGTTGCTTCATGCTTATTTGGATTGATAAACTGAACTAACAGTGTTAGTTATAGAAGATTGCAATTAGTTGACCAAGACTCAACTACACAAAATTAAAATATTTTGTTATAAGACAATCTGTTGGATAATTCACAGACTAGGCTGTATTCAGAGTACGTGATTTTTGACTAAGGCAAACTGAATCCCTGAGATATTCCAGCTATGAAGTAAGTGTAGGAGGAGCCTGGATCTTGAATGTCTGTACGCACCGAGATGAAAGAGTTAATTTTTAAACAAACATGGGCGTATCTCTGACAGCCTTTCAGCAGTACAAGCATCAGAACGTAATCCAACAGCCAGGGAGGTGGGGATTTAATATTTTATTTCTTCCTGGTCATTTGGTTCTTTCCTTCTTCCTGGTTCCTTTTAAAGGGTTTCTCGGTTTGTGGACGTAGTCTGTAATAAGTAAAGATCATAAGTTTGGATTGTTCCTGAGGAAGCCTGAGTGTCTCTGAACCTGCAAGTGTTGTGGAATGAGAGAAAAGGCCTGCCCTGGCTGTGGCAGGGTATTATGTGTCGCAGGTGTTTTGAAGGTCCTCTTTCAACAAGAATTTTGTGCTGCACAGGAGTAAATCTGGAACTGACTTGATGGACATAACTTGCCACAAGTCCATCTCTAATGGTAGCCAGAAAACAGCTTATTTTCCTCTGTACAGCTCTTAATGTACAATTAAGAACTGACTTATCCCAATTTTATATGCCTGTAGATCATCTCTGTAGCTCAGTGATTGCCACTATTCCTAATACTTTATTATTTTGCTATAAGGCAGTGGAAGAAGGGAAGAGAAATTGCCTCTAGTCAGTATTAGAAGAGCTTGACCATGAAAATATTTTAAATTAGGCCTTAAATGGCTTAGTTATTATGTAAAAGAGTATATGTGGGTAATAAAGTTTTGGAGGACTGAAGCCTACCTGATTGTAGCAGTCAATTTTGATGTCTACAAGTTTTAAGTAGCTGGTAGAGGTACAATGACATTTAGAGCAATCAGGCTGTTGGAGCATCTTGTGTCAGCTGGTCATCTTGCTCTCCTTCGCAGACAGTTTTGGTCACTAAGTCAAAGCTGGGCCTTGATCTGCTTGCCAAAATAATTTTGTTGCTGATTTATATAAGACTTTCTGACATCTTGAAATATGCCATTAAAATTTTGAAGGTATAAAAGCCAAATGTATTTATTAAAGAAAAACAAAAAACAAAACCACACACACAACCAAAAAACCCAAACAAACATAATTCAACCAAACATTATTTTCAGCCCACTAGAAACTGTTGCTGGCAGTAACCCCAAACTGGAAATGTATTTGTGTGATTTAATTAGCAGGGCATTTCAATGTAGGTGGTGTCTTTAATGATTTTTGCTGCTTCCTTCAAAATTGTTTCAATTCTTTCCAGTTTCCAAGAGTAACTAGAAATGCATTTTTAAAAGTAATCATATAACATCTGTTTTTTATTCCATTCTCAGCCTTCAAAACATCAAGGAGGGAAAAAAATTACTAATAAAATTAAAGAGGCTCTAGAAGGCCATGCATCTGAACATCTGCAGTATTTTTTCAGAACCTTTCCAAAACAGGTTCTTTCTGGCTCTTTCTGAATACGTGCATGTGTGGTTTTTCTGTTCAAGGTCAGAATTACTGCTATAAAGACATTAGTGCTCTGGAAACTGGGTCTGTGCCAGATCAGCTTTCAATTCTAAAGAAATTGAGGCAGCAACTACTAGTGTAGTACCATGTGCCTGAGGCATTACTAAGCCCTTTCACTGACTCTGTAGAAAGCACTATGCAATTTTTCCTTAATGCCTGATGAGCTTCTCTGTTCCGATTATACGAGAAGCAACTGAACTACTCAAAAGAGATTGCAAAAAGTTGTCCTGAGCTCAGCTGTGGAGAATGCTGGTGGGACCAATACTCTGACCCAATGTGAATAACAAAAATTGAACTTCTGAAATTAAGGTTGTTTGGCATAGTTTTATTATAAGGTCTTTTTCTAGGGTTTCTTATGCAATGAAATAATAACTGTTGCTAATTAAGATAACTTACTCATTGCAAGGAGGTAGCACACACACTGGAAGACTGGAGACTAAGAAAAACAAACTTTTTTTTGAGGAAAAAATAGTTGGAAATAAAATCCACATATAACTTAAAGAACTAAATACACAGATACTGGATACTTTGTTGATAAGATATCATATTGGAGTTTTGATTTTATACAAAATCTGTTATTCTTAAAATTCATTATAAAATTAATTTTTAAAATTTCACATTAGAACATCTGAGGAAGTTAAATATTAATTTGTTTTCCTGTTTACTTTTCAGTATACTAAAGAAGAATATTCTTTTGAAATGCCTGAAGTTGGAGACAAGAATTTTAATATCAAACCAGGAAATTCCAGCTTCACCAAAGTGATCTTTTCCTTCTTTACCGTTTTTAAGCAGATGTTTGCAAAACAAAATATTTCAGCTGGAAAACTTTAATACAGTCCTTTTCTTTATTTCTATTTCTATATCTTTTCACCTGCTGTTAGTAACGTTTTGAGATTTAAATAACTCTTCACAGCAGCACAGGTTGATAACTGATTTTTTTTTTTTCCCCAATAGTAAGAATGTAATTAGCAAAAAACTCCATGCTGCTTTGAAAAAATATTTAACTAATTTTTGCCTTGCTGCTAATTGTTGCTAATTGTATTGAAAATCAAAAGTGAAACATTTATTTTTCAGTTATCAGTTATATGTAATTACTTTCCTTTGAGACAAAAAAAATGTAAGTTAATTGATCTCTGTTTTGTTGTTTACAGTCACAGATCTATGAAAGTCTACATAGCTATCAAAATCTCTGTAGTTATGAGGAAAGACTACCTGTGCTTCCAAAGTTTTTCTTTGCTCACAAATCTGTCTGTGGTTTTCAGCTGTGTCCTTTTGATGGCTTTATGGTTCAGATAATAAAGCAAACAGTACTGAACCTTTTGCACATATGCTTAACAACAATCTTTTCATTTGTCTTTTTTTTTTTTCCCCACCTTGTTAAATGTATTATAAATGTACAATACAGATGGCTGGTTCTGATTTCACCTTCTCATTCTAATGCTCTTGTTAACATGTTGGCTTTCCAATGCCTGTGATCAGCTGGTGGATATTTTTTTTTTAAAAAGGATAATCTCTCTTCTAGCTCATTAGCACAGGAACCTAATGTAGTTTGAATTTCACACCTGCTCTAGAAACTTATTATCCATAGATAAAAATACTTATTCCACTGGGGAAAAAAAAAAAAAAAAGAGAGAAGGAGAGAATTGTGTTGGGTGCTGGACACTGGTCCCTGTCCTGATGGTATTGAATCATTCCAGAGAGCTGATTCTGGTGTCTTGTTCCTCTTCATCAGACAACGAAGACCCTGGTGCACTCTCTCACTTCTCAAGACAGAAGGTACTTGACAGCAGCTTTGCCTTGGATGTTACAGTGATTGCTTTGCACCAGCTGGCAAGGCTCCTGCAGGCTTTTCTAGCAACGTGAGCAATCACTCATTTTATTGTCAGGTGTCAGATCTTCAGTTTGATCAGAAAATATACCAGATTGATTCGATGCTTTGTTGCTTATCGTGCAGCTCTGAGAGATTAATTTCTGGGTCTATAACAGTGCAGTTGTAGAAATAGTCTCAGAAAGGCAGTACAAAGAGGTAATGTTTTTCCAAGTGAAATCACAGACTCATAGTATCATTTAGGTCAGAAAAGACCTTTAAGATCATCAAGTCCATAAGTCTAATACTCTGAATTCAGAGAGGAACAGATATCTTTACGATAGGTTTGCATTTGAAACTAATCTACTTTTGATGCATGTGTGAGAGACAACTACATCAAGAAATCATGGATCAGAAGAAAATCTAATTTCTGATTTTAATTTGTTAGACTCTGACACCCTACTTACCTATTTCTTTCCAGATTAACACCTATCTTGTTCATCTTGGGATGAACGGAAGCCATTGTCTGTCACTTCAAAAACAAAGATTTTAACATCTATTTTCCATTGTGGGTTAATATTGTCAAAAATGGACATCATTCATGTACTCTGGTCCTATCTCTGTGATGATGTGAACAGATAGCCTCTCGTCCATGATGATGTGAATAGATAGCCACCTTCTCTGTGTTCTGTATTGCAAGGCTATTCTCAGGGGAGTGCTAGGGTACGTTTCCCATCATCTTTCTGATGAAGTTCTCCTGAAGCTGGTGCATTGGACTGGACATATTATGCAGCTGCCATGTTTGGTGCCTTCTAAGAGGATGTGGCATGAAAGCTGCGATATTTCTTTGACATTTAGTTCCAAATTTTAATTTCAGAACTATTTCTGGTTTGGGACAATAACTTTTGTTTAGCCTGTCAGCCAAGACCCAGTTTTCAGGATACTATCTCCCTGAACATTACTCCAGACTGTTCCAGGAGGTGCCAGAGAAGCTTTGTTTGTAAGCACAGGCTGTGAGAGACAAGGTATAAATATATTTATGGGCTGCTAAGAGAGTTTTTCAAGCAGTTAGGGAAATGTCTGACTCTGGATATACATGTTGCATTAAAAGTATTGTGTGAAAAAAGACTTTCAGCTTTAAACAAATATGTATAGGTGAACTTAAATACAACATGGAGCTGAAAGATGAGGGATTGTGTACATTGATGGATTTAGAAGATCAGATTATCCTATATCAGTGTAGTAACATAGGAAAAGCAAACTAAGTCGGGTAGAATAGAGAATAGAAAAGAGAATAGAAAATGATTTTGTTCAAAAAGTTTTGTGAAATGCTCTTCAGATGGCATGAATGGAATTAAAACCACTCCTCTCACAAAAAAAAAAAAAAAAAAAAGAAAAAAAAAGAATTATTAAAAGTATCAAGTCTATCCCCAAAAAACAGAATGTGCGGGAGAGATGGGGTCACAGGCACGAAGGTCCTGCTGAGGGCAGAAGGGGGAACTCTGCTGGGGCTTTGAAAGGGGCTATTGCTACTCTACCATATGGCTCCTGGACTGGCAACAAGATGGGGAACAGGTTCTCCTTGCGAAGACAAACACAAAATGTGATTGTCGCTTTCATGTTCTGTCTTCTTGTTAGCGTTTTAATACATTGTATTTTATGTACTTTTGGCTCTAATAAAATCTGACTCCGTAGCTGTCATGGGCACATTTGTTTTATTTCCTTGTCCGCATCCTGAAAAGATGTGTCTAGGATCCAGAGCCTTCATCTGGCCAAAGTGTATGTGGAAACTGTAGGAAAAAAATGGGAAACTCCACCTTCCTTCAGAAAAATCTTGAAAATTTAACAGAGGACAGTATAAGACAGACATAAGGGGAAAATAAATTGTAGAGAGAAGGAAGATTGTAGTACAGGAAGGAGAGAGAGACTGCTATGGAACACCAGAATCAAGCTCAGACCTTTGGGTCTGATGGAAAGGACAATTTCTGCAAGAAAAAAGCTGAAGGAAACAACTTACCCTACATGTCTACAATGAATTGAAGCGAAAAAATTCTTCGGTCTTTTTTACTTCACTTGGAATATTCTCTTTGTGACATCTACTCAGTTACAATCTGCTTTATGAATGTAAAAGCTTCCTACTCCACCCCATCCCCTCTTTTTTTTTTCCCTTTTTTTGCTGCTGACATTATTTTGGAAAGGCCTACGTAACATCCGTCTTTATCCAAGAGCAAATTTAAGGGTTTAGCAGTCTTTGGTAATCTTAGTATGCTTTAAAGAAGGATGGAGGCAGATCTGCCTCAAAGCACCTGCCTGGACTTCTGTCATTACTGTTATGCCAAGGAAATTTAGTGAAAAACAGTAAGTGACCCTCAAGGACAGGAGGAGTGAGGAAAAGAGACAAGAGGAAAATATTCTATTCATGCTTTCCTGATATCTTTGAATCCTTTCTATCGCTACTACGAACAGTACGAGAACAACCTCAGGACTTTCTAATACATCTTCTGGAGCCAGAGGATATTGTCTGTTTCATACTAAATTGCTTCTGACCTGAGATGTGGCCTTGCATTTGTACAAAATGTCTTTTTCCCTTTGAACTTGGAAGATTTCAGGATAACAGTACAGGCACTGTTGAATAATAAGTATTAATTAAACAGTAGGTTTTTTAATATGGGTATAACTGAACTGAAGATTACATAAACAACAGTAACAGCAACCACCTGTGCAAGTACAGAGCAAAAGAAAAAGAGCTGTCCCTAACAGAGGTGACTCTTGTGTTCAGCTCATAAATGTCCTAAGATAGGTCAGCTATCAGATAGAGACGCAACAGATAAGAGCTTCAGAAGTTGCATTTTTCTTAGATGACAGTAGGAGGATAAAGCCAAGGAATCAAGGATTGGGTCAGAAGAGAGGAAAATGGCTTCTATGGAAGCATGGTGATGAGGTCAGCTTGAAGCCTGTAATGGGTTGCAAAGGAAAATGACCCACAAGGGCACTGGGGAATATAAGGGACCTATGGTGTAGATGTATATGCTGTTGCTGTCTATCAAACTGCAAGATTCTTAGATGCTTTATCTCTCAAAACCTTCTTGGGGTTACTAGTTTATAAAAATTTAACCATCTAAAAAGAAATAGATCAAAATAAAAGCTATTCCACTCATCATTGGAAGATGTGGAAATACAAGACTGTTCTCTATTGAGAATTGGGAAGTCAAGTTATTCTGAAGTCTGTACTTTGAGCCCAAAATGTTAAGAAGTAACACTGGTCCTTTTTCTTGAATTCAAGAAAAAAAGATACTGAGTCTGAACAAAACACTTCATCTCATGGACATGGACCTCTTAAGGTTGACCAACAGTTCTAGCTAACTTTCTTCATTGTATCTAAAAATTACATTTGTTTGGCATAACCAGAGATGAAGAACATATACATAGGGCAGAAACATGTATGAATGTATTTAATTCATGTAGAAATACTAGGAAGAGGATTTGATTGTAAAACTATGCGTATTCACACAATGTAAGTGTAATCCATATTGTGTAAGTGCAATCAACCAAGACTATCTTACTAAAAAAAAAAAAAATCCAAAACTCAGTGTTGAAATAAACAAGATTTTCAAAGGTGGTATTCTAAATTTGGGATTCTCTTTTAAAAGAAAAAAAAAAAAATAAGGCAGGTGAGACGTCATGCTACACTGGAGACTGAAAATAAAGTGTAGAGGTTTTCCCCGATTCATTTTGAAGTAGTAATGACAATGAGAGATAATGACTTTTTTGAAATAAATTTTCTGAAGTTATGGATGGGATGTTGATACATCAAATGCATGGCTTGAATTGTATATATTGCCAGTACAGCATTGCCCTTTAGTGGCATTCACCGGCTGTCCTCAAGGTATGCATTTACCACAGGCTTATTAAGAACAGAATCTCTGCAGAAGTGGTCAGGGAGGGCTAGAGAGGGTCGTGTGGGAGTGGTTGCATATTCTGTGGGAAAAGGTCAGCAGAAATCAGGCTTGTAGCCAGTAGCGTTATGCATATTTTTATAAAATCTCAAATTGGAAACAGCTGTAGTGCATGAATACACCAGTGCGACCTTTCTTTCCATTGATCTAGTTTATCGGTATGGGTGAAACAGCAACAGAGGGAAGCTGACTGAGTTTTCTTGCCTGATTTGGTTTGTCTGTCCCAGTTAGCCAACCATAAGAAAGATAAAATACAGTTCATCGTCTAAAAGGACTTCGGTGTAGGATACAGAAATCCTTATTAAAAATGCAGAAACAGTTGAATTTCTGGGAATAGAAAATGAGCTGAGGTTTATGTTCTGTTACTGTTGCAATTACAGATGTACTGCCTTGAGCTATTATACTTGGGACCTAATGCGTGGTCTTTTATTAGCAGGGAACTGGAGTAACTTTGGTCAGTGTGAACCATTGGCTAAAGAACGTATCTGGGTGTGGTAGTCACTTACCCGTTTTCTCAACAATTCTCCCTGGTTTTTAAAGTAATTTTTTTTCTGAAAACAAAAAATAACTAATGTATTTATAATCCTGATAAACAATATCTTAACTTCTGGCAAATATCAAAATCAACAAAACATTTTAAAGCTATTCTGAGCAAATACATGATAATAAATTAATAGTAAGCAGTACATTTTTAGCATTAGTTATGATAACTATTATACTTGCTACAGAAATGTATGTTTTTCTTGCAGTGTCAAGCATCACAGATGTCAAACTTAACTTATCTGGATATGTACATAAACTTTTTCTTTAATTTTAATCTGTTTACTTGCAACAGCACTTGTTCATTGTGAATGTTTTACGTTTTACATTTACATTTTACATCACAGAATTGATAGAAAACCAGGAAAACAAACAGTATTTTCTTCTTGGTTTTTCTTTCATGGTATGTATACAATCAGGAAAAATTTTAAGTTTTAGACTATGCAAATAGTGAGCATTAATTACTTCCTATTTATAAAGCGTTGATGCATGAAATGCTTTAAGTATCATGGTTATGAAGATTATCATCATCCATCATAAAAGAATAAGATAACATATTCCCCAGAACTGTATAATATAAATGTAATAGAGCGAAAAATGGGACCTTTATTCTGTATTTTCTCCCAACAATTTAAAGTGCTTCATCAGCATAACGATCTTGCATAGAATGTGATTTGCTGACAGATAAAAGAAGGTGGGTCTGGGTTGGGTCTGGTTTGTGAAGAAATATATGTGCTCCAACCTGGAAAAGTTGCTCTTACTTTCTCCTTCTTATTTCAGAGGTACACCCAGCCTATGAGTTTAAAACCTTATTACTACCTTTAATCCATGAACTTCTGTTAGCATTCGCCCATCCAGCTGGTGTGTGTTGTGTTGGAGGAATCCACGTGGGACGCTTGTTGAAGTGAGTCAGATATTTCATGGTATCTCTCCCACCACGTGGCAATATGCAGAGGCTCCCTCTGAATACATGGAGGGTTTCTGTACTCCTTGCAATTTTGTCATCTTTATGTATATCTCCTTTCCCTGTGTGTTTGTATTGTGAAATACTCTTTTTTTTTTTTTCTGGCAGTTATCATTCATGAAGGAACCCTGGACATGGTATTACAAAGAGCAGTCCTACTCACTGAATGAGGCAACTGGTCTGTAAATGCACTGCTGTCTACACAGTGTCGGGTCATAATTTACACCTTCCAAATTGCATTGTAGAAATGACTGCTTTACTTTGAGTGCTTTCTAAGGCATTTTTTGAATGTTACCTTATTATCTTACAGGCACTAAAATAGATTTTTCTTCCTGATCTGCCAGAATGATTGGGAAGTATCATTTATTTCCATTTTATGAATGGACAATCAAAGGTTAAAGTGAATTAATTGCCTGTGAACATGTCACAGAATATCTCTGAAAATCAGCAAACAACTCTAGATCTGATATATCTCAGTCCAGTGCCCAAGTCACCTCCTTTTCCATGACAGCTCTGAGAAATGATTGTAGAATCCACAGACAAGGGATTTTTCAGTGTTATGGAGAAGTCACTTCTCTGTTTTGTGGGAAATGATAAAAAAAGAGGTACTTTCTTTTTTTTAACATATTCAGAAAATTATCACAAAAACAACTTTAGATCCTCTGGTGACTGGCTTTGGAGATGCCAAAAACCTCAGTAGTTTGTCTACAAATTGCCAGGTGCTTGAACTCAAATAGCAACATCTGAGATACCTGGCTTAAATATATTTGCACATTGTGTTCAGTCTCCCACGTTCAGGAGTGCTATGAGGTGGATCTGCCTCTGTGTTCTTCTAATGACCTCCCCAAAGAAAATGAAACAGCATAGAAGCTCAAAGACAGTTTTTATTAGATTGTAAATTAAATTCATTAGCTTTTGTTACAGAGCTGGCATAAAGAAAATTCAAAGTGAGTAAATGAGAACAGAAATCAAAAGAGGTTATAAATAACATCCCTCTGCCCATTGTGCCCTTGCAGGGCAAGTACTTGCTTTCTGGAAAGGTTTCAAACAACTTGGTGGCTTTCTGTCTTTTTCCAAGTTTGGTTCATTTCTCTCTGCTTGTTGGCAGTTTCTTCGCATGAGGTCTGTTTGTCTGCACCCTGCTTGGTAGTTCATAGGCTCTGCACAAGCTGCAGGCTCCCAGCACCCTGCTGATGCTCTTGTTTCTCTTCTCCTGTTCTGTCACTCTTTGGAAAAGATCCGTTTCCCTCCCTCCATTAGGGGCCTCCTAAACTGGCAAACTATCTGGTGAATGATCAGCTTTAGTTCTGTCTAAGGGGACTGAAGATCATTGCTACCACTTTCTTCCTTCATAGTGGTAGCACTAATGGAGGGGCTTTTAAATGACACTTTTGAGAGTCATTTACGGTCTTACTGGGATCATAACAGACCGGTTCCTCCTGGTACAAAACATGGATTCATGAGGGCTGCTTCACAAACCCAGTCCCTCAACACATTAGGCTTGTGAAAAGGTTGTGCTTTCCTTGAATAGCAGCCTGCTCATTGATTGCTACTGAAATCCAGGATGCCTGGGGTCTGGAACTTTGTTTCCCTGACAGGGATCAAGCCAAGGCAAGGGGCTCCACAGAAGGGTCTCACTTGCCTGGAGTGGTTTTTGGGAACCAGTGGTAGGGTTTGGGATTGGAGGAGTTGGCGCTGCTATTGTAGAGAGGTGTCACAGAAAGGCTCAGACTGGTGTGGTTGGGGGATGACAGGGCCACAGGCCATAGAGGCACCAGCAGGAGACCCCAGCAGGGCCAGGGCTGACAGCCAGACAGTGGTCATGGCACCTGGATTACCAAGTCTTTGAGAAGCCTGGGTGCAGAGCAGGTGCTTCAGTTCCCTCAGCATCCGGGTGGGCCTCTGCTGGGCTCACTTAAGCCTGGAACTCTCTTTCCTGGGCTGGGGACCCCAAACGAGAGGGCACAGTATCTAAGCATGGTCTAAAATGCATAGAATTGATGGGGATAATCATATCTCTCCATATTTTGGCTGAGCCTCTACTCCTAGAGCACTAGGTGCTGCAGGCCCTTACTGCTGCCAGCCCCAGGGAGGCTCCTATGCTGCTCACTGTCCCCAGAGCCCTCGGGACTTTTTTGCAGAGCTGCTGTACAGACAGGCAGTGCCCAGTGCCTTGCACAGAGAGTAAGTTTATGTTGTTGAAGTTACGTTGTTGAAGAGTTATTTTAAGACTTGGCAGTCTTCTCAACAATGTGTTTTCATAATGCTTGGACCAGAATAACCTTCAGATCTTAACATTTTTTATGGATTCTATATAAGCTATGATAGTATCTTAGATTATGATAGGCTAACTGAGATAGGAAGGGGTTTTTCACAGTCATCTAGTCCAATTCATGCTTAAAGCAAGACTTACTTTTGCATCTTACTATGTACATTACTCAGGGCCTCATTCAGCTGAGTTTTGACTGCCTCTGATGATGGACTGTCCTTAGTCCTTCTTCTCTATTTTTTCCTGAGTTTCCCTCCCTGTCCTGGGCTGCATCAGAAGTGTGGCCAGCAAATTGAGGGAGGTAATTCTGTCCCTTTACTCTGCTCTGGTGAGACCTCACCTGGAGTACTGCATCCAGCTCTGAAGTCCTCAGCACAGGAAAGACATGGACCTGTTGGAGCAAGTCCAGAGGAAGCCACAAAAATAATGGTTGAGATGGAACGCCTCTCCTATGACAACAGGCTGAGAGAGGTGGGGCTGCTCAGCCTGGAGAAGAGGAGGCTCCAGGGAGACCTTATTGCAACCTTTCAGTACATAAAAGGAGTTATGAGGCCTGTAGTGCCAGGACAAGGGGTACTGGTTTTAAACTAAAAGAGGTCCAAATCAGACTAGAAATAAGGAAGGAATTTTTTACAGTGAGGATGGTGAGAGACTGGAACAAGTTGCTTAAAGAAGTGGTAGATACCCCATTCCTGGAAACATTCCAGGTCAGGTGGGACGGGGCTCTGAGCAACCTCATCTAGTGGAAGATGTCCCGGCTTATTGCAGGGAGGTTGGACTAGCTGACCTTTGAAGGTTCCTTCCAACCCAAACTGTGCCATGATTCTAGGATTTCTCTTACCATTCTGTGTAATTGCTACAGATAAGAAAGGCTATAAATCCATATTGGTGAGTTATCTAATGATTTGCATATGGTTATCTGTATTGTGTTTGTGTGGTAGGGTTTTGGTAGCGGGGTGGGAAGGGGTGTCTAAAGGGGAGGTTCCTGTGAGTAGCTGCTAGAAGCTTCCTCAGGTCCAAGATAGACCTGCCTCTGACCAAGGCTGAGCCAATCAGCGATTGTGATAGTGCCTCTGTAATAACGTGTTTAAGAAGGAGAAAAAAAAAAAGAAATGGGTGGGAAAAGCTGCAGCAGAGAGAGGAGTGGGATGTGAGAGAAATAACTCTGCAGACACTAAGGGCATTGAAGGAGTGAGGGAGGTGCACCACAGCAGATTCCAACCCCAGACCATAGTAAGACAGCAGGCTATCCTTCTGCTGCCCATGGAGACTAATGGTGCAGCAGATGTCCACCAGCAGCCAGTGGAGGACAACCACACCAGAGCAAGTGGCCGTGCCCAAAGAAGTCCATGACTCCATGGGAAGTCCGTGCTAGAATAGTCTGTTCCTGGAGGACTGCACCCCATGTAAGGAACTTATGCTGGAGCAGTTCATGAAAAACTGCAGCCCATGGGAAGGACTCACATTGGAGAAGTTCATGGGGGACTGTCTCCAATGGGAGGCATGCCATGATGGAGCAGGGGAAGAGTGTGAGTAGCCCTCCCTTGCAGTGGAAGGAGCAGTGAAATGTATGATGAACGGACTGCAACCCACATTATCCATCACCCTGCACTGCTTGGTGGGAGGAGGCAGACAAACTGAGAGCAAAGCTGAGCCTGGGAAGACAGGAGGGCTGGGGGGAAGGTGTTTGTAAGATTTGGGTGTGTTTCTCATTATCCTGCTCTGACTTGATTGGTAACTAATTTCCCCACCCACCCACCCCCGCCAAGTCAAGTCTGTTTTGCCCATGACCATAACTGGTAAGTAAGCCCTCCCTGTCCTTGTCTCAACCCATGAGTCTTTTGTTGTATTTTCTCTTCCTTATCCCACTAGGAAGGGGTGATCGATTGCCCGCATTATGCTTTGTTGCTGGCTGGGCTTAAACCACAACATTATCTCTTAATTAATGACAAGGATTTGAAATAGCCTTATCTTGAGTTATAATTGCATTATCTCAAGGCTAAAAATATCTTAATCAGAGATTCTACAGACTTGATCCAAATGTCAGAAGTGTGAGAATCAAAGGTATAGACAATCTGGAAGGAATGCAAAGTGCAGACTGAAAAAGCAAATATGTTGTTTCAGAGCTTGGGAATTTTCTCACATCATTCTTTAAATTGTCCAGGCCTGGTTATTTTAAACAGAAACAAAACAAAAGAAACAAACAAGCAAAAAATCCAAATATAACAATGCCTGGAAATTCAAAGAGAAACTGTGCTGATGAATGAATAACTCTTTAATACTAGATCATACTCAAGTGGAACTTTCTCTTTTTATAGCACAAATTCTCCAAACTTTTCTGTCGTCATTGCTTCGTATGTATGGACTCAGGTGGTGGTGGAACTGATACAGTACAATGAACTCTAAAGCTATAGGAACTAATATTAATTCCCAAACCTGAATTTTGATTCACGTTTTCAATTTCTTAAGAAAACTTGAAGTATCTTTTGAGTGCACCTGAGTGCCTATGCCACAGGGATCTCCTCCATTTATACATCATATGGTTGGGTACTGGGATTAAATACAAAAATTAACACATTTGAGATCCATACAGTTGTTTCTAGGCCTACTGCGTTCTGAGAGTAATGCATCTAAAAGAAGACGTTTGTAGAAAAACTATTAATGGTAACTTCTAAAGACACCTCAAACATATTAAAGGATTTCCTCTTATTTATAATATGTCTGGAATAGTGGAACAATGCAGCTTGATTTATAAGGACAAGAAGTTTTGTAATAGAAAGAACTACAAAATCTTTTAAAGGGGGAAATCCTCTGGTAATGGTGCGTCTTCAATATCAAGTGTATAGAGGGCACTGACATGTCATCCCATTTTTACCTGGAAGACAGGGCATTGTACTGAAGGGGAAAGCTGATAATTAAAACACAGCAGGAAGGTTAGAATTAAAAATAGGTCATGTAACGTTTAAAGGAACATGAGGTAATTTCTTGTGGATCTTATGATAGGCCCTATTTGAACCACCAGAAACCATTTCAATGGCAATAAAAGAATGCATAAACATCTTCTATTTACATTCAGTAGAGCTATTACAGATAATGAGACTGCTGTCCATGATTTAACAATGATACAAAGCCCATAGCACTCTATATGCTGTATGCAAAATGACTATGGATAATGTAGTAGTTTCCTTTTTAAGACTTTTTATTTGTTTTGCTTTGAGAGAAGAAAAAGGATAGATTAGAAAGACGGATAGTGAAGACTTAGTGCCCCCAGGTGTCCGTATAAGGACTCATTTGAATAGAAGACAGCAATATTCCTCAAGGAAGTATCTTCCTTTTTCTGTGAAAGAAACTGGATTCTACAGTTTTGTCTTAGATATTCAAAGGCTTTCACTTTGGTTTTGCATGTACACTATCATTGCGAGGGTTAGAAATAATTAACATCATGTCTCAGGCACTGACCAAATGCTTAAGCTGAGTTCTTCTCAATAGCCAGTTTGTTTCTGTTTTAATTGGAAATGGGCAAAGTTTGAATACATAATCTGCATACAGCTAATGATTTTGAACAAATCAAATCAGATCTTACCCAGATTACTTATAGTCACTCAGAGAAAAAAACTGGGTGTAACTGTCAGAGGAGAAACAGGGTGAAAGAGGAAGAAAAAGCACGACTAAAACAACAACAATAAAAACACGGAAGAGAAGGTGTTTCCTTTCTATTTATACAGTGGAACCACTGGAGAATTAGTGCTCTATGTTCCTCTGCATATCTGTTGACTTAAATATCGGAATATGATTCTTCCTGCATTTCATATGATGTGACACATGAGTCACTAAGGAGGGTATTGCTCCTGTGTGACTGAAGCAGGTGGGCTTCCAGTGGTATCCCGTACTCTCTGGAAGGCCCATGAAAATGTAGATTTTAATGGCAGCTGCCCTTTTCTACCTCAGGGCTCTTCCCCTATCATCTGGAGGAACACCTGTGGCATACAGACCCACTGTGACAGTAGTCTCTCCCACCTTGTGTGGTATCTTACAGGTCAGTAAGCCGAAGTCCCTTAGCCTGTGCTCATGCTCGTTGAACCCACTAAGTACTCAAGTAACAGAGGCTTGTGCCCTGATGTGTCAAGGGTCTCTGCCAGTCCCATCTTGATAAAAGGCCAGCAGAGCAGTAGAGCATTTTCTTAAATTAATACACTTGTGTTGCAGAGTCATAGAATCATAGAACACCACGTTGGAAGAGACCTCAAGGACCACCTGGTTCAACCTTCCTTGGGAAAACCACAATCTAGATAAGAAGGCCCAGCACCCTGTCCAGGCAAATCTTAAAAGCGACCAGCAATGGGGACACCACCACTTCCCTGGGGAGATTATTCCAGTAGCTGATAGTTCTTGTTGTGAAAAATCTTCCTCTTGTGTCTAATCAGAATCTCCTCAGGAGTAACTTGTACCCATTGCCCATCATCTTTCCTGTGTGTCTCCTTGTAAAAAGAGAATCTCCATCATCTTCGTAGCCACCTGTGTTGTGTTTGTGGCTGGGAGGGGGCTACTGGCAAGGCCCCTGTAAGAAGCTTTGAGGGGACATCCCTTGGCTCCAAGTCAAACATGCCTCTGGCCAAGGCCAAGCCAATCAGTGTCTCTGAGATAACATATCTAAGAGGGAAGAAACCTGTTGGGCAGGTCCTTTGTTTTGGGAGCTCTTTTGTTTTTTGGAGAAGTAGGATGAGAGACAACAAGGAGAGCACGCAGGTCAGTGAGGAAGGAGGAGGCAGAGGGGCATGCCAGAGCAGCCATGCCCCTTCGGCCCATGATGAGAAGGCAGGCTGAGCCCTTGCAGCCTTTCAAGATCAACAGTGGATAAGAATCCCATCTGCAGCCCATGGAGGACCCCACTCTGGACTAGGTGGCTGCTCCTGAAGAAGGCCATGAGTCAGAGGGGGCAGGCCGTGTTGGAGCAATTCATCACTTGGTGAACCACAGAGCATGGAAGGGATCCAGGCTAGTTGGAGGACAGTCACCTGTGGGAGGAATGCCATGTTGGTGCAGGGGAGGACTGTGAGGAGTTTTCCCCCTGAGGAGGAAGGAGTGGCAGAAATAATGTGGAATGGACTGAGACTGACTGCAACCCCCATTCCCTTCCCCCCTGCACCACTGGCAGGGAGAAGGCAGCAGAGCTGGGCCCGGGAGGGAGGGAGGGGTGGGGGAAAGGTGTATTTATTTAGGATCTTGTTGTATTTATGGTTAATAATATAATGTCCCACTTTGATTCAATAGGTGAATTGGTGGTGGTTTGGTTTAAATTAAATCGATTTTGTGTCCCCAAGTCAAATCTGTCTTTTGCCCATGACAGCAACCGGTGAGAGAGCCCTCCCTTTCCTTTATCTCGACCCTCAAGACTTTTGCTGTATTTTCTCCTCTCCATCCCACCAGAGGGGAGTAGGAGTGAGCGAGCAGCTGCGTGGTGCTTTCTTGCCAGCAGGGTGGGCTTAAACTATGATACCACCCTTTAAACATTGGAACATGGTGATAAGGTCTCCCCTAAGCCTTCTTTTCTCAAGACTGAACAAACCAAATTCTCTCAGGCTTTCATCATGTGGCAGCTTTCCAGTCCTTTGATCATCTTTGTGGCCCTTCTCTGGAACCTCTCCAGCCTGCCACATCTTGTATATGTTCATTTTGTTTTAGCAGGGAGCAAAACTGAACACTGAACCCAGGTGTGGCCTGACAAGCACTGAGTAGAGTGTGATAATGACCTCTTTATCTCTGCATTATTATTATATTTATTTAAGATAACAGAAGCATACATAAGTAATGCTATTTTTAGAACAAGCTCTTTGTGATGCTTGCAAGATAGCCCAGATGGCCCAGAAATTGATTGGAAAAGTGTTTTTGCAGAAAGCTGTGATATCAAGTGACATTCTTCCCCTGAGATATACAAAACCTAATACAATCACCAGCATAAGGCAGGGAGCCGTACATAACCTCCTGTTTTTTGGATGATAGATTAATCCATGCTCTTTAACATTTGTGGTTACTAAAGACTTAGATATTTTAAGGTTGAGTTACTATTAAATCATGTTTCTTAATCTGCGAGAACGTGTTGCTCTGACTATGATCCTGTCTGCAAAATTTATAGTACTTGTGATAGTGACCTGACCAAACTACACATGGAGTGTTTACATACTATTTAGCAATTTTTTGGCTGTTTCAAATGGGTGCAACAGTCTTAGTTAATTCTTTAACTGGATTTTTAAGAGACCTTTCATAAAAACAGTGCTATTTTTGTTCTAGAAGTATTTCCACTTAAAGAATCCTTAAATCTATCCTGTATGGGGCTAATTTGTGATTTCCCTGGGATGAAACCTACTGCCTGTACTGAAGATTATATTCCTTAGTATCTCTAAATAAGAAATGATACATACATATTTAATGCTAGATGAGAAAAGTGAAGGCAGTAAGGTTAGTAGAGGATAAGTCCCTACCTTTAAATTTTTTAAATGAGAGAAACAAAAAGAAACTCTATATTGACTAAATACAGTATTAGAGCTCCCATGTCTTTATTTGCCAGCATTTTTCTGCTTTCATCATCGAGGTCAGAACTTCTGTAGCTCTTTTTAAGTGCACAAAATTAAAACTAGCATTAAAAATAGAAACAACAGATTATAAAAGTCCCTTTTATGAGGTTCACAGAATCACAGAATCAGTTTGGAAGAGACCTCTGGAGGCCATCTCAGCCAGTCCCCCTGCTCAAGCAGGGCCACCTAGAGCCACTTGCTCAGGCCCATGTCCAGACAGCTTTTGAGGATCTCCAAGGATGGAGACTTCACAATCTCCCTGGGCAACCTGTTTCTGTGCTTATTCATCCTCACAGAGTAAAGTGTTTCCTGATGTTCAGGATGACAGTCCTATGTTTCAGTTTGTGCCCATTACTTCCTGCCATGTCAGTGGACATCACTGGAAACAGCCTGGCTCAGTTGTCTTTGCACCCTCCCTTCAGATATCTGTACAGATTGATGACATCCTCCCTGAGCCTTCTTTTCTCTAGGCTAAGCAATCCCAGTTCTCTCAACCTTTCCTCTATGGGAGATGCTCCAGTCCCTTCATTGTCTTAGTGGCCCTTCCCTGGACCCTCTCCAGTAGCTCCATCTCTCTCATGTATTGGGAATCCCAGAATTGGACGTGCTGCTCCAGAGATGGCTTCACCAGTGTTAAGGAGACAAGAAAGATCACCTCCCTTGATGGGTGGTTAAGACTCCTCCTAATGTAGCCCTGGATACTGCTGGCCTTCTTTGAAGCAAGAGCACATTGCTGGCTTATGTTCAACTTTGTGTCCACCAGGATCCTCAGATTTTTTTTTGCAAATCTGCTTTCCAGCTGTTAGGCCCCTAGCATATACTGGTGCCTAATGTTATTCCTCCTCAAGTGTAGGACTTTGCCCTGCTTTTAGTTTAATTTCTTGAGGTTTCTCTCATCCCATTTCTCCAGCCTTTCAAGGCCCCTCTGGATGGCACCACAACCCTCTGGTATATCAGCCGCTTCCATCAATTTGGTAACATCAGCCAACTACTGAGACTACACTCTGCACCATCATACAGATTATTAATGAAGGTGTTGAACACCACTGGACTCAGTGTTGACCCCTGGGGTACATTGCTATTTATCAGCCTCCAACTAGGCTTCATGTCACTGGTCACAATCCCATGGGCCCATATATTCAGACGGTTTTCAATCCACTATCTTGTCTGCTCACTAGCCCATACTTCAGCAGCTTCTCTGTGAGGATCTTATGAGAGAGGGAGTGTTAAAAGCTTTAATGAAGTCTAGGTAGCCAAGTGGAAAATATTCACTGAGCTCCACATGTATACTAAGTCAGTCATTTCATCGTAGGTTATCAGGTTGGTCAAGCATGACTTCTTTGTGAATCCATGCTGTCTGGTACTTGATCAGCTTCATGTTCTTCATGTGCCTGGAAATGACTTCCAGGATTTGTTATTCCGTAAGTGTTCCCAGGAGCTGTTAAGTAAACATAATCTAAAGATGGATGTTTCTGGGTGCAGTTACAAAACTTGCATACAATAGCGAAATTCTACCATAACTTAAGTGTGGGAAAGTTGCACTGAAAACTAAAACCCTAGTCCCTAGCAGGTAGTCACAAGTGCTGTCATGTTTTTTAATAAAAAAAGTAAACCCCCAATTGTTTATATCTAGTAACCTTGCCTTAGATGAATAACATTCCAAAATGGGCTTTCTTCTAAGGATTCCAGCATTGCTTAAAACAGTGCAGACAGACATGTCCTGGTTATGCAGAGGAGCAGCTGTTTGGAATGTTGTTTGTTAAAGATAGTAGGTGCTGTGGGGAATGGCAGATCAACCATCCTTGGATGGCCTCAAAGGAGTGTAGTGACAGCTTCTGTGGATGAAAGGCAGTGAAGGGATCTTCTGACAGCATGTCAGCTGGCCTTCGCCCAGGCCCACTCCCCAATGGGCTCTCCACTTTGGTTACTTTTACATTCTGTGAGCTCTGTGCCGTAGAGGAAATTTAATTGTGAAGTGATATTAACAATTAGTGACAGGTCTTTCCACGATTCATTACAGACCCTGGAAACCTGATAACATGCTGCAGTAAGATTAGCGATCTCTCACAAATTCCGTCGTAACTCTGCTGAATATTGTACAGAAGGAATTGCATTGGAAGACTAAGGCAGACACCCACTCCTTGTTTTTCCTTTGTGTATCTGTATATCATATACTTTCAGGATACTGTACTTCTAAGCAGCCATTATGAAAATGCATTTAAGTCTTATCACAGTATTTAACAAATTAAATTCAGTCAGTTACCCCCCCTATGTTTCAACCGAGAATTCTGGAAAATGCTCAGTGGCCACCGTAGGTTTCTTTCTTTTTTTTCTCTCTGTACAAAGGCAATGAATTTTTATATTTTGCGTGCATCACAACTAGATATAGAGGGTAAATCAGCATGGTTTTGCTGACTAATCTAGAGATATGCTGGTGATTTGTGTATGTGAAATTTCCAGTACTTGTACATGCAAAAGTTAAAATTAATTCTCTGGGTTTTTGGCAATTAGTTTGAGATGTTAAGCGATCTTGAAGTCAGAATTACATAATCTACTGTTGTATTGTTGAAATGGTTTAGAAGACAACCTTGTCCTCAGCAATATGGCTGAGTTGATTAATAAAGTCTTATTCCAGTGATACAGAACAGTATATATAGACCGATTTAAATATATATCAGTTTGTCCTTTGAGTGTAAATACAGAGATTAACTGATCAGCTAAAAAAAAATAAAAAAGGCACTTAAGAATATACGGGATCAGTGTACCTGTGAGAGAGTTTGTGTGGTTATGAAAGACATTATTTTGACTTCATCATTTTTTTTGTTTAGCACAGTTATGTTCACAATAAATGCTACTCTTACCCAGTTTGCCACCAGTACCAATTCATTGTTACAATATGTAGTATTTTGTAGCAGAGTTTTGGGAGATTTTTTCACTTACTTTAAAAGAACTTAAAAATACTAGTATCTTTAGTAAACATGATTGAGAAATAAAGGAAAATATCATCTAGAAACTGTGTGAATTTGTGACCAAGCTCTCTTAGTATTAGGGGAATATTTCAGAATACTCCTGAGAATATGTGAGGATTTTTTTTTTTAAACACAGTCATACTTCCTTATTTCTCTTGAATGTACCTAATCTGGTATATTCAGAGTTGATCTTTGTCTTTTCTACAACTTTGTTGTCACCTGATCTGAAATGTTTCCTCCTCTTTCTTAATTCCAAGATCCCAGAACTTTTAGTCCCCTGTGTGTGCACTTTATATTATAACACTTGTGTTACTCCATTTCTAAAGATCACCTTATTCTTCTGTATTTCAGAAATATTGGTAGTTATGCTATCTTTCCAGACAAAATCTTCCACCTTTGCAGTCTGTTTCGGTATTGCTGCTTTTGACAATGAGCTCAGCCAGTTTACATTTGAGCATTAACCTATCCAGTGTATATCATGTTCTTTTTATCACAGACTATTAACGTGATTAATTGCAAAGCAATTGTATCAGACAATCCTTTTCAATACAAATTGCATTACATGATAGAATTTTGGCTCTGAATAAATAAATGCTCCGCTCACACCTAGACTATTTACCTATTGGTTACCATTGAGAAATTATGGAAGGGAAATTCTTTACTTGTTATGAAACAATTTATATGCCTATGATTTAGCTAAACTTCTTTCTGAAGCGGTCCTTTCATTTCATTTGATAATGGTAAGATTATAATTCAAGTGTCTTTGCAAGGACATTTAATAGTAATTTTGCATATAGCATATAGAGCGCTACGGGCTTCGTATCATTGATTATTGATAGGACATTTAATCATCAGTAATCTTGCTCCAAGATTTCTTACCTCATCATCTTATACTTCCTAGCAAAACAGTAGTAACCGGAGAGTCCTGTTAAAACATTTAGTTCTGCAGAACTGCCAGACATGTTTCTAGTACATTCTATCTGCTTGTCAGAAAACAGACCAAAAATATGACTCTATATATCTCACTCAGCTCAGAAGTTTTCTAACTTCTTGATGCAAAATTCTGTAGATGTTAAAAGCTTATGCAGGATCTGTAACAGCTAAACAAATATTTGTTCAAGAAAACTGCATCAAGATACTATATCTGAATCAAACAGACCTTTGGTTATGAAACATTTGGAGTGTATCCTGGGGAATTGCTACCCAGTCTTCATCCTGTTTCTGGTTTACTCCCCTCAGCATTTGTTGTCGACCTAGGATTTACTACTTCCTGAAAGGAAAAAAGAAAAAAATTAGTCAAAAAGCTATACATGTATCTTCTCTGGTTGCTATCTGGTTGTCTCAGTCATTTCTTTGGAGAAAGGAATACTTTTTCATAACCTGTGTTTATTAAATTTATTAAATAAATTTATTAAATAGTGCTTTACTTTGACTATTTTTCTCTTGTTTTCCTAAACTAAAATATGGTAAACCAAGACAGGCAAGGAGTAAAAGTACCATTAACCTTATCAAAAGCAATAAAAGACAGTGCCTAATTCATCATCATTTTCTTGATAATTTGTGGGAATGGTGGGCAAAACAATAGTGCTGTGTTCTGTCTATGTTGTCTCCTATTATCTCAACAGGAGGGGCTTTTTTCCTTCCTAGAAGGGATTATGTCAGAGCTCTTTCTTCATATATACCTACTGAGTCATTAGAAGACCACTTAGTTCTTGCACCAATTGAAAGACAGTAAAGAAGGTATGTCATAAGGAATGTAAACATAATCCTTTAGTCTTCTTTTTTATCTTACTTTTCAAATTTTTAAAAAACTTAATTTTAATATGAAAGATATCATGCTATGCTTTTTGGGAGAGACAATACTTTGATGTTCTTTGCAGAACACACACACACACACAGAGAGGTTAATTTTCAGATTCTCTCTCCTTATAGTTCTGCAACTAGGACAGTAAATTGTTTAGACATTTATATTCTTTCTATATCTCTTTTAGAACTACTGTGTGACTCAAGCTCAAAAGCAGAAGCAACTACTTCACATCAAACACCTATTTAAAAGCTGATGAGCTCATCTCACACTAGAAACTCTTATCTGGTAAATACAGTTCAAATACAGCTTGCTGTTAGTCATTATTTCTTCCAAGATTTTAAAATTTATGGAGTTAATTTTATTTTAACTATAGGTCTAGCAAGAACTAGAAAGTGTACAAATCCAAATACATATGCTGGTTTCTTAATATACAGAAAAATCCCTTTTTGTTTCTATGTTCCCGATTGTATTATTTCTTATGTAAGTAAGATAATAATGTAAGTATGAGTCTTTTTTCAGCTTTATCCTTCTACAAAATTATTTTCCCAGTATTTTCAATTCCAGCTGTTTTGTTGAGATAGAAAATGACATTCATAAAATATTGAGAAGCCATCAAGTAGATTTTGATGTATTATGTCTCCTTAAAACTGCAATTTGTATGGTGATTCCTCCAGTGCAGGGATTAAATATAACTCAGGAAGCTAACATTGTTAAGCATTGTTTCATTGTCCATTTTAAATTCAATACCTGATCCTGTAAATATAGTTGGCACTCTGAGAGTAGTAGATCCAGGCCAGAGAGATTAGGATAATGTCCAAATTGGCACATGTGATCTGATGTCTGAAAGCTTGAAGCGAAACAAACATCATTATTTTGAAAATAAGGATACATTTAAAATCTTTGACTTACCTGTTATAGCCATTTATGCTAGAACAGCTTAGGAGGTGATGATTCCCACATCTGTAAA
This sequence comes from Bucorvus abyssinicus, assembly GCA_009769605.1. NCBI lineage: Eukaryota > Metazoa > Chordata > Aves > Bucerotiformes > Bucorvidae > Bucorvus > Bucorvus abyssinicus. Next base: position 16,763,220 of record CM020063.1, read on the forward strand.
GCTATTCTGTTAGACATTATTGCCTCTGAGAAGTCTGTCACCTAAAATGTCAAGGCCATGGATGTGACTTTTTCTTTACATTCTCTTACCCTAACTAACGAGAAAAGGAAGTGGTGGGTGACTATCATGACTGAGACTGATTTGACAGTGCAGCTAAACTGACCATCCGGCCAGCTACTGTCAAGAGGGGTGCCAACACTTCTGTGTGGGCTGCACCCTCATTCCTCAACTGTCTGACGCCCTAATGCAGTAGTCTCCAAACTTTCTTGATTGCACTCCCCATTAGTAAAACAATTTTGAGCACACATCCTTTATATATGTATATTTTTCAGTAAATTATGTACATTTACTACTGTACTAAAATATTAAGTACACTATAAAGCATGCAGAAACATAGAGATTAAAAAGGATGAGATTAAGATGAAATAAACACTTGCTTTAAAATAAATTTTTAAAATCTTTTGTATGAACAGTACAAAATATTTTCTTCCCAAACCTCACAAGATTTTTCTGTGCATGCACCCCGCTTTGGAGACCTCTGCCTTTGTGAGTCAGTTCACAGACAGACACTTTTAGAAAAACTAAGCCTGCAAAACAAAGTGATTGATTATTTTTTGCTTGAACTCTCTGAACAGGCTCGCTGAGAGCTTGCAAAAGCACCAGTGTGATAGGAAGGGTCACGTCAGAAACAGGGAGGCATGACCATCCTGTTTGCGGCAGTTAGGTCATCAAAGCCATAGCATCAGCCTGCAGTATACCTAATTGCAGGAACTATGTCAGCCCCCAGTTTTAGGCTCTCTTCCCATTTTCTTTTCATTTGCAAATTAGCTCTAGTTAACCCTTCTCAGGAGAAGTTTAACGCCACAGGTATGGCATCCTGTGTTGCTATATCGCAGCCTTCATCCTTGAACCTTGGCAGAATCATGTACTGCAGATTTTCAGGCACTCAAAAAACAGGACTTGCATTGAGAATGATATAGTATATCTTTATGTTCTGTGCTCCCTAAGAAACAAAGCTGTGTGTTACAGACAAGGTTTAAAAGCATAAAATTAACTTTTTGTGTCAAGATTAAGAATTTCATTCCTCATTATAGGGCTACAGCATACAGAGACTCCTTTGACTTGTTTCTATTGTCTTTGTTTGTGTCTTCCTGCATAGAGAAGCAGACAGCTCTACATATCATCATTCAAGACAGAACTACTGTTTTCCTTCTCCCTGTACTTTTATGAGCCTTCTGCCTATCCATGGTGGTCAGGGACAGAGACACCACAACCTAATGAGTAGAACGGGGTTTCTCCACATAGTTGCACTTCTATCATGCCTCAGCATACCTCCACTACCATGTACACAACAGCACTTCCAGGTGTCACTACTTCTGCTGGCTTTGTTACAAAGGTGCAGTCAGCACTTCGAGCCTACCTGGAAGCTTAGCTCTCCAGGTGGGCTTAGTACTTGTGGCACTGGATGTTGTGGTGTCTCCTTTTTAGCATTGACATTTCATGCCTCAAAGAGATTTACCGAAAAATTCATTGTGCTGAGTTAGGAGCCATGCGCACTCCATAGGACATATAGGGGTACTTGTAAACTTGCTGCTGCCATGTTCAAAATGCAAAACTGCAAGAACTGTCAGTGAGATGAACTCAGACATCCATATAAACTAAGATAATCTGTTTAATTTGGGCAGAAGCAAATTAGGAAAAAGGAACCTCTGCCTTTGGGAGTTGGTACTACCCTTAGCCTAATTCTGCTTCCTGACCTGTAACAAGACATATCCATTGTTACTGCCCTATCTACACTTAATTATATAAACCTTCCCATGTAGACAAAACTCTGGTTCTGAGGGACTGGAAAAGATAATGGCAAAATGGAAGTACCTACATCTTAAAAACAGACAGACAATTTGATCTGTAAACTTAGAAGTTTTCTATCTGAACTCTTTTTTATGAAATTAATCCCTGTCAACTGATCTTGCTTCTTCATTCTACAGTCAGAAGAATAATGTCTTTGTTCTGATATTTCAACCTACTGTCTCAGTTTGTCCTTTCCAGATTAATTTATTTGGATTCAGAAAGCTATCAATCATGCAGCATAATCAATGTATTCTACTTCTTGCAGCTGTCAGTGCTATCTGAAGTGAGTCTCATGCATATTAATATTGTCATTTTATTAAAGCTTTTAAACAAATAATATGATACCTGGTGGGACACTAAGAAAGAGAATATAAGACATCAGGACTAATAAGTGAGAGTGGTGTATACTACAGAATGATGGTGAAAGTCCTTTAATTATTGTCCAGTTTCAGTTTCCTCATGAAGAAACAACGGTACAAAAAAACCCCTGAAGCCTATAAGTAACTTCAGCTTCCCTTCAATAAATTATTACTCATTTGATATTTCCCTCTTTAATTGCTGATGCATCATATAAATTATTAATTACATGTCCTGCATATTAGGCTGGACAGCTGGAAGTCCCTTACAAACATACTGCTATAAGGTTCCGATCACTTGGAAAGGTGTCTTTTGAGGATGTGCGGAAGCATTTATGAACTGCTGGTAAATTGGAGAAGACAGTAGAAATTAGAGTGATTTCATTGGTTGAGTCAGCAGAGAGAGGTGGTTTGCAGGCTGCATGCTAGTATCTATGCTGCCTTCAGGTCTGTCAGCTAAAATTAATGACTCACTGCAAACTAGAAAGGACTGTTTTCTGTAAGTTGCTAGGGGATAAAACAGCTTTGCAAGGTCACATTCTGTGCACACTGTGCTCCTCATTAACCTGCTTCATCAGTGAAAAACGAAAGCCCAGTGTAACTCTCTGACAAAAGACAGTAATATCTGATTGTATTTGGGAGACCAACAGGAGGTAAGTGAGCTTACTCTAAGAACAGCATATTTAGTTAGATGAGACTTTGGCAGAGCAAATCTGGTTTTTAGTGGAATTAAAGTAAGCAAAATGTTAATGTATTCCTTACCTAAGGACAAAGTATGGTCCTATGATATTCACTTCATAACATGCATTTCTTTTTTCAAAACACAGATTTCATATGCATTTTAACTTGCTTCCTTATTTTTTTCCACTGTCCATCAATATTAGCCATAAAGAAAAGTTTTCTTTATCTAAAATGGTAGACATCTAAATTCTCTAAATTGTTAAGATAACAGTTTTTGTTGTCTTAATAAATTTTTTTGTCCATTTAGATTGCTGAAAGAGTTTGTAATGGGAAGAAAGAGAGGAAAGAGCAGTGACTTTAGATTCTTTGCTAGAAGAGAGTGTATTTTGACCTTTAGCCAGGATACTCGGCCCAAACTGAGTGAAAAGCTCTGTTCGAAAAAGCACCACTTGTGTCTTCATTTCTTTCAGAAACTTCATGTTTGATTTCTTCAGATAAGAAAGGAATTGTTTTTCTTTCAAGGAACTGAGAAGAAAATACAGAAAGCAAACTTTTAAAAAATTCCACAAACATTTTAGAACTAAAGATACTGCAGACTGGAGAAAAGGTTGAATAAAGATAAAATATTTCAAAAAGTAACACATGCTTAGTCAGTACGGTGGAAAATATATATTGTTCATGTAACACAGATTGGCATAATGATTGTTCCGAATAATACATCCCTAACCAATGAAATAGAAAATTTATGTAGTTCACATAATACATTGGCATAATTGTGCTACACTAATTGTCCAGCAAATCATGGCAGGCACTGTACATACAGTAATACAGTCCATTTTCCAGTGTGCTTACAGACAGCTGCAAAGTGGACATATTTTGGCAGCCCCTTGGAGCTGCTATCTTTCTCAGAAAAGAAGAAGCTCCTGATAGTTCCTCAGGAGCGTGTGGCTCCCTCATTTTACAGTCTCCCTGGTAAAATGCTGTGGGGTCAAAATACATTTTGCTTATGCTAGTACTTTTCAGATTTGTCCTATTGTACCTTAAGAAATACATATATATATATATAAAATATATATATATACCTTAAACTAAGCTGGAGGTATTACATGATTCTCTTTGGAAAAATCATGAGAACCTGCTATTTAATATAATGCTTTCCTTGTATTTTCTCCACACCTTATAACATTTCCATAAAGCATTATTTAAGATACATAGTGAATTACAAGAGCTTTCTGATATTCTCTTAATGTAAGTAGGAGCTAAAGAAATATTTTTCCACTTTGTCACATTGGCAAGGAACAAACAGGCTCAATGAGCTTTATTGTTGTTCCTAAAGCAAAATACAAGGAACCATTTTGTTGTTGTTTGTTGTAAACAGTGAAAGCATACCAAGTAGCAGGTTTTTCTGCATATATTGTACTATATATGCTACATACTTCTTCTTTTATAGAACGCATATGCTTGCCTAATGCTTCACTATCTGCGTTCTGGAAGGTCATGTCTTTTCCACCAGCACCGTGCATCATTAACTAGCATGGTTAGCAACCATGGGTTATAATGTTGGAATAACACAGTAGTGCTAGTCACAGTGGTTCTAATCAGATCTGACAGGGAGAGTGTGTGAAGGCTGTGCAGAAGGTGATTATGTAAAAACTGCTGCTCCCCAGAACATTTGCAAGGGAGTTTGCACAGATCCAATACTTTCAGTTTCCTGCTGGGTCCCCATGTTCCCTTCTGATAAAAATGTGTGATGCTGGAAAACAGTTGTGGAAGCAAGTGGAGCCTTGCCAGGGAAAAAAGAGATGTACACTTTTTATGACTGATAGAATGTGATGTTTCAAGCCTTGCATCCTTGTCCTTCCTTGTTTAAAAGGGCCAGTGAAGAAAAGATGGTCCAGATACATCCCCGTGCTAACTTCCAGCACCTTACTGTGATGCCCAACTAGGAGAAATCCTATAGCTCAGGCTGTTCTATAGAGACATGGCAACTTTAAGGCTATCTTAATTCTGAATTGACACTGGAAGCATCTCCCTCTGACTCACCATGAAATGCAGAGGGAGTAAGATAAACAGCTGTCTAAGCCAGGAGGCTGAGGAAAGTGCCCATAGTTAGGAAAGAATACTTCTGGTCTGAGAAACCACTGCTGCTGTTGTACTCCTCTGACATCCTGCTCGTTTCTCAGAGACATTGCTCTCTTTGGTCACACACTTCCTTATCATCTGTTATCTGCCAAGAGCAACACTATCCCTTGTAGTTAACTACAAAATAAAATTATTCAGAAACTTAAGTAGCAATTCTTTGTACAGAAAGCAGTCCTATGTCCTGCGATGTGTGCGATGCCATTATCAGCCACTGAATCAACGTCAGAAAACTGAGTACTTAAATGGGGATAGAAATTTGCGGATATTACACAATTGGCAGATCAGAAAACGGTGATATCCCAGGCAGCCCGGTGCTCGGGGGGCCCCGGTGGTCAGGGCAGCCCGGCTCCGTCTCCCGGGCCGGCTGCCGCTCTCGGTGGCCGGGCTCTAAACCTACTAGGCTCCGCAGACCAACACCGGCGAGTCCTTGACCCGAAGGGCTTCAAACAACGGTGGCAAAGTGACACCTTCCGGCCGAAGGAGAGATTTGCACAACTCGGAAACACTTCCAGCTCGGGTGCGCAGGGCGTGCGAGGGACTAACTGCTGTCTCTCTTGCAGCCTCCGTTTGCTTTTAATTATCGATACCTAATTGCTTTCCACTGAAAACATTGAAGCCCCTAATGCTGGCAATCTTAACGCTTTACTGCTGGTGTTTGGCCACTGATGTTGTAGAACTGGGAGGAACTAAATAAATGAACTCTTGAGAAGTTGAAAACACTTTATTTTTCCCAAGCATTTTTGGTTTAGATAAAAAAACACTCCTGAGGAATATTCATTACAGAAGAAATGTAGAGAATAATACATCACCTAGTGATGTATGGTAACGGTATCTTCATTACCTCATCCTGATGCTATGTGGCAAGCAAATAAGAGCTCAGCATGACACAGACTGAATTGACGCAACGCAGGGTCTCATAGGTTATGACACAGATGGCAAATTCCAACACCCAATTTATTTCACTGTCTGAAAGTGGATGAACAGGTTAGGCTGCTGAGTGTCTGAAGTGTGCCAGAATAACCTAGTTCTGATAAACTTCATATATTCTTTCTACCGACTGAGTTTGCTGGAAGTCTTTAGAAAGTCACTGTAAGATTTCCTTGAGTGAAATGTTACCTATCAGTATGGACATTGATGAATAGAATGGATGGTGAGAGCAAAGGGAATTGAGTAATAGGGGGTTTTGTTGGTTGACTCTGCTGATGTGTCACTTCCGTACCGTTAGATCAACTGAGATTTTATGAACTGCTGTAATGGAAAAATATTATTCTCTTAAAAATGGCCTGGCACTTAATAACTCAGTCAAATTGGTGATTTTCTTTAGAGTGACCTGACTTGACCTGATATGTCTACAGAGAGGGAGGAAATTAAATAGACTGGCACCTCACTTTTTTTCACAAGTAGGGTGGTTGGGATGTCAGTGATTAAAAAAGAAAAAGAAAAAGAAAACCAATGAATTTTAGTAGTATATTAACAACCAAATAACAGACCTTGATCATGCTTCTAGTTAGATATGTTGGTGCTTTGCCATTGCCCTTAATTTCAGCAAGGTGTCATTTCCCCTAGGGGATCTTCAATTATTCACCAGACCACTGTATGGAAATCTCAATTCTGCATACAGGAATTTTTCCAAATGCTGTGTTAATATTGACTACTTCCAGAAATCTTTTTTTACTACTGCAGATATAGTTATCCAACTTATCCAGAACAACAGTATATTATTTTTCTGGATAAATTTAAACATAGGGTACCTCAGCCAGTGAAATCATTGGATTGATGAATCAATAGAGTTAAACCACCCAGCCCAAGTCTGAACTTAATCTTTTGATGCCCAAGATCTAGTAAGCAATTGATGACCATGTTGCACCAGTGCCACAAATGCCTTTTTTGTGATTTAATTATAATCAGATAGGAAAACTCACTTACATGGTACATCTTCAAAGCACTGTGCCACGTGAGGTAATTTGTTTTTACGCATAGTTTTATTAAAGGAAATTATAAACTTGAATTCCCATCTGTGGAAGTTTATTTTACTTGATATCCTTTCACATATATGGGTAATAATGTAGTTCTTTTCTGTGCAGACTTGCTGACAGGAAGGTACTTAGGAAATACTATATTAGAAGATGAACCACAGATTGATCTCCCAGTTGGGTCTTACAGTTAAAGTAGATTATATTTATTTAATCCTTTGCTAAGGTCTGTGGAAGAGAAATGAAAAACGGCTTAAATCTGCTATATTGCTGCATGGTCTTGGATGAAAATTGTTTAGTTCTAGAAATCAAGAACTACCAGTGGCAAATACAGGTTATTTGAAAACCTGTAAAATCCAAAAGGAAGCATGTTTGCATTACCTATTGCCAAATATTGAATGACTTATGCATTAAAGAATGATATATTTGACAGTGTTTTCAGGGGGAGGGAGAGGGAATATTCATTGTATTTCTTAAACACTTGCTCTCATTACTTAGACCTCTGGAGTTTTGACTGCTGCAGGAGATTTACTGTCAATTAACTCACACAGCAAGGAGCTTGATAGGTTTATGAGAGTTATATAGGGGGAAAAAAAAACCAAAAGATTTTGTAGTCTGTTTCAGGGCCAGTGTTGGAAAGGAGGCTCAGCCTTGTAAGAGGTTGGTGTAATGGGCCTGGCTGGGATGGAATTAACGTCCTTCATAGCAGCACATACAGTGCTGTTTCTCAAAATTGTGGCTAAAACAGCGTTGATAACACAGCAGTATTTTGGCCATTGCTGAACAGTGCTTGCACAGCTTCACGGCTTTCTCTTTCCCACTCTGTCCCCCTAGAGAGTAAGCTCAGGGTGGGCAAGGCATTAGGAGTGTACCTAGCCAGGACAGCTGGCCCAAACTGACCAGGGAAATGTTCCATCCTGTATAGAGTCCTTCTCACCAATAAAAGCTCAGGGAAAGGAGGAGCAAGGGGGGACATTTGTGGTTATGGCATTTGTTTTCCCAAGCAGGTGTTTCACACGCTGAGGCCCTGTTTCCTGGGAAGCGTTTGGATATCTGCCTGCCACTGGTAGGTAGCGAAGAATTGCTCTTTCTGCTTTGCTTGCATGCACAGCTTTTGCTTCCCCTATTAAAGTGTCACTGTCTTGATGCAAGAGCCTTTTTGCCTTCCTGCTTCCTCTGTGTCTCACAGGAGAGTGGAATGAGTGGGCAGCTGTGTAGATATTTGGCTGTTGGCCAGTGTCAATCTATCCCAACAGCTGGCTACCTATCAACATGAAAAGTGTAGCCCTTTGGTCATGTACCCCTAATACAGCCTTTCTAACACAGGGAAGATAATTGAAGAAAAGAAAATCAATAGCATTTTACCTGCCTCTCCTGAAATATTTAGTGTACAACTTATCTTCAAGTAAAAAAACACTGGAAGTATAAACCAAACATGGGTGAAGAGTCATACTTACATTGGTAAAAACATTAGGGGTTTGATAAGATATATAAATGACTGCTAGATGGTATTTTTTCATTGCGAAAAATTTAAAAAATGGGCAAACTCTATCTTAGTTTCTCTTGATCTGAAGAGTCTTTTAGTCCTATGTGGTGACAAACACAATCGTGAAACAAACAAATCAGTATTATAGTTTTTCTATAATTATTGCAGTATTAACCCATAAAAAAAAAAAAAGACAATCAAAAATTCAGCATGTTTCTGCTAGTGGCCCTCAGCAGATAACCAGGAAAGGGATGAGAGTGTGGCAGGCACACAGTGCTATGCTTCAGGGATATCTGACGTGATTTTCACCATTCTTGGGTCAAAGAATGACATTGTACTGACTGTCCTTGACTCTCCTTGAGACAGAGGCTGTGATCAGTATTTGGTACTGGCAGACTTTTCACTTGTGAATGTACATGACAACTTTTTAAGCTTGTCTAAACTTTGATAGTCATAATATGATACAGCAGTCCGTTCTCAGTTTATTGACATCTCATGTACCTAAACTAGCTATTGTTTTGCTTTTATCTACTTCTGGTATCTGCCACTTAATTGGGTTTAAAATGTTATTCTTATACAATTCTGAGAACTCATTTTCAGATTCATAGTTGAGATCTATCAGCAAACTTTCTCATCTCCCTAAGAGCCATTTTTGCTTTCATTAGTATGTTGAACACCAGGCACCTTAGCATTGATCCCTCCTTACACTGTGAAAGTTGAACAGTATTCATGATTCTTTGTTTCTTGATAAAGCCACTATTAATCTATTACAGGTTGGTTTTTCTCCTAATCTTTTCAGACATTGCTGGTATGGGACCTTGTTTTGAAAGTCCAAGTGCACCATTTCACTTTTTCCACAAGTTTATTGATTCCTTCAAATAACTCCTGCAGATCTATACGGTGATTGCTCCTATGCTGACTCTTCCTCATTGTATCATTTATACTCACGTCTGCTGATTTTATTCTCTACTGACATATCAACCCATTACACAGGAAGACCTGTCTACCACCTGAAAGCTTTCTTTCCAGAGGCTTTCCAAACTTTAATTAACAATGAATGGGGCAGGCTTTTATGTGGAGGACAGATATTCCTGTATCTGCCTCTTAAGTGTCTCTCAGAGACAGATGGCCTGCCCTCATGTCTTACCTGGTTTATTCATTCTTGCATTCCTGAGCTTGTCTGGTACCAGGAACAAAAACTTGATTCTTGAGGAAGCATGCTTGAATTTATCACCAATGTCAGCTTTTGCCATTCATCTCCCTAGAAATTTATCAAACACCTTTCATTTCTTTGGCACACATTGCCCATACCTGTTCTCTCAGGCTTTCCTTCTTGATATCCTGTCACTTCTGCCCCTCTGTCCATTTATGGTGTCCTAAGGTCTGCATTCATCTTCCTCCCTTTTCTGGCAGGTTGTGCTGTCTTGCTTGCCTTACCTTACCTGCTGAGACAACGGCCAGCAGCATGGTTCGTTTGTAGCATGGTTTATTCTTACTGTAACAGATCAACATTACAGAGTATACTTTCCACAGGTTTTTTGGTGGAGAGGTCACTAGGAGGACAAGATCAAAGGCACATTGTTCAGCTTTCATAAAGGGTATCTGTGATCTTGCAAAAGAATACATAAAATATCTCAGGATTCAAAGGAAAAGTCAAATGATCCACTGTAGTTTTGTTCATTTTTCCTAATGTACTAACTGTCACCTAATGTATGGTGTAACTGTATAAGTAGGATGTGGCAGAAAAAAATATTAGTTTCGATGTCTAGGTTTCGTATCTATTTCATCAAGTGGTAAACTGTCACATCTTCTGCAGTAAATTTTGCACAGAGGTGACTGCTGCATAGCACCTACTACACAAACTTCTTCTCCATAAAGCCATGATTCTTCCCCTTATTCCCCCATTTTGTAGGCCTTACTGCATGCAGTAAGATACAGTGCCCTAAAGTACCACACAGATATCTTGAAATAAAACCTACACTCATGTTGAATGAACAATGAGCGTGCCATCCTTTACAAGCTCTGATGTACTCCATTATCAATACAAGCTGAGATAGCAGTTGACGTCATTCTTTCTAAAACATGCGTCAGGAGACTGTTCGGTCTCCCTTCTCTGTACGTGCTTTTGTACTTACTAACAATGCCATAAAACAGCCAAGCAATTTAAAATTCTTCCAAAGGGGTGGAAGGGAGCAGCTGAGAATATTCGTTAGTGTATATGCTTGTACTATTGATCACCTGAACTGCTTTCAACCACAGCTTCTTAGTTCTTCACAGTGGTATCTGAGAGTGCTATAGACACTCACAGCTCCTTCTGTCTAGTCTGACATAACAAATATCGATCAGAAAGCTAGTTTCCACATGTTAACTGACCTCACAAAAGTGCTTTTATTTACTTCTCCAAAAGCAGACTGTGTCAAATTGCATCATATTTTCTAAGTACTATCCATATACACATAGATGGAAAGAGGCCCCTAAGAACTTTTACATACACTCTACTTTTCTGAATTGGTGGGTTTATCTCCTGGGATTTTTTTTCTTTAAAGCATTTTCCTGATTCTTTCTTATCATTTCTTTCCTTCATTTCTGTGTCATAAAAGTTAATGGTCACAGAAGTTTGCATGGACACTTGCTGAGCAGGACTGCTGTACCTGAACCTAAAACAATACCATGTCCTGATTGTGCAACTACACGCAGTGGCTGAGCTATGTGGCAAATTAAGATTGGCTGACGAGGAGAACCACATCACCATAAAACCAAAGTAATTGCCAAGTTTCAAAGAGTACCTGCATGACCTCTTTGCTTCTGATGGTCTTAACGGAGGCTGAGGATAACAGTGTAAGTGCCCATCTGTGGGAACAGTTGGCGATCGATCATCGGCAGAAAATCGAGACAATTGCTTTGGTAAGCAAGAAGCCGTGGGATCAGTGAGCAGCTGCAGAAGACACAGGAGAAAGCAACTAAGGACTGTAAATACTTGTTACAGGCATATGCTGGGAAAAAAGGGAGTAAGGCTGAACTGATAAGATAATGGGAAGTTACTGCTTTAGTGGAAAATCACTGCTTTAGAGACAGAGGGTATATAAGGCTTGCTGTGTCACTAAATAAAGGTCTGTGTTATCACGTTCATAAAGTGCGTGCAGTCCGTCATTATCTGTCCCAGACAAATGGTGACCCCGACGTGATTTTTCCGACAGCAAGGAAGGAGGACGACCCCAGGGAAGAGCACCGACTCCAGAGCGGATCGACGCCAGAGCGGGAGTGGGTGCAGCTGAAAAGCGAATCCGGATTCGTATGACGTGAAAGGTATACTGGGGAGCGGGATGGGGCAGACAGCGTCCACGCCAGCAGAAAACGCAATAGTCACCCTATGCCTGCATATTCTCTCTAAGAGAGGAATTAAGTATGACGAATATCGTCTAAGACTTTTGCTGATATGGTTGAAGGAGCGGGGCTTCTGCCCGGACACACAGACTGCTTTCGATCCCTGGAAGCGGGAAGAGGCAGGCAATGTGCTGTGGGATGCTGCAGCCATCGGAGATAAAATGGCTGCACAGCTGGCAACTACTTGGAAGATGATGAAAGTGGCGATTCATGATATATGAGTGGAAGGCAAATTAGCCACAGAAGTCCGCAAACTGATAGCTGGAAAAGGCGAGATTGAATCAGGGACAGCCGGGGCAGCGGCGAGTGTGGTAGAACCTTCCACACCTCCGGGGGAGCCCCCAGAAGAGGACATTGGGGACATTGTGCGAGTGCAGTTGCCATCACAGTGTCCCTTGCCATCCATTGCCGTACAAACTGAATCAGTAGAATTTAAAGCAGCAACGACTATGACAGGCAGAGAGGAGAAGGAGGGGCCGTTACCGCCTCCTCCCGAGCCCTCAGTGAGAGTGAAATCGCTGGCAAAACTGTCATGGCTGTCTCTCTCACCCGATTCATGGGATGATGCGTCAAAAACCCTTATAGCTGACCCACGAGCGACCTGGATGGAAATGCGACACCAGGCAATGAAAGACGGTGACCAGAACATTGCAGCGTTCCCCGTTGTTATGATGGGTAACGGCCAGCCGGAACATAGACCCCTGCACTGGGACATGGTAAAAGAACTACAAAAGGCGGTCACACAGCATGGTTTGTCTGCACCATTCACTAGGGGCCTTCTCGAAAATATCATGACGGGGCAGCTCATGACACCATTTGACTGTGAGCAGCTGTGTGGTATGATATTAACTCCGGTGCAGAGGCTGCTGTGGCAGGACAAGTGGAAAATATTAGTTACTGAGGAAACACCCAAAAACTTGGACAGAGACGAGCATGATGAGCTGAGAACCATAGGACCTGATCAGATGTTAGGTAAAGGGGTATTCACGGATCCCCGGGTGCAGGCAAGGTTGCCACATAGTGCATTGCGCACCTCTGCACAACTAGCGATGAGAGCCTTGATGCAAGTACCGGAATCTGGTCGATCAGAAACGTCATTTACAAAAGTATTACAGGGGCCCAATGAGCCTTATATGCAGTTCGTCGATAGGCTGCGCGATGTAATCGATAAGCAAATTGAGAACGCGGAAGCGAAAGAGTCCCTGATGCTGAAATTAGTAGTGGAAAATGCAAATAAAGACTGTAAGCAGATTTTGCAACATTTGCCACCCGGAACCACTCTAGTTAAGATGATAGAGGCGTGCAACCAAATAGGGATGGTGAGCCACGGTATGACAGCACTGGTGCAAGCCTTTGCAGCCTCATTGAACAGTAATGAAAAAACGTGTTTTAATTGTGGTAAAGCAAGTCACCTTCGAGCACAATGCCGTCAAAAGGGATTGTGACCCCCAGTGCGAGGCCAACAACAACAGCGACAGGAAAGAGGAGAAACCACCGAAGTGGGAGTCATGGTAACTTGTGAGCGATGTGGAGAGAGAAACCATACGGCGGCACCATGCCACTTTAAGTTCCACAGGAACAGGCAAAACCTAAGTGGGCCAGGAAACCGACAGACGAGCGCGTATCTGGGATGCGTGACGACACAAGTGTCCCAGCAATGTCATCAGGATCCCCAGGATTCTTGGAACGGCACGCCACCCAAACCATCAGGAGTGCAGGAGTGGATGTGGAAACCATAAGGGAAGAGACATTATGGGATTCTGCAGTCCATTATCTGGACTTAAATGCAGACGGATCATTGGGACAAGGATTAAGCGTGCTGTTGTTAGGGCGCTCATCAACGATTAAACTCGGGGTGTTTGTACAGCCTGGAGTCATTGACAGTGATTATAAAGGTAAAATCAAGATTATGGTATGGACCCCAAGCCCGCCAGTGACAATCCCAGCCGGATCACGCATAGCGCAACTCGTCCCATTCAAGGCCCAGACACCACAGGCTTTGGGTGTGTCCAGGAGGGCAGGGGGGTTCGGATCAACAGGCAATGCGGAAATATTTTGGGCTATGCAAATAGGCGCTAAGAAGCCGATGATGACTGTCATATTAAGACACCCCATGCTCCAGCCGAAAACCCACAAAATTACAGCTTTGGTAGACACTGGAGCAGATGCGACTATCCTTGCCGCCAGCCAGTGGCCGATAACCTGGCCTTTGGAGCCAGCAGTATTGGATATTGCGGGAGTGGGAGGTTCTTCAGGGGCTCGCCAAAGTTCAAAGCAACTGCGGTGTGAAAGCACTGATGGGATGGTGTGTTCTGTGAAACACACTGTGTGTGTTCTGTGAAATCTGTTGCTCAGATACCGGTGAATCTTTTGGGGCGTGACGTCCTGAGCCAATGTGGGGTGCTGATAACCACGGATAAGCAAAATTTTTGACAGCGGTCACTGGAAGGCGACCCACACCCTTGAAAATTAAATGGAAAACCGATGATCCTGTTTGGGTGGACCAGTGGCCGCTGTCGACAACCAAGGTCGCCATCTTGCAATAATTAGTACAGGAACAATTGGAACAAGGACACATAGTGGAATCCACTAGTCCTTGGAACACACCAGTGTTTGTTATTGAAAAGAAAGCCAAAGGTAAGTGGCGCTTGCTCCACGATTTGAGAGCAATCAATGCCTCCATGCAGGACATGGGAGCATTGCAACCAGGACTTCCCGCGCCTCAAATGATTCCCAGACATCACAATATCTGTATTATCGACTTGAAAGATTGTTTCTTTACAATTCCTTTGGATCCCCAAGACGCAGAGCGCTTTGCCTTTATGGTGCCTGCGAAGAATAGGGAGGAACCCAATGCACGGTATCACTGGACGGTGTTACAGCAGGGAATGTAAAATTCACCAACCCTGTGTCAGCTATATGTAGCTCGAGCTCTCGCGCCGTTTCGCAGAGCGAACCCACATCTTTTTGTATATCATTATATGGATGACATTTTAATAGCAGGGAAGGACCTACAGAGGAAGTTATTTTTAATCTAACAGAACAACTAAATACTTTTGGATTAAAGGTGGCACCAGAAAAGGTAGAGCGCGAAGCGCCCTGGAAGTATTTGGGAATGCTCATCACTGAGGCCACAGTGGCACCACAAAAGGTACAGTTGAAAAATGAGTGTAGAACGTTAAATGACTTGCAGAGGTTAATAGGAGACATTAATTGGGTTAGAGCCTTGTGTGGAATAACATATGAAGATATGGAACCATTGACACGACTGTTAATAGGGGACCCTCGATTACACGCACCACGGACACTCACTAGTGACGCTTGCAACGCATTAACAGTCATCGCAGAAAAACCTGTTAGCGGTTCAGTAGCTCGTGTAGCTCATGACTTGCCCATGACTCTCTGCATCTTTAATCGACCGGTGCACCCCTATGCCATAGTGATGCAATGGGATCCTCGTGAACAAGATCCATTGTTGGCGATAGAATGGATCTTTTTACCAACTCAACCAGCAAAAACCATTGTGTCCAGAGTAGAGTTAATGGCGCAATTAATCATGAAAGGACGTAAGCGCACCATCATGATCTCAGGCCAAGACTGCGCAAACATTATATTGCCATTGCAAACAAGATATTTAACCTGGGTTTTGCAACATTCGCTAGAGTGGCAGGTAGCTCTTGCAGACTATGTTGGGGTAGTAGACAACCATTATCCTGCACATAGGAAGATAACCAAGTGGAATAATCATGATTGGATCGCTAAGCCATTGTATAGTCAACAACCTCTTGCAGGTCATACGGTTTTTACACATGGTAGTAGCTGGTCACATAGGGTGATGGTCACGTGGGAGGAGAACGGTGAGTGGAAGCACCTATCTGAATTTGTGGAAGGATCAGCACAATTAGTAGAGCTGAGAGCTGTGACGTTAGCTTTTTGCAAATGGACAGATGAGGCATTGAATGTGGTATCTGACTCCCACTATGTGGTCGGATATGTACAGCAGCTTGAGCGGGCTATTTTAAAGGAAGTACATAATGAAAATCTGTTTAAGTATTTGAAACAACTATGGCATGTATTAAACCAAACAAAACATTGTTATTTTATCACGCATGTTAGGAGTCATATGAACCTCCCCGGGTTCATATCAGAGGGGAAGAGACACGCTGATCAGCTGGTGGAACCAGCCGTCCTAGTGCCCCTGCCAAACAAAATACAACAGGCCAGGATGTCTCATGACTTTTATCACCAGAGTGTAAAAATGCTAGCGCGACAATTTGACATCTCTCGCAGCGATGCACAAGGCATTGTGAACAACTGCGCGAGTTGCCAGAGGCTGGGGCATGCGATACCTGCTATGGGAGTGAACCCTCGAGGTCTCCATTCCCTGCAAGTGTGGCAAATGGATGTCACTCGTGCCAGAATTTGGTTGACTCAAGTGTGTACATGTTTCAATAGATACTTATTCTAAAGCCATGTGGGCCACAGTGCAAACGGGCAAAACCATGAAACACGCCATTCGTCACCTCCGACAGGCTTTCGCGGTCCTAGGTGTCCCACAGACATTAAAAACTGATAATGGGCCGTGCTTCATTGCTGCCCGCATGCGAGACTTTTTACAGGTCTGGGGCGTGTCTCACGTCACAGGCATCGCACACTCACCGACAGGACAAGCTCTCGTTGAGCGTGCCAATCAAACACTCAAACAACAATTGCAAAAACAAGAAGGGGAAGACCCCAACCCGTTGGTACAATTATCTAAAGCAATATATGTCTTGAATTATCTCAGGTATGTACGAGGGCCAGAATCGACTGACATAACCCCCATGATGTTGCATTGGAAAGGTATGAGCAGCCAAAGACAGAACTTGTCTGGTGATGTATTGGTATTGTTCAAGGATGGGGACTCTCATCAATGGAAAGGCCCGGTGCAGCTATTAATGTGGGGACGAGGGTATGCTTGTGTTGTTACAGATCAAGGACCTCGCTGGATCCCAGCTAGGTGTGTGAAGCCATGGAGAGACACAGCAAGTTCTGGTGATTTGTCATCTTCGGATGCAGATGGAGCGGACTCATGATGATGGTGTCATCAAATGTTCTCTCCAGCTATCGAAACAAGGATCCTTTAGATCCCGGACCGGTAGACCCAGAGAAGGAGCCAGATCTGTATCCGCTGGACCCTCATGAAGCATGGTTCAACATTCGCAAACAGGCAGTAAAAGAGGGTGACTTGGACTTCTTAAAAGACCTCACTGTATGCCTGATAACCTATGAAGCAAATAGGCGACCGAGGTGGGAGGCCATCAACTTTGGTATCATAAAAGAACTCTGACGCGTGGTCAAAGACTATGGGGTCAAATCCCTGCATGCGATGCACTTACTTAAAATGGTGTTTGAAACGTACGTATTGTGTCCTCATGATTGTAAGATGATAGCTCAGTTATTGTTGACAAGTACTCAATTTATAATTTGGAGTGGGATGTGGAGAGCTGCAGCGGTGCAAAAAGCACTTGAGAAGTTGGAGCGGGGCAGCTGACTCTCATGCACCCACCCTCCCCACCCCGCTTCGGCTTGCGCACACTGCACTACCTGCGAGGTGCCCAGCCTGATCCGGGCACTGCCTCTGCCCTGAGCTCTCTGGGGGATCTCGACCGCCCACCCCCCCGCCCTGTTCTTGGTGTTGAAGATCGGAGCCTCCCCTGCTGCAGCTGCCCCCACTCCTTGGCCGGTGGGCAGTGCATCTCTGTATGCTCGGTACGCCATTTTTCCAGCGCAGCACACCAAGCGGCCTTGATCTCTTCAAGTGAAAAACAAAGTGATGTTTTCTTCCCGCTTGCAGGATGGCAGTAGCTGTGGGATGGTGTTTTGGCTCAGTGGTTCTGACTTGCTGCGTCCCCACCGCGGCCCACAGGATTTAGTGGTGACCTCGGTCTGCACAGCAGACAGTATCAGCGAGTTGTGTCCGAAATGAAGGAAAGGACATCACTGCGGTAAGCAATGCCGCTCCAAATTTGGCTTCAAGCACCTCAGACCACCAATGTGCAGCAGCTTCCAAACACTATGTCACTGACCTCGCAGCCAGCACCGCTGGCAGCACCAGGTTGGGCTTGGCCACAACCACCGATACAACCTTGTGGCTGCAAGAGAAGATCATGCCAATGCTGTGCAAGTTGTTGGGTTTGGTTTTTTTTTACGTTAAGAATTTGATGGAATGTGCTGCATGAACTTGAGTGATCATTCAACATCGATTCATCAACAAATCCAGTTGTTACAGGACTTAATAAAACCAACTGACTGTCAGTATCGGATGGAATCTGTTTGCCGGATGGACTTGGGACTAGCCATGGTTGCGCAATTTATTATTAATCGCATCCTATCTCTGTGGTATTTTCCTGTGTATTGCTTGTTGTTTACCCTGTTTGTGATAAAGTCAAACGAACACCAAACAGCGACCCCAGCAGTGAAATTGGGCATGTGTGAAGTTACAGATTATGTAATTGACAGGTGGAGTTTGGGGCAGTCCACACGTACGTACTGGCCACACGTTATGTGAGGGGCGGCTTTAACCTCTGCTATAAAGGTAGTGCTGTTTGAGCACAGGGGCAAGGTAGCTATACAGCAAGAGAGGACCACGTTGCCTCCGTGGGGACGCCCACCAAAGGTCCAGTACCTACCGACGCCTCATCCCAAAAACAATCTATGCTGGGGATGCTGTGGATTTGAACACCACTTGCTGTTCTAGGGTAGGTATGTATATGAACTGAGATAACTCTCCCCCCCGCAATTCATCAAATAGTGTGTATTGTTATTTACCTTAATTGTATTAACAGATATGTCCCCAGCTTTATCGCTAGTGATAACACAAGTTACCAGCCACGGCCTGGTGATAGCTCCAGGAAAAATTCAGTGTTATTCGCCCTGACAATATCTATGGTGGCGCATCACTACCCAAAGTATTCAACCCCAGGCCGTGAAACTGGTACATGAGGTGACCTCCCTCAATGATTTGCAAAAGTTATTAGGGTCAATTAATTGGGTATGACCATTATTAGGATTAACTAATGAGGATCTGCACCCGTTGTTTATGTTGTTGAAAGGGGACACCTCATTGAATTACTGACTCAGCCTACGTAGCAGGAGTTGTGACAAGGTTAGAAGAATGCTGAAGCGCTTTGCCAATCTTTTGGACTGCCTTTGATGCAGCGTCGACTGATAGTCACCGCCTGTCCTGACTGCCAACAGTTATTCCCAGCACCTACTGTTGGGGTGAACCCACGGGGACTTGAGGCGCTGGAATTGTAGCAGATGGATGTGACACATATTCCTAACTTTGGGCAACTCAGATATGTACATATGTCTATCGATACTTTTTCTGGAGCCCTCTGTGCCACAGCACACACCGGAGAGAAGGCGCAGGATGTTTGTCGTCACTTGCTATATGCCTTCGCAACTTTAGGAGTACCGCGAAAATATCAAAAGAGAAAATGGACCTGGGTATAGTGCACAACGCACTAACAGATTTTCACAACTATGGGGGGTTTGACATGTTACAGGTATTCCCCATTCCCCCACAGGTCAGGCAATCGTTGAATGGGCTCATGGGACTCTGAAAAATATGCTTTTAAAACAAAAAGGGGGAGCAGGAATGGACAGCATGAACCCTCATGAAAGACTGGCTAAAGCCTTATATGTACTCAATTTTTTAAATCGCTGGGATGCATCAGGACCTCTGTTTGTTAAACATTTTATGTCCTTGGAGGGAAGCCACAGACAAGTGGAGAGAAAAGCTCTAGTGAAAGTGAAAAATTTGGAAATGAGACAATGGGATGGTCCATTTCCTTTAGTAACTTGGGGAAGAGGCGATGCTTGTGTTTCCACAGGTAGCAGACCACGGTGGACACCGGCACGATGCGTGCGACCATACATGTCATCATCGGATGGATCTAAATAGCTGTGAGCAGTGCTGCCTGGATCCCACCACAACCAAAGACTAACGTCTGGATAATACTAGCAAACATGACAGGTCAAGACTCCCTTTGTCTTGCGACAGCATCGCCAGAAAATCCCTTCTACACCTGTTTAGGAGGCCACCCATTGGATGATTATTCAATTACCATCCCCTCCAATGCTGTGGGTGGTCCCTGTAGTTTGGATTGATTAACTTTATTAACGCCAAACACATCTATGATTTTAAATCTCCGAATGTCACGACGGACTTCACGAAGCTTACACGCATGTAGCAACCGATGTGATGACCGGACTAAGTGTTGGAGTCATGGCAAAATAATCGCTACTTTTTTTATGCCCAGGATGGCTACTGCCAAAGCCCTGGCAACATTAAATAAATTGGGGTATTGGTTAGCAAAGCAGAGTAATGCTACTTCACTAGCATTAAGTGGATTATTATTAGACACCAATTCTATTAGACATGTAACGCTCCAAAATAGAGCAGCTATAGATTTTTTATTAGCACAGGGTCATGGATGTGAGGACTTTGAAGGAATGTGTTGTATGAACCTATCAGACCATTCTACATCAATTCATAAAAGCATTCAGGACTTGAAGGATGGAGTTAAAAAACTACAAGTAGATGATGGGTGGAATTGGCTTGAACATCTATTAAATAATTAGGGATTGACAGGGTGGATTAAGTCAATAATTAAAACAGCCTCAGCATATGTTGGAATATTTTAAGTATTCTTATTTGTATACCGTGTTTTATGCAACATGTGCAGAAACTAGTGGACAGATCACTCAAAGCAGTGTTGGTTCTAAACAAAGAAGGGGGAGATGTGGGAACAGTTGGCGATCGATCATCGGCAGAAAATCGAGACATAATTGCTTTGGTAAGCAAGAAGCCATGGGATCAGTGAGCAGCTGCAGAAGACACAGGAGAAAGCAACTAAGGACTGTAAATACTTGTTACAGGCATATGCTGGGAAAAAAGGGAGTAAGGCTGAACTGATAAGATAATGGGAAGTTACTGCTTTAGTGGAAAATCACTGCTTTAGAGACAGAGGGTATATAAGGCTTGCTGTGTCACTAAATAAAGGTCTGTGTTATCACATTCATAAAGTGCGTGCAGTCCGTCATTATCTGTCCCCGACACCCATCTATCAAGTAATCTAAAGGCTAATGTATTTTAAAATGTTGGATGTTATTATCACCTCTTTATCCACAAAACTAGGAAAATTAAAGGGATTAAACAGTTATTAAACAACATGGAAAGTTCATTGCTATTTTATTTGCACTCTGGAGATGATTTCTTTCCAATCCTTTGTATGTGTTTGAGCTGTAAAGTTTATTTTTTTAAACAGCATTATTATATATTTTTTCCTTTACAGTTTTTAGAATTATGCATGCATTTAGAAGACTCAATGACCACCAACAGCAAAGGCTGTAATTCCTCTTACTCCTCTGTCGCCGGTTGGCTGAGGCAAGCCAATCACAGGGACATGCCCTTTCCTATCCCTGAACCCCTCTCCTCCAGGAGAGAAAGGGTTAAAAAGCGGAGATAGAAAAAAGGGAGAAAGAATTTGTGAGACCCCTGAACGTTTGGAAAACTGAAACAAAGTTTAATAAAACTAGAACAAAATATATAATATGCAGGGAAAAACCAATGCAAAATCTGAGGGTTTATACGGGATGGAGAAGCGAGGGTTAAACGCGAGTAAGAGAGAGAAAGGGGGACAGTGCCACGCGGAGTCCGAAATGGCGCCGCCACGTGTGTGCCCTCGTGGAGTAAACAAAGGATCCGCAGCTGTTACGAACGCCGGGCTCCAACGTGCAAACCACGAGCCACGCTGTTCCTACCAGTCTGGTCGTGCAAATTAAAAGAGAAGCAGCAAAAGGCGACAGCGCTGGCGGCAGAGAGAGAGAGACAGCCCCAAGGCGCGGGTATACAGCGGCCAGAGCAGTCTGTCCCAGGTGGCACAGCGGGGGCTTCCCCGGCACACAGCTCCACTTCACTCCGGCAGCGCGGGGGAGCCGTAGCCGCAAGCAGGCGGGCAGGGTCCGAGCTGAGGAGAGACAGCCTGTAAGGTCCCTGGAGCCAAGCCGCGAGTCTGGAAAAGCCTCTTCCCGGAGCGAAGCTGCAAGCCCACGGCGCCCCTCGGAGTGCAAAGCCGGAAAGGGTCCCGGAAAGCGAAAAAGACCGAAAGCCCCAAAACAGCAACCGGCAAATGCGATACGCGCCTTCTTAAAGGGGACAGTACACTCGCGAGAAACTTTTACAACCAATGAGAGTACTAAACATAACATGGGAGGGAATAGTCCAATTGGTCAGTTCAAAACAAAACCTTTCAAGCAGTTTTTTTTCCTCAAACTGCCACATCCTCTCTTTCGGAAGAGCTCCAAACTTTGCCTCCCTCTGCTATTACTCTCCTTTCTACATATTGCCTTTTAAATTACTGTGGCAGATATTTTAAAAAGACAATAGAGAAGTATTTGATATTACAAGTATATAGCTACACTCTTACTCTATTGCAGTAAGTTGTCCTCCAAGTCTCTTGGCTGCACATCCTACATCTGCTTAGGATGTGCCTATTTATTGGTAGAAGTTAGCTTTAGTCTGTAACATTTTTGCCTAGATGAACTTCTGCACAAGAAATTCCAAGTGGCAAAAACATAACAGCACTCTATCCTCTTCCAAAGGTCTGCCTGCCTATCTTACTGTTCTGTGCTAGGGGGAAAAGGTACGCTCACAAACATTCAAAACAACTGCCACAACAGAGACTGAATGTACACTTATTGCTATGCAGTTTAAGTATTTAATCTCAATTGAATTCTTCAGGCAAAAAGGGCAATCAGCAAGGATGACATGTATTACTTAACACAGTAATGACTGCATTAATACATACTAAGAAAATGTCATATTACATCTGTTTGTGAGGATAGTAGATGGCTACGTAATGAAATATCCTTAGATCCCTTTAAAATTATAATTAAGAGGGGAAGTAGTACATATTTCAACTTCCAGGCCAAATGTTGAGCTTTGTCTTCATGGGAAGACTAACACCACTTTAAGTTTGTTTTGATAGCATGTGCTTCATAAAAAATTAACACTGTCTCAGAGGCTGAGATTGATGCTGTTTAACCCCAGATTCTATTTAGGCTGTTATCATCTACTGGAGAATAATCCTTCCCACCCCCCATTAACAGAGGAAACTGAGACTAGGTTCCTAATTTCTCCTTCACTCTGGTAGGACCCCAACTGGAGTACTGTATCCAGCTCTGGAGTTCTCAGCACAAGACATGGACCTGTTGGAGTGGGTCCAGAGGAAGGCCATGAAAGCAATCAGAGGGCTGGAACACCTCTGCTCTGAGGACAGGCTTGAGGGAGTTGGGGTTGTTCAGCCTGGAGAAGAGATGGCTCTGGGGAGACCTTACAGCAGCCTTTTGATACTTAAAGGGGTCTATAAGAAAGATGGGGACAAAAATTTTAGCAGGGCCTGTTGCAATAGGACAAAGATTGATGGTTTTAAACTAAAAGGGGAGATTTAGACTAGATATAAGGAAGAAGTTTTTTTTAGAGTGAGGGTGATGAAACACTGCCACAGGTTGCCCAGAGAGGTGGTAGATGCCCCATCCCTGGAGACACTCAAGGTCGGGTTGGACAGAGTTCTGAGCAACCTGATCTGGTTGAAGATGTCCCTGCCCACTGCAGGGGGAAGTTGGGCTAGATGACCTTTGCAGGTACCTTCCAACCCAAATAAGCCATTCTATGATTCTATAAATCAAACATCCATATTAGAAGGGATGAATCTAGACCAGATGCAATATGTGCATTTAGAAAGAAATTACCCCTTGCCATGGGGAAAGAGCTTGCGTGCCCTTGTGAAGTTGAGAGCTATGCTGGTGGTGGCGTATGCCTCCGGTAGGGTCTCCCAAGCCAGACAGGTCTCAACTGAAGGGTCAGACAAAGTGTGTCCACGGGCAGGATGGGCTCACTAGCCTTTGGGCAACCATCCTAGGAGAAGGACAACTCTAACTCCAAACCCGGGCAGATGGAGCTCGTTTAGCCCTGTAAGGCCATCCATCTAAGAGAAGGATACTCTAACCTACGACCTGAGGACTTCGCTGTCACCGTCCAAGCTCGCTAGGCCCTGGCAGATGAACCTCAGGTGTAAAGGGTGGGGCCAGTCTCGCGCACGCTGCGCCTCATCTAAAAAAAAATCCACCACGCAGGCTTGAAGGGTGTACTCACGTTTGCAAAGCCCTGTAGCGACAGGCAAGGGACGAAACGGCAATACCACCCAAGGAGACCCTCCAGTGTGCTCTTTGCAACCGGTCTTGCCTATCCCGCATTGGCCTTTTCAGCCATCAGCGTGCTTGCAATAAGCATGGGCAAAGCCCTTCCCAAATCTTCGTCCACGAAGCCAAGCCATGATGATGACCTAAGTATTGTTATCTTGGCAATTTCTACCTAGAAGGTTGATCTAGAGATCTGAGTAAGACAGTTTAGTACTCAACAAATAGTCAGTTTAGGTCTAAAATAAGATCTGTGGGTATGGAAAAATTAAAAGAAAGAAAAAAAAAATCAGACTCTCATAAGACATCAGGAATAAGTTCACTCACCACTTTATGGATTCTTCATGGTTAAATTTATTGGGATTATCTCTAAGTACAACATCATCAATTCACACTACTCGTAAGTACTCTCCTTGTTTTTTCATATACAAACAGAGGCTATTCCAGTTTCTGTATACATCTTACTGCTCCAGCAAAACAATAAAACAGTTGAGTAAGCAGACTATCGAATCAGAATGTAAAATAAGGCAAGCATGATAAAAGCTTTAGGCTTAGTAGTTTTTCACTAGAAAAATAGATTTTGTTGTCAAGTTTCCTCTGAAATTTTTAACAAACATATTGCAAAAGAGAAATGAACTTAACCACAGTAAACAAATTCCTTCCTTCAAGGCACTGTTACATAACTTTTAATGTCAATTTGAAAATAATTCAGGAAGTCAGTTGAAAGAAATATGACCCTAGTAATAAAAAAAAAATTTTGGTTAAATAAAAGGCTGAACAGAACAAACCAGACAAAGTTTCTATATGAAAGAAAACCAATCATTTTGGCTAAGATGGAGAGACATTACAAGTTTAAAGTCTTATAAAATCTAACTACAAAAATAAACCCAGTTATCAACTGTAAATTTAGACAGCTCAGTTTTAGTGACGAGTTGTAAAGCTTGGAACTTCAGTTGGTTTTTTCATAATGAATTGTTTAAGGCATTATATATGCATCTGGCATAAGAAAGCAACAAGACTGCAAAACTATTTAAAACCAGTGGAGAAAAAAATTTCCAAGGATGTAACTTCTGATTCTCTATGAAACATATAACTTGGCTTTGTGTTTTCACCTGTGCAAGTGCTTAGCAATGGCAGACTGTTGTCAGTCACAGTACAAAACTTGCTACACAAGCACTCTGAATGGCACAGCAAAAAACCCCACATTTTCTCCTACGGATTTGCAGTCTATCTTTCCTATACACATCTAATTGCAAGTCATCTCAGCTTCCACCATCTGGACCTCAGGACTCCGATGCAATACCTGCAGGTCCTTGCCATGTCCCTACAACCATTCTCAACAGGTTTCTTCCTCATTCTTTGCCCCTTCCTATTTTCGGGAAGCTCCCAGATAAACTGCAGCATAATGTTGCTAATTCTGGTCAGCCTGTATGTGCCACGTAGCTCAACGCTTAGACCACTTAGCTGAAAAAAATCCCCCTATGCTGAAGACACCAATCTTTTTCTAATTTTTACTGCTCAGCAGTCAATGTTGAAGAATATTGAGGGCAAATTTAAAGGCAGAATATGAACCTCATTGTCTTTGGCTGAAAAAATGGTTAGAGGCACATGGATACTGATATCAGTATCAACATCAATATTGATGTGTCTTCCCTCTCTTCTTCAGGATTGTGTGTGTCAAGTGACCTACAGCTAAACGTTTAATTATCATGGCTCATTATTAGGTAATTCTTAGGTATCCATCCTAAAGAAATAAATGCACAGTTCTATCTGAGCTCACATTTTAGAAACTCTTCTAATAACTGTCAATCTTCACTAGGAATCTAGTCTACAGCTGCTTGTGTCTGCTTTGGACCTATAGAAAGGAGGAATTTGCAGCGAGCTGTTTGAAGCATTTGGAAACAGCTGTTCAGGATTCTTTTCAAATTTTAATCTTTTCCTCTAAGAAATGGTTAAGGCTTTTGTTAGTGTCAAAACCAGTAACATATCACCTCTTGCAAGAAAATAGGGATTTGATCTTGGAAGACAGAATTTACCAATGAAATGTCATGGTTAGACTCAGCCTACTCATATAAGTCAGTTAGTACAGATTAATGTTTGTTACTGAAACTAATTTGGTGGATCCTTACACTTAGCTCTAACTGCTGTTTGCAGGAAATATCTTCAGGATTGTTTTGGCTCTTATTTGGTACATCTTAACTTGAATGAGGTAAAGAGATCATTGCCTAGAATTTTGTTCTTTTAAGGTTGCCACATTTTTCTTCTATTGAAGGCTATGGTTGCATAATAAAACAGATATACAAAGCAACTGCAGTAGGAACGTTTTGAATATATACAACATTTATCAAAATATACATTTCTAGATTTCCAGAACTTCAAATGTGGTATCTGGACTAAAAAAGTAGAGTTTATGCCTTTGAAGTTGACCTAATTATGCCAATTATATTTATAATTTAGTATTATTTGTTACTGCCCTCTTCAGGGGAAGCCAAGAAGGTTTGAACATAGGCAGACATATGAGAAATAAAACTATGTAAGATGAAAAAACTACTTGCCAACCTAAAAATAAACACGAAACCCCTTGGAAACACAGCAAGCAGAACATGGTAGAGGCAGGTCAAGACAAAACTACTGTTACAGCAGCCAATTTGACCAAATTTAGTCCTAATAGCAGGAACACATCATAGATCTAAAATCCATGCTTAATCCAGGTTCTCCTGCTCCTGCCTGTCTTCAGTGCATCCCTTGTTTGACAACGTCAAAAAAGTATCTATTCATATAGCTTGCCTATGTTGGCCAAGAATTCATACCACCATTTCAAGATGAGGTCAGAATGCTCAGTGAAGGTAGAAGTTGTTACCATTTTTTATTAAAAGGTGGGCTTTTTACCACATCATACCAAGCCTCCTTTTTTTTTTTTGCTAAAGATATTAATTCTGCTTTATTCAGAAACTAATACTTAAATCCATAAATAAGCTTACTTTTACTATTGAATTTCCTACCAAAAAACTATTTTCTATGAAAAATAAAATTATCTTTCAAATGATACATGGAAGTAAATCATTCTAAAATACAAACATTTGTTACAACGAAAATGCTGTGATATCAATGATAAATTCATGTAAAAACCTGTAAATGCATTCTGATTTTTATAGTGCATAGAAACTCCAAGGCAAAATATAAGAAACACAGTATCTTAGCAAGGGAAATCTTCATCAGTGTTCTGCCCTTACAGTCAGGCACTTGATGCTTATATACATCCCACTGTTTTTCATCTGGACTTTAACTTTTAATTGTTAAAGCTGCAAAATAAACTACAAAAATGGAGAAAGCATAGATCAGATTGGATTTTGTCCCCCATCTCCAAGAGAATAGCCAATGCTAGGCTTTCTGACATTTTCAAGCCCACAAGAACAGTAAAATAGAAAAAAAAGGCAGGGAATTGAATCTATTTTATCTTATTTTTCTGACTCCTTTATCTATGTTCAAAAAGAAATGACCAGTTTGAGAAAATTCTATTTAGAAGTTTTTCTTTCACTTCCCCAGGGAGTTTACAAATGATACTTGTTTTTTCCTTACCTTTCTTGAGAGACAATATTCCCTTTAAGACAGATGTTTTTCTTCTTTTCTTTTGGATTAGCAAAGGCAACTAATGCAGTAAACTGTTTTTTCATCAGCTGTACATCTTTCAATTGCTGAATGCACAATGTAACTAAATAGTATATTTACAATTATGGCAATTAGCTCTTCTAAAGCAGTATCTTAAGTCATAACAGCAGTGTTGCAATTTTGAGAGGAATAGCAGTATTCAAGTTGCTTTATCCTATTACCCTGAAAATTTCACCTGCTGAAGACCTTCTCTGTGCTGTAAGAAGATTTTAAGGAACAATACAGTATGCAGCAAGAAGTACCAACTAGACAGGATGTACTGCAAGAACCATATAGCTATATTTGTGAAATTTCTCTGTTCTATATAAATTGTAATCACAAAAATGTTTTTGCAGACCTCAGAGCCTGCAATAATTTGTGCAAGTGTAAGGAATTATTTCTGTTACATTCTGGTATGGTGCTGTATCCCCTTTGCTTCTTTCATCTACTCTGAAATGCTGCTGAAATATGATCTGTACAGTATTTAGGTGTTCGGCCAATTTAGAATTATTGTAGTAGTAGAGATTTTGGACTTAAGAAAATTTTTAAGATAAGGATTTTGAATAAGTACTGAATAAGTATTCAAATGTACCTCTATCTCTTTCTCATTTAAAAGAAGCTAAGAAAAGTTATAATGAAGACATTTTATTGTTCAGAGCAAATTGCAAAACTGTTAATGTTTCATTCAAATCATGATAAAAGATTTCCCTTTGACTATTTCTTTGGTAAAAATAGCAGTGTCACATTTGCTTCATCTGCTAGTAAAAGGCATTTTCTCTGGTGGAAATACTTTTTTGATCTTACAAGGCCAGCTTTGTAACACTTAGATAATAGGCCCATTCTATATTACCTGTTAATGCAAGGTTAGTTCCAATTTAGGACATAAAATCAAAATGGATCAGTCATAAAACAACAGGAAGTCTAATCACATAAAAACCACCTTTCAGTAGTAAAATTACAAACAGTGTTACTGACAGCAAAGGTCTAAATGTAGTATATCAGAATACATTATCAACTGAACAAAATGAGCAGTTTCACAGCCATTTTAAAAGCATGTTATTTCTCTTAAGTGTAGAGGAGTTTACTTAGAAGCATAGTGGACGTTTTAAATGCATAGCCCATACAACTTCTGTCGCTTTGGGATGATTTCCACTTCTGTTGGCTTAAATCTCCTGAATTAAAAAAAGTAAACACATTTTCTTACAACAGGAATTCTATTATTTTGCTGCTTAATTTTTTCCACCCTATTTGTTTGAAATAAACTTCATTCCAGTTTATATTTTCAATTTTTTTAAATAGTTCAATTTGCAAATCTGGATCCTTAGTGCTTTGTCTGATTGTCATGTGCCAAAAGAACGTCACAAGAATGGAACCTTAGATCCAATACAGCATAAATCCTTGGGAACCTAAGTCACAGCAAACAAGTACAATAACTTGGAGGAAATAGGGGAGACTATATACTGAAGAAGTATTTGTTCATGATTGTTTTCTGATTTGTTGCTCTCTTTATATGAACTTTACCTGACACTTCTCTTTCTATTCTTTAAAACAAAGGGTATGGAAACAATCTTCCTTCAGGCAGATGGCTTGTGATGAGAAAACAATACCAGCAGTGACATGAATGCAAAGTCACTCACACCTCTCAGATGAGAGATTGGGGAGCCAGATGCAGAGGGGGAATAACCAGAGGAAGCAGCTCAAGTATGTATGATTGGTCCTCAACTGACAGACTATGCTCTGACAAGCGTGTCCAGCTTGCATAAATAGAAGCAGCTAATTAGTCTGTAAAGAAGGCAGAGAATCAGGGAAGTTCATTACATAGCTTCCTCAAAGCTACATACCTTCTGCTTCCTTCTATGACTAATCCCTTCAACCACCATCTATTAAACTCTGTCTTCTTTCCTAGACTCCTATAATCCCTTGTTTCATATCTCTGGTACTATCACATTCTCCACTTGCCATTACACTTGCATCCCTCCTCCATAAACTCATTTGACACCCAAAATACAGCCTGAAAGAGCAGGATTTTGGATAAATTAGCAATTCTTTGGCATCTCAGCACCTACCCTGGTATTCACATAAATGTTTCATGATCAGAAGCCAAGAGATTAAGCAGATTAATCTGGGTCTTATTTTAAGGGCTGCATTAAAACACTATGATGATGACAGCATTGAATTAAAAGGTCTTTGACTCACTTTCATGCTGATATTACATCACAAAACAACATAAAGTCATTTATCTAAACAGTGGTTCTATTACTATGTTGTTCCCATATCAAAAAAAGAACAGATTGGGATGTCACAATAGATTTCCTTGACCTTGTATGAGGCTGTTCAAGAGAAAAAGTAAACTCTACTCTGTTACATCTCTTACCTTTTTAGGAACCAGATTAAGTTTTTCTGTGCCTAGCACTACTGTTTTCCAGACCATTGCTTTCTTCTGATTTACTGTAGAAGAGATGTTAAATTCCAAGATTCAACTTTTAGTATGAGTACAGTCATTCTAGACCCACAATCCAGAGTACATCTAGAATGTATTTGATTTTATCTTTTAGCATGCAAAGTTACAATAAAAATAAGATTAAATAAAATTTACGCCACCAAAATACTAACTCTTGAAGTCTTTCAGCTATGTACTAAAGGCTCAGCTCAACTCTCAAATTCCATGAAGTTCTGGGCAGAAGTTATAAGCAATGACAGTATTCCCAGAAGCAAATGCTGTACTATCATTATATACAAATTCTATACACTGAAAAGTGAATGCTCAAGTAATATACAAGCAATATGCAGCTCAACATCTTCATATAATTGCTCCTTCTGGAGTGCTTACAACTAGCTATACAGTCTTGGTCACAATCAAGACTTGAATTAACAATTCTCTTGCTAAAAAAAAAAATGTTTGAGTCACTAGCCTCCCACCTAGTATGTTGTTGGATGTGACATTTTAATTACAGCCTCATCAACCAAGTTCAGTTGTACATTAGTCATCACTTGACGTAACAGACCAGAAAAATTCCTGTGGAGCCAAATTCTCTGTGGTACACAAATCTATCTTCTAAACAGCTAGTAGTTGAAATAACTTTCAGTTATTAAAATCAGGCAAGAAGTACATGGTTTCATAGATTTTCCTTATATACATAATCTAAGATAGAACTCCAAAATCAAGGAGCTGATCAAAAACACATCCCACATCTCATCAAGAATGAAAACATTACTTCAGTGCACTATACTGTGTAACAATCCTATTGTAATACAGTTTCAGCATGTTTATAAGAAGCAGGGCTGTGCGCCAAGGGCAATTATTCTATTTTCAACCCGAGACATATCCCCAAACACTCAGCAGTATAATAGCACACTGTATTCCCAAGACATATTCCCACTTCATAGTATAATTGAATAACAGCTTTATAGCTGTTTAGATAAGAGGAAAAGCGCTAAGATATATTTTCAGCAAGCACTGAAAAGAGGAATACGAAAGTGAGTACCACAAAGGGAAACAAAGAAGGTCACTGCAGGAAGAAATTCAAAAAGGGAAAGACAGCACTATTTAGAAGAACAAAGAGATATGAACATAGGAGCAGAAAGGTACTGAGGTGAATAAAACTGGAGTAGACTGAACACATCTAAATAGAGGAACTGCTAGCCTGCATCTTAAAACAAAAGGAAAGTTAACAGGCGACGTGAAGCGACTGGCCTTCAACTGATGGACAGAGGAAGAGAAGTATAGCTTATTTCAGCAAGCAAGCCTTAGAAGTACATCATCCTACGGAGGGGGGAGCCAGCACAGGAGCACCTACCCTCAAGCAGCAAACCAGCACCAGAATCGCCTGCATCTGCTCCTTTGGCTACAGTAGTGCAGCCATTTCTGTGCCCAGGGAGCCCAAGACATCAGTACAGTGAGAGGCCCTCACCCTCATCCCTCACTGCCCAAGAGTTTGGAATTACCGCCAAAATGGTCAACACGCCAGCAATGACAGTCTTACATAGGACAGTCAGGGCTTTAACCACATGCAAGTGAGAGAAGTGTTAATATGTTCAAATAAAATACATGAGAAAAATAATTTCAAAGTCTCTTTTGTATAATTCCTACCTGAAAGTGATTTTCTTCCTAGTTAGAGCCCTTTAGAATGAGTTTATAATGAGGACACATGATGCTTTCACAAAGAAGTGAAATATTTTCCAAACATCAAAATGAAATACCAGGTTTAAAACAGCATTCTGCACACTCTGGAAATCGGAATTCTTAAGCAAAGCAATAAACTTGTACTTTTTCATTCATCATAACCCTTACCAGTCGGGTCAACAAGGTATAGTTTTATAAACACACTAATAAGCTAAAGAGCAAATATTTAACTATAGTATACAAATTCTTTACTTACAGTTGCTCAACTTGGTCAAATTCTTTTTCATCTTCTGTATAACAAAAAAAAGATCTCAGTTTAACAACCACTAAAAAAGTTCTATTAATTATATTTTTTACTCCATGTCTAAGCAAAACAGGAACCTTATTAGTTTTCTTAGATTTGTAATTCAAATTATATTGTTCCTATATTCAATGGAATTACCTGCAAATTTCTCAAAAAGCTTACTTCAAGTTCTATCAATCTGATTTTAATACATATCATGTAGTATAATGCATACACTTCTATGTACAAAATATAGAAAAATGCATGTATCCATGTATTCATAAAACAGACACATATACATAAATTTTATATATATCATTTCTGCTTCATCTTGCACATCTAGTTCTGCTCACTTATGTGTGCCTTAGTTTCAGCAACCAACATTAGTGCATTCTAGTTTAGTACATTTTTTCCTCAATTTCTTGATGGAAATTTCAACTGCTGCTTCCATTCCTAAGCATTCCCAAAAAAAGGATAGCCTCTAAATTCTTTCATCTTGTAAGGAGAAAAAAGAGACTACATCAAACTGTTTATGGGAAAGTATTGCTTATTGAAAGCACTTTGTACCTGAATTAAGATTCATGGAAGATATTTAAAAATCTAAAATAATGTAATGTTCTAGAAAATAGTATTTTATCCAAAAAAATATTATCTGAAAAAAATCACACTGAACTTTATATGAAGTGCTAAGTGTCATACCTTTCTACCTTTGGCTGCAATTTCAATGAAAAGCTAGAAGAGACTAAAAAATACTTACCTGCACATTTCTCTTTCTTTTTCAAATACATCTCATAAAGGAAAACAATAGTTACTAAAATAACAACTTCAGCCACAATTGCTAGAAAGGGTTTGAGAGGCACCATGAGGGACAGAACTTTAAGCTTCAGCTTTCCTATACTTTTCCCTAATTCAAAAGCAGCTTCACACCAGTATACACCTTCGTCTTCCTTGGTGAGCTTCAGTATCTTCAGATGGGTTACATTGGCAGATATTCTATCAATGACATACTTGTCTGCCAGCAAAGAGTCATTAACGGCTATCTGAAAATAAGAAAAAATACAAGTCTGAATGCAATGATAAAGTGTTTAATCAAATAATTTATCTTATCAACAGTTCTTTAGAGAGATGTAAAATAAGTTAAGAACAAGTGGCATTTGAAGCATGTTTAGTCCACTTCCAAGGGAAGGATTTACCTTAGCTGACCACCTTAGTTCCCTCTAAATTTAATGAGGACAGATACACACTTTTAGTGAGCAAGTTGTCTGAACTGCTTCAGTCTAGATCAGATGAAAGGTATCCCTAAGTCTATTTACTCTCCAATGACAAAGGCAGCCTCGGGTGTCAGGATCTAATGTCCAGGTTTCACCACAGCACAAAGCGCACTTTGAAGGAAGCTGAACCGGGAATGCTGCTTCACTGGGAAATATGTTGATAGCCCCATAAGTCAGTGCTACTCCCCAGCAGTACAGAGGATACAGATCTATTTACCTGCTCTCAGCTGACAGCACTTTCCCCAGAAAAGGGCAAGAACAAAGTGGCTATGTTTCCAAGGCTATGGAGGATCCAGAAAGGTACATGTGTGAAAGTGGAAAAGTGAGTGAGATTTTTTCCTCACAGCCTTTAAGACAATGGCTGAAGTGAGACATGATTTTGGCTCCTCCATAATCAAGTGGCCCCACAGTCTCCAGTGCCCCAGAAAGGTCATACAGGCTGGGAAATATAGAATTACTTATACCCGCAATACAAGGAAGAAAAGGAAGATGCTCCTCAAGCCTCCAATACCTTACATGTCTTTAAAAGAGCACCTTAAGGTTTTTTTTTGTATCAAGTAGTAAGATTTGAAAAATATAATCATTAATGTAGTAAAAACAAGTATCTCAAAACTTTCCTGATTTGTTTTACTCTTACTTGGGATGTATGAGTATGGCAGGGTATTTTTGGAAAAGAATCATCATACAAACCAGAACAAAAACTAAATCTCCATAATAACAAATACATCTAAATATCAGATTTACTTTTTCCATGTACAGAGATTTACATTAACTTTAATGGAAATACAATTTGTAGAGCCTACAGTGAAAAGTCATTACACTTTGCAGAATATCTTTACTTGGTTTTTGCCACATTGTTTCACTTGGGCAAGAGTTGGAAACCTTACCTGTTCACTTCCATTGGTCACATACCAGGTCCAAGCAATGGGAGTATAGCCAAAAGTTTTACAAATCATTACAACTGTATCTCCTTCATAACTGACTATGGGTTTTTCTTTTCCTTCAATTTTTGGTACTAAGAAAAAGTATGAAATAATTAATCAGGTGAGAACTACAGGTTATTACAGTATCATAAAAAGATAAAATATATTTAGATATGTATTTATAGTAGTCCATTCATTTCCCTTTTCCCTTAAACCAGATGATTCTATCATTCACAACATGATCTTAATAAAGTCTTTTCAAGCTGATATTTCATACACAGAATTTGTGCAGGAGACTACAGGAATCCAGATCTTGGTTGCTCTATGATCTTAAAAGACGCCAATTAATATTGAAAACCAAGTGATAATCAGACTGATTTCCAGCCTTGTCCATTTCCTCTTTCCCTTCCTTGACAGCTGTGAGCTACAAGCTTCAGTTCTAGTACACTAGAAACAAACATGCTAATTCTTCTGCCATTTCACTCAATCTGCAAAAAAACAATAGACTTTTAATTCCAGCTATAAAGCTACCACATAATGGTATCCGGCAAGTTGTGCGTGCAGAGAACATTTTTTGTAATTAAGGCATAACTGCAGATTAAGGGAGCAAACATTTTGAGCTGAAGTAATGACTTTTGAGTGCATGCCAGTAAAAAAAAGACTTTTGGTCCAATCTTGCTAAGGACAGAACATGGTCAACAAGAAACAAGACATCAGTTTATAACTTCAGAGCTTCTTGTCCCAGCCACTATAAATGCAGATGCCTCACAGCCTTCCAAGAGCAAAAGCCCAAAAAAGGCAGTTGAATCTATTGAGGGATCACACAGATATAGTTAGAGCTGAGCAAATAATTCATGGTAGAGTATGTATTTCCCTTCCCCCTTCTACCTCTCTTTAAGATGTTTAACAGCATGTTTTCCTCAGATGCATTTATTTTAAATTTTACTTCAGTTTTCATTGCTCTAAGTACAGATCCAGTATATCTTTTGACTTATACTAGTCACATTGGACTAAACAGGACAAGAATTTGTTTTCAGCAATTATGATGGAACAATTTGGTATAAACTAAGATTGTTCTTGTACCCTCCTCTTCTTGACTGAGCAAATTAATTATCCCTGAAACATTCACTTCTGAGTATTCAAACTTAAAAATTTCCATTCCAGAAATACATATGGAAACAACTTGTTATTAAGAACACTGCTTACAACAAAAGTTTACTGCACTGTGCATCAATCCAGACTCATTACTAGTGAAGTCTCACTCCATGTGTATTTGTTTTAACCATTAAACACTATCCTTCTAAAGAGGATAGTGGTAGAGTATCTTCACTGCTGTCAGTAAAGGCAACAGTTATTAATAAAGTTGTCCCCTCCTCCTTTGCAATTTATAAAAGGGAAAAAAGAATGAAAACAGATGAAAAACCCTTACACCCAGAACAACATGTTTATGTGGTAGTCAAAAGATAAAGCCATGATAATCAGCAGCAAAGCACAGCTATAGGCATACCAGCAATACATATGACCATATTAGCCATGATTAAGAATGTTAGTATCATCATGAGTTCTGGGATCTGGCTCTGGAACAGAGTGGTTAACCCTTGAATGAATGCAAGGAAATAATATGCCTTGTCCCAGATATTTTTGCAAGTAAATCACCCAAAATTTGTTGCTGCACAGGAAAAAAAAAACCTGTTGAAGAAATGAACGGACAGGTGACCGCACCAGCATTTATACCAGTCAGATTTCCACACTGGTTTAAAGACCAGAGTTGGTTCGTAGTGCATGTACCCAGATAGCTGCTTAAGGACTGAATAAAGAGCAAACACAATCTATTTTATCCTTTAATACTTCTAGTACACTTCACACCATTTTAAAAACACCCATGAATGGTCTCCATGTTTAGTAATTTGAACTTCCTATAAGTATCTCTTACTGTTTTCTGCAGACCTGAGTAAAAACTCTTAACTTAACTCTTCAAAACCTGCAGGGTTATGCCAAGCCAGGACAGGGAAGAAGGGAAGGAGAGGTAACACGTCCAATAATTCCTAACTGCCTAGTGGAAAAAGCTATTGCAGTTAGTTGTGATGACTTTAGCCACTGAGTCTATACCAACACCTTACTCATCTTTCAGTTTGAGAATTGTTCTCTTCTGCATTATTGACTGGAAGATTCAAGGACTTCTCTTTCCCATTTCTTTCACTCTTGCATTAATCTTAAGCCATCAAGCCAGTACTTTTCATGGCATCAGAAGTGGCAGCATTCAACCATTGTGAAGCAATTCTCCCATCTTGTAATAAATCGACCAGTCCTATGCACTCTTCGAAAAGATGACTTTCCTATTGAGTTATTCCTGCCCTTACTGAAATAGTTGTTGTATATTTTAAAAAAGGATAACATCTCCTTTCTCTTTTTCTAATCTAAACAGACATGGGTAGCCATTCAACTAAACCCTACCCAGATGTTGACAAGAAAATTATATAATCATAGTTAGAGATTAAGAGGTCTGAATAAACTACATTTTTGTCTTTCTTCAGTATTGCAAGCTAGTCTCCTCTGTCTGAAGGTTTGAAAGTAGGTATCAACAACACTACTCAAGATACGAGCGCACATGAGAGTTTCCTCAGGTCACATGACCAGATATCCCACAGAACAAAGGCAGCTTGCAGCACTGAGAATACAAAGTCCTGATGGTTAGTTCAGCTGAGGTTAGGGTAGCTGCTTGAAGAGTTGGGGGTTTTAGGAGCCTGTGCTCAGGGAGAATCTTTCTAATGTATCACAGATCAAATGTTTGCCTTGCTCCTTGCAAAATTTGGATGGTGGGAATAGAGGAGGGAATAGCCCTCAATAGAGATGAAGGTTCTCAGCAGCTTGAATTTGTTTCATTTCCATGTCTTCCATTCAGCTGGATTTCTCCTACTACTATCAGGGGCAACATTATTAGAGAAGAGAGTTTGAAACAGAAGAAAGGGCACTCATGCTGCCCAGTAAAGCAATAATTTGGCATTTCAGGAATAACTGAATTGTTCAAAAACCTGCCTCCATTCATTCTGCCAACTATTGCTCCTCTTATGACAGTGAATCTCAGGCCAGACTTTCAAGTCATTAGCTCTGCTCTTTAAAGAATTTGAGACACCATCCTTTCAGCTCACCTCCTTGAAAGTTCTGAGTATTCACTCCTGCTGTAGGGATGGGGAAGAAAGGGGAAATCAATTACTTATTTAGGAAAAAAAGAGGTGGGCTTATATGCTCTTTCAGTTGTTAGCAAGTTTTCTTAAAAAGACCTTCAGTATTTGCTTCAAAATTCTTCTTCCACGCTATAGAAAAGCCTGTGATAGTGATTCTCACTTAGCTTGACTATATTAGTCACTGCTTATCAACTTC
Source organism: Bucorvus abyssinicus (assembly GCA_009769605.1). NCBI lineage: Eukaryota > Metazoa > Chordata > Aves > Bucerotiformes > Bucorvidae > Bucorvus > Bucorvus abyssinicus. The sequence continues at coordinate 16,800,968 of CM020063.1, forward strand.
AGTTGCAATTTCTTACTATCCAGAAAACTTAATACAGCATTTCAAGGATCAAGTGAAGCAAAATTTGAAATTAAAAATTAAATAAAATTAGTTACCTTGTAAATGAAACACAGCACTGATTTCTTCTTCACCTTGCAGAACACAACTGTAGCTTCCCAGCTTACTGTTATCCAAGATCCTTAACCTTCAAAAAGAGTTTCACCAGTTTGCTTTTTACTTTTTTCTTTTGTCCTACAACTATCAGTGACTGCTAATTAACATTCTAAAGAACCCAGCAGATATTAGTAGTGGAGCGGAGAGCATATATTACTGAAACACTACAATTTAGGTTTAGTGCAGTGTAGAAACATCTGTTAAGATAACAGAAGAGCACAAGCACACCCAGGAACATAAATAGGATTTTCGCCCTTGTTGTTCATAGAAGGCCAAGTATCTTTAAGCAATACATACACAAGTTACAGAATTAGACATGGTTCACCATGTGTGCTATGTAGTATACACTATTTAGAGATTATTCAAGTGGTTTGTTATTTCCAAAGCCAGTCAGTCAATCACTAGCATAGCTTCAACACAGAACAGTTTTAAAAAGCTATCATCTAAAGAAGACCAGCACCTTCTCTGCTGGCAAGCTATATACTTGGCAGGTGCTTTGAAAAAGAATTATGCAGTTGTGTTTGTGTATATGGAGTGGCAGAAAAGTGACAGAACATTCTCATCATATTTTCTATCATAGAAATTTTATATTGGTATATTGACATTAAGAAACCAAAGCTACATAGAAATAAACTGCAGACTGATTAAATCAGTCCAATTACAAATTTTTAAGGTCCAACAATAAACTGTATCAGTTGATAAAAATTTTCTACAATGTTTGAGACTCTGTAGAGGTTTGAAAGAGTTAAGAAATATATTTAAAATACTCCAAAACATCTTTACTGTGAAGCTATTTTCTTCTCTTTTGATAATTATGATGGGAAAAAAAATGGCCATGGATGCCTTTCAGACTTCTGCAAAGCAGCACTGAGGCAGAAAAGAGAATGTGGAAAACAGGAAAGTGGAAAAAGAAGTGGAGGTATTCTAGCAATCTCAGACTGCGATTACTACTTCACTTACTGAACAGAATTATTGAACCTCAAAGAACTGTGTCCATATTCTATATTCTTGTCTTGAAGAAACCTCGTTTTTCCTGCACGAGAGGTAAAACAGGAGCTCTTCCTCCAGGCTTGAAGTAACTGCAACCTTTCTCCTTTCCTGCAGTATCAGTATCTTGATTGTGGGCATACAGTAATCACTATATTTGGCTCTTTCGTAATATATACATGACTAGTTTATACACTGCCCAGTAGATGTGACAACTCATTTCAGCCTGCAAGTCAAACTGTAAGGAGTGCTACTTACTGGATGCTCCAGCTGTTTTCAGTTTTATTGATGTGTCTGATTGTTTCATTACCCCTCTTCCAAGTCACTTGAAGACTTTTCAAATGAGAATATTCACTGTCCAGTCTGCATGAAAGTTCAATTCTCGTTGCACTGTCCAAAGTGATATTTTTTTCTACAGAAGTACCAGAAACACCTAAAAGAAGGTTAAAAAAAATTGTTTATGAAAAACATATTTTTTTATTCTGGGGGAAGAAGATATTCAAAGAGTGGTTTTTACATATTCTGGATTATATGTTGATACAGTATGCTGCTGTTACTTCCAGGGTAAAACACTGCAAAAACAGACAATTAGTGTTAGACAGTAATTAAGCCATAACTGAGTTATGATACACATCCATTACAAAAACAACATTCTGTAGGTAAACTTCTTAGAGGACTCTAATATAGAAACATAGATATTTATTTCGCTGAAAGGAAGACAGACTTAAACTTCGACATAATTTAATCCAAAAACCAAAATACATTAAGTACTTAGCTCTCTCAAGGCAGAACAATGTCTGTTCTGTCTAAACTTCCTTTTTTGACTTCACATTTGGTATTAAAGCAGGATTTATTGGAATAAAAACATTAGTAATTATACAAAAAGTTATATTACTAATATAAAAGAGTTGAACTTGTAAATATCTGTAAGAATCCAGGTTTTAGCCAGTTGCACATTCTTACAATACTGTGAGATCACAGCTAATGTCTTGTTGCAAGGTAAAATCCACAACCTTAAAGTGTTTGGATCTGGCTTTTCATGCTAGAGCTACTCAGCTTGAAACCAAATTATCTTCAAACCCATTTATGGCTGTCTTTGCCTTCCTAGTGGCAAGTCAGTAGAATTATAATGTGAAAACATTCCAATACAGTAGAAAATCTGACTCTGATTTGCTTTTAATAAGCTCCATGACCATAAGATGAGCATATCCACAAACTAGGTTTCAACAGCAGATATCTCCTCTGATCCATACAAACATTGTTTTTTTTAAAAAAAAAATCTTTTTACCCATCAGAACTGACATTTTATTTCATAATTGGCCTTTTCTTTCATGCCTTCTAGATACAGCTGTGGTTAGTCCATATGAATACTCCATAAAAGTTTATTCCAGGACTCACCTCAGTTCTGGACCTACCCTGTAGTACTTGATGGTCAAAGAAGTGCAGCTGTATTTCACAGCTCAAATTCTTTGAGAAAAAGAAGCCTTACAGTACAGCTCACTGACTTAGTAATGCAAGTCATACCTAAGAAGCAGCAAAGCCTAGCTGAAGTGGAAGTGCCAGATACTCCCATAAAATATTTGAACTTTACTGAGTCTGGCAGAGACATTTACAGCCTGCAGAACAGCATGCCCAGAACTCCAGGTCCCAGCCAAAATATTACAGATCTGTTGAACTGTAGTTAAACTTGGAGGTGCAACACCTCAGTCTTTCATAACAGAGCAAAGTCAGTTACTGCATCTCATTTATTAGAGGCACTGCACTCAATAAATGAGCCAAGCATAGCTCATCTTGTTGAGGTTGTTCATGATCAAAGTAATTTTACAAACAGAATTGGTTTCACCATAGAATGTTTTACAGTAGATTAATTACACTGGCTAAAAACAGAATCTGTACCTTTTCAGATAATATTGGAATTTAGTCCACACTTTAAAAGAATGGAACATGAAAACCCTATGCTGTCGAAGATTAACCACTAGCAAAACAGGTATCTGGGACATCTCTGTACTAAGAGTACATGTAGCAGAACAAGAAATAGACATTACATTAAGATTCCCGCTAGAAGAAAATAAGCATAAATGCTGTGCAATTATGTCCTTAAAATACCATATCAGTACTTTGCAATGGATTTAACTGATCTACTCCAACTAAGAGATATTTCTGTTAGTTCATTTTTTCCAGTTGTCCAAGAAATTAGTTATAAATTATTTGGCAAGTGAGAACTTGACATCTACTTTAGGAAGAGGCTTATCTTGCTTTTTCTCTGTGCCTTAACTCCTGTAATGCTGCAAAGCTAACAGGTGCCCTAGTTTACATGGTCTCTCCAAGTGGATTCACTAAGCAAAGAAATTTTCACTTGAATGGAACAGCTAGCTATGAGTTGTTTTTACTTGTGGTTTTAATAAAGTAAGAATCTCATTCTCCACTGCAAAATAATTATTAGGACACAATACTCCATACTGCAAACTTATTATTCTTTTATTTTACTGACTGCATCACACATTAACTGTGAACATCTTAACTTTATCAAGAAGTTGCTACAAGTTGCTATCATAGATACTTCTACAACTCATACAAAAGATTGTGTGTAACTATAGGTATTCAAGATAACATAACTGGAAGAATAAATTACACACTTACCAGGTAGGAGTACCTCATACTCCACAAAAGTGACATTGGACACATTCTCTTTGGTTGCCTGCTTGAACTCCTGCATGGTAAGATCTGGACCTAACAAGGTTGTAGGGGGAAGCAAAGCAATGTTATGCTGCTACATAGCAGAGCATCAATATGGAACTGCAATTTTTTATTATAATCATCTTAGGGCAAAAAAGAGGACCTTGCCAAATGCTGACTACTATGGAGATCCTTTCACATACTTTCTGTGTTAACAGTCAGAATCTTAAAGCAACAGTGTTGTGTGGTTACACATTACATTATAGTAATTATACCATTTTAGAAGATGGTTTCTAGCTTTAATGTTATCTTGTAATTGTGAATATCAATACACTAAAGGGCTTGCTATCTATTTCAGAGCCTGATTCAAAGAGTCACCTTTATCTTACAGATGGGTCCTAGAACTGTATAGGACTATGTCAATGTTTAAGTAGTGCTTGGAAAAGTAACAAACTTTAGAAAAATAAAAAGAAATAGAGGGACAGAACACAGCCAGAGGTAGACTATATAATCTAGATGCCGCTGTAATGAATTCAGAAGCAACAATACCCTATGCTCCACATGAACGTGGTCAGAGTCTGTCATTGCTCCATAAAACTACTATACTGTAGGAAATACCCTTCTACATAAAAAGAATATCAATATCAACCATCATATGCCTGGCTAAAATATACTCCTTTCCTTGTGTGAGGGAAAGCTACACTTAAAGAGGTTTAATATAGTCAGGAAAATCCCTTTTCTGAAGGGCTATGGATAGTACACTGTTCAGAGACTACCTTTCTTAAAGCTCTACAAAGCTTGATAGAGCTAGCAGGCAGGCAACTCTAAGCATAAACAGTCTGCTCCCACCACTACACCTGTTCTCATGCTCTGCATTTCAAGAGCAGAGCAAGAAAGCAAATTAATAAGCTACATCTTTAACAAGAGCTGAGGAAGCATCACACTTCATCCACACTCATAATTGTTTCATTAGTATTGTACTATCTGCATACAAGTTCCTAGTAAACTGAAGCACACTCTGGGAGAAGATATTAGAAATTCTGTTTAAAGGAAAGGTCAATTCAATACAGTTATAGCATTTTTATCAGTTTCCACAGTTACTTTATAAACACCTTTAAATATCAAACTGTCTTGGTAATTATCAACTAATATAAATCCTCCATAACCACTTGATAAAAAAAATAAAGGTAGAACCTTAGGGTAACTGAAATTTAACAATTTAAGAAGACGTGATTGCTTTTACCAGATATAGCTACATTATGTCCAAGTGTCAAATGATCTGAAGGACTTCCCTGAGTCTGCCAGCTGACAGTCCGTGTAGATGTCAAAGGCTCTGAAAAGAAAAAACAAACCTGTTACAAAAAAAAAAAAACTTTCTTCCAGTTTAGTGATGAAACAAAAGAAAAGGAGATCCCTCCACCCTATGCTAGATTCAATGCTCAAAATGTTTTAAGCCATGTTTCACATGCTTGCAAAGTAGTTTTATGATCAGTTATTTTATAATGCATTTCAGAAATATATAAACAGTAATTACAGATTGAATCTGCCTAATCATACACCATTATAGGAGAAAATTATTCTAGTTTTTGTAGAAAGAAAGGGGCTTCATTATCGCTACTGTCCATGGATTGACAAAGTTCCCATTCATGCTTGGGAACAGAGAGAAAATTGGGCTACAGCTTCAGTCTTCTTGCTGAGAGAAGCACTGGGTGGCAGAGTTGATCACTGTGCGGTAGAAATAGTATTGTGAAAGCCTAGTTCTTCTCAGAATTACTCCTTCTCTTTTCCTGCATAAAATACTGAACTTTGAGGTAAAGTTCTTAAACACATGCCTCTCAGCTGCAGTTGAAAGGATCTCACTTGTGTTGAAGGAGGTCCCTGCTCGTGGTTTGCATCTAAAGGCCTCTGAGCAAGCATAAGCCACATGCCTTCCAAGTTGTTGGCCTGTTTCGCAAAGCAGTTTTTCTTTATCAACGCATCAGCTCACAACACAAGGAATGCTATACCACAGGCAATCAGCCTTTTGCCTGGCTTGTTCTATCTGCACTCTCATATGCTTCACACCTCACACTTTAACCAATTCAAGTAAAAATAAACTAAGGCAGACAATGCAGAAGAACAGAGCTTTAGGCTAGTTCATTTGGTGGTTTACAGTAGACTGCTGTAAATCTCAACTACTAGCCCACAATGTCTTTTTAAACAAAAAAATTAAGCTGTCTCCTAGCACTAGACAGTGGGTACTGTTCCTTTAGACAAGAGCACAAGCAAGCCTTGATTTCTGCCTAATGGAGAAACAAACTAGTCCAAGTGTTTACACCTGAAATAACATGCAAAGGCTGACAGAGCTCTGGGGAATCTTCCTCTGTGTAAGCAAACACCTTGACACCATGCCAAGATTGTCATGCCTGACTTTATGTCAGTCTAGTACATACATCACCTGGTTTGTTCCTGAAATCCCCCATGATGATACATTCAGAAGACTCCAGAGCCAGTTCATATGGTATTTGTTGTCCATCCACAAAAAACAGGCAAACTTTAAAATGTCTTGCACACTAATAGGATCCTCATTTTGACTTTCTTCCTCAATTCACATATCAAATTAGTCAGGTGAGGTCATATTATACAAAACACCGTGTATTAGTTCACATGTGTATGTGTGTTTATGTATGGTAAGAGTTATTAAATGTATTCGCTACAGTACTCCCTCTAGTCCTCACACACATTGTACTAAAAAGCTCTGAGGATTAACACCAGGTAAACAGAATTATAATCTCCAATGACAAAACTGAAGATGGAGTGACTTGTCAGATCTTGCTTGAGTTCATGTATAAATATAGCTTAGCCTATGTATGATTTGCACTAATCAACATGAGCTTCAGTACACTGCTGAATTCCTGCTTCTGATCTTTACAGAGAAAGGAGAGGCGGAATCAACAATCATCAGTTTATTCTCCTGCCTGGAACTTATCTCTGCTCCCTGTCAAAACCACAGTATAAGCCCCAGAATATGGTGAAAAAAGTGTGGAGACAAGAAAAGGTTTCGACATATCCATGATTAAAAATTAGATGGATGAAGCTAGCCAGCAGTGATGCAAGGGTATTATTATACCTCTCACTAAGACAAGATCATAAGGAGGAGTCCTCACATGAAAAGTTATCAGGCATAAGTGCTAGAACAGAACCTCCCACACTGGTTTTAGTTTGGGAATGGTCCCATCTCTAGGTTCATTGCCAGCTTTTATGGCATACATGCGTAAGGGCAACAGATCACGCAAGTGGCAGTCAGACAGCTTTTTCCACAGTCCTTGAGGTGCTTAAGACATTTGCAGTGGCTTTAAAAGGCCTAGATGATGTATTTGTTTCTGTTCTTTCTGAATCTTATTTCAAAAGATTTTAGTATGAAAATGTAAACTCTACATGGTAACTTAGTATCACCAAGAAAAAGTATTATAACTTTAAGTCTACTGAAGTAAAACAATTACCAGAAGATGATCCATTAAGTCTAGCTTGCATCTTAGTCAAAGAGTTTGCCGGAGACTGACTGGCATCTTGTGTTCTCATAGTTGGATCTAAAAAGAAAAGAGAGATTAAAGAAACTTTATTCTCTCTCAGTTGAGCCAAGTTAGAAGTATCTAGTTCATGAAAAGAATTCAAGTAGAACCTCCTCACCTCAGCTAATACCTCCAATTTTCCCCCAAGTTCTGAGAATATACAGCCAAAATGTGCAAAAATTAGTTTTTATTAGTTCTTTAGCTTACTTTAAGCAAGAATGGGAAAGAACAGAGGCAGTATTTATTTGACCTCTAATTTCTGTATATAGATCCTTTCCTGTAGTTAGCTTATGGTCAGGCAAATCCATTCTTCACAGTACTTCAGCAGACCAATAAGCTTTATAACCTGTAATCAGATCCAGTCTTGTTTGTGGGCTTATACTACAACACCTGATGACACTGACACTAGTTGATTATTTTTAAACGTAAGATTAGCAGATTCACTAATAGAATAAGAACCTCATTACCTTACATGTCTACACTGTTTTGTGATGCAGCGAACAACCTCCTTTTCTTCTATTATCACCTTGGTGAGCAAAAAAGGCATCTGTGTCAAACATGTACTTCAAGTAATACTAATGAATATTTCAGTTTTCCTTAACACCACTGCAAATCTGATTCTGCTTCTATAATGCAGTGTAAGAGCCAGGCAAGACAGTCTTTTTGCTTTATGTTTTTGACTGGAGAAAGAAAGCAGGGGAGAGGCAGAAGACTTGCTTTGTTCAGGTATGTTGCTATGTCACTCTTCTATTAAGAATTCAAGGTCCCTAAATGTTTTATAAAAATGGAGATGTCTGCTCCCACATTTGGGTGGCAGAACTAGTTAGCATAAAATAAACACTGTATCTTCACATGCTTCAGAATTCCAGGACATATCTTGCTGCCATAGCAGCAGGATGCACTCTTCCTCAAACTCAGGGCAATCTCACATCAGTAGCTTTTAAGTGATTTGGCCAGCAGTTCCCAGGGGAGAAAGGACACATGTTCTGCAGTTGTAATTAAAGTCTGGGAAGGCTAATAAGCTCTCCTAGACATCCAAGACAGCAGCAAGCACAGATGAAAAGTGAAAAGCTACAACAAACTTTTAGCGTATTCAAGCTTTAAGAACTGCGTGCCCTCAGCAGAAGGTAAAGTCAGCACGCCGCCAGTTCCTACAAGTGAACAACACACCTACCCCATTTCAGCATTATAGGCATAGACAACCTACAGATACTCCCACTGGCACCTCCAACACACAGTTACTCTAGACTACATCAGAATCATGCCCAATTTGCACCATCAGCATTCTCAATTTGCCCATCATACTTTAACCAGTTTGGATCACGAGTAAAACAAGGTAGTCAAAGAGTATGATTCAAAAAAAAAAAAAAAAAAATCACAGAATGTTTTGGGTTGGAAGAGACATTTAAAGGTAATCTAGTCCAATCGCCCTGCAGTGAACAGGAACATCTTTAACTTGATCAGGTTGCTCAGAAACCTGTCCAACCTAACCTGGAACATTTCCAGGGGTGGGGTCATTCTTAACAACAGGATTTTCATTTTTCATACTTTTTCTTACCAGTCCACTGATCCCACACCTGAGTGTTCCCATCCAGCCCCTTACCCAAGCAAAGACCTTAAGAAATCTGCTCTGAGTATCTGCTGGCTTATGACCCAGCCAGTAAGAAGACTGAGTCTCGGTGCCTGCTTGACAGAAGTGCTGAGAGCAGGAAGAGTTATTGTGCTTCTGGTATTTGTGGTAAGGCTAGAGAAAGGTCCATGAATTGTTATATCTGCAGCATCTTGAGGCATTATAAGGATGTCATGGATCACCTGACTGTGTCAGCCTAGTAGATGCATCACCTCCACAGTAACAGCAGCTGTTATCTCTGCAAGGTAGTTAACAGGCAACATGGTTTGCATACTAATAGGATTCTCGTATGGACTTTCTTCCTTGATTCACATACCAAGTCAAAGCAGTCAAGTAGTGTTATTTCTAGTCACCTCTGCTTCCACACCTTGGCTCTTATCTGTCCATACGTCAAACTACATAGCACAGAGGTAACATTGCACTGCTCTTCTCATGTGATATACACCTGCTGAATAGCATCAGAGATCAAGATGACCCAGCACTGCATGATGAGTGCCATCAAGCCAGGCAGAGATGTAAGCAAGTCAAGTGGAATAACTTCTCAAACTATTGAGTCATGGCTGCATGCCTTAGCCTACAATTGATTTGCATTAGATTTAATCAATAGTGTGGTAGCTCACTGAGTTCTTGTTGCCCTGATACTCACTCAAGGAGGAGTAGGTGAGAGATGAGATCATTAAAGTAATTTTTACCTTACCTCTCCTCCCCGCTACAGCAAATATTTTGTGGATAAAGTGTAGATATAACATACCTGTCATCACCAGAGCAATTTCAGGCTTTCAAAACCTATTTATTCTCTTTTTCAGCCAGAAAGGTGGCTGAATAGGAAAAGGCTGAGATACAGTTTGGTTTAATTTAACATTATTAATTTGATGTTTAATATAATGTCAATTAATTTAATAGTAATTTTATACTCTGTGCAAGCACAGAAGCATTCAGTAGCACCCAAAGGCAGCCACTAGAACCTCCTAGTTCACCTAGAACAGGGAAAAGCTGTAGGCTGAGCACTCCTGGGGCACCACAAGATGTACATGAAGTAGTTCCAAACACTCCAGTAGAAGCCCTTTCCTCAGACAAACCAGAAAAGTCCAACATGGAAGCAAAGTCTGTAAGAAATGAGGTGCATCCTCTATGCATATAACTCCTTGGTATCTTCAGGGGCAGAAGTTCAGAGATGCAATGTGGTGGGTTTGGTTTTCCTAAAGGATCTGGCAGCACATGTGGCAGCTAAATTAGGCAACCACAATGGTAACCAATGAAGTAGCAAACTCTGAAGAACAGTGTTGTGCCACTTAGAAACCTACCCTCAATACAGAATAAAAGTCATGGTTCAAATTTTTCAAAGCAATTAAACAAGACTGAAAGACAAAAGTAACAGAACTCTCCTCAAAGTATTCATCTAAGAATACAATCTAAGAAGCATCTTGTGGTATATGCCTGACCAGCTGCACAAGGCTATGCAATTTCCTTTCAGCAGCTCAGTCTTGGTGTTTCTTTTGATTGAAGAAACCCACTGAACACCCACATCTCCAGAACACACACTGTTTCTGGAGTTCACTAGAAGACAGTTTTAGTTCTCCTCCCTCCAAGGAAGCATGAACTTCCTGTTGCTGCACCTGTGCAGGCAGTCCACATGCTTGACTAGCTTTTTGCACACTTGGCTAATAACCAATGGAAGAGTAAAATACTCTTCCTCACATTTAAATTCTGGAAATTACATTATGAAGCCTCCCTACTTAGTTCATGAGCAGGTGGCTCATTTCTGATGTCTGCTCAAAACAGACATCATATCCACCACTTTAGAAAGATAGTGGATTTGTGGAAACTTCAGAAACAAATAGAGTTTTATTGGGGGAGGTGGGGGGTGTGTTAGTATTTTGGGTTTTTTTTTTTGTTTTGGGGTTTGTTTTTTTTCAGAAGAGGATATCCTTTCATCAAGAGCTTTATATAAACTTAGAATTGCTTCAACCACCATTATGCACAGTTTTCATTAACAATAGTAATCAAAAATAAATACTATGTGGCTAACTTGCCATAATGTGACTCACATTCCTATAAATATCAGGCCGTTTAAAGTCACAAAACATAAAAAACCTAATACAATAAATATATACAATAAAAACTGTTAGCACGAACTTCCAAGTGTTATGTGCACATAACTACACATACATATTTCAAACGTATTTCAAAGAAACTTTAAGAACTACAAAGCAGATTTCCTCTGTGTGTATATGTAAATATATGTATTCTAAACAACCCTGAGAAGAGTGAAACATATTTTCTGTCCTTTCACATGACATGAAACTACTACAAATTTTACAGAAGTTTTCATCACACAGGAAGCAGTATATTCCAACAAAAGGCAAGTCCAAACATGTAACCACTTACATATCGCACACTGAAAATGCAGCTAAACCACTGATGGTTAATTAAAATCACAATAATAATGTCCACATACATTAATTGGCAGAAATTTTAGCCTTGGCAAGACATGTTCCAACAATCACACAAACATTGGCAATCTGTTATTTCATCCATTATCATTCCGTACTACTCTGCAATGCTTCAAAAACAGGGATTTACAACAGAAATCCACTAGTTTTAGAAATCAGCTCCTCTTTGCTTAGAAGTGGCTGGCTTGCTCCTGATTTGCTGAAAATCACTAGAGGAAGAATGGGGCCCAGAAGGCTCAAATCCCTCTTCCTTCATGGATTTTAAATATCATATTCAAAAATGCAGAATAAAATCCTCAAAGGAACACTCCTCACAACCTGCTAGGCATACTGATTTTTTCAATAACACAACTTACCGATTTGGGTTTTTTCAGAACTTAAATAATGGTCTACTTGATAAGGTTAGGGCAACAATAAAACACTATTCCTCAACCTCCAAGTCCTGCACCTGTGAACTAATAAATCCTCCCGCTTGTGAGGCAGAAAGTGGGAGACGGTGTTAGAGCACAGCACCAAGCATCCCCGGACGCGCTTCAGCACCGCAGCCAGCACACCTGCTGCCCACCAGCATGCACTCGCGGGGCGGCCACGCCAGCGACCGCGTTCGTTAGAGGACAGCAAGGAAGGGATGCCGACCTCCCAGCAGGGCTACGAGAAACCCGAACGCTTTTTTGAGGCTAAAGACAAGAGAGCGCAGGGAGGCAGAAGCGGCAGCGACCCCCAGAGCGAGAGTCGGAAAGGGGGCAGCGCTAGGGAGTTCCGACCCCGCGGAGGGTCTGGGCCGCCGAGGAGAAACGCCTCCGTCAGTTGAGGAGGCAGGGCCGAGCGACGGTCCCCTTGCCGGGCCGTCCGCTGCGTACCCTGGCAGAGCCATGGGGATGCTTCGGGGCAGGGAGGACCTTCGTTCAACGACAGCTCCCAAGCGGTGTCCATGCCTCCCTCGCCCCAGCGCACACCGATACTGAGGGCGGGAGGGACGGCCAGCCCAGCACGAGAATCGAGGGGGCATTTACCTGCAGGGCTCCTGCCCGAAAGGCTGAGGCAGAGCAGCAGCAGCAGCAGCAGGCTCTTCCCAGTGAAGGCGGCTGGCATAGTGCCCCAGCCGCCGCAGTCCCACTGCCGCTTCCCCCGGCGCCGTGCAGGCGGCTGGCTCGGCCCCGCACGCCGGCTGCTAAGGCAGCTTCCAGCGGGCCCGGGAGAGCCGGCCGCTGCAGCAGGGATCAAAACCAAAACAGAGCAGCCACAAATCCAGGGGTACAGCAAACGTGAGGCAAAGGCCAGCAGCAGAAGGGCAGGCCGTCAGGCAAAGACCAGCAGGAAGCTGCTGCAGGCACCACCGTTCTTCCTCACGGGGAGGACAGTCACCGCCAGCAGGGCACCAGCCAGCGCGGCCCCGCGGGCCTTTATGCGTCGGGAAGAAGGGCGTGGGTGAGCACCGGTGGCTAATTGGAGAGGGGACCTCGCAGCTGATCCGGTTCGGAGCTTCGCTGGGGATAGCTAGACGCTGACAGGGCGCGTAGGGAGGTTGGGTCTTGTCTTATTTTTGGCCAAAAGCAGCTGTTGCTGCAGAACTAGCTCGGCTTCAGCAACCCTCACAGGCAGCTAGCTCTGGTAGGGTTTGCCTAGGGCAGAGCACAGCCTGTTTCTGCCCTTTGGCTGGTGATCTTATGGAGAACTCAGCTTTAAGGGTCAGTGGCTCCAGGACAGCTGGGTTATACTGTCTGAGAGCTGAGGCTTTTCACATCTCTTTTTCTAAATCTCACAGCTTGGGTAGCAATGCCTGAGGAACACCATTTCTAATAAATGCTTCTCAGGACTTTTGACTAATGCTTTGTGCCTTTAAAATCACAATTTAATTGCTTAGACTTTTATATACATATGTATGTACTGTATGTATACAGTACTGTACATATACAGTAAACCCACTTATATATAGATATATATGTATTTTTGTTTGTTTCCTGATAAATAAATGAATTTGGATTTTGCGGTATGAAATCTGTCAGGATGACATTCTCTGAAGGAGACTTTCCGTGATGCGGTACTTGCTGCTTCCTCCTTCCTATGAAGATACAGTTACTTCAGCTAATGCGAAAGTTGAATTGCGTATATGGTTTGTATCAATAATGCAAAAAGGTCACTCTAACTTAGCCTTTACATCATTTTAGCTGGCAGAGCTTTAGGAGTTTATGCAGAGCAGGAGTAAGTCAAGTGCCCTGTGTGCTGATTTTCCAGCATTGCACGTATTCATGCTGCCATCCATGACCTCCAATACCAGTACAGGGTCCTTCAGATTAAAATTTTCAGTCATAAAACCTCTCAATAAATATAACTAATGGCAAAAGACTGGGAAGAGGATTGTTTTGATAAGCTCTTGCTGCATGTCACAGGAAGACTTGGGATTCCTGCTGGATAAATGGGAACAGTATATAGATAGGAGCTTTTTCTGTTGTTGAAAGAATGAATGCTCTTCATATACTTGGCACAGTGAGATGGAGCCTTCTGTGCTGCAGGTCTAAGGCTATTTAGCTCACATATAAAAAGCAGGAAGTCATATTCATGAGTAGTCAATGCACAGCAATGCCTATACAGTTGTAAAACCACTGCTTTTGAAATTCGCTGCAACCTATAGTTCTGTGGTGGTGTGATAGACAGACAGTACCAGTGTGCTGTAAGGAGAGAGTGAACCCCCAGGGTTTTGTTAATCTGGCAGCCTGCTACAACTGCCCAGAGCAATGGCATTTGGAGAGAGAGTCAAAATCAGATAAGGCTGGTTAAGAATGGCAGACGATCTTCAGCTTTTAATAGGAAACAAATTACCTGGCTCTTGAAGGTTGATTATTCTGAACCATTTAGGCCTGAAGAGTCTTATATCTTGGGGGGCAGAGTGGGGAAAGGAGAGGAAAGAAAAGGGTATATCGATTGTCTTTAGATATGAAAGAGCTGGTTTGTAGTTTGTTAGCTCTCCCTGGAATGTGTGAGAAAAGACCATGTTCACCTGATTTAGCAGTTTTGTCTGCAGCATCTTTGGGTGAGGCAGATTTTATCCCCCTGGAACGACAAGGATTGGTTAGTGTGAGGCAAGTCTAAATAGGAATTTATAGCTAACCTCTGCCAGCTGGCAGGAATGGACCTGCTAGGATGGTGTTCAAGGACCTAGCTTTATCAGTTCTATCTCGGTGGAAATTGTAGAGGTTCTGGTGGAGATCATTTGTTTTGAGTGTCTTCACATTATGTCCTGTATAGGACTGCTTCTGTCTTTCCTACCAAGTCATCTTGGGTAAAGCAATCTGAAGCCATGATGAATACCTTTGCAGGGTTCCTTCTCAACTCTTGTTAAGGGCTTGTCATCTGCTAATGGTACATCCCACACTTGCTTGATGCTTAATGGGAAGAAACAATGGGAACAAGCAATTATTAAACTACTCTTGAGGGAGCTGTTGTTTCCTGGGCTCATGGTATGAGATACTGAAGCTAAAAAGCAATGAAGGGGGGAAAGGCAAAGAGGAAGCAGAATTTAGAGGAACTGATCAAGTAAAGAACCAAACAGTCCTTTAAGGGTTTCAGTGCTCCAGAGTTTACTTTGCCATAATAATACACAAGTACTGCATTATTCTCCATGTACTACTGCTGGATTTGGTAGATCATTGAAAGTGTAGGAGTGAGATAATTCAGAAATTATAAGATTATAAGATTATAAGATTATCACTATTAACATTATAAGTTTATCACTATAAACTATGAGGAAGTAGAATATTTGCAATTGTTTTTTAAATAATCTGTTATATTTGCTCACATTTGGAAACACTGGTGAGTAATGAAGAATTTCAGAAAAGTATCTCTATTTAAATTTTATGTAATAAGACTAATATGCTCCATCTATTAACTTCCAGCATATTTTCCTCTTCTCTCTTGAGCTGTTTCTTTTCTCTCATTTCCAGAGAGAAACTTTGACTTATTCTCACATGGTAATTACTTGGCAAATGTGACGGTTGTTTTGGAATGAGGATTCATATGTTGAACTGTACTCTGGTTTAGAAGAAAACTTTTATATTTAATAAAACTTCTGATACAGGAAAATTGCAGGTTTATTCAGCTGGAAGATTCTTTGACAAAATTTTTCATGGTAGAAGGAAAGTAAATGAAATTCTGCAAATTGCTGTGACATGTTGATTATTGGCTGAAGAAAAATCTGGATGCTAATTTGTACTTCTACAGCTCCTTTTCTGCAGCAGCCAAGTCTATGTTCTCCAAGCCCAGTCTTTGGCATTCACTTATTTCTATTAATTACTAAAACAGTAAAATAACCAAAGGACATACCTGATGCAGCAGTTTCCTTGGCTGGAGGTTTGCTTTTTATAAAATCCTCTCAAACTGTGAAAAGGTAACTAACACATACATGAGAAGAACTGGGAAAAGAAAGAAACAGTCCAAAGGGACTGAAAACCTCTGGAGGTGGCAGTCCAGAGATGTCTCAGGGATGGTGCTTAGCACCTTTCAGTATCTGAAGCTGAATCACCAAGACTCTAGCTAGGTTTTTCTAATGTTCAAGGAACTTTGTTTATGTGTTTGAAATTCCTACTTGGAAAAGCATGAAAATAAACAGTGGAAGTAGGAGAAACAAGTTAGAATTACTTCAGAAATAAGTCTTGCAAGCATGTCCAGGAGATAATGTGTTACTAATCTATGGACCGCTATTAAAAAAATGTGCAAGAGTAGATGCTATCCAACATCTCCATGGGTTCCCCATTCTACAACAGCAGTCAGTTTATAATAAAATAATAAAAAAAAAGGAGAATGCACATGTTTCTGAAAGCCAAAGCAATATATTGAATGCTAGTACAAGACTACAAAATGAAATTTGTTCTTCCCCAAACATTTATCTTTTGCTTGCCCTCTTTGAACGATTTAACTAAACTGACCTCTTGGCTAGATTTAAAATTACAGGCCAGATTATGCAATCTGCATACTCGGCAGCTGCCTACTTTGCAATGTCTGCATCCTGCTGAGTGGCTGTAAATCCCGGTATCTCCTGTCACCTCCTCAAGGGCAATTTACAAGGTTAAGCATATAATCTCTATTGAGACTTCTGCCATTTATCAGATGTTTAATGTCATGTTCTAAGATCTTAGCTGTACTTGAAACTTTGGGCTGTAGTTCTTTAGAAACATATTTTTTTTAAAATCTTAGGTTTCTGCCAGTACCAGTTATTGAGATTGGCAATACTAGTCATACAAAATACAATATCAATTCTTATTGTCCAGGATTTGATTTTGTGCAGGGTTGCAGATTATGCAGTATGGCTCTGTTCAGAAAAGGCTTTGTTCGCATCGCAAACACACAATCATCAGGAGCTGGCAAACAGAAAGTCAGCCAAGTAAGATATTTCTGTCCCACCACTCCCTCAAACAAAACTGACATTTTAAAGATGGGAAATATAATGAAAATCCAGTATTTTGGTTAAAACACAATTTAGATTGAAACCTTATGTATAGACATCTGAAGAATTGTCTACAATCTGTTTAATGTAGGAAAAAAATTTACTGTGATACCAGCACATGCCACCCCCTTACAGGGTTTGTTTTGCAAGCTGTTGCTTCAAATGTGCAGAAATTACTTTACATGTTTCAAGCAAGAGCAGACTTTGAGGGAGGTAGTATCTTTCACTACAGTAATTTTCCTGGAAAAAGTAAGCCAGCCTCTGATCTGAATACAATTTAAGAACAATTACTGTGTGCAATTATAATTATGCTGAGGGCAGGCAGTCTTACCTACTCCTTTAGTATCAGGAAGACGATCATCTTTGATTTGATAAGTCTTTTTTTAATGAATTCTCGATTTTCTGACCTTTCAAACTCTTAAAAATCTTTTCTTTTTTGTTGCAAAGGTAAAAATTAGGAGAGGCCTGTACACACTAAACTATACAGGAAAGTTTTCTCCATTCTGCTACTGTACTTGCTCAATTATTAGCAGCATTAAGTGGGAACACTAGGTCATCTGGTGAAACAGGCCTTGTTTACATCATTGAAATAGGGCTATGTGGGGCTTCTGCCCTGGGGGAAGTAATGTATGTGCTGCACAAGATGATGCTTTTCTGGTTTATGGGTGTGGTAACTGTGGTCGTTTTGTTCAACTGATCTGTTTTATTGTGTTCCTCTGGTGTAGGTTTGGAGTTTTTTTCAGGTAGTTGACACAAACCTAATTTCTTTGATTTTTTTTTTTTTTAATACTTGTAAATATGTTTGTAATACTGAATATAGGACCTGAAGATAAGACTGCATAAAATAAGTAAAAAATGAAGGAGCTTAAGCTGTAATTGCTGGTGGAGCGAAGTTGTTTGAGTTAAACAGCACTCCATGTATTTACTAGTCAACTTCAGTAAACTTGAGAAACCCTACCTTTAGCAGCATCCTTTCACTTTCAACATTCTTTTTTCTTTTAGTCTTTATGTAGTATCTTAGAAAGAGAAAAGAATGCTTCAGGAAAAACATGGGGAAATCTGTGTAACTAAAACTGTTATTTGTGATTTCAAAATCCTGAGGTTTTAGACACCTTTCATTATTATTTTGCCTTTTACTTCTTTTCTCTCTTGAATGAAAGCTAAGGGTTTGTTGGTTTTTTCTGGTTTTTTGCCTTTTTTTTTTTTTCCTGAAATAACAGGACTCCAGGAAGCAAGCAGAAATAAGAAAAAGGATTGCAAAAATTGTGCTGAAATCTTTGTCTGCAGAGTCATCATAGCCAAAACTGAAGAATTGAAGAGGGAACAACTATGCTGTCATTGGATCACTTCTTAACTTTGCGGAACGCAGGTAAGATATCTCCCTGTCCTCATCAGCACAGAGGCAGAGACTTCAGTCCATGTGCACTGGGAATACCTAACAGTAGTGACTTTGGAGTGGTTGTGAATATTCATTCTCTTAAAACTGAAGAACCTCTATATATGTTGACAGAACCACACCATTTAAGGCAGTGCAAGCAAATGTACACGGGAATCTCTACGCTACAGGAATACGCCCAAGTTTCTTGTACCATAGTATTTCTGTTAAAGAGACAGTTCAGTTTCAGAGTTTACCAGAGTGATAATTCTCATAGCTTTTAGCTCACCCAAACACCACATTTATGTAACAGGTACAAAACTATTTAAATACTCTCTGAAATGATGCATACTCAGAACTGAAGAGCTTAGGACTTTAACTTTTAAAAGTATGTTGGTCCAGACAGAGGTGGTCTTGGATGTTTTTCTTTGGGTGGGAAGGAAAACACCATTCTAAAACAAAACTGCCTGCAAACATTTCTAGTTCTTCGCATGTAGAGGAGCTTCTTTCAGGACATGGTTGTTTTCCAGTCTGCTGATATTTTGCTTGGAGAGGCAGAAATGGCACGTAGCAAAGAGTTCAGACAAAGGAAGGAAAGCCACCAGAACTCTAATGAAGAAAGTTACTTGTCTGCAATAAGAAATAGTATCAGGAGTCAGGCTTCACATGTCTAGAATTTGTGGAATATTTATTGGTACAAAACTACTGTTCCTCGTTGGCTTTTTCAGTCTATATATACATCATAATACTACAGTTTCTCTGATGCCTAAAGTGGTACACACTCTTTACTTCTGCACAAGAAACATTTTCATCCAGAGCTGTAAAATGCATCATTAGACGTGTCTAGGGGGATCTGTGGGAGCGGAACTTCTGGGCTCTCAGATCTTTTTGATTCTATTAATACAAAAATTTTATTTGACACTGGTAATAATGGAGTTAAATTGCCTTTTTCAGCTGAGCTTTTGTCACACCAGAAGGGATCAAAGATGAACTTCTGAAGGTGACTTTTTAACAGCAGATTTGTTCTGTGAGGCATTTCCACAAAGGATTCATCAGGGTTATATTATAACTTGGACAATGTTATCAATATTTCCAGGGAAAAAATAAGTTTGGGGGTTTTTTTAAGTGAAAGAAGCCTAAAATAAATTAATGTGTTGAGTGTGAATTCCAAAGTGTGAAAGAATGGTAATAAGTTTTTACTTTAGGTCTGATTCAGCAGTTGTTAATATTTTTCAAATATATTTCAAAATACTTCTGCAGTCAGTAAGCTGGGAGAGGATTATACAAAGATAACTTATCCTCATTGAGTTTTACCTAGCAGTACAACAGTTTAAAAAAAATTTTCTTGTGGCAAGGAGAATATGCAGAACATGTCAGTTGTGAAAAATTTACAAAGGTGATATAAATTTTTTCAGCAATAACTGATATCAACTTATCCTGGCTGGTCTATGCAGTTTATTTCAGGTTTTGTTAAACCCCACAAATGCCAGGAAAACAGTATCTTTTTGTTCTTCTTTGTCTCAGCTTCCTCTGCAGGTTGTTTCACCTTCTTTTGGATGTGAGAGTTATTGGAACCA
Organism: Bucorvus abyssinicus; assembly: GCA_009769605.1. Lineage (NCBI taxonomy): Eukaryota > Metazoa > Chordata > Aves > Bucerotiformes > Bucorvidae > Bucorvus > Bucorvus abyssinicus. The sequence continues at coordinate 16,820,810 of CM020063.1, forward strand.
AATAGAATTACAATTTATAGTGTAAGAATTAGTTTATTGTAATTATTGCATTTTGATTAATTCAGCCACGAGTTAGAGTAGTAACATCAAGACTTTTAGAAGAAAAAATAATTTTGTTTGGTTTTTAAATAACTCAGATAAGAAGAATAAGTCATATCTGACATTGGTAAGATTTTAGGAACATATTGCTAAGGTTTCAGAGAAGACTGTAAATCGGTGTACTGTGAGGGTGCTGGGTTATTTTGACTGTATGATGACATATATTCCTCTGACTGACTTCTCACAGTGTTTGAAACAAGTCTGTCAGAGGAAAATGTCATCTCCCCATGTGGACTTTATTCCTATGCTTGACAACATTTAATGTGTTTGTCCTCACATCAGCCTTGTGGGTAATGTTAACTCTGGTGAGACACTAAGTGGCTCACCTGAGATAACCCAGGAAAAGTGTTACACTTGACTGTTCTAGCTTTTTTTGCCCTCTGCCAGGTTCTTTTTGATTCCCCAGGATAAAGCTGAGTAGATAGAAAAGGCTACTCAGGGTGCACTGAAAAAGTCAGACATTCCCTAAGGACCTGTTTTATTACTCCTTTTTCTTTTGGAAGAGAGCCAGCTATGCACTTTGTACAGACAGAATGTTTGGACTTGGCTTGGGAAGAATTTGAGTTGCCCCCTCAAACACACAGCACAGATTGTAAGGTGAGCATCTGAGACTGCAGATAGCTGTGTGAACATGGTGATTTTGATGCAAGCAAATGTTTGATCACTTTTACACATTGGCATTTTGTTGGAAATTAGATTCCAAATATGAGTGACCTGAAAAACTGCTGTGGTGCAACAGGTTCATTATCTGCTAAGACTTCTGCAAGGATTTGATTCTTTGTAAATCTCTAGGACTTGATGGTTACAAGCCTTCCGGCCTTATAGCTAGAGTAATATATCAACTAGGAAAAATGCTATTTTTTTAAGCTGAAGCTTCTTACAGGTATGTCTTTTCTATACTTCACAGAACAATACTGTCCAGGTTTACTGTAAAAGTGGTGTGTTCACTCCTATATTTGAACTGTTCTGGGATATTCAAACTGGAAGTTAAATTTCAGTTGAAGTTTCTTATTGGTACACACTTCTTTTATATATGCTTGAAAGTTTCTTAAAATTATTTAAAGTTTCTCATAAAGTTGCTAAAATAAATCTTATTAAATCTAAATTACTTGAAGGCTTTTTTCTTCTTTCAGTAATACACCCTTGAGGATGACGTGCCTCACTATAACACTGCTTCAAGCCAGGGGCAGTGCAGATGTAGTTACATTTTTTTCAAGTAATCATTAAATAGCTTGTACTTCCCACAGAGACCATGACCTCCATGCGCTAAGTTAATTGAACTTAGTAGCAGGAAAACAGGAGAATAAACCTGGATTGTAGAAGTAACTGCCAGAAACCTGTGACTAGGGTGGTTGGAAAAATACATGATTCTGTTTTCACATGCCTTTCTTTGTCACTGTTCTACTTAATCTTGATAAGGGGGGGTTGGACTAGATGACCTTTAAAGGTCCCTTCCAACCTAAACCATTGCATGATTCTATAATTCTTTATGGGTATGGACAAACTTTCTCCATCATCTAGTCCATCCCAGTTTATCAGTGCTGCATAATTCATCACTATTTCTACAGCTATTTTGCAGCCTCATGCTTGAACAGTGAAACAGAAAACAGTTCTAAGACAGTTTTCATGACAGTGCACTGTTCTTTCCAGCTGTTGTGTCCTGCAGAATTTGCTTTGCTCACTGAAACTCCATGAATCACATCTTTCCTTTCTAGTAGGAAAAAAATTACTCATGTGCATTTATTACTTTTTTGGCAGTTTCCCCTTTGGCTATGTATTCATTCTTGAAAACCTTTGCACTCTTCAGCAGACCTTGAAAGCATGCTCTGTGATGTCTCAGGTAGAAGCACTGCAGGTGATATTACTACAGAAACAGAGATCCTTGCCAGGAAAGCCCATTATCAGATAGGCTTCTAACAAGGAATATGATGTGATCCATACAACACTTAATTTAATCTCACTAACAGACTGAGTGATGACCTTTTCAATTTCTCACTCTTTCTTATTTTTTTTTTCCCAAAAGATTAATCTCTTTTCATGTACTTTTTGGTGATTCTTAGTTGATGTCAGAAGAAAGGGAGACATTTTTACTGTCTGCCTTTTCCTAAAACACATACTGTGTAACATTGTGTAACACACAAAAAAACCCGACACTCTGAGCTTTTCAAACCAGGAACTTTTCAAAAGAGACAAGATCTTGTAATGGCAACCTGAAGTCAACTGAAGCCGGAAACATCACCCAATTCTTTGTCTGTATGCCAGGTATGCAGCTTATCTGATTCACAGTATGACTGTCCACATTTAGTTCTAAACAGGCATCCTTTGTGGTTCAAAAAATTTAACTTCTGGGCTTTTAAAAAGGAAGCAAAGAACAAAAGGGAGACGTCTGACAAAAGGACTGTATTTCTCTGGGAACTGAGCAAACAGTTTTCCAGATTTCTACTGAGCTATTACATACCACTTTTATGTCTCTTATTCAAATAATGCCTTTGTGTAGTGTTTGCTACTTTTTCACTCTTAGAGCAGAAGGTAGAGAATAATGTTTATCTGTTGCATGTTTGTTTGTTCCTTGCTCTCCTGGTGTTACCTATCTGCAAATGCTTTTGCTATTTGTGTGTGTGTGCATATAAGTATAATTTGAATGAAGAAGTGCAGTCATCAATTATATTTCTTACTAGAGGAGGTGAGGTAAGAAATATATTGTCGCCTCTAACACTAAGTTTATGTACTATTTTTTTCTTTTTTATCATTCGTCTTCCTACACAGACCTGGAGGGAAAATGCTGTCTGATCAATGCTATCAGATCATGAACTACAGGCACAAAAAAAAAGGCTTCTAGGAAACATGTATTAAGCTCTTCACGGTGTTTCTGAGGTAGCAGTTTTACTGTCAGTAGGCACTAATCACAGAGAGCAGGCAGGAATGTGCTTGGGATCATTGTAAAGAGTAGTGTGGGATTCACTGTCCTATTAGGAATTGTCAAATCTTGCCCATAGTCCATCGACTTCTGACATGGATGAACTTGGATTTGAGTGCAGGATTGGGTCTGTATCTGGAAGGCAGTGTAGATATACAGGAAACAAGCCATGTTTATATATCCAATAAAGGAGGAATATGCAAATCAGGTTAAAAAAAACCCCAAGAAACCTTTCTCCAATGCAAAATTAATATTTTGTATGATAATGACAAGTCATTAATTTCTTTTCACAGATAACAGTATCTGCCCTGGGGCACCACCCTGCAAGAAAGAAAACCTCCTCTTTGTAAGTTGTGCCTCATTATCCCTAGGCAACTTCACTGCTGATACCAACATACTGACTTGCCAGCATGCTGGATTCAGTGACAGTAGAGAGAGTAGATGGGTGGTGGCATATTTTATTGGGGAAAAGAAGGGATCTCTGCTCAGCTGGGAGGTAAATTGACTTTTATCACAGTCTGTCTTCCTCTAAACAGATATTTAAGTCACAATCTCTGTTTTTCAAATTAGTAAGCTCTCTTAAGATGACAAGAAGAAAAGGGCACATATCTGCAAATATTCAATGGTGGACTAAACTTGTGTATAACAGAAATCACTAATACATATTAAGAAAAAACTTTTCTTTTTAAAGACAACAAAGAGTAACATCCATCTTATAATCATACAAAATTTGATCTCTGAGTTCTAACCAATTTTTGTTACAAATATTTATCATTAGAAAATGATAAATTAGAAAAGAAAATGGGATTTGTTTTGACTTCTTGCACTTTCTGCTGCACTTTACATAGGGTACATTTATGCTCTCTGACTAGGTGAGTACATGCCTGAGCCTCAGTTCTGCCTAATGAGCTAGAGGAATACCCTACTCCTGGCACACCACCTAGTTTCCTCTGTGTTTATGAACAGAAATTGCTGAGTAGAGCCAGCTCTCTTGGGGGAGCTTGATCTCCCCCTAATACCCAGTGTATATAATGAGAGAGATAATGAGTGTAAATTGTGAATCTCCTGAATTCCAGTTGCAGACAACAGATACAGTGTCTTGCAGCAAACATCTCTGCAGCCAGATCATGTTTGGATACCAGACACCAGCAGGTTAGGAGCCAAGGCCCTCAGAGCTGGTCCCTGCTAAGTAGGCACTGTGAACACCCTTTTGAATGATAGTTCCCTAGTTCATGTTTGGCTTAGAGACTGCAGAGAAACTCCTGGCACCATAATGTCTGGTACTATATTAAATGCAGATAAGAATCTGATAGGATTCCTCTATTACAATAAATAACTTTCCTGTGCTTTCTTGTGCGTAGTCTTCAATCAGTACTAGGTTCCTGCTCTGTTTGTTTTGTTATTGCATTGGATGCTCACACCTTTAGTCCCTTTATCCTTTCATTTTAAAGCCATCTTCTTTCAAAAATCGACAGGCAGCCTGTCTTTTTTCTGAGCTTACCATTTCCTCTTTTAGGTGGGATATATCTAAAAGTGAATTTTCTATTTGTTTTTAAACATGTTAAAATTATCTATATAGAGTCCACTATGGTTGCACTCCATATAATGCAATACTGTTTTGATGTAAAAAGCTCAGAATGATACAAGACTTTATAGTGCATTATATAGAGCACTGAATACTTTTAGGAAGGTAACAGCTTTCACTTATTGCTAAGACAAGCTAGTTTTGAACTGCTGATGTGTAAGACAAAAGGAGAGGGGATCATTCTCCAGAGATGTCTGAAGACCTGTGTAGTCTTACATTAAATGTAGTCTTACTTCAAATGTGAAAACTTTTCATTGATTCTTGCTAGAAGATACTGCACGTTTGATTGTTTTGGGAGATCTTGGTTTTCTTGAGTGGAGGTGACAGGAGTTAGGTGAGTCTGGTTGTGGTAAATCATACATTTAGTGAAATGTCAGAGTCATCATCAGTGTTCCCAATAACTGAATTTTACTGATAGTATTGAACTGCTGAAGTGTCTGTTTTCACTGACTTGCATTATATTGTTCTGCTGAGTGCTGCATAAAAAAAATAAAGCTGTGATATAGTGTACAAGACATACTAAGAATGAGCACTTCATTAAAAGGAGGTGTGGAGAGTTTATGGTCAAAACAGAGGGAAAGGCTAGAATAAGAAATGAGCTGTGTGTTTTTATAGAGGTCTTTTATTCCTAGATTTGAATGCCATTTCAATATTGATTACTTCCACAGTGAGCTCTAAGAAAGAAACAGAACTTGCACTAAGCTTACAGAGAATTTCAAAGAAGCATGAGAAATACCATGGTCATGAAGAACTAGTACAACCATGAAGAAACAAAATAAACTTGTTAAACAGAGTGTTTTCAACAGAAGTTTGAAAAGAAAGAAGATTTTCAGCTGTCACCAGTGTGTATCTGACCCCTGCTTTTTCCTCAGTCAAGAAAAATGGACATAGTAAGTACAAAGGATTGCATCTAAGAATGTCTCATATCTTGATAGCAAGCTCCAAGATGAGTATTGGTCATAGGACTAGATCAGGAAATGTAAACTTTTTAACATGGTGTTAACTGTGTGGTTTTTTGCTGTTATTTCTGATAATCAACTTTTCAGACTGTTATTCATCTCTCTTATGCCTATTCTAATAGTAGGCTAGATGGTAACAGTGCTGGGTCTGTTTCAGACACTTAGAAATCTGAGAGGATACTGAATACTGACAAAGAGTTCTTTCTGTTGCAATCAACACAAAATGAGGAGATGGCCTTGGAAACAATGCCTTGGATCTTCCTTGTGAATATTAAAGTGCATTATTTCAAACATTAGAGTGCTACAGTTAATCCTGTCTTATCTGCCTAAATGCTACTGAGGACATGCCTGTAGTCTGTTGAATACCAAAGCAAAGCCTTAGTTTTCTAATTTTAGTCGAAAATTCCAGAGTTCTGGCGATGGTGATAAACACATTCTGAAAAATTTCAGCACTGGGACCTTTTGAGAGCTCTCATTTCTTTTAAAGCGGGGGGAAAAAAAATGCCAAAGTGTGGGTCAGGCCCTTAAAGGTTATTTGGCACAGTACCTTAAATATCTTTAAGTGCTGGATGCTTCATGTTTTAGACAGCATCTAGCAAAATCAGTGGGAAAGGTATGGAAACCGCTTTTGGGGAAAAAAAAGTGGTTGTTTTATGTCTTACTATTTCTTTGCCTGCCTTTCCCTATGTTTAATATCAGCACCTAATTATTTCTGTGTTTTTTCCTTGCTGTACCCAGCCAAACCTCCATGAATTCAATGTTTTCAGCATTTCCCTTCACAGTGAGAAAAGTTGGTATTTGAGAAAGTTATACCTCAGAGTAAGACTAATGTCCTTTTTTTCCTGTCTGTTTGCACTAAATTCTTGCTCTGTTTATAATCTAAATGTTGTTCTAGATTTTGTCTGAATTGTTTATTTCTTGGGAGCAAGAAATTAATGTACTCCTGCGCAGGAAAATCTATTCAACTGTCATCATGCTGAATTTAGGGTGGCCTATTAAGTACCACAGTCAGTAGTTTGCCTGTATTTTTATCCTAGTAGTCTGTCATCATTTGCATTTTCTTAGGGCTCACACTTCTGCCCATTTTCTCTTCCCTGTCCCTCAGGCTTGTTCTGACACTTTTCAGAGCTTTATCCTTTTACCAAACTCCTTTCTGTCCCAGGTCCAAACATTAAGACAATGCTTTTATTGTTGTACCTATTTGGCATTGTTTGTGAATTTTTTTCATCGTTTTGGTAGCTATGCTTGTACAGACCCTTCAGAATATATTGTTTTCCTTAAGGAAGAAGGTAAAGCAAATCTGCCTTTCTCTCTATGATTTATGGTATTTAAAGTGGATAAGCAGATACTGCAAGCTCATTCTCAAGGCAAGAGTTATTGATACCAACAGCACCATTAAACTGCCCTTTCTACATTTATATTTAGAACAGATGTAGAGAACTATCTGTCGTAGGGATTGACCCTGACCTAAATTGGTTGATGAATGAGAAATTGTGAAATTATAACCTCTCAACATCCAGAGTAGAATAAAATCCCTGTGCGGAGGTGACACTGAGATGGTACTTGCTCTTGCACCATGGCAGGCTCCAGTCCCCTCCCTCATGCCCCACCCCCTCGCCAATAGCTCTTACATTTGTCACAGCATAATTAAAGATTAATCAGGCCAAAGAGACAGACTGAAAAGGAGCGTTAATCTGCGGCCATGCAGTCAGAGCACTCACTGGGGAGTTACTGGAAATATTCTAAATCCCATTAATGTACTTTGTTCAGTAACTGCTTGAAACGGCATGGAGAAAACAATTCTTAATTTCATTTCGTATTTCGAATTTTATTTTCAGTGTGAAAGTCTCATGCAGTAGGTATCAAGTCATGTTTTTCCTGTAGTGAAAATGTTTTTCAGCCCTGTGGTGAGAAGTGGAAGCAGCACCGGCAGCCGAGCAAGGTGCGGAGCCTCAGCCCTGAGGTGTTCGTGGCACTCCTAGTACCTCCAGCACCTCCGAGTACAAATAAGCATTTCCTCACAGGTCAGAAAGCAGAAGACAAATGAAATATGAAGCTGTAGAGGTGGTGCCCTCCTCTTCCCTCCCCACATGAGGCCCATCATGTCCCAGCTGGTACCTCTGTGCACCAGGGCCAGAGGGTACCAGCAAGTCCTGCCTGGCCCCCTGGCCCCCACCAGCCTGCCCATGCCTGCATTTCCACCCAGACCAGGCTGCCACTCCCAGTCTGGGATGTGTTTTTTGGTATGCTTGTCTCAGGTCCTGTCCGGAGGGTGGAGGTTAGGCCTCTGCTGCAGCTTGTCTGCTGTCTGGCTCATCTTGCTGTGACAGGGCTGCCTGAAGGGCCTGGGGCTGCAGATGGACGCTGAGACCAGGTGCCTGCCTCTTTTAGGTACGACTTTGTTTCTCTGTTAGGGGAGGTGGCTGGCCTGGGTGGAGGGGTATTTCTGTGGTGGAGCCCATGACGACACAGAGAGGTGTGAGAGGCCAGGCAGGGACCACCGAGGCAGGCACCACGAGTGAGTGATGGTGCCGTTTGTGTGCTAGGCCCCGCTCCAGTCATTACACGAGTGTTTCATCTAATGACAGTTTAATTAATAACAGACCTTGGAGCAAAGACCATGAAAAGGCCCTTGTGAAGCTAAATCCCTTTCATGTTACTGCCAGCCCCTGAAACCCGGTTACTGAACAGGGACTCAGCAGCAGTGGGCAGCCTCACTAGCAAGGTAAGACAGGTGGCTCACGATATACCCTGGGTGAGGGGATGCCTGGCAGCGGGGACTTCAAACAGTGGCTCTTTCACTGGCTTATGGGACCATCCTACCTGCTGACCGTTAACTCTGGCTCCTGGGATTCACTGCAGCACTGTCCCCTGCCTGTCCTGTATGGAGTTGGTGTCAGGGGACTGGCTTCCCTCGGGAAGGGAGCTGTGTCTTAGCAGTGCTAAAAAACACTACCCTGAAACACAGAGGCACATGCATGGATTATAGTGTAGTCTGGCCAGGGAAGTTGAGCACCTCAGTCCTGTCAAGACAAATGCATGATATATAGAGCTAGCCCTTTTGAGGGACAGCCATCAAAGGCATTCGAGTGTCTCCAAAGTCAGGTGCCAGCTAAATAGTGTTTTCAGGCTGAATAGGTAATTCCTCTTTAAAGGCCTACATGAAGGGCCTCTCTTCCCTGGATCTATCCCAGGTTCATACTAGCTGTCATTTGATTGTTACACACCTCCTAAGGGTTACATTTTCTCTAAAGGACTCACATAATAATCTATTCAAAAAAAGTAATCTCTCACTGCCTCAAGACAGGCAGATTCTTTTGTTATTGTCATTGTGAATTTCTTCAAAACCAAAGCACTTTTACACAGTTCAGTCTTTAAATGTCCTCTTTTATTGTCATTCAGGAAGTTCTGGGTTTGGTAACAGTCCAGGATTTTACTATGTCATTTTATCTCGAAGAAAAAAAATGCTCAAGGAGGAATATGGTAGTTTTTATGCCTTTAATTATGATTTTGTTTTCTGAAGTAGAGCAGTGAATTCTTGCTAACAACATATAACTGAATGAAGCAAAATCATCTTATCTGTAATTTTAGTGTTCTAGCAGTTCTTGAAGTAAAAATACACCTGTATGTACAATTTTTCTCACCCCCTACTTTTAAGCCTCAGTAAGAACTGCCCATGTTGTACAGCAGTCAGCATTTTGCCTATATTTTTATGCATACAATTTGACATCAGTTTGTGACTTTTTAAGGCTTGGCAATGATGTCTTAAATAGTCTCTTCTAGTTGCAGTGTTCCTTTCAAAAATTAGTTTTCCTTCCGGAGGCTCCTTGGTAAAAGGCAGAGGATATACTGGCAGAAGTAGTATAAACTCAAGCTGACAGCATTTTAGTTTCTGAGAATATAATGAAGCTTGCACACAATGTTAATTGTCCCATAACCCAGTGCATTTCTTTCACTATGTTGAAAACCCATTAGACTTTTCCAGGAGGGAGGATTTTCACATAATTTAAGAAAGTATCAGTAATATAACTTACAAATGAATCATTCCAAATTGGGAAAACTTGGAGAGGTCAGTAAATTATCTACTGTAAGGTCTTTGGCTGGTCAATGCTTTTGAAGCTATCTAGTCCTTTCCAATGACCGTATTAAAAATTCTCATGTAACTCAGAGTCCGTAAGTAGTTCCAAGTACTGGAGCATCAAGGTACAAAGCAGAGTTGAACTGACGCATCTACACCTCTCCAATCACTTCCTTTGGGGACTGTCAATATCATGATTAAATCAGTTTTGACCAATACATTATGTTCATTTGAGAATAGATTTCTCCACCATTGAAGCTGAAATAAACTTTGACAAGGCAAAAAAATTAAATACCTTCTCAGATCAAAGGGTAATTTGAGTGGGTTTTTTAATGATCTGTAGCATAGTTTCAAGATTGTTCTATTTCGCCAGAGAAAACTGCTTATAATTCACTTTCGAGAAGGAATAAAGTATGTGCTACTGTGACAGAGTAAATAAAGCTGGTAAACTAATTATCACAATGAGCTGTATTTTTAGAGATGAACAGAATGGTATTAGATCTGAGATTTCAATTTCTGGAACAGGCATCAGAGAATATTAATATAACTACAGAGGCAAAATTAGTGTCTTCAATGTAAAACAATAAACAAGCAAGATATCTCTTGCTTGTTGTCAAGGGTTAGGGCTGGGCCATCATCCACTAGATGAAGGACAGATTCTCTCTATTAACCCCTCTCCCTTCACAAAGGGGAAGAGAAAGGGAACAAGGGAGAGAGACTTACAGATTGGCATAGAAAACTAAATCTGCTTTAATGAGAATAATAATAAAATGAAATATATACAAATATATACAATAACAATACCAAACCCAACTGCCCTAATGGCAATTACGTCACCATCATCACTGATGCTCTGGGCAGGCACTGGGGAAGGCCCAGACTGGACTCAGCGGCAGATGGAAACAGGATTCAGGAGCTGGATTCCAGAACTGGATTCAGGAATGCATGGATTGGGATTGAAGGCAGAATGGACAGTCTTCCGTGGACAGTGGCCACTGAAGAAGAGGCTTGACCCTTGTGATCCCTCATCTTTATACCAAATATGACATATATGGGGTGGTGTCACAGTTTGAATAGAACCACCAAAAGGTTTCTCTGTGACTTGTCTCAAAGGAGAAAAATACAGTCTCAGAGGGGATATTTTGTCTCTCTCTGTGTCTGTCTGGGTGAAAATTAAAATGGAGGCATGCTGGGGAAAGCCATGTGAATCACAGCTTTTAATAGGTTCATTCACAGAGGTGTTTGATTGACAGGTCTCAGATCCAAAGAGAATCAGAGAACCTGAGGGTCAGTCTACCCCTTCCCCCACAAAGACCAGGAGAAACTCTTTTCCGTGCAAAGGAGGAAGAGAAAGCAGGAGGAGGTCTTAGTCCCCCCACTGCTATTTTAACTCATTACAGATGGAACACCTTGTTGGTTAGTTTAGGGTCACCTGCTCCTGTCCGCTCCTTCCTGCAGGTGCACAACTTCCCCACCGTGGTACACAGGATTCAGCAGTGACCTTGGTCTTCATGGGAGCCAGTATACGCAAGATTCTTTCTGCACACCAGTTCCTGGTAGTAACTGTAAACATCAAGCACTGCCACTTATAGCAGCAGACACTGTCTGCAAAAATATGCCGTTAACTTCAGAAAGTGTGGTCTCTTAGAAGAGACTGAGCTGGAAAGTAAAACCACTTAACAGAATTAGTTCCGTTCTAACTCAGACCAGGACACTTGTTTTTATTTTTTTTTATACTCTTACCATTGAAGTCTTTCCAATTTTTCTGTCAACACGTTCTTGGATTATAACTCTTAGGCTTGATATATATTTAAAACCTATTCATTTTTTATTCATACTTTAAGATTGTGTTACTAAATTGTATGCAACATGTACTGTCAACTTTATATAAAACACAGAAGCAGTGTCAGTGATGAATCTTGTATATGCTTCAAAACTGGATGAAGTGTTTATATCTGATTTTAGGCTGCCCTACAGTGTTATTAAGGAGAACAGTTATTACAATCCAGTACAGCAGAGTCTGTATATATGGATGGCTGTTTATTAACCACAAGACAATAGTTTAACACAAACTCCTCGTACCTGGTTTTGCTTAAAGTACAAGTGGTCATGGTTCTTCAAATACCCAGATGTGATTTTTCTGTTCCTCAAAACAGAAAATAGCACTGTGTAGTGATGATCTAATTCAGAAAGAGGAAATCTTTCATCCACATGAGAAAGTAAACTAGTATTTGGAAGATAGGTACATGAATTTGAAGCTATATGGGGGGGTGGGGGTGGGGGAGGTGGAGTTGCAGAGTTATCACAGATGCTTACACTGGGATATTTAACCATATTTTTTTTTTAAGATAATATACTTTAACAATGAAAGGCTATCAAGTAAGTTGCAAGGTTAAACTTGGACATCAAGGTTAAACTATGACACCAGCACAAGAGAGTCAGATTCCATCTGGTCCTCCATACAGTGTCTATAGCAGACTTCCCTTCCTTATCCTCAGAGCACTAACTTTGTCGCTGAAAAGGGTATTTGTAGCTTCTTTCTGCAATTACTCCTCCAATGTATTTTCCGACCAGACAGGAAATTGTGCAATCATTTGTCCCTGCCTTTGTTTTCCTGCATATTTCAGCTGTATGAACTTCATGCCTTTTGAAGAAAATCTGCAACTGCTTTCTGACCCACCCCCTACCCCCCCACCCCCAACCCCACGCCCCAGCTTCCTGACACTGAAGGAAATCTCTTTGCTCAATGGAGTTTAAGTCTTCTGTACAATTGCTTGCAGAGCTTGCAGCTTGACAGACAACAGTAACAGTGAAGACTGTAAGAAACTGAGGGCAGTCAAGGCAGAAATAAGCAGTCTGGGGATGCTTCTAGCCTGCAGCAGAGGAGGAAGCTCTGATTACCACATGACACTTGCCGCTAGTTGGACAGGGGAAATGGGGTTTCAGAACACATGCATACACTTTAGTAGGACAGACAGGTTGCCTCCAGCTATTGAGAAAGCAGCTGAGGCCGTGCACAGGACCCTCATCTCTACAATTAGCTATACCCTAGCTCTGAATGCTGCAATAATTTTTGCCATATGCAGTGCCTGTAGCAGCGATCAGCACACTGATGAGGAGACAAGGGGAATGTTTCTTGGAAGAAATGATCTACAACTCAGTCTCTGCTATAAAAGCACAGTTGCTTAGGAAAAAAATATGTATGATGGGAAGAAACTTTTACATTAAAACTAAACCATTCACTTCTGCTGTCCACTTAGCTTATGTACTTAGTACATTTCCTTTTTTTTTTCACCTGTGGTGTTTAACCCCTCCCCATTTCCCAAAGCCCTCAACCCCACCCATCTCACTTGAGAAGACCTCAAACAAAACAAAATTGCATCGACCAACTTGATGAACAGTTCTAGAACCCAAAGCATCTGTACACCCAAAAGGCAATTTTTAGCTTTCAAAAATACAGAATATACAAGGCCTCAGATCTCTAACTGAATAGTTCTGTTTTTATACGGTCAAGAGGGCAGCAGTACACACCTTGCACAGTTCCTTTCTCACTCGGATGTGTATCATTTGCTATAATCTCAGAGTTGATGAGGTATCAAGGTGGGATTGAGCAAATCCTATTACTTCAAATCCTTTTTACCTTTTGTAGTATGAAATTATGAAACACAAACTTACTCCTTTTCTCCCAGTTACTTCTGTATGTAAATCAGAAAGTAAATGCACAGAATATTTAAATAAAGCTGCAAAAGGCCATATAAAATGCTATATTCTTTGGACTCACTGGAAGAGGTTTAATTCCAAACCACTGTTTTTGCAAGCACAAAATATCAGGATAACCTGGGTAAATCGACTAAAAACTAAAGCTGAGTACTGCAACAGAAAAAGAATGAATATAAGTATATAGGTCTCCACACTCATTTCTTCCTGAAGAATTAGAAATGCTACATTACTTTCTTAAAATGTAATATGGCTATAGGACAATACATAATTCTTAAATGTGAAAGAATTTAATGGGCCATATGCTACTGAAGGAAATGAGTTTCTGAACTTAGATCAAATGCTTGTATGGAGAGTAACTATGCCTCTTTCTTCCTGCAGTATTTTTTCTGAATTATATTCCTCACAAGTATTGTTTAAAATAATTTATTGGAAGGTATCACCACTCCTCCATGGGTAGGAGGACAGAAGTGAGTGATGGTCTTAACAAGGATTGCTTCTATGCATCACACAGTGAGCGCACCTCATCAAAAATGTTTTTGTCTATTTAGGTAGAACAATGATATTTGTTATTCCAGGCTGTGAGGAGGCAGTTGCTTGACTTGAGGCTCTGTGCCCTCATAAACTGGGACTTACAGATCTGTTCCCAGTCTAAAGGAAAATGGTTTTGAGACTGCGGTTTATGTTATCATGGTGAGCATTCCTTCCTGGTTAGTTTGTGTCCTTACCTACTTGGCAGCTTCCCCTCTCCAGATCCAAGCTAGCGTTGTCATCTTTGTGGTAAAGAAGTAACTGAGATAATTGCATCATGTTATTTGGCCTTCTATTTTCTAAAACTCCACTTTGTGATGAATTATTGTGGCCTTCTCACATCGAGTGTTTCATGCAGTATAGCTCAGATGGTGTTTTTTTAGGACCCCTGATGTGAAGTGACATATTCTGTACTTCAGTGGAAAGCTTATGTTTTAGACTACAAGGTTTATGTTCTTGCCTGTGCAAGGGGTTAGCAGACTAGTTGACTGTAATCAGTATACGCAAGATTAGATTTGGACTTGCAAAACCTCTCAAAATAGCTACATCGTATCAATGGGATTTGCTGTCCCCTCTCTTGCAACAGGATGTTGCTTAACGTATAGTTTTGTTATAAGCCACTTCAAGAGCTGATCTTGTTGAAAATTGCTGTTTATGTATACTTGATTTTTGGTTTAATTCCCCACACCAGCTCACTGTGGGTTTGCTCAAGCTCCAGTGCTTGTCTGGTGAAGATGCTTAAAACACACAGCCAAAGGTAAGTGGACTATGGAAGCTTGAACTTAATCTTTGGAATTTCATCATCGTTTTGGGGGAATAAGAGAGGAAGGGAATGAAGGAACTACTTTGTAGCCATGTTGCAGTGGCTGTTGTTTACATTTACATATAAATTAATATTCAAGGTTTAGGCTGATTTTTTTTTTAATCTCTTTATCTTCTTTTGTGTTTGCTACCCTGCTTCTGAGTATGCTTAAAAATCTATTTTACAGCCATTTTCAGTGATTGTATTTTGACCATTTGAGAAACATGGCCCTAGAGAACACTAATTATTATGTCAATCAAATATTTTTCTGAGTTAAGGACTTACAGACTCCAGAGGGGCTCAAACTATACCTTGTTTTCCTGGACATTCATCTTACTTATTCATTCTTCCTTCTTGGGAGAGTATCAGTGATTGATATACAAACAATTTCTTTTTTTATCAAAATGCCATCTCAGGGAGAGCTTGAATTATTTATTCTGGTTAATTGTATGGATAGTTTGTTTTTTTTTTCCCCAGCAGAAAATAATCTTCTTTTCCACTGACTGATGTGGCTAGTGCATTCACTCCAGACATGTGAAAGTTGAACTCAGTTCCTTCCTCTTCACGAGGTAGATCTTACATTTCTAAATAGAGTGTCATAAATGCCCAGCTTGTAAAGCTGTTTCTCTTTGTCTAAACCAAAAGTACATTGAGCAAGGGCCTGGAATCCTCCCAAATGACTGTTCAAACAATGGAGCTGAAGGTTCATTACTTCTCTGTTCCAATCAAGGCAGGAACAAAACCAAACATGGCTTCTGCCAAGTATTCTAGCTAGGAGCTGGAGGAATTTTCTAGAATGGAGTGCACTTGTGGAAGCTGTTTTGCCTTCTATAAAATACTTCAATATATGTTGAGAGGGCAAGATGTGAGACATTGACATGAGGTCTCCTCAGGACTTGTAATCTACAGAATAAAAGGATGTTTCTTCATAATGTACTTTTATGACTTCTTGTTTTTCCTCAAATGAGTGTCCCAAAATGAAACTTTTTGTTTCAGGCTGAAAGATCAATTTTGGGTTAAATGGATCAGAACTTCTCTATTTCTCATCTCAATGACAAAAAGAGATGAGCTTGATACAAATCAAATATGATTTTCCTTTCTGTGATTCAACAGCAGAAGTCCCAGTTGATAGGACCTCAGAATATTGAAGACCTTCACCCTGCCTTTTTTATGAACATACATTTCACTTCATTATTTAAACACCTTAATGTGAACAGCTATCAAGTACTGTACTGCTTGAATAATTTAGAATAATTTATCTGTGATATGTGTTGGAATTACATTACATAATATTGTGTCTTTCTTGACCATGTAAACAGATGAAAATAATTTTCTGGCTCAAATGTAAATACTAATACTGGTACCAGAATTCTCATGGCTGCATACTGACATCATCCAATAAAACAATCCTGCTGAATATTTTTTAAAACAAGCAAGTATAAGGGGTGGGACTATAGCCAAATTGTAAGGGATTTGTAAATATCTCCATGAATAATTTTTCCTACTATTTACCCAGCTCTACTCTTGTGACTGAGTTTCTGAAATGCATAAATCAGTGCTGGGTATTTTAGGAGCCTATCCAGCTGTATTTCTCTTTTAGCATTCTCTTGTCAGTATGAAACATGCCAAGAGCTCTATCTGTGTAGTTCACAGAATTTAGATAATTATGTAGGAAGATAAAAAACTAATTTAATAAGAAAATAAAAATAGCATTTGTAGTATAAAACTGTCCGTAGCTGCGTTAAAAAAAGTCAGCAAGACATAAGACATATGATAAACCTTCTTATGTAACATTTTATCACTGTTTTGCACACCAAAACCTCATAAAGCATCTCTATAAAACTCAAATAGTTTAAAGACAATGATGGACATATTAATGATTGATTTGGGGAAAGACAAATGCATAAAGAAAAGTTTGCTGATCAACTGATTATTTTAGAGGAAATTTCTTTTCACCCTTGAAATATTTTGAAAGATTTATGTGTTAGCCTCATGACTTTCACCATATTGAAAGAAAAAAAGCATGAAATGTAAAATGCTATATAAAATGCAAATATAAAATAACTAAAGTTGACATCTAGAAATCTAGTAATAATGAGCTAGTTTATATTGTTGCTGTTTTTCTATACTATTCACATGGATCAAGGATAGTTGTATAATTACATTAGTCTATTTACACAAGTCTATACTTTATGAAGTGAATATTAGAAGCAATTGGTCTCATACTACACAAGCTTTAGTATAAACACAATGTTAGCCTTGTAAAACAACCTTATCAGTCACAAGACAGCTCATCCACATTTTATAATGTAATTGGTGTTTACAGGTGTTAGATAGGACAAAATAAATACAAAGTTCAACCAAAACAGATGGAGCTCTAACAGGATTCGTAAAATAGGTTACTTGACTGCTAGCAGCCTATATCTCATTTCAGAGAAAAGTCAAAGCAGAATAGAGGAAGAAGAGGAAAGAGAAAAAGGTCACATAGAAGACCTGAAAAACACACTTAATTCAGAACCTTTTTTTTTTCCCATGTTTTTCCTCATTCATTTTGTGGTTCTAAATAATATGGCACCCCACTAGGCCAAGGTAGAGATATTGCCCATAAGATGATATATTTATTTTACTTTTAGGATATAACTTTGGTCTTATTACATGTTGCGTGTATCAGAGAAGGAACTGAGTAGATAGATAGATGCATTATGAATGCTCAAACCTGTACACTGTATAAGCATTGCTTCATTAATGGGCATGTCCCAACCTCCTGCCTCACTAAGGCATTTATGAATCTTTTAAGCAATGACAGTGCATTATTTTGGTATCCTTATCAAGAATATATTGTATTTAAGGAGACTTTTTAAAAATATTAACTTAAATAATACTATTAGAACTATATATAGAAATAATATTACTGGAATAGGCAAAGCTTCACTGAACTTACAGAAAATGCTGCTTTTTTATATGCTGCACACAAACTTACAGGTTTTAAAAATCGAAGTATGGATGTGGCACAAGTAAGACCTGTGTTGAAAAACTAATTAATAATTTAATTTTATTTCTTAACTTGTCTTGCTTGAATCAGTGGGACTACCCATGCTGAAAGCTTTGATGTGATTTGCAAAAGTAAGGTCTTCATTATTGTTAATACCCATGGACATTTTTTTTTTAATAAGAAGCAAGAACACTGACATTTAAAAAGAAATAATCAAGTGAAGTACTTTAAATTTCTTCTCTTCCAAGTAAAACCAATCTTTACTCCTTTTCTCAGATATTTCTGAACTTTTTTATTAACTCTTCTACCTTTTTCATCCCTTCCCTTCCCTTCCCTTCCCTTCCCTTCCCTTCCCTTCCCTTCCCTTCCCTTCCCTTCCCTTCCCTTCCCTTCCCTTCCCTTCCCTTCCCTTCCCTTCCCTTCCCTTCCCTTCCCTTCCCTTCCCTTCCCTTCCCTTCCCTTCCCTTCCCTTCCCTTCCCTTCCCTTCCCTTCCCTTCCCTTCCCTTCCCTTCCCTTCCCTTCCCTTCCCTTCCCAAACCTTCCCTTCCCTTCCCTTCCCTTCCCAAACCTTCCCTTCCCTTCCCTTCCCTTCCCTTCCCAAACCTTCCCTTCCCTTCCCAAACCTTCCCAAACCTTCCCTTCCCTTCCCAAACCTTCCCTTCCCTTCCCAAACCTTCCCTTCCCAAACCTTCCCTTCCCAAACCTTCCCTTCCCTTCCCTTCCCAAACCTTCCCTTCCCTTCCCTTCCCTTCCCTTCCCTTCCCTTCCCTTCCCTTCCCTTCCCTTCCCTTCCCTTCCCTTCCCTTCCCTTCCCTTCCCTTCCCTTCCCTTCCCTTCCCTTCCCTTCCCTTCCCTTCCCTTCCCTTCCCTTCCCTTCCCTTCCCTTCCCTTCCCTTCCCTTCCCTTCCCTTCCCTTCCCTTCCCTTCCCTTCCCTTCCCTTCCCTTCCCTTCCCTTCCCTTCCTTCCCTTCCCTTCCCTTCCCTTCCCTTCCCTTCCCTTCCCAAACCTTCCCTTCCCTTCCAAACCTTCCCTTACCTTACCTTCCCTTCCCAAACCTTCCCAAACCTTCCCTTCCCTTCCCAAACCTTCCCTTCCCAAACCTTCCCTTCCCTTCCCTTCCCTTCCCTTCCCTTCCCTTCCCTTCCCTTCCCTTCCCTTCCCTTCCCTTCCCTTCCCTTCCCTTCCCTTCCCTTCCCTTCCCTTCCCTTCCCTTCCCTTCCCTTCCCTTCCCTTCCCTTCCCTTCCCTTCCCAAACCTTCCCTTCCCTTCCCTTCCCAAACCTTCCCTTCCCAAACCTTCCCAAACCTTCCCTTCCCAACCTTCCCTTCCCTTCCCTTCCCTTCCCTTCCCTTCCCTTCCCTTCCCTTCCCTTCCCTTCCCTTCCCTTCCCTTCCCTTCCCTTCCCTTCCCTTCCCTTCCCTTCCCTTCCCTTCCCTTCCCTTCCCTTCCCTTCCCTTCCCTTCCCTTCCCTTCCCTTCCCTTCCCTTCCCTTCCCAAACCTTCCCTTCCCTTCCCAAACCTTCCCTTCCCAAACCTTCCCTTCCCAAACCTTCCCTTCCCTTCCCAAACCTTCCCTTCCCAAACCTTCCCTTCCCAAACCTTCCCAAACCTTCCCTTCCCTTCCCCTCCCTTCCCTTCCCCTCCCTTCCCTTCCCACACCTTCCCTTCCCTTCCCACACCTTCCCACACCTTCCCACACCTTCCCTTCCCACACCTTCCCGCACCTGCCCTTCCCGCACCTGCCCTTCCCTCCCCTCACTCCTCCCCTCACTCCTCCCCTCCCCTCCCCTCCCCTCCCTTCCACCCCCCCATTGTCGATTTACCTCAGACAGATCTTTTTGTTGTAAATATTGCACACTTTCTTCTGTATTTGATATATATGTCCTTGAGGGGTGTCAGGTTTTGTTTCATTGCTACTTCTTCTGTTTCAACTATTTCCTATCTTGTAGACACCCAGCAGTCTCACCACTGGACATCTGAAACTGGTCATCTACTGAAAAGCCTTCTGAAGGTAGTACACAGTTTTAAAAGAAAAGACACCTATCTGATATGTGGTAAACATGATTTTGTATGATGTGCAGCAAATACGTGAAAGGGAGTGGATTTGTTTCTCCAAATACTTTGGTGGTTTTGGTTTATAATTCCACAGACTTTTTGCCTTAGATTTTTTTAATTGTTCCAGTCTGTTTGGGATATAGCAGAGACTGCAGATTTTTACTAGTTTAGATTATAGTGTTATTTAGCTTAACAGTGACTTCTGCATTCTGGATACCATTGGCTTACACTGTACTTCAGGGTTAAGATAACACAGAAACCAGGGAATGGGTTGACTTGTAGTGATCATGAACATGGCTTGCAAACAAATTATCTGAATAACTACCAAAAGATATGGTCAATGTGGTGAATGCTGTACACGTCTGGCTGTGTTACTTAGCAGCTAAAAAATAAGCAAACACCCACACAATGTACTCCCTTGTATATTTAATGTAAAATACAACATCTGAGCTATTATTTATAAAGAAAAAAACCCACTGTGGCTCCTGCCAGGTTACACAACTGTTTTACCACATAAGAAACAACCATAGAAGATGGACTATAAACAGTTAAAAAGCCAAACCCCTTTTCTTAGTCATAGGGCTGCTGTATGCAAGCTTGGGATGCTTTTGGTAAGAATTAGATGAGACAGATACATACGCTCATTAATTACTGTAAATGTCACTTTCTTTTATGTTCAGTGCCTTAAGATTAAAGGGTGCCTTGGTTTAAGTAGACTGACTGAACATTGCATGAGCACCCAGTTCCAATCTTCTGAAGGGAACAAATGCAGGCACCCAAATCTAATTACATCTGTGATGTTAAACACAGTCGGTTATGCAGCAATAGCTGAGCAAACACTAAAGGAGTTTGCTTGGGTACAGAAAACAGTGTAGTTGCAGCAGCATGAAACTCTGCATGTGCTAATTTTTGCTCTTTTTCAGCCTCTCATTTGGAGTTTGGTCAGAGATCAAAACAGTACCCCACAGCTTGCAGCATAAATGACACACGGTCTTCTGATGGAACTAGTCCTCAGGGCTAATCTTGCAAGGTGCTGAGTGCTTCCCACACTATCAATTTCAGCTAAACAGAGTACTTGACAATTCCTTTTAATGTGGGGTTACAAATTCTTAGTTTAGATTAGGCACGGGTGGGCTGCAATGGAAGTCGTTATAGCAGGAAAGCATCAGTACCTGATAACAGATGGTGACATGGTGAATCATATTTACTGTTGCAGAAAATGAACTAAATGCAATATTTTTAGCAAGGTAAGTATTTTACACTTTGAGAACTTTCTGGCATGACTATTTGCAATTAAGAAATTGCAATCTGGATATAGGCAACCGAGGAGTTTTCTTTTAAGGCTTTTTACATGTATATGCTCAGCAATTGAGAAATTTGCCAGTAGTAAGTTCATCTGTGGTAAATGACACCAGTAATACTGTGGATTTCAGAAAGAGTCTGGGTACCCTTGAGCCATTCACTAAACGTTATCATCTGGGACTAAATGTGAATTTGAAGCAGCAGTGCTTAAGTGCTGTCCACGGGCTGTAAATGCAGCTATTCTGCGAGCATAGCTAAGCCACCCAGGTTCCCTGCACAGTGAATGGGAGCAGTAAAGCTCTTGGGAAGAGGATTTAGAATCGTTGAAAAGGAAGCACAGCCCACCACCAAGTAAGGAATGGAGCTGAAGTTCTGCCTCCTGCCTGGCCTTGGCATCCCTGAGATAGGCGACCCACACTGATTGGGAAGCCATTTGTCCATTTGTTATGCTTAGGCAGAATTGTGCCTTCAGCACTGATGACTGCTTGACCTTAGGGTGTAAGTCTGATAAGGACTGTTGCAGAGGCAGTAAGCATCAACTTAATGTCAGCCTGTGAGTATAAACTCACAAATCTCAACTTCTAGAGTAATATTCTAGCTACTGGGCTGCAGAGTAATAGAGACAGAAGCCCTCTTACTTGGCCTGCCGAGCATTGCCACTATGCAGCCAAAAATGTCCACGATTCAAGGAAATAATGAGGATGCTGTCAAGAAGCAACTCACTTTAGAAGCTGGCAGGAAACATAGGGTTCCCCTTCTGGATTTGTTTGTGACTGACATCAGAAAGTCATGGATAAAAGGTTTAGAAATGTTCCTGTGTGCCTCTCTTATAAAACCCCCGTTTCTGTAGAGAAAGCTCCATTTTAGCCCTCTTCCTCATGAAGTCAGCTGCCAATAGTGAGATGGAAGAGGAGAACTGAATGGATGGGATAGGCAGAAGTAAGAGTTGAAAAGAGGGAATAATAAGATGCACTAGAAAACAAAATAAGGTCTTAATGTTTTAAGAGTTAGTGAGGAAAGGAAAAAGGAATAGGATAAATGAGGCTAACAGACAGAGACTGAAAGATGAGATGACATTAGTGAAAAACAAGAAAAGTTAAAACCATCATTAGAAAGTGTAATGCCAAGTGTTACAATAAATTGTGGCATCATTTGGGACTCTGATTGCATTACTGAACATTTATCATGCCAGCAGCCATAGGCTTAGCTACTATGGGCCTCATCTGGAAGGATGAGTACTTGTTCTTTGATGGAAAGTTAAAGGACACTGTCACAGCAATCCACACATCTGTGTGTAACACCTGTACATCCTTTTGTTCTATTGGGGGTGACTATTGCTTCTGTTAACTACTTTTTTCTTTTTTAAATAAAAAAATTACAATTGCTTTGGAAATTTCATCACTGATTTGAAAAAAATAAGCCTTGGTCTTCTGGTGCATCACTTCAATGATTTTTTTTTTTTCCTCCACTGCTATTCCAAAAAAAGGCAAATAAAGTATGTCATGTTAAAATATGTTAGTGGAATGCTTTTTCATCTCCTAGGCTAAACGAGACAGCTTAATATCATTTTAAAACTTATGGAGGATGGGACAGGTGATAGTTTAAGCTATTGTTTCATATAGTAAACTAAGTATTTATTTCAGATTTTATCATGCAAAAATATTTAAAACTTATATTAAGAATTAATCAGTATTTTAAGTAATTTTATTAATTCCATTTTTAAAAAGCCAAGGCTTTTTATCAATGGACCAGTGCTAACCCACTCTAAAAATCAGTTGAGATGCTTTACTCGCAGTGAAATTCACTCTTACATCATGATCGATCCACCATGCTAGTGCGTTTTTAATCAAGTTATCACAGACTTAAAGTGATGACACAGAGAAGACAATCTGTTTATAACTGCACCATGATTTGAGCAGCTTTGCGTTCTACCATGGACTGCTTTGGCAAAGGATTGTGGCTACACAGAGTGGCAACAACTACTTGGATGGACAACTGAGAGCAATGGTGTAGACGACAGCTGACTTGGTTTCTGTCTAAAACTGGAACAGGCTTAAAGAAAATGAACTAAAAACTCAGGGTATTTACTTGAATATTACATCAGAATATTAGATTGTAACTGCTAATAATAGAGTTCTAGTGAAAATTATGCCAAAGTTTAAACATTTTTTAATGCTTTGCATCACTTCTCTATGGTGGGAACAGCTAAGTGTAGTTGCTCCTACATCTCTCACAACTTAATGTGTAGTTTTTAGACTTTAATGCCACAGTGTCATTTAGAAATGACTCTTTCATTTTGAGGAAGCTTACTGGAAAGGCAGCATTGTGTTTTATGCCGTGACAGTGGAATGGTATTGATCCTTTAAACATTCCACCTGTCTACAGACATCAGTGAACCTTTGCGGTATTGGTGACTGGCAAATAGTCCTTGAAACTGGAGAAGAGGCAGAGGCTTAGTTTGTTTTGTAATAGAGTTTTGTCTGCAGCATATAAAAGTGGAGACAGATTTTTATTATTGTTTTGGAGGGTTGATAGCAATTTTATGTTTTGCAGGGTTTTGGATGCTTTTCCTTATTTCTGCCCTTGTGAATGCTCCCCCATATTAGAAATCATGGACAGATGCCATATCGCATTGCCCTGAGTTCTGTATATTCCCTACAATGACAAGTCTGCATATTTTTATTTTTGTTAAGTCTTCTAATATGTGTTTATATGTAACAGGAACACGTTTAGAAAAATATATGAAGAATGTACTTTGGGACAGAACAGTGTGTCCTGACACAATGTTACTGAAATATTTCTGACAGCTTTACTAATAGGTGGAAAGGGTTTTTTTTCTGGTATAAAATGAAAAAAATCTGCTTAGTCTAACAGAGACAGAACCCATCTATGAGTAGCAATTGGCTGACCTGTGCATTTTCTCAATAACGTTCTCAGTCACTCTTGAAACACAGTCACTGTGGTGTTTCTTCTCTCTTTAGATAATTTTTCTCATTACATTTTGAGCCAATCTTCTCACATAAATTTTACAATCATGTAGCTCCACAGATTTCAATTTCATTTTACCTTATTTACACCTCTGAAAGCGTTACCAGGCTCCCAGGAATACAAACACAAAAGTTACTTGTGCTTCTTTTTTACTTAAAATGGGTAATCAGTTCAGTACAGTCTCACTGAGCTGAGTTGAACTTGAGGCAAAAGGAGAAATAACATGAGCCAATTTGCAAGACTGAAAAAGCCGCTGGGAAAACATAAATTCCCTTGAGCCAAGACCATTACTTACAGGACCTACTGTCCTATCATTCATGAAATGACTTGTAAAGCTCTTCAGAAAGTTTCTTCAAGAGAGTGGTATAATGTACATTATTATCAGGATTACAGCACACATACCGACACTGTTGCAGTGACAATGGGGGTACTTGGATGTCAGCAAATTTTACAGATTTAGGGAATGACTCTAAAGATTCACCTTGATTTTCTAACACTTCCATTTTAATCAAGAGAATGACCTCAATATATAATCTAGCATTTCCTAACAGAAGTCAGCCATTCCTGCTCTAACAGCACTGAAGTCTTCAGGTAAATCAAAGGGCAAATTGGCTAAGAATCTAGAAATAACAATAAATGGAATAAATAACCTGCCATATTTCCAGACTTCTTGTTCTATTCCGTTGATGCTGTGAAACCGGATACCAGCTCTATTAGCTTTCCTGAAGACAGTGGTATTTCTTTGTGAATAACTTTTCAATTCACTGTTACCAAGCCGATGAAAATACTCTGAGGCTTAAAAAGGCAGTGAAGAATTGTGTTAATTGACATGAGACTGGGAAAAACCCTGTGGTCAGAATAAACCAGGAGCAGAATTGTCACCGTAAATATCCTGTAACTATCTAATAACCTCCCCCACTTCCTGATCCACGTGGGAGGGATAGCAAGGGATGTTTCTCCACAAGGTCTGGACCAAAACCCCACCAGAATAAATCAAGTTCTGATTATTTCTAACTATGATTAAGGAAGGCAGCAAACATAGCTGATGATGTTCTAGCTTGAAGAGCTAGAAAAAACCTCTAGAAAAGCATTACTCGTTCGCCAAGCTGACATAACTTGACAGAATGACAGGGTCTTACCATATTACACTGTATTTCTGACTACAGTGACAAGTTCTGTATCCTGCCTTGGAAAAGTGTTTCTGCAGTAGAAGAGAATTTACTGAACAGCTCTGAAAAGTCATCTGGAAATCTCCCTTCAAAGATAAATTATTTTCGTAGAGGCAGAGAGTTCCATCACATGACGGATTTTTGTTCTCTTTAAACACCACCTGCTCTTCCTTGAGATTTCCTTCTATTCCCTCCTTCAGACACAAAATCTTATCAAGATAGGAATAAATACAGAATCTTTTTATCCTCATTTACCTATTTCCACTTAAGAACAAGTAAGAAAATAATGACTTTGTTACGAGTTTGAAATCAACAATACATGATTAATACAGACTTGCTTAATTAAAGAACGCTAAACCGACTGAACTCAATAATGAATAATCCATGGCAGCTGTTTAGAGCTGAGTGAATATGTAAAAAACGATTTTTCTGAATATTCTTTCAAATTTTATCAAATCTGTTTATACTACATCCACACCCGTTTTTATTAATTATTCACTTTGCACTTTGAAGAAAAACGTGTTTGTAGACTTGACCATTCCTTCGAGTTATATTAGTGTTATTCTTTGCATTGCATGGGCGCCCAAAGTCTCTTACTTGGATGAGCGCCGAGTGCCAGGCGCCGTACCGACTGCCTAAGTCCTCTCCCGGAGCTCTTCGGTTTGAAAGACAGCTTTGCTGGACACGGACGGGATCGGAGCGCGATTAAAAACCGTAGTCAGAGAGGGACTATAAACACGTTGATTCTCTTTTTATTGCCTCCATGGTCAATAGGACGGAGGCAGGCAGGAGATGGCACTCTGCTAAGGGTGGGTGGCAGGTTTTCCTGCCCGGGGAAAGGCCAAGCGAAGGAGCTCTGCCAGCTGTGCCAGCGAGACCGCTGCCGCCGCGGGGCGGAAGGGCACGTACGCTGGCGGAAGCAGGACGCCAGCGGGGAAGGCCGCAGGGGGCCTCCCGCAGAGCCCGCCCTGCCGGGAGACAGTGGCTCTTCCACGCCGTGCCCCGGCAGGGCGCCGCGGGACGGCGTTTTTCCCCACCTTCCGCCGTCCACACCCTGGGACAAAAGGCGACTGGGCCCTGCTCCCCCGCCCCAGCACGGCGGCTCCCGCCCCGCCGGGAAGCGCTCCTGTCCTCCGTGGCTCGCCGTCACTGCCCGCTTACTCCCCGGTGCTGGCCTGGGAGCCGCCCCGCTGTCCCGATCACTTGCCATTTGCATTTCTCCGCTGCTCGCGAGGAGGCGGCAGCCTTATGCCAGGGGCCGGGGAGGGTTGAGGGGGAAGGAGGCGAGCGCCGGGGCCGGGCCCATCGCGTCCGCCGTCTCCAGGCCGCGGGCACGGCTCTGTGCATCCACCTTTTCCTTCCTCCGCACCGCCTCCACCGGGGGAGCCGGCGGGGGCCGTACGTGCCGGTCCGGGAGCGAGGGGAGGGTCTACGGCTCGGCGTCGCTGCAGCAGCGCCGGCCCCGCCGCGCCGCCAGGGACCGGGTGCGGGTGCCGCCGCCGGCTCTCCACGCTGCTGCTGTTGCGCAGCCCTCGCCGCTGATGGCGGGAGGGGCAGGGATGTGAGCGGTCGGGTCGTCCTGGCCCCCCCTTCCCTTTTTTTTTTCCCACCCCTTCTCTCTTCCAGAGAAAAAAAAAAAAGAAAAAAAAAAAAAAGCAAACCGGCCAACCAACCCCAAAAAACCCAGAGGGCGTGTGGGGGGGGGTGTGGGGGGGGGGGTGGGGGGGGGGGGGATCCCGTGTCGCCGCCGCCACCCTCCGCTGGATCCATTGTGAAGAAAATTGCCATTCGCCGGCAGCGGCGGCACATCTGGGCGGGCACATCTGGGCATGCAACATCGGCTCTCGCCGCCTTCCTCCTCTGCCCTCCAGCCGGCCGAGCGGATCCCTCCGGGCCGCCGGGGAGACTCTTGCTCGCCAGCCCCAGGGTCCATCATCTTTCGGACTGAATATTAAAAACTGGCAGCGCGGGGGGTGGGGTGGGGTGGAAATAAAGGCTGCTTTTTTTTCCCCTGGGATTTATTTCATGGGGATGTGTTCAAGACAAGAGCGGATTCAGAAGGATATTGACGTTGTGATCCAAAAGTGCAAGGCGGAGAAGGACTGCCTGTTTGCAGGTGAGTTTCTCTCCCGGGCGCCAGGTTGTCGGCGCGGAGGCTGCCGCCGCCCGACCCAGACCCCGCTCCCGCCGTGGCGCGGCTGCCCAGGCGGTGCCCGTGCCCTTCGCCGCCGTTCCCGGGAGCGGGGGCCGCCGTCGGGTCCGCGTGTGCCTGCCCTCAGCCCCCTTCTTCCTCCTCCTCGCCTTCTGAGGGCATGTGAGGGCAGATGAGACCGGGCGCCCGTCGGAAAAGCTGGGGGTGGGGGTGGGGGGGCATCCCGAGTCAGGGAGCGCGATAGTGGCCAAGCGCAAAACCGGGGGCGGGTGGGTGAGTGTGGGCGAGTGTGCGTGTGCGTGTGCGTGCCCCACGCTGCCTGGCGCAGCCCGCAGCCGCTGGGGCGAGCGCCCGGCCGAGCGCAGCCCTGCCGCTGCTTGCTCCGGCGGGTGCTACGCGGCTGTCACCGGGCGGCCGGGCTCCTGCCATCCCCGGTGCCTGCCTTGATCCCCGCGCGGCTTGAGGGACGGGGGCATGGCCAGCGGTAAACGTCCCCCCTTTCCGTGCAAACCCGCGGGGTTTCGCAGCTTCCGTGGCGGTGGCGGTGCCGGTGCGGTGCTGGCCGTGGGGAGCCGTTGCAGGAGCCCAGCTGGTCGCTGCCTGTTGCCGTTTCTGACAAAGGAAATCCCTGCCGTTGCCATAGCACCGGGCACTTGTTGCGAGGGGCTGGTGGGGGAGATGCTGCATTTCCTTAGATTCACCCTGACACCCGCAACCCCCCACCCAGCCCCGTGTCGGTGCCTGAGTGCTGGTCTGTAAAACCTCGGCTACTTCAGCCGAAATAAAGACAAGTTGTAATAATGCAGCTCTTTGTCTTTTCAGATTTCAGGTACTCAGACTCCACCTTTACCTTCACCTATGCTGGAGGCTCCAAAAGGTACTTTTTGTTTACAGTGGTGACTCCTTTCACTTCCTTCTGGCTGTGAGGTGCAGTGGTTCCATGCCGTGGCAGGCTTTTTTGTTCCCTTTACTTTTGCACGGAAGATCAGTAAATCATCTCCCTGTGCGGAAAACGTAAACTGAGGAGGAAGTGTTGAGGGAAGGTGATCAGAAAGGTGACCCTAGTCATCAGAGCCTCATTCCTCTGAGTGCTGCTCTGTGAAGCTTCACTGTTTCTGTTTTGTCATTTATGTGGATATGTAGAGTTTCTGATGTACATATACTTAATAGAAACACTACAAAGACATCAACTTACAATATGAAGTTAATGTTTAAAAAATGGGAAGAGTTACAGTTTCGGTAACAAATAGGCCAAATTTCACATCAGCACCTTATTCTCTTGCGTGAGAGCCGTATTTAGTTCCATGACAGATGCAAGACTGTCTGCAATTCAATTTATGTCTCAAATTCCTGAGACATAAAGTGAAATGTCAGTATAGTTTATAAGGCTAAAAAAATGTTTTTATTGAATGTTAGTCTAAATATTATTTCTAAGTGTTTCTGATCTTTTGTTTATGAACTGGATTATGTATGAACACATTTTTTAATTGCATTTCAGCATTTGTTGTGTTTGTCTGTTTTCAAAAGGAAATACACATAAAAGCTTGAACACACATCCTTTTCGTTTCCCTAACTCTTAGTTACATTTTGCTTAATAAGGTGTTGAAAGTATATGCGATATTGTTCTCTTATCTTTTAGCTGGATTTTACTAGACTTAGCAAGAAATGGTGGTATTGGGGTTTTTTTTTTTGTTTGCTTGATTGGTTTTTTATGTGATTTTTTGTTTCATTTTATATTTTTTTTCCTCGGTTCATCTGATATCTTCCACAATTGTTTTTCTTTCCCAGGTTAAAGTACTTTATTCTTTCCAAGCAAACCTTTTGATGGAGGTAGCACTCTCACAGCCATCTCGGTGCTCCCTGGTGCATGCTTTGGGGTCTGGCTGCAGGATCAGCCTGCCAGATGGTCCCCAGGCTGTGAGATGGCTTGGAAAAATGCTTTCCCACCTCTGCACCCTGTCTCTTCCTACTACAGTAAAAGACTACTTCTGTCATTTTCAGTGTAGTAGAGTAGTTCACCCAGTAGCTGAGAATTGATGTATTTTTAGGTTGCCTGTAGTATACTCTTTCATTTAGGATTTTAGTATATGTTTCATTTTGGCCTTGTTTTAAAAGACAATTTTGAAAGGCTTGATACAGTAAAAAATATCTAACAAGTATTATTTATCATGTAATTAAAGCGATTGAATTTGAAAGTTACTTTGCACTGTTTACTAAACCAAATATTGCAGCAAGAAACCAGGAAGTGAAACCTGTCTATTGTTTGCAGTTTCCAAGCTGAATGAAGTAAGAAGCCTGAGGGCATAACTGATGGGAAACATCAAGTTCATAAATGCTGAAATAAAGCATTGCCACTTCTACAACAAGAAATTAAAGAGGGCCTTACATCCCGCAGCCTTGAATTTTAACTGGGGTCAGGAATTGCTTAGGAAACTGTTGACTGGAAACTAGTCTCAGGACCTTGAAAATTAGAACTGAATTGAGAAACACATGTTATGCTTACAGAAACTGGTGAAACTGGGTTGTTACTTAGAGCATCCTCAAATTTCACTTTCCTTTTCACATTTTAAGGACATCTAAAAAGCCTCCTTTGAGCTAAGGATTTCATGTTCTCTGCCTGTTTGTATTGGGATTTAGAAAAACATTTTACAATATTCTTAGTGTTCAGTGGTGTACTGAGTGGCAGATTTACGGTAGCAAGCTCTTTTGTGAAGTACATAAACTGAAAACCCCAAACCTTGACTATTAAGAGCCCAACTTCAGTTTTTCACATCGAAGGTGAGTTA
This sequence comes from Bucorvus abyssinicus, assembly GCA_009769605.1. Classification (NCBI taxonomy): domain Eukaryota; kingdom Metazoa; phylum Chordata; class Aves; order Bucerotiformes; family Bucorvidae; genus Bucorvus; species Bucorvus abyssinicus. The sequence goes on from CM020063.1 coordinate 16,850,944, forward strand.
GTGGTTTCCTCTTAGAGAAGGTTGCTAGCTGAGCAGCAGCTGTACTGCGCTGTGTGCATCATTCGGGCGAGTATCCAGTACAGGGCCAGCAGCAGTGACTTGTATGTGGTAACGGTTTAGGAGAGCACAAGGCTAGCTAAGGATCTTTTTTGTGCATTTGGCCATGATTTTTTTCTTAGTGACATGGCTGCAGCTGAGTGGGCTTCCTGAGTGGTGACTCTGTTTTTTTACTGTGGCACTCAGAAATTGGTCCTAAATGACAAAACCTCTGTTAGTTCATGCTCACAGACTTGAGTATCAGCTGACAGACCTTTGGCCAGTTACTTCAGATATTCAGCCTGATACTGTGTTTTTGGAACTGACAGGAACACAGGCTTCTGAGTAATGGGCAAAGGGGTGGGTGTTCACTGGATGGGTGTTCAAACCGAGGAACAGATTGAAATGAGTAAGAGAAGAAATGGTGTGTAAGGAAGATAACAGTACTTCAGCACTCATTATCTCTGCTTGGAACGAAGTGTTTTTCATGCTTTAATTTCCTTTAGATGTTCCTTAAGGTCAGTGTGTAGTATGGCCTTGTTTTAGCTGCAGTGGTTAGATACAAGAGCAGAAACCCTTGAAAGAAGGCAGTACGTTTTCTGTTTGAGAAGGATTCTTTTCTTACCCCTGTATAAAGGCAGTTGACAATACTAGCCAGTTAAACATCATTGGGGTTTTCCTCTGCATACCGTAGTTCCCTCTAGTGCCCATTAAGTCTGTTTATCAGCCGTCTATAAACTCAGAGTCAGATTCTCAGTAAATCAATGTAAGTCCATGGAAGTTAGTGTACAAGTATTATTTCACCTGTGATGAGAACCTAAGGTTTATTTCTGCTTGTTCTTTGAATTGTTAAGTTTATCTGTGTGAGATTTTCCTTCTTGAGTCCAGCTTCTCTGACTTCACCTGATTTTTCCCAGTTCCTTGTGTTGATCGCACAGCCTCTTCCTACATTAGTACTGTTCAAATATTGAGGTAGTACCTGACCACCCTGCAGATCAGTCCCAATAGATAGGCCTGATCCAGCACACATTTATCATCACTTCAGTGGAGTTAACTTGTATTCCTACAGTAAAGTGCTGAACCAAAACCTGAGGGCATGACTTAGCTTTTGTTCGAGTGCACAGGTTCCAGGGAAACCAACTGAGAACTACTATATCTTTATTCTTTATATAGACCTGTTCCAACATTTGACCTTAAGGTGACATTAAGCTATTCTATTGTGTAAATAATCTATGTGTAAATGATCACTAGGTGAGCATAATAATGCTTCAAGAGGATTCTGCGTTTACAGGATTTTTCTTGAGAAGTTAGAAGGGAGGAATCTCTGTAAGTTCAAAAATATTTGTATTGTGTGAATTATCAGAAATAATCCTTTACCTATGCAGTTCAGTTAAATGTCACTGTACTTCCTGTTTGTTTGTTTGTTTGTTTGTTTGTTTAAGCACACTGTGTTCACACTTCCAAATTATTAAGAGTTGTTTGACACTGCAGAGATGCCTCCTGGCCTGGGAAGGTTATAATTAGCAATTTATTAGTGAAGCACATCTTTCTGCATACTATGGGCACAGAATATAGGACAGATTGTTTATAAATTTAATAGTTTTAAATTTAATTGTCAGAAAGCTGTGGGTAGGGTGGTTGATTTCTTATAAAGTGAGCTGTTCATTCAAGTGCTGTGACTGTGCAAGATTTGCTCTCCTTTAACTACATTTGGCAGAATGTCGGAAATGGCTGGATTTTTTTATGCTTTTTACTGTAGGATCTAAAAAGTATATTAAAGTGTGAACAAGTCCCATTCTCTTTTTTTAAAAAAAGAATCTCATTTCTTTTTTCTTATTTTCTGCCCCTCTATGAAACGTTGCTCCTTCAGAAACTGTGTAGACTGAACTGCTGATCTGTCATCTTTCAAACAAAAATTCATGATGCCCTGAAGTTGTTTTCACTTTAGATGTCATTTGACATGATTTACATAGAAGCAGTTCTTGGTTGTCCTGAAAAAAAGATGTTTCCTTTTTTTAGTGTTTTTCTCACCACCACCCCCACCATTTTTTTTTTTTCCTGAGGCTAAACAAGGACATCATGGAAGTCCTAAAATAAGTCTTCATTCAAATATGTACTTAACTTTCAGTGGCAGTGAAAGACAATGACATAAGGCTGTGCATGAGAACAGATCCAATACTGCAACGTATGTAAAGAAACTAGGTAAGACCTATAAGAACTAGACACATGGATTAATTTTGTCAGCAAAATGCCCATCTCCTGTTTGCACGGTGGACTATTCTGCTTTCCCTATTTCTGCACAATAACAATGGCAGTTCTGAATAAGCAAGGAAAGTAGTTTTTTGCTCTGAAGTAACTCGGGTTTTTTGCTTAAAATAATGATGAATTGTTAACTTAGGCTGTTTTGATTTTGAATATTTGCCTTTTTGTTTTATATTCAAGAGGTAATAAATGATGCTTAATATTATAGTATCAGAAATCCCCCTGTAAACTGATGAATTAATTTCCACCTCTCTGCTGCAGTGAAATATTTCACAGCTGGGGAGCTGTGCCACTACAAGAGTAACTAAATTGTTTGCAGCTTTCTATAGGTAGAGACTAAAACCATTATCTAAAGTCCTAGCAGATTATGCCCACCAGGTGTTTGAGCCACTTGGTGATAAATAGATACAGATAACCATTTTTTCCCCTTCACTGATATGCCTTGTTGCTACTTACATGAATTTAATAAAACTGCCTAGATGAGACATTCCATTTGGTGAATAATTTTGAAATTTTGGTGTCACTCTGATAACATGAAAAGTCTTCAGTACAAAAAAAAGCGATGAAGAAAAATGGGTTTGTGCTAATTGATATGTGTTTTTATCTAAAAATTTCTGTTCAATTTATATATACTGTAGAAAACAGGGAGAGAACTGAAAAACATTTTATAAACCAGGACATAAAATTATGTTTATCAGAAAAAATAAAAATTTAACACTTCTCTGAACGTTTTCATTTTTTCTTTCCTTTCCAGAATGATCTAGTTTAAGACCTGCCTTTTTTGGATAGGTTAGTTTTAACCTAGCTCCTCTTTCGGGTTCATTGTGTGGCAATGTGTTTACTGTATATGCAAGGTTTGGGAACAGAAGGTTGGACTGTTCCTTTTGGAAACAGTGGTGGCTTACATAAGAAGGAAGTGTCTGTGAAAGTATGACTTAAGAGGATGGGAAGACAATTTTTATGGAATCCATTGCTCTTAATGGTTTTATTTTAGCTGCAATTGGTTTTATACAGAGCTTAGAAAGAGCTAGTGCAGGTATAGTTCTTCTGTTGCTGATGGCTATGCTTAACTTTGTGTTCACGTTATTAAATATGTACTTACATTCATAAAATCTACATCTACTACAGTAAGAGAGCGGTGAAGACTAGATACACAGCTTGTACTTAGCTGTCTGTTTATCGCTATTTCAAAATACCTGGAAGATTGTACATCACCTTTCGATTTTAACTTCCCTGTCGGATATGGCTTAACGTTTTGGCTGGGACTGCACCATTTCCCGGGAGAAAAATCTGTTGAATGAGGCAGGAATCTAGTTTAGGTATAACAAGGCAAGCATTGTGATTTTCATTTCTTCATTGAAGATTCTGTAAATAAAGTAATGTTGAATACAGCCTTGGGTACTTTTAAAAAAAGTTTTGTGTCAAGTATTAATTTAAGTTTCATTTTAAAAGTTCTGTTTAAGAGAAACATTTTCCATTGTATGAATTCCTGTTAATGGAACTATTCTGACTTTATATCTCCTTCTAATATTGGTAGTTTGTAGTATGTACATTAAACCTACCCATATATTCCTATAGATGTTTTTTCGACAGATGCTACAAGAAATTCAGTAGGTGTGATTTAACAAATGATTCATCCTAAAAAGAGATCTAGTAGAACACTATAGTAAAAAAGTCATAAGTGCAATGTTGAGGGTCTGTGAAAAGCAAAGTCGACACCATGCTACTCATGGTCTTAACTGAGCTTGTCTTTTTTTTCGTGGGCTTGTGTCTGATCCTTCTTCTCTTACTCTTAGAAAATCAGCACTGTCTGAAATCAACCTAGTCCCCATCATTGCATCTTGTAAAAATCACATACTTGAGGGACAGTATGGTCTTGTGGAGATCTCTTACTGGTCTGGTGAAGTGAATGGCTGTCCTCTTTCAGCTGCATACTGTGCTGATACTGAGAACAATACATTCAAATCAAACATCTTCCTTACAGTGAGAAAAATATGGTTTTAGGCACTTCAAGGAGTGGCCTAGTTTTCAGAAGTGCCTAACTCCCACACCACGTAGTGGTCTCAGTATTACTGTGCGTTACTTAGCGCTTTTTAACAGCATCACAGTCTTTATGCAGGGTTTTTTGTCATACAAATATATGCACTGTTGTTTTGAGTGGTTCCCCAGCACAGAGGTGGGAAGAATGCCCGAATATCTTTACAGAAAATGTTTTCGGTAACTTCTTGTTTCTTTGCTTTTATTGCATATTTTAACATATTAAATACCTAAAAAAATACCTATAGGCTGTTGTTGTTAAAGTGTTAATGTGATAAGAAATATAAATTTGAAAGCAGAGTTCACTCTGACAAAATTAATTTAGATCACTTTTCTCTGTATTGGGACTAATGCTGTTTCCAGCTTTTCCTGTTAGTCTCTAATGATTTCCCATATTTTCCCCACTTAAAGAGCTGAAGATATCTGTTGACATATTTTTTCCATTATTTACTTACTGTACAGAATATGAATTCTCAATTGAGTTAGAATATAATCACTCAGAGTCAAAATACCTATTTTAATAAGCTTTTTTCAAACTGCTGGGAGAGTTAGTTACAATTAAAACTAAGAAAGAGGTGAAATGTGAGTAAATCTAGAAAAACTGGAGTGTATAATTCTGCCTTGGCATTAAATAAATCCCATTTGAGAGGACAGATCTTAAGAATTAATGCACTCCTTGCTGCAGGAGGGTGAAGATTTTTACAGATGTTTCACTGAACTGGCCTCATCTGAGGAAAAGGAGCTCCTCTTAACAGGGTGAAATTGACCCATAAGCCTACTCTGCTGTGCAGCAGTAGCTACAAAATCTCACTGAAAGAAGAGGAACTAAAGAAGGTACAGAAATAACATCTCCTTCCTCTGACAGCCTTCTGCACGCTCACACAAGATTGCATCCAGCCTGTTTCTATGGAAGGAAGAGCAGGAAAGAACCTTGCCTAAGGACTGGGAACAGTTGTTGCTTTTCTGAATCAGACTTCTCTTGGGAGGACCCATCATCTCCAGGGAGCTTTATATCAGACATTGTGTTCCCCTACTGCAAGGGCTGAGCACCATCATACGTGCTGTTGGCATTATGTAATCGCGTGGGAGTACCTCATGGTCTTGCACATGCTCACGTAAGGTGACAGGCAGATAACAGTCTTGGATAAAGGTTGGAGGATGAGCATCCTTCCATAGCTTGCTTGAAGGCAGAGTACCTTTGTGAGCCCTGTAGAATGCTTTGGCTTGTGCTAACTATGTCCTGGCAATTAAGATCGAGCTGAATCGCTTCTGAGAGAGACTTCCGTAGTGCTCAGTGGGAGCCTGTCTGGAGCAAAGAAATGAGGGCAAAGAGGAAGCTGAAGGAAACTAGCAAACCCTTCAGACATCTCCTTCTAGCCTCGAGGCATTGATCAGAAATAGAAGGGGCAACAGAATGTCTCATTTTTAATGAAATGTACTGTTTGCCAAGAGAGTGCAAAAAATGGTGATACACCATTTGTAGAAAGGACTATGTGATTAAAGAATAAGTTCCTTTCAAACTGGGTAGCATTCTGCATTTCACGTCATACAGGTTGCCATCTTGAAATCTTGTTTCTTTAAATGATTGTTCCTTTTCATGTTCATAGGTAAGAATTTTTCGTATTTTAAGAGCCAAGCTTGAAGGCAGGATTACTTTGTACCATTCCATTGTCACGTTTCTACGCAATAAGGTGTTTGTGACAGTCAGCATTTGTTCTCAAATAGAAAAAATAGCCTGTGGGTTAGAGATGGCATTCCAGGTTATTAGCTTTTCTGCAAATGGTAGAATATTTTATTTTGGGTTTGTTTTGAGTTTTTTTTTTTTCCTGGTATCATACATTCTTGCTTATTCTTTTCCCTTAATGTTGAAAAATTCATCTTTAATGAGGATTTCTCACCCCATGATAATTATACATACAGCAAAAGATGAAAATAATTAGGAAGGTTTTGGGACCTGGGGTTGATAAAGGTGTTAAAACTGGAAAGCACTTCATTGTCATAGAAGTACTTGCTGAAAGTCAGCTGCTTGATCTCAATTACATCTGTATAAATCCAGAGTAACTCCACTGGTGTGATGGGGCTTACTTGGGTCCACAGTGGTACTGCTGCATTTTTTTTTTGGTCCTGACTGTTCCCAATGAACAGCAATCCAAGTGATTTTTTCGCCTGGGAGGGAGTTATGAAGACCAGAGTTCTGTTTTCTGCAGTCTTTGCAGATGTATTCTCATTTTTGAGTACTTTTCCTGGGTGGTGGGAGAGCTGCAGTTTATCCAAGGAAATAATCTTGCTTTCATGCATTCTTACCAAGTCACTGGCACTGCAGAGGGCACAGACAGAAGGCCAGTTGTCAAAACCATGATTTTCTTCCTCTATCCTTTCAGCCTCAGCATCTGAAAATCTGGTCGACACAGAGTCCTCTTCTAAGAACGTAATTTGCCAGGCCACATGAAAACCTCTTTACCTGTCATGCACTCAGTATTAAATCTTAAGCTGAGGCCCAAAATGGTTTCAGATCTTTTTGTAGATAGAACCATTAGTTGAAATAGAAGTGGTGATTTCTTCGTGAGTACTTTTCTGTGAAAACACCTAAAAGGAACATACTGACTTTGTCTAGATTAAAACCGTGTGAAGTCTAGCCATTTCAGTATGTATTTCTGTAATACAGTAGAAACATTAGGAAAAATAAAAAGTCTTACAGTATTTCAGACCAAAATGTGATCTTTGCCTATTAAAAACTTCTGGAAAACTTATATTTGGTTAATGCCTTAATATGGCAGTTATGGACACCATCAGCAGCCTTAAGGTAGTCTGATGGTTTAATACAGTTCTGCAAATATTACAGGAAATCTTTTGTACATGGTCGTAGCTCTCATGGAGTTACAGCTGAAAACTGAGCTTATTATTTCTTTTAAGTTAGAGAATTGTTTTGCTATAAAGACTTGTACTCATCCTATAGAACAAGGCTTGTTAGGCTTGGCATGAGATTTCAGTAGTAGAATTTTGTAGGTTTATATGTTGAAGAAGGACTCCTGTTCTAGCAGTGGATGAGAAGAACTGTGAAATTGTATATGTTTACGTGGCAACTGGAGGAACATAATGTCTGCGCGAATCTCCTTGGGCATATACTAGTTTTGTTAACTCAGACCAACAGAAGTCTTAAATTAGTTTAGTATTGGTCTCTAGAGTACGAAGTAAAGAGCTCACCAGAGCTGCAAGCTCTCTTGCCTTTAGCAGACCTATCTGCATGTATTTTTTTTTTTTTAATATCTGTATACCACAAGAGCAGCATTGCCTTTGGCATACAGTCCTAATTCTACATGTTCCCTTTGCCAGCTGTTGATGGAATTTTTACATCAAACTTCAGTGTTGGTTAAAGCTGTTCTGCCTTTGTTACTAAAGTAAAATTGCATGGAATTAGCAGTTTAGTTCTTCTTGTTAAGGTATTTTGCTCAGTAATCTAAAGACATTTACAATTCCACATTTTGGCTGTTATATTTTATTTGTTCATTTTGATATTCTTTTCTAAAATGACAACTTATGAGAAATCCTGCTGTTTATTTGTTTAGTTATATATAGTGATTTAAAAGAAATGCATTCTCCTTATGAACCACACTATAGGGAGTAGATGAGTGGAGGGAAACTCCAGGCTCTTTCTATACCTGAATTTTTATTTTGTAGATAAGCTTTTATTTGTTTTAGATTGTCCCTCTTGTGATGAATAATTGCTTACTATACTGTTTCTGTGTTTAAACATCAATAACTAGATATTAAAAAATACTACTTTGTAAAAGTTTTTTATTTAAGACATGAAGAAAGACATTCATCCTGTAGCTCAGCTAAAAACTGACCTTTGCCAAGGACGGCAAACACACAGAGATACAGACTGTAAATACTTTTTTACATCTAGCACTGTCTGGCTTCAAGGCAGGCATGGGTGTGTGGAAGATGCTGGCCTCCCGGTGTGCTAATAAGGATTAGGCATTTGCTACAAAGAGAACAGGAGTTGCAATTACACTAGTCAGTGTAAAAATTACAAAAGCTATTGATTTTACTCATTGAGGACATAAACTGATCATCATTTAGGGTTTTGGCTACAAAATCTTTCCTCATTTCCCCTATTAGTAAGGCATCATCAGCCAACAGCACAGTGGGTGAAGTATTTGACTGAAAGGCCACTGTTCAAGGTGGCATGTCTTGTCTGGCATGGCAATTTTTAAAGCATATTTCCAGCATATTTCAGTGTATGTAACAGCTGCAGAATTTTTGACTTAAGTGCTGAGAAAATCTCAGCATAAATGCTGAGCATTGCGCCATTACTCTGGCTGTTTACAGCATATTTCCATGTGTATTTTGTCCCAAGTTATTTTTTTGTTGTACTTTACATGGTGTAACATTATTACCATATTCTCAGCTAATATAATTTGACAAATTGCCATGGAATTCAGTAAAGTCATGCCAACTTAGAGTGCTGAAGACCTGACTATAGTTATATTCATCTTGTTAGGGAAGTTTAAATAGAGCAGAGCTAAATATAAATGCAATATGTTATCTTCATCAACTTTTAATAGAATAGTTTAATATATGCTTGATTATTTACATACCAAAGTGAAATTACACATTATTTGTGTTCACAGTTTAGGTGATAGGAAAGGACAAGTTTCATGGAAGCTGATCAAGTGACATACCAATTATGTTCTTTTGGAATGGCTCGTATGGAAGGCGAGGTGGGGTGGCAACAGTGACACCAAAATGGGGCAGGAATGCCTGAAGTGATAGAGACTTGAAGATTTCACGTGTAGGAAGGAGGTGTTCTCAGCAGCGCGGCACTTGCATCTCGAGTTCGCACGTGGTGCAACCCCATGAGCAAAGGCACTAGCCAAGACACTGCAGTGGTCTCTTTTTTCATTTTCAGTGCTAGGGTGAGTTTGACAGAGCACACGCCTGTCTGGGCGCAACGTAGATATTCTCACGAGATCCCTCTGGCATAAGGAAAGTCTTGTCCCACAAAAAATGCCACCTCTGCATTCTCCCTTGAGAGATAATGATGACTTCAGTCTGCAGAAGTTAAGAGAAGGTTTCACACTAACTGTGACCATGCTGTTTCCATTTTGGCCGTGCCACTGGAGAACATAAGCTCCTTACAATTGTCTTTCCATTCCTTCCCAACTTGTCATTTTCCAACCTTCTTTCTTCTGGTGTTTTGTTTTCCAGAGGTGCTCTGCATACTGATTTCTTCTGACAAAAACTGGTATCTGTTGCGTTCATATCGTTGGAGCAGATAGACATGCAATAGTTGGTACTAAACAGCTGTACTATGCAAGTTAGCAAGATGGAGCAGCAATAGATCACTTACCTCACCGTTCTCTTCAGATTATATGTGTATATATATATATATATATGTATATCTCCTGAAATGCTTGTTTTGGTTCTTCTGAAGTTTCACCAGAATAAGAATGGGTGCTCAGACTTAATGAGAGCAATCCCATGTTCAATGCTGTTCATTATTCTGGTTTTGATGTCTTAACATGTGGGTGGCTAGGAAAAAAATTACCGCTGAAATAATTGCAGTTGCAGCCTGAGTTGTTTACTGATTTAGGTTTAGAAATCTTTTTTACCTGGCATGTATTTGAGATATCTGTTGTACTGAACAGAGATGTTTAGAAATAGTGCGTATTTCAGATCTTTCGCTGTAGATGCTGCACAGGTGTAAGAATGCCTTTTAGCTTTAGCCAATAGAAGTTGTATGGTCTTATGCATTACAGAAAATGTTTTAAATAAAACTGCAAAGCAAATAAAAAAATAGATGTTGCTTTATACAGTTTCTCATTCTTCATTTTACAAGGTACTAATTCTTTAAAAAGCACTCTTTGTGGACCTTTGGAAGTCTCTTTCCAGTAACTATCTTTTAATTCTGTTCCCCTGAATATAGGGAACCTTCTGATATTTCCTCCAATAACAATGCACATTTCATTAAGTGCACAGTACTATTAATTGTCACTCTGCCCTTCCAAGGGTGTTCAGTACTTGCTTTGGAGATCATTACAATGTTCTTCTCTTGCATTTGTCCAGTAATATAACTGGTTGAGGGTGACTTTTTGACCTCTGTGATGGTGTTTGAGGTTTTCCTTTGTTGACTTCTGCTTTGATTTGTAATGATACAAGTGACAGATGAAAGACAACTCCTGTTGAAAACTTGCTGAAGTTTCGCTAGTGTGAGCAGGACCCCTAGGTTACATCCAGCCCGAGAATGTACAAGGATCAGGCTTGAAAACCAGGTTTGCCTGTTGTGCAGATCGTCAGCCCCATTGGCACAGGATAGATGAAGTGTGCCCTCAGCACTCAAGGCCTGTATGGCTAAGGAATCTGGCAGGGTGGTGTGCCAGTAGGTACAGCTGGCAGAATGGGCCATGGGCTGTGCCCTGCACAACCATGTAAATGGAGGGATGGTGAAATTCTTTTGCATATACCCTCCCTGAAGGCCTCTCTTCTGCAGCCCAGTTGATGTAGCACTGGGATCTACCCGAGTGACCATCTTTGCTTAGAGAGGTTCCAGAGCAGGATGGAGAGCTGCTCCACGTGGAGCAGCACAGTGCCTTGATGTGCTCTGCTGACTCTGGGGTGGAGCGGCCTGCCGTAGGAACACATGCTTCTGAATGACTGCAGGACAAGTGTGACTCGTGGCAGGCTGACAGCAGAGCTCCATAGGACTGTTTGGTGGGAGTTGGGTTAGGTAAAATAGGTAATTAACTACTTCAAAGATACAATATATGTAGGGGAAAAACCCATTTATTGCCAGCAAAAAGCTTCTCAGGCAAATGGAAGGAATTCTGTGAGTTCTGTATCTGTGAAATTTGGGTGAAAAGACTTGAAGGTAGATCACCTTCAACCTTTTTCATTGCCTCTGCTTCCCATAGGGCTTGAGTCCTTCAGGTTAAGCATAAAATGTTTTCTCTTGGACAGGAGCTAAGCAGACAGAATCTCTTTTTCAGTGCCAGTTTCTTATAGAAATATAGCATGCACAAAGCTGCAGCATATGCAGCTGCTCCAGACCACATCCAGTGCGTGCATCCACATTGATTTTAGACAAGTGGTGTCAGCTTTCTGTTCAGCACTCTGTCCTTTCTTCTTCCTCAGAGATTTTATAGCTCTGAGCACACCCAAGGTTTCCATAGTAAGAACTCCTCTTTTTCTTTTCATTTTTCTCTGATTCAAATATATGCATTTTTTTTTAAATATGCATGCAAATGAGTTTTGCCCCTCAGTTTCCTGGTAGGTTGCCACAATGGCCAGGTGGGTGGCAGAGGTTCTGCACCACTGCTCGGGGGTGTGCTGCTGTGTGACCAAACGTGACAGAGCTTAGTCACAGGAAGAGGTTCGCTGTTTCCTTTTTGTTGCTGCTGTCTCGCATGAAGGACTGTAGAAGAGAAATCCGGAGGGAGCAGTCGAAAGATAGAGCATGGGTCGTCATTCAGCTCCGAGTGTAAAGTGGAAGTCTGGCTGTGTGTGGAAAGGCATCTTTATTAAAGAAATTGTGTGTTAAACAGTGGAGACAGTTATTTGTTGCCACCTATTTTCATCTACAGTTAAAATACTTTAAAGACAATCATCATCATGGCTTGGCTTCGCGGACGAAGATTTGGGAAGGGCTTTGCCCGCGCTTATTGCAAGCGCGTTGATGGCTGAAAAGGCCAATGTGGGATAGGCAAGACCAGTTGCAAAGAGCACACCAGAGGGTCTCCTTGGGTGGTATAGTCGAGGCACGGTTCTTTCTGCGCTGTCTTTTCTCCTCGAGACTGATTCTACGCGTGCTCTCAAAGGAGACAGCAGCGTTATGTATGGTGTGTCTCCAAATCTCCCGACTGGAGGCCAGGGTGGACCACTGATGGTGGTCAATATGGCCTAGGCTGAAGCACAATGTAAATACCTGTTTTCTCATTATCTGTTTACCTCTGTATTTTGTCTCAGAGTTGTTTATTTTTAATGATAATGAATAATTCTGGCAGGAGGTTGTAGCCAGGCGTGTTACATATTATGGTACTGTTACTACCTTCAGAGATACAATGCCAGGTTTTGTTTCATTTTGTTTTGAAGGGCTGAGGATGACCAATACAACACCTTATTCTAACATTTCTAAATAAAATAAATAAATAAAAAAACTATGCATCTGGCTGACATGCATTCAAGGCTCAGGTAGGTATAAACAATTGAGCTGTTCTGCCCTTGGTGTTTTGAAGTTCCTTGTATGCTGCCCATGGCTCTGCAGTGGCAGTACATTGATTGGGACATTAGCTGCTAGTAAGTGAGAATCCTTTACATCTCTCAAACTTCAGGGATTTCAGTGTCTAATGATTGCAGTATGATCATGATTAACTAGATAATATACTCTAGTGAAGAATCCTTGAATTGTGAGGTGAAGGTTGAGTGGGCTGGGGTGATGTTGGGACTTTGCTGCATAGATTATTTCTATTTTGAAGTCAGTTGGTTGGAACTGTGGAGGTTTTTATTGTTGTACTTGGTAAGTTTCAGGAGACTATCACATAAACATTTTCATTTTGATGCTGATTAGTATTTTCACTGAAATGAAATACATAAAAGATTCTGCATTTAGCCTGTTCCTCTCACCTCTCGACTATGTAAACTGATGAGATGACATTAGCCTAAAGAAAGTGCGGTTTAATTTCCTTTGTATGATCCTGTTTTGCCTTTGTCATTCTATTTATTTCAGTTAGACATTATTGGAGTAATTGAGGAAAATATTTAACATTTGGCCAAATTTCATTTTAAAATAATTCCATTTATAGTTTGAATTGCTTTAATGTGTTTTGCTGTCTTGATACCTGTGGCTGCAGTCACCTGAAGCAATGATACTTTTTATTTACACTCAAAGAACTTAACCTTATATATCTTCCTAGCCATCTCTCCAGCTAAAAGCTCTTGTTATGTTTATGTGTTAAATGTATATTTATTTTCAAAGCCTTCAGGTAGTCGATGATTCCTTGTTATTATCATTTTCATTAACATTGACTGTCTAACAATGTCATGATCAATAGCCTTTTGAGAGAAGAATAACTGGTCAAGGGACTTTGTGTTAATTAAACTTGTGAAGGTTTCTACTATCTGAGATTTCCATCAGGATCCTTCAACCTGTAACATGCCATGTTTACATTCCTGATCCAAGCACGTTTGTGTTGATGATGGGAAGTTGGGTCACTGAAGTTCCAGCTTTCATTATTGCATTACCAGCTACTTCACACATACACAAGCAACAAAATGGCAAATGACCCTGCAGAGTTGTCTTGAGAATCAGCATGGTAAAAACATTCACTGTTTAGAACTAAATCTGAAAGAACTATATTTTACATTGAAAGTGAAGATGGATGACCATGTGGAGCAAGTGCCACTGTACTAGTAAGAAAGCAGTGCGGCGTTTGCATCAGAGAAACTTAAACTTGTAGGCCTTTTGAACCATTCTCCAAATATCTGTGGAATGAAATTTATTTATGTCTTATTGCACCTGTTTCACAAGGCATACTGGCCTGTATCTGGTTTCCTGTGCGTTGGAGCTGCCAGCGTGGGGACCCAGCTACCTGCAGGACTGGCAGGCTGCCAAGTAGAGGCTTTGCAGAGGGAGCATCCTGAGGTGCCCGGTAGGAAAATCTGCCAGGCTTGTGTCAGGACATGCACTCTCAGGGAATTTAGGTACTTTCCTCCTGTCCTCCGAAGTCATGAAGCATCTATGCCAACCCTCTTTGTTCCAAAATATGCCCCAGTTTGGGGCAATGGTTCCCTTTCCTTCATTAGTGTACGATCCTGCTCTGGTCCCAGGGGTAGGGATGTTAGGGTGCTCAGCTGTGAGACTCTACAGTACATCCAGCCCCACAACTGGAAACAGACCTTAAATGTTTTTTAAAACATCTGCATTGTCCAGGCCATTTCTTGTTTGTCATTTAGCTGCGGAGGTTTCTAAAATTTGGTCTCACGATCCCTAAATCCTTTTGTGTGTCTGTGACTAACTGTGTAAGTCTGCTTGGACACTGGCAGCTTGGATGGAGGCTCTGGAGCAGAAACGTAGGTGCTACGGTGACATGGCTGGTTAGAAATGGAGATGTCAAAAGACTTTTTAATGAACATTCAATCTCCTGTCTCATGGGTCAGCTAATGAGTTCCTTTTGTGAAGTGAAACTCATCTGATGTCAGTTGACATAGCGTCATGTATTTTTCAAGGGAATTTTGCTCTATATCCATCTTTTAATACAAAGCAGTTGTGAAATTCTTGCCTCACTGTAGTGTTTCAAGTAAAATGACACTTGCAGCTCCAGTTGTACCATCTGTGAGATTCGGGAGCCACTGAATTGTGAAGGATACATCAAGCCCTTGACATCTAGGATATATTTCATCAAAAAAGAAAAATAACTTTTTATTTTTTCCCCCAACCTATCAAGCCTGTGTGTTCTGATCCCCAAATAAATATATCTCATTCTTACAACTTAAGTTCAAGCTGCCTTGGTGCAACATGGTTTATAACCAGTTTCTGCTCCTGTGTGTTCTCCTTCTCAGATGGTATTTTTTGAAAAGGTTAGAGGTAATGGAGGAGAAGGTCTAGATGAGATTATGTTTCACAGGTGGGTATTGCGTTGATGAAACAATGTAATCCAGTCATGAGTTTATGAACTCAAGCATCTATACTGTATGAATACATAGACTTGCATTCAGATATTTGAAATCAGGTTTAAGATGTTGTTTAATGGCATAGGGGAAGGTAGGAAATAGTTGGATTACCATGGACATCTGCAGATCTCAATAATGAGAAATGCTTGTTAGGTCAATTTTAAAGCAATATCTTTATGCAAGTCTTGCCCTAATGTAGCTTTGGTGCACGTCTTGCAACTTCAGTGAATGCTGTTGTCCTGTTTTCAGTATGAAGTCAACAAATGCAAAGGTTTAGTAACATCATGAAGTGTCCCTGGCTTCACTGGAGTGCTTTGGGACGTTGCAGGAATAATGCTTTTTCACTGCCCCATGGCCAGTTTCACACCTTCCAGTAGCTACGCATGTTGAAACTCCTATTTGGGACCATAGCTCAGCCTAGACAGGCAAAAGCAATTCTCAGCTGGGTGTTCTGGAGCTGCCTTACCCAGTCAGAACCACAACAGGTATAGAGAAAGGGATAACAAGGAGACAGTGGTGGAATCATGGGGGGACAGTGGGGAGTAAAAGATGGCTGGATACTGATAGACAGGGCAAGGAGATACACACATATTTTGAAAAGGGCAAGTGGAAAGACAGGAAAGTGGAAAGCTTGAGTCAGAGAGAAAATGCTGCCACTAAGAACATGTGAGGAAAGATCATGTCTGGAAAAAAAACCACAGAAACCCTCTTGAGTAAAAAGGAGAAGATTTTAAAATGTATTATATTCTAAAGAAATGTACCATTCCACAGTGAAATTATCAAAATAGGCTAGGAGTAATGGGAAAAATATAGTTTGTTGCTGTATTTACTGGGACAAAATAGACTACAGAAAAATAAAAATTGGAGTAGAAACCAGAGCAGTGTGTAATTGTGTAGGGATTCAGTGCAGCTGTGTGGAATAGGGCAGTGTGTATTATGGATAAAGGATTGTATTTTTTTTTTTAAAAGAAAAGACAAGATAGTTAATCTGTTGGGGAAACAACCCCTAAAACACTACATTCTGATAAAATCGTAGGACATTTTTAATAATGTCCATGCTATGTTCCATGATCAGATTAAAATTTGTCTTTAAAGTAATTTGTGTCCCTCTAATTTAAAAGCCTGATTGCAAACTTTAATAGCAGTCACTAGATCTAACTCCTAGCTGAACTACCATTTTCATTTCAGGCAAACCAATTAAAACCGTATTAATTATAGAATAGCTTTTGGATGTGTATAGCCTAGGTTTCGTATAAAAATCTTTTTGTCTGCAGTCTGAAAACTAAGTACTTGCATATTTGCATGCATAAAGATGGAGAGGTTTGTAACATCTGTCTAATTGTCAATGAGGTTTTAAATATGGATTGCAATCCTGATTCACATAAATTTGCTTGTATAAAGAGGATACAGCGGGGGATGCTTAAGTAAGAATTCAGAAGAAATCTACAGAAGTATCTGGGGATTGTAGTAGGTAGAGTTACCAACAGGAGCTACAGTGAAGTATGGGTCTGTTGCTGGTTCTGTTCTGCATATTTTAAAAGCAGCTGTCATGGTATTCCAAAAGTAAAAAACTGAAGTAAGACTAGATGTCCTTGATGCTTTTCAAAGGTCCTTTAAACTGGAGACATACGGTCTTGCTGGAACCTGCATGAGTTAAAGTGGAGAAAAGAGAGAAGAAAAGTGTATCTGGATGTATCTGAAGATTTACAAAAATACTTGAATTTGGAGACATTCGTACTGCTGCAAGAAATCTTAAGTTCACAGCATATACTGTTATGAGCTGTCTCCTAACACTGTACCTGTTGTGGTTAACTCTGGCAACTCAGCCCTGCGCAGCTGCTCGCTCACTCCCCCTCAAGCAAGAATCACCTGGGGTCATCTGGCCTGGCTGTGTCCCCTCCCAAACTCTTGCCCACCTGCAGTCTACTCGCTGTGGGTGCGGTATGAGAAGCAGAAGTGGCTCTGATGCTGTATAAGAACTGCTCAGGAGTAACTAAGATACTGCTTTGTTACCACCGCTGTTCTGGTCACGTATACAAAACACAGCACCATAGAAGCTGCTATGAAAAAAATTAACACTATCCCAGACAAAACCAGTACAATACTGTACTTTCATACTGATAATGCGAGAAATGTCTAACGCAAAAACTAAGAGAATGTGTGTCAGTCTCACTGACACTGGCATTTATTGGAGTTTTTCCTCCACAGGAAGAAGTAAGTTGCTAATTATTTTGCAGCTCAGCAAGTCCCTTCTCCCCTCACTAATGACATTTAAATTGTGAACAATTTCCTTTGAAATCAATACATTTTGATGGAATTATATGTGAGGGGAAAAAAAACAAAACCAAAGCTCGTTCACTTTTAATCTTGCATGCTTTCTTTCCTACATCTTAGACTGTGGATCGCTTTGATCCTAAATCACAACAATTCCTTCCTACCTATCTGGATTTGCATGAAATCCATAAAATGTTTTAAAGTGCAATTGAAGTGTGTTAAACAAATGTTACTCCTAATATTGCTTTAGCTTATATACCTTGTGTTTCATATAGGAGTAGCCACTAAATCTGCATGAAACAAAAGTCTTTGGTGAAGTGAGACACCAGGAATGCTTTTCTGGGTTCAGGGAAGTTAAGTCAGGTCAGGAGAGCATTCTGTGTTTTATTCTTCAGAGGATTTATTTACCTCACCAAAAGCTGTTTTCCTCCACAGATTAATTTTAAAATAAACCTTTGAGCACTTCTGTCCAACAGACATAGAAAAAAATATGTCCGAGGGAGAATCTGATATAATTTGCATCTTCCTTTTTAATTTAAGACTTCCAGTAGCAATGGGAACTCAGAGATACTCAGTGGACCTGAAAGAAAGATGAATGATGTTTTTATGCTGTCATGTATTTAATCTGCCAGTGCTGAGATGCTTTAAAATTAGAATATATGGTCCCATTACCTTTTTTTTTTTACTGTATTCATCTCTTAAAGAAAAGAAAAGGGTCTGATGTTCACCCTTAGAGCAGTGCTGGGCTGTGAGTTAGAGCCAGTCATCTGTGTACTCTCTGGACGCAGCAGCGGGAACATCAGCTCCTGGTCTTGCATCCTTTGAAGAGCTTCCTCTTTTCTGAAAGAGGAGTAAGATTTATGTAAATGGCTGCTGCCAATGCTGTTTCTTAACAGCATCCCTTCCAAAGTGTTTGAGATCTGAACTGCTGAAAATGCAGGACCACAGAGATCTGTAAGTCCTCACATTTGTAGACAGAGCAGGAGCACTGTGTTCTGATGTGCAGAACTGCTCTATCTGAAGGGTACTGGTCACATTCCTAGTCTATTCTTTGCTGGCTTGCACAAGAAGCCCAGATATGTAAATGAATATTCTTGTACCAAAGCTTAGACTCTCCTAACCTTGCTCCCACTTAAGCATAAGTGCTCTGATTCTGCCATGAAAGCGGCCTCTGTCTACGTGTAGATAGATAGGTGTGTGTATATATATATACACATATATATATTACAATGTCTCTGTAGAGATATAACATTTTTAAATATTTAGCTTCTTTTTCTAAGGAGCCTGAAGCTCTTCTGAACAAAGATATTGAATATTTTTGCCTTTGCAAGAAGTCTTTCTACTGCTGTGCCTTCTTCATAGAAGGCATTTTGTGTTGAGAATATTGTTCTGGGAGTGTTAGAAATGCTTTGCTGACAAGAAAGGGTTATAATGTATCCTAAGGATGCTCAGAGTGTCAGTTCAGCTAATCTCCCCTAGGGAAGTGAGATCTTCCCAGGTGGTTGTTTTGCTCTTGGCTTTCGTATACAGGTCTGCCCGTGGTGTTTTTGAACTGCACCTTTGTCTGAGCAGCATCTAATAGGTCTCCCTAGCTGGATCCCAATCTTTCAGAGAATCAGAGCAGTTTCTTGAGCCATGCGCTTTATATCAGTGGAGGCTTTTATAAACAGGTCAGATTTACTGGCTTCATTCCTTGACTGGTGTGGTTCTTCCTCCAAAAGCGAAGTGATGGGTGTGGCAGTGAGAAAAGCGTAAACCAGGTCAGGAATCGCATGCAAGGACACCACAAGCAAAGCTTCAGGGCTGCTGTTAACTCTGCCATCTCCTGTACAGTCAGTGACAGATGGAGTTGGGTCGTGTAATTGTAGCTTCCATATTTCTTTGGGTTCTGTAGAGGCTACCACTTTTTTTTTTTCTCCATGTGTTTTCTTTGTTCCACTGTGTTGTTACCCTTCCAGGCTTGGGACTGAGTAGCCCACAGGTCCCAAAACTGCTGCTGCTGCCTCAGGCTCTGTGCTGCTCATTAGCATTTGTTTCCAGAGCTTCACCTCCAGGGTGGATTTATGCTTTAACAAGTAGCTGTCAAGCAAGAGTTAAAGGAAACAAGTAGAAGGGTAGGTTCAACATGGGTTTCTTGTCTCAGTTTTGCTTTATTTACCCCATGTCATAGACAGGGGCTGACTGTGAAACATCCTGTGGCCCTGGGTCAGGGTCTTTGCTGGCTCTCATCTGGGTAAACCACCTTCTCAGAGCCAAGGCTGACCTGCAGACTTGAGGCTTGCCTGGCTGCTGAGAAAGCTCGACCTCTCAGCCTGTCTTCAGCTTGACAGTTCTGTCCATGTGTCCTTCCCATCAGTCCCCCAGAGATCACAGAAGGCAGCATTGGAGCCCGGACTTTTTTTTTTTTATTTTATTTTATTGTGAAAGTTATGTATTTCCGAACTTAATACCTTTTTCAGAGAAAACAGAAAAGCCATTTGATGTTAAAGTAGCCTTACTCATTACTTACTAGCTCTTAATTACTGTGATGGGTGTTCTTTTCCTAAACAAATTGGTAGTTGTTATGCTCTTCTTTTAGGGGAAGGAGCACAGCTCAATGCACTGAGAGTGAAAAGCAGCTGGTAAAGATAGTTCATACAAGCAAAACAGAATTCATGTGTTTTATATATAGAGATTCACCCACAGCACTACAGACAGCATTTTCAAGTTTTGCTTGTGGTATCTACTTCTCTAAAATTTTTGTCATGCTGTCAGTTGTATATGCATTTTTTTATCTGCAAAAATATAGGCTTAAGATGCCCAGTACAAATAGTCTTTTTTTCTAAGTCCTCTCTTGCATGATGCCTTCTGCTGTCTTGGCTTTCTTTGGGATTTTTGTGCCTGAGCAAAGACTTGAAAATTGGGGTGCAGTGTGCATCTAGCATTACGCGGCATTCCTCTCCTGTAGCTGCAATTGCTGCCATCCGGCACAGAAAACCCCACACAGAATTGCACAGGTCCTGTGTGTGATGGCTGAAAGAAAGGCTGAAGTACTTGTCGGGGAAGATGATACCTTTGTGTAGCTGTTCTGAAGAAAGAAACTATGTCTTTCAAAGGGATTACTGTATGGGCAAGACCTAACAGTGTGTTGCCAGAATTAATCTGATGAGCACAGAAGATTTTTTCAAAGGCTACTTCTTCCATATGTGTAGCTGTTTACAGAGTGACTTTGCAATACATATTTGGGAGAATGGTAAGTATGTTTTAAGAACCAAAGAGTTCCTGTTTTGTAGTATATAGTATTCAACTATGCTGGCAAAAATTGAAAATATTATTTTTCATTTTTTATGCCTCTTAGCTGTTACATCCTTAATCTCTGTATGGCCATAGAACAAATGATTAGTGTGGTGAGTTCAGTTTGTTGCAGAAAATATTTTGTTCTTACAAAAGAAAGCCTATAGTATATGTCTGAAAGCCAGAAAAGAGTGTTTTAACTATCAGCTCTCTTAGTACCTCAATTTCACCAGCATTGCAGGGGAGGAATCTTACTTTACTCCATAGTAATTTTCTGAGACTAATTAGTTCATGGTGCTTTATCAATACTAAATCAGAACTGTCAAAGCTTGCCATCGTTATGATAGCTGAGGTTCAGGCATCAAGAGCAGTTGCAGTTTCAGCACTAGATGATCTCTGCTTCCCCAGCTGAACTCCAGGTACTCTCCTGCTGTGGCTAGCGTGAAAGTTTTAAGGTAGTGCATTTATTTCCCTAGCAAATCTCATCAAGTTTTCCTTTTTTTTTTTTCCCCCCTTTCTTGAGGAAAATCTACTTTTTTTTTTCTTTGAACTACATATGCAGTTGGTACTTCTACTTCTTTGTGGATATATAACCTTGAACTTGACGTTTCAGTGCTTAGCTGTTCGATGATTTACACAAAGAGAATTTCACAGTTCATGCTTGTGGCCATGATAGTTATTTTTTCAGAGGCTTTGACACCCTGTGATATATCTGAAAGCTTTTCGTTATAGTTTTGGGACTAGATGGGGGAGATGTCTTCATAACAAAGATGGTATCTCGTGTACAGCTATGCAGATTGGAAAATTCAAGGCAGATAATGTGAATTCAGCATTGAAATGGGTGAAACATTTAGGAGAGCACATGTGCAGAGGCAGTGCAGTTGGAGAGTTTGGTTCTTCATTGTACGTAATCCAGCGTAGCTGCAGACTGTTAACCAAAGGCAGCTTTTTCGTTGCCCCTTGGAAAAGAGGGATGTATAGCTATATTAATATCCCTTCCTTTCCACCAGTGAATTGATTTGTTAGAGAACTGATGATTATGGCTGCACAGTTGTTAGATGCTGCACAAGGAAGAGATTAAATGGGTTGCTGGGTCTTGAGAGCAGTGAAGGGGAGGGGAGGGGAGGGGAGGGGAGGGGAGAGGGGGATGTGTCTTTTTGGTGGCACCCCACTGTTCCGGTTGAATTAAACAGAGTACAAAGCTGCTCTCTGAGGGATCTAATATTGAGTTAACTGTGTGATCTCTCAGTACTGCTGTAACTCACTGTTCTTTTTTGCACATATCTCCCCTATCAGTCAGAACTTCTCACTCTCCTTGATTTTAGCTTGTTTTGTTTCATCCCTTGCATTTATACATTTGAATCCCAGACATGACTGTATGCCACACACATAGAGAAAGCATCTTGCTTTGTTGCCCTGTGGTCTGGTTTGGGTTTCATTAGGTATACACCTTCTGGTGTTTGGTTCCTGTGATGCCTGAGAAGAGGTGATGCATGCTGTAACATTTGCTCCTTCAGACTCATGTTTTTATGCAGAGAGCACATTAAGACAATCTCTCACTGTCATGCTGCGGCAGCAGTAGCAGGCACATCCTTGTTGCACACAGACCAGTTAAGTATTCAGTAGCAGTTCTGCTCCCACGAGGCCCTGGTTATAGCTGGCAGGTTGAGAATTAGCTATCAGAAAATTTCTTTATCCTTAATATTACTCACTGCAGGGCAGCAGTGATGGTATTATTACTTCCAACTATCTGTGTCTGCTAAAGCTGGTAATTGTGATAACTAGGCAGCCACATCCTCACACATGAAGGTAGAGCTGGGAAAGGAGTGGGTATGTGTTAGACATGCTTTGGGGTTTGCCTACCTAATATTGCTGCTGAAAATGAGATGGAATTTCTGAAGATGATGTGTTCTGGTGAGAGACCTGGCAGAATCTTTGAATATAAAATTGAATAGATTCTATAGCACTGAATCCAAACTATTTCTGGGCAATCCTCTAGTGGTAATGCACTTGGCATATGTATAAATCTACATGTAAGATAAGGATGTTGAAACACAATTTCAGACACTTTTCACTGTTAGAAACTTTTCCCACTTCCAACATAACTGTACTTAGTGAACCGGAACTCATCCACTTGTTCTTACACAAATGTTTTACTTTACATTATAGAGTTGCTCTTTACTGGAATTTTGTCAGAGACAAGCCGCACTCATCTCAGCTTTGTTTTTATCTTGGCCTTCCCGGTTGGATCCCTCTACCTCATTGTTCACGTTGGGAATGGCTGCAAAGAACCTGGATCCTGACATCTGATTCAGGGTGCAAAGTAAACTTTCATCTTTGTCTGCACTTCGGCTTTACTGTATTCAGTAGAGCCTGTTAAATAAGTACTTAATGTTTATTAACTGCACCTTTGAAGAGTGTATCTTATTAAAAGAGACTTCTAAAGTAGAGATTTGTAACCAAGCCATAGCTTCTTGTTCATGGCTGCATTTCACTTACTCTGCTCAGCTGGGAAAGATTTCAGCATCTCATAAGGGAATGTTTGCATTTTCTCTTGAACCATCTTCTTTTAGTATAAGACAGTTGTGTAAATGAAGGAACTCAGTGTTCCCTGGTGTTGTCTAACAGTCTCATTTGTTGGACCTGGCTGTTCCATTGTAACACCTTAACTTACCATACAGTTTGATACATTTTAGATTCACATATGGTAGAGGTGGAAGGAAGAGCCTGTGAAGTGAAGAAGTTTCTCAGCACTTTAATGCAAGTGTACATTGCACTGGGTTCTGCCAATAAAAGTTGTATCTGGAAAATCTATCCTAGTGATTAAGGGGATGGCTGTCCTTTTATGTAAAAAATGGAAATGTTAGGATAAAATTAAGAAAAGCACAAGTATATATGAATACTCTGTAATTCATATAGTTGGTTTTCAGACCTTAGTGGAGACTCTCAATGATACTGTAATAACTATGTGTGATAAAGCAGGTTACCAACTTCTACTTTGCATATTAAAGGACTGGCATAAGCTGATTCTGTGTGCTTCACTAGAGCCACACCGATGTGTGAACTGCAGACCGGGAGGTCAGCCAAGATTCATTTCATATGTGTATGTCTTTGCGCAAAGGCATGCCTTCATTTCTCAATGCATATTTTCACATTTTTTATGGTTTCTTGACACAGACACACATGTATTCCACCTAGCTTTAGCTGCTTACCTGGAATTGATTCTTTTGCTCCGATTGGTGAAATTGATGTGAAGTGTATCTTATATAATAGAGCTCTCTAACTTTCTTGAATTAATATAGCATTTTATTCTTTCTTGCATTTATTGTCTCATTTTTGCCTTCTGGCTTTGGTCATTTGATTCTATGATGTTCGACTATGTAAAGGAGAATGATCGAAATAAGCTGTTTTGATTTGTGCATTCTCTGTTCAGCTGTTCTGTTTTCCTCAGAAGGTGGGGGTTCTGCTAATTACTCCAAAGTAAACCAAAATGATAATTTAACTAGGATCCATTTTAATTTATTTATAAGTAGGCAAAATGTGAAACAGTTGTTTGGAACTCTAGGAGGATCATATTAAATGGCCTTAACAGCTTTGCACTAGTATTATAATTTCATTATTGTGGGGACAGTGGGATTTGTGTTTTGTGCTTTATTTCATTTCTTGACCCATATAGCCTATGTGGCAAGTCTTAGGGGAACAATAAATACACCTTTTGTACCCTCAGGTTGTGGAGAGTTTCCTGTGCTTGCACTAGCATTATTATTTTTTTGTTGTTGTTATTTATTACCACTGACACTTAGTTGGGAATTGTTAATTCCTTGGCCTAATATGAATGGGGAAAAGAGGGAGAATATTAATTTAATATAGAAGTCTGTGTATTCTCTAATGAGGCTTATGCATCTCATCCCTTTTAGTGCTTTTGAGTAAATACTGTATAATACTTAGAAGTATAGCCCAGGGAGGATTTTAATTGTGAAGTGAAATTTTCAACTGAAGTTTGTTTTTCTCTCCCAACAAGAGACAAAAAAGTCCCTGGTGGAAGTGGTGCTGAAACTGAGTGGATGGAGTGCTACTAGGCCTCCCTGACAAATTATGTCAAACTTGCTTTGCCATGTACCTTGTTTCTCAGTCTTTGACATCGACTAAAAACCGAGCAGAACTGATCTTGGTTGCGTAGCAGTTTATATTGTACAGAAATACTCAGAGAAAGCTATTACACTTCTTTCACTGTTTAGTCTGCCATAGTATTAGTTACTTAGGTGAGGATTTATCACTGGTTATCTGCAGGAATTTGAAAAGATCATCTTAGCACTTCCTACCAGAGCACAGGATCTCATTGATGAGTTTTATGGCTGCCACCATCAGGTCACCCATCCTAGCAGGGTGGAAAATAATTGGAAGGTATAGGTCAGTCACCTATCCAACATATATAGGTGAACCTACATTAAAGTCAGAAAAGCCACATCATCTTATGCATTATGTCTTTGCAAAGTCCTGGTGTAGGCATTCCCTCTTTGCTTACATGCAGAGCCTCACCTCTAAATCTATGGGATTTAGTCCAGTTTTGCTGTGTGTTTCTGTAGTATGAGATCAAATGAGATTGTAGCTTTGGTTGGATAGGTAGTTGTAATATATATCTGTGCAAGGCATAGGGAGCCCCAGTCTTGCTTGAGTTAATCTTGTACAAGTAATTAATTCAAGCTGTTCATAATTAAATTCAATTAAAGTGATTTTTAATAATTGTCTAATTATAAAAGTTTGTAAACATCTCAGTTTAGATATTGGCCTAATATTATTTCTTGTCTTCCTTATTGTGCTATTGATAAGGCAAATGAACATCACTTTTCCTGGTGACCCCTGGACTGTTGCTCCTGTGCCTTTAGTGCTTGCCTTACCTGGCAGCAAAATGTGGCAAAGTTTAAATTTCTTATTTCAGCCCATTTTGGCTCCCATGGAGCTTCTGTGCCTGTTTTTGCTCTAGAGTTCCTTTTATTATCTCTTTGCAATGAAATGTGTGGTTGGTTGATTGGTTATTTGCCTGGGGTGATGGATCATGTGCATGAGGGTCTGACACTGTGTTAAATATGGGATGCTTAGTCTGTTCAGGCCATGGAGGACATGAGGTTCCTCTATGATTTCCAGGATGCACTAAGTCATCTGTAGGAAGCATATGCTTCTCATGGAATTCTTTTTGGTTTAGTGAAGACATGCTCTTCAGTGGTTAAATAAACACTGAGGAGTTTTTAAACGTGTTCCGTTTAGCATAATGACCTGTAGCCCTTTTAGAACTCTGGGCAGACCAAGAGGGGAGAAATGTATGTGAAGAGAAGGTGAGAAAATAAAATGAAGAGGAAAACTGGGAAGAAGGAGAGAATCTGTTAGGCAAATCAGGACAAAAGATGTGTTAGAGAAGAGAGGGAATGGAGGACTTGATGGTGTTGCCATATTAGAATGAAATGAAGTTTGTGTATCAGTAAGGATTACAAGAAAAGAACAAAGGGAAACAAAAATTGTCCCTTCAGTAATTTTAAAGCAATGTAATCTGAAATGCAGGAACCCTTAGCAAAAGTCATTTTAATAATTTCTTTCATAAGTAAATGTGCACTTTAATATTCTAAACATTAAATTATTAAAAACTGCTTTGAAAATCTTAACTTTCCACTAAATATGCAGACTTCTATTTTCATGGCCAACAACACTTTCCTAGTGTTATTTTGTATTTGAATTTCAGATTTTACAAACTGTCAATGCCACCAGATTTTGTCTTATGCTGAAAATACAGTTTTAAAGTTAAAAACAGTCATGAATTTATTGACACTTAGGATTTTTTTTCTTTTACAGGATAGGGAAGCAACTTGGCATGGAATATGAATAGTATTTGTTAGGTTCTCAGTCCTGAGAATTAATTGAGGATGTGAAAAACAAATGTTCTTCTGTCTGCTGGCCGAGGGTGGCAGAGGCCCCAGGTCACCTGTGCAGAGCTTGGCTGCAATTCTTCTAAACAAGCTGCTTTCTACTCAGGGAGAGGGACAATTTTTTTTCTTTTAATCTCTGAGACCCGTACAGGATTGTGTGCCATATTTAGCATTGGGTTTCTTCTGCTTTTATTCCAAGGCCTTTTGTTTCCTTTCTGTTTCTCTTATTGATCATTGTGAAATACATATCAGCAAAGATATATCTGCCAGACTTCTGACCTCACCATATCTAAATGAATTGCCAATGGCGAAAAGTTTATCTCTCTGCAAAGGACGTAATGGGCTATCACTGAAAGTACAAGATTGTCATCTAGATCAGTTTGAAATTGAGGGAAAGAGAAATAAACCTTTCTCTATTCTTGTTTGTGTTAGGGCGTGGGCATATATGGAGTAAAAACCCCTCAGAGACAAGAATTTGCAGATCTTTCATATTTTGCCTGAGGGTTCTGTTCTGAATCATGAATCTTTAAGCCCTGTGAGGACAAACCTTGTGTTCTTCAGTGATATACTGCTTTAGAAGTACTCAGTTAAGGAGAGATTTAATAAGCCTTTTTAGATGAGCAATGTCTGAGGGAACTGGGGTTGTTTGTCCTGGAGAAAAGAAGACTGAGGGAAGACCTTATCACTCTCTACAACTACCTGAAAGGAGGTTGTAGTGAGGTGGGGATTGGTCTTTTTTCCCAAGTAACAAGTGACAGGACAAGAGGAAATGGCTTCAAGTTGTGCCAGGGGAAATTTAGTTTGGACATTAGGAAAAATTTCTTCACAGAAAAGGTTGTCAAGCACTTGAACAGGCTGTTCAGAAAGGGGTTGAGTTGCTGTCCATGGGGGTATTTGTGTACATGTGGTGGTTAGTGACATGGTTTAGTGGTGAATTTGACAACGTTAGGTTTACGGTTGGACTTGATGATCTTAAAGGTGTATTATGAGTTATGACTACTCATGACTAACATGAAATCTGAATATGGAGTGAAGATGTTGTCCTTGGACAGCTGTCCAGTGAAACCTGAACTCTTTGAAGTTCTACAGATCTTTCAAAAATCGTTCTCTTTTGTTTGACAGATTCTCTGTGTTTAGCTAATATTTCTGAACCACAGACTCAGGCATATATGGACAGTGTACGGCCCATGTTTATAACTGTAGACTTACACAGTGAATGTACTTTATTTCTTGTGGCTATATCCCTAGTCCTGGGAGATACATTGAGGGTAGTTTCTTCACGGAGGTCAACGTAGAATAGTAACTCATACTAGATTTTCTTGGCTTAGCACTTGCATTTGTCAATATTTCAGAAATGAAGGGGTTCACGAAGAGAAATAACTGTCCATATACAACAGCTGTGAGTGCATTGACCGTGCCAGCAGTTTCAAGAGGGTCATGCTTGAGTTTGAAATGCAGTTAACAGAAAATCTTAGTGCCTCTTCTGATGCACTCTTTGGGAGCACTCATGTCACTTGTTTCTTTTTTTGTTTCTCCATCATATCCTACAAATATTAGTGAGTACATTTGGTTTTACCCACCTTTGAGTCTGTGGTCAGTAAAAAGTGCCCCGGTTATTCTCATGTTGGGAAATATATCTGTGGATATGTATTTGATACTGTCTTAAGAGGTGAAGAGTGTGAAAAGGCATCTTCAGATCTGCTGTCAGATTAGCAGCTGCTGGGTTGAGGAGTTTATACACACAGGAGTCTGATTATTCTGTCTCTATCTTTAGGGCTGCTCTCATAAATGCTCTCTGAAAGCACTACTCATTTGGGTATACCTATGGTTGCTTGTGAACATTTTTATCTCTGCTTGAAAGCACCTGTCCTCTCTCTTTGTATGAGCAAACCTTGATCCTTTCTGCTTAAAAATGTAAAATCAAAGTCAGTCTGCAAGATTATACTGTCATCTCAGGTAGAGACCTATGAACCATGTCAAATATTTGTTATTGGACAGGTTTAACCGGACAGCTGCATTTTCAATGGTTTTAACAGAGAGTGGACCTGGCGCTGTGTAATATTTAAACCTGAATAAATAAATAAATCAATTTATCCTGCAAATAACAAAAGAGCACAAGAATGAATTCCTGAGTCACCACAGACAACCCTATAAAATAATGACTTTTGCAACACAGCAAAGCATTAGAGAAAACTGTCTCAAAATAACAAGAGGCACTTGAGTTTGAATTAATATATATTCCTATTTCATGAAAATGAGTATAAATGGCTTCCCTCTTAAGCTAAGAACAAAGCAACTCTTGATTTATGTTTATGTACAAATCATAGGACCTGTTGGGGTAATCTGCATTTGGATGGCCTCCTGTACACAGAGAGTTCCTCTGTCTCCTTCCCCAGATAAATTTCTTCTTTTTAATGCTTACTCCTTACGTAGTGGCAAGGAACAAGGCATACTGGCCTCCCCCTTGTCCAACGTCGTCCTCTCCCCTCTGTGGCAGGCAGGAAGGCATGCATGGGTGAGAACAGGATGGATGCCGATAGTGTGGGATGCAGCATAGCTCTTCAGGTTCTGCTGGAGGTCTCTCTGGTGGAGGGATACTGGATACTGGAGGTCTATGGAAATAGGGTGGGATACGGGAAGGCAAGAGATGCCCGGTGCTTACCATCTGGTGAGAGTTTTCTGATCCCCCTCGAAACTAGCTCCTCCTAGCCCCCTACCTTTAAAAAACCTCAAGTTTTCTGTCATCCCCTTTCATCTCACTGGAGTTTCATTACAGCTGCTCCAGGATGGATGCTTTGCCATTGCTGGGAAACATTCTGTGCCAGAGCTGCTGAGAAATCATGAGTCAGCTTGCTCAAGGGAAGGAGGAGGAGGCGAGGAAATCTCCTTTTATGATGAGCCTTCCCACACTTCCTGCTGTTGCTGTTTTGGGCACACGGGTTCAGAAGCTGTGGGCTGTTTTCTGCCCGACTTCTGAGCATATGAAAATTGTTTCTTCCCTAGGAGGGTGCTGGGATCACCTACTTGTCCTGGTGCTAGGTGTCAGTATCCCACGCCTTTCCCCATCTAGTACAAGAGGGATGATGCATCATCTCCGGTTGAAGTGTAGTGTAGTAGGGAGTCACTGGGACAGGAGAAAGCCCTTGATGAGTTCAGTAATTTCAGAGTCAGCAGTGTTGCAGAGGTTTTCTGAGGCACTCCTTACTCTGAGAGGCTGTTGTTTAGGCTAATCATGTGGGATAAATAAATTCTCATTAAACTCATAGGGACTCTGGTCCTAAAGCTTGATTGAACTCACTAACAGTGAAGGAGTTTTTGCAAATAACGCACCATCCATTTGGGTAGTTTATTCAATAAAAAACCCCCTTCTGCCTCTGTTTGGAAGGTCAGATTCTGAGGGTGAGCATAACAGTGCTGAAATGATTTTAATATAATATTCAGCTGGATAAAAATGATGACAAAAGAGGTTACAGAACAGTGCTGTTCAGTTCACTTGCTGGAAGCATCTTGCAAGTGCTTCATTGCTATTTTATGCTGCAGTTTAGAGCTGCTACAATAGTGTCAGGAGGAAAAAAATAGAATTGCTTCAGCTCTGTTCTCCCACCCACGGATGTTCTTTAGTGTGGAAAATGAGTCATCATGAAAACTTATTTTTACTTTGCCAAAGACATTAGAGAAATGTTGATCCTCAGTCAAACGGTGTGTCAATTGATTTACCAGTCAAAAGATTTGATCCCGCTTGGATCCGCTTATACAGATTGTACTTTCTTTGGAACTGCTGGGAAGTCACAGGAAGAAGTAACCAAT
The DNA here is from genome assembly GCA_009769605.1 of Bucorvus abyssinicus. Lineage (NCBI taxonomy): Eukaryota > Metazoa > Chordata > Aves > Bucerotiformes > Bucorvidae > Bucorvus > Bucorvus abyssinicus. The sequence continues at coordinate 16,881,219 of CM020063.1, forward strand.
GTGAGCTGCCCACAATTCACAAGCAGCTTAGATGTGGCTCCCACTTTGGCAGTTGTATGACATGGCTGATGTGAGGGCTGTGCCAGGCTGCTGGGCTATCCAAGTCTGTCTTTGAAAGAAACTGAGGCAAAACATCCACAGAGATTGATTGTCCAGAGCCTTTTTGCAAGTGCTGGTGCAGCCCACCCCTTGGTTGCATGGTGGGTCTGCCAGGACAGGGCTTGCTTGCTGGCTTGGCCTTGGCTCTGTCAGATGTGGCCGGAGATGTTAGCTGCTTTTGGAGGTGGAGACTTTGACATATCACAGCTTTGCGTGCAGTTTTTGAGAAGTCTCCTGTGACAGGTGAAAATTAAGTAGGAACTGTTTCGTAAGCTGGCCTCTTGTTTTGAGAAAATTATCAGCTAGGATAGGGGAGGCTGCTGTTTAACATCTGAGAATCTGGCTGCTAATTTACTTTTACTTTGCATCTCATTTGGGCACATAAGACTTCAATATAATGTGTAATAAATATAGGCATAATTTTCCGAGCATTTTGCAGAAGAGGAAGAGGGTGTGTGAGGCTTAAAGCCATGTAGGGGAGTTCATCAGTTGCCAGGTGCAAAGCACAGACCTCATCCTCATTTGTTTTCACTGAACCATGCTTTTATCAGTCTCAGCTGTTCAAAGATGCTGATGGCTCAGCTGAATGTAAAGCTACAAACCTACGACCACAAGCCAGTATTTATCACGCCAAGCTTGTTTTCTGGCATGCCAATGTGACTTTAGAGTTAATATTTTTTCCCCAGTAGAAGTGTAGATCGTTGTTGCAGTTTCTACATCATTATTACACTTTTAATTAGATTTATTAGGATTTACTCTCAAATACAAAGTTTGGACAGGCAGAACATCTGGAAAGCTTTCTATACTGTTCCATGATAAGTGATCTTTGGAAGTTTGCAAGCAGTATTATAGTTAGGATATCCTTAACTGTACTTTGGTGGGTATATAGTTCTTCCTCTTTGAATATCAAATGAGGAGTTGACAATTACTTGTGTAAATCCAGCACAAAAATGGTATCTGTCGGGAGCTGCTAACCCTGGTAGCCTGCTAGAGGTGAGGCTGCTGAGTTCCCAAGTCCAGCTGGTAGGGAGGTTGAGCATGTATTCGCAGTAGGCACAGGATGCATATATATATATATATATATATATATATGTATATATATATGGGCGTCCCTCAGCCTCCTGTACTGATTACCAACTAGTCCATCTTGGTGCTCATGAAAGGCCAGCCCACTCTTAGCTAGCACAGGGCATGGCAAGGCAAGTGGACTGACCTGTTCACACAGGACCAACCTGTTTTATACTCCTGTCTCTCTGTTTTACCTCGCATGTTCCCCTCCAGACCACCTTTGCCCACCTTTGGTCCTTCCCATAATTCTTGAGCAGTCCCAGTTGGTCTTCCTAGCACTTCATAAAGTTTCCTATGACCCTGGCAGTAACCCCTCAGCCTGCAAGGTGCTGCAGGGAAACTCTCTCATTGACGACCCAGGTTGTATGTCAGCCCCAGCCCATGGAGCTGGTAATTCCCTGGGGCAGCCCCAGCTCCCCTGGGGCTCCCTTGCTCAGACCAGGCTATTGGGGTTCCTTCATTGGCTGGTGTGACTGCATATGGAGATGATCACATAACCCAAGTGAAGTGCTGAGTACCCCTATTTCCATTACGGCTTTTTAATGCTTCCCACCATCAACTCCAGAGAACTGCAGGCTGCCACCAGTGGCTTCAGCCATGGCCCTTTTTGTCAGAGGTGTCCATTATGTTTGAAAGCTGTGGAGATCTTCCTCAGCTGCTGAGACGTACTGACTCATCAAGCTGATTCCAGATAGTTTTATCTGTCTATTAGTAAACTGGCTTTCATTACTTTCATTTCTGCCTAGGCAGAGCTGAACTCCTTGAACCCTTGTGTCTGTTTATTTAAATTCAGTATGATTTGAGTGCAAACTGATCCAGGCAAATTACAATTTTTTCTCTTTTTTATTTTCTATGTGGCTAGATCCCTTAAGGGATCATAAGGCAGCCAGTTCATCTCCTACTGGATGTTCACTTAGTGAAACCTCTCCTTCCCTGATCCTCTGTGAAGCTTCATAAGTGCACAGAAGCAGCTTTCCCCTATAGAAATGGATGTCGAAGCTTCCATTGTTTTTAGGAGCAGTTCAGTTTAGAAATGTAATTGCTAAGCATTCCCAGTTCATGTCGCTCTCCACATCTTTTCAGTCCCACACATTTGTTTGGGTTAAAGCATACCCAACTCCTTGACCCGCTCTTCCCCTGCCCTCTCCTACAGAAGCGGGGTTGGCATGTTGTTTTCAGTCCTTGCTTTAGGAAAGGAGGTTCATTTGTGCCTGTGGATTTGAAAGAAGATGGTGTTAAAGGAGAAGCAGACAGTAACAACATTTGACTTAGAATTCTGGTTTTCTGAGGGCATAAGATCCTCTGAGGTTACTGGGGAGATTTACCCTGAAAAGAATAGACTCCAAAATTAAACAGTTGACATACCTAGACCTCCAGTTGCCTGAATGAGCTGTACACTTAATTTTCCTTTTCAGATTCAGATTTAGATTTAGACTGTAGTTTCTGCTTACACAAATACTTTGATGAAAACAAATATAGCTCACTGGAACTACATTGTGTAGGTTGTTGATGCCTGTGTTTGCCTATTTTATTGGGCATATTTACAGTATGCTGCTGCATTTCCGATTCTCTCATGATCTAATAAAGTAAATATAGTGCATCAAATGAAATTAGCTTAATTTCACACTTCCTCACTAGTGGATCCAGCGTCCTGCAGGGTCTGCTTTTTATTTTAAAAACAAATCAAACAAACAAAATGTTGTTATTTCTCTCTAATTTAATTTCTTTGTAATTACCATTTCGGGAGGCAAGTGGTTTTGATATTAGAAAGATGTAGTATGCATTATGTTGATGTTCATTAGATTAAAGTGACATGGTGAATTCACAGAAGGTGAAAGACAACAATTTGTTTAAGAGATTTAATTTGAATTATCATAATTTCTTATTAAAGCTATGATTCATTAGTGAAGTATATCATACAAGAACATTTTTCTCTCTCATATTTCAATGTGATCCATGTTACAAATAATGTTTTTTTAAAAAAACCCAACTGTCTGTAAATTAAAGTCACTTAACCAGCTCTGTATGATTTTTCTTCCAATTTTGCTTACCAGTTTTCTTTAGTGTCGCATATCTGCAAGCTACGGATTGGCTTTGCCACTGCTGTAAGGATTATGGCAATGATAGGATCAGACCTTTTGGTAAAACTGTACAAGTGTGCTCTTGCTTAGAAAAGTCTTGTGTAAATGCATGTTCCTGATTATAAGAGGTATAGCTATACCGCTTAATCCCAGTGGAATTACCTCTTGTTCTCATTGCATCTTATAGTACTTACAGGACAGAATGTTAGTAAAATTTTCAAGTTTTTAAAAAATCAACCTGATTACTACTCATCTAATTCTGTTTGTAGTCAGTTTAGCAAATGTGAGGTCAGTAAAATCCCCTTGCTCTGGGAAGCAGTGGCAATTGAATGGTCAGCTGCTGTAACTATGTGTGTTGGAAATTTGGTAAAAAATGAATAGTTGTTCCAAAACGAATACTCAAAATCTTCATGAAAATGCATAGTAGTTACCTTCACGTAAGCCTTTCTAACTTGTTTTGTAACAAAGGGAAGTGTCAGGACATTGCAGTTTGCAGAGGAACAAAGCTATGTTGTCCATAACAGTTCAAATTTTCATTGGACAACATATTCACAGTTGGATTTACCTAGCTAAGTTAGGTAGGTAGTAGATGTAACATTTGATTTTATGTATCTGATGACTTGAAAAAACATAGTAAAACCTGAGTCAACTCTAACCCTTCAACTGGATTGAAAATACCTGCGTTTGGCAGGAATCAATCAATATGAAAGACTCATATCCTGTGGTAACAGTAGTTTTGTCATCATTGAGAAACTTGATATGAGAAAGGATGTTCTTCCAGGTGGTGCCCATGATAGAAAGATCTCTTGTTATCTACCACTGGCTACCTGTGACTATGTACGTGAGCTGAAACAGATCAGTGTCATTCCTGGGCACTTGTGTCCCATCTATAAAATAAGAGGGCTATCAATGGCTTTCCCATCAAGCTGTTACCCCAGCACTTTTCATGATGTTTTCACAAGTGGTGAGGCCCAAAGAGAATGCAGTCAAGAATAAGAGCAGTAAGTATGTCTTCTGATGATCCACCAACTAGAGAAATTGGGAGGGGGTGGTAGAGAAGCTTATTTCTGTTTCCTTACTCAACCAGAGTTCTGCTGCAATGTAACATGAGAGGTGAAATAGTCAGTGTTAGGTTGCCATGTGGTGGTGTGTTTTTGATTGGGTTTTTTTGTTGTTATTGTTTTCTAAAAAGCTTGAAATTTGTTTGCTTACATCACTAACCACATTCTTGTTAAATGTTGTTAATTAAAGCTGCTTGATCTAATTGAGTCATTTAGGTTAAATTTAGGTTAGATTTTCCTTTGAGCACTGAGGACCCTGTGCTGCAAAGGGCTGAGCATCCTCTGCTCCCACAGCCTTCTCAGTAGGAGTTGAGAACACAGCATGCCCCAGGAGGTGGCTGGGTCCTCCTGAGGCCAGATCACACCCAGTCTAGCATAATTTAAAAGTACGATGAAGCTTTTCAAATGTGTTTTGATCAAAATGTCATAGACTCTGACAGAGTAATAATTTCTATGCCTTCATGTATCACTGTAAGTATTTCGTTAAGCAGCAAAATCTTGCTACACTTTTCAGGCTCTCTGCTATATGTGTCCTAGTGTGAAAGTAGACTGCTATTTTTCCTTTTAATTTCTCTGGTGCGAGTAAGTGATACGGCTTTACTGTTCCATTTCACGCCAGACAGTAATTTCAACAGCTATCCCACTGCTCTTGGGCTTAATGGTGCTATCAGATGATGTTAAATAAGTGACCTTTCAAAATGGAGTGAACTATTATCACTCTGCCACCGAAATCCTGGGTTTCTGTTCTGGAGGAGCAGCCTTTGCAATAGCCCCATGGCACCCAAGAAGGCTGTGAAAGAATTGAGGGTGTTTATTGATCGAGGTTGACCCATGGCTCAGTTCATTGATGCCTCTGATGATAATTGTGTGAGCAGGTGAGCAGTTTGACCCGTGTCTGCTGGTGGGTTTTTCAGGGAAATTTTGTTGAGGAGATTAAAGTTCAGCATACCCACCCACTTGGGACAGTATTACATGAAGGTTTTTCTTTGTGAATTCTTTGCCTTCAAGAAGAACCTGAGACCCCAACGTTCAAACTAAAAAAAATAACCTTCCTACATGTTCATAATTACATTATTTTGACTCTGCCTAATTTGAACCATTTGCAGTTCAGTTACCCAGTGCTATGTATGCTTTATGTATCACGAGAGGCCTGAGAAGACAGTTTGGATCTTGGTAAAACTGGCCCAGATCTTAAGATGTAGATGTCTGAATCAAATTTCTTAATATTTATATTTAGGTACCTCAGTATGATGGCTTCAGTAAACATGGTGACAAGCACTCACAACTGCATTACTGCTTCCACTGATGCTTTCTCTTCAATCTGGGGCACTGCTGGCTGAACAGTTCTTCAGGTCACTGCAAGTGCATGTACTGTCAGTAAGACATCACTGGGAGGAGTTATTTTTTTGGTGTTTGATCCTTTTTTCTTTCATTCTATAGGTTAATTGTTTTTGTTCTCACTCTACCATGTCGTTTTACTTTATGGTAGTCTTCATAGCTCTGCCTTTCTTAAAGGCTCTGAGAAGATCCTCAGATTAAGGAATAGTTCTGTATTAGTGAAAGACTTACTGATTTTAATCTCACTTTAGCAGAATACTGAAGTTTTCTGGCCATGTTTACTTTTATTCTCTAGACTTACTGGAAATACTTGATACTAGAAAGTCTGATTACAAAACTTATTGCTTACAGGTAATTTCCTATCTTCAGGATGCTTTCCAAATTTTGGTGATCGTTTTGGCGGTTGAGTGTGCTAAAGTGTACAGACAAAGCAAGGAGTAAGGAGGGGATGAAGGGAGTACAAAATCAATGCAGATTTGCTGGTGAAGAAGCTGAGACAAGGGTAACCATTCACTTTTTTTAAGTCAGTAAGAGTTTTGCCTATTGAATTTCATGGGGCCAGGATTTCATTGTGTATTCTGAAAGTATGTACCAATTTTTAACACCTTAGCATGAGTCTTATGTTACCAGTTGGTCAAAGATCTTTACATGCTGGCCTCATAGAAGTTGCTCCAGTAGCCAAATCCCTTTTAAGATCTCTAAACTTCTGTAGGTATCCACGATAAAATGGACATTTTCAAGGAAATATAAACGGCTTAGGTGTCTAACTGCCATTTCTACACAATTACTGTTGCCTAATTATTTTTTAAATCTGGCCTATGAGGCCTTGTTTCTCAAAACTGTTGATGGTTCCCACTGATTTAGTGGTGACTTGGCAGTGCTGGGTTAATGGTTGGACTTCATGATCTTAAAGGTCTCTTCCAACCAAAATGATTCTGTGATTCTGTGACTTCTGTTGGACATGTGAAGTCTCATCAAGGTAAATCAGTGTCTAGAAAGATTCGTACTGAGAGCCTTTCAAAAATGTGTCTATTGTTTCTTGCTGGGAGGCATATAGCAAGTCACTGTAACTCAGCTGGGAATAGAACTACCTCTGTCTTTGCAAGAATACAGGGGCTTCCTAAGCCAGTGCTTCATTTGACATGTAATTAGGTTTTTGAGAAGACAGAGATCTAATTAAGACTAGTGGAAGGATTTTTTAATTGTATCTTTACAAATTAAAATGGTAATCAAAATCTAACTATATGTTAGGGTAGGGTACTAAAATTGTCTTTTGTTATTTGTTCCATAGTTTGCTTAGCATTTTCTGTAGGAACGTCTGACAGACTATATTCAGATACGGTTGTTTGGATATAGTATGAAATTAATATTCTGTGAGCATTCATGCATCAAGAAGTATTCTTTGGCCCAAGAACAGCCCATGTATATAGAAATTGTTTCTCATTAGATGAGCTGTTACTAAGTATGCTTAAATAAAAAAAAAAATAGTGCAGTATACTTTCTGTTGCATTCTGTCATGAAGAAGAAATCAGAAGAAACAGCAAAAATTCATCAGAAGTTGGTGGAAGAACTCTTTCAGATCTTAGCCAATGCTGCCACTTCAAATGCATAAAAAGTGCTCGAACTGAAATTCCCCACTGCTGTTATTCAGCACGCTATTGAAATATAGTTCAGGGGTATGTTTTGATTTTTTTCGCATGAGTCACATTGAGAGTCATCAATGTTGTATTCGATCTACAACTTTGCTCTCCAAGCTTCTGGTGAGAAAGACAACATTTTACTCATTCATAACTCATTGAAACTAGCATTAGGAAACAATTGTTAGTAACCTTGCCAATGCAATTTTTTCCCATTAATTTTACTGGAGCTACTTTTCCATCCTGACTTTAAAAGGCTATGTGATTAGCTATCTAGACTTTCCGTGGGAAACTAATTCATTGTTTAATAGGGTTCGCCATTTCTGATTGTTGGTCAAGTTATGCTTTTTCCTGTAATCTCACCTGAATATGGCTTGCCATTTGCCCTTGGGCTGTTGTGTAAATATGATATCCATCTTCATGTCTGGAAAGCATGTCTCAGCAGTCATCACATTTCCTGCCACACTTGCTCATTGATTTGTCATACTCTGTATACCTAGCGGTCTGAATCCATTTAAATTATTTGCTTGCCAGCCTGCTCTGCCAAATTGGAGCTTGTTTCTTCATGATTCCTGTACTCCCCCCAATTTACTGATGTCTTTCACACCCAGGAATGAATGTTGTATTCGAAGTGTACCTTCACCCTCAGACTGAAACTGTCATACCTGAAAAGAAAGGGAAAAAATAATATTTTCTTATCGTCTCATACTGAATTTTCCATTTTACTTGCTGTTGTTGGGTGTATGCTGTTCATGACTGTGGTATAGTGACAGAGGTGTTACGGGTATCCCAGTGAGGCTCCAGGGATGAGAGTTTGTTGTGCTCTCATGTTTCATGTTGTCTCTTGTACCACCGTAATTCTTGGGTCTTTTGAGCTGAGGAGGCAAACCCTGCTGGTGTTGCAGCTAGCCTTGTAGCAACTCCTTTTGTGTCTCCAACCACAGAAAATGGTGTGGTGTTGATGATGTTAGTGTAATGGGACAGCAGGATGAGCCAGCGCCTCAGGTTTGCGAGTAATCCTTGCAGCTGTGTGGCATAGGAGTTGAGAACAGCAATTGTTGCCTTGGATTAAAATGTATGCAGGATGTGGATCCATGATGTATTATAATTATCAATTTTCAAAAGTGCTAGACACCACCTTACTGATTTGACTAGGAGATTTTGTGTACCTGTAAGTAACAAATGAATAATTAGCTGTTGGAATGCCTGTAGTCCTGAATTATGTGTATGCATTATATTGGCATGAATAAATAGGGCTGGGAAATTTCATAGGTAACACCTGTTGAAAATCTTATCCTGTGGGATATTGGTACATTGAATGTGTGCAAGAATGTGCACTTTTAGTTTAGAATATTCCAAAAAGCTATAGTTTGATGCTCAAATTCTGTATTTGGAAGCTGTATATTGAGTTGTACAAATGTTAATGGAAGCTGTATGTATGGAACTTATAGAAAAAATTAGTTTTAGTCCATAAATACAGTATTTCAGCTCGACCAAGAAGTATTGGGGACTTTATTTAAGGGGGGATGGAGGGAGGGGAAAAAATTGGGTTCTCTGAGATATCTCAAAGAACTGAAGAGAAGGAGTATTTAAATTTGTTACTTTTTCCCTGCACGGTAGTGGCTGTTGCATATCTCATTAGATAAACAGGCAAAATGCCAAGTAAGTAATGAATATGTGGACTGGTGTAAGAAGGATGCCTGGAACTCTTCTCCTTTGCTGAACACTGCATGTAAAGGAAAGGAGCCATCCCACTTGTCAGAGACATGATGAAATTAAACAGTGTATGTCTCAGGGATTTATATGGGGTTTATTTTTGTTTTTAATGATTGGTAAAATGCTGGAATTATCTGCTAAAATGATTGGATAAAACTTGATATGACGGCGCTTTCTTCTGTTGCTTGCATCACTGTAACTGTTCAGTTTCCAGTTGGACTTGTGTCTCTGCCTATGAATCATAGTTGTTTCTTTGTGTGTCCTTTTATTTTTGTTTTGAAAGATCACAACTCAGAGGGTACAGCATTTGAGCACAGGGTTTCTGTTCAATTGATCTGAATTGAAAACTGAGTTACTAGAATTACAACTACGAGAGCCTCAGAACTGCCTTCCAATAGCAACTGCATGGACCAAAACCTCATGGCTTTAATATAACTCTTAACTGATTCCAGAAAGACCATCTTATAGTTGGAGGGAGAATTCAACCCAGTGGAGAGAAGGAAGAACGCAGAGAGAGGTTTAAAGAGTATCTGTGTCAAGGGTAGAGAGCTGGACCTGGTCAGATAGGGTGACTGCAAGAGAGGCAGCTTTTGTAGTTCTGGGTGAGATGGTCTGATTATGAGTGGCCTGGCTTTGCACACATAGTCATATTTTGATGTAACTCTTTCTAGAATGACATGCAGCACAGGCTTTTTTCTTCCCCAAGTGTCCTTGAATTGCTTATTTCATAAACGCTATTTTTATTTTTAGGAGTGCCCTCATGTTTGTTGAAGTGATGATTAATCCTGTAGACTTTGGTGCATTTACTAGAAGTTGCTGTGCCCTTTTCATTGGATGCTTTGCGAAAGGGAAATTGTCAAGCTGCAGTCTTCTGTATCCTCTTTATTTGAATAACATACTAAATCAAGCAGGGCTTTATGAATAACGTTCATCATTTGATTCAGATGCACTTTGGCTGTGTGAAAGGACCAGTAGAACAATTAGTCATAGTGACAAATACAAACATATAACAGCTTTGACTCAGTGCTTCTCTCCTCCAGGTTGTCAAGAAATGAAAGCGGTGCTATTTTTGACACATTGACACTGCTCCTCTTTCTTTGGAATAGCTCTAATTTGTCATCAGTAGGTGTGCCTGGGACTTTTCATATGTCATCACACACGCACATTCTCAAATGTCCAGAGGAAAAGATTACTCAGAGTCACTTGTGATTCTTTTCTGTATAATAGCTAGTGCACCATGGGGAGTTTTGATGTATAGTGAGAGCAGCGTGTGCAGAAATTTCAATTCTTTGCAAGCACCTGGCTCTATCTAGCAGGAGAAAAAAAAAAAATCAAAAACCCAGCTGTGACTGATGCTGAGTCATCAGTTATTAGATCACAAGGGATACAGAAACTCGTTGAATTAATGTGTTTCAGAAGGAGATTTAAGATGGCCTGTGTATTTGAAAACAAATTGCTGAGATGCAGACAAGCACATTCAAAACATTTTTAAAGGGCGCTTCAAAAGCTGTTTTGAAATCCCTGAACCTTGTACTAATCAGGAATCCAGAAAAAAAAAAATAGCATAGATGTGAAATGATTCATAGTCCAATTGTATAGCAAGCTGCAAATATATCTATTAAAAAAAAAAAAAAGGAAAGAAAAAAGTGCTTATCAAAATTTGCACCCTTTGGAATACTTCTGGAAATATTTTAGTAAAGCAAGTATTTGTTTCTAGAAATACCAGGATTGTGGTAAGGACCTTTTTCTCTACAACTTGCCTGTAATATTCTTTGTCAAGTACTAAAGTCTCACTTTGTCTTCGGTGGGATTTAATTCAAGTTTTAAATTCTATAACATAAAAGCACATAAATTTTAATATAGTGAGATTGTTCTTGCTGATTTAATTAACAGTCACTTTTTCCACTTTTTAGCTGTGCTAGTATGTGCACAAAAACTTAGGTCTGCCTCCTTTTAATTTTTGTGTCATTTGTGGAGGCTTTTAATTCTCTTTTCCAAAAGATAATAAGGTTATTTTTCAGTAATTATTATTTTATTTAATGACACTGCTTAATTTCACTGCTTAAAAAAAAGGCACATCCTGTACTTCAATAGTTAATTCACTGCATAAAAGAGCAAAAAGCCTGTATATTTATTTATGTTTTAAAAAGCCTCATGCAAACCTTAATTTTCAAAACCGTGTCATGTGATGTGCTATCTTCCATATTTCTAACTCGAGTGATACTAACTACTGTTCGCCTGTCTTTTCAGAGATGCACATCACTTTGCAGTTAGTGTTTTACACAACTGAAAGTTTCTTCAATTCCATTTATGTTTTTGTCACATTACTGAAACTGTATTGTAAAGGTATAATGAATAAATGGAATGCAGTGCTTGCTGATTTGTATTGGCTAATAGTATTTACTTCGTTTGCAATAAAATAAAATGTGTGTTATATTGTTATAAAAGTACATTTATAAATCCATTTTTAAAGTCTCCATATTTTTTACTAGAGACATTGGGAATGCTAGCAAGAGTTAATTACAAAATCTACCTGATAAGAAAATTCAGAATGCTTGCCATAGTTTTATGTATATTTCGGAATGTGAGCTTCAGTGGAGCACTTCCTCAGCTGATGTATGCTGGGTGGATGGAATCTTTCAAAAGCGCCAGAGTGGATGAGCGAGAATATTTCTCCTGTAGTGTAATTGCACTGGTGTTTTTTAAGAGCTCCATTGAAAGGTAATGAACTGTTTCATGGCACAGTAGTCATACATACCAAGTGCTGAATTATTTTGCTAATTCACTTGTTCATAAATTGTCAAAAAACTTAACATTTATCATTCATGGTTGTGGCAGTTGAACACCAAAAGGGGAATTTGCATTAAGTTTCTTTGTCCTAGCTGTGAGTTACGAAATAGTAATTTTTCAATTCCTTATTTTTCAATTGCTTTTATAGTTATTTTGTTTGTTCTGTTTTCAATATAGAACAAAATGGTTGTGTCCAGGCTGTGAATTTGGAAGGCTTCTCTTTTGGCAGTGTCCATTAAGCATTAGAGAACTTCTTGCCATAGATAATTGTTGCTTGTGGCTTCTGGATCTCTTCTACTGTTATTTGCATGCATGTCATCCTTGTAAAAATTGGAAGAAAGACTTGACATTAAAGCCTTTTGCAGTGGGTTTAACTGTTAGTTTTGAATTTAAATTCTCTTCAGAGAATTTCCTAATTCAAATGAGGTCAACAACAACAAAAAAGAAACTCAGTATTGGGGTTTTTTTTCCTTGTTAAGTATTCTAAATTTTTTGTATAAATAGCTTACCTAGTTTTTCAGCTGGCCAATACCTAACTGCCATCATTGTCTACCAGTTCTCAAGGCACTTGTTCGAAGGTCACGTATTTCAGGAATGGAATTTGGAAGTTTTATTCGGATGGAATCCCACAGTACACCTTCTGAAAATCATAATTTCCGCTCTGTGTTTGTGATATGATTTATTGCCAAGCTATTAGGTTTCAAACTCCATATCAGACCAGTTGCTAGTAAACAGTGCCTATGTTCGTGGTGCAATCCTTTTGGAAACAGTTTCCTTTCATTAGAGGAAAAGGGCTGGTCAGAACTAAAATACTGTGAAGTGACTGGCTTCAGGATCAAATGGTGGTCTCGTTGAAGTAGAAGAGGAGGCTAAAGGCTGTGAAAATAATACAAATCCATTGAAGAATTTGGAAGCATTTTCAAAAGTAAGGAAACAAAGGACGGAAGAGGGGAGTGGGAATATTTTCTGGATAATTAGGGGAGAGTGATGTAATGTTCTGTGGCATATTATGTGTAAATACTGAAGATGGATAGTAATTTTGATAGCTAGAAATTGGTAAAGGAATGCAGTTTCATTTGCATCTGTTCAATTGAATGTTATTCCTTCTTACTGCCTCCCCTAGAAGAGAATAAAAACACCAGGTCTATATCATGCTCTTCTTTCAGAAATAATATACAGGTCATTAAAAACGTCCTTCAGCCCAAAGTTTTCACCAGTATAATTTCATTTTTCATATCAAGGTTCCACTCATTTTTTCTTCAGCTCACCAACTTGTTCAGAAGCTGACCCTGGCATATAATCAATATCACAGTAGTATTTAATCTTATATATTTGTCCATAGCTTACTTTGCCGAGTCTTAGTATTTTTCAAGTATAAAGTTTCGTGCATCCTATTACCTTATTACATTACATTACTTCATTGATGAGCTAGATCTGGAATTTTGGATATCGTAAACAAAGAAAAATTTCTGAATTCAGTAGTTGCAGATTCATAAGATTAAGAAAGTCTTACTTACTCTTTTTTTGTATCTTTTTATAGGTTGGCATTAGGCTACCGTATGAGTCCACATGACAAATAAATCTTGTTTCCTTTCATCAGCAAGTTTGCAAGCTACAACATTAGCACATGAAGGTCTGGCTGTAGTAGAGACAGCTAAAACTGAAATAGAAACTAGATCACAATTTCCACACTTAATAAGGCAGTAAATCAGCTGTTGCCATGGGACAGAGCTGGTTGAATTGTCATAACTGTTCCATAGGCATAAATCTTAGACCTGCACCAGATGCTTCATGCTGTTCCTGCTGTGCAAAACAGCTGGAAATTCAGCTTAAAGGATTTCTTTCCTAGAGAGAAACTACAGGTGGCATAGCATTGAGATAACATGAATTTGATGGGAAGAAACACTCCAATCACACACTCCAACTCCAGCTTCACTGTTGTGGCTTCGACATGCATGTCTGATCCTGCAGTCCGTACTGTGATAGGTGAAAACTGTAGTTCAAGACCTGGGAAATAATCTTACAAATTGATGTAGGGAGGTGAAGCTAGTTCTTTTCCTTCTTATGAATGTGCTTTGTTGCAGTAACTTTTTCAGTTTTCACAGATTTTTCTTTGCCCCAGACATTCAATTTGGGGGTAATAATTTACCTGGTAGTATAATCAATTTGGACTCTGGACTCATTTTTAACTAGTTTTGAGAAATTATAGCAATGTCAGATTCAGGTGAATCTGCTTGGTCTGTATCAAACTGGAACAGATTAATCTAAAAAGAGCAATTATGTAGTGGTTGTCTATCTAGTTGATGAATTAATGCTCAAATGCAAATGAATCTGTGCAGGATAATCTTTCTGAATAAGGAACAGATACTGTTAACATACTTTGGAAAATGCTTGCAAGGAGTCCCTTGTGAGTAGAATTGTTACTAAGCTATGGCTGTGGATCTACTTATTAATATTATTTCAAGCAATAAGAGGTTTACATTAAAAACTCATAAGCAGTGAAACATGACAGCTCTCATTATTTTCTTATATGGTGCTTTACTGTTTGTTAAATAACAATAATTTTACTAGGCCATTTTTAGTATGAATTTTACTTTGAGCTTAAGGGTCGAGAAACATACGTACTGTAGAATGACTTCTCCAGAGGGTCTAAGCTGAAGGAAATAACACCATCACTGAGGCTAAGAGTTTAACTATGCTCGTGTAGTGAAAGCAATGTAACTGAATAGGCAAGGGCAATGATTGGCTGGTTAGAATGTGTTTATGGGAATGGAAATAACTTACAGGGCTATAAGCTGTATTTATAGCGAGGTAACTGCAATAAGGTTGTACAGAGGAACTGCATTGCCAGAAGGAAAAATCACATTCCTCACTGGAATGATCATGTTGTACTTCTATGTGCGGGCCAAGCCTAAATTAATTCCAGTTGCATTTCTGAGTACTTAAATGAGGAAGCTCTTCAGTAAAGGCTTTCTTTGGCTCTGCAAGGATTTAACACCAAGGGGCGTAAAACATCTGCATCTTCACTGAAGTCTGTGCTGTTTAAGATGCTGCAAGCCATCACAGTACTGTGTTTCTGTCTTGGCTCTAAATCTCATTGAAGTGAGTGGGAAAGTGCTTGGGTGGCTGCAGGACAGGTGCTTCTTAAGAGACCTTTGTTAGCCTGGTATATCTTGTTTTCTGACATATCCAGGTGTACAGTCAGCAAGGAGTTTAGCCTGAGTGCAGAGATTGTGCCAAAGTGTGATCCTGGTGACAATCGCAGGGCTGAGCTGGGACACAAAACCAAGTTTTGTTTTGTTTTGTTCAGTAGTTTTGTTTCCGCTTTTTGCTTCCATAGCCTGCACACAACTAACATAAGATTACAAACCCAAGCATAGCACCACCACCTCTCTCTGAAGGCTCAGGCAAGCGACTTACTCTCCCCAAATATGAGTTCAAATACATGTGAGAGGAACAGGCTATCTCAAAGGCTGTTCCCGCAAGAGCTTTCTCTGACACTTCTCAGAGTACACTGATCGGGGGACACTGAAGAGAGGGCAGCACAGCGCTATACGTGCTGCAGATGTGAATTTTGATGAAATGGCAATTAGACATTCCCTTTTTTGGGGAGGGTGAGCAAGGTGGAGGTAATAATATAAAGAGTTTCAGATTAAACACACCCGGCATAATAAACTAATAGTTGTACTGAATCAAGGACCAAACTAAGTTTGTTCAGTTCCTAAACCAAGTCAGTAGTTTCTAGTGAAAATGAATGTTTTATTTTAATTGGAAGTAAATATGCCATTTTGAGGCATTTTATTCTTTAATCTTTGGTTCACTCTCTGGTAAATGCTTTTCTCTGAAGTGGTAGCTCAGGCTTATCAGATTCCATTACTATTTCCAACATACTACCATTTAATTTTGGTTTGGCAGATAGATTTTCTATTAATGCTTTTCAGATGGAGGTGGCATCAGATTTTGGTGGCAATTTTTTTTTTCTGTAAGGGAACTTTTTATTACTGGAAACACAGAATTATTTTACTTTACATGATTTTTCCTTCCTATCTCCTCTCTGAAAATATTCATCTTAGCAGGAAGACCACAGCTGGATTCAGTGGGCTCTGGGTCAGACCCTGAATTTGCTTACAGTCATTAAAGGATCTGGTTTGAGACTGTTTCTAACCTGCATCTTCATGAACCTTTTCATTTTAGTTCCATCTCACAAGACCTACAGTATATTTTTTTCTTATTCGTTTCTATTTAACACCGCCACAGGTGCTGCTGACACAGATAGCACATGGTGAAGGAAGAGAAACACACTTTCACAGGGTTCCTGCACATATGCTTGTAATTTTGTAGGGGGATGACCTGAGCAGACTATGTGGCCCACCTCCCACTCAAAGCAGAAGTTAACTTTGAAGTCAAGTCCAGCTTCAAAGTTAGATTAGGTTGCTGAGGGCCTTATCCAGCTGAGTTTTGAATATCTGCACTGATGGAAAGTCTGTAACTTCTTCAGCCCAGTTCTTGTTCTCAATATAAAGACCTTCTGTTTATATTTATGTGGAATTTCCCCACTTTGCTGCAGTTTTTAAATCGGGTCGAGATGTTTTTTGAATTCAGATATGAAGTGAGTTCTAGAAAGATTTTTGTTTTCTTAGAATAAAAGTCTACACTTGAAGATAATCCCATATAACAGCAGTCAAACAAACCCATACACAGCAATTCTGGAGGCAGCAAAGAGGTGTGCAAGCAGCCAGTCTGAAATAGTAAGACTGAAGTACCTATTTCTGTGGTAAAAGGAAGAAGTCATGATTATAGACACATCTAGAAGACGAGTTTTGGTAAGCACAGGCCCTTAGTTAACGTCTTGCGGGGAGGCGGGGGGGGTTGGTGGGGGTTTTTGGTTTTGTTTTGGGTTTTTTTTGTGCACCACAGGGCAAAATTCTCCACAGATAACTGCACTGAGATATAACATTTCCTAATTTTGGAATATTTCCCTATTTAAAATAGTGGTATTTTATGACAGAGTAATTAGATGAAAATACCCCAGTCTCTAGAGAAAATGCTCCAAGATGAGGGGATACAGATGCTGACTATTGAAAATAGTTCCAACAGAAAAATCACAAAATATGTAATTTATCCAGTGTTGAGATTTAATTCTGGCTTGACTGGGGCTATCAAGAGCTGTGTCGCTCTGTCTGTTATCAGCTGTAATAAACACTCTTTCTGCTTCAATTTATGTGAACATTTGCAGCTGTTTGAAGAAACAGACATCCTTGTCTCTTAGTCACACAATACATAAAATGAATTGCTCTGTAATAGATGATGTGCAAAAACAGGTGACAGAGCTCTGCGGTAATTGATTGACTTAGGGAAGAAAGTGTGAGGAACCTACTTTTTCGTATTGATTGCCTCCTACAGTCATTGGATTATGAAAGTGGCAATCATTTAATAGGAGTCCTTGAGAAAGAAAAAGAAAAATCATACATGGTTTTATTTTATAGTCTACATGGAAACTTTATTCACATAATTTAGAAAGATCCACTGAATGAATGTTCAGTGATGTACAGTATATATCAAAATTTATTAAGAGGACTGTGCCATCCTGCCTTTATCTGTCTGCTTAACTCACTACCAACATGAACACGTGCCTCGTATTCTATAAATTCGTAAGTTGACACAATTTCTGGAAGTGAAAAGAACATGAATTATACAACAGAAAGCTTTCAGCGTGCTGCAGAGTTGAATATTTTTAGTGCAAAATGAAGATGCACATTAACCTTACAAAAAATCAAAAGGGCTTGGTAGGTAGGTAGATAAATGGACATAATGGTCTGCTCAGTTGTCGTGCTCTCAGCAGTGAATTTATTGAAGATGTCACTGGGTGGCTGGGAAAGCCCATGTGGAGGATGTGAGCTGGAGGACCAGGACGATGTGTTTGTATGACTGTTTTCTGATGAAACACGTTCAGGTAATCCATATAGTGAAGCTAACCTTTAGTGTGACTGTTAGGTCTTTTAAATTTGATCTGAACTCAGCTTGACAAAGAGGTACAGGTATCAAATAAAATTGCCACAACTGTTATAAATAAGGGGTTTTGAATAGAGGAAGGAGCCCAAGCCGTCCAGAGCCTTTGCTGAGGCCAACAGGAACATAAAAAAGTGCCCCAGCCAGTGAGGAAGGCTTCCCACTGAATCTTGGGTCAGCTCCAGAAACCAGATGCAGGGAAAATTGGGCTCGAAGAGCATCATGGGGTTTTTTAAGTATAAGTAGAGCTATTATGAAATGTTACTCTAAAGTGAATATAATGCAGTCTTAATATTCTTCTTAAGAAGGTCGAAATCAGGATGTACCAATTTAGCTAAGTAAGCTTTCAAAAGGGGCATGACGCTTTTGGTTTTTTAGCTGAGTACTTCAAAAGCCATCAAAATAGCTGTTACCTTCTGTCTTGGAAACTGTCAGGAACCTATAAATAAACATAATACAGGAGCAGGAAAAAATGTTATGCCAGCAGTTAATGTTGCTGTTATTAATTCTGTTTTTTGGTTTGTTGGTTTGTTTTTTTTTTTTCTCTTTTTACAGTGTATCGTATTCAGTGCATGTCTCTGAAGATTACCCAGGTACAGTGCAACATTCTTGTCCATGACACATGCATGCATGTTACCACAAGTTGCTATATTTATATGGGAATATCTGAAAGGTTGTTGGTGTCTTCCAGGTACATCCTTGTGCTAATCATTTTCCATTACTTAGATTATTTTCAGTCATTTCTTCCTTTCAAGAGTCATTTATCAGCTGGGTCAGGGTGAGAAAACCTGGTTCACAAGTTTACAGAGACTGGAGCTTGTGATGCTCTCCGCATCTGGAGCCAACAGTGTTAGGAATAAGAAAGTGCCCAGCTCCTCTTGGCATGGCGGATAAAACTTGATCTTTCAAGAGGCTGAGCAGTCTGGCATAGGGCCAGCAGAGCACTTCTGCCTTAGACCTTAATGAGATACTCACGTTCTTCAAGTTAAGCTGTGGACTGTGCATTGATGCTTCTCGGGGTCAGTTGGAGGCAAGGGTTTGTGTATGCATGTCTTTGGTTAAGTAAGCTTGCAAAGCTGTTCCCAGCTGCTCAGTCCTGCCTCGCTTTCATACTCTGATCTGGGCTGGGAAAAGCGTTGTGTAACCATGTGGCCAATCTAGACAGGAGGAATTATTCGTTTGAAAGACAAACAGTCAAGAGCAAAAGATAGTTTTAATCTACCTTAGTTCCCCGATTTCATTCACAAAGAGACTTCACAGATACTTCAGGTGGCACAGAGGTCAGCAGAAGCAGCAGAGGGAAGCAGGGATGAGGGCAGACAGGCACTGTGCAAGAAAAGGCACATGGCAGTACTGTTGGATTCCATCACATTGTGTATTCTGCACCTCGGATTATTTCAGTGTAAGTACCATGGATGCTATGAAACCCTCCGGCCTTTTTCGATCCTTATCCATAACATCTCTGTAATATTTCTAAAAGAAATATTTCTTGTTTCTTTTAGAATCACTGCAGAAGTGAGGCTTTAATCTTCCTCACTGAGAAGCAGTAGACACACCAGTGTTTGAAGCAGACACAGGGAGAAATCAGCATCAGCAGTGATACTAAATAAATGAATTATGTGAAAGAATGCTAACAACCTTTATGAGAGATACTTTTTTTTACCAGTAAAATCTGAGGGAAAACTGCTACTACTAATAATCTATTCAACATGTAGCAAGTGGAGAAACTGAGATTCATAAAATACACAGTCATACCAGTGATAAATTGATTTACTGATTACTCCATTGACCTAACAATGAATGGAGGCACAAATAGTTGAAAAAAGTCATCGTCATGTGTTATTAACAGTTTGTTTTATTAAACATCACAAAACTTGATCTCTGGGAACCCCTAACTAAATGACAAATTGGAACACTGAACCAGCAGTTACTCCCACAGCACATGAGATCTTATCTCCTGGCAACCTCTTCTGTCTGACAGACCTCAAATTTCCTTTGCAAATGCTCTTTGCAGCATGCCCTAATGGCCAACAAGCCTGACTGACTTTGGTGACTCTAAAACTTCATGAATATTCTCTGCCTTTACCCCCTCTATTTTAAAGCCAGATGGAATTTGACCATTTTACACTGTAGCTAACGTGGTGAGGGGGGCTGTAAACCAGGTGCATGTTTACTGATTAAAATCTAACCCTTCAAGGCTTTGGTAGACCTAATGTCATTCATATCTCAAGCTTTTGCAGAATGTATGTTTGATTTGCAATGAAGAGGTGTTCAGTGTGTTAGGAATGATAATGACTCTGCCATTTTTACAGCTTTGGTACTAAAAATACTCATTTTGACTTGGTAAGCCAGATTCTTGGACTCCTTTCTTTGTCCTAAATCTAACTTAGCATTGCTGCTGACTGTGGCTCTCTTCTCTGGCATGTATTTTAAGGGATGTTTCAGGGACATGTCTGTTGTTAAGACTGGGAAGCTCTATGCTGATGTCTTCCTCAGCTGGAAGGTGATTTTCAATTATTGCTGCTAGTTGATAGAGTTCAGAGCCACACATGCTCATCAAATTAAATTTATCACAGGATAGATCTTTTCAGACCAAGTTTTAAGTCCATTAGTGTGTAGCTGTACCAACATTGTATCCGCTGAAGTTTAAGAGTGTGTAGTAATCAGTGGATCAAATTCAGAAATCCAGGAGAGGGTTGTCAGAGTTCTTCATCAGGTAAATTGCTAATGCATGCGATAACTATATGAAAATGTAAGAGATTAAGTTACTACACAAATGATGTTCATTCAGCCAAAAGTGATACCACCACAAGTAAATTTTAGATACTATAAGAAGAGTTTGGGTACTGCACATACTCTAGCTCCCCACATTGCTGTTGTGTGTGCAGTGTCACCACTTTGCCACTGATAACAGCATGTAGCTACTGCTGAATTGCTTCATAAAGCATAAAAAGATTACAAACAGCTGAACATTAAATCATACCTATGGGAACTGTAATATGACATGACAACTTTCAATAATGGAAGGTGTTTGAAAGTTTCATAATTATGAGTGAAAGCTAAAAATATGCTCACAAAGGCACACTGAAGAACTTAATAGGAATAGTGTTGAGACAGTAATGTCTCAAAATTACATAGACATTGCTGAAATTTGTGAAAATATCACTGAAAATTTTAGACAGGTAATAACAATTCCAGCAAAATATCACTGTAACTATTTTCTCATAACATTGACACAACTGGGAAAAAAATAATGCTCCTAAGGAGCAGTCATAGAATGTAACATCAATGAGTAGACTGAAGTCCCATTAATATAAGCCGATCATGACTCCTGTGAGAACCATTACAACATCAAGTATTTTACTAATGAATATATGTTTAGAGTGATACATGTTGGCTGCCATAAGCTTGTAGAACTGCTGTAGTCTTTTATCCCAGTGATTTGTGGGTTACACACATGTTTACAGAAACATCTGTTTTCTTAGATGTCATTAAATTGCCGGAGAGATGGCGACAACCAGTATGGCAGTGGTTTGCTGCATCCCTCCGCTAGGTCCAGGCACTAGGTGTTCCTGGGTGTAGTGTGTTAGAAACTGGATGTTGAGGAAACCAAACCAAAACCAGAATCTTAATTACAAGTTTCATTAGATTGATGGAAGGAAAGACAAAAAAACCCTAATGGCTGCCAAAAAGAAAAGGAAAACAAAAACTTGACAGTGAAAATCATATTATCCAACTGCCAGAAAAGAATTACAATGGGCATAAAAATGTAATTAAAATCTATAAAACCTGTAACTGAGCAGTCCTTTTTTCCATATATGTATGTCTTGGTAATTGTCTATTCTGTACAGTACATATTGTTGTTTTTCCTGCTTTTTCATACAACGAGTTCTAGCACATGGATTTCCTTTCTCCCATCCATATATGTGGTGTTAGGTATATTTAGAGCCAATAATGTTGACTCTGTGGGGCTGAAGGGACCCCGTTTTCTTCGCACAATGCTGTGTCTCTAAAACACATCCCTGTGCCAAGCACATAGCCAAGCAGACACAGGCTGAGCTGATGGAGCAGGTTGCTGTGCTCACTGGAATGCAGTGCTCAGGGAAATGTGGTGTCAGCCTCCTGCAGCAATTGCCTACGTGCAGTGTATGTATGTTTAGCTCAGCGCTGATCACTCAGATTACGTCGTGGGACAGCACAGGAGTGGAGGTAGGCGAAGGGGTGGGATAGTGTCAGACTTGGTAGATGGGTGTGAATGAGGCAGAAAGGCTGTTTCACAAACAGCAGGCTGGGAAAGCCCCATGTGCCTATCTGTGTGCAGCAGTACAGCTGCTAGCTGGCAAAGACAGCGAGGCAGACCTGTGCAAGAAAGAGGCAGCAGCACCAGGGCTTCATCTTGATACAGGCTGCTAAGAACCTCTGTAATACAAAGGATAGTATTACTGAATTTAGCACTCAATCCATGTTAACATCTTTAACATTCCACTGGAAGCATCATGGTCACAGGCTTTGAGATAGCAGCAGTAGGCTTAAAATTACACGTGAGTTCATGCAGCTTGCTGATGAGGGACAGGAGTGTTTGGAATTATGATAGCTCAAGTTCTTGTTTCAATTCTCTTACTTGTCTCTTTATCTTAATGGTCAGCCTTTCTGCTCTAAAGCTTAAGTCTGAATTCAACCCAGATCAGTAGAAAACAAAACAGTATTACTTTCACAGGCAGTTCAGCAATCCATGCAAAATTAGCTCCTGCAGATATTGCATAAAAACTTGCTGCTCCATGTGTGTTGTTACCAAATGTTTGGTTGGAAAGCAAAAGAAGAAACCAACCCAAAACCCACAAATACACCCCTCAGCCTCCCTAGGTTTTTTAAGAAAATTTGGGATAAGCTTTCAATATTCATATCCATGCTTAACATTTTACTTAAGTGGGAGGATTTATTTTTTTCCTGAATCAGGCACAAGAAAGGTTATCCACTGATTAGAAGATACTTCAAACAACCTTTATGTGACTAGGCAAAAGGAGGAACTGGTATTTTGCATAATGGGCTGTTAACAGCCAGCTCTGAATACTGCCCTCCCTCTGCACAGCAGATCTAGCTTGAGTTTTAGTGTCAAGCAAAGCAAAAGCATAGAACAAGTCTTCATTTTGGAAAGGGTTAGCTCAAACCCCCATAAGCCTTTTGGGATGGTGAAGAGCAGTTCTTGGTGTGATTCACAAAACCATGACATTGGACTCCAGGGGTTTACTTGTATAAAATTTGGGTCTGAATCTTCCATCCTTTTGGTACTTTTTGTTAGCAGTCTCAAGATTAAAGAAAAAAAAAAAAAACCAACCAAAAAAACCACACACCAGGACGATGATGATGCTTGACTTCCCTAACTGTCTGGAGTGTGGTTCCTTATAGTACAAGGGTGAGAGACAGGCAACGAGGGAAGGGGCTGGCAGAGCACAACTGGTCTTCACCATGCGAGATGTTTTTCTTTCGTAGATAACACTTATGTTTCCAGTTCTGATAACGATGAAGATGTGTTAGTTACAACAGAGCCAATTCCAGTAATTTTCCACCAAATTGCTACAGGTAATCTTATGTCCAGAGTGTTTTATCAAGTTGATATTTTGTGAGGAAAGACTTGCCTGCGCTTGAAGGAAGATATGTTAATGTGTGCAGCTCTACAGGTTGCTATTTTCTCACAGTCTTCCTGAGTAAATTGTCCTACATTCCAAAATAGAAGAAATTAAAATATTTCTTGTGGAGATCACCATGGTTGCGTAGGCAGAATGTATTTTATTCTTTTAATGTCTTACAGTCTGTGCTAAAGCAATTTTCCTTGAAAATAGTTAGAGGTGCTTAATACTTCCCAATTATAAGTTTTCATGCTCACTTGCTTAAAATTTCACTATATCTTCACCATTGGAGATGAAACAGTCTAGAACTACAATTGCCTCTGGTGAATTGTTTCAGGAAATTTCAGACAAAATGGTTTAGCTGTTTCACTAAATTAGACTATAGAAAAAAATGCCTTTTTTTCCCAGTGATTTTGGGCACCTCTCACTTGAAATTGTTCCACACTTTCAAAAAAATATTTGATACCTTCAAGGGTATGCTTTTCAGACATAGAGGCACATTTATACAATATATAATCAAGATTTGTGCATACTCCATAGAGACTTCTTAGATTTTAGCTGACAAACTCCCTGATGATTTTTCCTCAGGCTGCAGGAGAAACTGCATAGAGCAGTCTTAATTCTGGCAGTTCTTCAGATAGGAACACTTGACTTTGCAGTATTTTTATTATTATTACAATGCTTTAGAGCTTTTTTTTTCCATAACACAGAATTACACTGGAATTCCAATTGAATTCCACTGGAAAACCAATATGATCTTCAGTCTCTGATCTCATTTATACTGACATAAATCAAGAATAATTTTACTGAAATCAGTGCAGTGGCACCCAAATGAAAACTGGCCATTATAGCCAGAAGTTTAAGATAAATTTTACTTGCAAGTATTTCTGTAATTCAAAAAAGAAATAAAGCCTGTCATTTAAAGTAGAATAAAAACCTATGATTTGTATAGAAGATGATCTGATTTAATATTTTTGAGGGGTTTTGATTTTTCATTCTTTTATCAAGTATTCAAAATTAATGAATGACACTGAATTGTGGAAAAACGAATCTCCTAGATGGACCAGCTAAGTTTCATTTCCCAGATACAAATATGAGTCTTCTGAGATGTAGTAGCTTCTTAATTTTAGATTGATGTATTGTGAACTCTTTGATGCTTTCCATATCTGTTAACTGTTAATGTGTTAAACATATCTATTCCTTATTTGCTTTACTACTGCAATTAAGAATTTCAAGTCTGCATATGCAAAATTATTTCACATTTTTCTCAGATGTTCCCTATTCTCCCTTTTCTTTTAAGAATTAAGAAAAACCAGTGATGTCAACTATTGTTTATCCATAAAATCAAAATTACAGAGGGAGAATGGAGAGGTATGTATTTCTTGTATGCGTATTTTAAGAGAAGGTATTTTAAGAAACAGCAGAAAATAATAAAATACAAATTTTTACATAGATTTCCTATCAAATGTGTGCTTATGAAAACTGTACATGTTTACATGTTTTAGAAGATGAGCGTAGTTCTCTGGTTTCCGTATGTGGATTAATCAGTGAATTGTTTAGTTGGGATAGGGATGCTCCCATCCTAGGAAATACAGTTTTGATGTTTATTTCATTTTTTATTCAACAGTGGTATAGAACCTGTCTGCCCTAAAAATACAGCTCTCCTGGACAAGTAGATCATGATGCCATTACCTTTTAACCTACTCTTGTATATAGGACCACTTGCCATTTATTAGCTCACTGCGTCTTTGTGTGGCCTGCAGCAGCCGCATTGGACGCTCTAGAGCTCTGCATGACTCTGTTCACCATAAGTATTATGGCCTATTAAGGCCTTCCAGTCACAGTTGTATTTGTGCTGTACCGCTGGCATGTGTCCCTGACCAGTCTCACCGAGACATTAATTCAAGAAAGAAGTGGCACCTACATGAAGTCTACAGGACTTGGCAATATTATGGGGTCAAAGAAAGTACCACACAGGGTGCTACTCCAAGCAAGAAATTGAGCATTGTATCAAGAATTCAGGTGCTTGACTTAAAGACTCTCTTTGGTAAGGGCAGTTGCTGAGCATCCTTGATGACTGCTTTTTAGGCTCGGATCTGTATTTGATCCTGGAAAGAGGAGATAAGCACGCCCAGATACACTAATGTGTATGGTTGGTTTTTTCAGTAGATGAAACCTGATTTGATATAAAAAGCTGCACTGGAAATACTTCGCTTCTACTGCCTTATCAATGTATTTAGGCTTGGTAAACATTAGAAAAAGTCAAGTGCGGAAGGAATTTACCTGAGATATATGGGACAGAATTTGAGGGGTTTTTTTTGCTTTTAGTTGAACAAGGTACTTAAATATGAAAGTACTGAAAAAAACCCACTTAAAAAGTCTTTCACACTGACCACTTCTATTGGCTAGACTGTTAAAGGTTTGGTTAGGATAGGATGGATTTGTCATTTTTCTGATGTGAGAGTTTAATTTCTCTTTGGTTTTTGTTGAATTTTTGTTCAGTTGAGTTCTGTTTTAACACAGACTTCCCCTTGTGCTAAGGTTATTATGCAACAAGACTAAAGACACTTTGTTTCTTTTCAGTGGAGTAGAAGCAGAATTTTTTTACATCTTGTCATAGAAAATTGCTGTGAAATTGGCTAAAGTACAATTTTTGTTCTATGTATACATAAAGCAAATAGAGCGGGAATTTAGAGGCAAAGGTAGGGAAATGGAATTAGAATGACTGACCATATAAATTGTTGATAAGGTTATATTTGACATTTATGAATATATGGGATTTAGGGATAACTTCTATTCTTTGATTCA
Organism: Bucorvus abyssinicus; assembly: GCA_009769605.1. Lineage (NCBI taxonomy): Eukaryota > Metazoa > Chordata > Aves > Bucerotiformes > Bucorvidae > Bucorvus > Bucorvus abyssinicus. Next base: position 16,907,453 of record CM020063.1, read on the forward strand.
TACCTCTGATTTCTAGTCCATTATGGCCGTTCTGTGCAGGACATAAACACAAAATAAGCAGTAAGTACATCATGTTCAGGTCGAAGTGAAGAATTATGATTTTAACCGATGTTCTTCAGGGGATCCTTGTCAGCGTAGGGCCTAGAAATAACACATGGGTTGTGGGAAACAAGAATTAATATCTTCAAGCAATTACATAATTGTAAGTAAAGGTTCCATTGATGGGAAGCAGAATATAATGCTTCAGCTCATGCTGAGTTGCAATCTCTACCAGTTCTATTTACTTGAGTGCAATTACTCACAGAGCAGCCTATTTAGAGCAGGTTTTTCTTGTGTAAGCATATTACTTTCTAATCCTTAATTTTCAAAGTCTCCGAACAGAGCTAGTCAGAAAATTAAGTTAGAACTTTTCTGGCAACAGGCTGGAACTTCTCTTAAAAATAATAATTAAGCAGCAACGTGTCAGGCTTTCACAGAACGGAACTTAGGAGGTCCCATGCTCAGACTTGAATTATTTCTGTTAACTATTAGAATTGTTTTTCCAGAAAAAAGTAAACTAAAATTTTATTAAGTCACTCAAACACCAAATGAGTTAAGTCCAGAACCTGTCTGGGTGGGTCAATCATGCTTTGTTTAGCAAAAGCACAGAGTGGAGCATCCCTCTGTAGTCTACTGAATTCCCCCGTTTCTTAAAATACCACACTGTGTGTGGGGGGGGTTATGTACCCAGTTAGTAGGTGCTTCTTTTGTCTCATATTTCACAATTCTTAGAACAGGCCCTTAGTACTCTTCTAAAAAATAATACTAAAAGATCTCTTAATAAAAGGAGCTATGAGCTTATTTGTAAAAACATAATTCCTGTAGTTATAATTAGAACTATTAATATAACATAAGCATTTTGCTTGTATGACTGTTAATTTTCATTTTCCATTAAGGAGTCATGGCATAACAGCACAGTTGAAGAAGACTCCGAAGGAGATAATGATTCCGAGGAGTTCTATTATGGAGGACAGGTAATGCAGGAAATTTTTCCACAAGTTTCAAGAAATTATTTTTTGAAAGCTTCTGTTATTCATTCCATTTTAAATTTATGATAATAAGTAATTTCTTATGTTTATTCAATGTTGAATAGAATGCCGTGTGTATATATACACAGATTTATAGTAGAAATGTTGAATAGGTTATACTGTATAATTATATAAAGTTTAAAATAAGATTAGTTTATTTACATTTGGAAAGCTGTAAGAATAGAATAACCAAGTACTTTTCAGAACGTTTGAAAATAGAAGCCAGTTGCTTACTTCCAGGAAATAGATATTCAGTCTTTAAGGCTTATCCCATTATTTATACAAATTGGAAGTCAGACTGGATCCAAATCTGTTTCCTTCTGGAGGACTGCCGTTTTGTAAAGTCAGGAGCTCTGCAATTTAATGGTAAAAATGGTTATTGCAAAACAAGTTTGGTCTAGGCAATACTCCATTTCTTTTCTGAGCTCTGTAGTTAAATTCACCTTCAAGAATGCTGCATGTTTTTAGGTGAATGGACTGCTGTGTGTCTTTCCTTCTTGTTCCCTCAGCAGAATTAGTTATTATTACATTCTCTTATGTATTGGGAAATAAAATCTCTTCATGTCTCTTTTCCTTCTGCAATATCAATAGAGTGCTTCACGCTAGTCTCTTTTTTCAGATTTTTTGTATCTTTTTAGTCTAACTATTGCCCCAGAGGAATCATTCCTCACTTACATTATTAGAACTGTTTATTTTGATGAACATTTTAACAAATGACATTGCTGTTTATGAAAGTTATCACTGCCTCAGCCTTGAGGCTGAAGCCATCCATGCCCTGGGTGCAGAGCCAAGGCTACAGGAGCACGCCAGCAGTGGCAGCCGGTTGCAAAGAGCGTGGGATGCTGAGAGCAGGACATCAACAAGCCTATTATCTTGCAGAGCCAACAGCTTGGTGGGGCTTGAACATAAAATACAAGTTGAGGTGCTGTACTCAAAAAAAAAAAAAAAAAGGCAAAAAACAAAACAAAACACACACTAAAATGCTATTAAAAGTTATGTTGAAACTGGAACTGAAAGAATGTATTTTCAGTGTCAGAAATCACTGACATGGGATATTGACGCATGTTGATTTTAGAAATACTGCAGGAATTGCCTATATTCAGCTGCTGATTCCTACAGCCCCAGAGAGCACTAAGGCGAACACACTTCAGTGCAAAGAGCAATGTCTCATTTTAATCTGCCTGAGAGGAAAAATCTTCTGATCTTGCCCTGTAGTGATGAGTTGTGTGCTCTGGCTACATTTTTCAACTCTGCAGAAAGGGCAGTAACCTCAAGGTGAAGGAGAAGGCAGCGAACAGCTGGGAGTGCTTATTTCTTGAACCAGCACTAATGCATTTGGTAAAGGATACTTGCCAGAGCTCAAAGGAATGAATAAATATTAATGCTGCTTATGAGCTATGAACACAGAGAGCAGTACATCATTTCACATGTGTAAAAGAACTGTGTAATAGGCAATACCGGTTAGAATTTAGTTGCCTTATATTGATAGTGGAAACCACATGATATTGCATTGTCAGTTTTTAAGGTAATACATTTAATTGAAGGAATTATAACTGGCAGAAACGATACGGTTAAATCAGCAATAGAAGTGAAATATCAGGTGATTGTGAATATCTTGAGTATAGAATATTCAAAAAAGTAAAGTAAGGAGAACAAACAAACAAAAAAGACATCACAGAAAGTGTATTTAACAAGAGAGAGAAAAGGAAATTTTGAATTTAAAATTTCATGGTTAAAAAAATAAAATTCCAAGGAAGACCTGTAGAATTGAAGAAAATACTGAGGACTAAGAAAATAAATAGGAAATCAGGTAATGAGCCAAGTCCCTTAAGAGATAAAAAGAACAGTCCTTTTTCAAATAAAGTGATTGGAAGAGTTATTAAGTGAGCACCAGGTGTATTGGGAAGACAGAATAGTTGGGATCAGGCAAAGCAAGCTGCTTCATTTGAGAGAATTGTGTGCTGTGCCCACAGAGAAAGGGGGCAAAAATATTGACTTGGGCAACTAGATGGAATAGAAACCAGTGTAATTGTGTGCAATACAGTTGGGAAAGGTGGAGGTCAGGGTTCATTCTTAACATTTCTAAGTGGTTACGGCTGGAAAGACAAGAGACCAGCCAATGGTGAAGCAAGGACCATGGAAGATGGGAAATAGCGTTTGATGGGCAGTGAAAACAAGATACGACCTTTTGGTCGTAAATTGTTTGTATCCACTTCCTAGGCAGCTGCATGTAATCCTCCCTAAGGATTTAATGGATAAATACTTTAAAGAAGCTAAGTGATTCAATAGCTTAAGTCCTATTGATTTTCAATGGGATTTAGGTTCGTAAATTGCTTAATCTCCTTTAAAAATGCAACCTTTTGTCATTATCTGGGACAAAATAATCAGAATCAGGTCTCAGATTAAAAACTGAGACTTCTAAACGCAAGCCTTTCAGGCACAGGAAAGTTACCAGATTTTTTAGCTTTTATATTCACTTTCTCCGAGACTCTTTGTTAATTCTTGTTTTGAATCTCTATCTTCTACATTTGCAAATCAGAACAGAAGATTGAAACAGTAATGCTACTGCCTTTGGTACTTTCTCTCCTGTGCTTCAGTTACAGGACATACTTCCAAACGCAGACATACAAAACTCTGGCAGGCTCCTCCGCACCCATCAGTGGCACTAATTCAGAGGTGGAAAATACCATACTTGGGTATTAACAATTTGCCAGAACACTCTGCTTTGTTTCCTTTTTGAGTTCATAACCTCTTACCCTCAGAAGATAGATTGGAGGAAGCATTATGTGGAACAGTTCTGCATAGTGTTCTTTTGGGTTTTTTACTATTATTGATACGGAAGACTGATTACAAAAACGTAGTTTAGGACCAAAAAGGCAGCAAGTGTGCCACAGCTACAATTTAGGAAATGATTGGTGTGCTCTCTTTGGAAGCAGGACAGCAATTATTTATGCATCTTTAAAGAATTCATCTTCGAGTAATGAGCATGTAAAAAGGATTTGTTTGCCCCTACCTAAAGTGAAAAAAGAAATTATAATAAAGGTTTTCTTGCCATGCTTTTCTACATGGAAAATTGATCTGACATGCCTGCCCAGACAAGGGAGGGATACTTAGCTTATACCTAATGGTCATGAATACCATCGATATCATTGATAAACACATGCCCATGCTATGCTGATAAATTCTGTGCCTTATATTTGAAGAATTCTAAGTCTAATCAAATCATTCTTTGCAAATTTACTCATGTAAAAAGTGATGAGCTGATTATTATTTTAATTCTGTTGAAGTTTATTTAATTAGATTCAAAAGTACATCTCTTGATATCAGAGCTAAAAGTGTCACAGCACTGGTCTCTTACATTAGGATGTACAAACAGAAGAAACAGTACTGCAGTAAGATACAGTTCTGCAATAGAAAGAATTCTTCGCAGGAATTCCTGTAAAAGGAGAGATATGTGTGTCTAAAGGGATAAATTACACTCTTGTGCTTTGTTCTCTGGATTTGTCAAAGGTACAAGCCGAATCCTACTTTCATTTCTGTATCTGTCCAAATCTAGGGAGTTCATCGACTTTTGTGCAATTGCTGTCATTCAAATTGTTGTAAAGAAGTAGAATCAAGTTGACACAATAGAAGCATATTGCTTAACAAGAAAGTACTAATACACTATGAATAGGTTGTTAGAAGCCTAAAGTGGTATATTTTTGTCCTTTTAGAAGGTAGGAGGGTATTAATTATTTTGACTTCATACAGTCCAACCAAACTAGCTCACAAGTTTTGCTTAATAGTACAAGCATTAAAATAACTTTTTCCATTTTTCACATAGAGTTTGAAAAAAACAGGGATGATGTCTAAATACTTGTTTCTTTACACCTTCTTTGGTAAAATACTTAAAATGGGGAAGTGTTCTTTAACTTTATTTTTTTTCATCCGATACCATTGCACTGGTGGATAGAACACAGCTAGCATGTAGATGGAAAATGTAATTTAGATGGTGAGATGCATAGTTTCTTGCTTCTTTTGTTGAGCCCAAGTCATTCTGTGTCTTTAATATATATGAAAGTGTGACAACAAGCAAGAGGGAGCAAACCTATTTCCTGTAGTGGGTTGGCTGGTATGATATGACTGGGGAAATTCGGTTCTTCTCCTGCTTAACAGTTTTAAAATGCATAAGTGTCCCAGAACAAATCCCGGGATGAGACAGGACAGAGGGATGAATCCTTTGCAGCTTCTCTTCCCACAAACAGCAGTGGGACCCTCAAAAATTTCAATGAAGAGGTGCCTGCTTTGCAAATCTCATTGCTTAGCAAAGCCAGAGCACCTCAGTGCTTCAGCTTATCAAACAGTGTCCTTACTGAACATGATGTTAAGGAATCTTTATGCAGCATATTTTGCAGGGGGAGCTTTCAAGAGCCTACTTCAGGTGCCAGTAATGAAATAAACAAGAACTCCTAGGATATTTTTTCCCCTGGTAGGTTAGCTATGATGGAGAACTTCACAAGCACCCACAGCTGGAGGCTGATTTGACAGCAGTGAGAGAGATCTATGGACCTAATGCAGTATCTCTCAGGTATGTCATTGACTTCTCTGTATTGGGGAACCTTTTATGTTTTGGAGATTGAGTTTCTTGTAGTCCCTCCCTGACTGCCAAAGCACAAGTCTTTTCTGGTGATTTTTGTATATTGTGTGGCAGAAGGATGGAGCACTGCTGGCTAGCAATAGTGCTGATTTGTTTTTTTCTTTTTTTGTGACTGAGTACTGATACAACTGGGTGTGCAGAGAACAAGCCCCGGAATCCTGTTCTAAAATATCGTTGTCTTCTGCAGTTCAGTCAGTATTTGATTGAGCTGTTGTATTTTGTTGAAACTTACTATTCAGCTTTATTCTAAACTATTGTTAAACTCCTTTTCCATCATATTCTATCTTTTGCCCTGAAGGTGAACAAGAGATAATGGTAAGAGATTTAATAAATGTCTTCCCTGGGGAAAGATTAAAGGAATTCTTTTTTTGTAGTCTGGAAAAAAGAGAAGATGACATAATAACAGTTCTTCTTCAAAAAAGCTGTTTGTAGATAGAAGTCATCATCACATGTTCTCTATTGTCATCATGAGAGAGACAATAAGTAACTAGCTGTGTTAGCAACAAACAAAAATTTTATTAGATTTCAGGAAACCTTTCTATTTGTGGGAATCTTAAGTATCCTACACAAGGAAGTGGTGGAATCTCAGTCAGAGGTGGATTGCAAAGAACTAATTGTACAAAAATTCTGTTGGCCATATATGAGCGTGCCATGATTCTGCCATAGGGCATAGCTGTACAATATTTTTAATATGCTTCAGATCTTTTTAAAAGTTCATTTTCTATCTATGTAATCTTAATGATTTCGTAAAAATAACAGGTAGGCAAGATGTAACAGACCTGTCAAATGTATTACAAAGAAAATATCAATGTTGTTATACAAACCAAGTAATAAAATACAGAGAAGATAATAACCTTGGACATACATATATTGCAAGTAACAATTCCCATTAACCTCTAAACAATCAGCTCTGTTCTTTTTGTCTAAGAACAGAGAGCATGTCTACAACTATGGTAGGCTATACCTTTTCAAATTAAGTGGAAATTTCATTACATTTTGAGGACCTGGAGAGTTGAAATCCGTAATAGTTGTATCTGGGTTTAGGAAATGAGTGAGATAAATGTCTAGCTGCCAAACTGATAACTACAAAATTGAGAATACATTGATGATAGGCTCCCTCAAACACCTAAAATTGAAACATTATATGTAAACTTTCAAAAACTTTAATGCATCTAATTTATTGAATCCACTGTTTCCTTAGAAGCATTGTGATCTCTTTGAGCTCACTGTAGTAGAAACTGGCATCTGTGGCTGCTTTTGGCATGTGGAAAACTTTAATGCTTCTTCCACTTTGTTGCAGTTGAAAATACTTACAAATTCTTGGAAATGAGAAACACAGCATTAAGCATTCAGTTTCATCCCTCTCCTCCAGTTCCACTTCTCTGTGGATAGAGAGGTCTGTCTGACAGTGATACCCACTAAGATGCATATTTCCTAGACAGCTGACCCTCTTTCAGTAGTCTTTTGCTGTGACAGAGTAAACTGTACATAAAAAAGTGCAATTCCTATACCTGCATACTTTTTGCCACTGCCCTTTGAAATCCAGCCATCAGAGCCATGAGAAAGACCTCTGAAGCAGCTGATCCAGACTCTTCAGTATCTATTTATATTGCTTATGCATTGATAGACGGAGGACTTCTGGGAGCTTCAGAAACTGGATGTGTTCATGGACCCATTATAGGCAGCAGATCATAAGCTGCAGGTGCTGGAAGAAAACATTGTTTGCTCCTCCCTTTCAGCCTGGGGAAATAAAATCAGAGTCAGCATCATGTGTCTAAAATCTAGGATTGTAATGGAGTCGGGGCAAAGGCATTTCAGTGAGTTTGGAAATTCCAGAGTTATAACTTATTTTTATCTTCTCCCTTCTTCCACTAATGTTTCTGTGTTTTGTTAATTTGGCTATGTTTCTGTTTAATTTATAAAATTATGCATGTTCACAGCCTTTTGAATCTCAGTCATGTGAGTAAGACCAGCCTCCATTCATCAATATTATTTAAGAGTTCCTAACAGTCTGTTCATTGGATCTTCTGGAAAATTAACAAAAAAATCTGAGGCCACTGTTGTATGGGCTAGTAGCTGAGCCATTCAGTAGGTGGAGAATTTTACTGTTTCAAAGCCAGGTCTTCAGTGAGCTGTAGGAGGTCAGCGAGCACCTGTAGAGCTCTGGGTGAGCAGGCTCTGGAGCAGCAGTCAGGGTCACTGGGAAGCCTCCAGGTAACACAGCCCTGGCCAGCCGTTTACCTGCCCTGTGTGTCCCATGTGTGGACATGTCTTATCTAGAGAGAGAACCATTGGGATACCGAAGTTTGGTGGAAGGGGTTCCCTCCACCAAACTTCACAAGATGTCAAGAGATTTCTAGTGCAAGTTAGGCGCTGTTGTGGGCTGAGAGGCCACTTTGGTAGAAGATAGTTATGTTCACAAAAATATAGAATCACAGAATCATCTGGTTGAAAAAGACCTTTAAGACCATCGAGTCCAACCATTCACCCTGCACTGCCAGGGTCCCTAAACCATGTCCCTCAGCACCACATCTACATGTCTTTTAAACACTTCTAGGGATGGGGACTCCACCACATCCCTGGGCAACCTGTTCCAATGCTTCACAACCCTCTCTGTAAAGAAGTTTTTCCTGATACCTAACCTAGATCTCCCCTGTCACAACTTAAGGTCATTTCAAATTTTCAAAATTACCTTATCAACTTATTTAGGCACAACTGCTTGTGTGCACTGTGTTAGTCTAGTTTAATAGAAAAGCATGGAAATCACTGTGAGAACAAGCATATAAATGCAGTGCAAAGAAAAAAACCACAGTGACTAGAAGCTAGTCTCTGAAAAATTGAGAGTGATTGCACTTTTACAATATTGTCCATTTAAATAATTTAAATGAAAAGGAAAGTAATTTTTTATTTAGGTGTATGAATGAGTATTTTCTAGCCCTAGTATTTTCAGAAGTCCTCAGGTACTTTGGGGGAGGGCAATCAGAAAATAAGAGGCAGAAAAGTCACACTTTAAATGTAGGATTTCAGATGACAATGAAACGCCTATAAACATAAGTTAAATCTGAACGTTGGGGATTCCAGCAATACTGCACATAACAGATTAAGATAGAGGTAACTACTGCCTTGAGCATATTACAGGGCAAATTTTATGTTTTAAAAAACAAATGCTTGAATGTAGGAAGGAATCCCACAGGTATAATATGCCACCCTCTAGGAGATGTATTTGTCTTCAATGATTTATCTCAAGCCTCTCCTTAGGCTACTGACTGTTAACCTGAAATACTTTTGAAAATTGACTAGGGTTTTCTTTTTTCATAAATACAAGCCATTGTTTTCTTGATTTATTTCTGCAATACCTGAGACAAAATTACATAGCAGCAATGGAAAGAGAATTTGGAGGAATTAGTAGAAAAAAAATATTTAGCCTGTTTAAGCAAGATCTGCTGAAAGAAATCTTCAGTGCAGCAGACAGTCACCCACTGGGAATGTTGATCCAATCTATGTAAATGTGTATTTTATAACCATTCTGATTTTGCAGACAAGATTATCCTTTATAAAATCTCCCCTGTTATAAGTACTGCTGAGCTGAGGAGTATCTTAAAGAGCTCTAATGTAATGTAATTCTTTCCTTTCAGGGAATATGGAGCCATTGATGATGTAGATATTGATCTGCATATTGATGTTAGCTTTCTTGATGTAAGTAATCTAATCACAGAATTACATAATCAACATTAATACCCGTTTAATTGTGCTACACATCAGACTCTTTAGACAACCACTGAGACTTTTCCTTTTTGGAGACTTGAACATCGCAAGTTCCTGTCACATTATTGATTGCTACTCAGTGGAAAGGTTTCCTTTTCCTTTTCTGATGGCATTGTTAAAATGCTTTGTAGGCTTTTATTTAGTGCATGTGCATTTCTGTTCAAACATGCTTTGTGAATGGTAAATGTTTTAACTGATATAAATGAAATACATTTATTTTTTTGCTATCCTAGACATTAGTTAAGTAAAAGCACTTCATAGATCTTGGAGGGAAGAAAACCTTGGCTGGAGATCTCCCATGTGTTTCTCAACATCTGCAGCTTATTAGGGAGAGACTTGAGTGGCAAAGGAGACATAGGACAGTGGTGCTGCCAACTGGCAGCATGGCTTCTTAACAATTGTGCTGTCATTAACTCCACGCTTCCTCACCTCATCTGTGCAGTAGCTTCCTATCCTCTAGACAGAGAATAAAAATGAGTGCTTTTAGGGGCATCATTAGCTTCTGCACAGATATGTCATGTTCTCAGGTCAGCACAAGAAATAGGATAGTTGTACTTGGCTTTTCTAAAATTTAAGAAAATCTGATTGTACCTTGAATTATTTTAATCAGTCTTAAGGAGCAAATATTTCCTTTGCCCTGTGTTATGGGATGAGTTTCCTTTCCATCTTTATTTGCTTCTTCCCAGCTTTGAAGCAGTATCCCTTGACAGATGGGAATGTGTCTGCCTGCACTGTAGATATAGTGCTGTGTATAAACCTGTGTTCAGTTTAGATGAACGTACTCAAGAACTGGAAGCAGTCTAACACTGCTCTTAGGGAGCATCAGCAGGCAATAGTTTTTCCTAAGTTTCAAGCTTGAAGTTGGAGTAGATATTCCACAACTGGTTAAATGAATGGATGGTGTTTCTAACAACCCTAACGTAGACTGACAAAATGCAGCTATTCCTCATGATGGCTAACAGTGTCTGTTTTCTTTTTATCTTGAAATAGGAAGAGATTGCTGTGGCTTGGGATGTAATCCGCACAGAGCCTATAATAGTGCGATTGCACTGTTCACTTACACAGTACTTAAACGGTCCAGGTTAGTCACCTGTGTATCCTTCATGTGCCTTGTATGGTGTCTCAGTCTGAGCCATGTGCTTCGTGATAGATACTCATTCACTGCCAAATCTTTGACCCTGCATGTGCTTAGATCTACTGCTGAGAGCAGTCCTACTGGTTTGAAGTTATGATTACATATGTTTGCATATCAAGGTCTTCAATAATGACATGGCCATCTAATTTAAACTTTCGTAGGGTGATTTTTGGAAGTTTTTTCCCTGATATCCTTTGAAGAGTTAAGGAATAGAGATATACAGTTTCTAATATGTGATTTCCTGATTTTGGAATTCTGGCATCATCTGCACAGATGAGATATCGCTGATAAGGTGTACACACAGAGATCTGTGCAGCACGTTAATATACCCTTTTTCACACACCTTTGTAAAATCAGGCCATGATAATTATCCTTTCGGCTTATGATTGCTATATGACTGTGTGAACTCTGGGAATCTTTAGATTTGAATGAGTTGTTAAGTGAGTAAAGCTTCCTCATAAGAGTAAAAATGGTCGAACTCCCGAAGAATCAGCTGATTTTGAAGGTTTGGAAACATTCATATGCAAGAGTCAACTTCAGATATATTTTTACAATGGGAAGATAGAATTATGTTGTAATTCGGATCAAAACTTATCGGGCTTTGGAGGCTTCCAGTACAAGTTGTAGCTCAGGCTTGTATCTGTGGCAGAATTGCTCCTGGAAAATGAACAGATATTTCCAGTCACAAGACTATTTGCAAAATCTGTCCTATTGAGCTATTTTTATAGCATATGTTGCCTGCCGATGCTAACTATAAGCTATATTCTGTTCATTCAAATAAGCATTTTATTACATCAATCATTTTTTTTTTCTTGACTTTGGTGTTTTTGTCTGTATTTTATTGCTTCAATCTTTTTTGTAAATATACAGATCTTAAAATTTGTATTTGCTATAGCAGGTAGAACTGTTAGTATTAAGAATATTTCTATCGAAATGTAATTTATAAAATAAAAAAGTGCAGCAAATAAGAGAAAGTGAAGTGTGAAGAGCAGCATGCAGTAAGAAATGATCTAGTGAAATGAGAAGGAACAAGAAGGTATCTTCTGCACTGTTGACAAGGTTAAACGGGGAGCTTAGTTCCTGTTCTCAGTCCTGCAGCTGACTGCTTGTGGGAATGCCTGAGTACCAAGAAAGGGATGGGCCAGAGGCAAATGCTTTGCAAATACTGGTTTTATGAGTTCAGCTGCTGTTGCAGCCATATCTCTTTATTTACCAGAAAATGACAATGAGATTCACCGTCTATTGTGTTAACAATGAAACAGACAAACTAATACCAAATTCCAATATAAAGTATACAAGTTATACTCAGCCCAGTGAATATATAGTAGTCACAATAAACAGGAAAGCAATCTTCAAGAGCAGAATGGTAAGTGAGCCCCCATCCTCCAGGGAAGGAGGGTATCAGGAGAAGGAGGAAGAGGAAGAGGAGGAGGAGGAGGAGGAGGAGGAGGTGGAAGAAGAGGAGGAACAGGAGGAACTCCCATCCTCAGCAAACTTTCACCTTTGTAAAGAGCGTGATGTTTATGATCTGGGATACACCTGTGAGACAACCCAAGGCAGCTGCCCTGGCTGACTCAAAACTGCTAATGCCTGCGACACTGTGGCTGGCCTATGATTCTATCCCAGAGAAGCCAGGACAGTATTCCACCCATGAGTCCATATCATTTACGTCATGCCCAAGTCACTACCATTCTTCCCATCTCTCAATACGTATATACACACAGATATTAGTCCCTTGGTCCATGGGTCATTTTCCCCAAAAGTTCATTGGATTCATTTAGTCCAAAACTATGGGTTCCACCTATTGGACAAGTGAAGTTACTACCCTGATCAAATCATTCATGCCTTTTGAAAAGATTATCAGTTCATCTTTAAAAAGATGAGATTATATTTGAATAACATTAGAGAAAGTGTATCTACAGGGCTTTGAACTAAGCAAAAGTGGATGGCCAGGTAAAGTGTATTGTATTTTATTTTATTTTAAAATGTAAGTTATTAAAGTGAAATTATAGGATAAACTTTGACATTCTTACTAAAATCTAGCTTTCTGAGTGATCAGAATATAGATTTTAAAATACTGAATTACTTTTTCTAATAAAATTTGAACCAAACCTGGATTTTTTGTTTTAGTTCTTCTTTTTTAATTTTACTGTAGTCATTACCACCTTATGTAATATGAAGTATAAAGTCTATTCGAGCTTGCAATACATGTTGGCCATTGTCCTGCCTTGAGGACCTGAGGCTCTTTCAACAATTGCTGGATTCCATCTGCCACTTCTATCAAGTAAATGTTATTAAAGGGTTTAATAATACCAGGAGCTAGTTTCCAGCCTTCACCTTGTACACTTTCGATTTTCTGACAGATGAATATAGATATACCAATGTTAGGATGGGCCTTGAGGAAAATTCACTGTAATCCTTGGCCGCTGGAATTCATGTATCAGGCACTTAGGTGATGATTACAGATCTTGTATTAAAATGCCCTGAGAAAGAAAACCCAGATACTAATTAATTCAGTTTATTCTACTCTGGATTTTTCTTCATAGTCACAGAAACTGTAGTGTGAAAAGACTCCTTACTTGGAAAAAAAATTTAAGAGATTAGGTGAGATGAATTTCCAGTCCAGGTCCATTTAATCTGATGCTGCTTTCTAGTACTTGCCTACTATACAAACCAAAGACACGTTTTTCTAATTAAAATTAGTGGAAGGAGATACATTTGAGAGAATTTCATTTATAAAATACTAATTTCAAAAATCATAAATTATATCATGGTCCAAAAAGGACCATTCATTTCTTAATAGGCTTAGTTGATATGTCCTATTTCACCATTGCTTCAATGGCATTGTCTACAGTAAAATTCCAGATAGAACAGGGTCCTATAATATGATGTATTTGGTCACAAGTTCCTGATTATTGTTGTAAGTTCATATATCAACAGTCAATATCTCCTTTTTCCATAGTGCCAACTGTGGATGTATTTCAGATCTCTACCAAGGAAAGATTTGGGTTGGGACATCAACTGAAAAAGTAAGTCTAGAAAAGTCTAAATCCCTGGTTTTAGGCAAATATTACACTCTTTTTAGTTCCTGGACCATGTTGCATAAAATTCACTGGTTGTCACAGTGGTTGGATCAAAATGTTTGAATTTGGTTTACTTTAACAAAAAATAACAGGATTTGGCTTTTTAAGTTCAGTTTTGACAGTTGTTGAGGAGAACCTGATTTGTGCTGCCTGCCAGGGTTTTCTGTCACTTTGCTGCCGTTTAGGAAGTAAACCACAAAAGTTCAAAAGACTAGCTAGGAGTGTTCAATTTCATGTTTCTGCTTAGATGGTGAAGCCTCTGGAGTAGGAATCTTTTTGGGCATCATGCATACCCTAAGGGGACTATGCTTTCATGGTGGCCTCTAGGATGTACCACAGTAATTAGGACATCCGTGTTTTCAGGACAAGAGGAACAGTAGTCAAAAAAATCAGTGATTTCATGTGTTCATAGTACAATTAAATTTAATACAATTTTGCTGAGCCATCTTTTCACATATGCTTGTGTGTATGTAGTAAAATGGCAAGAATATAGACTTTAATATCTGATCATTACAACATTAAGAATCCCTTAAGAAAAAGAAGTCTTTTGCTGTTTGGTGTGCAAAAAAATTCAGTGCAATTTTTTGAAATCTTACAAATGAAGCAATGGTACGTGACTTTGAAGAAAAAAAAAAAAATTAAATGCTCTCCAGACATGAACAATCTCTTAAAATATTTCAGTACTTCCACCGTCTCTGCTTTGTGCATCAGGTAATTACTGAAGGTTCCCATAACACATTTTCAAGGACATAGCTGCATAATTCACAGCTGAGCAGAAGTCAGAATACCCTTGAACTCCATGGCCCCTCATGGCTGTGGCAACAGGATATTCATCTTTGAAGATTCACTAAATTTTCAATAAAGTCCATACTAACTTCCACTGTGACTTTATCATTCGAAGACCCCCACTGCTAGAGTCACAGAGTAATCTGACTTGGAAGAAACTACTAGAGGTCACCTAGTGCAATCTCCTGCTCCAGGTAACACTAACTTCAAAGTTAGATTAGTTTACTCAGAGAGTCAGTTAGCTGACCTGTAAAATCTTCAGCCTTTGTGAGTAACCTGTTGTGTTTCTTGTGGATGTCATCTTTTCATAGCCTTTATGTTTTAAAGCTTTTCTTGATTCAACTTGAGACCATTGCCTTTTGCTGTCTATCTCTGGGAAGCATCTGGCTCTGTCTTCTCTGTAAACCCTCTTTGGATAGCGTAATATTCAACATCTCTACCTTCATGTTTGTGCCTTAGGAGAGTATCCTCCTACTTGAGCACTGTAGATGCTGTAGCCTGCCACCATAGTCACTGGAGAGACAGATGCCTGTAGTTGGATAGGTTGCCTCTAGTTTGTCTCTAGATCTCCATGAGAGGCAAACCTGTCTAAGTCCTGCAGTGGTTGTTTACACAGACAATATTCTCAATAAGACTTCTGTGTAAAATAGTTTTATGTGGAAAAAAAAGCATTTTTGAGGACCTAAGGCACCCAGTCCACGTGCATGACAGAAAAACTCTGCCTGTAGAGTAAGGACATTGCATCATGCTGCCTATGTGGTGAACAGAGACACCCCAGTATTAAAGTGAGTATGTCTCAGCTCAGATAAGAAAATCTTTTCTTCTTTCTTGATTTGCAGAATTATGCAGACATTTGTTACACAACAGTGGAAGAACAGCAAAGAGAAAACTAATTGTACGCACAATAAGAAGGTGTCTGACAAAAAGGTGAAATCCCCTCTGCACATCTTTTCTACATTGCGCAGGTAATAGCAAGCAAAATAAGCTGTAAACACCATATCCTGTTCAAAATCCACAGCAGATGTTGCAAGGTGAAATGCTGACTTTTGTCCACAGAGACATGTTCTATTTATGTGTTACCTCATGGGTTTCCAGTCCTTCCATTGTATGACATCAAAAGTGAACTAGGTACAACTGCAGCGTCTAAGACTATTTGAAGGCAGAGAATTTCAGTGCCCTGCTCTCTGAAACAGCCGTGTTTCATCTAGAACTGGAAATAATTGATCTTAAGTTATTTAACTTTACAACTTGGTGTAGTTTTATCTTTATAGCTTGGTAGCATATGACCGTTACTTGAATAGCAAGAATATAAATATAAGTAATATATACCATATATATTATATATATTTAAAAAATCATGGTCATCTAGCTGTTCTTTCCATAGCTGTGTGTCTTTTTAATTTTTAAAACTGGAAAAGTCATCAATGAAAGATTGATTTTTAAAGCCGCTGAGCACACATCCATCTTCACTGTTTAAGTACATTAATGTTCACCACTTCTGAAATGCAGGCACAGAATTTCAAACAAAGGCATTAAAACTGTAAGAAATACTATGTAAATAGTTCATTTGAATTCATTATGACTTCTGCCAGTTACTCATAAGTGTATGTAAAATCGGGCTCTGATTTTACCTCTTTCAAGAATGTGACTATTTAGTCTAGCATGTTTTCCTGCTTATGAAGAGTTGACTGATCACCCCTTCTGTGAATTTGAATTGAATGCTTCTTTGAACATTCTTTCTGTTTGATGAATTTTGACATTCTAAATTTCATGTATAAAAAAAAGAGAGGGACTACGACAGTCATTCACATTGAAGAAGATAGGAATATCAAAGATGACAAAAGATTTTTTGTCTTTTAAAAGGCATGAGAGGAAGGTGGTGTTTTAAGTAGACAGTTTACCCATTCCCTACCATGCCACACACCCTTGCCTAGCACAGTCTGTGAATTGGGATTTGGTTTTACTCAGAGGGGACATACAAAAGCTGGCCTTATCTTTCTCCATGTCATTTGGCTGCTGCTGCAGTGACTGTCCAAAAATGGCTCAGCACAAATGTAGGGACTCTCCCTCTCCCTGGACCACCGTTCCTACCTCCTTCTGAAGGAGGGTAGAGGTGAGCCAACTGCAACTGTGAGTCAGCAACCTCCATGTGCATCTTCTCCTGTCATCACTTGCTAACAGGGTGGGGAAACCTGCCAGCCTCTCCCCTTGGGGTTTCACTTCTTTTCTGTTTGATCCAAGCCCAATAAATACTCCAAAGATTGGGGTTGCATGGAAAGCACAGAAAAATGATTCATCATACCTGTTACATCTTCTTTCTTTGCAAGGACAGGCAAATGTGAACCTTACAGAAATGTGACAATTCGTGTCAATGTTGTTTCATAAAAACCCTTTGGTTTCTACTTTATGCATTCATAATTTATGTCACTTATTTTCTCATTTCTGATGTTATGGAGCTAGAATTCGTCTAAAGCAGGAAAGAAGGGCATCAAATTGTCTTCCACGAGGCACCCCAATTATTATGAGGGTTTAAAAATTAATGTTAGTTTCAGCTGAATTAAATTTTATTTACTGCCTGCAAATTTCACTGCTCATTGTATCTTCCATTGGATCTGGACATAGAATTTGTTTTGCTGTGTCCGGAAGACAATAACTTTAATGGGATTATGCCATGATGATTACATAGGAAAGACAGATTTCGATAAGCAAAATGTGTTGTATTCTCATGTGAAATACATGGCCTTCATTTCAAAGAGAGTTTCCTGAGTAAATGGTTTGTTTAGAGACATAGAGACCTTTACAAAGAGTTGTAAGGATATAGCTCTAACTTCAGCTTAAGTAGTTAGTCATCTTTTTGATCAATGAACTTGTGTGGAATAGGAGTAAGATGTCTGTTTGGTATTGGAAAATTAGTCCTACATAAATTTGCTCAATTTTTTAGTGTTGGACTTCATTTATCACTAGTGAAGTAGATGAAGGCAGGTGACGCTTAAAAATTTTTACGTATGTGTGGTCTTGTTTGATACGCACAAGAATTTGATTATTCTCCAATTTTGTCTTCTTTATTTTTAAGGTCGCCTAGTTATCCTCCACCTGGCTGTGGTAAAAATAAATCAAAACTGAAGTCAGAACAGGATGGCATCTCCAAAACTCACAAGCTACTGAGAAGGACTTGCTCTAGCACAGTGAAGGCGGAGGATATGTGTGTCACAAAATCTCACAGAACCTTTGGCCGCTCGTTGTCGAGTGACCCTAGGGCTGAACAGACAATGGCTATTAAATCGCACAAACTATTGAACCGTTCCTGCTCTGCATCCATGAAGCAGGAGGAGTGCATCGCTTTAAAGCCCCATAAGCTGTTAAGTAGGACATGTTCTGGGGACCCTCGATGTGAGCACAACAGCACCTTGAAGCCCCACAAACTTTTAAGCAGGTCCTACTCCAGTAATCTTAGAATGGAAGAATTGGATGGATTGAAGAGTCACAAGTTACTCAGCAAGACTTACTCCAATGCCCCTAAATCATCCAAAATGGACCCTTTCAAGGAGTCCACCATAGCAGAGGGCAGGCGGCTCTCTCTTACCTCAGGGCTTATTGGTATCTTAACACCATCTTCATCTTCACCTTCACAAGCTGCTGTGCGTAATAACTTTTTATTCTGCTCATTTTCCTGCTATTATTTTCCAAATGTGCTCTTATGCATATTATGCAAAGGCATTAATACTTAGGGCATATGTTAATGAATACATTGGATATATTTAGTATATTGGAAGACAAGAGCAACAGACTCATCTTTTTAGAAGGATTAAAACAGGAGTGCAGGCACATGTATTGAAGTTACAAACCCAGAATTTGCTTAGGTTAACACAAATGTTTTACATGTCATGTCAAATACATTTCAATGTGCCTGCTGCCCGTGGGGCAAGTTCAATCATACACTTCCTTCCCTGCCTCCCTTCTTGCTGTAGGAAGAAGGGAGAGTGTGCCCTTCTGTGCTGCACAATTGGCATGGTCACACGGGTCTTTTTTAATTTCACTGTTTGTTTTGGCGGGGAAGCAACCATCCATTGGCTTGTTCAGGTGCCAAGTCACCTCTCCTTCTGGTCTTTGCATCTGTGATCATCATCATAGTGGAAGAAATGCAGTCATGATTCAACTCACCTCTTATACATCTGTGCTTTGTGAAAGGTATAACCTTCAAATGTGCTGGTGGCAGCTGGAGGTTGGGGAAGGACTTAGGTCCACCCTGGCCTCCTTTCTTTCCCCAGAGATGTGATCAATTGGGAAAACAAAGGGTGGCACATATTCTTAAATTTAAGAAAGAGCACTCAAAATCAATTATTCTGCCTCTGCCTCTTACAAGACGGCTTTTATACTTCAGAGGAAAAAGAAGGTCTCTTTCAAGGCACCTGACTGTTTTCTGGACTATTTTCTATATTAGATCTGGGGAGAGGCACTGAGGAGACAGTCCTTCTCGGTTCCTCATCCTGGCGGTGCCTTGTTCTCAGCAAGAAAAAGCTGATTTTTTGCTTGAAATGCCATACATGTATTTGAAATAGTGCATTCTGAATAATGAAATTACATTGCATGTGCTATGTCTCATGGTAAATTAGTTTAATAAGCTGCGAGCTATACTCATCAGATCTAAAAGCAGTGCTATACCATCATAAAATTATTCATATACATGCTGTGTAGTTGGTTCCTGTTATGTGCACAGCAGTATTAATTTAAGGGGAGCCAACAGGCTTTTTACTTGTCAAAGTGTAGAGATACATTTTTTCTTGAATCAGCAGAGGATGTCTTAACAAGACTTTTTTCTCCTGAAGTTAATAGGAAAAATCCCATTGATTTTGATAAGATAATAAAGAGTTGACTAAGTGGTTTCATTACTGATGTTATCACCTGATACAGAAGAAATGCAAGCCCTGCCTAGCAATCTATAAAAATTACCAGTAATTTAATGCTAGAATGCGTTTACTTGGAGGGAAAATCATCACATACACAGTCAGGTGTTGTTCGATGGATGTTAGCAGAAGGGCATCAACAATCCATTTCATATTTTACATTCAGGCATCAGATATATGGGTAGCCTGGGTGCCTAACTTCAATTTGAAGTCAGTGGAATGTGGAAGCAATGGATTGGGACCCTAACTTCTCTGCAGTTCTCAGCTAAAAATTAGCTGTAAATGGAGCTGATCTGACTCTTGTTGAAAACAAGGTTTGACTGAGTTAGATGTTAGCCTAAAAGGAATTTTGTACCTTACTGACTCCTGCAACAGAAATTTATTCTAATTAATGTTGCTGTGTCTTGAAAGAAAAAGGTAGGAAGAGTTTGAGTAAGATCTGAGCATAGAGATCTGTTAGCTTGATGCTTACAGAACTGAGATCATACTAAGTATAAAAGAAAAATATTTTCAGGTGTTTTGAGAGTTCCATTAGTCTTTCAAGCCTAAGCTGATTGCCCATATTTGGATAGACAATTCACGGTTACAATTTAATGTGAGTTTATGAGAATGTGGTGAAGGCGCTAGTGTTCCCATTTGAGATTAAAGTTTTGGGATGCCAAGATTCAAAACCTCATCAAATTCAAGAACTAAAAAGAGATGCTAAAAATCTTCCCCACACTCAGCAAACACCAGAAAGGGTTGATTATTTGTAATGGCTTGTTTATGCAAATGAGAGATCTTTTTAGATGCAAATATTGTTTAATTAACATATTTGCGTGAAGAAAAAACCCAAATGTTTTACCATTTTCTTATAATTAGTCTACCAACACTGAAGTTGCCTCACCTTTTTCCTTGCAGCAAAATTATGGTGCAAAATGCATTCCTGTACGAGACCGTGGCTTTCTTGTGCAGGTAGGATGTCATATCTTACCCATTTATTAAATGGGAGCATGAGCTGACTGTTAATTATTTTTAAGCAGATGTTGTTATTCTCATTTTCACTGTTCTCAGACTATTGAATTTGCTGAGCAGCGGATACCAGTATTGAATGAATACTGTGTAGTTTGTGATGAACCCCATGTGTTCCAGAATGGCCCTATGCTGAGGGTAAGTGGTGTGCTTGCTGGGAAAACAATGCATTTTATAATGCCTTAAATAGCAATGGGTGTTACAAACCTGTTACAAAACTATTGAATTATTTCAGATGCATTTCATCCTAATATCCTTTTAAGATGCAAAGATGTAATGCATATTACCTAAATACTGGCATGTTTGGAAAAAATGTATTGCAAGCGAAACTTAAAGTGGGAGAGGTATTTCACTGAATGCTATTGTGCTACAGTCATCACAACCAGATAATATAGAGGAAAAGGGTCCTCTGGCATTCTTTTAGAAGCTTAGAGTCACTTCAGTCCTTGAGCTCTTACCAAGCCGTGACCAGAGTTTTCAGATAACTGGTGTTAATGCCACAAGGCTGAGAAGTTAGTTCTTCTGACCCTCTTTGGCTAATGAGCCACCGGAATGAGCCATCCTCCATAATGTGGTAAGAAAGGCAGTACAAGGAGATGCTCTGTGAAGTGTCTTATCTAGCAGTGCCCAGTCCAGGGGCACTGTTGAGGTTCAATATAACAAAGTCAGGCCAGTTAGGCAGCTCTTTCTTCCTTTCGTTCCTGTATAACTGGGAACTATGAATTTTGCATGCTGAACGTTGCATCCTCTCATGCTGTTGGTAAGTGCATACAGTGGAAAAAAAAAGACTGGTCATGAGATACACACTCTGCCTGGAGCTACTGATCACTGCCGCTTTGTGAAAGCGTATATTAGGAGAATAAAATTCTTACCTTTAGGACTGATCTTGCAGTTTAGAATCCTTCCTGTTTCACCTGTACTGAATCCTGTGGAAACCTGGGTAACCTTAGAAGACTAAAGCCAACTGTATAATACCAGTGCATGAATGGTCTGACACCTGCCAATTTCTCCACAGTGTGGTGAGCAACTACACATAAGTTGAAGAGACACAGTCTATGATAGTTCCATGGAACTGAATTCAGGAAAGTTACTGCTTATGTGGTTGCAGAAGTCACCTCAGTGTCATCCACCATGACACTCAGTGACACCGTGGTCAGGCATTCTGACTGCAGACAGGGTATGCAAATAGGCTGCTAATAGGATTTGCAAAAACATCTACATATTCAGTTAACACTGTGTTAAGTCATGGTTAAAGCTCTGTACTTTTGAAAATCCTACCAGGTGGTTTTTTGCCTCTTCAAGCTCATATCTACCTTTTAAAAAGATGGGTATTCTGACAGATTTATCAGCAACTAAACCCTGATTAGAAGGCTGTAGAAAAGGTATCAGTTCCTTGTTCATCTTTGAATGCACTGCTATGCATATTAGCTGTGACAGGATGAGATAAGACAAAGTGAGTAATGTTTAGATAGTGAGTAAAGTTTGGATAATATAATTATTTAAGTTATTGGGTTTTACCTATTGTCCATAGGCCAAAGCAAACAGTAGGATTTATTCCTGTTCACATGAAGAACTGTTAAAAGAAAACAGAATGGAAAGTCATCTGCTCTAAATGAAAAAATCTGAATTCTTGCTTCCCACTTTAGAGATTAAAATCCCCCAGAATAACTTTTCTCGGTCTTCAGCTTAAAGAGGGATCATTTTCGCTATTTGTTTGAGAGTTTGCCTGTTCTTCAAAACAAAGGAAAGTGCAAACATGTTTGCCACTAAACATGTATCATCAGTGCCTTTGAAGCAGCATAGCCTAGCAAGCTTTCAAAAAATGAAATGGTGTCGTTATATAACCTGGGGAGAAAGAGATAGCAGGAAGAAATCTGGCATGTTCTGTGCATGCTTGAATGACTCAATAAGCGATGTAGAGCCATTAATGAGTTTGTGGTTCTGTAGAAGGTGAGAAAGGATCTCAGTTTGAATTGAGCATGAGCTTGCCAAAGAGTCTTAAGGAAATTTATGTTTCACTCTACTGAGAGCTCTGGCAGAAGCAGCCTAAAGTAGTCAGTTCTGGGTTTATTTACATGCTTCAGCTGCACTCACACATACACATACATACATATTTATAATGTATATAAAGCAAATAAAGACTGACCCAATTGAAAGGACTTTATATTTAATACTACTGCATCAGTGGATCACAGAAATACAGTACTTTATTAAGCAGAATGCAAGGTCTTTCATCTGAGGTAAGGCTACATGCAGTCTATCCTTGTGTCACATAATGGATCCCATATAAGCTTCATAAAGAGCTTTAGAGTGCTCATACTTTTGATACCACAGTAACTTCACCACATTTCATAATAATCAGAGCCTTGCTGCAGTTTGCTTATATTTTTAGATTCTGTGTCTGGATCCTGTTTTCTACACATGTGCATATCTCACAGTACTTAGGTAGGCTCTGTCTGTAGTTGGTTATATCACAAGAGATGGTGTAAACTAAATAGCTCTGGATGGCTAACCAGTATCTTCCTTTAAAGAGTGATTCCTCCACACAGATGTACACACTGATCTCTTTCTATGACAATCCTATCCACTGGATATTTCTATCCACTTGCTGGATGAGGTGAAGGCTGCGGATGTTGTCTACCTGAACAAAAAAAACAAAGCCTTTAACACCGTTTCCCACAGCATTGTCCTGGAGAAACTGGCTGTTCATGGCTCAGATGAGTGTACTCTTCACAGGGTAAAAACTGGCTGGATGGCTGGGCCCAAAGAGTGGTGGTGAATGGAGTTAAATCCAGTTGGTGGCCGGTCGCTGGTGGTGTTCCTCAGGGCTCAGTATTGGGACCCGTTCCCTTTAACATCTTTATCAATGATCTGGATGAGGGGATCGAGTGCACCCTCAGTAAGTTTGCAGATGACACCAAGCTGGGTGGGAATGTTCATCTGCTTGAGGGTAGGGAGGCTCTACAAAGGGATCTGGACAGGCTGGATCGATGGGCTAAGGCAAATTGTATGAGGTTCAACAAGACCAAGTGGTGGATCCTGCAGTAGGGTCACACCAATCCCCTGTAATGCTACAGGCTTCCAGAAGAGTGACTGGAAATCTGCCCAGAGGAAAAAGACCTGGGGGTGTTGGTCAACAGCTGGCTTAATATGAGCCAACAGTGTGCTCAGGTGGCCAAGAAGGCCAATAGCATCTGGCCTGTGTCAGAAATGGTGTGGCCAGAAGGAGTAGGGAAGGGATTGTCTCCCTGTACTTGGCACTGGTGAGGCTGCACCTCGAATACTGTGATAAGTTTCGGGCCCCTCACTACAAGAAAGACACTGAGATGCTGGAGCATGTCCAAAGAAGGGCAATGAGGCTGGTGAAGGGTCTAGCATACCAGTCTTTTGAGTAGAGGCTGAGGGAACTGGGGTTCTTTAGCCTGGAGATAAGAAGTCTGAGAGGAGACCTTATTGCTCTCTAAAGCAACCTGGAAGGAGGTTGTAAGCGAGGTGGTGCGCAGTCTCTTCTCCCAAGTAACAAATGGTAGGACAAGAAGAAATGGCCTCAAGTTGCACCAGGAGACATTTAAGTTGGCTATTAGAAAACCTTTCTTCACTGAAAGGATTGTCTAGCATTGGAACAGACTGCCCAGGGAAGTGGTTCAGTCACCATCCCAGGAGGAATTTAAGACATGTAGACATGGCACTTAGGGACATGGTT
The DNA here is from genome assembly GCA_009769605.1 of Bucorvus abyssinicus. NCBI lineage: Eukaryota > Metazoa > Chordata > Aves > Bucerotiformes > Bucorvidae > Bucorvus > Bucorvus abyssinicus. The sequence continues at coordinate 16,931,543 of CM020063.1, forward strand.
TAGTGGTGGACTTGTTAACCCAACTTGGCTGGGTTAACAGTTAGACCTTAAAGGTCTCTTTCAACCTAAACGGTTCTCTGATTTTATGATTCTCTGTGTAGGTGTTTGTATCCTTAATCATGAGTTTCCCTTCTACCTTTTGGACCTTTTCTCCAACAACAAGGAAGGCATATGAATTTATAAAAGCATAGCAAAGTTATCACTTGAGAAATTATTTTTAAATGTATTTAGGTTTGATTTTCTTACATTTAATGGAGTTTTTTGCAATTGCAAAGAAGACAACAAGGAATTTGATTCTGTAATCCTCCAGTATGTCAGCCTGATACCTTTCCTGAATTATAGTGCAGTTTAATTCATTGTCTCAAAATGGAGTTCAAAAAAATTCAACAGTCGCCATCACACAATAATAACTTTAATACTGTAAACTCTCATGCCTAGGTGTAATTTTTTGTGCTGGTTATTAACTGATTGCATAATTCAGATGTCTCATCCTCAGGACAGCTGAAGATACCAAGTGGAACTGAGAGATAAATTTTTCCTTTCTGCAGATTTGCTCTACAGACTTATGTTTTTATCTTAGTTATGCGGTATCTTTAAATCAGTATCTCTCAGCTCAAGCTTTCTTCTCGTGTTTCTTTTTCCTCGATAACTTTTCCTGGGGGGTGTTATATTTTTAATATCTATTTCAGTTTACTTTGCTTTATTAAAATCTTGACATCTTTCCAGTGTAAGCAACTGGATGACAACAGGATGTGTCTTTTTGTGTAGCTTTATTTAGACACTAGATCTACATGATGGACATACCATTGTATGGAAGATGTCTGTTGCAAAACAGCTACATAACACAATTGCATATGTTTGGCTTTATGCTCTTACAATGGACACCTGTCTTGCTCCAGAGCACACGGTACTAATCTAATCATGCACACATTCCCTGCTGGTTGAGGGATCCTGTTGTACACCGGAATCGTTGGATGTTGTTCAGCTATCTTAGTTACTTATTGAGGATAAATAAAATGACTAACTTAGTGACTTCCTGAAGATGAATAAGGACAAAATTCTGAGATTTCACTTTGCAATTCCTTTATGGAGCAAAGTATGGATATTTCAGAACAACCAGTTTTCTTTTGAGCTCCAAAAGTTTCCTGAAATCCAGAAGACCAGAATTACAGATACAGTTCCTGTATGTACTCCACCAGCTCATGTATAGATAAAAACACGTTATGTAGATGGGCTGACTTCAATACACTCACAGACCTAATGGTTTCACAAGGAACTGGAGCTGTATTACTGGAAGAAGGATTCTTAGAGAGGTATTATAACACATCATGAAGTTGTAACAGTCTTCTTTATGAAAGGTCCATGGTCCATTGCTTTATTCCATCCTCCTTTTAAGAAAAACAGTAACATAAGCAATGGATTCCTGTATGTATTCACATCTTTTCCATATGACATGAAGATAAATGTAGATTCTCATCATAGCAGATTCTTTATTATTTCAAGAGCATAGTGAGATCTAGTGATTATTTACAGTGCACCCAAAGTTATAAAAGCTAAATTGGATATTTAGCAATACACACTTACATAGAATGCCACTGAAAACTGCAAATTCCCTGAAATCGCTACATAGCATCATGTGCAGTCTTGCTGCAAAGCACAGGGAAAATTCAATGAATACATGGATTCTAAGAAGAGAAAGTGTTATTTAACCTCTTGGATAACACAAACGATGCTATTTCATATAGTTATTCCTAACAGTGATCTGAATCCTACATATCTTACTCTTCATAGAAGCGTTAAGAAACAGCTTTGAAATCATTAGTTGGCAATTGCAGCCTTTACAACCAAACAGCTCCCTTATGTGGAGAATCACAGTGCATCTTCCTGCAGGGCGACCTGTGCTGCAGGGCTCTCAGGAGCTCTGTCATCAACCTCTTCTGAAGTAGCTCTTTGCTCAGCTCTGAAAAGCCTCTGAAAGGTCAGACATAGGTTTTGTGCTGAGGGGAGATGGAGAAAGCACACCGCTAAACGTACTGAAAACAGTAAGAGTCTGCTCATTTGAATCGTTAGCCTCGTGTTACTGTCTTTGAATGTGTTTATGTAGTTTACATAGAAGTTGTTTATATGAGTGAGATATGGACTCTTATTTGTTTGTAATTAATGGCTAGATTTGAATTGTTTCAAAAACACATTTTGAAATGGTTATTTTCTGACATTTTCAAATAGTTGGTATATCATTCACATACATGTTGTTAAAATAGTTAAATAGATTATCCTGATCTCTGTCAAACTACCTGGTTAGACTAAATATTAGAAGTAAACTTCGGAAATTTTTACAGATTTAACAAAGCCAATTCTAAAGTACTGATATACTCTCCCATGGGGCCTGTGACTCTACTGAAAAGCTCCTGAAGCTGGAGCTTGTTTCATCCTCTGTCTTTCCCTGGCTTTTGAAAATCTCCAAGGATGGATACTCCACAGCTTCTCTGGACAACCCATTCAAGCGCTTGATAAAGCTTTAGGGGAAGCTAATTTTAACTTTATCTAAAACTTATAAAGCTAGTCCTGTATGAGAGAATAAAAGCACTAACTGACCTCCAAAGGTAATTTTCAACCGTATGATTTGGTTCATCTAGATTAAAAAATGTATTTTCCAAAGCAGATATATTAATGTACTAGAAAATCCTCAGCATCATTTGGTTCTATATTAGAAAGCTATTAACTTCTTTTTAATGCCATATGAAATCCTTTCTGTTACTCTAGAGCTGATAATAATATTCAAGGGAAGGACTAAGTTACATTTTGATAATGCATTTTGCTGCTATAGTAGTAGAGGGAGATCTTGTTTTAGGAATTCAGCATGTACTTTTATTACAAACATTTAAATATAATGAGATCATGAGTCATTAACAAAAGTGGTTATTATATTTAAGAATCTGATTAAAAGAAGCATAATGAAAATATATTAACGTATTATTATGTCCAAAGACTGGAGGAAAGCAAATGTCACTCCTTTCTTCAAGAAAGGCAAGAAGGGGAGGACCCAGAGAATTACAGTCTGGTCACCCTCACCTCGATCCCAATGGAGCAGCTAAGCCTGGAAACCATTACCAGACAGTTTAAGGATGAGAAAATCATCAGGAGTAGTCAGCATGACTTCACCAATGGGAAGTCATGCTTGACCAACTTGATAAACTTTTGTGATGAAGTGACTTGTCTGATAGATGAGGTGAAAGCATTGGATATTGTCTACCTGGACTTCAGTAAGGCCTTTGACACTATCTCTCATGAGACAAGCTGATGATGCATGGGCTGGATGAGGAAATAGTGAGGTAGAGTGAAAACTCACTGAATAACTGGGCCCAAAAGGTGGTGATCCGCGTGGCAAAGTCCGGTTGAAGGCCAGTAACTAGTGGTGTACTCCAGAGGTCAATAGTGGGTTCAGTCCTGTTTAATATCTTCATTAATCATCAGGATGATGCAGCAGAATGTACCTTCAGCGAGTTTGCAAGAAGTGGGTGATACTCCAGAGCAATGGGGTGCCATTGAGAGGGACCTCTGTAGGCTGGAGAAATGGGCTGACAGGAACATCATGCAGTTCAACAAGGAGAAGTGCTAAGTCCTGCACCTCAGGATGAACAACCCCAGACACAAATATATGCTGGGGGCCACCCAGCTGGAAAGCAGCTTGGCAGAAAAGGACCTGAGGGTCCTGGTGGACACCAAGTGGAACATGAGCCAGCAATGTGATCTTGCAGTAAGAAAGATTAACGGTATCCTGGGCTGCCCTAAATAATAGAATTGCCAGTAAGTGGAGGGAGGTGATCCTTCCCCTCTACCTAACACTGATGAGGCCACACCTGGAGTACTGAGTCCAGTTCTAGGCTCTCCCATACAAAAGAGAGATGGAGCTACTGGAGAGAGTCCAGTGAAGGGCCACTAAGCTCATTAAAGGACTGGAGCATCTCACATAGGAGGAAAGGCTGAGAGAGCTGAGGTTGTTCATCCTGGAGAAGAAAAGACTGAGACAGGATCTTACTAATAAGTATCTGAAGGGAGAGTGGAAACAGGACAGAGCCAGACTTTTTTCAGTGGTGCCCACTGACAGGACAAGGGGCAGTGGGCACAAACTGAAACAGAGGAACTTCCACTGGAACATCAGGAAACACTTTTCTACCTTTTTCACCTTTTCTGAGGGTGACTGAGCATGGGACCAGGTTGTCCAGAGGGGCTGTGAAATCTCTATCTATGGAGACATTCAAAAGCCTTCTGGACACAGTCCTGGGCAACTGGCTCAGGAGAGCCAGCCTGAGCAGGAGTGTTGATCCAGATGACCTCCAGAGATCCCTTCCAACCTCAACCATTCTGTAAATATGTGATCATATTCAGCTTTTACATAGTATAATTTGTGTGGCTAATTTCTTACTGTCTATGCCTTCCCGAATTCCTCATTTACAAATACAAAGCCATTGGTAAAACAGCATCACTGAATGGATTTCAAAGACCTGTGGGACAATTATACAGGAAAAGACAATCTCGGAATATATTCAATAAGGTGATTTTAAAAACCCTCTCTGTAACAGAAATGTTTCAGTCAAGAAGTCTCTTCAGAGTGCCATCTTGTGTTGAAACTTCAGATTGAGGTCTCTTTAGAACAAAGCAGGAAATAGTAAAAAACTCAGCAAAACTAAATATTGAAGCTAGTTTCTTTGACATTTGTACTCTGGTACAGACATCTCTGCTGTTTAAAGTTTTGCCCATAAAGTATAATTGGTAAAATACTGTAAAACAATACTTGAATTACTTTTTTTTTTTTTTTTTTTAAATTTCGCTCTGAAAAGTAAGTACGGTCTGGTAATTCTGACATATATGTTCTTATATTAGTAAGCTTACATTTTTAGAATGTTTTTCAGCCCGAAGTGCTCAGTTATGATTTATTCATTATGGGTGACATCTTGGCCCTAGGGAGTTCCTGTGGAGATGAGGAGGTCTTGGATTTCTCTGTCCTTTGAAGATTCTTAGCCACCACTGAAACATAGTAGCATTGATGTTGCAGAAACAGGGGTTGGGAGAGTTTTGGAGTAGAGTAAACATCATTGAATTAGGGAAAAAAGTGTAGGTGTACAAATAGGTTTGGCCAAACTGGAGTGTAGCCAAGATGCTTGTGGAATTCCAGAATTCTTGTGGAATAACACCGTGGTCTTTCTTATCATTACTCCACAATATAGGCTGGTTTTCTCTCTTTTTATGAAAAAAGCCCTTCCAGTTACAACCAGTACTTAAGTAGAATATTTTTCAATCGATTCATTTATTTACTGAGAGAGTAAAATGACTACAGTACAGTTTTTCCTGTTGCTAAGAACTTACCAAAGTGCACCTTGCCCAGCTAGCACTCCATAATGCTTGTCTGTTTGCCATCTATATATAGCTGGAAAGTAAAAATAATAAAAAAGTAAGTGTAGAAGCTGTCCAAGAATGCAGGGAGGAAAAAAAAAAAAAAGAAAAGCATAAAATAAAAACAACAGCCAACACAAACCCAGTCTACTCTCATCTTTCTGCAGGTTGTATCTGCTTACCACTGTGGTATCTCCCATGTTGTTCAGCAGCATGTTCCACATATCACACAAATATTGTGAGATTACTCAGAGAACTTGCCTTACAGATTAATAGTGAGATAGGTTAATGGATAAATTACGCCTGCTCTCTGGCAATGTGTATTCCTATTTAGAACTTATAGTAGCTTGACTTTGTTGAGCTTATAGAGTAGACAGAACAGACTCTTTCATTTGGGAATAACCTATAATGATCATCTAGTGCAACTGCCTGACCAGTTCAGGGCTGACCAAAAGTTGAAGCATGTTGTTAACATGTAGTTCCCTGCAGTAGTTTGAATTCATCTGAAAGTTCAGGACACTTCAGGTGTACTTCTTGGTTATTATTTAGGTTCAAAGATGAGGTTCATGTTTGGAAATACATACTTAAGTGTATAAGCCCTATTTTGTCATGTATTTTACCTTTGAAAATAATGGCAACTAGTAATCTAATAGAAATCGGATATTCTCTACGTTTCTGGAACATATCTATACTTTCATGTACATACACAAAAGTTCTTAGGAAGTTCGGCTTCCTGGATAGTATGTGTATTTGAACCAAAAAACAAGTATCCAGAAATGACATTGGATCAACGTAGCTTTTATAAATGTGTTAGTGTTGTTGTTCTTCTATGTTTGCTGTGGGTAGGGACATTTCTGATATTTATGATACAAAGTCAGAACAAGACTATTCCTGTCCCAAGGGCTCACATCCTATAACTAGAGAAGAGACAAGCAGATGTCATAAACAAAACCACATTGGCATTATGGAAAATATTAGCAGCAATGCAAGAACAGCCTTGAATCCCGGTTTTCCCATAATACTTGATTTTCTTTAAGCTCTGTCTTCAAGAATTGATTTATTAATTTGGTTTTCGTGTTTCTGTTGGTTCTAGCATGCACAATTGCAGACAAAACCAAAATACAGAAATGTGACACTGAATAGATAAGTGACCATCATGTGACAAATAACCCCCCCCCCCCAAAATGTTTGCTTCCTAATTGTAAGACAATCTTTTCATTTTGGAGGGAAAGAAAGGAGTTTAAGGGGTTGAACCTAACTAATGACTGGAGTATAGGACAGTGAAATGGCCATACCAACATCTTTTGTAACATTCTACCAAGATTTGTGGAAAATTTAAGTTAAATTGGAACAAATTTCAGAAACAGGAACAAAATGTGCTCTTGAAATGCCTGGAGTTTGTGTTAGAAGGCATCCAGGGTGAATATATGAAGGCATCCAGGGTGAATATATGAAGGCAAGCTATTGAAATGTCCATATAGCTAAAGGGTTTGGGTTATTTTCCCAATTAGTCTGCAGAGCCAAAATTTCAGTAAGCATGAAGGTTCATCAAATAAATAAAATCAAAAGAATTTTATAGACTCTAACAGTAATGTCTGTTCCTCTTCAGAGCACAAATTTTGTTGTCTTGCTCTCCTCATATCTGCAGTACTTCAGCCTTAACATCTTAGCTCCAGTGGCCACTTTAGAGAAGAAGGGCCTTTCAAATGTCGAACCTAAGTACAATGCCCATTTTTCTAAGTTGAGGTTGTAAAAAAAATTTCAAAAATAAGTTTTTTCTTATGCTTTTCTTCATGGCAAGCATGGCTAAACTTAGATTGCTCTGCTATTCCAGAGCAATCCCTTGCTCTGGAATAAAAGAGTGTGTTTACTGTCGATTATGCTAATTAAGGTGGTAGTGCCACCATGCTTTCCCAACTAGGCAAATTATTTAACCATATTGTAAAGGTGGAAAACCTAAGAATAATGACAATAATACTTTTTGCCTAGCATGCCATGGCACAGTGAATTGGATCGTGTTAGGCTTCATCTGCTGCCTAATGCAATGTAGCATAGCAGGTAAATCAAATGGGTGACACTCTATTAGTCTTGAAAGATGATAGCTTTTGTAAAGCAACTGAAGTGAGAATATGTCAATGCGGTAGATTTCAGATGCTTATTGAAGTCTTGAACCTTTGAAACCCAGCAAACACATATTTTAAGGGCTATGAAACAAGTGACTACAAATGCATCAGTGTGCTTCTCACTGACAAAGCTGTTGCCTGGAACGGAATTCAGCTAAATTTTGTTTTCTTTGTGTGCTCAATTCATTTTTTCGTTTCTGCAAGTGCTTCCTAGAGACATTGGCTTGAACTTCAAAGATGCTACAAGTGCTTTAGTGATTATTGTGGTAGCTAGACTCAGAATTTTTAGTGACAGAAGTTCTATTATGTCTACCAGAGATCACTTTAACTTTCAGTGAGCTAGGATTTAAAAATATGGATTCAAAGAAAAAGTATAAAAAGAAAAGATTTTTTTTTATTGTTTTCAGCATCGTAATAAAAACTTTACATTTACTGGTGTCAATTTTAAGGAAGGTTTTAATTTGTGTTTCATTCCTGTATTTCTTTCAACTCTTTTGTTCATTTTAAATGCTTATAACAATTCACTGTGTGATTCATTACTTAAGCATTTAAAAAAATTGATCTGCTATTTTTCTTTCAGTAAATAAGTATGGAGTTGCTGTAAGGTTTGTGACCAAGTAGGAAGCCTATGAAATCATGGCTAGTTTCTTTCCTTAAAGCAAGGTTCTTTTTTGTTTCTGCTTTGTTTGCTTTATGAAGACAGAATGTTCAATTCTCACTCAATATGCAGTTTAAATACTTTTTTTTTATTTGATTGTTGTGATAGCATTGTGAATTACATTTTTCAAAAATACAGGCAAAAAAAAGGTTCGACAGCAAGGATTTTTTTACTATTCTTCTAATATCTGAAGAAAGCGTGGAAGCTCCTTCATTTATTAAAATATCACAGAATCACAGAATCATCTGGTTGGAAGAGACCTTTAAGGTCATCAAGTCCAACCTTTCACCCTGCTCTGCCAGGATCCCTAAACCAGGTCCCTCAGCGTCACATCCACACGACTTTTAAACACCTCCAGGGATGGGGACTCCACCATGCCATCATGTAGCGTTCCCAAATATGGTGTTTATTCTATAAAAATATGTTTTCTTAAAGTATACACATAAGTTGTTAAATTAGTTACAAATTAAATTAAAAGTAGCCTCTTCAAGAAATTTTTGTTCTCAACATCAGAATAACAAGGCATGAGTAGTAAACCTGCATTTGTCTTCAGCTTTGTGGTCCCTAGCGTAAGAAAGACATGAACCTGCTTTAGCAGGTCCAGAGAGGGCTGCAAAGATGATCTAGAACAGCTCTCCTAGGAGGAGAGGCTGATAGAGTTGGGGTTATTCAGCCTGGAGATGGCTCCGGGGAGACCTTATAGCAACCTTCCAGTACTTAAAGGGGGCCAACAGTAGAGATGGAGAGGGACTCCTTTATCAGGGATGAGGGTTAATGGTTTCAAGTTGAAAGAGGATAGATTTAGATTAGATAAAAGGAAGAAATTATTTGCTGTGAGGGTGGTGAGACACCGGAACAGGTTGCCCAGCTAAGTTGTGGATGCCCTCTCCCTGAAAGTGTTCAAGGCCAGGTTGGATGGGGCTTTGAGCAACCTGGTCTGATGGAGAGTGTCTCTGACCACGTTAGGGCTGTTAGAACTAGATGATCTTTAAGGTCCCTTCTAACCAAAACCATTCTGTGATTCTGTGTTTTTTGACAGAGTTGTGTCCCCATTGGTTTCTAGATTTGTGCCCCATTAATTTTAATTATGTAGGAAGTTTTCAGAGTTTGATAGCGTTAAGCCCATTTGGGTGCTATGTCTGTAATTTTGGTGTTGTACTCTGGATTTAGTTTAAGTTTAGCCTTTGTGAGTACTTAGGAGTTTTAGAGTTCTTCACGCTTGTTCTTCAGATTATTAAAATGCTTCTTTAATGTATATTCCTCAATAATTGTGTATTTGTACTTTGAAATTGTTACTGTTAATATGTAAAGAAAAAAAATAACATTAAATGTGTTTGGGTTTTGTTGAGGATGTTAAGTGATAAAGCCAAGAACCCAAAAGTAGTTTGGGTTTAACTTTCTTTAACTTTCTTTCTCTGTGTAGCCCACTGTTTGTGAACGGGAGCTCTGTGTATTTGCTTTCCAAACATTAGGAGTGATGAACGAAGCTGCTGATGAAATTGCAACGGGGGCTCAGGTAGAGTTATCTAATGCTTATTACATATCCGATTTTCTACAGTATACTCAGTGTTCCCAGATTCTTCTAGTATTTATTTTGACTTGTATTGCCGGTATGTATACAGGCTGGTAAGAATTATTTATTTGTCCACTGTTATAGCTATAGACACACTGTTTAACGCATGGCATTTTGAAACGGTACTAATGAGGTGCTTCTATTGTTTTCCTTCCATGTAATTAGAGTAACCCTGTTTTCTTGTTCTGTTGCATTCAATTAGGTCACCTGGGTTGTTAATAAAGGCAGCCATTGTCATTTGGAGATAATTCCCATTTATTTTCACCTAATGAGCCATTACTACTCTCATGCAATTAATAAGCTACTTCCTGTTCATGGTGTTGGGATGCAGCTATCCACTGAGCATCTGTTGTTTTGATCATTAAATAACAGTGGGAAAGTCCTTACTGATGTTGTTACATAGGGTTTTTCCTCTCTTCTCAAGGATCAGGAATTTAATATAAGCTTCCTTCCGGACTCCCAAGTTTACTTATTAATGTAGCTATAACCATACCATTGTTTCCTTTTGTAATTTTGTATATGTCTTAAAACAAAGTATTTTAAACTATTTTCGAATTACCATTTAACCTTAGATTATGGTAAATTGAAAACTTAAAAGATGTTATGTTTAAGATCCTTTTAAGATCTTCAGTTAAAAGTTTACATATCTTACAGAAAACTGCATTCCTCTATGATTTCCTAGTAATGTGTCACTCACTGTAGTGACATAGTGAGCAGCTTGGGGTTTTTGGAAGAAGAGTCTTTCAGTTCAGTTAACTTTAACTAGGGAGTATAACCACTGGAAATAAACCATTCAGCTAAGTGCCTGAGTGCTGCCTATGGGCATATCCTCAAAGGAAAAAACTCACAGTGGCCGCACACCAGCTTCGTCGCTTTAGAATGTGAATGTGGGATCTGAACAACAGCTCTTCCTCTGACATCTGAAGACCGTTAGATGGCTATATTTGCAACATCTAGCATACCAAACACTGGAATACCTGTATAAGCTTGTAAGAAATGGAAAGAGGTGTGTCGGTGAAGCCCCACCTCTTCCTCAGCCTGAGGTCCTCTCAAGACATCAGCTACGTGTTTCTGGGGTACCATACATGTACATTTAGAATGATAGAATCATAGAACAGTTTGAGTTGGAAGGGACTTTTAAAGGTCATTAGTCCAGCCCCAACTGCAGTGAGCAGGGTCATCTTCAACTAAATCAGGCTGCCCAGAGCCCGCCTAACCTGACCTGGATTGTTTCCAGGGATGGGGCATCTACCACCTCTCTGGGCAACCTGTGCCAGTGTTTCACCACCCTCATTGTAAAAAACTTCTTCCTTATATCTAGTCTAAATCTCCCCTCTTTTAGTTTAAAACCATCACCCCTTGTCCTGTCACAACAGTCCCTGCTAAAATGTTTGTCCCCATCTTTTATAAACCTCCTTTAAGTACTGGAAGGCTGCCATAAAGTCTCCCCAGAGCTTTATCTTCTCCAGGCTGAACAACACCAACTCTCTCAGCCTGCCCTCCTAGGAGAGGTGTTCTATCCCCCTTATCATTTTTGTGGCCCTCCTCTGGTCCCGCTCCAAGAGGTCCATGCCTTTCCTGTGCTGAGGACTCCAGAGCTGGACACAGAACACCAGATGAGGTCTCACCAGAGCAGAGTAGAGGAACAGAAACACCTCTGTTGACATTCTGACCATACTTCCTCTGATGACACCAAGGATACAATTGGATGTGTTTCCCTTTTTCCAGTCACCAGAGACTTCACCTGGCTGCCAGGACTTTTCAGATATGGACAGTGGCTGAGCAACTGCATCAGCCAATTTCCTCACACCCTGGGATGCATCAGGTCCCATAGACTCTGTATGTTCAGGTTCCTCAGGTGGTCACAAATCTGATCTTCTCTTAGAGTGGGAGGGACTTTGCTCCCCTGGTCCCCATCTTGCAGATCATCCACTTGAGAGGTGTGGGAAGAGAGATTGCCGGTGAAGACTGAGGCTTCCTCCTCACCTGTTGTTACCAGCGTGCTGTCCCCTCATACTCTTCCCAGTGCTTCCCACTGCTTCCACTGCCTGTGCAGTTCCTTCTTGCCCTTTAGTTTTGTTATCCAGCTGCAAAGAAATTGAAGTTTAGTAGGGGGATTGTTGAAATTAGATAAAGGATTTAATTTAGTCAGCTATGTGCATTGCTGTCTGACAACAAGATGACCATCCTTGAAACTGTCATAAATGATTAGTAGGGGAACTCCTAATCAAGAGTTGACTGTCCTTGAAGAAGGAATATCCTGGAGGGACGTAAACTATACATGTAACATGTACTTAATCATCATGTTTTGAGTAGTCAAAGACGTAATTAGCTGTGTCCCTTACGCGACAAAACACAACTACAGGGCAAGAGACCCAGGCCCGGGTAAAGACCCTTCCCCTTAGAGCTTGTGTAGTAGAAATAAGGATTATGTAATCATATGCAAATTGTTAACCGATCAGTATTAGTGAGAAGTTCTTAGAAACCTGTTAACTTACAAGAACATATATTAAAGAAACTCTGGAAAGCATCGAGGTGTGCTGGGCTTGCGGTGAATAACTGACTAGCACCCAACGTTGTGCAGTCTTGAATAAATCAGTATCTCAGCTCTGTGTGTTATGATTGGTCTCTGCACACCAGGTGAAAAAACTCAGTTTTGGGGACAACAGTTTGATCAGCAGGTCTCAACTCAGCCATGCCAATCTCTTGCCTTCTTTGCCTGATTTCTTACATCTAGGGATCAAGAGCTCTTGCACTCTATGCAAAGCATCCTTAAAGATCTGCCAGCTCTATTCTGCTACGTTGTCCCTAAGGGTGGTTTCCCAGGGGATCCTATTGACTAACTCCTTGAAGAGCTGAGAGTTTGCTTTCCTAAAATTCGGGAAAAATTTGGTAAAAACTTCCATGGAACATTACATGTGTTACATTATATACAAACAAGCAGCTCTCACATCTCTTTTTAAATACAGCTGCCAGGACAGGTGATCCTGGTTGGCTTTCTGTGTTTTCTGTAGCTATCACTGTTGAAAGCATATGCAGAGCTTGCTCTAGGTCTCTGGAGTACCTCTACATCTACAGATGTGATATACAACCTTAATGGTGCTTAAAAGAGTTAGACAAGAGGTTTTGTCAATTGTCCCATTGGACCTAGGCGACTAAATTTAAAGTTTCAGTCTAATGACAGCATTGCACCCAGCTCACTACATCTGATCTGGTTGTGCTCCCATTCCTGTTTGCAGAAAGAATTCAACGTTTCTAGAGTTTGTTTCATCTGAGCTATTTTTGACATTAGATTAGGACAGGATGAATCACAGCATAGACTATCAGCCCAGTGGTTATGTTCTCAATTGCATACAAAGAGAGCCTAGGCTGACTAGTAAGAGGTAGGTTGTGAATCTACATTTTGTCAGATGAATCATTTTGTGTAGTGAACTAGCCTAAATATAGATTCCCATTATTAGAAATCACATCCTGTTTTTCAATGCTAGTTTCCTAAGGTGCACACACCTACTTTGTCACTCACAATATTCTGACTTTCAAGCCTGAACTCGCCTTACTTTGTTTCAGTCATGTAGTCAAAATGCCTGAAAATTAAATGCCTGATTTGTGGGTAGTTCACATTGCCTTTAGAGAGTCTAGAAAGAGAGAGGTGCTGTCCAAGAGACTGATATTGTAAGAGGAAATTGTCATCAGTGAGCGTCATCTTGTCCTCCTCGAAAATATTTTAATCATTACTTATGAATTTTAGAACCTACTGGTAAGGAGGAGGAGTTCAGTGCCAGCTGTAACTACATTTACTGTTGCCTGGCCTGGCTATGCATGCAGACTCCTGCTCTCCTTTGCAGATTCTAATGCAGATGCCCTCTTTTGAAACACTCATCATACTTACAGGTATTATAAACCAGGAGGTAATCAGAGCACCATGGAGGAAGGGATCATTCTTTAAATAAATTCATTTTTCAATATATATGAGATACTTAGTAATTGGAATTAATAGACTATTTTTAAACTGGTGGAGAAAATTGTCCATTCATGCTAAATGAGCAGAGGGGGAGAATGGCAACAGTATGACTCACCACAGCTCAGTTCCTTTTCCTGTTCTTCATGATTCTTATTTTTTATGCTTCTCTAAAAGAACATCATTTTTTTTTTCTCCAAATGATCAGATACAATGGCAGATATATAAAAACTTCTAGAACAGCTTGAGCTGTGAGATGAGACCTAATCCTTGTGGAGTTGTGGGAGGAACCAGGGATGCCTAAGTACAACTCATCGCAGCTTTTCCTTTCTTTCATGGAAAAGTCTGTTTTCACACAGGAATGTTTTCAGAAGGCACAGAAAAAACAAGGGAAAATGAGCTAATTTGAAGATACAATTTTATGTAGCAACTTTGGAGCTCGTTATGAGCTGGATTTAGGTTTCACAGCTGCCAGAAAGCTGCATTCTCTCTGTTTTGTGATCGCTGTTTTCTGTTTTTAACCTCTGAATTAAGAATTTTAAAACAATTCTAAAGAAATATATTGCTAAGTGGTATATGTGCCTGTGTGCACATTTGTGAATACATGCCCGTGAACACATTACACACATGACCTTACAGTGAAATCTTGGAAATCATAGATATTCAAAACCATATTATAATTTTGTACAACAGGATGGAAGGAAGAGGATCTCCTAGTGTGAGCTGTGCAAATGACTGTTAATCACTGCACTGTTCTGGCTTTAGCAGGAGCAATGTTTAGAAGTGTTTCTATGATTAGGTTTCATGAGAACAGCAGGCGGTGGTACAGATTCACAAACCCTTCCTCGTTCTTGAGCAATATTTTTCACTGGCCTCTACTGTGAAGAGATACACAGATCCAGCACAACTTTGTTTCCCTAGGGAGTGAATTTAATCCAGGAATTAACATATAACCACAAGAGAAAGCAGGACTGCAAGCAATGTATTTGACATGATAATACATTTGGGACCAGATACTAGTCCTACCTATGCACCTGGAATAATGTACCAGGGCTGAAGCTGAAGCCTGTGAGGTCAATGGAAAAATTTTAGTCTTAAATCATGTCCTGTGGATAACACAGTTTGGGTAATACAGGTAACAATGAAATATGATATTACTATAATGTGTAAAAAAAGCAGACTGGGAGGTATAATATGAAAGTACATATAGTGAATAAATATTTTTCTTTATCCCTAGGTGGTTGATCTGTTAGTATCCATGTGTCGGTCTGCGTTAGAGTCACCTAGGAAAGTTGTCATTTTTGAACCTTATCCTTCTGTAGTTGATCCTAATGATCCTCAGATGCTGGCCTTTAACCCCAGGGTAAGTAGTTATCTTATGTCATAGCTTGGTTTTCGTTATGCATGAGAATTCAAAGCAGAGCCATCTTCTAGAGTAGTCTGCTTTACTATAAGAGATACAGCTCCAGAACATAGCACAAGTGTGTGACTCTTTTCAGAGCTTTGTAGCTTTTTCAATTGTCTCCAAAAAGGTATTTGAGTATGAACTGTAAGTTGCATTCGAAGTTATGTAGGAGCCAAGAAACTCTTTTAGGGTACAAATTCTAGATGCAAAATTTTTCTCTCAGTGTGCACATTAGACACAAAGAGCAAGATGGCTTTTGGGAGGTGCAGACCACGTAAACCAGGGGATTCCCTGACTATCTTTTTATTCTTTAAAGTGGTTATTGCTGTCATCTCTTCTTCTGTTTGCAAACAATTCTCTCCATAAGTGTAATTTTATCAAATATTGACATAATAGACGAGTTTTGTGCAAGCATCAATTTGAAATAAAGAATTGTGTTTGCACTATGTGCTCCTCAGGCTGAAAATACTGCCTCTCAGGGAAGCCCTCAAGAAGCTGTGAAGTATTACATCTCATTTGAGCCATCCGCAGGGGCATAAATGAGAACTTTGGATGTCCTGCATTAGGCTGAATTTTACTTTTTCTGAACAAAGGCCAGTTAGCAGTCCTTCTTCTTCATGAAAGGGTCAACATATTCTGTAGCATGTGGGAAGAAAGACTTACAACGGTGCTTGGAAGGAGGCTGATGAGGAGACAGCTACTCTTGGTGGCTGGGCAAGGTGGGAGTTTGAACCAGACAAGGGAATATGAAAGAGGGTCACACCAGAAGAGGAATGGACCGAGCCCCTGGGCTGGCAGGGCCCGCACTGCCTCTTCCCAGCTTCTTGCTAGCATGGGCAAGGTGAAAGCCTACAGGCGGAAGTTAGCAAGACCCAAAGATGGGGAAGAGTGAAGCTCCTGAAGGTGACATGATATCAAGGTGAAGCATGGACTGTTGAGCTTATCTACTCAGAGAAGGTGGAGCCATCTGGTAGTGGTTCCCAAACAGAAAGTAGGCAAGGATCAGGGTGAGGAAAAAGGAATACTGAAGAACCTATGATGTTTTATAGAGCTCTTAGCAAAGTAAACACATCTGTTTATTTAGTATTTTATTTAAAACCTATTTGAACATTGCATTATTTAACTTAATAGCATGTTCAAATAACTGTGAGAACCTGTGTTTAGTTACAAATATTTGTTTAAAAAGTGAGCTAATTTTTTGAGTGTGTTGGAGATTCCAGTGAAATTCGAAGAAAAAAACATCATGACAATATTTTTGAGGGGAATTTTCCTGGACTATGAATGAAAGAGTCTATGTGTGAGGTGGAAGGAAGCTGTTAGTTAGAAGTGTTGAAAGGACTGATTTGCTGAACATTCATCCTGGCTTTGGTTTTATGCACACTCAAAGAATTCAGGTTTTGTAGAGCCAAAGACTAATATTCTTTTAATTTATTTCCTTATTTAATGCTACATCAGAAGAAGAATTATGACCGAGTCATGAAAGCATTGGACAGTATCACTTCTATTAGAGAGATGACACAAGTGAGTTTCAAAAGCTTTGCCTAACTTAATTGCTATTTCCAGAACTAGGAAGATGTTTATATTGCTTGCCTGTGATGGGTAAGGAAGTCAACAGTATCATCTCTTTCCTATAGAGCTGTAATAATATTAGAATGTGGGTTAAAAATAACAAACCTGATGGCACCTGTGTCTAACAGCAGTCAAATAAAAGTGATGAAGTAGAACTCAGTTCTTTTGAACTTTAAATAAGAGATAATAACAGCAGAATGGGACACTGTAATAAGATAATCACCAGCTGCTGCACTTCTGGAAATATCAAAGCCAAACTGGGTCTTCATTTCCAAAGCAAAATTTTGAGACAGTGTTCTGAATGAATGCTTTATTTCTATTATATCAAAACATTTGATCAGCTACGTTGGGGACTTGGAAGGTTGAGTTTCTTGGGATTACCATCATATGATTTCTCAATATTCACAGTGGGACAGAATCTAGTAGCCGTACTTATATTTATTGTTACACTTCTTTCCCAAACAACCCAGGTGACGATAACTGATTATTGAAGTCTCTTCCGTGTACCTTGCTTTTCCAACTGCTATATAAATATAACCTCACAACAGTTTATAAATCTCACTTTGTATGTATTCCTAAAGTACTTTGGGATCCTGGAATGAAGAATAGTGTGTGTAGAGATAAGTGAAATAAATTTAAAATTAAAATTAACTTATTTTTGTTACTTAATGTAACATCTTGTAAAAATTTTAAAAATCAGGTTTTTCTGTTACCTAATATAATGTCCTTTAAAAAGAAAAATAACCACCATTTTACTTTTTTTTTTTTTAATGGATGAAAAGTTTTGAAGGGATGCTTTGCGTGTAATTGAAATCAAGAGAGGTTTTCGAAAGGATTATAAGCTGATACCATGAAACAGTTAAAAGAAAATGGGGTGGAGTATCTTGGGGTATTTTGAAACACTTAATTTTGTGAAGTTCCAATCCAATTTCTTGATCCAAGAGCCAAATGTAAATAAATGTCTTCTGCTGTTCTCCCTGAGATCGCCAATGTATGCTATAATATACTCATTTTTATGCTAATTATATGCTTATTATTTCAGTCAAGGGAAAATAATTGCCATATTAAATCTTGTTGTTGTCAAAACACATTTATAACTGTACAATGCTGAATGTCAGTAAAACTGTGATTTAAGTCTAATAATGAGTCCCATGTATTCATTTTTATAGATGAAATTATGAGCAATGTAACATAAAATTTAACCTAATGATTTCAACTAGAAATAAAGAATGTAATTACTCTTTTCTAGGCACCTTACTTGGAAATAAAGAAGCAGATGGATAAACAAGACCCACTTGCACATCCTCTCCTACAATGGTATAAAATTGACTCACATGGCATTATAATTATTGATGTACAAAGTTTAATGAATAATCACTCTACCAGTGTAATTTGGTGTCAGGTCATGCTACAAATTAGCATCAAGATTGACATATGCAACTGCAGGTGTTGCTGGACTGTTTCTGGACCTCATCTTGGCCCTCTGAAAACAGTGGAAAGACTCCAGCTTATTTGTACAGGCCCTGATCTAATTTTCTAGTCTAGATTTGTTCTACTTCCATCTGATAGGTTCAAAGGCTTGCAGCTTTGTGCTTTGTGGTGGCCATTCATAACACATTTTTAAAAAGAAATGTTCTGTTTGGCTACCATGTCTAATGCATCTAACTGTTTCTTATTTTAGGGTTATTTCTAGTAATAGATCACATATTGTGAAGCTACCGGTGAACAGGGTAAGTGTCTGTGGGTTCTTTAATATTTTCTCAGTTCTTATGGTTTATGGCATTTTATGTGGGAGTCTCCTAGCCAAACATAGGTGTCTGCATTCCGATGGGTAACATGGACTCCATTAATAGACAAGGGAGAGAAACAGGCAGTTTCAGGTCATGACTCATAGAATCATGTTGTGAATAATTATAAGTCAAAGAACTAATGCTCATAAAAAGCCTATTTAAGGTAAGTAGCTCAAACACAAGTGCCTACCTTTTAGTCATCTGAGATTGGGTGAGAATAACTTCACTATTTTTTTTGTTACCATACAAAACACTAGATACAGAATTGTACAGAAAGCAGTGCACACAAATGTGATGTACCAGGAGATCCACATACGAGTACACCTTAAAAAGAGTATATAGCTCGTGGATTTTAGAGGGCTGGTGCTGAGATTAATTTCTGAGTATGTGTCCCTCTGATCCCCTGATAAAGTGCATATTAATTTGCAACCTTTCAAATCTGAACCTTAATTCAAAGCCAGCTTTGATCAGAACACCATGATAAAATTGTTCCATTTAATTATTTTACTAGAGCCATATTAGGCTGAAATTTGTTTCAGAAACTTTCCTATGTTTCGTAAACTGAAAGATGTTTTTACTGTTTGAATTCCAGTAAAAACTGTGGTAGTGAGACCAATTTCAACTTTGTTCATGTAGTTATTTAGATGCAGTCATGTATTGTGCAAATAGCACGGTATCTTAGAACTACCATTATAGAAATACAATACTTTTGTATTAATCAACTTCTTTTCACTTGTGTGCTGTTATATTTTACAGCAACTAAAGTTTATGCACACTCCCCACCAGTTCCTACTTCTCAGCAGTCCACCAGCCAAAGAATCCAATTTCCGAGCTGCTAAAAATCTCTACGGAAGTACCTTTGCATTTCAGTAAGTACCTATATTCATATTCTCTTTCACGGGCACCCCCTTGCCGTGGGGAAAGAGCTTGCGTGCCGTTGCGAAGTTGAGAGCTATGCTGGTGGTGGCATATGCCTCCGGTAGGGTCTCCCAAGCCTGACAGGTCTCAACTGAAGGGTCAGACAAAGTGTGTCCACGGGCAGGATGGGCTCACTAGCCTTCGGGCAACCATCCTAGGAGGAGGACAACTCTAACTCCAAACCCGGGCAGATGGAGCTCGTTTAGCCCTGTAAGGCCATCCATCTAAGAGAAGGATACTCTAACCAAACCTACAACCTGAGGACTTCGCTGTCACCGTCCAAGCTTGCTAGGCCCTGGCAGATGAACCTCAGGTGTAAAGGGTGGGGCCAGTCTCGCGCACGCTGCGCCTCACCTAAAAAATCCACCGCGCAGGCTTGAAGGGTGTACTCACGTTTGCAAAGCCCTGTAGCGACAGGCAAGGGACGAAACGGCAGGTGGAAAGATGTCACTGGAAGCCGCAGACCCAACCCTGCATGCAGGCGGTTCAGGACATTGGTCGCTTGAGACTGACCCGGGAGATGACAGTCTCGTTCGGCAGCATCCTGAATGACCAAGCAGCCTTTTTCAAGGAGAGCACTGCTTGCTCCACATGGAGAGGGGCCTAGAAAAGGTGGCCTAACCAAAGCTCATCTCCCCTTCCAATCCGGTTGGCTAGCCGCGGCTAACAGGCATCTTCTTCGGCGGTCAACCAAAGACAAAGAGACAAAGGCATACACCTGCCTCCAAAGGTGTGTCCAGATTGACACTCGCATGTTGGAACATCAGAACCATGCTCGATACAGCAGACAGTGGGCGTCCTGAACGCCGTTCTGCTATAATTGCTCACGAACTGTCACGACTCAACATCGACATTGCTGCTCTCAGTGAAGTTCGCCTTCATGAGGAAGGCAGCCTTCAAGAACATGGTGCCGGCTACACACTGTATTGGTCAGGCAAACCCAAAACTGAAAGTCATCATTCCGGAGTTGGCTTCATGATTAAAAACTCCATCGCCTCTAAACTTGAAAATTTGCCAACAGGTCATTCCGATCGCATCATCTCCTTACGCCTCCCGCTACACAACAAGCAACATGTTGTTCTCTTCAGCATATATGCCCCAACTCTCCAAGCTGACCCTACAGAAAAAGACAAATTCTACACCGATCTGCGCCGCCTTACTCAAAAGGTTCCTGCGGATGATAAGATCATAATCCTTGGTGACTTCAACGCCCGAGTAGGTAAGAACTCTGAAGCCTGGAAAGGAGTACTAGGCAAGCATGGAGTTGGAAACTGCAATGACAACGGTTGCCTCTTGCTAGAGTTTTGTGCTGAGCAGCAGCTTACCATCACCAACACTATCTTCCAGCAGAAAGACAGCCTGAAGACAACCTGGATGCATCCTCGATCTAAACACTGGCACCTCATTGACTATATCTTAGTGCGCCAGAGAAATGTTTGCGATGTCTGTCACACCCGAGTGATGCCTAGTGCAGAATGTCAAACAGACCACCGCCTTGTGTGCTGCAAACTTAACCTCCACTTTAAGCCCAAACCTAAGAGAGGCGGCATTCTGAGGAGGAGGCTCAAAGTTAACAATCTTCAAACAGCTGCAATGAGAGACAGCTTCCAGGCAAACCTTCAAACTAGGCTTGAAGACCGTCCCATAGACTCTTCTCCTGAAGCGCTTTGGCAACATATTAAAAATAGCATCCTGCAGTCCTCTGAAGAATTCTTAGGGTTCTCCACAAAGAAGAACAAAGACTGGTTTGATGAAAACAATCCAGAGATCCAGGAATTGCTGGCAAAGAAGAGATCTGCTCACCAAGCACACCTCGCTCAGCCATCTTGCCATGTAAGAAAAGCAGCCTTTCGTCTTGCATGCAGTAAACTCCAACAGAAACTTCGAGACATCCAGAACAAGTGGTGGCTCAACCTAGCAGAAAAGACTCAACTATGCGCAGATTTGGGCGACCACAGAGGATTCTATGAGGCTCTGAAAGCAGTGTACGGACCCACACACCAAGTTCAAAGCCCCCTACTCAGCGCAGATGGCCAAACGCTTCTCACAGATAAAACCTCCATCCTGAATCGATGGTCTGAACACTTTCAAACTCTCTTCAGTGCCAACCGTGTAGTCCAAGACTCAGGAATCCAGCTCATCCCAAAACAAACGGTGAAAAATGAATTGGATATAGCCCCTACTATGGGAGAGACCCTTAAGGCCATACAGCAGATGAAAACCGGCAAGGCAGCTGGGGTCGACGGAATCCCGCCTGAAATCTGGAAACATGGAGGCCAAACGCTCCATGCTAAATTTCACGAGCTAGTTGTGCGCTGTTGGGAACAAGGCGAACTACCACCAGATCTCCGTGATGCAATCATCATCACCCTGTACAAGAAAAAAGGAGTAAAGTCAGACTGCTCAAACTACCGAGGCATAACTCTGCTCTCCATTGCTGGAAAAATCCTCGCAAGAATACTATTGAACAGATTGGTACCCGCTATCGCAGAAGAACTTCTACCTGAAAGTCAGTGTGGTTTCAGAGCCAACAGAAGTACCACAGACATGGTATTCGTTCTTAGACAACTGCAAGAGAAGTGTAGGGAACAGAACAAGGGTCTCTATGTAACTTTTGTTGATCTCACCAAAGCCTTTGACACTGTGAGCAGAAAAGGTCTGTGGCAGATCTTGGAACGATTAGGATGTCCCCCCAAGTTCCTCAAAATGATAATCCTGTTACATGAGGGGCAGCGCGGCCAAGTCAGATATGGCGATGCACTCTCTGAGCCCTTCCCAATAGCCAATGGTGTGAAACAAGGTTGCGTTCTCGCACCCACTTTATTCACAGTTTTCTTCAGCATGATGCTCCAAAGGGCCACGGCAGACCTCGACGAACAAGACGGCATTTATATCCGATATCGTACCGATGGGAGCCTTTTCAACCTAAGGCGACTGAAGGCCCACACCAAGACCCTGAATCACCTTGTCCGCGAGCTGCTTTTTGCTGACGATGCCGCCCTTGTTGCCCACACAGAAGCAGCTCTGCAGCGCTTAACATCCTGCTTTGCAGAGGCGGCTGAGCTTTTTGGGCTGGAAGTCAGCTTGAAGAAGACAGTAGTTCTCTACCAACCAGCACCACAAGATGATTACCATCATCCCCACATCACCATTGGCGAGTCAGAGCTTCAGCCAGTCCAGCAGTTCAGCTATCTGGGTAGCATCATCTCCTCAGATGCCACGATCGACAAAGAGATAGACAACAGAATAGCAAAGGCAAACAGAGCTTTCGGAAAACTCCATAAAAGAGTCTGGTGCAATAAACACCTGAAGAAAAGTACAAAGATCAGTGTCTACAGAGCCGTGGTACTGCCTACTCTTCTGTACGGGTCTGAATCATGGGTCATCTACCGCCACCATCTGCGACTCCTCGAACGCTTCCATCAGTGCTGCCTCCACACAATCCTAAACATCCACTGGACTGACTACGTGACTAATGTTGCTGTCCTTGAACAGGCAGACGTCACCAGTATTGAGGCCATGTTGCTGAAAACGCAGCTGCGTTGGGCAGGGCACGTCTCCAGGATGGCGGATCACCGCCTCCCTAAGATCGTGTTCTATGGTGACCTTGCCACCGGCTGCCGCAAGAGAAGAGCTCCAAAGAGGAGATATAAGGACTCCCTGAAACAACACCTCAGCCTAGGCCATATTGACCACCATCAGTGGTCCACCCTGGCCTCCAATCGGGAGATTTGGAGACACACCATACATAACGCTGCTGTCTCCTTTGAGAGCACGCGTAGAATCAAGCTCGAGGAGAAAAGACAGCGCAGAAAGAACCGTGCCTCGACTATACCACCCAAGGAGACCCTCCAGTGTGCTCTTTGCAACCGGTCTTGCCTATCCCGCATTGGCCTTTTCAGCCATCAACGCGCTTGCAATAAGCGTGGGCAAAGCCCTTCCCAAATCTTCGTCCGCGAAGCCAAGCCATGATGATGATGATGATATTCATATTAATGAAAGTTTATCAAAATGCCGTGCTGTTTTTTCTTATTGTCATTTGAGGTTTACAGCTGGGAATTTATTGTTTTAAAGGATTAGTAATTTCGCTTTGCATTTTACACTGTGGATTTTAACGCTTTCTTTTTGATTTTTTCAGTGGTTCACACATTGAAAATTGGCATTCCATCCTAAGGAACGGCTTAGTTGTTGCTTCCAATACGAGGCTGCAGGTAAACAGTAGATTAAATAGGCTTTAGCGAATGTGTGCATGCTTATCACATTCTAGCTTAGGCAAATTTTCAGGGGGGGTCTTTCTGGTAGACATACAGGTGGAAAAAGGGGATTATTTCAAACACCGTCTTGTTTCCTGGAAAAGGTACTTTTCTGGTGCAATCATTAAAAACACCTGAGGCATATCCTGAGCTCAGTTCATCCTATTTATCCCAGTACCAACCAGTCAGGAAAAATGCTACTCACCAAGGATCCTATACAACATTGTAGGATCTGGAGGAGCAAAAGCATGTTTGCACATTCCTGTGAGAGCTCTGGCATATTGCAGAGGTAAATATCACTGGGTTAGAGGAAATAAATAAAGATGATCATGACTCTGAAGCCCAGTGGTCATAACATCTACCTAGTTAGGAGATATTCTGGGTTCTCATTTTTGCTCCAACAGCTGCTTGGTGTGTTTTCTTTAAAGGCTTTTCCACCACTCCTGGTGGAGAAGTGAAACCCATACTTCCCCCTTTCCAGACAAGAAAATTACTTCAGGGCTAGTAAAAAGTACTCACTTTTGTTGCTTAGCCCAAGCTTCATGACCTGGAACAGTGATATTGGTGAAGAAGATTCTTCCCTTTCCCTTACTCTTTTCAGACAGCTAGTAGCTTTGTGCCTAAAGTGTAGCCCTGCAGCGGAGGGGATATGCATGTCTGAACTGGCTCAGGCAAAAGCTTCACTGAACCCATTCCTCCAGAACACCAGCTGTGCTAGTAACTACTTTTTTCATTAGCACATGACCAGCATCATCACCATGTCTTCATTTCTTACCTAAAATTAAAAAAAGCAGCTCTGGCTACTGTTCATTCAGAGACTGGCTTAGGCTGTGCTTCCTGCCAAGGTTTTGATGTGAGACACATGCTGAGCTTGCTCAGCCTTATGAAGGCAGAGGTGTATTTTGCCACGTACAGAAGCACTCTCTGTAGGTATCCTTCATAGTAATGTTAGATTTAAAAGCAGAAAATGCAATTTTATGTATAGATCTGATGTAAAATTATGTTTGGGCATTTGGACATGGTTTCATGTGTATTCACAGCATGACTTTTTTAAAGACTTCTTTGAAGACCGTTTATTACCAGGTAATAAATTAGTGCAGTGGGACAGATTCTTGTCTATGTTATGACTGTTCTTATCATTACAGTTTTGATCAGGTAACTAAATTAATGTTAAACAATCACTCTGCCCTTTTTCAGCTCCATGGTGCAATGTTTGGAAGTGGAATCTACCTTAGTCCATTGTCAAGCATATCATTTGGTTACTCAGGTGATATTTATTAATCACTCTAAAGCTGGAGAAATATAGGGGGGTATCTTAGTCTACTGTTTTTCTTACCTGCTTCACTGTTTACAACACTATTAGATTTATCTTTGTCAACCAAGGATTATTTTATTCAAAAAAGAGAAAATTTAAATTCCCTTATTAAATATCTCCTCATTTTCCAAGGTGCTGAATATCTTGAAACTGTGTTTGAAGTAAATAGTAGCTAATACTGGATGCTGTATGTAATGGAGCATGTCTTGATTCTGTAGTGGAAATCCAACTTTGTGGTTATGAATGTTTTGCCAGTATCTGCCTAAGTCCATCTAACATTGTCTATGGTTTCATGGGCTTTTATGAACTGATCTGACAAAATAAATGTTCATCAACAGACATGTTCAATTGTGTATACTTAAGAGAATTCCCAAGTATTACTATATCAGGATTACATAGAAAGTACAGGACAGTGTGTTTATTTTAGCTTGATAAGGGGAGGGAACATAATTCATCCCACCAGTAAATCCAAAAATGAGTGAAGTGGTTTTCCATGGAAGAACTAAATCACAAATAGAAGCATAATAGAAATGAGATACACCAATGTGTATATTAAAAAACTTGAGAGATTTTAAAATATGGTGACTTTTTCCTTGAGCTAAGTTGTATTTATTATTTCCTCACATATAAAAGTGCATTCAATGCAGTTGAATGTGTGTTTGTTTGTATGTAGCTAATTCTGAGAGTTTTAGTTATGCTTTCTGATTTTCAGTATTTTTAGGTTATGTCACAATTCATTTAAAATATCAGCATTTTTTACTACTATTTATTGAATTTCAATATCAATAATCCCTAAGTGCACTGTTTGTTTTTCAGAGATTACACAAGGATAGAAGCTTTTTAGGAGTCACTAAAAGTGCAGGTTGCAGTATCATTATCTAACAAAATGCGCTTTTTTTTGACCACATGGCTTTGTCAGCTTCAGTGTGTTTTTTCTCATCTCTCTACCTGTTGTGGTCCTTTCCATCCCATCTCCTCTAGAAAGGAGGCCTGTGTTCCTATGAAGTATATAATGCTTGCTGTCAAGGAAAACCACGGAGAAGTCCTACATTCCCTGTTCCTTCAAAGAGTTAAACTTCCCCATAATTCAGTCTGTGTTTGCAAGCTGCCAAGAAATATGGGATGCTGGAAAGGCAAGGGAGCCTGTAGTAAAATACAATACAGGAGTTTTATATAAACCAACATGAGGAATATAAAAGAGATCAAAGGCTCAAATGTAGGTGTTTAGATTTCTGAAATGGAAATCGGATCCACTGTGGCTGACAAATAATTTAACACTATTATACATAGATAAATTAATTAAACCAAGGTAGACTTTAAAACTTTAAATAAATTCACTACTCCTGAAAACTAATCAGACATTTAATAAGTCTAAATAAAGTGTTAAAGATTAATATCTAAAGTTCTTTCTCTTGTTAATTTACTACCCCATCGTCCTAAATCAGCCTGTCTTACTTTAGCCTGAATAGGGTCAGTTAGACTCGACATGCTGAATTCAGTAGCATTTAAGCTCATGTTTACCTGCTTTTGCACCTACTTAATGCTAACTTGACTTTCCTAAGGTCTTTGCAATATGTGCAGATGTACTGGTAATTTGCAGGATTAAACTGAGATATTTGAGAACAAAGTTAAATATCTTTTTGGGTGCCATGCAAAGGACTGTGATTCCCACTGTGCTTCTTGCTTCATTCTCCATACTTTGCTTCATATGGTATTTATATGACAGAGTATCTTACATGATTTTAATATTCCTAGGGATGAACAAGAAGCAGCAGAAGGTGTCAGCTAAAGATGAACCAGCTTCAGGCAGTAAGGGCAGTAATACATCACAGGTACAGTACATCAAACATCTCTGCAAGATTTATGGGTTTATGTGTGGCAATTTGATAGCTGAGAAGAAGGTAATATTCCCACTGTGAAAGCTAGAAGTTTTATTTTATTGAAAGAAATCAACAACTTCAGAGACTGTGAACGTCAAATACATCCCAACTGCTTTTAGTAACAATTTATGGAATATACTGCAGGTCTTGTGCACTTCTTTTCCAAGCAGAAGAATTTAGAAAGAGAATGAAAATGAAATAGAGTCTCTATTATGACACTTAGCAAGTCCTTACTTTATGAGTTCTAGACTTGCAGAATAATGATGCAGAAGGAATTGGGAGTGATTATTGCTGGAAAATGAGTAGCAATTCGCTTATAGCAAGTCAATTTTCCATGTTTTTTTCATATCAAACCATTATAGTTGTGCTTTATCTAAAGCAATCTCATAGCAATTATGTGTAGGGCTAAATTTTGAGAAAGAAATCTCACACCTGTCTCCATAGTTAAGATGTAGAACCACAGAATAATCTGGCTTTGGAGAGAGAGATATAACAGCAGAAGCCCTCAGAAATGGAAGACCAGTAAAATATCGGGGTACTGACCAAAGAATCAGTGATCAAATTCACTTTTTGTTTTTTCTGCTATCAATTTTTTTGTCAGTAACACTGATATTTCTAATAATATTATTAATTCTGTAATAATTAGGAAGTTTTCTTTCTAGATAAAGGAGTTCAAATCCCTCCTACAATAATCCAAACAAATAATACAAATTTTTTAGAAACTATTACATTTAGAAATACAATAGAAATGTTTTAGAAAGACTGCTTCTATCTTTTTTCATTAATAAACCACTGAAAATAGCAACCCTCTCCTTTGTTAATTTTTTGCTCAATTTGTCTGCACTAATTAAGTTTTCTCATGTTTTTACATCTCAGTCACAGAAGAAAGGACAACAGTCGCAATTTTTGCAAAGCCGTAACTTAAAATGCATAGCCTTATGTGAAGGTAAGCTGAAAGCCCATGAAAAACTGTTTTAGTCATGGACACAGTGATACTGGACGCAAATCAGTGAGACCTTTAGTTCCAGTATTGGTTGCTTTTGGGTAAGAGACTACTGGTAGGTGTATAAGTAGTTGCTTAACAGCTGACCTTTATATCTCAGTTCAGAAGGTTTCCCTCTTCGAACACAGCCTGTAACACATGCTGAATTTTCATGAAATAGTCATATGCCTATAGCAACTGGTCTGTCAACTGTGATCATATTCCTAAGCCATCAAGGTAAACCAAGACGTGGCCTTTATTTGAAACACTGACTTCTTGCAAGCTCTTGACAACTACTTTAAACATCTAAGTCAGAAAAAAAAAGCAGCTTTCTGATTGAATTTCCAAATAATTTTTCGCTGTTCAGGCAAACACTGTTCATCTGGTAACCAGTCTGTTCTCTCTGACTGCATCAGAAATTTTGTGAAGTTAAAATCCAATACGTATGAGTACAGTCATTCTTTAAAAACTTGTCTATTCTTGTAATAAATAATGAAAACTCAGCAGGTTTTGAACAAAGAATTACGAAATTTGAGTAAGTATTGTACCAGTAATTAGTAATTAGTCTCATTGGCCAAACAAAAATTAATTATATTAAACTGTTTGCCCTTTATTTCGAGCATTTGTTTATTTTTAAAAGTAAAAATTAAGACAAGCAGTGGAAAAAAGTTAAAATGGAAGCTTTAAGCTATTTTTTTAGTATATATGCTATTTTTTTAGTATAAATATTTTTGAGAAAGTCCAAGTGAAATGCTTTATATGATTAAGGAGCTGTCAGTCAACATGAAAATGCAATTTGATCTGGACAGAAAATACATAACTTTATTTCTAAAACTTTCAGAATATATGAATTTAGTGTTTACTAGGATTTACTTGGCTTTAATGTCTGAGTTTTCTAAATAAAAACTGTGTCTTTCACAAAGACTTTTTAATTGAAGTTATTCTTTCCTCACACTTATTAATGGGTTTTAAACGGGTGAATTTTAAATATTTGGTAAAGTGTATTTACATCATGCATATTCACTTCATTTTTCTGTGAAAAGAAGTGTTTAGGAGAGATGGTTAATACAGATTTTAAATAAAATTAATTACAAGATAACAAATGTTTGTTAAAAATTACAATTCATGGAAGAAATGGTATAAAAACTGAATGTGCATTTATTCATGGTAGTGTTAGAATAGACTGAATAGAATAGACTATTTCAGATGGAAGGGAGCTACAAGGATCATCTACTCCAACTGTCTGACCAATTCAGGCTGACCAAAAGTTAAAGCATGTTGTTAAGGGCATTGTCCAAATGCCTCTTAAACACTGACAGGCTTGGGGCATGGACCACCTCTCTAAGAAGCCTGTTCCAGTGTTCGACCACCCTCTTGGTAAAGAAATGCTTCCTAATGTCCAGACTAAACCTCCCCCAGTGCAGCTCTGAACCGTTCCCACGTGTCCTATCACTGCATCCCAGCGAGAAGAGACCGGCACCAGCCTATTCCACTCTCTCTCCTCAGGAAGCTGTAGAGAGCAATGAGGTCACCCCTCAACCTCCTTTTCTCCCAACTAGACAAACTCAGTATCCTCAGCCACTCCTCATAAGACATGCCTTCCAGCCCTTGCACCATCTTTGTTGCCTTCCTCTGGGTGCACTTAAGGACCTTCACATCCTTCTTAAATTGTGGAGACCAGAGCTGTAGACAATATTCAAGGTGAGGCCGCTCCAACGTTAAATACAGGGGGATAATCGCCTCTTTTGACTGGCTGTTCATGCTGTGTTTGATGCACCCCAGGTTGTGGTTTGCCCTCTTGGCTTCCAGGGCACACACTGCTGACTCCTACTGAGCTGCTGTTGACCAGCACCCCCAGATCCCTCTCTGCAGGGCTGCTCGCCAGCCATTCCTCTCCCAATTTATCCTTGTGCCCAGCATTACTTCATTCTAGGTACAGAATCCAGCATCTGGACTCTGTTAACGTTAATCATTGTCCAATGCTCCAGTCTATCCAGATGCTGCTACAAGGCCCCCTGTCCCTCAAAAAGTCAACAGCACCTATCAGTTTGGTATCAGCATCAAACTTACTAATAATGAATTTAACTCCTGCATCTAGATAATTCATAAATATATTGAAGAGAACTGACCCTAGTATTGAACCTTGAGGAACATCGCTGGTGACCAGTTACCAGCCTGAGGTAGCCCCATTCACTACCACCCTTCGAGCCCTGCTGTTCAGCCAGTTCTTCACCCAGCGAGCCATGAACCTGCTCATCCCACAGTGGGACTACTTGCCCAGAAGGATGCTGTTTAAGTACCTTTATAGAAATCTTTTCAAATAGAGATTTATATAGCATCAAAGATCAATAGCGTAGCTTCTACCTAGTAATAGAAAGGTTTCTTTCCTGCATTGTCCTTATTCTGTATCAGGTTTAGGCTTTGTCTTTAACATTTTATTTTTGGCTCAGCCATCATCAAACACAAGTATCTCTGTTCCGAAGTCAGATTACTTGAATCAGATCCCCCTTAAGAGCCTCATGGCATTTTAAATCAGGTTTTAATAAACATACTTTTTCATTTTTCATTCCAGTTAACAGCTGGCTCACATACATCAACATCTGTGTTTTCTGGAAAATATATTTTGGAAACAAGAATGAAGTTCATCTCCCTGTTTGTACTAGCAGCCAACACGGAGTCTATGCCACACCACACATATGCATAGGAAAACTACACATTCTTAGAATGCTATTCACAGTGTATAAAAAAGCAAATCTTTTAAAGCAATATTTTTCAGCCATGTTTTCATGACTATGAAATGTATTCTTTCCCTAATAGTGATAACCTCATCCGATCTGCACAAACATGGAGAGATATGGGTAGTTCCCAATACGGATCATGTGTGTACAAGATTTTTCTTTGTGTGAGTACAAAGCTGCTTTTAATATTCAACTTCTGTTCATCCTAGACCTTTTCTCCATGTTCCCTCCAATAGTTTTACTACTTGAAGAAGATAAAAGACGTTTCTTCCCAGTGCCTTTCAGTATCGCTTTGTTTTTTATCTTTCTCTGTACTTACTTTTGTTAGGAAATGTACAGATAAACTAGTAACAAAGGTTTAGCAGATGTTTAGTTACAGAATAAATGAATTTCCCACTCTGTAGCATTAACCCATGTTACAGTAAGTCTATCCAAGTATCATAAAATACAATTCCTATTTGGCTGTATCTTTTAAAGCTGAGGAACTCATTAAAGGCTTCTTGTCTATTATGTGAGCGTTTCACTTCTCACCTATGACTTGTCACCTTTGAGTCTGAGTGGGTTATTCAGCCTCAGGGTTTCAATGACAATGGCAGCCTCACCACCCTTCACTCTCTCAAGTTTAGGATCTGCATAGAATGGTGAAGTGCATCCAGGCACTTTAATAGCAACATGTTAACATGCAGAATAAGCACTCTTGATTATTGAATGAAACAGAGTTTTGGATATTTTTAGATAGATCAATAAAACACTAATTTGATTTTATTTTCTGTACTTTTTTTTAGTTATGAAGATGGTCAAGTGGGTGATACAAGTATAAATACACAGGAACCCAGCATTCATAAAGAGATTCTTCGAGTCATTGGCAATCAAACTGCTACTGGTTAAAAGGACCACTCTTATTTAATTGATGTGATTTGGAAGCCTTCCTCAGTCTCAAAGCTGGATTTTGAACTGAAGAAGATGCAAAAAACTAATTTACTATTATTATTCTAAGCAAATTAACCCTTTGAATACTTACTGTTTTCTTACTTAATATTTCTTATCTCATGAAAATACCTGAGATGGTATAAATTAGCAACTGTAGGGGTGCAAAGTCTACTAATATACTACAAGTAATAATAATTAAACAGGAATTTGGGTTGTTCACAATAAACAGACTTTAAAAAGGAGTTTTGTGCTGATATTTTTATATTAAACTTCAATTGGAGGTTTTAGTACTGTATACTGGTATTTTAAATTTAGAATGGCTGAATTATAAGCGAGAGAGATTTTATAGCGAAGCACCTGTATTATGCAGGATGCTTTGCAAAAAGTAAAATATTCTCATAATTAAACACAATAAAAGGTTGTCTGGAACATGTCAAATTAAAGAGATTGGCTACCTGCTGCTATCTTTGTTTAATTTTATTTTCAAAAATGCAGCTAGGCTTTAGAGGCAAAGGTAAAAACAATACATTTTTTGTTTAATGAGTGAAACAAAGCAAAAAGTAATGAATCTGATGGTGTATGTTTAGTTTTCTTTATCTTCTCTGGAAAGACTGACAGCCATTAAGCAGCTCAGTTGCATTTTTTAGTTATATGAGCCTAGCAAACAAGCTGTTAACTTCCTTTTTATTAATTTGGTTTTTAATATGCTAGGTTACGTTTTCATGTTTACTTCAGTGAAACTGCTCTGTGGTTAAACTTAGCCACGTACTTAATGTACATGCTGAATTAAGGTTCTTACCTGATTGAGTTGATTGTTGGTACATCAGAAAATAGAAACAAATGCAGAATTTTACTAATTTTTCTCATGGTGAAATATTTTTTATTAATTTATTCCTAAGGGAAAACAAGCCCATTCAAATCTGCATGTCCTTTAAATTAACACCTGTTTTTCCTAGTGAGCATGATGGCAACACAGGTAGGGAGGGGCCTAGTTCCCAAGGCATAAAACATATCTGTGCCCTGATGACTGCCTTTGGTGGCCCTCATGTTTGCTATCCTGAAGTATCAGTTACACCCTTGAATATGGGGAGCAGTTCAACTTACCCATCTGTGCAACTATTACAGGCCATCTCAGAAAGCAAAATTAGACTGAATCTGTGTTATTTTCTTAAAAAAGATACTGAAGTGCCAAATAACTGCACAACAGAGCACAGGAGTATTTGTTTCTTTTAGACAGAACTGCATTAGATATATTGTAAAGGGTGATTCCTTCTTTCTAGTTCAAGTTACACCCCCTTATTGCTTGCTGCATTTGAAGTGACCTACAAGCAAAATAGCGTTATTGGGCCTAGGAGCACATACTTTGAGATGTATTTTAGCATTCCAGACTTATTTGGTGAGGACTTCAGTTTTTCTGGGTTCACACCCAGACTTGTAATGCCAATTCTGTTTGCAAATCCCTGTTTTGCTATTGAATTTTTGTTGACTTTCACACCCATTTGGTGGACCTGTAACTTGAGAATCACTACTCTAATTGTTATCTTTTGTTTTGGGACACAGGTTAACTTCTTGTAACAAAGAAGATTCCTGAAATTTGTTCTCTACATAAGAACTGCCTTAGGTTTTGTAACTGCTCGAATCAGCACAGTTCAGAAGTGGAGCCGAAACCTTGGAATGACCATCTCTCTGTAACGTGTCCTGCCATATATGTCTGAATCACTATGTTTTGCATAACAAAAAGAAACCAGGAAGCAAGTCCACAAATCTATCCTCTGCTGACTTGCTGGGCTGATAGTCCACCGCTCTAGCAGGCCTTCTCAAAAAACTGCGAGAAAAGAAAGATGACCATGAGTGAAATGGAGAAGCCAAGTAAGCAGTCATCTTCCCTGTACCCTCAAGCTGAAGAAGGGTCACAACTGAACTCCTTGATGGAAGAAACCTGGAATGTAGCTATGGCAGTGAGTCAGCCTTGGTTTGCACAGTGTGGTCATGATACTGGCCATGCATGGTGCCGTCATAAGTACAACCACTGGAAAGGGGAGGGAAAATACATCTCTGCCAAATTTTAAGACTGCTCAGAAGTTTGTTTGAAATGAATGAGCAGAAGGAAGGAACGATGTGGAGAAAAGCAGGACTCTGAGAGGTATATGAGGTCCTTGCTGTTGTCAGGTGTCCACTTCAGGGAGTACTGTGGTGACTGGCTTATGTGAGGGGGTTAAGGAGGTTGGCCAAGAGTAAAAAGCCTAATGTGATTAGCACAGGCATTACAAAGCAGTGGGAGAGGTCAAATCCTTTCAGGGAAAAAGGTAGTTCTGAAGGGAGAAGGTCTTTGCTGGTAGGAAAGAAAAAAAAATGAGGAGCCACTGAATTACAAGCTGGTGGCATTAGCAGCTCAGGTCCCACACAGTGCGTGGCAGGAGAAGGGACTGGGAGAAAAAAGCTGCAGTGTGGGGAAAAACAACTCATGGAGATATGGGGCAGCAGCATGCCCAGGGCAGATGGGCCACCTGTGAAGGTGTCACACTGTAGGGAACAGTGCAAGGACTTAAGCCCAGTATCATACACAAGCAGTAACTGAATTAAACCAAAGTTCACTTGCTACACAGTAACTGAGTTACTTTTTGCTTTAGCCATTATATTGATGAGAAACTTCTTCTAAGGTGTTATATTATCTGCAGGTGAACATGAGTGGAAGTTACATATTGCCAAATTCTTCCAAATACTTACATTCACATGGATTCCAGGGGATGAAAAATAAAAAAGCAGGGTCATCTGAACAAGGTCGCTGAATTATCCCCAAAGCCCTTGAATTTCCCTTCCTCTGCTATCGTGCACATGTATTGCTGATACAACAATCTTTATAACTCCCAATATAAAGATGCAGTCTTTTCACAGGTAGCTTTTAATTGAAGAAAATAGAGCCTCGTGCTCTGCTATCTCTTTTGGGTGGAAATCTCCTTCAAGCCATAGCTAGCTAGCTGTGACCATGTCCAGCATGGAGCAACCAAGAGAGTTCTTGGGAAAGAACTTTCTAACTTCTTCCTACATCCCACAACAAATTACAAGCCCTCAAATGGGGAACTTTTGATGGAAAAATTATATTAATACTTTAATGTTGCACCCTAATTACAAATCACCATATTTGAATTTTTGAATACTTTAAACATTGAAAAAGGAATCCAGAAAGATTCTTTTAAACCTTTCTTGAGATTCAGGCAGGTATTTAGCATTCAAGGGGTTAAGCAATTTGAGTTCTCTGACAGTATGAGTCAGCATAGCTTTTTTCTTCAGCAGTGCTACACTGTTTTGATAACCTGAGTCTTTGGCTCCCTATTACTTACCATAAAATGGCCAGCTTGTGTGATGTTCTAATGAATATTTTACAGGAACTAGTTGATGACACTAGAATTGTTTATGCTTATATTTTTCCCTTGAAGTCCTTGAAAAACTCATATTGGAGCTGTATAATTTTAATGTTATAGCTGTTGCTACTAAAAATGCATCTAATGAATAATGCTAAGATTATAATTTTGTTAATATAAATGTAAGATCACTACAAATGAAGACTATGCCTAGATCAGTTATGCTTTTCCTATAAACCACATTTTACTGTGGAAGCAATTAGCCTACTTTCAACATGGATGAGTACAAAGCGCAAAAAAACCAAAAAAGGGACAACTGAATGAAGAGATTCATGATTTTAAAAGAAACTCTAAAAAAGCCCTAACAAATAGAAAAATAGTATCTGGTTACTTAAGTATTATATTAATTTAGATAGATTTCTTCTTAGCTCTACAAAATGTTAAGTCACATACAAAGAGTACAAGCCATGACCTACAGGGAGGTAAAGCTAGGGGAGCAAAAGCACTCTATAATCTTAGCATTTTCACAACAGATAGATAGGTTTGGGGCCCGATCCCACATTGTGCTGAGCACCCTTCAAGTGTGCTGAGCACCCATTAGATGTGCAGAGGGTCAGACTCTCAAACAAACATAGATGTTTTTTGTACTAGTAACTCCTCGTTCTCATGGTAAGTTTTTTAGAAGCCACTGAGGGAAAAGCCTGTTGCGGTGGGGGTCAGCATGTAGATGGCCACACTTGTCTGTAGCCCCAGGTGGCACTTAGCAGGACTGAGCTTCTCCTTGGCTGCCTGTTGGTAGGACAGCAGCTGTGGTGGCGAGGGCGAGGGGTAGAAAGGGCTGGAAAGGCCCCAGCAGATGGGGGGCCAGTCTTGCCACAGCCCCTCCAATGTTTGCTGGCACTGCGGTAGACAAGTATCCACTTCTCTCTTGGGGCACATAGGGTCCTGCGGCGCTTTATTTGCAAAACCGAGGCATTAATCTGGTGTCCTGTGCAATTTCTTCATTACAAACACTACCTCAAGGTGAAAGATGACCCTGTTGACTAAGCTGAGCAAAGTCTGTTGTTTGGAGAGAAGTTAAGATTATGTGTAGCACTGAAAGTTGTTCAGAAAGGATCTTGAGTAGTCAGCCAGGGCTGGGATAATAATCAAATTCATTCTTTAAAGTGCTCAGGAGTGGCGGGATGGTTCTGCTTCAGAAGGGGATAAATAAAAATGTTAAGATTTATTCAAAGCAGAGCAGTGTTCTGCACGCACAGTGTCTTATAAAACGCACAAGGATGTCGCCAGTAGTTTGAATTTCTGGATTTGGTTTTGGAACCATCAGGTCTGAAAGCGCTGACCTCCTCTGTCTTTCTTGGGGTGGCAGTTTCATAGCCCTGCTCACTGGCCGACAAGAGCAGGGGGAATAAAACACCTTGAGCTGCTGTTTCATAGCCTTTTGATTGTGTGCGCCTGCTAAGTTTCAGTCCACCACAGAATGGGTATTATGTAAATTACTTCCCATTACACTTTGCATAGGGATTTTGTATGCATACTAGGTATAAGACTTTTGTAAGGAAAAAAAAAAGAATTAAAGTAGTTTTTAGATGAACATATCTAGCGTGTGAAAAACCTGTTGAAGAATAGATTACATTAACCATTTACCAGCAAGTCAGTAAAAATAGTCCTTATACACAGACATTCAATATAATTTAATGTTCTAAAAATAATTTTTGAATTTACCCAGTATGTATTGTATCTTTGAATTTTAAGAAGCAGCCACTCCTTTCTGTAAACCTAAAATATGCTTGTTTCTTTTTACTCTACAGCCTTTTTTTCTCCGAATACATTTATTAAATTCTGTGAACTAATTTAGTACTGCAGCCTGCTATTTAGCCTATGGTGCCTTAGAGTTCCTACAAATATTTAACAAAATGTACATAATGTAAATACTGCCAGAAGATCACTAAGGCCAAATATTTTCTCTATTCACTTTTTACTGCACTTGCTTTCTATTGCTATTTAAGCCTCTTTTATCCAGCTTTGTAACAGTTATAACATTGTAGCCAATGTAAATGTTTACTTTCAATAAATCAGAATTTGTTCAACAAGTACTGTGCATTTGGGCACTATTTTGAGAACTCTGTTGGAAGTTAAAACAGTTCTCTAAGAATTAAACTGTCTGAAGCAGTTTCTTGACTTTTGCTAATCTCAATGACATCTGAAGGTTATGCCATGCTTTTATACATCTTATTGGAGTAAAATTTTTCTGCAGTGATCTTTTTAAAAACACTTAGATGAACGGTAAAGCCAGATTTCCATGCTTATCTGAATGGGTTACACAACTGTTTCAAAACAGAGATACTGGAATAAAAGCAGTATTTTGCATGTCTGGTATCATATAACATGGATACGGATGTCTCAGGATGCATTTTATAATTGCTTTTAGAGAAGTCCTGTTTTTCTGTAGAGCTGTGTTTGTCATGAAAACACAGCAAATATATGACAAACCATGTCGTACTTTAGTCTGGGTATGTTTGAAGTATAATGCACATCTGCAGCTCATAAAGTATGCAGACATTTGTGGGACTGATTATTAATTCAGCGAGTGTACTGTTTACTGCCTATGAGCTCATTTTAATTATATGGGTGGATATGAACTTGTATCTTTCAAAAGTTTTAGCTTTTCATTTGTTATTTTGTTATTGCAGATTTTAGTTTGGAACAGTCAAAGTGGTGCTATTTTTTTTGAATGCTGTTAAATATTTTACACAAATATAACTATGGGAGAGAGAAAAAATACATCGCTGCTACCGTAATGACTGTTAATTTGCCTTTGATTGGAGTGTAGAGGCTGGAACTTGACTTCAGTAGTGGAAGAGATGTTCCATGTTTTGGGGAGCTTAAAGTTGAAAGAAACAGTGACTTCCAAACTCACAAAACAAGAGCTGAATCAGTGGTGAAATCTCACACTTCACTAAAACCGGTACCCACAGATAGCAGGAGGGACAGGATTTTTACCAGCTTTGGCTTAACTGCTACTCCATATCCAAGTCGCTTCATCACAAGCTCTCTCAGTATGCATTAATAGTCAGTTTTCCACTGAGGAAGTTTATGACATATTGTATTCACCTGTTGAACAGTTCAATATGGGACCCAAGAGATTAATAATGCAAACATTAATTGACAGCAATATAAATTATTGCAATGGACTAGAGCTGCTTTCAAATGGACACATTGCCTTTTTGACAGGGGGAAGAGCAGAAAATCATCTAAGTAAATAAGGCCACTGGAAAAAGTACATACTGTATTCATTAAACTTTATTTGCATGCTTGACCAGCTTTTTTGTGAATTACTGTGCAGTGCAGGTTGCAGCAAATAATCTTGCACAGATCTCACAGCCTGGGCCCCCTCCAAGAGGAATCTGAAATGTTGGGAGGCTGCTTAAATTGAGCTGCATTAAATGAATGAAGCCAATTGTAACTGAGAGTGACAACTTTGCTATGCTCCAGCTCTCAGCACAGTGCAAGCTCTTTACTTACTAAAGAGAAAAAAATCTTAAGCAGTATAACAAAGTCTTAGTTTAGGGTTCAGTGCTTTGTAAAAACCTAGTGGCAAAACACGTGGGGAAAAAAAAAAGTAGATTTTAAATTGGCATTTTTTTATTAGCCCAAATAATAACTCCCTCAGGATGACTTCCTCAAATGTGGCAAGCATTTTCCATTAACATTCGAGGGAGAGAAGTGTAATTCAGCACATGGAATTTGAAGCCTCTGAATGGGGCATAAAACCATTTCAGTGGGAGCACTGAACTTAGCGAGCCCCTGTGCAAGGTGTCAGCTGTTGGATTTCAGCCAGTTCCAGAAAACTGGCATTTTGCAAAATGCTGAAGCAGCGGGAATAACACTAGCAGCAGGAACAGTGACTGCTGCAGAGGCAAGAACAGCATAAGTCTCCGGAGATCGTGTCTGGAACAAAATACAGGAACTCCTGGCTTAAGGTTTGCTCAACAAAAGCCAGAGCTTATCATCAGCAGAGCAATTCTAATCTGTAACATTTAAAGAGAAAGCTTTCCTTTGTTTAGGAGAAACAAGAAAAAAATATGTTAGTTTTCTTCAACCTGCTGTCCTATAGTTGTATACCTCTGTCTAATAGCGTGCTTGGGGCAATGTCTCACTGTGCTTGCATGCAGTAGGGTTACTTACAGCATTAGCAACTTTCTCGTAGCTCTCAGGCAGAATGAAAAATGGCTCAGTTAGCTGACATTTCCTTGGAGCCCAATTTTATTTGCATATTCTGATAGAGTCTGTACGGGTAAAACAATCCAGAAAGGGAAAATGTGGCTGATACTTTGCTTGCTGGTTTTCAACTCTAATCAGATTATTCTTCCCATGTGAACTATTGAAAAAACAGTTTGCTGACTTAAAGAAAAAAGTCTTGCTCCCTCACATCTCTCTTCAACAGATCACTTGGGGTTTGAGGGTGTGTTTGCTCACAATCATCTACCAAGTTTAATTTAGTATGAAGAAGTTTGACGATGAGAGTAGTCAGAGCCCAAGCTAATTTAAATGTATATATTAATGTAAATAAATTTGCATCTATATATAGTAATTTAAATTCAAACAGTTCTATTGACTCAAAAAACAAGGATCAAGATATCGCCATTTACCACACTTGTGACAAATGCAGTGTGTTACAAATACAGTTTTTAACTACCCAATTGTGGTAGCATTTGTTAAATCTGACTTGCTGTCTATTTGGCAATGACATATTTTGCTAGAGACTTTCAAATTCTTGCCTGTGGGGAATTTGAAGGGGCCCATCATGCCTCCTCTGTATTCGTTACTGCATAGCTGGCATGTTGCTCTTCATACAATATTCCATCTGTGTGAAATTGTATTATTCCACTGTTTGGCTGTTTATTATCTTCTGCAAACTTAGATTTTGTGCTTGCCATGGCAATCAGTAGGGCATAAATATCAAAAGCTGAAGTCTGTTCTGTGGCTGCTGAGCTGCTCCTACTTGTAACTTTTTTATTTTCTACTTAAAATCTTCTTGATTTATGGCTGTTGTTTTGTGAAGGAACCACCAAGGTCTCCCTTACTACCTTATCTTTTAGTATCAACCTTTCTTCAGATCCCTTCACATACTGTATGCTTTAGACGTTTGCATCTTTTTTTCAGCTGCATCTCTTGACAGTACCAGACAGGTCCATTTGATGCCCTGGTTGCAAAGCTCTTTGGGTGGCTGCTAAGGAACTTGCTAAACCTGAGCTGTGGCACCCCTCTCTCTGACAGACTGGCTTATCTTTTTGGTCCACATCTTCTCTCTTTTTTTAAAGTCTGCAGTCGTGTCTTCCACTATCAAAAAGTTATATAAAAAAGAGAGGACTTACTGGGGAGACACCCATTTTGCTAATGGTAATGTTCTTTATATTTGTTAGGTTTTTTTATGTTTGTTTTTAATTCATATTCTGTTTAGGTATGCTAATGTGAGCTGAATGTCTGATACATTGCAGATCTCTTCCCTGTCACTCACTTCGTTGCTCACAGAGTTAGCCTTTGGAAAAGCACCAGCTATTAACATTAAAATACAATACTGAGGATATTTAATCTAAAATGCAAAAATGTGCAGCCATGAATAATATAAAAGTACTGAAATTAACAGTCCTGCAATAGGAATAGTGTGTGTACAATTACCTTATACTTGAGAACAAGAATGTGTGGCTGAAAGAGCGTGGCAAGAAGGATGCTGTTAAAAGCTAAGGAGTTTTATATACACAATTTCCTTTTATAATTTCCTTTCATCTAAGCAAAATTGGCAGTGTAAGCTTAAAATACTCCCTACTTGTACTTCTGCCTATGACTTTAAATAAGGTTCAGTTGGAATTGCTGTCTTTCCTTCCTAGATTCTTCTTTTCCTGTGTTTTTATTATTAGGAAAGCTTACTGGGGTCTTAGTTACTTTAAGGAATGTTATTTATCTCTAGGTTAATGTGGTTGAACAATTTAACAATTTCCATAAATTAGTTTGAAATGGGCTTTTTCATCAATAAGTTACCATATGCATTTGCTTTCTTTCCACAGAGATTTTTTTCATTTGTAAACCCCAAGTCTATTTATTTGAATCAAACTGATCAAACTGTTTCTTAGAGGACTGAAAGATTTGATGGCATGTGTGTATGAGATTTATTATGAAAATTTTTTACTTGTTTCTTTCTAAGTGAAGTTTCCATGGCCTGGGCTGCAGATGCTTTGGTGTACCACGATTTATGAACTGGACCAAATGAGGGCTGATTTGGTTTTGGCTTTTAGGCTATAGTTGACCCGTTGGCTAAAGCTAAAAATTCTGGCCATTCTGATATAATTCTATTATCTGTAAATGGGCATTAATATGTGTAAACTGTTCCTTTACATTGACTACTCTGTGTATCTTTATTCACATATATTCCTGGCAACTCTAGCAGGCATGAATGCAAAGAAAGAAACACAGCTACAGCAAAGATGTGGTTTATGGTCCATGCAGACTGGAAATTGTGTAGGAGTTTACGTTGGGTAAAATTGTGCAAGGGATTGCTCTGGCAGTTTTACGAGCCATACAGTTGTGTTTCATGCCCAGCAACGTTCTCAAGCCTGTTCAGTTTGCTTGCACAGGCACAGCCATCCTGGTCAAATGTGGGAGGTTTGTTTGTCTAGACCTAGATCTTTACTCTGTAGTGGTAAAGGTATTCCTTGGTGGAACATTACATTTCTTAAGGCACTGCTGTTCTTGCTTTTCACTTTGTACAGTCTCCTGTGGGGAAAGCAAATGCAAAATGGATGAAGGATGCTATTATTTTGATTTGTAGTATCATTCCTACATCCTGAGTAAGTACAAATGATTCCACAGCATTTAACTCAATTATGATTCAGGCATCTACATAGCCTAAAGTATCAACAATAATTGCCTTAGTTTTCTTTAACTATACATACTTACACGCACATGCATATATGCCTTTTAATTTTGATTATCAAGTTCGTGTTTGAATACAGGAAAGCAGGCACCACAGTTTTATATACACTGAGATTGTCTAAACTTACAAAGACAGCTGAGCAAGTAGAGCTCAGTCATGGACAACAATATATTCCAGTACTTCTCTGAACAGAGACTACTGAATCCTGTGGGTGGTTTTAAAAAAAAAAAAAAGAGTGAGCCAATGTCTACTGGAAAGTTAAGTCTCTGTGAGCAGAACAGATTCAAAATCAAGCTTCTTGAGGTGCAAGGCTTGTGATTTAACATATTCCATCCCACCAGCCCCAAAGCAAGGATTTGATTAAATACTTCTACTTGTTCTTTTCTTTTCTTCTCTCTCTCTCTTTTTTTTTTTTTACCAGAAACTTTCTCTGGGCAAATAACTATATCCAAAAACTTTCCTAACTGTAAAAGCCATTGCCAGTTAATCACAGCTGTGTCAGTTTAAAGATGTGATTTCCACAACTTAGTCCTTTAGATTTATGGCACTCCCTATGATTTTTATTTTCCCCCCACATTATGAATGCTTCATTTCTCTCGAGGGCCATAAAAACTTGAAAGGTATAGTAGCAATATGCAACACAGACTTCCTTGCACCCTCTTGCTGGTCTGCATAAAACCTGAATTGAGGTACTCATTTCCTGCAGTGATTAATCAACATAAAGTGATCACTTGACAAAAATCATGCTTTAGTAGTTAGATATTTTGAAGGGGGATGTTGGGGTTTTTTTGTTTTGTTTTGTTTCAGTGAGCCCTTTCAGCAGTAAGTAAAATTTATTCTTTCCTTACTCTGCTGGTTTGAATTAATCTCGTAATTTTACTTTTGATTTGATTTCTTTAGGTCAGGATGTTGGGCCAGCCACCAAAGGGCTACTTAACTGAGGAAGCAATTTTTTTTATAGGATTGTTCCTATAGCGTCCACACTGGACCAGACGTCTGATATGGGCTTGGGCGAGAACAGCTTTTTCAAGCTGGTTTTTGGTGGACATGGTTTGCTTCCTGCAGGGTGCACCAGGGAGCGTGCCTGGAAATTTGGCCATTCCTGCAAATTCCCTCTGAACCAAGGGGTATCTTCAGTCACACCTGAGCCACAGGGTCTTTCACCTTCTCCTATTTGCCCAGCTGCATTTGCCCTTGTCTCCTGGAGGTTGAGGCTGAACAATTTTTTAAATTCAGCTTCAGTATCTCCGAAGAGTCACTTTAGGGTAAAGCCTGCATTCTTGCTCAAGAAAACAATTCTGTCCTCACATTTTAAAGTTTTGCATGAAAGTTATTTTTTCAGTGCTTTCTTTTAAGTATACCCTGTCATGGCCACAAAAATTATCAGAGGGTTGGAACAGCTCTCCTATAAAGGCCGACTGAGAGAGTTGGGGTTGTTCAGTCTGGGGAAGACTCTGGGGAGACCTTACTGCAGCCTTTCAATACTTAAAGGAGCCTATAAGAAAAATGGGGTCAAACTTTTTAGAAGGGCCTATTGCAACAGGTCAAGGGGTGATGGTTTTAAACTAAAAAAGGGGAGATTCAGACTAGAAATGAGGAAGAAATTTTTTACAGTGGGGGTGGTGAAACACTGGAACGGGTTGCCCCGAGCAGTGGTGGATCCCTGGAAATATTCAAGGTCAGATTGAACCTTGGAGCTCTGAGTGATCTGATCTAATGGAATATGTCCCTGCTCATTGCAGGGGTGTTGGACTAAGGACCTTTAAATGTCCCTTCCAACCCAAACTATTCTATGATTGTATGGAGAACACCTACCAGGCAAGATCACCTTGCTATGTCCATATTATCTTTCCTGGGCAATCTCTGTGTGCTGTAAGCCGATCTCTTCACGTAGACTGTGTTGCCTCTGTCTCTTCTTACTTATAAGAGTTTCACATGCAAACTGGCCATGTCACTGGGGCACAGGCCCTGACCCAGCATTGGAAGAGATTGTCTTTCTACCAGCTAGGTTTGCAGGGCTACCAGAGAAGTCACCAATCACACGTTTGTATTCAAATTATTCTTTTCCTGTGTAAAAGATGTAAGCTGATAGAAAAAATAAACAAAATGTGTAAAGTACTTCCTGAACTTAGGGAAGGATAGTTTTGAAATCTAACACCAGCGTTGCAATAGCAAAAAATATAACCGCCTGAGCTTTCAAATGGTTGGCAAACTCTCCACTCACCTCAGCATAATCAGATTTGGATTCTCATCAGTGCTATGTAAGATGAATGCACTTCTTCCACAGTCCCCTGAAATACATGGATGTATACTAAACTAAAGTCAGAGCCCACCTTCTGCGTGTGCATACAGCAGTCCTGAAAGAGATCAGCCTCAAAAACTCAGGCTTTTCCTGCAGCCATGCTTGCAGGATACTGTACGTAGTGGGGAATATCACTAAGAAGCTGTGCCTGTGAGGGTAAAAACCTCTTTCTGAACAGAAAAGCAGCTCTGTGTCAAAGATGCAGGAACTGACAGCAGCAATTTACCTTGTGTAGGAGGTGGAAGTTGGGTTCTTCTCTCTGTTCCAAGAACCCCTTTTCCATTTCCCTTCTCATGCTGCAGAGGAGTTCTTAACTTGTAACTCGTGCAAAACAATGGCATACCAATACACAACTTCAAAAGAAGATGAGGACAGTGGCATACAACCACACGTGTAAAATACACCAAAGAGAACTGAAATTGCAGATTTCAGACAACGTGTAAAGCCATCTTTAGCTTGCAAAATTAACTAGTGCAGTAAAAGCAAGTATTTTCTGGTTTTTGTCATTGGTTGCACAGGCAGCATGAGAGCTCTCCCTCAACAATACCAACAGTGCAAAATGCCCCTGAAGGAAAGCTGGCTTGAGCACAACACTGAGGACACATTGCTCCAGGCCTTCACTGGGGACTGAGGCCTGAGAGTCCTGGCTGATATCAGCTGTCAGTAGAAAAGTCCAGGAGGGAGGGAAAAGATAAAATCGTGATTTTACAGAGGAGAGCTGCAGGGCAGTAAGTATGTGAGCAATGTGTTCTCTGTCAGCAATACCAGTGAATGAGTGGGTTCTGCATAGTGCTTAGGTGATGGAGAAGTGTGTGTG
This sequence comes from Bucorvus abyssinicus, assembly GCA_009769605.1. Taxonomy (NCBI): domain Eukaryota; kingdom Metazoa; phylum Chordata; class Aves; order Bucerotiformes; family Bucorvidae; genus Bucorvus; species Bucorvus abyssinicus. Next base: position 16,976,444 of record CM020063.1, read on the forward strand.
CAATGTTATACGCCCAGTGGTTTTCCATTTTAACAACAGTGCTTGTTTTACTAACTCAAATGAATCATTCTCATAATGAAGAGAAAGTCTCGTAAGACTTTCTTTAGCCTTGCTTCTGAACTTCATAAATATCAGAATAAACCTGGTTCCTGGAATTCCTAGAGGAGTCTGGGCTATCAGGGCATTTCCTAAAGCCAGAATAAGAGCCAAGTCATGCCAAAGAAAGGGTAACAGATGTCCTCCACAACCTGATCTGTTCTTCTCCAGTGGAGCAGATAGGAAATTTAATTACCTCCATCTAAGGAAGAAAACCATAGATCCAAGTCTCCTACTAGTGACAAACTATAGTGCTCTTCCATAAAACCCAGTACCATCTTTGGCAATTGTTAAAAAAGAAAATAAGATATGCTCAGCTTTTCTAAAAGGGTTGATACAATACACCCACCTTCAGTGCTCTGTATTTCAGAAGTATTTGCCTGCTGCTGCACACCAGTATCTCTGAAAAAGTATCATCCCTTTAATGTTTTCTGAATTTTAAGTGAATATTGGTTTGTATATAGATTTACGATGTCTTTTCACTGGGTGCAGCTGACTCCACACATTGTACCAGAGCGTACTTGGGTTTGACTATTAAGATCCATCTATCGTAGTCTTCTTCATGCTTTCTGCCTTTTTCAGACAAACCTTATTAGACTGCTGAAATTTTTGTAGGACCCTAGTGTTAGCCAGCAAGGAGCGGAGTAATGATGGACTATAAAGTTGAAGTTCCAGTTTTGGAGTTATTTATTTCCATCTCTCAGAATGGACTCATTTAAACCTTTAAAAGAAACTCACCAAATTATTTGTTCCTATCACTTGAGTATTGTGTTCTGCTTGCTTTCTTAAGGAATAATGTAGTAAAAACAGATTTATAACTTTCATCTCTTGCATGGTTGTAATATTTGTTAATCCTGGAAGTAATGGCAAAAAAAAATATAAAGGCAGCAAAAGTAGTATTCCTAGGTTTTATGAGATATTTTTATCTAAGGGAAAATGATGAGATATGCAACACTAGTAGTTCTCTTCCAAATTTGCTGAGCTACAGGATTAGATTTGATACTATTTCCTCTTCCTACTAGTGTAGATTTTGGTCATTTGCCTCAATTTTTATTACTGCAATAAATTATGTAAACTGATAATTATCAGCTGTGTTGAGGCATTGAAAAGCATTATCAGATCTGGCATTTGCCCACAAGCTGTATGGCCAAAATCCATTTCATATATAAGCACTTAAGTACAGGGGATTTTAAGGATCTATGAGCCCTGAGATTTAGATTTTGACTTTATAAATCTTTGGTAGTTCTCATCAAGCAAAAATGATTAATACATCTTCTTGGCTGGAGAAGGATAAAATAAATTATCAGTATGAATAACTGAATATTTACTTTTTGTGTCTGTAAAATGGACAGTACAAAAACCTGTAATGTTACTTCACCTTCCTTCAGCTTTAGACTTGGGAAATGCTCTGGAATATGATATGATTCTTTTTCCATGTTCTTTCAGTATGAGAATAAGGGTTGTCTTTTCACTGAGATGTCAGCTAGAATATGACTGCAGGAGAATACCAGTTAAGGTTTGTGACATGGCATATAACCTGGACATTTGTATTTTAAATGGTTTACTCTTTAAGAGAATGCTTGTTTCACAAGATTTTTATTTTATTTTACTTGGAAAGAACACTAGTAATGGTCTTCAAAAAAGCTAAGAAAATAAGCTAGATGCATGTTGGCATGCCAGGACCTGTTAAATGACTACATATTTGTATATATTAAATCCCGTAGAAGCAGGAAAAGGTTTTTCCCCATGGAAGGACTGGCCCTGAGGTCAGCACAAGAAGTACCTGAGATCTATTTAGCAAATCTATCTTGCCAAAATATGCTACCATCTCATGAGATAAGTAAAAAACAGTGATATACAGCCACTCCCAAGCACTCTCTGAATGGTCTTTGTCTCTATTTTCCTGATTTGTTTCTCTCTTTACAGGTACAGAGATGAAATTATATATATATTTGAAAGGAGAGGAAAGATAGACTGCTAGAAAAAGTGGCTGAAACTAAAAATAATCTTCAACTGCTTGGAGCTGATATCCAAGGCATAAGAGTGCCTGTTCATTTTAAACACATGCTTGTCTGAAACTATTGCAGAGACCACATACGTACTTCAGCATATTTCTGAGGACACTGATTTAGTCAGGTGCTGTAGGTGGCTTGGTAGCAATAAAATTAACATATTCCCAAACATGATGATTGTAGTATTTTAAATACTTTGTAGAGGTGGGAAAAAAAATCCCCAACATATCCTATTTGTCTCTCATTTTTCTTAATTAGAAATGTCTGCTGCCCCTAGGATGTCTTAATTGTGGCAATGCTTTGATTGATTGTTATGTCTTACTCATTAATAGATACTTCTTTTACTTTCATCTTCAACATTCTTAGCCAATTCACAGCTATGAATGTATCGAGTACATTAAGGTTTACTTATAGTACTTCTAACTGGAAGTATCATTGCCGTCTTCCATTTTAAGGAAAGGGATACTGAGGCACTAAGCAATGACATTTCCTCTAGCATGGAGGAAATGCTGTTCTGTGGAACATAGAGTTCCAGAGAAAGCCAGTATGTCCAGGCAACAAATGTGATTATTAATGCAAAGGTGGAGGCAGCTGTAGGCTGGTAGAAAGGACACTGGAGGAGTGTGAGGTTATAAGCTCTCGAATCTGGGTGTCTGGGTGTCTGACTCAGTGAGGCTTCATTTGTGGCTGGGATTGCTCCTTGCTGACACTGAGCAATTAAATAACAGAATTAAGTAGCCTAACAAAAACACCAGTGTGTTCTCCTGCCTCTGGAATGAGCAGCAAGGGAACCTCACTGATCTCTATTGGGTTACGACCATTTGGGCCAGAGCCATACCCGGCACCTTACACTTCATGAAGAAAAGGTACCAGTCAGTGTCACACAGAACAGACCTTTCTGACACATCACAGCAAATGAGCGCCCTTCACTAAACTGTGTACTTAAGCAAACTTTGAAATGGCCGTGAGGTCATCAGTTCTCATTAATCACTTTGTGCCTAACAATGGAGATATTTAAATAAAAATAAGGAAAAGAAACAGAAAAACCAACAAAGTTGTGGTCTTATCCTTCCCCTTTTTCTTTCTGCTAATGACTGAAAGAAACAATTTCCTCAGAAAAAAACGAGTCAAAATATCAGGGTCTGCCATGCCCAGTGGATAGACTTTGCCATCCTGGGAGCTAGCTTAGGTGCCTGGTAGTTTTCTGTATGTGAGGAGGTATTAGTGGCGGTATAATGCATTAATTTGAAGCCATTGCAAAACAACTTTTCTGATTATGCTGGTAGAGGGAAAAGGGGGTGACAGAATTTTATCTTGAAAAATTTGCTGAGTAGCAGCAGGACATCTTAATGGAAGCCTGCAAACGCAGTAAGGGGCCGTTTCTTAGAATTGTTTCTCAGCTTAGCCTATAAATCAAAAGGGTATTCTCCTGTCACCTGCACAGCAAGCTCTGCAGACTATCTGAGCATCATGCTTAGGGTTAGACCGGCTTCTTCAGCAAGAAAAGTTCTGTAGTCTGGTCAAAGATCAAGAGTGAAATTTTCAAAAACATTTGATGTCTACAAACCTTAAATTCCTTTTTTTTTAAAAAAAACCACATTTCTTCTGCTTGTTGGATTTCGGTGAAAATGGATTTCTACACATTTTATCACTTCTGGGCATGAGCATGGGGAACTGCATCCAGTTAGGTATTGATGTATATTACAATATCTGATTTCTTATTGCCCTAGAAATAAGACAGCATAAGAATGATTCGAAGAAAGGCAATTTTGTTGGAAAGAGAAAATTCAATAAAGCTTAAGGGTGTTTTGTTGTGATATACTGTCTTCTGTGAATTAATATTGAATAAAGACACTGCCAATGCACTGCTGAGGAGCCTGTATTTCCAAATCTCTGTCTCCTGGACAGCCAGCCAGCCCCCAGCAGTGTAAGCGATCTCTCCTTCTGGAGTGCTGCTCTGTGTCAAAAGAAGTTCTAAGGATACTCAGGGATCCCTGCCACTCTGACAGGGCATTAGGAAAATGGAAACCCAAGAGCATCTCACAGTGCAGAGGCTCAGTGCCCCAGAACCACACCCATGGAGCCCCAGCTCCCCACCTTCCTACAGCATGTTGAGCCATTCATTAAGAGTCATTGAAACATGCCCACATGCTTTATTTCAGAATTATTTGTTTCGGATTTTCCAATCCAACACATTGGTAGCAATTTTGTAATACTTATATTTCACTCTAGGAAAGAAAACATTTCCTCACAGATCTTACTGCTGCATGAAAATTCTGGATCTCAGCCAGAAACTCTTCTTGAATTTGGTAGGTGTCCATAAAAATGTTGCAAATTTGGGCTGTCTACTATGCAGCTCTGAGCTTTGGGAGAAGGACGTCTAAGCGCGGTGATAGCTCAGTTACTGCCACTCGTATAGCCAGTGCTTACGGAGTGTAAACTTGTTCCTCTGGTAATTTAGTACCTGATGGATATTGCACTCAGAGCGTTTGTATTATTTTCCCTCCCTACAGTGGTCAGGTCATCCGAGGATCTGGTATACCACAGTCTTCATAAAACAGTATACATTTTTTTCATGCCCCCAAAAGTCGCCTTTTCATCATGCTTTCTGCTCCAAACAGGAGTGTAAGTTTATATAATGTACCACTCCCGAACTCCGAAGAGGGTAATAATTCTAGTTTGTGTTCCATTCATTCGCGTGCAGTTTTCTAGCCTGCACAAAATACATTTCTTTTCCTACTACCAATCCCTTGTTCATTTTATAAATATTTGTTTTTCTGAAAAAAAAGAACTTTGAGTTTACAGCTTTTTTTTTCACTCCAGGTTATTTCAACATGTGTTAACAGAAAAACGTCTCTGAACAGAGACATTTTGGGATGTTAGTCTCTGTTACTTCCTCTCACTTGGCCATTCACGTGTTATTTTGTATTCCACATCCTGTCCTGTGCCTGATATGTTTGTGAGAGCATCAAGATCAATTGTATTGGTGAAAACTTTTTTTTTAAAAATTCATTTCAGAGTCACTGTTGTTGGATAAAGTTTGTGCAGTTGTCATGCAGAGAGAAGCCTAGTGATAGTTACAGAATTGCCTAAATGAGTTAGGAGCATTGCAGTGAGATAATGCTGCTTTTGTAAATTCTGTTAGGAACAAAACTAGCTACTTCTGTAATGACCTTTAAAGCCTGGGCCCTTTTCTTCCTCTATGTATCCTTACTGCTGTTTCCTGTACAGCTCCATTTTGAAATCTGTGCTGATTTCTAAAGGCTTTTGTAATATATAGTTGCTAACTCCCCATGGTCCCATAATGTCAGCTGCAACGTGTTTGAAAGTAGTAATTGGACAAGTAATCCTTCCAGGGGAAAACAAATCATGTTTGGTTATAATCATATGAACAGCTCTTATTTTCCATTCTGTGCAGTGTTTGAGATACTTGGGCGGAGAGAGGGAAGCAGATCTGCTAAAAGGCAGCTCATGAATCTGGCAGAGAAAGATCAAAATGATTTTGCTCCTAGGAGATGAACAGGACGCAAAATTACACTTTATTTTTTAGCAGGTGTAACCACTGGGAATGGGGTGAAGTTACCTGTAGATTTCATCTAAAGAACATACTTCTTTCTTAAAGACATCTATAAGGCTTGTTACAGAACTCAAGAGATGAAACACAAGGAGTTGTACTATGCAGGATTTCAGATTAGATGGGAATGTCTATTTTTCACAGGATTAAATCCCTGAATTTCTGCATTAGACTTTCACTCTTTTTGTCAACTAGTTAGACAAGTGGTAAAAATTTGATCTCATAAATTTGCTGCCACAGACATCTTCCTAGAAGTGATTGATAAATACTTGAATATGCAAGAACTTTCCCACCAGGGACATTGCAAGTCCATTGACTATGAAGCAGAGTCTTTAGGGGGACTGCAAGTACGGAAATACAAAATTGAAAGAAAATATTCCCATGCATAACAATTTGTATAGGAGTAACTTCAGTTGTTTTTCACAGAAGAACTTCCTCTTAATGAGACAATCTTTTCTTCAAAGATGAATAATGAGGTGAGAAAATCTGTCATTATTTTCAAATTATTTCCAACAAGAAAGAAACTGTGGGTAATTATGGACAGTCCTTTGAGAATATCAACTCTGTACTCAGTTGCAGTCTGGAAGACAAATAAAATTATAGGAATTACTAGGAATGAGTTTCAGACCAAAATATGGATCACAGTGCTAGGGTCACCTGTGGTCTGCATACTCTTCAGATACTGAGATCTACACATTTTCTAATAGTGATATAAATAATGCAGGGGAATGAATATATGGTTAGAGCCTCCATATGATAAACAGGCTTTTAATATTCAGCTTGTGGAAAAAGGTGTTTTTAAGAGGAAAAGCTATGTAAAGTCATCACACCATGGATAAAGTGAATAGAAGTGATGTACCATTGTTTCTTATAACACGAGCACTACAAGGCACGTAATAAAACATACAAAATCAAACATAAAAAATGAAGTGCTTTCCTTATGACTCACAATGATACTGTGAAATGCATTGCCACAGGATGTCGAGGGGGCTAATAAAATAAATGGAATTAGACAAATTAAGAGAGGGTAAATCTATCAGAATATATGATGATCCTACTCCAACCTGTCATTATAGCCAGAAGCCAAGGGGCTAAATTGGGAAAGAAGACCCCCAAACCCCTGTACCTGTCTTGTTCCTAATATGTTTCCCTATACAGCTGCTACCAGGCATTGCTGTAGATAGGCTGCTGTGAAAAAGATGGACTTCTGTCTGGCTACATTTTTCTCACCGACTTATACAAATGCTTTGAAATTCACCTAACACTTTCTGATTACATCAGTCTTTACAATTATTTTCCTTTCATATTTCAGTAAAGCCGGGAAGAAATATTTTTGTTACACGTTATGCATTTAAGGTTTTCCGTTGAGTCTAAGAAAGAAAACATTTCAGAATTGTGCTCATAAATGGAGTCGTAAATCTATGTTTTAATTGTTACATAGGTTTTGGATGGACCGTAGAGAGGGAAACCTGACAGAGAAATGAAGGAAGCAGGTAATACCTGCTTCAGTAAATTGATCTGGCTTCCGTAGGAATGCTTTCTTTTGAAATCATGTGTGTGCGCACTTTTAAAACAGTTATTTTATCCAGTATCTCAAAGACTGCTCTGTTTTGAGACTGTAATATAAAAGGAAAACAGATAATATATTTCAGAGAGAATGAATTCTTAACATATGATGTGGATATATCAGCTGTCCACCATTAGGTGCAAGCTTCTTGGCACCCGTATGAATGTAATTCCTGTATTTATTTTTTTATATAATCTTTTTACAAGTAAACAACCACTCAGTTTCCAGTTCCTACCTGTTAATTCACCTTCCAGCTCTAATGATGGCAGGAGGAAGCAAGACCCTGAATGATTCCGAGCAGACTTTGATGTCTTCCTGCATCCTTTCATCTACTGTAATTCACTCCTTTCCCTTTATTTTACTTCTCTTTCCCTCTCTTGTTTTTTTCCCCTCCACTCTCTCCAAACTCAAAATGGAGCATAACTCAATCAGCCATGGCAGTACACATAAGGAAGCTGTAACTAAAAAAAGTATGAACACATCTACTGGCTGCATAGCTGATAAAGTTCCAGGCCACCTGCTCAGACACACAGAGCCTGATAATTTTCTTCAGCATTATGTAAAAATAAATAAACCAAAATGCCTTATTAAATAATTGCTTTGAAAAAGCAAGTTCACATGTCTTCTAAAGACACTAATCCCAAATTCACATCGAATAGTAAAATGAAATATAAAGGAAATATAAAGACTATAATTTAATTTCAATTATATAGAGTAAGTTATAGTTGCACTTGAAGACAGGAATATATGTGGAGGATGACCTTGAAAATGAGCAGGAAAGCAGTTCAGAATTTTAATCCAATATTAAAAGGAGAGTGAAAATTCATTTTTTGAAAAAGAAAAAATTAAACACATAAATTGAAAATACCCCTGATTCTAAATCTTGGGATGACTCCATACCAACTAAATCCCAACAGACCTAAACGAAAAACCTAAATCAGTGATGTGCTGCTAGAATTTCATTATGTATACTCTGAGAGAATATGCAACAGCAGGGTGATTTCACAGCTCTGTCCAGCCAAAACAATGGAAAATATTATGTGTGCTCCTATCGGCTATTGCTCAGCTACTGCAAAAGACCTGAGACACATTACAAAAAGTGCTAGGAATTACCATTTTAAATGTGGAAAAGATTAATGATTAAGATACCAGAGTGCATTTGAACTCTGTAGCCTCCGTCAAAGTGCCCCCAGCGCTGCTCAGGGTATTGCGTGGCAGAAAGAACCACAATACACTGGGGACTGCCAAGCACCTGCCTTTGCACAATGAGTTTGGTGATAACTGTGAAGTGATGGCTGTTGAGCCAGCAGTGTGCCTGGGTGGCCAAGAAGGCCAACAGCATCCTGGCCTATATCAGCAATAGTGTGGCCAGCAGGAGTTGGGGAGTGATTGTCCCTCTGTGCTCAGCACTGCTGAGGCCACACCTTGAATAGAGTGTCCCTCACCACAAGAAGGACATTGGAGAGTGTCCAGAGAAGGCCAACGAAGCTGGTGATGGATTTAGAGAACAAGTCTTATGAGGAATGGCTGAGGGAACTGGGGTTGTTTAGTCTGGAGAAAAGAAGACTCATGGGTGACCTCATCACTCTCTACAACTACCTGAAAGGCAGTTGTAGTGAGGCGGGGAGCAGTCTTTTCTCCCATGTAACAAGTGATAGGAAGAGAGGAAACAGCCTCAAGTTTTACCAGGAGATGTTTAGGTGGGATATTAGAAAAAAATTCTTCACAGAAAGAGTTGTCAGACATTGGGACAGGCTGCCTAGGGAGGTGGTGGAGTCCACATCCTTGGAAGTGTTTAAAAGATGTGTAGATGTGGTGCTGAGAGACATGGTTTAGGGACCCTGGCAGTGCAGGGTGAACTGTTCGACTCGATGATCTTAAAGGTCTCTTCCAAAAATGATTCTGTGATTCTGTGATTCTGTTTGAACAGTGCCTAGCACAATGAGAACGTTGTGGTAGGCTGCAACAGTAGGAGTAATAATAATAATAATAATAATAATAATAATAATAATAGGAGTAATAATAATAATATAACATTAAAATTCCTATGTTTCAGAAGTAGATCTTAAAGCCAGGAATACAAATACTTACAGTCAGTATCAAATAGTACCAATAGTACTACAAATAGTATCAATTGAATTCTTCTCAGAATCCACTTCTGCCTGGAGGATTTTGAAAAAATGTCAAAAGATATAGTGACAAAGTAACAAATAGCTCTGATAACCCAGAATAGAAATTGTGATCTTCAATGAGCATATATCTTCCTTTGCTTTGTAAGGGACAATCACTCACAAGATTGGTAAAACAATAACTGTTGACAACAGTTCACATAAGTCAGACCCTGAAAGGTTTCCAACAAAAGATCAAGTACTGCATTAGCAACTTCTTACTAGACCAGATGAATTCTAAGAAAAAGTAGTTGCCTGCGTACTACTATGGCGGCTAACATTTTAATTACTAAATTGCTGCACAGTCTAGAATCCTGGGCAATGACTGGATCAGTCTCATTTCTATGTCTATTCAAAACATTAGAAATTTCTTCAGAGAAAAATAGATAATCCTGATCATAACACCAGAAAATCTCATACATTAGAGACATTGTTTTTAATTATTATTTTTTCCACTCCAGTACTCATTAGCTGCATTAATATCTGAACTTCCTAGATAGGTTTTGGTAGTTGAAATACTTTGCATGTATAAAGATTGTAGCATTTCTCCTTTTCTTTTTTTTGGGGGGGGGGGGGGGGGAGGGGGGGAGCGGGGAGGCGTGGTTTTTTGTTTTTGTATTTCAATTTAGCTGGGACACTTCAAGTTTCTGTGAAAACTACCAGTGCCACATTTCTGCAGGAAAGTTGATGGTAGGAGGGAAATGTCTGCTAATAAGGTCTCAGCAATGACTATATTCTGTAATCCTTTTTCTTCTGCGTATCTATCTCAGCTGCAAATTCTATAGGTTTTTTCTTACTTGTAAGCCACCAAATCCCCACACATTTAGGGACCTTACTTTTAGTCCCTTACGGTGAGAAGAAACCTCTTCATAAAACTAATCTACCTAACCCTGTAGGTTCTCCTGCCTTCTCTACTATTCCTATCTGGCCTACAGTTTACATTTATATTTTTAATACACATCTAAGGCAAGCAAGCATAATTCTGCCAACATGAGCAGCTGCTGGTACATTGTGATTAATTTTTAAGATCTGAGTCATTGTAAAATGCCTCATTTCTTTAGACATCCTCAAAATCTACCGTCAAAGACTATATGGTCTGCTTTGGTATTTATATATACACTTTGACTAAGCATCTTCAAAACATCTTATCTCTGGCACTGCTTACTTTGTTTTGTAGAGCAGTCCATGCTCTATAAATCAGGCTTCTCATTATTGTGTTCTGTCAGTACCTCTCACACAACAAATCTGAATGTGTCTGTAATGACCTCCAGGTCCTTATTGGCATTTTAGCTGCCGTGGTTCCATGGGCAAGTAATGGGTGAATGTCACGTGCCAATAATCGTTATCTAGCACGCAGGTTTTATATGGGCTAGTCTCAAGTCTGTAGTTACAGAAATTATTATTTTTTTACAGATGCATTCAGCCCCTATGTTTTTTGTCAGCGTGTGGTGTGTTGTCTGCAGCCATGCCTACAATGAGGACGCACAGTTCCTAGCTGTTTTGTTTAGCTACAGTTCATCCTCTGCTGAATACCTTTTGTACTGTCATCCCTGTAATACAGATTATGATGTTTGCTCTATATCGTCTCCTCTCTTCTATGAGGCTTAGTAATGTTTTGGCATTACTGCTGTTTTGCTGTTAACTTTGGGCTAGGTTTAAGTTCTGTGCAGCTTGAACTAATACTGTCCTTTCATGTTTTAGATTCTCTCACTGGTGGAGACCTACAACTTTCTGGGGCTTGTTTCCCAATAAGAAAAATGTTAAGAGGCAATATTCTAATTAACAAGTCTGGAAAACAATGTCTGAGCAAAGAAGGGGTATACTACATGCAGGTGTCCAAGACTTAACTTCTCAGATGTTGAAGGCTGTGTGCATTGCCCTCATCATTCTTCCAAATATGTTACTTGGAACATATTAACTAGTATAGTGGCTAATAATATGCTAATGTGATTTGCTGCACTTTTAGATCTAGAAGACTCTAATTATGGCATTGGTAGCCTTGCCTAAAGAATTCTGTACAAATTTCTTTCCTTCTTAAATACTAATTTAAGAGCAGCATAAAAGATTATGTTTTATAATTAAACAAAGCATTCATATCAGAACATTTGCAACAAGTAAATTATTTAAATGCTTTTAACTAGATTTCTAAAAAAGTGGACCCCTTGAAAAATAAATTGTTATGTCTGTTAATCCCTGCTATCCCAACACTTACCAAACTTGTGCCCATTGGTCTGATGACGGGGAAGCCGATTTAGCTTTTCTGCAATGTAAGATGTTGATTCTGTCATTTTCTTGTATACCTTAACATTTGGAAAGTTACACTGCTTCAGATGGTCATGTGATGATGTTCAAGCATTACAGAACTGGAACTTGACCAAAATTGCAGTGAAATATTGCTGCTAGCAGTGATCTACTACCCCACTGTGTGGGGACATAATCAAGCAGGGTTCTGGATCAGTGACAGCATGTCAAGCAAATAGAAACTCCGCTGGATGTGGCGAGTGAGGACCTGCTGCGTATGACCATATTGATGGTGTGCCCTGTTTGTTGTATCCGTGTTGGCCAGTCTTCACATAATAATATACCGCTCCCTTCTGCTGGAAACTGGCAAAATCTAACTTTGTGGGCTACTTCAAATGCTGACCATGTTCATGGCATTTATTTTAAACCTCCTATGTAACATGCTCTCAAAATCATCAACTAGTGGTCTTCTTTTTTTTTTTTTTTTTTGATTGATAGTTTTCATAAAAGTATCACTGAGATTTTGTGAGATTGCTTCCCAGAACTCAACACCGCAATAGAAGTGTGACAACAAATCCTGAGGTTTCTTTGTGATGTTTCAGCTAGTCAAGCTAGCAGTCAAAGACATATCTTTGATCCTGTTAAACAGTGTTTTCCACAATGCAAATGCATTGTCTAAAGTTATTGTGATGTCATGAGATCCCTTCATTGCTCACAGTCAGAGAGAGAAGTTTCCATAGATTGATCACTGTTCTTGTTGAGAAAATCAATTTCTGTGATTATGCAATGTAGTTTACTAAGTCAGAGAGACTTTAGTGAAGTTATTTACAATCCTGGTGTGCCAGTAGATAAATATAACCTATTTATTAAGTTCTGTGAACTGAAAATTGACCTAACCCCTTCCTCTTTCAACATGAATTTCCCTTCCCAAATAAAACCACTTGTGAAGTCATTGGTTTTGGCCAGAGAATCCAGAAAAACATGTGCATTTATTTTGCTCGTATTTCTGAGTGTTGAATGTCTGTCATCAAAACTCTTTAGCAATTTAGAGTGAGGGAAGAGGAGAAAGGGAGTAGTTCAGGCTCTTTGCAAGTTGTTACACCACTGCATATATGTGTATCCTTTCACCCTTATCACTCAGAGTGTTGGAAACCTAAGATTTACAGCAGTTTAGAAGATGGCATCCACCACTTCCAAAGATCCCTCACTTCATAGTGGTGTCATCAATGATTTTCCAAGTGTCATTTCCAAGGCTAACAATGATGAAAGTATTAACTGAGAGTCTCAGGAGTAATATAAGAGTATCTCCTGAAAAACCTGGCACAAGCCAGTCAAGAAATCAGGACTTAAGACGTTCCTCTGTGTGCTAAGTAATAAGGTTGAGTATGGTCGTGGAGTTGTTTGTTCATTTTGGAGCATGATGGAACTGTTGACATGTTCCCATGGTGCAGGCAAACTGAATTATGATTAATGCCATCAAAACCAGAGGATTCTAAAAGCCAGGACTGGAAAGATTTTTCTATAAATTGAGCATTCATTTTAAGAGGCAGTAAAGAGTGAGACAGTGTGGTGCCATTCAGTGCCTCTAGAGGCTGCATTTAAATCTTTTAGCTCAGTTTTAATTGCATTATTTCATGCATAATTTGCCTCTAAGAGGCTAGGACATTTCTAGAATAAATACTACAATTTAGATTGCTTTGTGACAGGAAGGAAAAGAAATACTCCTATGGCTTGTTATTTATTTCTTTATTTAGTACTTCACATAATACATCACTTTCCATCTGCATCTGCAGTATATTATAAAGTAAAAGATTGTGGTTTTTTTTTTAGAAAATGCCCTTAGTAGATTGTCCCATGTCATAAGAGACCTCCTTAAATAACAAAGATGTTGTCATCTGTCAGGTACTCTGACTACTCACAACATTATTGATCGAGATAAAAGTGTAAGACTGTTACAAGAAAGTGGAAAACTGTATCAGTGGATGGGGAAAAAAGTGAGAATTAATTTAAAATTATTAAAATGAATCATTAGGCCTGTGCCATAAAGTATCAATCTGGGGAACTGTGACCTAGTCAAGGTTATTCCCAGTGTCAGCTATGAAAATAGCAGAACTGATTAATGGTACCCGGTGCTTTGCTATAGTCTGGATTACTTCTGAGAAATACTGTTTTCAGACAACTTTTTTTAAAAAAATGCATTGATGTATATGCCTACATGTTATTCTGCTCTTCTAAAATTTTAACATAAATTGGGCCAAATTCTCAATGTTGCTTTAATCCTCTTTGTCCCAGCAGGCAGGACAAAAACCCTACCTGCCACTCTTACTGGTTGTCCTCAGCATGGGAGAGGAACCTAAAGGGTAAGGCTTCACAGAGCCATCCACCGAACACTGCTCCAGAGTCCTAGCTCAGTGGTGCTTACAAAATTTTGAATTTTTATGGAAAAAACCCCTAAGTATAGGATTTTCTCTTCCTATCTTCTGGATATGGGTCTGCTCTTCTTATTTCAGAAGGGTATCTCTGTCATGCTCTCTATACCACTTGAGGGCATCCAAGAAATCTGATTCAAGAATCTCTATTCTCCTGGAGAGCAAACAGATTAATTCTTAGGTCAGTATGGTTCCTGAAGCAGTTTGGTGGGGTGGGCTTTGTATAAGGTCATTTAATGTGAGTGGCATTTAAGAGTCAAAATAATTACCTACTCTCAGCTGATAATGGAAAAAGGTAAGAAGCTCTATAGAATAATTTATCCTGTCCTAAGCTACATACATTAAAGGGGATGAGTCAGCATCTGGAGGGATTTATTTCTTTTCCACAATTAAGAGCTATTTCCATGTGGGAATCAAACTTAATTCCCAGTGGAAGTTGGATGCTTACCTAACTGATCAAGAAGATCAGGTTTTCAGCTATATCTAGGCATCTTAATCATATAAATTAAAGCAATTAAAAGGCTTCAAAAGGAGCTAAGCTTCAAAAGGAGCTAGGATCCAAGTCTGATTTACCTCTCTTGAACTCACTGTGTACCTCTGTGTGCCAAAATGCTTTTTAAACCCTGTTTTTGACTTTGCAAATCTTATCTTACAGTTTATTTTTGGAAGTGAGCTGGACACTGTGCTCTAAATTTTTTAACACATTTGAATATCTTTCTACTGAAGATGTGACAGAGAATTAGCAGCATTTTCAAAACCTCCAGCTGGGTTCAGGTAGCTTCACTGCCATCTTAAATCCAGTGTATAGTATTTCTGCTTAGCTGGCTCTGTGTCCTCAGCCAGTGAACACAAGGGTCAGGCAGAGTTCAGGGCCAGCTCTTTTGGGTCAGTTCAGCTGTTGGCCTGTTGAATCTTAGATTTCAAGAGCTTTTATGCAGAAAGCAATAACTCCCATCCCCCTCCCCAGATTTAAAGTTATGTTTAGCTTTGCTTGGAAGTTCCTTGCCTTATATACTGGTAAATAATGATAGAGTCAGAAATTATTAAAAACCCTTCAGTACTGATGTATAGTTTACCTGAGAAATAATTCCTGGCTCAGGAAGGACATAGAGAAAATGGTTAGAGAAAGGGGAGTAGTTGCACCATAATTCATTTTTCAGTGTACAAACCCCATAGCCTCTCCAAGAGCACCTTCTCTCTGAAGGTGCCCTCCACTGCATAGCCTGCTGCTTCCAGAGCTGCAGCACACGGTAGATGTCAGGCTCGCACTGCCGTGGAAGCAGCAGACTGCTCCAGATGCTCCGCTGAGTCACCAGGCTGGCCTGCCCTCGAGTGATGACAACGGGCAGGCTCCTGCTCAGCCGCATGGCTGACTTCCTTTGTCTCCCTGAAGGTAAGGCAATCCTTGGGTGGGAGAGACATCTGAGAGGATTTGCTGTTTATATTCTTCTTTCCAAGTTCAGTCAACTTTCTCACTTGATTCATCCATATATTATATTCAAGCTCTTGGACTTTCTCTGGCTTCACAATTTATCTACAGATCACTGGCATTTCTTTTTCATTAAAAAATCATTTTTGTAGGGGATGTGCTATATACAAAGAGGGTGTGGAAAATGTGCAGTCTCTTCCCCTGACTTTAATTTTGTTCCAAATATAGCAAATGAGTAGAACACACTTCTCATCTCACTATTTGCAGAGTCATTAATGTAATGCAACAAAGCCTCTTCCTTGAAATTCCTTTTCCTGAGTCCTAGACTATCAACTTCCCTCATTCTCTCAACCTGTCTCCATCTTGTCAGCGAGAAACAGTGGAGGTTTGGGAAGATCCTGTAGAAAACTCCTGGCTGTGCCCAGCTCTAGCCACACAAGACCTCAATTAGTCTATATGCAAAGGCACAACTTAACATATACCTACACGCTTTGCTAGTTCATGAGTTCAACATGAATTCTGTGATCAGACTGGAGATAGGAATATTATTGCTTGAGAAACCTTTTTTAAAATCAGCCAACATATTACCCTGTAGATACAAAGAAATAAATTACATATGGAGTGGAGCTAAATGCTGAAAATTAGGATGCCTTAATACATTAGAGTCAGACCTCTGTATGGATGCCCTGTATATTATGCCAGGCAAATGTATTTTGATGTACAAGT
This sequence comes from Bucorvus abyssinicus, assembly GCA_009769605.1. Taxonomy (NCBI): domain Eukaryota; kingdom Metazoa; phylum Chordata; class Aves; order Bucerotiformes; family Bucorvidae; genus Bucorvus; species Bucorvus abyssinicus. Next base: position 16,992,686 of record CM020063.1, read on the forward strand.
GGATTTATTTTGGTGAATACTTAGTATAATGTTTATCTGTGAGTTAGGCAACCAGCCATGCTGGAAGATATCCTGTGTATATGTATTTTGTTTATGAAATCGCAAGGCCTTTCAGAGGTTAATTTTTCATGTTGCTTTCAGAACTAACACAGTAAAACAGAGTCTATACTTGACCAGGGCTTAAATAAGATTTTAATTTTTTAAAAATACTTCATTTCTAATTAATTTCAACTTCCCCTTGTCTTTGTGCTCATTTGGTGAAACTCACACTGTCATGACAGTGGTTGACAATAACAGATAAAGTGTTGTAGATAAGAATGAGGTTGATACATTTTACATGAAAGCCCTAAAGCAACTGGGTTTTTAAATCAACTATCTGACTGGGACTGCTTTCAGTTTGCTTTTTAGCACCTCATTAGGATTACTGCAATTTTCCTGCAGTACTAAACTGCTGCCCCACTCACAGTTCATTTTCCTCCTCTAATGTCCAATTACTCCCTTGTCTACTGAAAATTATCATATTTTCATTCCACAATAATTTAATTAAAATATTTCATTCTTGAACATAAATCAGCAACGCAGAGCAGCATTATGCTGCCTCCTCCCATTACAGCTCCATGGCATCCTGGTAAGCAACATAGCTGTCATGGCTTGAGCGGAACACCGGGAGAGTTTGTGCCATCAGAGAACAAAACTGAGGTAAAGTTGTTACACTCCTTATCCTTTCGTTTATTTTAAATATGATTGAGGGCCCTACAATGCTTTTAGATTTCTACAGCCCCAGAACAGTAGCAGCACCTTTGCAACATGCCCAGAAAACCTGGATGAACATCCAGGTTCCTCTGGCTATAACACAGGACACTTCTTTTGGATTGGGATCCTTTTAGGCTTTCAATTTTGGTGACTCTCTCAAGCAAAGACGTTCAGTGTCTGTCTTCCTACCTGTCTTCCTGTCACCGGTTGGCTGAGGCAAGCCAAGAACGGGGACGAGTCCTTTCCTATCCCTGAACCCCTCTCCTCCGGGAGAGAAAAGGGTTAAAAAGCAGAGATACGAAAAGGAAAAGAAAGATTTTGTGAGACCTCTGAACGTTTGGAAAACTGAAACAAACTTTATTAAAACTAGAACAAAATATATATAATATGCAGGGGAAAACCAATGCAAGATCTGAGAGTCTGTACAGGATGGAAAGGCGAGGGTTAAATGCGAGAAAAGAGAGAAAGGGGGACGGTACCACGTGCAGTCCGAAAATGGCACCGGCCACGTGTGCGCTTTCGTGGAGTAAACAAGGGGAAACCGCAGCTGTTACGAACGCGGGGCTCCAGCGTGCAAAGCGCTGTTCCTACCAGTTTCTCGTTGTGCAGTTTGTAGAAGCAAAACAGCAAGAAGCGGCAGCGCCGGCGTTACAGCAGCAGGCAAAGAGCAGCCTCCAGGCGCGGGTCTTCGGGCGGCGCGAGCTGTCTGTCCCAGGTGGCGCGGCGGGGGCTGCCCCGGCGCACAGCTTCGCTCCACTCCGGCAGCGCGGGGGGAGCCGTAGCCGCAAGTCTGGAGAAAGCCTCTTTCCCGGAGCGAAGCTGAGGTCCCGCAACGCCTCTCGCAGCGCAGAGCCGGGAGTGTCCGGAGAGCAGAAAGACGCGAAAAGCCCCGAAAGAAGCCGAGAAGCCGCGAAAGCCCCAAAAGCTGGGAAAGCCGCGAAAGCCGCGCCGAGCCCGCGGCTTCTTAAAGGCACAGTACGCTCGCGAGAAACTTTCTCAGTCAATGAGATGTGCGATTGTAACATGGAAGGAAATAGTTAGTTGGTGAGTTTAAAACAAAAGCCTTCGAGCAGGTTTTTTTTTTCTTCAAACTGCCACATTCCACCCCTTATTCCATACCATGTACGTTATGCGCATCTCATTTACATTGTATTATACAGGAATTAACAGCATGAGACTCTGGTTCAGGGTGTTTCAGCCAGGGTTAACTTCCCCTGGGGTACACAGTGGACTTCACCATCCTCCTGCATTACCCACCAGGTGTGTCCAGGGCCTTGGGCTGAGACAACACCACGGATGGGTCTGTCTGGGGTTGCAGCAGGGGAAACCCAGACAGTTTTTCCCAGCAGATTACTTTCACACACCACAGGAACTCTATCCCCCTCTATGGTATGTAAAAGGTCTGATTGGGCAGGGCCGGCTCGATTGATTGATCCCCTCATGTTCACTTGCCAGGTGGCTTCTGCCAGATGTTTATCCCAGTTTCTGAAAGTTCCACCACCCAATGCCTTCAGGGTGGTTTTCAGCAAGCCATTATAGCGTTCTATTTTACCGGAGGCTGGTGCATGGTATGGAATGTGATAAATCCATTCGATACCATGTTCTTTGGCCCAATTGGCCACCAGATTGTTTTTGAAATGAGTCCCATTATCAGACTCAATTCTTCCTGGAGTGCCGTGCCGCCACAAAATCTGCCTTTCAAGGCCCAGAATAGTATTACGGGCAGTGGCATGAGGCACGGAATAGGTTTCAAGCCATCCGGTGCTTGCTTCCACCATTGTCAGAACATAGCACTTACCCTGGCGAGTTCGAGGGAGAGTGATATAATCAATCTGCCAGGCCTCTCCGTACTTGTACTTCGACCAACGTCCACTGTACCATAAAGGTTTTAACCTTTTGGCCTGTTTAATTGCAGCACAAATCTTACAGTCATGGATAACCTGGGTAATTGCATCCATGGTTAAATCCACCTCTCGGTCACGAGCCCATCGATAGGTTGCATCTCTTCCCTGGTGACCGGAAGAGTCATGGGCCCACCGAGCAAGGAATAATTCACCTTTGTGTTCCCAGTCCAGATCTATCTGGAACACTCTGGCTGCTTTGTCCACTTGGTGGTTATTTTTATGTTCCTCAGTGGCTCTGCTTTTTGGGACATGGGCATCTACATGCCTTACCTTTACAACTAACCTTTTCAGCCGGGCAGCAATATCTTGCCACAGAGTGGCAGCCCAAATAGGCTTACCTTTACGCTGCCAATTGTCTTTCTGCCACCTCTCCAGCCATCCCCACAAGGCATTTGCCACCATCCAGGAGTCTGTATACAGGTACAGCCGTGGCCAGTTCTCCCTTTCAGCAACGTCCATGGCCAGCTGGATGGCTTTGACCTCTGCAAATTGACTTGATTCACCTTCTCCTTCTTCTGCTTCTGCAACTTGGCGCACAGGACTCCATACGGCAGCTTTCCACTTCCATTGGTTTCCTATGAGGCGGCAGGATCCATCGGTGAAGAAAGCATATTTCTTCTCCTGGTCTGAGAGGTCTTTATATGGGGGTGCTTCATCGGTATGAGTGACTATCTCGTTCGGTGGCATCCCAAAATCTTCTCCTGCAGGCCAGTCTGTAATGGCTTCCACAATTCCTGGGCGACCAGAGTTACCTATCCTAGCTCTCTGTACAATCAGGGCGGTCCACTTACTCCAGGTAGCATCTGTGACATGGTGGGTAGATGCTATCTTCCCTTTGAACATCCAGCCTAGGACTGGCAGTCGGGGGACTAGGAGGAGCTGTGCTTCAGTGCCAATTACTTCTGAGGCAGCTCGAACTCCCTCATAGGCAGCCAATATCTCCTGCTCAGTGGGAGTATAATTGGCCTCTGAGCCTTTATATCCCCGACTCCAAAATCCTAGGGGACGACCACGGGTTTCTCCTGGTGCTTTCTGCCAAAGGCTCCAGGTAGGACCACAGTCCCCAGCTGAAGTGTACAGAATGTTTTTAATCTCTGGTCCTGTTCGCACAGGTCCCAGGGCCATAGCATGTGCTATTTCCCTCTTGATTAATTCAAAGGCCTGTTGTTGGTCAGAGCCCCATGTGAAATCATTCTTCTTCCGGGTAACCATCATCATCATGGCTTGGCTTCGCGGACGAAGATTTGGGAAGGGCTTTGCCCACGCTTATTGCAAGCGTGTTGATGGCTGAAAAGGCCAATGCGGGATAGGCAAGACCGGTTGCAAAGAGCACACCGGAGGGTCTCCTTGGGTGGTATAGTAGAGGCACGGTTCTTTCTGCGCTGTCTTTTCTCCTCGAGACTGATTCTACGCGTGCTCTCAAAGGAGACAGCAGCGTTATGTATGGTGTGTCTCCAAATCTCCCGATTGGAGGCCAGGGTGGACCACTGATGGTGGTCAATATGGCCTAGGCTGAGGTGTTGTTTCAGGGAGTCCTTATATCTCCTCTTTGGAGCTCTTCTCTTGCGGCAGCCGGTGGCAAGTTCACCATAGAACACGATCTTAGGGAGGCGGTGATCTGCCATCCTGGAGACGTGCCCTGCCCAACGCAGCTGCGTTTTCAGCAACATGGCCTCAATACTGGTGACGTCTGCCTGTTCAAGGACAGCAACGTTAGTCACGTAGTCAGTCCAGTGGATGTTTAGGATTGTGCGGAGGCAGCGCTGATGGAAGCGTTCGAGGAGTCGCAGATGGTGGCGGTAGATGACCCATGATTCAGACCCGTACAGAAGAGTAGACAGTACCACGGCTCTGTAGACACTGATCTTTGTACTTTTCTTCAGGTGTTTATTGCACCAGACTCTTTTATGGAGTTTTCCGAAAGCTCTGTTTGCCTTTGCTATTCTGTTGTCTATCTCTTTGTCAATCGTGGCATCTGAGGAGATGATGCTACCCAGATAGCTGAACTGCTGGACTGACTGAATCTCTGACTCGCCAATGGTGATGTGGGGATGATGGTAATCATCTTGTGGTGCTGGTTGGTAGAGAACTACTGTCTTCTTCAAGCTGACTTCCAGCCCAAAAAGCTCAGCCGCCTCTGCAAAGCAGGATGTTAAGCGCTGCAGAGCTGCTTCTGTGTGGGCAACAAGGGCGGCATCGTCAGCAAAAAGCAGCTCGCGGACAAGGTGATTCAGGGTCTTGGTGTGGGCCTTCAGTCGCCTTAGGTTGAAAAGGCTCCCATCGGTACGATATCGGATAGAAATGCCGTCTTGTTCGTCGAGGTCTGCCGTGGCCCTTTGGAGCATCATGCTGAAGAAAACTGTGAATAAAGTTGGTGCGAGAACGCAACCTTGTTTCACACCATTGGCTATTGGGAAGGGCTCAGAGAGTGCATCGCCATATCTGACTTGGCCGCGCTGCCCCTCATGTAACAGGATTATCATTTTGAGGAACTTGGGGGGACATCCTAATCGTTCCAAGATCTGCCACAGACCTTTTCTGCTCACAGTGTCAAAGGCTTTGGTGAGATCAACGGAAGTTACATAGAGACCCTTGTTCTGTTCCCTACACTTCTCTTGCAGTTGTCTGAGAACGAATACCATGTCTGTGGTACTTCTGTTGGCTCTGAAACCACACTGACTTTCAGGTAGAAGTTCTTCTGCGATAGCGGGTACCAATCTGTTCAATAGTATTCTTGCGAGAATTTTTCCAGCAATGGAGAGCAGAGTTATGCCTCGGTAGTTTGAGCAGTCTGACTTTACTCCTTTTTTCTTGTACAGGGTGATGATGATTGCATCACGGAGATCTGGTGGTAGTTCGCTTTGTTCCCAACGGCGCACAACTAGCTCGTGAAATTTAGCATGGAGCGTTTGGCCTCCATGTTTCCAGATTTGAGGCGGGATTCCGTCGACCCCAGCTGCCTTGCTGGTTTTCATCTGCTGTATGGCCTTAAGGGTCTCTCCCATAGTAGGGGCTATATCCAATTCATTTTTCACCGTTTGTTTTGGGATGAGCTGGATTCCTGAGTCTTGGACTACACGGCTGGCACTGAAGAGAGTTTGAAAGTGTTCAGACCATCGATTCAGGATGGAGGTTTTATCTGTGAGAAGCGTTTGGCCATCTGCGCTGAGTAGGGGGCTTTGAACTTGGTGTGTGGGTCCGTACGCTGCTTTCAGAGCCTCATAGAATCCTCTGTGGTCACCCAAATCTGCGCATAGTTGAGTCTTTTTTGCTAGGTTGAGCCACCACTTGTTCTGGATGTCTCGAAGTGTCTCTTGGAGTTTACTGCATGCAAGACGAAAGGCTGCTTTTCTTACATGGCAAGATGGCTGAGCGAGGTGTGCTTGGTGAGCAGATCTCTTCTTTGCCAGCAATTCCTGGATCTCTGGATTGTTTTCATCAAACCAGTCTTTGTTCTTCTTTGTGGAGAACCCTAAGAATTCTTCGGAGGACTGCAGGGTGCTATTTTTAATATGTTGCCAAAGCACTTCAGGAGAAGAGTCTATGGGACGGTCTTCAAGCCTAGTTTGAAGGTTTGCCTGGAAGCTGTCTCTCATTGCAGCTGTTTGAAGATTGTTAACTTTGAGCCTCCTCCTCAGAATGCCGCCCCTCTTAGGTTTGGGCTTAAAATGGAGGTTAAGTTTGCAGCACACAAGGCGGTGGTCTGTTTGACATTCTGCACTAGGCATCACTCGGGTGTGACAGACATCGCAAACATTTCTCTGGCGCACTAAGATATAGTCAATGAGGTGCCAGTGTTTAGATCGAGGATGCATCCAAGTTGTCTTCAGGCTATCTTTCTGCTGGAAGATAGTGTTGGTGATGGTAAGCTGCTGCTCAGCACAAAACTCTAGCAAGAGGCGACCGTTGTCATTGCAGTTTCCAACTCCATGCTTGCCTAGTACTCCTTTCCAGGCTTCAGAGTTCTTACCTACTCGGGCGTTGAAGTCACCAAGGATTATGATCTTATCATCCGCAGGAACCTTTTGAGTAAGGCGGCGCAGATCGGTGTAGAATTTGTCTTTTTCTGTAGGGTCAGCATGGAGAGTTGGGGCATATATGCTGAAGAGAACAACATGTTGCTTGTTGTGTAGCGGGAGGCGTAAGGAGATGATGCGATCGGAATGACCTGTTGGCAAATTTTCAAGTTTAGAGGCGATGGAGTTTTTAATCATGAAGCCAACTCCGGAATGATGACTTTCGGTTTTGGGTTTGCCTGACCAATACAGTGTGTAGCCGGCACCATGTTCTTGAAGGCTGCCTTCCTCATGAAGGCGAACTTCACTGAGAGCAGCAATGTCGATGTTGAGTCGTGACAGTTCGTGAGCAATTATAGCAGAACGGCGTTCAGGACGCCCACTGTCTGCTGTATCGAGCATGGTTCTGATGTTCCAACATGCGAGTGTCAATCTGGACACACCTTTGGAGGCAGGTGTATGCCTTTGTCTCTTTGTCTTTGGTTGACCGCCGAAGAAGATGCCTGTTAGCCGCGGCTAGCCAACCGGATTGGAAGGGGAGATGAGCTTTGGTTAGGCCACCTTTTCTAGGCCCCTCTCCATGTGGAGCAAGCAGTGCTCTCCTTGAAAAAGGCTGCTTGGTCATTCAGGATGCTGCCGAACGAGACTGTCATCTCCCGGGTCAGTCTCAAGCGACCAATGTCCTGAACCGCCTGCATGCAGGGTTGGGTCTGCGGCTTCCAGTGACATCTTTCCACCTGCCGTTTCGTCCCTTGCCTGTCGCTACAGGGCTTTGCAAACGTGAGTACACCCTTCAAGCCTGCGCCGTGGATTTTTTAGGTGAGGCGCAGCGTGCGCGAGACTGGCCCCACCCTTTACACCTGAGGTTCATCTGCCAGGGCCTAGCAAGCTTGGACGGTGACAGCGAAGTCCTCAGGTCGTAGGTTTGGTTAGAGTATCCTTCTCTTAGATGGATGGCCTTACAGGGCTAAATGAGCTCCATCTGCCCGGCTTTGGAGTTAGAGTTGTCCTTCTCCTAGGATGGTTGCCCAAAGGCTAGTGAGCCCATCCTGCCCGTGGACACACTTTGTCTGACCCTTCAGTTGAGACCTGTCAGGCTTGGGAGACCCTACCGGAGGCATATGCCACCACCAGCATAGCTCTCAACTTCGCAAGGGCACGCAAGCTCTTTCCCCACGGCAAGGGGGTGCCCATGAAAGAGTTCCGGGTAACAGTATAGAGACGTTTAACAATCTGGCTATACCCGGGAATGTGCATTCTCCAGAAGCCTATGACTCCTAAGAAAGACTGTGTTTCTTTCTTGTTGGTAGGCGGAGACATAGCTGTGATCTTGTTGATCACATCTGTGGGGATGTGGCGGCATCCATCCTGCCACTTAACCCCCAGGAACTGGATCTCTCGGGCAGGTCCTTTGACCTTACTTCTCTTAATGGAGAAACCAGCATCCACCAAAATGCGGATTATCTTCCTACCTTTCTCATAGACTTCTTCTGCGGTATCACCCCATACGATGATGTCATCGATGTACTGAAGATGTTCAGGAGCACCACCTTTCTCCAGGGTAGCCTGGATCAGTCCATGGCAGATGGTCGGGCTGTGCTTCCACCCCTGGGGCAATCGATTCCAGGTATACTGGATACCCCTCCAGGTGAAGGCAAACAGTGGCCTACACTCTGGTGCTATGGGAATGGAAAAGAAAGCATTAGCAATGTCTATCGTGGCATACCACTTGGCTGCCTTGGACTCCAGTTCGTACTGAAGCTCCAAGATATCAGGAACAGCAGCACTCATCGGTGGTGTCACTTCATTCAGCCCACGATAGTCCACTGTCAGTCTCCATTCCCCGTTGGTCTTCTGCACAGGCCATATAGGACTGTTGAAAGGTGAGTGAGCTCTGCTGATGACATCTTGTCTCTCCAACTCTCGAATCATTTTCTCTATGGGGCGCAGAGAGTCTCGGTTAGTTCGATATTGCCAGCGGTGAACTGTGGAAGATGCAGTAGGCAACTTTTGATCTTCCACCTTCATTCTGCTAACAACAAAAGGGTCATCCGAAAGTTCGGCGATGTGGACAACCGGATAATGCCATCGGCTCCCACGGTTGCTATCCCAAAGGCCCATTTATAACCTTTCGGGTCCTTAAAATACCCTTTCCAGAGGAAGTCTATGCCTAAAATGCATGGAGCATCTGGGCCAGTCACAATTCGGTGAGTTTCCCAGTTATGTCCAGTGAGGCTGACCTCAGCTTCTACCAAGGTAAGCTCTTGTGATCCTCCTGTCACACCGGAGATCGTGACAGTCTCAGTTCCTTGATGATCCGATGGTAGCAAGGTACACTGGGCGCCTGTGTCTACCAGGGCCTTGTACCTCTGTGGTTCTAATGTGCCAGGCCATCGAATCCACACAGTCCAGTATCCTCTGTTATCCCTTTCCTCCACCTGGCTAGAGGCAGGGCCCCTCTAATGCCTAGGGTGTGGTCCACAGTCAGTGGAAGGGTCTATCCGGCTTGTGGTACCTTCTTCATAGGAGTTTCTCCTTGGGCTGCAGCACTGTTCGCCAAAGACTGGGGCAACAACTCTTCGATTGCAGTCATCATGTTGGTGTGGTCTGCTCTGCAGCTCACGTGCTGGTACCCCGTGGTTAGTGGCAGGTCGTTGTTCCCATCTCCTCGTCTCTTCACGACCTCTCGAGCAGCACTGGCGGTCACATCGTGGCCTATCCTGTCTGTTGCGCATTGCTCTGGGAGGACGATTTCTCCTAACAGCTGACACATGGGTATACACAGGAGAGGAAATGGTTCTCTGTTCTAACCTATTAATAGAGTCCAATATTTTCTCTGTCATTTTCTCTGTCACTTTATCCACTGCTGCAATGAAGGCAGAGGTATAAGAAAGACTGTCCTCATACTGGCGAATCCTGTTAGACACGTGTTCTATGGTGAGTGGCCGATTTTCACCCGATCTTTCCCACAGCGTTGTGGCCAATGTATGGGCATATGACTGGGGTGCACTCTGCACAAATTTGCGCAGCAAAGGCTCATTACTGTGCACTTGATCCAGGTTGACATTAACATTCCAGTCACCATAGATGACCTCTTTCATAGCCAGCTCTCTCAGGTAGTTAATACCTTTGCTCAGGACAGTCCATTTAGTAGGGCGGCATTCAATGTCATCTCTGAAAGGGTATCTGCCCTTCACAGCAGCCAGAAGCCGTTTCCAGAGACTGAGCTTTTTTGCCTTTTTGCCAATTGCCCTATCAATAGCACCTTCCCGAGCCACATTTCCCAGCTGCCTGGCTTCTTTACTGGTTAAATCAATGTTATCAGCTCCATTGTCCCAGCAGCGAAGCAACCATATCATCAGTGACTCACCATCATGCCTGCTAAATTCTTTTCTGATACTTCTCAGGTCCTTCCTGGACTGAGGTTGGGTGTTTACCTCTTGATCTGATGACTCATCCCGTGATGAGGATCCTTGGGAGGGCGGTGCTGTTGGAGTCGCTGAGGCAGTTTTCCCTGAAGGCTTTCCTGGACGCTTTTGAGAGGTGCTTGGTCCTGCATCATCATCAGAGCTATCTGTTGCATAATTAGTCTTTCTCTGGTGTTTAGCACCAGAGGGCTGATTTTTCTTTTTCACAGGGGCAACCTGTGCTTGTTTGGGTAGAGAGGTGGCAGCGGCTGATTTGGTGGGTGTAGTGCCCATGTGATACCTATTCTTGATAATTATCCACCCCTGGACCATGTTAGAGATAATTGATAACAACAAAATTATCAAACACAGGGAAAGAATACCATCTGTGGAACACCCAGTTTCAATTGCCATTGGTCCAGTATCAAATGGAGAAGTGTAATTTCGCATCATCCATTTGGTAGTGGAATTATAAGCAGCCACTATCATGTACTGTGCAAAATATACTGGGAGCATTATAAACTGACTGAGTACAGACCAAAACACTGAAATTACGCATGCCAGGGTGAACACCTTCTTTGCTAAGTGCCCCAGACCAGCAAACCATAAACCAGTACCAATTAAAAACAAGTAATTTGACATCACCGTTGGTGTGCCAGGCACCAGATCATAAAGCATTTTTAAACTGTACTGCTTAAGAGCTTCAAACAGAATTTCGCTTAGCACCATCCTGGAAAAAACCTCGTTTGTTTCAGTTTCCAAACTTTAATAAAAATATGAATATTAAATTATTCAGAAGTGCCCACCCAGGGACACCAATTATGTCGCCGGTTGGCTGAGGCAAGCCAAGAACGGGGACGAGTCCTTTCCTATCCCTGAACCCCTCTCCTCCGGGAGAGAAAAGGGTTAAAAAGCAGAGATACGAAAAGGAAAAGAAAGATTTTGTGAGACCTCTGAACGTTTGGAAAACTGAAACAAACTTTATTAAAACTAGAACAAAATATATATAATATGCAGGGGAAAACCAATGCAAGATCTGAGAGTCTGTACAGGATGGAAAGGCGAGGGTTAAATGCGAGAAAAGAGAGAAAGGGGGACAGTACCACGTGCAGTCCGAAAATGGCACCGGCCACGTGTGTGCTTTCGTGGAGTAAACAAGGGGAAACCACAGCTGTTACGAACGCGGGGCTCCAGCGTGCAAAGCGCTGTTCCTACCAGTTTCTCGTTGTGCAGTTTGTAGAAGCAAAACAGCAAGAAGCGGCAGCGCCGGCGTTACAGCAGCAGGCAAAGAGCAGCCTCCAGGCGCGGGTCTTCGGGCGGCGCGAGCTGTCTGTCCCAGGTGGCGCGGCGGGGGCTGCCCCGGCGCACAGCTTCACTCCACTCCGGCAGCGCGGGGGGAGCTGTAGCCGCAAGTCTGGAGAAAGCCTCTTTCCCGGAGCGAAGCTGAGGTCCCGCAACGCCTCTCGCAGCGCAGAGCCGGGAGTGTCCGGAGAGCAGAAAGACGCGAAAAGCCCCGAAAGAAGCCGAGAAGCCGCGAAAGCCCTGAAAGCCGCGAAAAGCCGGGAAAGCCGCGAAAGCCGCGCCGAGCCCGCGGCTTCTTAAAGGCACAGTACGCTCGCGAGAAACTTTCTCAGCCAATGAGATGTGCGATCGTAACATGGAAGGGAATAGTTAATTAGTGAGTTTAAAACAAAAGCCTTCGAGCAGGTTTTTTTTTTCTTCAAACTGCCACACTCCCCCAACTACAGGCACCAAGGCACAAGGAGTTTCAGCAATCTTTAGTACTAATACCTTGCTTTTGCAGACGCTTAGCACATTTATCTGTAGACTGATGTGAAATACCATCACGATCACTGGGTTACAAAAGGTAGTGGAAGTCATTGTGTTGACATTTAAGCACTGGAATATTTGCAGGATGAGGTTATCTTTCATATTTTTTTTTTTCAAGGAGGAATATAATTACTTCTTTTTGAAACACTTTGACATTAAAATTTGTTCTTGTTGACCCCTGCCCCTTGCAGAAAAGAACTATTTAAAAGCTGGGATGAGCTACTAAGCCAAGACCAGGGCTTACGTACTTCAGTTCCTGCAGCTGAAGTTGAACATGCGGTCAGTCTATAGAGCTCTCTGCCACCAGGTTTCATAAACAGAAAATGAATAGCTTACATTTGTAAGGAATCTGAAATGAGAGCCTTCTGGAAAAAAAAAAGAAAACTTAGGAGAAGCTCAATGCCAAAATATTTCAGTAAATAATATTTCAAAATGAGGTAAAATAAAAAATGAACTAGAAAGGTGAGCCCCTCATAGGGCTCCATCTCTGAAGAGCTCCAGTACTTGGCTGGACAAGGCCCTGAGAAACCTCATTGCACTTTGAAGTTATCCTGGCCCCAGGCAGGACATGGCCTATCACCTCCAGACACCCCTTTCAAGCCAGACTTTCATTATGATTCTGTAGGGGCACAGTATTTTATGTTTTGTAATGGAGCTAGATCTGACTAGGTCATGCTCTGATTTTTTTTTCCCTTTTTTCTTCACTAAGGTCATTATCTTCCCTTACCCATATTTTTTCAATTAAATCTTGGACATAAATCCACCCCACTTCACAAAGGTTGTACTTTCATTTGTGGATTTGCCCTTACTCCTTTAAAATGTAGAATTTTCCTTACCCAAATGGACAATGTCCTGTGGGACAGTAGCCTTAACTGTAAGGACACTAACTTTGCAATGGGCAGATTCACCCTCAGACTGGTGAGACAGCTCGCTCAGGACTAGGATATACTTATGCTATTGCCAAAGATCGCAGAAAGTCCTTTTCTGCATACTATGGCAAAGATTTTTCTCAGAACTGAGTAAATTCTTTGGAATCCAATCAACTTTATTTCCTGTCAAATATGGCTAGAACATGGAGGACAGTAAGAAAGAACTGATTTACTGAGATTAATCCCACTAGGGAGGAAAATACCCCTTATATTTGGGGCACCCATAATCATTATATAATCTGGTAAGATAAAATAAAATTGGGGCACTCTGTAAGGGAAAGCCTTTCCATGTGGCATGCACATGAGATCTCTCCAGTGCAGCTACGAAACCAAGGTTAACAACAAAAAAATGATACTTCATGGGAGGTCGTAGCTGTGGAGAAATGGATTGGAACAGAATCTGTGAATCTGTATTCTTACTTTTCTTATATACACTTTATGCGTATATATGGATATATATATTCTTGCCTGATATGTCCTTATTGATTAAGTATACTTATTCTTCCTTGTAGAAAGTAGCTAAGTCATTCATAAAGAATATGAGAGTATCAGTGTATCAGAATCTTAATGCTTTTGTCCGACATATTTATTACATTATTTTTCACAATATGAATGGCATGGGTGCTCTTTGAATATGGCAGTAACTTAAGCTAGAATCAGAGTAACTACTGGTTCTTAATTACAGTAACAATGGACAGGGGTAAGCACTAGATTTCTGTATACAATGTTAATTCTTGTACAGGATGTCAATACGTAGAAAATATAACTTTTCTGTTTGAGAAAAGAAAACCATTCTTTTAATAAGTTGGGACTTTTTTTGGAAACAAAACTTCTATTTGATAAAATCAGATTCCCTCACCTATTCATAGTATATGTTTATTCATAGTCCAGACTGGAATTTGGGGTGGGAGGGAGGGGAATATGTGTTCTTTTTTAATGTAAGTTATTTTCAGCATTTATTAAATTCAGATTGTGTTGAATACTTTTCACTGGCGACATGAATTTTTATGATTTTTGTCCTCTTTTCCCTTCTCTTTTTTTATTCTAGGTGGCCATAATGGAAACAGGTCCACAAGAATAGGTAGATGATGAATAGAGCTGCTCAGTGATTGACCAAGGCAGTGGTCAAAATCCAGAGTATCAAATCAGCTCACTGCGGTGACGATTAGCACACTGTAAAAATGTTGACTGATGAGCACCTTCTATTCTTAGACTCCACAACATGACATTTCTCAAATGAGGGGAATTGAAATATGAGGCTGTAAAGTGAACTTGACATGTGGGGGAAGGTGCATGCTGGTGAGAAAGGGGAAGAAAGAATTAACGGGTATTGTGATATAGGTTCATGAGAACTATAGTGCATGATACAAGTAGTACAAGCAGTTATTTTTGGATACCCAGAACTGGAGTTAAGTGCTTGCAATCTGGAACTTAGCAGCTGCTAAAACTTCCAGTTGCATATGCAAGAGAAGACCTATATATGAAATATCCATGCCTGTACTATCTAGTATAAATAACATTTTAAATCCCTCCAAATACCCAAACTCACAAAAGACATGATTTCATAACTGATTTTCCAAAGGATTATGAAGTCTCACAATCCCAAGCAGTTTAGCCTTGACTTGCACATTAACAGTCCTAAGAGTGCAAATCTGGTAGCTGGATCCCTTTTGGAAGACAAGCCCTGGGTCACCAGCACATGCTGCACCTTACCACCATTTCACTTTGTCCTGGTTTACGATAAACAGGAATTAGTTTACCTTTGGTTTTGTCCCAAAGCACACATGCCTATGGCCATACCACCCTGAGAACACACAATCTCGTCTGGTCTTGAAAAGAAAGCATGCATGGCAGAGGAGAAAAAATAGACAAGTCAGACAGCCAATAGCATATTCCTCCCATGACATCAGCACACCTCCGTGGATCTAGAGTCTTGGCATGCCCTTGTACTTCCTTTGAAAAACCAGGGTCAATGCCACAGAAGCCTGCTGCGTGATCTGCTGCTGCTGTCGCTGCTGCTACCTCTGAGTTGCTATCGATGCCTCTTTGCTGCTGCCCTGCCCCACCCTGCCCCGCCCTGCCACGTGGTTTGCTGCCCCTGCCGCTGCCCTTGCCCCTGCCGCTGCCCCTGCTACTGCCTCTGCCGCTGGTTGCCCTGTTCCACCACTCCGGCCACGTGATGGCTGCTCCGTGAGGGTTAACAGCTTGGTAGCCTACATTACTGTTTCCCTAACAGTACCCACCCCCCCACTCCCTCCCACTTTTGTTGCACAGGTTAGGATTCTATATCAACCTATTTAAACCTTGTTTCCCTTTATAAATACCTTTCTATTATTTTTATCAAAACTATTCCAGTTTCCAAAATTAACAAAGGCCTGGCAACATTTTCTTTCTTATCACTCTCTTAAACCTTTTCACTTGTGAAAGGGAAGGGGCTAATTATGGAAAGTCTGTCTCCTGATGGCCAGATTTAGCCAACCAGCAACACACTTCACCTGCTAAGTATCAATGGCCTTCAAAATAATCTCAAAGAATAATAACAGCTGCTGAAAAAAATACCATGAGTTGCAACACGTTATTAGTTATCCACAGGTTAAATAACATTTTTTGTAATTGGACAGAATTACAGGAACACTGTAATTCTCATTATCATTATCAGAGTCATAGGAACACTATGACTCTGATATCATCAATAAGGAAGAGACCTAAGAGAAATCAGTTTGTAACCTACACATAAACCTGTGGGGAACCAGATCTTTACAGTGCTACTGAGCTGGCAATCGCATTCATGTCTGTAAGTATGCTGCTGCATGTTGAATTGACACTAAATTAAATAATATCCCTTGTGTGGTGAGTTGCAGACCTCTATGCCAAGGTATGGCTGAGGTAGTAATTCATAGCAAATAAGTTATCACTTGAACGTTTAATGCAATCTCTCCATCACTCTGGTCCTTTCTCCTCCTTTTGGCATATAAGCCTAGCCTAAAAAATATACTGTTTTGATTAAACTGCATGTGCATTTGCTTTCTATGTTGTTTTGATAAAAAAGAGGTGCATGAGGGGAAACAAGAAAACTTACATAAAAGCTGTTGCAAGAGAAAGAGACGTCTTTGTAACTTCTGAGGAGAGGGCAAGTGCTAGTAAGATCTGATTGCAATGGGAAATAATACTCAGATTGGATATTATGGAAACTTTCTTACTATGTAAATAGGAAGCGTTGGAGCCTGTGTGGTTTTGTCGTGGTTTAAGCCCACGCAGGTGGCAACAAAGCACAACGCAGCCATTCATTCACTTTTACCCCCTCTGGTGGGATGGGGAGGAGAAAATACAACAAAAGGCTCAAGACAAAGACCAGAGAGGGCTCACTCACCAGTTGTGTTCATGGGCAAAAGACAGATTTGACTTGAGGGCACAAAGTCAATTTAATTTAAACAACAAATCCAACCACCAATTCACCAAGTGAATGAGAGCAGGACGGTAATAAATACAACAGGATCTTAAATACACCTTTTGCCCACCTCTCTTCTTGGGCCCAGCTCTGCTACCTCCTCCCACTCAGTGGCACAGGAGGGCACGGAATGAGGGTTTCGGTCAGTCCCAGTCTGTCCTGTGTTGTTTCTGCCACTTCTTCCTCCTCAAGGGGAAATTTCCTATCAGTTCTCCCCTGTGGTAACATGGTGTCCATCCTACAGGACACCACCTTCCACAAACTTCTCCAGCCAGTATGGTTCTCCCAGCTATGGACCGCTCCAGCGTGGGCTTCCCCCAGAGTCATGGCCTTCTTTGGGAGCAGCCGTCTACTGCTCCTCCAAGGGGTCCTCCATGGGCTGCAGACAAGATTCTGCTCCACCATTGATCACTAATGTCTGCAGAGTCTCAGCCTGTCATCTCACCACAGACCAACAGGTAATGGCTGTTCCAGCATGCCTATCACCCTCCTTCCTCACTGACCTCAGTGTCCACATGGTTGTCTCTCTCACGTCCCTCTCCTCTCCCAAACAAAACAAGCACCAAAACCAAAAGAACTCACCCAACGGGTTTTTTGCCTCTTAAATACGTTATTGCAGAGGCACTAATTGGCTCGGCCTTGGCCAGAGACAGGTTCAGCTTGGAGCCAGGGGAGTTTCTTGAAGCTTCTTACAGAAGCCATGCCAGTAATCCCCTCCTCCACTACCAATCTGCACACCCATCCCACCCGCACCCCCCACCACCTCCAGACACAGACGCAAAACGAGTTGCCATCCTCAGAGTCTGCAAAAAATAAATTAGCTAAACATCTATCAAAACCAATGTGGGTATAACTGATTTTACTGTGGGGCACGTAGGTGACTAGGTGACCTTTCCAGACCTTTTCATCCCTATGACTCTGTAATTCTATGAAGCTGCTATTTTTAAACACACTTCATTGTTCCATTCTATCTGAGCAAGGAAAGCAATCATTTTTTACAAATACTCTATCCAATATTAGATCAGATGTAAGAACTACAGGGAATGAAACTGATTTCTGTGCTGGAATTTACAAGATAACTGCAAGTTAACTGCAAAAATAAATCAAATACAAGCTATCAGTGTCATAGAAAAAAAGATGGTTATAAATGAATTACCAAACAAGCATCAGGACCTGTGCAGTATACATGTGGCACCACTTCCAAATGCAAGGTGGATGTAGAATATTCTTTGTGGTCTGAGCTCAAACCCTTTTGGATATAACTATGAAGAAAAAGGCTGTAGTTAGCTGAAATATTTGAGCTCCTGAAGATATGGCCAGGCAGGTTACTGTTTCGCCAACCTGTTCTACCTGTCCCTTTGGGTGAAGATAGCACTTCTCCTACAGTTCCACAGTTTTTCTGTTCGCTACCTATCCTGTAATCTTTAATTATTTATACAATAAATAAATTAATATGCCATCTAGTATTACTAAAAGACAGGAAGGTTGTGTTTCACATATGACTTTCTTGTGTCAAAGGACAGAACTCATTTTTTTAACTCCTCAAGTGTGAGATCAATGCTTAAGTCACAATCCCTTTTAGACTATCTAATTGTATTCTGGACCACAGCTGGAGCTATTAAATTCAAGAGGCAGAAGTACATATGAAAGTCAAACATTACAAAACCAAATACATCTTCTTTAAAGCTCTGATCCAGTAGGACTTGGTTTCCAGGCCTTTACTAGGAATTTGCCCTGCTATACTTTGATTTATGTTTAAACAGTCAACAGAAAACATTTGAAATTATGATACAGAGAATGCAAGATTAGAAGTGTTCCACAAAACCTTTAACATTTGGATAGAAAAGGTCTTTTCTGAGCCAAGATGGCTCTCAAGAAGAAACAAATTCTAGCTCTGCACTTAACCTGCTTTCTGTGAAGTATTGTCCAAGAACACATACTTAGGTTTAATAATCTGCAATGCAATACACTGTTTTATTTAGCAGCAAATAAAATGTGACCTCTTCACTTTAATAAAGAGAGATCTGGAAAATGTCCCATTAATGCATCTTTTCTTGTAGACAAATGTGAGGAGAATACAGCACCTAGCTAATCGAGTACCTTAAACAATAACTCAAAGCTCCTGGTTTTTAAATCATTCCTACTGCTCTTCTAATGACATCACAAGAAAGAGCCGCCAACATAATTTCTTAGCAGATAATAAAAAATGGTTAGCCATGGAAAATTTTGTACATGGTGAATGTAATCAACATCTTCTCAGACAGGTGGTTTCTGAACACAGGTACCTGTCCCTTTTATAGAAGTTAGTCTCACCAGGAGGTTAGGATATTATGCTGGTTTTGATAGCCTTTAGCAAGCTGCCCCACAGAAGGCTGTTAGGTTGGTGAAGAAGAAATTAAAGGATTCCAGATGTTTGAGAAAATCTTGGTTTGGTGGAGCAGATTTGTCAATTACGTTATTCACAACTCTCATGCAGGGAGTCTAACCAAGGCAACCATGTGAAGAACTCAGATTTTGTGTACTTATCTTCAGATGGACTTTGAAAGAATAATTTTCAGAAAGTAACTGACAATATGGAAGATAATTAAATAACCAACAAGACTCTGCTTAGGTCAATATTAGGGTGTGAGTACTTTTTTCTAATCTTTACAGAAAATCTCAGTTGTGTCATGATACCACTGGACGTTGTGCAATTATTTTAATCTAGATTCTCACACAATAAGGAATAGTATTTCATGTGTGGATAAGTTCAGAACAGTGTTTGAGATTATTGTCAAAAAGTGCAGATGTTGTCCAAATGTATGAGAAACTTTATCAACCCATTCCCTCTCACCTTGCTACATTAGTTAGATACTCCATTCCTTCTTTCTCTTTGAAATCTCTTGCCAGGAGCTAGGCTTCTGTCCCCAGGCAGAGCTTTGTCTTCAAACTGCTTTTGGAAAAATTTCTATTTATAAAAACATAGACAAAAGTCAACTCAACCTGTTCTGTAGTCAAAACTCAAAATCAAAATGTTTTTCCATGTTGAAAAAAAATTAAAATTATCTGAATCTTAAATGATATTGTGAACTTCTTACTCCTGTAATTGGATAACACAAAACCTAGAGCCAAATATCCTGACCAAGCTTCACCATGGTTCAAATCTAGATAAAAATCTTGCTTTGAGATGTATTGTTTGGTCTTCTTTCATTAAAAAAAGAACCAAAACAAAATGAAACAGCTGCAGTGTTTGGAGTTCTCTGCAGTCTGTTGGGTGAAGGAAAGTTTGGATCAATTTCTAACTATGCAAATCACTTTTTGCCTCCTTCACATTTATTAAAATCTCAATAGAGCATGGCAAATTGTATCAACTGTTTGACAGGTAATCATCCCATTGTGGATCGCCCACTGGTGCTTCAAAAGCATCCAGCTGAAACTCAGCCATCTCTTTTATCATCTGTAGCACAGAAGAACATTATGAGGGAGAAACTAGAGCCAAAAAGGTGGGAGATTCCAGAGGTTTTATGAGAAATATATAAAGTGTCAGTTCCTGACAAAAAACCCCTGCAGCTCTTAACGGGAATAACTTTTCCATAGATGTTTTATTCTGACAAATGTATGTTATAGACAAGTTGGAGGTTTCTATGAATTATACAGTCTAGTGTTTACAAACCATTCTGAGGATGATATGCTTTAGCAAACTATAGGATTTTAGGCTGATATAGTTGTTATTCTATTGGAGTTGTTCTCTTCCCCTCCCTCCCCACCCCCCCCACCCCCCGCCAAGAAAAAAAAAAAGATAGAGCAGAAATTGGGACAGGAGTCCACGGACTGGATCAGGTCTGCCAAGACCATACGCAGGCAAGGTGCATATCACTCAGAATTAAGGTTCTGCCCAGGGGTAGGCAGGAAAAGGAATTTCAGCTGGTCCCAGTGCCCAGACAAGAGGGTAGGTGGATCAGAGTTGGAGGGATGGGATGAAGTAATCAGAGATTGGATATACAGGCTGGTGACTTCCACACTGGTGCTAAGCAGCAAGTGAAAAAGAAACCCAGTTCTGCTTCCAGCCAAACCCTGGCATTCTTCCTGCCTGTTACTGACTCCTTTCCAGGCCCTCATGTACTCCATCTTCAGAAGAGATGCAGGTTTAAATGTCTCCCCTTGATCCCTGCAGGCAGTTTGTTTCCGCAGTCACCCCTCAGCTCACCAGGACTGCACTGCCAGGGCTCAGTTCCCTGTTTCCTCACCTGCCTCCTTTGTAACCTTGAGTAAGTCACAAAGGAAAGTGATCCTGATCCTCAGATTTAGGAGGCTAATTCTCACTCGTTCTGTTTCTTTGCATGCCCTGAAGTCTGTCAGCCTTGTCAATACAGACCAGCTTGGTCTCATGCCAAAGCCAGAAACACTAGGTGCCTTGTAACAAGCCTCACACATGCCAAGAGGATGGGTGGGGGATCAATGTGAAATGCTGATGTCAGGGGTGTTTTATGTCTAACTCAAAGGCTTCAGCACTCAACTCTGGGATGGTCACAAGCTAAAATGCTAACCCACACATTATTCATGCTACAGCTTCTCAGAATCTCACTTCGTGTGAGAACACCACTTTAGTACTTCAAAAGGGACAAAAGAAATAAAACTGTCATTAAAGAAGTCGCCCTTGGCATTCTCAGCAGTGAGACAAGTTCTTAAAGCAGGGTAGCTAGAATTTGATTACATTTTCACAGTGGCTGTTCATATGGAGAAGATAATGTTGATGCTGTCTCTATCAAGTCTCAAGGTGCAAGGGAGACTGAGTTAGCTAACAGAATGTGGATTTCTACGAAAGCAGAAGGAAAGCACTATAACTGTTTACATTTTTATAAATGGTAGAAAGTACGATTGGGGTCTTTGTTCTTCCAGATACTCTGGAGGTTGTCCAAGGTACACCACTTCCACACATGCTTATGAGCTACCTACCATTCACAACTAAACTTGCCTAAATCCTGTGGTCATATTTTAGCAACAATCTTTTGCTGTGTTCATAAAAATCTCTCATCTGGGATGTATGATTTTTCACAAGCTCTGAATATTTTAATATGTTAATGTTATAGATCTTTCTTTGTATCAATGTTTCCCGTAGCCCAAACTGTGTTGGTTGTCTCTTGGATCTTTCTAGTACAAGGTACTGCCAAATATTTCTTAGGACAGTGAACAACATTAGCATGAGTTCTTTCAGTGGTATCCAAAGAGGGGTGCATACAAAAAGTTCAGAGATGGCTGTTTCAGGGCACTGCTTTCTTGTGTTAGTGTTTTTTTACTTCCATGTGTAGACTGTGACTTGAAGTAGTTACTGTACAAAGTTTACTGGAGAGTTTTACACTCAGATGCACGGTGTTCCAGCTCTTTTAGTTACCTTCTTCACAGATTCAATCCTCACCTACCTTACAATACATCTTCAGTGGCTTGACGCAAAGAAACAGCTGATTTTCCCTGCAAACAATTGCTTGCAAATGCGACATGGAATTAGTTAGTTAGCATAGCTACCAAGAAGAAACTGAGAGGGTTTTTTTCACACCATGACCACTCTGTATTTTATAGGCATGCTTAATAATCACCCTCACATTTAAGGCTGCTGAATGCAGAACTGTATTTAGCATAGTTTATTACATGTTGCGGGAGCTTCACTAACTCTGCAGTTTTTACATAATTCTTCTTGTGAGTGAAGGACTTACCTGGCCTTAAATTAGCTAACTACACGATGCTGTGAAACTCAGCACAGGCTGAAAAACCTCCTGTGGACAAACACTAGGACAGTCAGCGAGTCTTGTGCAAGTGTAGCTACTAGTCTGTCTATAACTGGGACTGAAGGATAGACATTACCTACTGACTCATGAGTGATGCTGCCAGCTGTGCTTTTGTCTTCCTTCCTCAAGACAAATTTGCAGTAACTTAATTTTATCTTGGGTTTCACAAGCTCCTGCTCACATATGCCCAGGAGAAAACAAATCTTACCTCGCAGGTAAAAATTTTAAAATTAGCTACAATCTGTGGAGGTACCGTGGGCTTATTTCCTTACACAGCTACTGTTTTTATACAGCAGTGATCTCCATCACATGCATTTGCAGATATCTGGGGTTTAAATTATGTGCAATTTTAGAGACATATCAATGATTCTTTATTGTATGGAAACATCTAGACAACAAATTGTTAAACTTTCCAGAGTTTTTTCTCATTTTATTCTACCTATGTCTCACTTGGTTTAGAAGTCTGTTACTGGACACACAATAATAGAGCAGGAGTATGTAGACTTTTATAGAAGATTGTGGTCTTCTAATGTGGTTTTTTATTTTGTTCTGTTTTGTTATTGGTTCACATGGACAGCGCGTGGATTTTGTTTAGGCTTACTTAAGTTCCATAAGGAAGCTAAAAATAGAGTTTTTCTGATGTTATCATTGTGTCTGTAAGAATATTCTTTCTGAGCAAATGCCAAATGACAGGAAGCCCTATTATCTTCTGGATCTCCCCACTTCACAGCCCTCCTCAGCTATTGATTTTGAATTTGGAATTGCAAGAAACACCCAGATCTACCCCAGCTCTATTAGAAAGAGAAAAAAAAAGCCCAAGGAGTCAGATTTCCCATAAGATAGAAGAGACTTCAAATTTCAGTTAAGAGAATCAATTATAGTAGTTCTCATTGAAGCTACTATTCATGTAGTGATGCTGTGTTCACAGATTCCTCGGATAAAATTTCTTGTGTCCTGAATCACACCAAGGTAAGTGCCTGGCTTGCCTGCTGTGGTAACTCCTGTAGTCCCAAGTCCAACTCCAAGCCTGTACAAATACAGATGGTACTTGCCCCAGTAAAACTGTAATTTAACAAAGTATCTGTTCATAGTACTGTCCATAGATGCAAATGTAGACATAGCCATGTATTAAGCTTAGGTTTGATGTATTAGGCTGAATAGGTTTCCTTCCTGTTAAAGGGAATGTTTTTCTTTTTTCTCATCTTTGCACTTTTTGTGGCGAGCAGATGCTCTGGGCTTTAGCGCGCGTGCGTGTGCGCTCGCTGCTTCTTTCTAACTGGCCTGATCCCAAGCACTCTTGATTTTTATGAAACCACATCTTTCTCAGTCTCTCTATCATGAGAGTGCTCTTGTCACTTCTTCCCTGTTCAGCACTGGTTAGCCTGCTGCACTTAGCTCCTGCCCTTACCTGTGGAAAGGCTGCCTCTTCAGGAGCCGCTCTCTCTGAGTTTTGCCCAAGAAATTGTCTCAGAAGCAGAAGAGATGAGGTAGTGATGGAAGGAAGGTATGAACCCCTGCGAGGATCCTCCCACAACCCTCTCTCCCAAGATAAAAGTAAACGATGTAATAGCCTTTTCTGCCACAGAGCTGAAGGGGTAACTAAACCCCGGTGGACACAAATGTAATGTTAAAAAGGCAAACGCCTTAGTTGGTCTTTAAGATATCTTGATAAAATTTATTGGCTGAAAGACACACGTTGCAAAGTAAAAATATCAGTGGTATGAAGCAATGAAAATGTAGAGAAAGTGGGTGAAGCACCAGCTTGGACTTGTTGAAATAAGCAAGGTCAAATTCTTTTCTGGTGTAATCGTATAAAGAACAGTAGCCCACCAGCTACTGAATTTGTCTGGTGTTTCAAATCGCAACAAATACAGAAGGCAAAGACATATTAATGGTTATTTGAAGGATACTTTTGAGAGATTTTTATTAATATTTAATTTGTGAATTACTGAATAAAAGAAGTATATACTGTAAAGCATGGGAAAAAGTGGTGGTGGTTATTATTATTATTATTGGAGTTGTGGTGTATGTGGTACTAATAGCCTTTTCTGTTGATCTTATTAATTGTCTACCTATTATCATTACTAAAACCTATTAATCTGCTCACCTGTATTAAATTCCTTACCCATAGCCTAAATGGATTATAATGTACTATACAAGTTTTATCAGTCACACACAAAACTAGTGGGCTGTTTTGTCATGGCAAGAAAAAGAATTTTTATACATGTATACATGTGTGCCTCCATGTGTGTATAGGTATATATATATAGTTTTTCTGCTAGGGAGGTGATGAAATGATCATACAAACAGTTCAATGGTTTAATTTTATTTCCAGCAGCTTCTGTAAAAGGAAACAGCAAAATAGTGATGGAAGGAAAAAAAAAAAGTCTATTTGCCATTTTTTTGATTGCTGGAAAACAACAAGTGAAATTTCTGTAGATAATTTATTTTGTCACAGATGTATCCAGTTGGTACAGACACATCCTAAGCAGGGCAATTGCCACAGAGCCATTGACTTTCAAGTTGCTAGTGCTTGATGAGTCTAATAAATGACTCCTAGTTAAATGTGATTAGGAGCAATTCCTGCAGTGATACATTCTGAGAATCAAGGAGCACACTCAGGATTTTTTAGAATTCTACAATAATAATGAAGAAAATACTCATCTCATTGTTTGATCAGCTGGGATCCCTTGTCTTGCCTGAAGAAAAAAATCTGCTGTGGAGTTCCTAGGGGTCAATAAAGTTCTTATTTTAAATGGGATGATTGGGAATGAAACAGAGGGGTACAAGAGCTATCAGTCTTCAAAGCACAGAACATCATTTGCTCTCAGCTTGATAACATATTGACAGGCAGTATGGCTCTGTTTTCAGTTTACGCACAAATCAGCCACAAATTTTGAAGTATTTTAATGTGAGAATATTTGATCCAGAAGTGCCCATGACCTGTGGATTTCTAATAGTATCAGGAAAAAAAATGTAAAAATTCTGAGCATGTTCTATACCTACTTATGTATGAATCCAACAGCTAAGATTTTAGGAAAGAGTTGATGAAATGCCACAAATACATGCAGTTAGCAGCAGAAAACATGGCCTAAACTTTAAAGATGTTAAAAGACGTGTAAATGTGGCACTGAGGGACATGGTTTAGGGACCCTGGCAGTGCAGGGTGAATGGTTGGACTAGATGATCTTAAAGGTCTCTTCTAACCAGATGATTCTATGATAAACTTGAAGTACACTGAATATGTGTAATGGGATTCCTAGCTAATAAGTACTTTGAAGTGTGTGATGTACCATCAGTTTGGACTGGTTGTGCCAACCCTGCTAGAAATGACCATTGACTCCTTATTAGATTAAATGGCTCATAAAATGGGCTTGTCTTCAGATGCTGGATTGTTAACGGCTGAGGCATTCTGTTCTAGCACTGCTTCTGCAGGACAGAGTGGGATGAGCTCATGCACAGCCAGATCACTGACTTAGCTACAGCCTACAACTGGCACTACCAGAACAGCCTGCTCAGGGAGAGAGAGAAGCAAAACTAACTAATCTTAGACTAATCAAAATACTGAAGGTATGAAAAACCTCCTTACTCTAAAATAGTATTTTGTTCATTCTAGGTATGAGCAACATTGAAGATCATCTCAACTAATTCAGCACAAGACTTAAACAGAATTTAAGGAAGGACTGTTCTACTGGAAGTTAAGGGTTTTTTAGTCCTCTTACCCTGCAAGAACCATACGTCGTCGGGTTCCTCAAGAGAGAGCTATATGGGGAGCTGAAGAGGCATGGCTGCAGCGTCCCCTGCTCTTGTCCCTCTCCTCATCCCTGACCCTCATCACAGTTGTATTTCACAAGAGGCTGCTTGATCCCACGGTACCACGGATAAAGTGTGGTCTTGGATAAGGTGCTACTTAGCAGCCAGCAAGATGTGGTGAAACTGGTCACCAAAACAGAGGCAGGAGAAGCCAGGGTGCACTACACTACCTGAGGCAGAAAACGGCGTGGATTTATTACCCCGGCCCTCGGTTCCCCTCTCTCGCCAGCCGTTTACTCAACACCGCTGCTTAGGGCAGTGGGAAAGGCCCCTCTCTGAAAGCCAGGCGGGCCTCATGAGCCGCACGACGGCCTGGTAAGGCCACGCTCCCGCTTTGGGGTCACGCTGGGGGCGATGGCGGAAGCACCCCAGCACCCTTCCACGCGGAAGGTGACGCTCACAGCGCGCCCCGCTTACACCGCGAACCTCGGGGCCCGTTTACAGGAGGGCACCCGCGGCGTCGGGGCGCGCGCAGGCTGCGCGGCGGCCGCCAGGTGGCAGCAGGACGCCGCGGGACGGCGGTGCCCGCAGCCGCCGCCTCAGCCGCTGCTCCGCCGCCCACGCAGCCGGGGAAGGGGCCGCTGCCGGGCGCGGGATGGAAGAGGCGGGGGGTGGGAGGGGGAGTCGGGTCACAGCGCGCCCCACGCAGAGGCAGCGGGGCCGCCGCGGCAGGATCTGAGCTCGGGGTGGGGCTCCGCGGCGGGGGCCGCCGACTCGTTGCGGGGGGAGCGAAGCTCCGGGTTTAAATCTGACTCAGGAGCGCGGTGAAGAACAATCTGCGCATTAATCTGGTGCAATTAGCGTTATAACGCGTGCCAGCTCAACTCTCACTAGAGACAAAGCTTTATGCAAATCACTCTCCCCTTCCCCTTCCCCCGCTCCCGGGGTCTGACGCTGTTTCTCAGCCTGTTTTTAATATACAGTACGCGGAGAAACTTAAAATTAATTATAAGGTTCTCGACTAAAAGGAAGGGGGGAGGCGGTGTCATTAGGCGGGTTTGGTATTCGGAGCCTCGGCCACCTGCGCTTGGCAGCGGTGCCCGGCTAAGGGTAGTGACCGGGCTGTGGAGGCTACTGCAGCTCCACTTTTTGGGCAGCTGTGCGGGTCGGAGAGCCCGGCTGCCGCAGGCAGCGGCACCGGAGCCCGGCGAAGGTACAGTCCCAGGCGGGCGAGGCGAGGCGAGGGGAGCAAGGCTGGCTGCGGGCTGGGAGCGACGGGGCGGGTGTGGGCGCTGCCTCCTTCCAGGTGGAGGAGTGCTTTTTGGGGTGGAGTATGTCTGTGTGTGCCCATCTGTGTCTGGGGCGGGGGGTTGTACGTCTCCTGGCTGTGGCTCCGAATTTTCGTCTGCAGACTCTTTACGGTTTTTTTAAGACCCACACGATTTCTTCCCGTAGAAGTTGTCTTGTTGCTTTCCGGCATATACTTATCTAACCTCCACCCACGAAGAGAAATGTTTCAAAATGCTGAAAGGACGTGACTAGAAACTGCACCGTGCTGTGGGGAGGACAGCAGGAAGGATGTGAGGGCTAGTGAAATCCTTTAAAAATACAGCATCTAACATGAGTGTTGTTATATGGAGTTCTGTGTAAAGTAGTCGCAGGAAAAATACTATAGTGGGTCTTTTTGACGATACTTTTATCTGCATATCTCCCTCTCTCTCTTTACATCTTTCCGTTTGTCTCCTTCATATTCTACTTTTATTACAAGAAGTTTGTTAATTCGGCATTTGAATGTTGCTGGCTTAAGACTGCACCACCGTAGGAACTCTTTTTCACAAAACTAGACTGAAAAAAATATCCCCCAAACCTCCACTTAACGGCACAACTGGTATGTATAAATAAAATCTTCATTTTTTAAAGTGACGTGGATGTAGTTTACTCTGTAGCCTCAGTAATTTAAACAGCACCTATCTACTGCAGATACAGTTGCTATGCACATCACTACTAGTGAGTTTGAAAATTCGAACCCGGCTTTGATTTATTTCCTTTCTATCAGTGATTAATGCGCCGTAATTAGCTAATCTCAAAGCCATTATTTACAACTGGGGCAGACAAAGGGAAAAACTGATGATCCAGTGCTTAAGTCGGTTTGAAATTATGAAATGGAAAGAAGTGTTTAGGTCTCGGCTCGGAACTGGACAGCCGAGCCCCAGAGTGGTACTCGTAGTCGTAGTAATAACAATAATAATAATATCATCAATGTTTAGTTAATCCATTAATTACAGCTGGTAATTTTTTTGGCAGAAAATGTGCTCGCATCACCTTCGAGTCAAAAAAAAGTAAGCATCTGCTGAGAGTCTTCTTTCTCCGCCTTTGTCGCTATGTCGAGGAGAGGAACTACACGCATGCTGCCCAGACGCGGGGCGGTGCGGACGGGCGCGCAGGGGGAAGCCCACTGCTCCACGCAAACCACGCGTGCCCGGCAGGGTGTCTCCGCGCACTCCCCCCGCCCCCAGCTCCTCCCGCGGTGGGTGCCGGGTGACCCCGGGTGGAACGGAGCTGGTGAGGGGTGAAGACAGGCCCAGCGGCGGCGGGACCCCCCCCCCCCCCCCCCTCCACCGGAGCCAGGCCGCCGATGCGGGGCCGAGGCCGCGGTGCGGTGCGCCTCACCGCGCCGCCCCGGAGCTACCGACCTGTGCCCACCTGCTTCCCCAGCATTTTGCGGTAGAGTCTCGGCTCCGTTAAAAATCCTGAGATTTTCCTTTCTCTTCCTTTTTGACTGTGGGAATCTGGCTTTCTAGCAATATCTTAATCCCCCACCACTACCCAGGGAAGATAGAGAAGCTTTCTTTTGATCTGGAAATGGGAGGAGAGACGGGAAACAAAACATCTATGAAAATAGCAGGGAGGGAAAAAAGAAATTCGATTAGGAAATATAAATATATTTTTTTTAAAAAAAAAAAAGTAAAACAAAACCCGAAAGGTGCTAGGAGAGGGGCAGAGCAAAGGTGCCTGGTGTGAGTAGGCGCTGATTGTCCAAGAGGAGAGGTGCAAACGTTCTTTGTTCCGACGTGCCTTGCCAGAGGCGCACGAAAATCATGATCGTCAAAAAATATTATCACTTAGAGGAAGGAGAAAAAAAAAAAAAAAGCTAGCAAAGCAGAAACCTTGGGGGACGTCTATTACAAGCTAAACAGCCTCCCCACCCTGTATATCATTCCTGGGGGGAGAAAAAAAAAACAACCTACAATCTTTCTAGTTGCTACTCGCTCTTCCCCTTTCTCCCTCTCCCTCGCTCCCTCCCAAACAATGAATTACAGATGATCGCCCCGTGCCCGCTGTAAGGCGGCGATACGGAACAATCCGGGATAGAGCTGGCGCGGGAGGGAAGTGCAGCGCTTCAGGGACACCAAAGGAAGAGCCGGACGGTTCTCCCGCGCCTCACCACCACCACCACCCCCTCCCCCCGGCAGGGCCAAAATCTCCTCCACGGTTTTCTTCTTCTCCTCTTCTCGTCTAATGAAGGATTGATTGAGACGTACGAGTTATGCCTGATGCTACTTAGCCCTTGAAAAAACCGAATACAGGCTCTAAACTCCAAAGAATTTTGCATAGGATTTTGGTTCTGAGAAATGCTTCTGTTCGTCCTAAATCCAGCCACAGAGAGGGGGTTGGGTGGGGGACATCTGTTTAATTTGAAGCGATAAATACGCTGGATCTGTGGCTGTTTGGGGGTTTCCATTTTTAAAGATGATTAATCCCACCCCCACCCCCCCACCCTCCCCTTTCCAATTCGACTGTAAAGAAATGGATTAGGAATGGTATCGAGCAGGATTATTCATTTATATCAGACAGATGGAGCTGTACAGTAGGATTTCAAGGAAACAAAGAAAATGGTTTCTAAATTGTTGTTTGGCATGAATTATTTGGTGGATTTGCAAACAGGCAAGGCGAAGCACTGTACAGCAAGATGTAGGGGAAACCCATCTGGCACCTTCCCCGTCCTTGTCTGGGGCTGGAGGGCTTTCCAGGCAGGTAGCGGCAGAGGCGCGGAGCAGACCTGTCCCAAAGGGAGAGGATCCGCGAGCATCAGGCTGCTCTTTCACCCGACAGTCGAGAGCTTCCAGCCTGCCCGCACAGGGCTGCGCTGCTCCGCGGCCGCGACGGGGCTTGGGACTGTGCTGGGGGCTGCACCTGCGGGCTGGGCCGCGGGGGGATGCCGGCCTCCGCACAGCCAGACCCCTGGGGTACACGTCTCAAGGGGCGCGGACCCGGCAGAGTCCTGCCTGTCCCCTCTGGCACCCCACCCAGCTCCCCTCCTCCCCACCGCTCCTCCTCAACTCAACTGCTTGCAAAGTTCAGGCAAGCCCTAGCGGGGAGGGGGGAGGGGGGCGAGAATCAAGCGACAAACTTTGGGGTGTGTTTTCAGCCCGATTCGCGCCCCACCCGTACATGCCTTTTTCTCTTGGCAGTTTTCAAGTCCATCCCGCGCCGAAATCTCCTGCCATTTCAAACAGTTTCCAATGTGATTGACACGCATGTTAATGATTTGTTTTTTTGCAAAGCGGCTCTGCAAATTTCCAACACAAACACATCGTGTAGATCAGATGCTAGGTATAAAAATGGTTTATTGATTGAAATAATAGAAGCATTATTTTGATTTGTCCTGACATGATGGCTGATTTATAGATCCCTACCCCATTGATTTCTTCTTGCCCGGGCAGAGGAAAATGATCAAATCTCATGAAAATGCCCTTTTGTGCTAATTAGGAACCCGAGATTCACCATACACATCATATAAAAATATTTTCGTTCTGTCTTTCTTTCATTCTTTCTCTCTTTTTCTCTCTTTCTTCTCTTTCCCTCTCTCTTTCTTTCTTTTATTTATTTTCCCCTCTCTCCCTCTCTCTTTCTCTTCGTCTCTTTATTTTTCCCGCCCCTCTCTCTGATGGGATTTACCAGATTTATTCTCTATGCCATGGACTTGGTGCGTGTATGCGTATATTTTTTATCTTTCATACATCTGTTTTCGGTTTGCACTTTCAATGAGCTGTATCAGACAATAGTGAGAGAAATATCCGAAAATGCAAGGAGACAGAGTTGCATATGTGTTTCATTTCTGAGGGTTAGTCAGAGAAAACAACAAAAGGACAGCTGGGGGGGGGTGGGGGTGGGTGGATAAAACACACCTTTACAAAGGGGATTGTGACCCTGTAAAAAAGAAAGGCGAATACAACGGGAAAAAAAAAAAAAAAGACTGCAAAAAAGTAAGGAGAACGTAGGAGAGAAGCAGGAAAGAGGGAAAATTGATCAAAAACAAGAATAAGAAGTTAAAAGTCACTCCAGCTGGGTGTTCCCCAACCTTCTTTAAAAGGAGAGTTGGGGTAAGACAGCTCGGTCAGGATAAACAAACTGGGAAGACACACCTGCCGAAAATGCGTATCTTATCTGTCTGCAAAGATGTGTGTTTATCCATCTATATATTTATATAGAGGGGATCTAGAGCATCCCAACACTAATTAGAATCGTGCGTCGAAGAGGTAAGTCTCATAATTCTCTCTTTTATGAGCTGAGAACCAAATCCCTTGAATAGCCACCAACAGTCTTACCCCAGGCAGTATTAGTTGGCTGGCCTTGTGTGTGTTTGTTTTTGTTACTTTTTGGGGGGTTGTGGCGGAGACTGAGTTCAGTGAGAGACAACCAGATGGGGAGGGAGGGCAATCCCATTGTCTGTTCGCCAGAAGATCTCGTTTTGCCCTGGAAAAGGCGATCAAACGCAGCCAGAGTCCAC
Organism: Bucorvus abyssinicus; assembly: GCA_009769605.1. NCBI lineage: Eukaryota > Metazoa > Chordata > Aves > Bucerotiformes > Bucorvidae > Bucorvus > Bucorvus abyssinicus. The sequence goes on from CM020063.1 coordinate 17,024,279, forward strand.
TCAGGAAAGTAAAAGGGATGGTGGAGAGGGGGGGTGGGGTTGAGGGTGGTATGGAGAAAGAAGAGTGGGTGCATGTGGATTTAATAGCAGTGAAAGTATTACAGGGGATCAGATTTAGAGAGCGAGCGAGAGGGAGCTTTTGAACATCTGTCTAATGCAGCCAATAGAAATGACATTAGTAATATTGGAGAGAGGGAGACACCGCCGCCGATCGGGCTGGGATTACGGGAGCCTTCACAATCCGATTAGCCGCTGCCCCTCTCCTGCCAGCGGCGGAGCCCGAGCTCTGGGCGCCCGGACGACGTGCTGGGAGCGACCGCGTTCCGCCCTCCCCTGCCTCGTTCCGTGCCGCTGCGCATCCCGCTCAGCCCCGACCCTCTGGCGCTGCTCTCCCTTCCGCGGTCCCCGGCAGCAGCGGCTCAGTCCCTCCGCAAAACCTCTCTGGAGGTGCGGATCCGCAGCCCGGTGGTGCCGAGCGAGACGCTCGTGCTTAATATTCATCGATACTCCCCGATGAAATTCCACCCTGTTCCCGGGGAAACCTTTATTCTCCGGCTAATTGTAATTTACCATTACACTTTACACTTCATCATGTAGGAGGTTAGGAAACAAGATTCTCCCATATAATTATTGGCCTCTTTAATCCTATTCTACCACGTATCACCCCGCACTGCAAAGTCCTATTGTTCCCTCCTCCCCATTTTACCAGTCATTTAAACTAGTGTGTGTATATATATATATATATACACACACATAAAAAGATCCCAGTCTGCATAATTTTAGACTCTACACCCACGCCTCTGAGCGTGGAGCAAAATGCATCAATGGGTTGTAACTCTCGCTGGGGGGTGGGGGGTGGGGGGCGGCTGGCTGCGCTGGGCAGAACTCAGCGCCGAGCTTCCCCTCACAGTCCGGGAGGGCAGCGGCCGGGGCTGCCGTGCCGGGTGGCCCTTTGGATCGCTTGGCAGATATTTCCCCTCCAGTTTTCTTACCGGGTCGATTAATTTAAATGCTTTCCTTGATTAATGGCAGGCAAGTTACACAGAAACATACATTTATGAGCTCCTTGCACCTAAACAAATATCTCCTGCCAGCATACACCATATGCCTTACAATCCTTGCTTAACTGTGACCAAAGCCTTTAAAGCAAAGTGCATCTCACTAGCTCTCCAGTGCGGGTAAAATGCCTGCAGTTTGTACCTCCAGGCATTACAACATGCCTCAGCCCTGCTGAAAGCAACACTGCAGCTTGAGTGCAATCGGCCGCAGAGGAGTGTTGCTGCCTTCGGCTCTGCCAAGGATGCTGCCAGGGGCTGCCGAGGGGCTCTGGAGTATTATCAGGTTCAGCCTTGTGCCTGCCTCTTCACAAGCTGTTTTACCATCCGGGAGCAGCTACCCAAAGCAAGACTCAAAGGCTGACTAGCATCCAGTTCATGGATTACAGAAAATTGACAGCAATGAATTTGTAACATTCACATTCTTACATGACAGTCATCTTACAGGGAGATAATGTCTAACAGCTCCTGAGTTTCCCCCTTGTAACAGCGTGGGATTAACATGGCAAAGGCCAAGAAGTCTCTCTGTCTCCCATTCACACACACAGAGCACACATCACAGTGTTGTGCAGCGGTTTCATGATCTGTAGCACATCAGTGTAGTATCTGTCTGAAAAACTACACTGGTAGGTTTTTGTTTGGTTGATTGGTTGGTGTTTTTTTAATGGACACAAAAACTTTTCTTCTTATAGCGCTAGGTGGGCTAATTTTACTAATCTTTCATCTCTGCATATCAAGCGCTAAAGTTGTGACTGTGTCAAAAAATCCCCGATTTTAATGGCAACTGTCTAGTCTGCATCAGCCTCTTAGTTTGATATAGTTGGGGCAAAGACTTGAGATATTACTGTTGAATAAAGTATCTCAGAATACCTGCATAAAGTCTTCCGGATTTGCCACCGTACTACCCCTGAAACTGTTTCATAGAAACAGGCAAACAAGATATTTGTGCAAAATCTTCCCCGTGTACCCAACAACTCTTCCTTTTCACAGTCTTCAGAGGTTAGTTTCATATCAAAAGTTCGTACACTTGACCTGGGAATCTAAATAGTCTTAGAAGAATAAATCCTATTCTGCTATCAAGACCTATGTTCATTTTGATCTTGTATTTCAGTTTATTGCATAGTTGTGTTTCTTCTAAGTAGTATACTTGTGAGTTATTATTTTCATATGAACTCTCTGATGTTCTTAATAAAACAAATAGCTTGAGTCATTCTGGTCATTCTTCATTCTGAAATAGAGAGTCCTATACTAGGTGGATGCCAGATGTATTCATGGGGCGGCCAGCAGGAGACAGCGGCAGTTTGGGGGTCATAGCATTTCTCTACTATGTGCATGTGCACTTCAGAACACTATAGAATCCCAGCACAAATTTGTGCTTCTGGAATGTGGAAGATTATTAATACCTTGAATCCTATTTTCTGGATCCTCAAATTTCTTATGAAATATGTTTGAAGATTAACATGGAGTCCCCTAAATTGATTTCCTTCATTTTAAGGTTTCTCTTCCATTGGAGCTTTTTACCATAGATATTTTAAACTAAATTTTTAACACCTATTTAAAGTAACAAAATTTAAACCAATTAAAATGATGACAGATTCAGTTTATATGAATGAAAAGGTAAAAATATAAATATCTACTATTTAATACAGTCCTGGATTTTACCCTGCAGGAATCAGCAAGCATTTTTTTTCCTAGTCTTTTCCATTATTTTTTATGTTTTATTTATGTTACACAATCTTTGAAAAATGTATCCAAGATACTCTAGACAGGCATGCAGTGGATTCCAGAATACATCCACTGTGATGTGGACTAATCCCCATTTTAAAGCTCTTTTGTATCATCAGTGAAGTGCTTGAATTCCTGCTTACATCTGTGACACTTCAGAATGGCACATGACTTGTGTTGGGAGCTCTGGGGATGAGAAAATGAATATGATATTGAATATCAAAATATGAAGACCAGAACCCAATGCTCTAAAAGGGAATTTTTAAATTACCAACATGGAATACCTGGATGTAATTGCCTGTGGATGGGACAAAGTCATGCAGCAGGGTCCTCTATGGATATGAATTTGTCATCATGGAAGAAGAGCCATTTTTGCTTTATGTTACTGAAGACCAGCCCCATACAGTGCCTGGATTCCAGAGTGGTCATGGACAAGTGGTGTGGCTTTTAGAGAATAATTAACTGGCAGATTGTGTTTTGAATATTATTGCAGCTGTTCTTGCTGATTCTGTCAGAGGCCAAACCGTCTTGTGCCAGACACTATTCAAACCTGGAACCAGAAAACAGGTTCCTGCTTGGTGTTTCTTTTGTAAGCAGTAAACCTTGTATCCTGTCTTGGTTTGTTTGGTTGAGATTCTGGTGCTTGGAACAAGCTTTAAGTGCAGCAGAATTAGCTAAAACTTCACAGATTAGATAAAACTTCTGAGGTAAATTTCAGGGGAAAAAAATAGAGAAATGGGAGAAAGAAGAAAGAGAAGAATATGTGTTAGAGGGAAAAAATGGAAAAAATCACTGATCAGAAAGAGGGTGGGGGATCTTGACATAACATGTTTTTCTTTTACCAAGCAAATTTTCATAGTTCTTCGGAAAGTGTAATCCTTTGCCACACCATCTCCTCTCATTCCTTATATCTTTATGGGTTCCCCAGGCTGCAGTGGCCAACTATGCCAAGGAAGTAAGGAACTGGGAGAACTAAGAAAGTCTCAGAGCACAGAGAGGAGAGTACAGTTTTAGTGAACTAGTCGATATTCTTACCTCTGTAAAGTCATCTTTCTCTCAGTCTCACCTGTGTGAACACAGGTATACACACACATACACACCACATGCATACTTTGAATGGCTTCTCTGCAAATCTCAATTAAACAGCTTGTTGTGCCTGTCGTGCCTGTCGTGCCAACATATCATATTAGTAGCTCCGCTAGTGCTAGGAGAGAAGAGTGAAGGACAGATGTGGAGGGGAATCATCGATGTCTACATTTGATTGCCTGTAAATCAGCCAGGTAAACCTCAGCGGTGTTGTCTTTATGCTTCATGCAGAGTAACAGTTTGCAATCATGGCTGGTGAGCATTAGAAAGCGACTGACCAGCTGGCAGGGTTGGATTCTTAACAGTACTTCTCTGTACCCTTTTAAAAATATGTTTTGAAGATTTGTGAAGAAAATAACACAGATGACACTAGTAGCATTTAGCACTGCAGTGGGAAGGGTACCCTCAAGTAGCCGATGCACCTGTATTCTGTCAGAGCATCCCCCTAACTTGTAAGGTAACTGACAAAAGCTACTTCCTGCTTACAAAAGGGTAAATAAAATATAGCTCAGCTAAAGTCCACGCAGTTCTACTGTGCAAGCTTGGTGTAAGTGAAGTGAGAATCAAGCCCTATTGCACCAGTCATTGCAAAGGGCTAATTTGTAGTTCAAGATGTTCAACTGCCATAATGCTTAAGCCTGGACACATGATGCTTGGTAACTATAGCTTCTTGAACCACACGCAGAGGGAAGAGGAGGGCTGGAGCAGAGTTTGGTATTCCTGTGCACACCAGGCAGTGATTGGGCATCTCTTAAAGATCATGGCATGGTGCAGGTAGAGGACAGCTCTGAGTCTAGAGCAGTAGTCTGGGACCTTGAGCAGTGTTTCTCCATCCCTTGCTCCTCAGGCAGTGTAAAACACCATGAACACCAGAATTTCTGACATTAACCAAGTGGAAAGATATATCAGTGTTCTCTGATGGTCAGATCAGCTGAAAACATAATCTTTCCCCTCTTGTCTGAACCCCCTTTTCCTGCTCATTTGTCACCAGGGACAGCTTTGCAGTTCTGTTTCCTTTTCTGTTTCATTGTTGGATTTTTTTTTTTTTTTAATTACGTGCAGGAGAATGTATACTCATTGACTAAAAAGACAAATAAATAAAAGAGTGAGAAGCTTGCTTTGCCAAGCAATTAAACTCCCCATATTGCAGTGTTATTCTGGAAATAGGTCTGGTTTTCTGTGCACTGGTCTAGATGCAATTTTAATTTCACCATGTGACATAATGGGGAAAAGACGACTAGAGATGTGACATCATACTTAGCAGTAGGATACAGCCGTTCACTTGGAACAGCATGATCTGTGCAAAAAGGAAGGACCTGTTTGTAAATAAATTGTGTTTTCGGTATTCTCAGTTTTGGCAGAAGACTGAGATGCACCAAAGTGAGATCATTGCAGTTCCCCTCCCCACCCCTGGCTTGTAATTCACTCATCAGCAAATAGAAACCAAGTCTCCATTGTTGTAGCACTGCAGATAAATAACTTCTTGGCCACCCATTGCAGAAAATCATGTCCTACACTTTCTCTTGGTTTTACTCCATAGATTTCAACCCACACAACCAAAGGGAATTCTCTGTTTCTAACAAAACCCCAAATATTTGGCAAAACAGAGTCCCTTTTAATCAGGTATATTTTTAATCTTACTACCTTTTTGTCCTCTAAAATTGTTCTCTGTTCAGCACTACTGCTATTATTTGACTGTAGAAATGGCAGGGCTTTCTTTGTTATTTTCTGTGAATGTTTGTATCCCAAGTGCTTGTGTTTTGGATGTATTCAGGGGTTGACTTTGCATATTGTGCTTTCAAAATTCAAGAGATTAGCATTTAGCTTTTGCTGCAATTTCTGTAGTTACCAAAGATCTTTGGACAATTGTGGAATGTAAAAAAAACCAGCCTAATATTAATGACATTTCTGTGCCAAATCCAGCTGTGGCTTAAATGGCAGCACATGTTATATGTAGGGTATATGTTGACCAGAAGGAGAGTGATGAAGCATACGTGTTTACAACAGGGTAACTTGTTTGAAGGTGGCTTTCAGAGTGTAAAATGAGGATAACTCGAGCTCGTGGAACAACCGTGTGTGCATATGTGGTATGTCAGTGCTCACATATTGAGGAAAATAAATCTTTATCCCACACCGGCAGTAGGAACAAGCCTTAATCTGGATTTATTTGTATTTCATTCTGAGTGACGTAAAAGGATATTAGGGCCAATCTGCACTGCACAAGGGAGTCAGGTGAAGAGGCCTCTGTGCTGAGAGCCAGAGAGCTCAGAAAGCAAGTCAGCCCTATGGAGGGGTGACTCTGCACTGGGGAAGCCCCTTGGCTCCAGCATCACTAAGCTTGGCTGCCGGGCAGAGCAAAGCTCCAGTGTCACCCACAGACCAGTCCTTCTACCTCTCACTTGCAATCATCCCTTCTTCCTTTTGCCATCAGTGCTCCACTCTTTCAACTCCTCAACCAGTTTTTTCTTCTACTTTCCTGCTTTAATTAGAGCCTTCAGATGCTTATTTCCTATTTTCTTTTCCTTGACTCTTGAAACACTCCACTCCTAAGTCATCAGTGCTCTGAGCCCGACCTGGCTGTCTACCCCAGCTTCCTGGTGTGTCCAGGGCTTCCCTGTTCCCACCTGTGTAGTTCTGGTGGGGAGCATGCACAAGGCAATTCCCATTTGGTGGCTCCAACCCACAACTTACATGGCAGAACTAAGACATATGTGTTTTGGACATGTTCGATGTTGTCTCCTGATACAGAACCTCAGGATCGGCTGAGACAATGAAATACATATTTATTTAATTAAAAACAACCCCTCCATTCACTGTGCAGCTTTTCTATGAACCTTTGAACTGTGGGCAAACCACAGAACAGGTTAAGACCAACTGATGTGTTAAATCTCCTTCCTTCAGGTGAAATGAATGGCACTTAGATGTCTAGTTATGAAATAGCTGGGAACAATAGAAGATGCAGCTGGAGGCATATAGACCTGAGCAAAGTACTGTGCAAGGAATATTGAATGAGGCTGTAATAGGAAGCAAACTGAAGCTATTGCTGCTGTAAAAAGTTCCCGCCCCTCCGTTCTTTCAACCTCTTATTCCCACCTTCACACCTCTCCTCTGCTCTATGCTGGCCTATGTGTTTGTGCAACAACACCAACAGCTGGAACAGGGATAGCCTGGCTAAAAACCACCCAGTAAAAAATAAAATGTCCTAAATCCAAGGCAATATTTCAGTTGCATAAAGTCACTGAATAGCCAGAACTGTGAAGCCACGGCTAACAAGCTTCCCTGGCACTCCTCTAAAATCTAGGGCAATAAGTGGTTTTTTGACATGCTGTGTGTAGGAGGGAGCATAAGAAGTAAGAGAGGAATATGACTCTGAGCTGAAGCCGGGAATGGAGATTTACAGATACAGAACTGACTAAGAAAGCATAAGGTTGGGGAAATTAAAAGCTTTATGCTTCTAAGGTGCGTGATGCACTGACACCTCACGCTCATGCATGAAAACGGTTGTAGCAATTAAACGTCTGTTTTGTAGAATACCTTTCCTCAACAACCAGAAACTATTCTGTAAGAACTTCATATTGTCTAACTACTCATGTCCTAGCAGACAGGCTACAGGCTTCATGTTTTTAAAGCTCGTAATCTTCCGACACGGGTGTTCCCACAGAGGGTCTCCTTAAAGGTAGTACTAGAGACCTTTATATGACCCCTATGACATCTGCCTTTATATGACACGAGAAGTGATCTGAGCCCAAGAAAAGAAACGCCTCCAAGACTCTGTTTCCCTCTGCATATTGTGCTTAAGATATTTATTCTGTTCCAGTATAAATTTAAACAATATCAATTTCTTAATGCTAATAAATAAAAAAATACAGAAAAGTAAATATGCATGCTTCAAAAATATCAGTCATATATAAACATATCAGAGCACTTTTCTTAGTCTTTCCAGAGGCAATGAAATTCCAGTTTGCCTTACAGATCATGGGATGAGATAAAACGAGTGTTATTATGAAATGATCATGAGGGTGATGCTGTTTTCTAAGAAACTATGGTCTAATTACTGAATGGCAATATGATCTGACTATTCTTACTTTTTTATTGTATCCTGCTGTGCATTGTTTTCCATGAGCTTTCTGGACATCATTTTTCCCCTTAATAAAATAACGTCATATTCATTTACCATAATGAAATTCAAGGTAACTCTCAGTTTAGGGTTTTATCTTCTGATAACAATTTCTTATGTAAAGCAGATACTATTTTAAGTATCTCTCTCTTTCTTGCTCAAGGAAGAGTGTAATGGGCCATGGTTAACTATCTATAGCAATCTTAGAATGTTTGTAAGTTTTTTATTTTAGCATACTGCAATAAAAATATTTAATGAATTTATAATATTTAGAATGTTAGCACCAAAGTCCACTTGATAAAATGAATTTTATGTGTTATTTATGGGGAAGACACTTAAGGATTTCAATAATTCTTTAAAATATTTACATTTTTTTCTTCTGACTTTTTGTTTTACACTGTGTTTTATAGGTCTTAATTTCTATTTGATGTAGGTTTCGAACTTTAGATTTACGGCTTAACACCTTGCAACAAATTTTGTAAATATTCTGTGGGGGCTTGGTCCTGAATCATAAACATTTCTTCCTATTGAGGCATTGAGGAAAAACAGATCCCCTCATTTATTATGTGATATCCAGAAGGCTAAGGAGATTTTGATCTCCTTTTTCAGGAACATCTCCTTCAGTAAGAAAAATGAAATGTCATCATGCTAAGGTGAATTATAATAAATGTTATGTCTTGGCTGACACTGAAAAATAAATCAAAGAAAGTTGTGAGAAATATTGGTGACTTTATTTCCACAGAGATTTGGTCCAGCTTTATAAATTAAACAGTACGCGATGACAGCTTTTGGGCAGTAAGTAAACCATTCAGTAGATAATCTCCATAGTAACAAAAAAAGTTTAACCATCTCAAACCAAAATAGCACATCTGGACTAGGCTGTGTCATATGGCAATAAGGAACATTTTATTGTTGTCAAAAGTCACAGCACACAAGAGAACTGTACACAGTTTAATCTTTGTTAGCAGAAATCACTAAAGTGCAAGCAATGTGTTTGGGAGGGTTCTGATCCTGTAAATCATTATCTATGTGCTCACCTTTATGCTGTGTAAGGGTCCTGTTGTGATCCATCTGCTGTTTGCAACTTAGGAAAAACCCAGCCTTTTCCTTAAAGAATATCGAGTCCGGTCCCAAAAATTCTTGCTCATGTGGGTAGCACTAAGCCATGAGGACAGAATTTGTTTGAATAATAGTGAAGACACCAGGTTTCTAATTAGCAGTATTTAGTTTTAATTGCACTAAACGTCAAAGTTGAAGACCTACTTTACAAGCGAAATTCTTTTGTGTGCTAAATCAAAGATGAAATTATTTAATTGTTGCTTGTCCTGTAACTTGGAGGTAAAGAGAGGACTGATGAAGAGAATGCAAAATTTTATTCAGTAAGATCAAGGCTGTTTGTGACACTCCATGCCTCTGCCTGAAAAGAGAGCAGAGGCTCCACTTTGCATCTTGCTCAAGCTGCATAAACTCTGGGTCAAATCTTGCTAAACTGATCACATAGCTGACAGTGGGAGCACCTACAGGTTGGTTGGCAGGAGCTGCTCCCTTACCACAAAACTCACATTTGGCTTCACTACAGGGCGTTGAATTGACCTTGTCTACAGCAGCAAACAGTGAGGGAAGTAAAAAAATCTTCATTCTGTCTTTATGGTGAACTGGCTGTTCCCACCAGGTTGTTTCCACAGAGGGATGCAGAAGTTTGTAGGAATTAGCTATGGCACAAATTGTGTCTCTGAGATACACTGTTTCAGAGTTTGTGCTTCCTGAGGCTTTTCCTGAACTGATGCAATTATATATTTCCTGCTGCTCAGGGCTGATCTCAAAGGCACACTCTGGGACTCCACAGCTACGAAATCCTGCGTCACAAGCCAGCTCTAGATCTAGATCTCCTGAAAGCAGTCAACTCTGGCAGACTGCCCTAGCATGCTTTCAGCTCTTCCACATCCCTACCTCAACACAGCTAGAGCTACCCAGGATGTAGCTCAGTCTCCTTGTTCGATTCAATCCTTTTCACCCATAGGATGGTGCCATCACAGCTAAAAAGGGCCAGTGTGGGTCCTAGAATGGGACTAAAGAGATCCCTAGATTTCTGTCAATTGTAGTTACAGACAGCAAACTTCAGCCTCTCTCTTTTCTAGCAACCATGTCCTTACTCATGGGGCCACAGTATGTTTCTTTCTTTCTGCACTAACCCCTTCTTCTTAAGCTCAACCATTTCCCTTTTAGCTCCAAGACAGGTCCCAGGACATACCCAGCAGCATACTCAACATCACAAACTCCTGTGTGACTGCGTGCTTCTCCACCCTCCCATGGTTGTAAGGGAGGGAGCCTCCCCATAAGAAAGCCTCTCTCTGCAAAAATCTTTATGCATGATTCAGACCTCTCTAAAGAAGAGTTCTAGTATGAAGGAAGAATCCTGTCTGTTTCCCTTGGACGCTCCAAAAATAGTCCCTAATCCTGACCTAAAATGATGGCTGCAGTTGCAAGTTCGAATTTGTGAAGTCTTGGTGCAACAATGTATGTGTTAACAAATGATTTGATGTAAATCCTTCCAAGACAAAAAGATGCATGCACAGTAGAGACAAGTTCATAAAGCTGGGTGATGAAGCAAGGTCAGTACCTCTAATCTAAATGCAACAGTCCTTGTGTTGTATCATAAGAATCATCCTAAGCAACCTTTCCATGGCTCACTGAAATCATACACTTCACAATCTTCCCTTTCATGCTTCCCTTGTTAAATAATTTAGTGGGGATGTTTTGGGTGAGATTCTCCAAGGCACACGTTTATCTTTTAACACAAATGTTTCCCCCACCTCCTCGCCCTCCCTTCGTCCATGTGACTGTGCTGGGCATTGTGTGTGGTTGGAGTGGAGGGCATTCGAGTAATTACTTTTATTACATGGCACAACAACATCTTTTACAATTTAAGGTTGCCAGTGTTCCTGCAGCTCCAAGATCCTAACTCAGACTTTAATAATGTGTTGCTAAAAAAGGGGGTTAAATGTTGTTTATACATCACATTTCTGGACGCGGCAAATTTCACTTGCACCTGCCAATGGCTTACTGATAAATATACACTAGTAGAAGTTCAACAGCAGTGGGCCAGTGAGTTAGACAAATACCACATGACACCATAAGCATTGAAGGTTAGTGTTTTCCCAGCTCTCACACTCCAGTAGACATAAACTCTTTTCTTAAAACAGATTAAAAATAAATAAATCCTCTTTGCAAGGTAAAAAAAAAAAAAAGCATATTCAAAACACAAAATAAATTTCTTTTAAAGTCTATCGCAGTCATCTGCTAGGTTTCCTGCCTCTTGGATGTTAATTATGATTTACTCAAGATTTGTGGTCAATTTTTAAGTATAAAAGCATCTCATATGACTGGTTGCCAATTCTGAAGTCTAAAGGCCTTGCTTTATATTGCTGTAGTAGAATAGAAAATATAATCAAAGTTTGACCTTCAACTTTAATCCTATAAACAGAGAATTTGCTTACTTTACCTTGGAAACGGATGTGATTCATCACAGTAGCCCATAAATAACACGTCAAACTGTTAGACCGATCAATGAGAATAAGTTATTGAAAAATAATGTGATTGTAAAGTCTCTATGTAAACTAGCTTAGTGTTATTTTAAAATGAGAATGGCTTTTAGCTTGGGGTAATTATTTCTTTCTTTAAGGAGGATAGTTGCTACATATTAAATGCAGTAAACATTAAATACATTTGGCCTACCCAAACTATTCTTTTTCAGGAAAAGTACCTTAAGGTAATTAAGCACTATACCTCCAGAGGAAGAACTGTGCTCTGCTTAGATCAAGACGGCAAATGACAGGTTACCTAAACTGCCTTTTGCTTATCACTGTGCCTGAAACAGAAACAGCGGGTGAACTCTTGTCCACATGTGATCCCACAGGAATGGTTCAGTCATGGAAAACCTGCATTACAGACCTCAAAGCTGCAAGCAGAAGTTCTGGGACATGAACTGGATTAATTAAGTCTCCACTTCTTTGTTGCAAATACTAACTCTGAAGTCAGACAACAGCAATTTAAAGAGGAAGCTGCTGTTTCATGGCTTATGTTATCGACAGGGATACCCAGATAATAGAACATTTCACAAAAGCTCACACAGAAGGACACAATTTCAGGTGTCCTCTTGGATCCAAAAAGTCTGTTTTTAAAATTCTTTGATGTAGTACCACAGCACTGATTCAAACTTACACTGAAAAACACCCACATGGGGATATTGAACTGAACAGAATATAAAAATAAATAACTTAACTTTAGTTCACGTGTGTTATTGAATGTTACTGTCTAGTTAGCAAAAAGCTATTTTTCTGAGCTGAAGGCTGAAGCTGATTTTAGCCTGCTGTATCAGAATCAGACTTTGTCCAATGTTTAGATGTACCACTTGGTTTGTTTGCACACTTAATGTCAGTAATAGTGCAGATATATCTCATATCTAAAAATTAGGCCAGTTATTCTGATGCCAAAATATAAATAACATTTTTCAATCTATGTTACTCAAAAGCTCTTGTTTGTGCGCTCCATTTGTACACAGAGTCTTTCAATATAAATAATTATCACGTGAATAGACTGTATTGCTCTTCGATGAGACTGGGAAGTAATGGAATAATATCTGATGACAGCTATGTACCTTCCTTTTTTCCTTTCATTGGTAATGTAAAAATAATTTAAAAAGAAATTCTTTACCTCATACAGGAAACATTCTGCTGAGATTATATTGTAAATTATGTAGATAAAGAATATAATATTAAAAATGATGGTTATAAGACTGATTTTCTGATGGACCAGCTCTTTAGTATTTTTTGCAAAAATATGGCTTTGTATTTTCATTTGTTAATATAAACAGAACATAGCTGGAGTCAAAAGCATTCTGGATTTGCATCATGACAGCTGAAACTCTCTCCTGGCCTTTCCCTTTGTCCTTTATTTATTTACTTAAACCTCAAACCTGGTGGGAAGAAATAAGGAAACGTCAGGAATCCCATGCGTACTCTACAAATCTCTGTCAACAACGAGTAACCCCAAGAATTACCTGCTGAAAGCCTCTGCCTCCAGTGAAACATCAGCTTCCCCATCTTTTGTAATGCCTTGCTCCACACGCAACCTCCGCCTTGCTCAGTGCCACGGCTGTGGCTCCACCAGTGTGACGACTGGGGGGGTCCCAGCACTGGAGGGGTGAATGGGCTCCCAGTGAGCACAGGGTGCTGCTTTTAGAGAGGTCTTATCTTGTAGCCACAGCAAAGCCAAGAGGACACCTGTGTTTGTAATGTTCATTGCTACTAGAGCGTAGAACAGTAGCTGAGGTCCAAGCATGCAGGACCCTGGAGACAAAAAGCCTGTCCCAAGTGACTCTTAGCTCAAGCAAAAAACAAAAGATGGCACAAGGACACTGATGGGGCAGAGCAGAGGAATGGAGGGAGGATTGGGGGTTGGGGTATTGCTTCTCTAACTGAGGCACCTGCCTTACCACCCAATCCACTTACTCTGTTCTCCCTCCAGAGACAGAGAGGCATGACCTGTCCCATGTGCAGAGGGAGGGTGCCACAGCTCTGTGTTGTGCCTACCCGCAGCCAGCAGCCCCGCAGCCAGTGCAGCCCCGCAGAAAATGAGCTTGATCTCCATCGTGCCCTAAGAAGGCATTATAGCAAAAGGCCTTTTTATGGAGAGATTTGAGGAATGATGATGAAATTGTTTTCGGACTGTTTATGTAAACTTTCTTGCAAATCTGCAGGACAGGAAGAGAGGGAGCACAAAGGTACCTGCTTGATGATTTAACAAGCGGCGATGCCGTTCTCAGCTCCCTGGGATCAACATTTCACGCTCTCATATGTTGGCTGTAAAATGTACTCAGTAGCACAGTCAGCATTTACAGACATGCTTCAAAATATTGTAATTGAATGAACGTTTCAAAGAGTGATTTCCATAGACAATAAAGCTTACTTTCTATTTCGTTTTTATGGGATATTATTTTAGACAAATACAAGTTAAAAATCATCTCTATATTCAAAAAACTTTTAATGGCATCCTTACTGTAATGTTGTTCAAACATCCACCACACCATTTTCTGGGTTATGCTTTATTATTGTTTCTGGTTTTACAGATTTTTGTTTTATGTTTGAAGATTTATTTGTGGAATTATGACTATTGATATGAATACTGTGGCATCAATACTTCAATCAGTGCCAGGTGGATTTGAGTAAGTGAATTCCCCTTAAGGTAAGGCAGGTGAAAATTTAAATTGCGTGGTCTGGGAATGGACTAGAGAATCCTCCTTTAAAATATTTTAATTTTCCTAAAAACCCAACTTTTTTGTTATTAGGAAAAAAATACTAAACTCTAAACAACTTTTTGTTGTTGTTATTACTAGTCTTGTTTTATTAAAAGAAACATCTGTTTTAAGACAGAATAGTGTTATCATGTCCCTACAGCTTTCTCCTGCATCTCTCTCTTCTCACCCAAACATATGTTATGGGTCAGAAAACTTTTTTGTCGTTTATACTGATAATGTAACTAATTCACCCGCACATGCTGTACCGGTCTCATAACACATGCCGGTTTATCTAGCACATTCCTCAACATGTTCTGGAAAAGAGCCTGAAATATCAGGAAGAAAAATTAAAGAACATATGACTGCGGCTGAGCCAAGAGAAGTGGTGCTGGAGTTTATAGATGTAGTTAATACTACTGTGAGCAGTGCTATTGCTCGTAATCCCTTCAGATACCAAAAAAAAAAAAAAAAAAAAAAAAAAAGTCACTGAGTTCCTTGTGTGTGGTTGAGCAATTCACTAAAAATAAATCATCTGTTCCTTTCTACTGCCATGGAATACAGAAGAAATATAGGTGTTGTAGTTAACAGCAAGGCTGACCTTAGAGATTCTGTTGCCCCAGAGCTGACGAGATTATAGGGAAGGGAGAGTTTATAGCAGAGATTTTCGAAACAAATGCTTTAGGATTTCATTCCACATTTGGGGGAAAAAAAAACCAAACCAAAACCACAGAAAAGCATTCAGTCCTTTGGGACATCTTTCATGACTTGTATATCTTCCCCCATCAAGATTCAGCTCTCATAAAATCTCATGCTGTGTTTGTACTGCATTGTTTCCAGCTCTTGTTATTTTACAGCAAAACTTCAAATAACTGATACTGCAGTAAGGCTGCTACCAGAGCATCTCATTTTTCACAAAGCAGGGGCAAAATACCAGGTGTCCAACCCATGGGGCAGGAGGTAGAATCATTGATCATGCTGACTCACCAAGACAAATGAAAAACTTTGTTTTTAAAATCTAATTATTATTAATTATTGTTATGATATTTATATAAAATTAAAACTTTTAAATTGTAGTATACATTTTACATTTGCAAATATTTTTAGTGCAGTTTCAAGTGCTTAAAATAATGAAATGAACATGGATTATTGGCCTTTTTTCTCTGTAATGACAAAGGACTTTATTCAATATTTTTATATTTCTGTGGTTTCAAGCATCAGTGATGACAGGAAACAAATATGTCCTTTTCAATTAACTCATTAATTGTTTCCTTAGTTACAGAAAGAACAAATACACTGATGGCAATATAGAAAATTTTAATAAGATGAGTCAATTTAGCTATAAGTGAAACTTGTGGAACAATACTTCAATTTGTTGTTGTTGTTAGTGAGAGAGCTCACTGCTGCTCCTACAGAAGTCGTCTTGCTGATCTCTGAATTCCGTAGCAATTAAAACAGTCAACAAAGCAATTCAACATTAAAAATAATTCAGCACTTCTTTTCTTAGATGCTGTGATTGAATTATCTTTACGTTTAATTCCATTTTCATATTGCCTTTCATTTGATGAAGTGACAGGAATTTTTGAGTAACTTATTTTGCATATGCTCCAGTCAGCCTCATGGTAATTATCCATATGGAAATCTTTGTTCACTCATTTTAGAGAATGTAAAAAGACTTCTGCAGTGGAGAACTTGTCTCGATTATCTTGTGACTGTTATCACGAGAGTTTTTGTAACTACCATGATTTACGTAGGATTGCAGCTTAATCATGCCTGTAATCACGATCACTGCTTGGCACTTGTGTGCTGGGTATGTATGTCCCAGATCTGCTTCCTATGTAATCCATTATCAAACTGAAGAGAAACAGGGAATAAAACAGTCTTTAAATGCCAGATAACTGTGTATGAAGAGCAATCCTTGCAGTCGTTTTAGGTAGAAGAAAAGAATTCTGAAAATACATTTCAGAATCTATTTTTCATTGTGTTTGTAGTTTAAGGAATTTCTGTGAAAAGTTTATGCTTCCATGTTCTTGTGTTTTATGTGCACTGTGTAAACAAATATTATTTAAGGTATCAATCAACCAGAGCAAGTTGCTTCATCAGAATAAGCTTAAATTCACTTCCTTCAAGTAAAGGAAGAGGGCATGAATTTTTACCATATCTCATTCAATTGTTCTGGCATCTTTACCTTTCAGAACTACAGCTACTAAATTTTAAAGCCTAAGCCTGTATGCCACGCTTACAAGCTTTTGCAGTAAGATATACATCTGTCCATTTGGCAAGTATTTGCTGTGAACTTGGACACTAATTATTTTTTTCAGACATTGAATTCCTCTTTTTTTTTGGTATCTGACTTTTCCACATCTGGGTAACAACTCAAATAAAAAACTTTTGCGATAACACCATATTTTAATAAGCAAAGCTCAAAAAATGCAATGCATTTGCATGTGCTGTTTGATATGACATGAAAAGAAAAACCTTTGCCACCAGAGACAGTGGTCTAGGTTTGTCCTACAGTTGAAAAACAGAGAAAGAGAGATCCCTAGAAAGATTTATCGCAATTGTCCTAGGGATAGATTGAATTGTTCTGTGAAGGTTTCTTTTTCCCATTGACTGCAGAGCTTGTTAGACAGCTACTTTAGAGAGATGCCTCACATTTGTACAGGTAAACTGAGACGTAAGGAATACCAACCTTAGTTTTTTCAACTTCAAATCTGGGCTATGAACTCGGCATAATCAACAACTGTATTACTTACTGTAATACAGCTTCAAAGGCTTAACTGATTGATTCATCTTCATCCTTATATATACTATAAATTAATAAGAAAAGGATATTTCCTTAGAGAAGAAACATGCTATTTTCCAAGAAAATACTTTCTGTTATCGGTGATTGGTCCAAAGCAATAGTGTGACAGTCTTCCTTGTGCGTGTTTAGTGCTACTGTAACATAAATAAAATTTCATATTAATGCGTGTTCTGTGGCTCACACAGGATTATCTTCAAACAGTTATAAGATCTGATCAGCTTCTACCATTGCTGCTTATGTACAGCTAACAGTATGCTAATTGCATTCCATTATGAAGAATTTTGACATTGAAATCCTAAATACTTTGCCACTTTTCAGATTCTGTGTAACCATATAGAACTCTTTCCCTCATATACAAATCCACAAAAGCCAGGGAAGAGACATGAACTGTCAATAGATAGATCAAGAAGGTACCTGATTTTGGAGGTGAAAGACAAGATTTCTGAGGCTTTATGAGCCTCTTTTGGGGAAAGACTACTAAGTCAAAGCAGTCCCTCCTTATTTCTGCCTTCCTTCTGAAAAAAAAAAAAAAACCTAGCCAAACAAAACCTCTCCCCGTTGCTCTTTCTGATATTCACCTAAGTGGTCTACAGGAGAGATCACTCTCCTGGAACAGCAGATGGGACTCAGTCCAAAAAAAGAGGCTTAGTTACTGCTTTTGCATATGATCCATGCCTCTGTACGGTTGTGTAGCTGGGGAAAGCAAACTCTCTCACTCTTTCTTTTTTAACCTTCTGTCTTTCCCCTAAAATAATTAAAGATTTATTGAGAAGGACAAAGGAACTTCTTTCCTCCCATCTCATTGTGCTGGTATTCATTACGTATCTTGTTGTCTATGGAGGGCAGAATAATCTCTGGGTAAGAAACTGGCATAGGTGCCCGAAGATCATACATAGTATCATCTACATAGTGATGATTTTGGAAGTATTATTGTATATACTGCAATATACTGTATATACTGTGCTTCTTGGCAAGCACAATGGTAAATGCAACATTTATTCTCAAAGGATATAATGAACATTAAATCATGATAGGTACTATACAATGTTACATAAACTGTCTCTGGGCTCGTGTCTGTAGTCACTAACTTTATATTGAAATGTGTACCTCTTTATGGGATAAAAATAAAAATATGTGTTCTTGAAGGGTTATTTAGTTAAGACAAAAATTGCTTTTGCTCTTAATTCTTATTTTGCTGGTGTCCTTTTAAGTGACAACATTTCCCACTTTATTCAGGAAGAACCAAAGGCAATATTCAACTTCTGGTTTTCTGTTTTGCTGGATGATTTCTCCTTCTATTCAATACCTGTTGAATATAGATACTCAATTCGTTCAAATCACACTAACCAGTGGGTGTCTCCCTCAGGAAAGAACGGATCTGCAGTATTCCATGACAGGAATATGATTTCATGGGCTTTTATTCCACAAATCATGTATCTCGGGACAGATCCGATCTAGGTCTTCAAGGAGGGCTGCATGGCAGTATGGTCATTCTGAACTGTGGGACCAGGATCTGCACCACACACCAGCTGTTGAGGGTGCTACAGGTCCTCCAGTGCCTCCTAGGAAATCAGGTTGCCAGATGGAGTTGCCAGATGGAGTTTGATGTAGTTTACAGCCCAACCCTGTGTTAAATTGTAGTTGATACAAGGTGTAGTGGTTTGTTACTTCTTTGTGACTGGCTTCCTGAGGAACTCATGAGAGGAAGTTGACATAGTTCCTGGCAGTTTCCTACACTGAAAGTAAAATTTTTAATTTTCGTGACTGAGCTTCCACTTTGATTCAAGATATTAAATAGAGTTTATATTTTTGTCTGTACATTGCTTTCTGACTTTGAGGAAAACATATTTAAAAATTTAATGAATTCTCTTCTTGCCCAGAAGTGGAAAACCAATATTAATACATCATACTTTTAAAAAGCATTTCATTAAAGATAACATCAGAATATACTACTAGTTATAGCTCATTTAATCATTATTTATTAAAAATAAATTATTTCTATCATTCTTTTTGAGCTTTCATATTCTTGAAATTTATTATGTCAATCATCAGCTGCTATGACATCACAAGATGAATTCAAAGAAATGATTACTTTAGTGTTTAAAATGCTTGGAGTGTACTAATTATTCAGGCTGCTAAGTGAAAGTAAAAATGTCAGCTTAGCTCTCTATAATCCCGTAATATTTAAAGGTTCATGAATTACACATGGACCAGACAGGAAGAGAGAAACTAGAGTTTGACTAGAAGATATTTTCTGTGCAAAACATGCAGAAACCATATGTTTTAATATACTCTAGTTATTAATCAAAGTGATTTAAAACATTTGATAATTTAAGGCCCTGTGTTTGAATTTTCTTTCAATGTAAAGATTTCCTGCAGTTATTGCAGTATTTATGTAAGCAGTGTGTGTCTACTGCCTTACAGATACTAATCTTCAGATAAAATGTAAGGATCTAGATCTTGCATTTTTTGCTATTTGAACCAAGCTGAGTAATGCAGGCACCAAGAACATGTGACTGAGCTCCAAAATTTTATTCATTTCTTTTTAAATCCTGTGTTATAGTGTTCTGCCTGAATGGCTTAACAGAATACTTCAGAAGTAAGGGTATGTTTTCTTTTCTGTTTCCAGATAATGGAGGTAGAAGAAAACAGCCTTGAGAGGAGATCTTAGTCCAATAGACCTCTGCAGAAAACTATTGCTATAAGCTAATGAAGAGCTAGAGGGCCAAGTAGTACATTCCATTTCTTGTTCAAAGTTTCTTTATAAAATATCCAAGAGGAAGGATTGGTTCTTTGTTCGTTTTTAACTTCCCTGTTACTAGTACCAGCTTGTACTATAATTAAACTTGTACTTACAGTGACAGGAATAAAACACATTCAGTATTTACCCATCTTTTTAACTAATCAGAAAATGTTCAATACCAATTTTCATATTCATTTATAGCTCATATACACCTTAAAAATCAAGAATGCCTCTCTCCTTGCATGGGTTTGAAAATCCTTTCCTTTTTATGCCTACCTTTCTAATGCTTTCTGTTAGAAGTCATGGTTTAGCAGCGTTATTTGGCACTGAGCATTTCAGATAGGGCATTGTCAACCCAAATCAATGAGGAAACAGGTAAGACCTCTATTTTGCAGCTTTGCAACACCTCTGGAGAGCTTTACTGACAGCATGACTCAAAGTGGATGCAGGAATCTTCTTCTCTGGATATAAGCAATAAGGTCTAACTCACTTACAGACAAAACAAGCCATGCATCAGAGGTATCAGATATGCAAACTTTCATCTATGAAGGTTTGTTTTAGTTTCTCTTCAGATACATGGATAGTATGGTGACAGATCTGGTTGAGCCTATAAAACTTTAATGAGTGTAATGCATTTGTGGACTAGTTATATTTGTATTTCTGTTGTTCAGCATGTAAGTTCCATTATAGAAGGATCATACTGTCTCTGATTATGAAGGATTATTAACTTGCCTTAGAGATCTTATCTGGTTACAGCAAGTTGTGTTTGGTCTCAGGATGAATTTCTTATTTCCTTTCAAAAAGACTTAACTGGAGGAATGCTGCAGAGTCAAGCCAGGCTTTGGTTTGTGAAATTCTGAGATATAAGCAACTGCAATCACGTTTATTCACTGATGATGCCTAAAATATTGTGACTCATCTGGTTTTCAAGTCTTTCAGAACCTGAGGAAAACTGAAAACTGTGGTGAGAGTCATGCATTGAATGTGAACAAAGAACATGAAATTTTATTATACTACTCTGTGTGGGCTTCCAAGTGTCTTTAAAATATGACTGATGTTGTGTTTAGACTTACAATGAAAATATTAAAAAACATATCTTGTGTTTCCTGGGTGAATATTCAGTTTTCAGGTGGAAGTGGATCACTGTCCAGGAGTCTTCATGGACCAGCAAGGTGTCATCATCCTTTAATTCATATTATCAAGACTATCAGTGATGATTTTGGAATACTTATGAAGTTTTCCAAGTCCATATCTATTTCTTCAGGCATATTCTGAATCTTCTTTGGAGATAGAACTGGAGGATATGAGGAGAAGAATCTCTTGTTAGTTTTCCAGTCACATTCAGCTCATTATCTTCTCTGTTCAAGGTCAGAAATCAGTGTGACTTTCGGTAAGCTATAATCCTATTTTAAAGATTCAGCTATTTAAAATAATAAAATTTTGCTGTTCAAATCTCTCTGAATATAATATCATGATATCATCTCTCTCGGTGATAATCACTATTAAAAATGCAATTCATCTATTCAGAATGATTACACTTCATTACTTTCTTGAAATCAATTTCAAAGATCTTATAAAAAATTATAATCTCTGTTAAATTCTAAAGTGCTTTTGTTCTGGCTTACAATGATGTATACTATATTAATCTATTATAAAAGTATGCTATTCATTCAAACCACCGTGTCCACCGAGTATTACTTTTTAAAATTAGTTGTTAAGGGCTGGCATCTGAGACAGAGGCACATTATTTTCACTAAGCGTTATTAGCTCTGGTGATGCTATTAAGTGATAATGAAATAAAGACTTAACTGTGATGCCAACATAACTGTGATGTATACTAGGAAGACAGATGTAGTTTATTCTTTAAACCTCAGAAAGTGTAGAACTATATAAATGCAAATGCACAAGTTAAAACCTGACCATATTTGAAAAAGTAGCTGTGTTTAAACATGCAAATGTCAAGGACTGTACAGAGCATATTGCATATATATTAATCAGAAAACTGATATGAAATTTTATGATTAAACATTTGAAGTATTAATACAAACATTTGTGAATAAAGGAACCCTGAGGAGAAATGTTCAAAAGTATGGTTATACAAAGGCATTACATATTTATAAGTTTGCAATATAATATGACAAGAAGAACCAGGAAAAAAGAGTCAATTTAAATTTTTTGCTGTAGAACTGGATCCAAACTTTTTCAGAAGATAGGGGAGGTTTTGTTCCTCCATATATTGTCAGTGCATTGTTGAACTCCAAATGTCAGGGAAGGAGATAATAGGACTAGTTGATTCTGATCCAAAAGCCTACATAGACCAGGAAAAAGACCTTGTAGCTACTTTATTGCATTTTTACTGCAGATGTTGCAGTCTGATCAGATTATGGTGCCCTAATATAAATCATTGGAAAGATACAATCTTTTAAAATGTATTTTCTCACTCAACTCCATAGATAGTTTCCATCATCACTCCGTAATATGTTACTAGGAAATACTGAAAAAAGTAGAAAGTTTATGAAAAGATTGAAAACATGATGGTGAAGATGTCTTCTGAGATTAGGTAATGGTTAGTAGTATAATTATTGGCTAGCAAAAGAGTGAGGATGACCTGTGAGTAAACTGCAAAAGTGTGAAAACCCTATGAAAAATATTTGGAATGCATCATTTAATGAATAAATAAAAGTAGAACTGAGACGTCTGTTCTGAGCATAGAAAGCAATTAAACTTGATTTAGGAATAGTAACTAATAGGTAAGAAACTTTAACTAAGTTGTTTAAAAAACCAGGTGTCTACCACTTGAATTTAGCAACAAGTCCATGCGATAGGCAGCAATAGATCCAACACTTTATGGTACTGTTTAGTGATTTTATGTTTTTTAACCTAATTCTTTGTCCTTTGCTGCAATTTTCCTTCAATAATATGATGCTACATTCCACAATACATCTTTTGTCACCTAAAATCAAAGAAGAGAGATGTCAGATAAACTTCTAAGAGCAAGCAAGTTAGAAATATAATGACACTAAAGAATGAAAGATATGATGAGTTAATAGGATGGCACCTTTCTGCGTTCAAGCAGAGATGTAAAAAGTGAAACACAATCTGTGTGCTGTTCCTGTGAAAATCTTAAAAAACATCTGTGATTTTTAAATGTGTACTTAGGTTTTGGGATCACAATCTATAGTGTGGTATTTTATCAGCTTTAGCATAAGTACATGAAAGGACTGTATTCTGATGAGGTGCTTACTCAAGTCTAAGAAACAATTTTACTGCATGGTATTGTTAGCAAATTTAACAGGTGCAAAAATTACGTAAATATTTAAAGCATCGTAATGAACACTTGAAATATGAAGTTACATTTGATGCATCTTCTGTAACAGTAGTATTAAAACATAATGTAGAATGTCGGTGTATTTCTTATTCTGTGGTGATTATGGGTATCTCAAAGTATTATGATAAAACAATGTATTTTAATTTTAAGAAGATAAGGGAAAAAACCAAACCAAAATATTTCTATCCTTATTAGCGTTGTGTAATAACACCTCCTGCTAGGCACAAGAAACCTTATACTTTGTACCAACACAGAAATTGAATTTAAGTCTTCATTTAAACTGAAGAGAAAAGCACATTAAATTCCATTCAGGTTGGATGGAAGCTGAGTTATAAACGACTTGAAGCCCCAGGATACTTTTGGGGATGAGTAGAAGGACACCAAGTCAGAGTATTCTCTTGAATATTTTGTTTTGGTTTTAATCAAGGAATTTAAGTCAGGTGTTTCCCATAGCAGCTGTGTGAATCTCACTAGTATTTATGTTGACTTCTTAATTGTTATAAAAACATGTATTTTTGGTACAATTATCATTAACCTGCAAGCAATAACCTTCTACATGTTTAAAGTGGTTGCAGTGCTTGTTATTATAGCCCACTTTCAAAGCTGTTCATTTAGTATGCTGTGTTTTTAACACAAATGTAATCCACTCTGCATTTTCCATTTAAAATGCATAAGGCAAAGTGCATCATAACAGGATGTAACTATGTATTAATCAAATTAGCACAACACTTCAAAGGCCCTGGCTTTTTACTAGGCTACTGTTAGACCACAATTCATGATGGAAAGAAGCAGTGTAATGAAAGGCTTTTCAAGGGAGCTGTTTATTTTCTTTCCGGAAAGATATATTGTGGGTTAATTTTCATGACGGGAAAAAGTGCAGAGGAAAAGTAACAGTAAGCATTAAACTAAAGCACAGTAAATGGAATTTAAAATACTACTGTGGCTTTGCTATTGACAAACACAAATGTAGTAATTAGTTGATGACACAACAGAGCTCAAATGACCTATTGTTTAATTATTCAAACTTCACGACCCAAACAAAGAAGAGTCAGAATATTCAATACGTACATTGTGAAACAGGAACAGCTGGGAAGGTTCTTCCCCATCATATGTTTAACTTACTACATAAACATAAGACCCTTCGGCTAATAGTTTTTCACTGCTGCTCCTCAACACTTTCGAGTATATACTACCCATTCTCAGTTTATGATAAATTAAAATTATACTTCAGAATGTGAAAGGCCTTGTGACGTATTGGTACCTATATGGAATAGTCATGATTTAGGAAACTCAATCTAAGATGTTTTCAGTTGAGTACAGCAAAGCATCAGGAATGCACAAGGGAATGGTGTCTGAAAGCTGAACTGAAAACTGTTTATGATAAACTTTGGAATGACTTTTTAAATTTATTGATTTGTATTCATCTCATTAACTCATTTCCATTTTCTTCATTTATGTTTTTAGGCTGCAGGGTAATTTGGAAGTCAGTCTGAAAGTCAATGGTGAAAATCCTGTTGGAAAATGGTGATACTTTAGCTGCAGCAGGATTGATCAATGTATTCATCCAAGTCTTCCCTCAAGCAGCAATAACTTCCTTGTCTTCCAGATTCTGCCATTACACTCTTTCGCTACTTATTTGTTTATTTATGCAAAACTTTATGCATGCAAGCAAATAACGTTGTTTTCTAAATTAGAATGTAGTCATTGCATCCACTATTTTTTTCTGTTTATTCCCAGTAGGAGAAGCAAATAGTGCTTAATCCGCTAGTTTATACTTTGTAAAAAATAAAAAATATCTTTATGACCATATCTCTGTTTTCATTATTAAAGTGCATTAGTAAAAACAAAGTCTGTATAAGCACCTTTTTTGAGAAGCTGAAAACAGATGAAATTTATCCTATGGAAACCTACTTTGACATACTTGATTTGACATGCACATAGGCTCTTGCTAGAGAAAATCACTGAGGAAAGGTTATCCTAAGTTATGATGGTAATGCTTCCAAAAGGAAGATTGAAGGTGACAGGCTAAATCTTTAGGAATCTTTCAATTATGAAAGAACACAGTCAATGAAAATTCAGAAACTGTTCAGAGAGTAAAAATACTAAAAATAGAATCTACCTTTAAAATTACATACATCCTTTTATGTCATATCTTAATTATAGACATAGCACATACATAGGAATTTTATATGAATAATAATAAAGCTGTATTATTTGTCCTTATAAAGGGGATCTGGCCACTAGCTAACATAGATTTCAGATAGTACTGGAACCATATGTTGCTCAAAACCCAGTTCAAGACAGGTTTTGAGGAAGAAGCTTAGTATTTAAATATGTCTTCTGCTCTCTGTCAAAAAACAATGGGACTGAGCTGGAACCCTAAAGCAACTAGAATAATATTGCTTATTTTTTGATGATTTAATGTGATATTTTTAACCATTGTGGCGTCAGGATTTTTTTGGTTAGTTTACTTCTATTTCCTGCTTGAGAGAAGATAGATTACTGACAAAAATCCCATACATACTGGCATAGATAAATACAGTCATGTTAAAACCCAGTCTTATTACTGACTGCAATATGAGAACTGCACATGAAAAAGAAACTTGCCTGGCTTGTAAAAATCTCAATAATTTAAGTCAAATTGTACTATGAGATTTCAATGCACCTGAAGAGCTGGCATCAAATAATAATTGGATACAATTTTATTACTGTATTTACCTTTATTGTTAACTCTGCCTTGTGCTGGATCAGAACTACTTTTTTCCTGAAAATTTCCAGCTAACTTCAAGTTTTAACTTAAGCTTACAGGTTAAGTTACTATTTTGTATAATCTCCATCACTATGGGTTCACAGAAACTGTCTAGATAATGTTTAATGGTATCATGCTGTCATTGTGAATGACCAGGATGAAATATGGAGCTACATTTTGACCTTAATCATTCAAAACTCTCACAGAAATGGCTGAATAAGAATTGACCAGTAAAACAAAGAGAAATTTGAGATGGGAAGACCTTTAATGGCATTTGGTTATCTCTTCGTATCATTCTTCTTGATATAATCTTCCTATGTTCCCTCAAGATGAATTTTAAATGATCCAAATCATTCCAGCACATCACTAGAGAGTCTTTTTCATATCTGACAGATCTTGCATCTTGAGAATATTTCTTCGATTTAGTTAAATGTTTTCTCAATTTTATCCTTTTACTTCTATGCTGAATTTTATCTTATACCTGTTATCAAAAGAGGGAGAGGATCTTTTTTTATTTTATTTTTTTTTCTGTTGGAAACTGTGCATATTATTAAAATACAGAAGACTAAGCAATAATGACTGGCACATCATTTTGGACATACGTGTACCATATGGCAGCCCTGAGAAGAAGCAGCAGCAATACTGAGTATTTGGCTTCTTCCTAAAAATTTAGGTAGTGAAAATCCAGTGAACTTCCAGAGAGCTAAAATATTTATGGGAAGGTAAATGCAGTACTCCAAAATTTTTCCTAGAAGGTGACAGTTTCTGTAATGGGAACAGAGGTATCATACTTCTGTGCCTGTCTCAAGAGGAAGGGGACTATCCAGTCAGTGCTTCATGAAAAAGAAAAATCGTGGTATATGACTATAAAATCAAAATTTTTTTGGTTAGCTTATGTTCCATACTTCATCTAGGGGATCAGATTGCCTGAACTGGGCTTTTTTGGAGCATTGAAGTTCCTCCTATACCACCACAACAAAGAGAGAGAACATGAAGCTGCTGAACTGCTCTAGATATGAGGGAACTCTAAATATGAGGATGCAGAAGAATCTCAGAGATAACTCTTTTTCTGGTAGGGAAGGAATACTGTTTTTAAAGCTACTTATCTCTCATATCACCTCTTAAGCAGCATAAATCAGGAGATAGCACATCAAAGGAGAATGGTTTTAATTTATTGGAAAGTAGAAACATTTTTAAAAATGAATTTAAAAAGGGGGAGAATTGTACTGGTAATGATCAGAGTGCTTTTTAGAGGAAAGACCATCTGATGGTGAGAATGGCATTGCATTTTACTTATAAAATTCTCCTTTGGAAATACAACCACAGGAACTCTTCCAAAAATAAGCAGCAGGTGATGTGGTGAAAGTTCAGGTATCTCTCTGAGAAAAGCTCTCACGAATAGGAAGAGTCATCTTTAGATACTGCAGATAAAATGAATCTTTCAAACTCCTGAAATTCATTCATCTTGAATCAAGTACTCCATTTTGTCAAGGACTTTACAGGCATTTTTAACAATATTTAAGATCGAAACACAATTTTGGTTTTTATATCTATATTCAGTTCCCTCTTAATTCATTTCATTTCTCTCTGAAATAAATTAATCTAAGGCAAAATTCTTCAGCCTTTGTTTATGCATAAAAAGAAACTATCTCATGTTTCAAAAAGATTTTGATTGATTATTTACTTCCTTATGGGCTAAACACAAGAAACCTCATCACAAAACCCAGAGGTGATTTTCAAAACATGAATAACTGGCTCCATAACTTGCATTAGGTCTTAGGTACAAATGTATTTGTTTTAGCTATTCTGTTCAGTGTTCAGTTTAAAAGTTTCTCAATAAATGAAGTTATTTCATGAACAAGAATAGAACTTTCAGGATTTTTTTTTTCAAATCATTACTTAGGATAAGGGATACATATGCCGGAAATTTCACTATTTATTTTTACACTACAAACCACTCAAGTTCAAGTATTAGAGATAAGAAAAAATAAACTAATTTAAAATAAAATCCTATGTGTCACTGAAAAGTTTTTATTATCCTAGGCTTGGAATTATCTCAGACTACAGGCAACTATATTTCAAATATTCTCACAGTTTGCCATATAGAAATGGTATTCTTGTTCAATTCATCTTCAAACTTAAATTTATAAATCTCCATAAAAACAAGCCAAATCTCATATTTATATTTCTAAACAAATGAAAGATGTTGCAGTCCAACTACATTTAAAAATATTTAATCTTTTTAAGGATATTTTCTCAAGGAAAGGGTTTCCTTTGAAAAGGACACTGTCAAGATTCAGTTCAAAACATTAATGTACATTTCCGTGTTAATATTTCGACACTTCAATCATGCTAAACTTCTAAGAGATTTAATCTAAAGCTGTAACTTTATCTCATTCTGTTGTTAACACATGTGTTACTTCTTCTTTATTTAACTATTGAGATTTTCAGTATGTGCTTGCATAGAAGGGTGCTAACTTCTCCTCACCCTAAAAATGTCAAAATGGTCCTTGTTTTATAAAATGTAAAGCTTTTCCCAAGGGAATCATCTGTCCTTTTGACATGTCTTTATGTTTCTGTGTCTGGTATGAAAATGCTACAAGGATCCATTAAAACAGAGCATACAGTTTTTTAGAGTTTGGCAAATGCAAAGATGAAAAACCTTCTATTATACCTGGTTTGACACTCCGAGTTTCACCAAGTAGCAAATGTTCTCATCTGTTTTTTAACAGCTGAAAACCAAATATTGATTTACTTGGTCTGAGTTTGAACTTTTAATTATAAAATAAGTGGAAGAGAAAAGGCAGTCATGTACTGAAGCCTTTGTTCAACAAAGACAAAAAGGCTAAAAGAACTATCTATATCTCACATTAAAACAAAACAGCCTTTCAGTGAAGAAATTTTCCCTTTTCAAACTTTAGTAGCACTCTTTGCATCACAGTTTACTATTTTTAAAATGTTATCAACAAAAACGTCAAATTATGTCAAATTATATTGGGGCATGCAATCATTACAAAGTTCTGCTTTTAGACCTACCTGTACCTAATGTTTATCTTTTGGTATCTCTGTTGTCTTTTTGTGTTCCAACTAACACATGCTGCCATCCATACATAGCAGCTGGCTGGCAGCCCTGAAGATTTACTAAATGTGGCTGCTGCTCTCTTTGTCGTTCTCCCCCTGGGCTGTGATATGTCAGGTACCTGAGACCCATCTAAACAATTTGCTACTCATGGCTGGGAAGGAGCTTTGAAAAAAATTCCCTGTACTCTTTCTCTCTTTCTCCACAGTGTATAATGAGGTGTTAGCTATCTTCTGCTTGCATTCTGTCCTGGTAGCTCAGGACAATACTGGTAATATAACTAGAAGACTTACTTGCTAAATTTCAAACCCAGTTCCCAGAGCAGAAGGCTTAGAAGACATCTGGTGTCTATCCAAAATGAAATGAATCTCCTAAGCTTTTTGGATAGTTTCGTTCATTGTCAACCAGTTAAGATCCTACTTAAAGTTTACTTAATAAAAAAAGACTTTAATTATATACAGCTGTATACTATTAATATTCTTGGACAGAGTGTTCTGCATACAGGAAGATGTAAAGTAAATGAACAAGACATGACCTAAGACAATACATAACTCTTTCCTTAGTTCCAAAAATGCATATACTGATTTTGTTTTCACCATGGTCAGAATAATACAAACCTATTTGTCAGCTACATCCTTTAGCACTCAGCCCAGGCTCAACTATTAAAAGTTACCCTTATAGATTCCACCACAAATAAAATGTTGTTGCAGTAGATGCCATTACATCCCTTCAGATATACAAATAAATATAATCTTCACAGAGTAGTGTTAGCAGTGTCAGGATACCTCAGTTGCTATTGGTAACAATAGGGATAATACTTTTGGGATGAATTATGCATTAATTGTTTTGTTGAAAAAATGGAGATGAACTTTATTTATGGTTGGGCTTCTCTAAAAGGGTTACAAGGGTTGCTCTTTTATTGTGCACACCAGCTTTTCAAATCAATATTTATACATTTTCCCCAATGCTAATGCAACCCTATCCATTTGTTAAAATAAACAATAAAACCTGACCTATTTACAGTGCTCTATGTATGTCACACCAGCTACTCTATAAACATCACTGTAGAGAATTAACACTATGGATTCAGTGGCATCATTTATCACATATGCTATCTGAAAATTAAAGGGCCTTTATGGGCCTTTATGTTCTGTGGTCCTTTCATGTATGTAAATCTCTGAAGTGATATGGAGGTCTGCATGAGAATGGGTTACAGGATTGTACAGGATAATTGCTATTTACAAAAATTTGAAAACTAATTGGAAACTTGAAAATCCAGAGTTAGATTCTAGGATCAGGCCATATTCTATACTGATGTCCAGAAAAATTAGCCCTTTTGAATCCAAATTTATACCTTCTGAAGATACAATTAATGTCTGTGAGAATATATCTCCATTCTAAATTGCTAGATTTCTTAATACTCTTCCCATCACTCCTCAACTTTGACCTTACAGAATCACTGTCTACTGAAAGGAGAGGGTTTTTTAGCCTATATGGCTCATTCATCTTTAAATCTTTTCTTCGATCTTCTTTTCTTTTTAAAACCAAGACTGCTGACAACTGCACTGAGTGTCAGCTGAGTGAGTAGCCTTAATTTATCTTATTAGAATCTGAGCCCTGACCACCAACCTCATTTAACCTCAGACCTTTTCCCCACATTTATTAAAAATGACTTATGTTCCTCTCAGACAGTTTGCATAGAAAAGATGTCAAGTGCATAAGTGCGACAGATCCTATATTCAATACATCCATATTACAGTTTTCATATCTCATAATATTAAAATTAATTTTAGATATGTAATAAGAAAAGTGCTTTTTGTATAAGTAGGAACAAACTGTTAAGTAGATTTATTGGGAAATATAACAGTAAGATTCTTCTGGTACATCTTGGTGCAAAATAAGAGCAATTGCACTGACCATAACTAAACCTAGAGCTGATTTTGATTGCTATACTCAAAATGATAGACTCAAGGCTTGAAAATCAATTTCCAGGACCAGCTATAACTTTTGAAATAGGTACATATCTGTCTCATTGGCCATGTATTTAGTATCTCCTTATGCTTGCAGGCTCTTTCATGGGTACCCCCTTGCCGTGGG